>OY992506.1:35802767-38202767 GCA_963921215.1 Scoparia ambigualis | reverse complement strand
GACTCCCTTCTCCAACGGATCCCCTCGGCCGAGATTGTGGTATTGGGAGACTTCAATGCCCACCACGTCGAATGGCTTGGTTCACGCACAACTGACCACGCGGGTAGAGCCGTTCATGACTTCGCTTTGGCCTACAGTCTGTCCCAATTAGTAACCGAACCAACACGGGTTCCAGATGTGGAGGGCCATGCACCTTCTTTATTGGACCTTCTGCTGACCTCGCACCCAGACGGCTATCAAGTTTCTGTTGATGCACCACTAGGCTCATCAGACCACTGTCTGATTCGCAGCACTGTGCCTCTCACAGAAACTTCAAAACCGCAACCAGCGGCTAGCCGTCGAGTCTGGCATTATAGGTCGGCGGACTGGGATGGGATGCGAAGCTTCTTTGCGTCCTACCCGTGGTGGCGAGTTTGCTTCTCGCTGGATGATCCTGATGTCGCCGCTGACTCTGTCGTTGATGTGATACTGCAGGGAATGGAACTTTTCATTCCAAACTCTGTGGTTCCCATTGGCGGCAAGTCCCAACCATGGTTTGGTCGTTGCTGCAAAATGGCGTCTCGCCAAAAGCGACAGCATTACCAAGCCTGGGCTAATGCGGTGTCATCAAAGGATCCAAACACCAGTGCGCTCAGAAAGAAGTACAACTTTGCCGCCAGATCCTTTAAGAAGGACATCGCCAAGGCGAAGTCATCATTCATAGGTAGAATTGGCGAGAGGCTAGTGCGTCTTCCTTCGGGGACGCGTGCGTTCTGGTCTCTCGCCAAAGCTATCTTAGGGAATTTTTGTCAGCCGTCCCTACCACCATTGCACAAGACCGATGACTGCCTGGCCTATACTGCAAAGGAGAAAGCCGATCTCTTGGGCTCTCTTTTCGCATCAAACTCGACCTTGGACGATGGGGAAAACTCTCCACCAACCATACCGCATTGCGCTTGTACAATGCCAAACGTTCAGTTCCTGCAAAGGTCAGTTCGTAAGGCTCTTTTTTCCCTTGATATCCATAAGGCGAGTGGGCCAGATGCAGTTCCACCCATTGTGCTTCGGACGTGTGCTCCTGAATTGGCACCAGTTCTAACGCGCCTTTTCCAGCTCTCTTATACCACTGGCGTCGTCCCGAGCTCTTGGAAGACAGCCCTTGTGCACCCGATTCCAAAAAAAGGCGATCGCTCAGATCCGTCTAACTACAGGCCAATAGCTATTACCTCTTTACTCTCCAAAGTAATGGAGTCCATTATAAACCGCCAGCTCTTAAGGTACCTAGAAGAGAACCAGCTACTAAGTGATCGCCAGTATGGTTTTCGTCGCGGTCGATCGGCTGGTGATCTTTTAGTGTACCTTACTCACCGATGGGCGGAGGCAGTCGAGAGTAAAGGGGAGGCACTGGCAGTTAGCTTGGACGTAGCGAAAGCTTTTGACAGGGTATGGCACAGGGCTCTTTTCTCTAAACTTCCATCATACGGGCTTCCTGAGAAATTGTGTTCATGGGTTGCCAGCTTTCTTACTGGGCGTAGCATCAGAGTCGCAGTCGACGGTTCGTGCTCCGACATGAAGCCCGTGAATGCTGGAGTCCCGCAGGGGTGTGTGTTGTCCCCTACTTTGTTTCTTCTGCATATCAATGACATGCTGCATAACAACAGCATTCATTGCTATGCGGATGACAGTACTGGGGATACGCTCTTCACCGGGCGAGCTAATATTTCTCTGGAAAGCGTCATCGAGAGCCGGAATAAACTTGTGACTGACACCGAGAACATGTTAAGTCATGTCTCGGATTGGGGCCGACATAACCTAGTCCGCTTTAACCCCTCCAAAACACAAGTTTGCGCATTTACCGCGAAAAAACATCCCTTCGTCGTACCTCTGAACTTTGAGGGAGCTCCCCTTGATACCAATCCGATTATTGGAATCCTTGGCGTCGATATTTCGAGTGACGTTCAGTTTCGTGGTCATTTGGAAGGTAAAGCTAAATTAGCTTCGAAAAAGCTGGGTGTGCTTAATAGAGCGGGTCAGTATTTCACGCCGGCCCACCGTTTACAACTGTATAAAGCACAGGTCAGGCCGCATATGGAATACTGCTCCCATCTCTGGGCTGGAGCACCCCAATACCAACTCCTTCCATTTGACCGCATTCAACGCAGAGCTGCTCGAGTTGTCGGCGACGTGGTTATTTCAGGTCGGCTCGATCCACTGGCTCTTCGGAGAGACGTTGCGTCTCTCTGTATATTGTACCGTATATATCATGGGG
Source organism: Scoparia ambigualis (assembly GCA_963921215.1). Classification (NCBI taxonomy): domain Eukaryota; kingdom Metazoa; phylum Arthropoda; class Insecta; order Lepidoptera; family Crambidae; genus Scoparia; species Scoparia ambigualis. The sequence goes on along the minus strand of OY992506.1, from coordinate 38,200,519 downwards.
AGTGTTCTGAGGAATTGTTCGGCTTGATCCCTGCCGCTAATTTCCTTCACCGCACTACACGCAATCGACTGTCATTCCATCCACATCGCCTTGATGGATAGCGGTCTACTACTGTGCGTTTTTCAAGAAATTTCTTGCCTCGAACTACAGTGCTGTGGAACCAGCTCTCGGCGGCGGTATTTCCGGACCGTTACGACTTAGGGATCTTCAAGAAACGAGCCTATTCCTTCCTTAAAGGCCGGCAACGCGCCTGCGATTCCTCTGGTTTTGCGGGTGTCCATGGGCGGCGGTGATTACTTTCCATCAGGTGACCCGCTTGCTCGTTTGCCTCCTTCTGCTATAAAAAAAAAAAAAAAAAAAAGAATGGAAGAGAAAGAAATGTTGTGACGGCCATGTACCAAGGGATAAGAGTAGGAAGATGATAATGATTGGGACGTGATGGGTGATTGCCCGATTCTCCTATACCTATAGTGGCAGAAGATGTGGGAAGGTCTGAACCCATCAGTGGGACATTTAAAGGGTGATGATGATGAGAATGATCGTGAAGCTCGATTTGATCTTCCAAATACGCTTATACAAACTTTATTCATTACACATTAATCTTTTTCTTATTTCATTTTATGAGGTAAATACAACTTTTTATGAGTGTTTTTATTGACAATGTGAGCTTTGGAGATGCGTTGATAGGTAGTTACGATTTTATTTCATAATCAATCATATTCGAAATAAGATAATTTCATAAGGTGTTAAATGGTTATTAAATCCACATCTGATTTACGACTCATATGCGGTCGGGATGATTTGTATCGGCCACTGAAGGTATAAAAATAATTATGATGAATTATTGATGAATTCAATACATTCAATCGTATTTATTTGAATCTAGCGCCCGCCTGTAACTTTTCCGCGTGAACACCCCGTGTTACGTGAAACATTTTCAAAAATGTTCGTGTCAATTGATTTTTATTTATATAGATAGATAAAATAAACATAATTTACCGTTGTCGTTGCTTCTGTGCGCTGTGGTTTCTTGCGCCCGTTCTTTGCCACAGTTAAAAAATGACGACCTGGGGGGTTACTCTCGAACGCAAACTCAATCTTAATACAATTCCAATGCGATTAATATGTATCGATATTGGTATAAGTAAAGATAATTCCGGAACGCTATCTCGATAATAATTTTGATCAATCAATTTCCACGCAATTTAATTCCAATGTGGCGCTATTGCCGCTTACAAAAGTGCCATTTGACAATTTTTAGATTTGTGATTGGAAATTGATTAATGCAATTCTGTTTCAAGAGTAGCCTACCTGAATGGGTGGTAGGCGCAGGACAAACACAAGCGGCGTCGGGCGTGGGCGCGGTGCCGGCGAGGCGCGGGTGAGGCGCGGGCGCGGCGCCGATGCGATGCAGAAGAAGTGTGCAAACGATGTCGAAAAGGCGAGGCGATAGGGCGGGCGGGCATTTTAGCATTTGGTTTCGACAAAACAACATGTCTTCATCTTCTGACGAAGTAGACTGATAAATAGTTAATATTAAAGTTTATTGTTCATATTAGTATTATTTCATACGTACCTCGTTAAATTATATCGTTATATTTAACGAAATAAAAATTATTACAGTATATGATTTTAAACAGAATATATATTTTTTCCAGTTATTTTTGAACATTATGACAGTGCTAGCTAGTCAATTGCATTGCATACTTAAAGGTACATTATTATTAATATTATTTAATTGTTTTGAGATTTATGTGATTGTGTCCTCACAAGCGAGAGACGTTTTTAAAGTCGATTTGTTAATTATTGTAAAAAAAATATTTCTAATTAATTTTGCTTTTTTTATTTGTACACATTTATTAAAAATGTGTGTAGTTCCGATACTAGTATCGGAATTCCGATATTGAGGTCCAGTATCGATACTGAAAACTTTCCGATATAATGTCCACCCTTATCCAGCGCGCCGCTGCCAAGTGTGGTGCGGCGCGGGCGAGGAAGCGGCGTACGAGCACCCCGCCCGCGCCACGCCGCATGTATATGTTCCGCGCCCCGCCGCTTGTATACGATTCATATGAAATACGAATTAGCGGGCGCCTCGCCCGCGCCTCGCCCGCGCCCGACGCCGCTTGTGTTTGTCCTGCGCCTATGTAGGTTAAAAAAGATTTGGACGATTCAAAGTATTTATTAATTATGTTTATTGAATAAATATCTTTTGAGTTTAAGTTTGAGTTTACCAGTACTGAATAAAAAGTATGGTCTATATAGTGTAGTCTTCACAGGTCTCAAACCCAAAGGTTACTGATTTGATTTCCAGCAGGGGATTGTATTCAGTTAAGTTTGTGATAAGGCTTGTTTTGAGTTCACCTGGTTAGCTACCACTTATCAAAGCCTCTTACAACAATATCAGCGGTTTGTTGTGTTCCGGTAGCTACAGATAAGATAGCCCCAGTACCTTGGTAATTAAGGGTTCCGATTGAGGTGTGCTTCACCTTCGGTCTATGGTCACTTACCATCAGGTTGTAGCGAAGCCCTTACACGTCATCATCATCATCAGTCTATAAACGTTCCACTGCTGGGCACAGGCCTCCCACATGGACAACAGGAGATTAGGCCAAAACCCACCACGCTGGCCTAATTCGGGTTAGTGGGTTACACTTTTTTTTATCCCCTACGGGTAAGCAATTGGCCTTCATCTTACCTATTAGTAAGTGATGATAAGGCTGAAGATGGAAGCGCGCTTCACCCGGAATCCTCAACCACTGAGTAACTGGCTGTCTTATCTCAAACTGTCGGAACACAACAATGCTATTAACATTGTTGATGTACTCTCTGCTGGGAATCGAACCCGGGACCTCTGGGTTTTAGACCGGTGGCTTAGTCACTAGACCACAAAGGCGGTTAAGTTAAGACTCGTAGTAAAATTATATATAGACATATTGATTTACTAAAGACCTACGAAACTTCGTAGACGTCTAGTAGTTGCGCGTGTATTTTATTTCTCGGAACTATTGACGTATGTATTTGAGTCTTAAGATAATATACAACCTCGTGTCGAGATGGCAGCCTCATCTGCCTCACATCCGGGGCCAAGGAACCGGGAAGGTCCCGATCGTGTATAAACATATTTATAAATATGATGTAGTTGCTTTATGTATATAAATAGATTTTCCACTATAACTATAACTATAACTTTTACACCAATTATCTAACCCAAGCTAAGCTTTGTTTCGTAACTTGTTTTTATTAATTAGACATCGGATAAACATACTCATTATACATAGAAAACATCCAGACTCAAAATCAATTTAGAAAATCTGTTATTTTTTATTTGACCTGATCGGGAATCGAACGCTTGAGAGCCCTCACAAAACCGACGTGCTAACCATTGGACTAAATAAATGTTTCGAAACAATGCAGAAAAAAACCATATGAAATATGAATTTGCATGAACACAAAATCAGATATACTCGTAGCAGTACTTATATGCGTTCAGGGTGCGATCTAGCAAATGAAGCGACTTTTGCAATACCAGATCCACGGATGGGCAACCGTGTGCTAGGGAAGGCGCATTAGACGTCGATTCACACATATCAGTAAAGTCACAGTTCCGACACAGTACCGGCACAGTGCGAAATATTCTTTCATACATTCTCTATGAACGCACTGAGAGCACTGTGTCGTCAATGATACTGACAAGTGGGAATGCGTTCCGACATAGTGCCGGTACTGTGTCGGAATTGTGACTTCACTGATTTAACCGCCTCTGTGGTCTAGTGGCTAAGCTACCGGTTTCAGACCCAGAGGTCCCGGGTTCGATTCCCAGCGGGGGGTACATCTTTGAGTGCTCGGTTTGGTTGGTGGTAGGGCTGTTAAGTCCGCCTGGCTAGCTACAACCATCTTATCTAAGTCTGTCGCCATAACAACGATGTTTATAGCATTGTTGTGTTCCGGCAGTTTGAGATAAGATAGCCAGTTCCTCAGTGGTTGAGGATTCCGGGTGAAGCGCGCTTCTACCTTCGGCCTTATCGTCACGTACCATCAGGTGAGATAAAGGCCAAACGCTTACACGTTGCCAATTAAAAAAATATATGTGTGAAGCGACCTTATGCCGTTAATCGCAGTAGTGGAAAATCATCAGCTCAAATCGAACCAGCGTGATGCACCCATCACGCTGGTCTCCCCAATCCAGCCAATCTCCCCTCGTGGTAACTTCGATGATTACGATTTCAGTACTTTATAGGCATTATATTTGTAGAACTTTATAAATTTGTTCTTAAATATTTTCTCTGTTTTAACGATATTACTCGTAACATGGAAGAAACATAACTTATGGTAAATCTGACATATGGTAAGAGAGGTGAAAAACGCCATTTTACCCTTCTTACTAAAGAAATGAAAATGTAATAATAGCTTCTCAATTACGCAAGTAAATAAAAACCGATTCAAAACGGACAATAACCAAAGCCACTTTCTTCAATTATTATTAAAACGTATCAACTTATTCATAACCCGTGAAAATTCACGGAGCATCGAGATCGTTTATAATTACGAAGTACTTAATCTATTACATTAAGTAATCGATAAAACGATGATAAGTGAATTGGATCTAAAGTCTTCACATTCGTTTAAATTATCGGTAAGTACAAAACATATGTTCATTGGAGTTTGAATGTTAATCATAAGACAGTAAAGCTTCAAAATCGATTGTGCACTCTTCTGTTTGAACACTGGACGTTAGTGATGACTGATACATTTCGACAATCGATATATAAAATGTAATACTCGTTCAAGTGGTGTTATTTGAGTTATTGAAAGATATAAGTGAATCATTGATGCTATAAGAGCCCACAGCATGCTAATGTATTTTGGTAGTTCAACATATTAGTACTTACCTACTTTCTTTAATATTTTATATTATGGAACAAAATATTTGACAATGTAAAGATATTAAAAACTTTAAGCATTTCACATGTACTTTAGAAAGTTTAGGTACATATTTTATAAAGGATTTTTTAGGTAAGAGATACAAAAATTCGATCGAAACTTTGAGATAGCATTTGACATATATTATCTTTTGAAATATGTGTAAATAGGATTATCCGCCACCAAAATCTTAAAGCTGATTCTGATATGAAACATAATTTCGAGGTTTTCCTATATAAATCTATGTCACACACAGATGAAATAAATAGGTAGTTTTTTTATATAGAGATTGTATCCTTTTCTTCTAGATAAAGACTGCATTCCGAAAGAACAGAAGAATCACGACTTCTGTAATGAATACTATTACTATCAAGTTCAAATAACAATGGTCATTTATGCAGGATTTAGCTAAATCTAGATACAAAATCGTAGCATTATTAGCGTAACGTGACCTTAATGTATACCGAATTGAGTGTTAAGCCGTGACAAACATACATGTAATTAGTAATGCCCATACATTCATTCATATAATCACGACTATTATCCCCGAAGGGTTAGTCAGAGACTAGGCTATGAGGACCGCAAAAGCAATCCTCGCCTATAGTCCACTTTTCACCAAATAGCGACTGTACAGTGTGCTCAGCGTGACAAATGAAATAAAATGAAAAGTAGTTTAATGAAATGAAACGAAAAAGACAGTGTCGAGAATTCTGCTCGTGGAATTTTTTTCGACACTATCTTTTTCAGTTTGTAATCTTCAAATACTTATATAAAAAAAAGTTGAACACCCCACTTCTTAATGAGATATAAGCTCAATCATTTGATATTTTAAAGTACATTTTAAGCATTGTACTTACACAATTTACATTAATTTAAAAGTAAAGTATTAATTATTATCTCTACGCCATTCTAACTGGGTGTTTAGTGTACACGACCGAGAGGCTGTCTATTATAAAATAAAACTACTTTTCAAGTATTAATGTTCAAATGAATACGTGTGTATCTACTAGATCATTATTATCTAAAAAACAATTAAGGCAAGTAACACGCTCGGTTTTATAATTTTAATATACCATTAGCACTTTTTGTTTATTTCCACAAATAAAACATCATTAATATTAGTTACTAAACGAATAGTTCGGGGCCCTCCATAAAAAGTGGGCTGGAAAAGATAAACAAGCATTAATAATTAACCTATATTTAGCAAAAAATCTGGATATTATCTTCAAACCGACATAGAGATGGAGAGATGTCGACGGTTTTATGATACTTAGTAATGTTTTTTGGGCCATCATTACGCATTTTTATAAAGCTTGTTAGCTGGGCTAATTGACTTAAGTAGGCTACACTTGAAAATCGATGATGATGATTGTAAATTAAAATGGGTAATTAAAAATGCATCTCGTGATTCATCTTCAAACCGTTGATAGATATGCATGGTAGGAAATGTTGTTTTCGGTGTAGAACGTAATACCGAATGTGTTTAACTCATTAATAAGTTAAATATTTTTTATGTGGCACAAACATCAAACTCATGTACTTTTCTTTAATTTCTTTTTGTTGATTCAATTAACTTACTTCCCTCCACAATGTTATTCAACTACAAAAAAACATCGATAAGCGAGGATACACCGCGCGCATCTCTAGCAGGTGTCACGTTACGCTACTCTCGTCTGCTCGCGCGTCTCGAGTTTGTTGTGACTGCGGCGTTTTTTCCGCGGGCGGAAGCGACGAGCCAGCCGCGCGGCACTAATTATCACCGTGGCGCTAGTGGCTAACGACGCGGCGGGTTAGTGCAGAAGGTTCGTATTGTGTTTTGTTAATCAACAACTTTTATGTTTGGGGCAAGAATCCACTGCGGCGCGCCGTAACATTGTGTAGCAGTCGCTTTTTTACAAACATTTTTCTTTGGGTCGCCAATACAGCCAGGGGCCTTACTCTGTAAGGGCATTCATAACTTTGTTGCCCCGTAATTCGTCGTACAATGCGCGTGCGTTGCTATTTCCTTACAAGCGAATGAAGCAGTACATACACGCACAGCAGTATACAAAGAATTACGGGCTATCGATGTTTCGGATGCGCTCAAAGAGTGAGGCCCCTGGTCTTAACAGGGTAACTGTATTTTATACGCGGCGAAAAACCTTATGCCGCGTCCACACGCTTGGCAAATCTCAACAAGCCGTCACAAATTCAAACGTGTGGATAAAGCGTTTGGCTTGGTTTGCGTAGGTTTGCAAGCGCTTGTAGCCGAACCGTCGAGTGTCGGTTTTTCGTCAAAAATCAAAGGGAATTTGCCGCAAGCGTTTGGAAAGCATCCACACGCGTATACGCGCACAGTATATGCGCACTCAGGCTCGTTTGTGCACTGGTGGCAAAACAGACGCACCTACGTTGTGCTAATTTATAATAAGTTTGGTTTAGCTTTATTTGTAATTTTTTCTTCCATAAATTATCTGCAATGCAATAAAAAATATATATAGATACATATCACTATTTAAATAATAATAGGTATATTGAATTAAATACACACAAATGGAACTACATAACATTTAATCAATTGTTAAATAAAATAAGTAAGTACCTACCTATACATATGGCCGGAAAACCCCAAGGCGCCTCTAAACCTTGGCTAGAGTTGATCGTGTCGTGGGCGAGAGTCACTGAATACTTGATCTTCTGATCTGTCAAATTTGATAAAATAGTTTACATAAAAAGGAATCCATACCTTGTTTTGTCTACCGTGCATCTTAGTTTGGCATTAGTTATATGCTCTTGATTATTAGTGCCTTCAGTAAAGTGACTTTTTTTATCAGTAATTAGAAAGTTTCGTAAGTTCTTTTCGAATAACAGAAAGTGATTTATCCGTAGTTCTTATTGTCAAATTAAACACATCGATTCACTACTCTTGGAATAATGCATGTCGTTATTTATTACGGTTTGTTTAAAGCGACCCTTCTGGACTGATCTATTCCCTGCTAATGATTTTTAAGAGTAATACTGTTGGCCCTTCGTTGAAGCTCACTTTAAACGTTACATAAAGTGTATTTACGAGTTATAACATCGGAATACTCTTTACGTGAAACTCTATGTTTAAAAATCGTTATTTTTGTTGTTAAAACATTTTATTCAAGATAAACAATATTAGACCAATTGAATTGTTGTTAATAGAAATTATCCTATAATATTATTAAGACTGATTCCTATATATAATGTATTATTATTTATGTTTCATGGCTTGTGATTATATGTTATAAATTAAGTTAAACCTGTTGTCAATAGCGTTGTGACAACAAGAGACAGAGCACTTGAAGAGAAATGAGATTTATGCTATAGTTTTGCTATAAATTAAACCTAGGTATTTATTTTAAAATGTAGATGTTCTAACCAACTTTTAGGCAACTACAACAATAACGGTGTATGTAAGACCATCCTTTGTCACAAACGAACTCTCAGAGGTCACAGAGTCACAGTGTTGTCAAGCACCGGCGATAATCACGATGAGCGTGCGCAGCGCGAACGAAATCGATAGTCGATGCGACGGAGCGTGGCGCAGCACTTTTTGTGCGCCGACGCAACGGGCGGGTAGCGAAATGGCTAAAGTGTGCTTTTTAGAAAAATGGTATTAGCTATACTATACTTGGTTTCCGTACAAGTATTCTTATTTTATAGTCAAAGATGATTTCCAGCAAATCACACTAACACAACAAGCAATACTTGTATATGCTATTAGCAGATATAGAGCAGAGTAGAGCAAAATCCAACTGAGATAAAGATATTTTTATGATAGAAGACTCCTTCAGGGATACGCATCTTTACAGTAGCCACTACAGCATTACTTTGGTAGGCTCTAAATATAGTGTTATTATATAATGTGTAGCTTGTTTCTAAAGCATTTAAACAGCTATCGTGCAATAGATGAAGATTTTCTGCTACTTGTAAAACTCCCTGTAACAAGGGTAACGTAATATGAAAAAGAACCGTTACTGTTTCATCCTCACTCTTCATGAATCTTTATTAGTGCTTATGTGCAAGCTAATATTTAGATGTTAGATACATTTGTTTGGAGCCAGCCTAAAGTTAACCCCAACGGCATAATCAATTTATCATAAAGTCGTTGTTTCTCAAGTTTCTCAAACTATAGTTGCGTTTTTCCACTTCACACGATTTGTACTAAAACGTCGAGATTATTATGCAAATTACAGTTTATTTAACTGTTTTTGTCTACGATACGGTGGCTGGCGCGCTGGGAACAGACATTTTTTTAAGACTCAATTAGGTTAGGTACCTACTGTGAACTCTGTTACTGGGTTCACGCAGAAAATCTGAGACGTTACGCTGATCTGAGAGGCTGAATTGTTATTTTTAAGCTGTTCAGTATAAATAGTGTTTGAAAGATAAGGTTTCTATCGAATTGCTCCTATAATACGGTCTTGTTGTAGGTACAACTGTTGGTCTCAGACCCAGATGTCCCAGTTATGATTCCCAGCGAGGGTATGCATTATTGCACTCGGTCGGGTTGGTGATAGGGCATGTTCTAAGTCCACCTGGTTAGTTACCGCCAACTTATCTAAGCCTGTTGCTAAATACCAATGCTAATAAAATTGTGGTTTTCCGACAGTTTATGATAAGATAGCCAGTTCCTCAGTGGTTGAGGATTCCAAGTGAAGAAGATTCAATCTTCGGCCTCATTGTCTTACAAACAGGTGAAGGTCGAGCGTTTCCACATGTTTGTGTAAAAAAAGGTGCGATTTAAGGTTACTTCAGCCATATCACACTGTTTTTATGGAACATCAGAAAAGCCCTTCAGAATGACGTGCGTCTAGACAGATTAAATAGACGACGGTTAATATATAAACATTGAGGTAAATAAGTCTCAATCTCATATAGGTATATTATATTTATATTTTTTATAAATCCTCTTATCTTAATTTAGAACTGCATAGGTACACTACATGATGGAATTTGGTTTTTAGTGTGGCTTAATATTAACTGAAAAAAAAATGTACGAAATATGGATGTTCGAGAAAGATGTGGTTTGAAAAATGATGTAGTGACAAAGGTGGAAAGAGGTATGTTGAGATGGTTCGGACATATAGAGCGAATGAGTGAAAGGAGGTTGACGAAAGAGATTTACAGCTCGAATGTGGAAGGGTATACTGCTAGAGGGCGCCCCAGAAGGACATTCAGGGACCAAATAAATGATTTCCTCAAAAAAGCTGGGGTCCGCAGCAAAAAGAATAAAAGGACGTGCATGAAAAGGTTGATGGATGTAAGAGAAGCAAGCGAGGTGTGTCAGGAGTAGTCAGGACTGCGCCAAGTGGAGATCCATCGTCTCTGCCTGCCCCTGTAGGGACTAAGGCGTGAGCAGTATGTATGTATGTATGAATGTAAAATCGTTATAAATAACAAAAATATACTAGTAAAATATTATAGTTTTGCATTTAGACGGTAATATGATAAAAAGTTAAGTTAAATATTTTTAACCTTATCCTTTCAACTGCTGCCGCGCACACATCAGTGCTCAAATGTAATTAAAGCTGCTCAATTAATAGAATTTCTATAGCGTCTAGTGGCGCCGCGTTTTAAGTGTTAAGTAGTAGGGAGGTCGATATGTTTGTAACTTTTATATTTCTTTTTAATGATACATCTTTGCTCATTTTAGCTTATTTATTTAGAATGCTTTAGTTGAAAATCTAAAAAAAATGTGTCCCAAAGGTTACCCGCTCCCCCCAACGGAACCTTGCATCGGTTTCCACCGCGTCTGTCGTCGCGCGCATTGACAGCCGCAACAATAGGCCGCGCGACTCAGCCAGTGAGTTGGCGCCTATTATTAGACATAGTACGCTGAGTACGCTCCCTATTTATATCTGTGTTCCGCTTGCGTTTCGCACTCTAGCCGAGTGGATGCATTGATTCTCTTGAGCGTGTGGCATCTATGATGAGTGGGTACTCGATGGGCGAGAAGCTTGGACATACATATACATACACATCACGGCCGCTTCCCGTAGGGGTAGGCCATTTGTTACGATCCTGTTACACATCCTTTGCTTATTTTACAGTCTTATTAAGGGGTCCTGCACGAAATTGTGAAAAAATTACGTGTATTTAAGTCACTTGTACCTACTATGCGCTGAAAAAACTAACATAAGTTCTTTTAATGTATTTAACTAATACATTAAAAGAACTTAATTATGTAAGTTAGCCTGATCATTGCACAAGTTCATGGCCTTGTTGAAATTTGAAACAAATTTGTTAAACAATAACAAACAATACATAAATCTAATGACTTGAAACAATAATTCATACGTGAAAATATTTGTATTGATATTCCACAGGGCACCCCCCTTCTTTTAAAAGTAAACTTTAATTTTAAACACAAGCGCGTGATGGTTTTGCACATTTCGCAGAATAAAACATTGTTCTAATTAAATTACTAGGTCTGAAACTTGAAACTGAAAAAAACTGAAAAAGCAGAATTGTTCTAATTATTATATCAATATAATTGATTTTGCTTTGAAGTTCATTAAGAGACTTATGTCAGTTTTAGCGACCGTACAATTGGCCATTTTAATTAAGGGGGTGCCCCCCTTAATTAAAATGGCCAAAAGTTACACCTTTGAAAGTGACACTGTCTCGTTTTTGTTAAAGAAGACAGAGTCAATTTAATCTCAAGTGTTTATTGATAACGGAGTGGTTAATGAAGAACTTTTTTGATGAATACTATGTTAAGAAAACCCGTAGCGCTCAAAAGAAATTTAAACTTTAACATTCAGCAACACTTGGCCTCGGGGCCTGTGGTCCAATCTCCCCATGTGTTCAAAGTCAAAGTCAAATTATTTATTCAATGTAAACCTTTACAGGCACTTATTGACGTCAATAATAATAATAATAAAAAAAACAGTTAACTAACTTATAGTTAAGACTTAACAACTAATCTAACGAGCTATAGTTGTTGTGTTGCTGTCCAAAGGCATGTGCCCAGTGGGACGTTTATAGGCTTGATGATGATGAATGGTCCACAGTCATCTGTAGTTCCAGAAAGCTTAATTAGGTACTTGGTACCTTCCTATCTCTGCCCTTACACAAAAACAACGTTACGAGGGGATGCTTTCATATGCCGCTTCGAAAACATGGAATGACTTACCCCCTCCTTTACGGCAGGGTTGAAATGTCAAAAATTGATTTTAAGCGTATATGTAAATTGTGGTTATTAGAAAAACAAAACGAAGTGGCTAGGATAATGTTTAAATTATAATTGTAATAAAATGTAGTAGGGAAGATTATTTGTACTCAAAATTATTTTAATTTTTTATAACTGTTGTCATATTTTCTTAGAAATAGAAACGTATAAAACTCACGCTAGGTTGTGGCAGAATATCAGCTACAGCTGTCGATTCAGCTGTTTGATTCTGAGCCACATTACCTTTTTGTACCATATTGTTAGTTTTTAACCGACTTCAAAAAAGGAGGAGGTTCTCAATTCGGCTGTAAGTTTTTTTTTTTATGTTTGTTACCTCAGATCTCAGTCATTTATACACTGATTTGGAAAATTCTTTTTTTATTTGAAAGGATATACTTCCAGATTGGTCCCATTTTTATCAAAATCTAGTTCTGATGATGGAATCCTCAGGAATTGAGGGAACTCCTCAAATATTGTAGGCATACCTATTGCGATTTTGATATTTTCAGCAATAAGTCAAGAATTTGCATTGAGAAAGTATCATTTGATGAAGTAGAACTGATGAAGAAGACCACAGAATGTCATTGGAACTTCTCAATGATAAGTATTTCACGAGTGGCGATAAGATATCTCGATTAAGATAGTTAAGCGACTATGACGAATTAAAAGAAGGCAGGTACCGGAGCTCAGTTCTGATGGTGAAATCCTTGAGGAATTGAGGGAACTCCTTAAATATTGTAGACATACCTATAGCAATTTTGGTGTTTTCAGCCATAGGTCAAATGAGATCCACTCCGGCAATAAATCCTTATATTGTAAATGCGAAAGCGTGTTTGTTTGTTTGTCCGTCTCTCACTTGCGCATCGACCTGATTTTGCACATAGATAGCTGAAGAACAATAGTGACATAGGCCACTTTTTATCACTCCTTCCGAAACATTTCTATTAGGATTTAAAAATACACTATTCACACTATTAATTCAGTCACTTCTTGTCTAAATTCTTCTTAACATCTTTATGCCGATGACTTACAAATTTACTCTCAGGCCTCGGCTGAGAACCTCTGAGAAGCGATTGAGCAGATCAATGGTGACTTGGCTACGATCTACGTCTGGAGCAAGTCAAAAACGTTCCTCTAGTTTCCCTAACAGTGAACCCTAGTAACTCGGAAGTCATCATCGTAGGGGGTCTATACAGCATTCACGAGTAAATTCGGTAACTTGCCGTCTGTTTTGGATGTTGATTTCCTACTTTGTGATAGGCGTTTCTCGTTTTCTTCGCTTGTCGCATTTAAACGGCGCTGTCTCATACAAGTAGCGCGTTTTGTAGGTTTACTAATATTCACTTTCGATAAATAGATCGGAACGATTCACTAAAAAGCGAGAAATAAACAAAAATTTTAACAAGAACAAAAACCGACTCCAAAAAATTTTACTGAAATAAATGCACTAAAACGTAAAAAATAATTGCGTAGTTTAGTTTGTTCAATTTACTTGCAATATTAACCTTTATTTTACTCAATGTTATAATCTTAAAAAATATTTTTGGAGTCGGTGCCAGCTTGTAGCAATACCTAATAAAATCTATTTACTAATGAACACGACAACTGTTAAAGGCTAATTAAACATATTTATAAATAAAAACGACAATGGGGTTAAACGGCAGCAAGGCCGACCCAGACGGAGGTGGAGAGATGAGTTTGATGCTTACGCGAAGGATTGGCCAACACACGCAAAAGACCGCGAATACTGGAGGGGGGGGGGGGGAGAGGGGGAGGCCTTTGCCCAGCATTAGGTCAATATGGGCTAATATAATAAATAATATAGTATGTCTTTTAATGTTTATGTTTACCTTGGCTGGCACCGACTCCAAAAATATTTTTTAAGATTATAAGATTGAGTAAAATAAAGGTTAATATTGCAAGTAAATTGAACAAACTAAACTACGCAATTATTTTTTACGTTTTAGTGCATTTATTTCAGTAAAATTTTTTGGAGTCGGTTTTTTTTTAAGTTAGTTGCAAAACTTGTAATTTTGATCAAATAAAAACTTTTTTTATTATTATTATAATTGGGTAGCACCTGTTGCGGTTGTCCGCGATCGCCCTATGCCCTTTGCGACGGCGACGCCTTCACCCACATAGCGCCATCGGAAATTGCCGGCCGCCTTGTTAAGGTGATATGTGATCGGTTATGTTGCCACACCGATATACGATGCGAATTACTGTATTACAGATGCTATTATCAGCAATATATCTGCGTGGATGAAGCGGAGGACAATGTATAATAATTGGTATATAAATGCAACCGATTTTATACGACTGCTTGTATGAAAGATATCGCTTGAAAGCGATAATTTACCGCCAAATTGTAATTGTGTAATTTACTTATTGTAATGTTTATGTACGAGCATCATGTAAACTGTCGCAATAAGAGTGTTATCTCACTATCTGCCTAATAATAGGTATTATATCGATATATCTACGGAAATAATTAAAATTAGGTTTAACACTTAGATACAATAATTCTATTGATTGAGCGCTGATCAGGGCGCGGCCACTTTATTACGAGTAGTTACAATAAGTAGTAGGTATTTATCATAGCTATAAAAACGTTTATGCCGCTACCTGACACAGCAACCCTGTGTCTTGTGTCACCAACCGGACACAGCAGCCCTCTGTCTTGTGTCGCCAACCGGACACAGCAGCCCTGTGTCTTGTGTCGCCAACCGACACAGCAGCCCTGTGTCTTGTGTCGCCAACTGGACACAGCAGCCCTGTGTCTTGTGTCGCCAACAGAACCTTTGCGCAGCGCTTTAGCGTTATTATCTCGTAAAGTCGAAACAATCGATAAAACAATACAGCCTTATGAATGATCGAATATTACAGCCCATTTGTCTCCATTTATTGCACGCAAAAGGCTGTTGATACGTCTTATATTTATTGTACTGTTTGATTTACAATTGCAATTTGTCCTGATAGCCTGGCTATAATGATTCTGCTTACGACTTGTGATGTCACGAGTTGACATTGTAGAATTATGCAGTGTCTAGTCGTTTATGTACACTGGATATTACTAAATGGGTATAAATGAGGGACCTCATGTGCGTGCATACGCTTTTCCGCGTGTCAGCCCATGTAAAACACATTGTACTAGACCACAATTTGTAGAGTTGATGCAGTGGTTTGCTCATTTGAGTTACGATCGTGTATGTTAAGCAACTATCTCAATGGCTCGTTAATCTGGATGGGTTACCAAATTAAAATGTCTCAAACCTCTCTGAAGGCACGTGACGTGTTGGTCCGGGCTATAGCAGTTGTTAAAATCTTAACCTGTATCGGGCTAGAGCATCGTGGTGGTTAACGGCCCGATCTGTCCATTTGCTGCTGCTCATACGTAATGCCTGAACCGGTTACAGTTTACGGGAGTAGAACACCCAACATCGTTTAAGTGAACGTTCCTTCATATTGGGAAAATTTAAATAGTCATTTACTTACTATACACACTTTTATGTTCACCAAATTCAAATAGCCGCTGAATGAACCGCTGTCTTGGATCGTTCATCGAGTTTATTAAATTTGGCTATCTATACAATGTCTGCGTTATACGAAAGACAACAACGTCTTGCTATCATTCATCATCAGCGTCCCACAGCTGAGCGCAGGCCTTCCTCCCATGGGACCGCGCTGGCCCCATTGTTGTTATTGTAAAGGAAAATTTTGTTCGAAAGCTGAATGAAATTGTGTACCGCTCTCCATATGTTAGGTCGTTAGGTACTTCTGAGAAGCGCCCGGCGCCGACGGCCTATGTATCTAAATAAATATTACACATACACGATCTGTGCACGATCATAACAGTAACTATGTAGAATGCGTATCGAAAAGGAAAATAGCTCAAAACATTACGTTTATGTCCAGGAGAAACTGAAATAGCACATTACAGTTATTTTTCTTTTGCTCCACAACAAGGATTCGATTGGCCTTCATCTCACCTGCTGGTAAGTGATGATAAGCCTGATGTAAAGTGTACCCGGAATCCCCGTCTACTGAGGATCTTTTCTCTGTCGGAACACACACAACAATACTGGTCAACCATGCAGGCGGACATAAATGAGTTCTACCAACAAATTGTTTAATAGTATGTACTCTACCCTGGAAATCAAACCCTGGTACGACAACGGGTGGTCTAGGACTTAACTCTTGCTTAGTCTAACATATTTTGCTGGCACATACAATACATTGTATAATCCCTTTACCTTGTTAAAGTGCTGTAAACAAAATGGCTGAATATTTTCCGCGAAGCTTGTGTCTACAATACGTTGACCCACAATCTGTTTACATATCTCGCGGCCTATTTGAAAAACTAGTAAAGTTTATATATAAATAGACTTCACGCTGGAGAGGGGTTCGGTCTAGATTCTCTTGTTTCATGTCACGGCCGTTAATTGTAAATAAATAAGCACTCGGGTAATAATCGTGAAGTTTTTTTTACTTTTTTCCCATAAAATATACAAAGACAAATTATTGTAATTACTTATAGGTAATTCCAGGGAGAAACTTTCTTGGCATCAGACCCGTGGCTATATTCTTTTTTACACTACACCACCGGTGAAAGTTAACATGGTCTAGCAAATGTAGGCTTAAAAAGTCTATTTGTTCATAAGACATTATAACTCTTATCCACATAAAAAAGCTCTGATGCGTAGAGTTCTCCTCTCAGGAAACACCAATAAAGACTTTATCGGACTGGTAGTCAAACAGTCGGCCAAGGAAAGTCTTACATTCTAATCTACATGCTTTAGCAGTAGAGCTAGCACTGTTATAAATATACCAATAGTGACTAATATCCCTAGTATATTTCCTATTTAAACTTAGTGGCATTAGAAGAAAACGTTATATTTATTAAAAATCACCTCGATTGTATTTTTTTACTGTGTAGTAGTACATAGTTTCATAATCATAATATCACCAGCAAAACAGAACAACAAACGTCTGAGTCGCACGTTAATCATTCAATATCTTGAGCGGACGCCAAATGTTCGAATGAAAACACTAGATTTGAAGCAGAAACTCGCTAACAGTATTGTGTGAATTACAATCAACAGCATACTTATATTACGTTTGCATTATTGGAACAGAATGATGAGTCACTGTTTACAATACTTTATGTCACTTTGCATTAGGTAGGTAACACTTTCAACGAAGAGAGTAAATAAGTAAACAAATGCATGGAATTGCATGATTTTTGTTATCTGAAATAATAAAATATATTATTCGTATCACAAAAGAAAGTAAGTGGTGATCATTGTTCCGGTTCTTTTCAGCATTAGGCCGCCCTCGGTAGCTTACAAAGCGATGCCGAAAAACATTCAAAAGAGCTACGAGTATATTTGGAATCAAAAGTTTTTTTTCATTATGTACGAAGGCGTCTGCGCTGGCGCCACTAACTGCTCTGTGTTAATCAATCCTTATTCTGATTTCCCTTATAAGTCACTGTCACAATCATGAATACACGTCTCATGCAAAACACAATTCCTAGACATCCCCAGTCGTTTACAGACATCAGGAATTTGTTTAGTCTGCCCTTTGAGTCTAGATACATGACATTGTTTGGTGTCGTTACTAAGAAGCCTTGGAATACCGCGTCTCTGATCTTGTTTGTGCGTACAGTTTGACAGTATCCTCCATAATCTCATATCAAAGAGTACGCGTATATATAAGATAGCATATCGTCAAATGTATAGGGATTATGAAGGAGTATTTATTAGTAAAGACATTTCTTTCATTCTGAATTGCACAAGGTTCATAAGGTTTTCCCAAAAGTAATTGGTACTATATGTACTGTTATTTTCTTGACACTCATTACCGTGGCAAGGACACAAAATACCCCCACGATTGAAGTTTAATTTGTTAAAAGCGTCTACTTGTCCATGTCTCACTGATTTCTCTGTCAACAGCAGTCAGTGGAAATATTATGTACATAGTATATTTTATTAACATAATTATAATTTATGGTGCAGCTTTAAAACTAGCGCAACTGCTTTTTAGTGCTTTAATGGCTGATCACACTATTTTCATGCTCGTAGCCTTGCATGACGCGGATTAATCGGAAGACATCGCAAATGGGACGATTTTGTGTTTACAAATTGTTCACTAGTAACATATGCTCCGTTTTGCGTCTTATTTCATTGGGAAATTCCCCTTTTGCTATTTTTCGCTAAGATGCTACACTATTAAATACAAACTCAAGTGTGTGTTATTGTAAGTTAAGTTAAATAACGTACTGCGGACCTTGATAAACTCTTGTAAAGCAAATGTAAATCGTTTCGTCTTATTTCTGTAGACTTGTAGAGGTTAAAGATTGATGTGTTAATGTCAACTTATAACTTTATAAGAGCTAGATTGATTGGGACGTGCTGTAGGGGCAACTTAGAGGCTTGTGGCGAATTTAAACGCAATTCGTTTTTGACAGAAATTCGTGAGTTTTCGTTGATGAAATAAGTACAACAAAAACTTTAGACGACTAATTTTCGTTTTCTCTTGTATTAGTTTGTTCGTTCTAGTGAGCTCTAGAAAAAAAATCAGGCAGTTTCATCTTTTTCTCTTTTTTTTCACATATTTTTCAAGACAGTCTTGCGTCATTTAAATTAGGTTTATTAATTGTTTAACGAACAGCTTAAAAGTCTTTCTTTGATTTCTAAATATTCATTGTGATAGGCTGGAAGAAGGTACAACCTTATTTCTTTTAAAACCGCTAGGGTGGCAATCCTGCATACGGTTCGCTTAAAGGAAAGCAGCCACCGCATTTGCAACATCTGAAGTATCACACTTCGCCCTTCTTCAAGAACCCTATGTTGTACTCCTTCGAGAATAACTTAGTGTTAGGGTTAGTCAGACCCTAGGCAATGAGGACTTCAAAAGCAGTCCACAGTCACAGTCCACGTTTCACCAAATTACAGCTGCACATGGGGCCGGAGGCCCATCTCTCCCGCCTCCCTCCCGCATTCCTACTCCTTCCTCAAGGCCAGTAACGCATCTGCGACTTCTCTGGGTTTGCGGGTGTCCATGGGCGGCACTGACTACTTTACATCAGGTGAACCACCTACTCGTTTGCCTCCATTCACATGAAAAAATGGCCGCTCCGCCTGTGCATTGCGCCCCAGCTCAAAGCATGAGCGAGGCCGTTACATATTTGGTAGTGAGTGGAGTATGTGACGCGCATGCGTAACGCGAGGTGCCGATGCTATCGCGGGGAGCCCTGCAGACCTCGATACACGTATGCACTGTTAGAAGGAAGATGCGTCTGCGTCTGACTACGTACCTACGTACTTAGATTTACATGGAAGTCCTAGAATATGTTTTCTTTCTGTTAATGATGTCTATAATGAAAAAGATGAAAGTTATGCAAAGGCTGATAATATACATATTAGCTACTGATGAAAATGTGATATAGTATTGTAAAAAGGTTTTCAAAAATTGCTTATTTGAAGATTTAATAATTTAGATCTCGATTTAGCTCTGGGTATTTAGTAACATCCTGATGGCAGCTACCTAACTTAAAGACCCCATTTGGTTACGTTACTGCGAACTTATATACCATTCCATCTGTTTTTGGTATTAAGCTGATGCTTTTGCCTTGTTAATTTTTGAGTTATCATGTTTTCGTATGAGAGATGATAACGAAGACTATTATCACGGTCAAAGAACTTCTGATAGTAGAAATCCCCTAATTTCAGTCTTATTTATTCCTATTTACATAAAACTAATTTGGACAATAATTATTAAACATCAGTTTTATCTTCATCTTTGTATAGTCTCGTTATGAGTTGTACCTGGTTATTGGTGCAGTTTTTGTTGCCATACTTATGGTGTTCTCTCAAATTCAGACATGGCATTATAAATCGTTTCGATTAGCATCGTCTCAATCTTTGTCAAACCACTTGTGAAGTTCCTAGCCATGTTTAAGCGTGCGAACAGTTTTTTTTGCTTTGAAATTCTTTTGCAGTGACGCCAAAGAAAAATATTACTTTAATGAATCAGATAACCATATAGGCCTTGTAGACTCTACTTTGTATTATAGAGGTTATTGTTAGAACTTAAGTTTTGACATGGAACCCTTTTCATATAAAATCTATGACCTAACACATCCATGTCGTGTCTTTGACACACATCAATTGCCTTAATTTAACATTAACATTTTCTTACTAGTACTTCTGTTGACCTAAAGATCTTCAGTAAAATAAAGTTGTTTAATAGTTGTTTAATTAAGATGTATACCATATCGTTTTCCGCTTTCCTATAGTAAATAAGGGATCTTTTCTCAATTAATTTATTTGGTATGTTTTCAATTAAAACGGAATAAATAACTAAAACCCACATTATTAAAAAAAATATTTCGTTTCTAAAACATAGGTTTTGCTGACGTTTTTCGTTTTTTGCCACTTTTAAACGTTTCTAAAAGTACTTTTGCTTAATAAGGTGTCAATTACTTTGCCACAAATAAGGAAAACACAAGCACATCCTGATTATGCAAACATCGAAGACGTGCAATTAGAATATACTTAATCAGTTCTCATTGCCGACGCCTCGGTGGCCGAGTTGCACAGGACCTGGGTTCAACTTCCAGGATGGACATACAATGTATGCATAGCCCGGGTTAATAATCACTAACTCGCATTTGGCTGGTGATTAAGCGAACACCCATCAATTATTGATGGGTGTTTTGGTTGTGTGATCAAAGATGGAGGCCTTTGTCTAGTGCAATGGTACAGTATACAGGCTATTACTACCAGCTATACTATGCGCCTGGTAACCGAACCTTCAACACTCAAGTTTTTAAGTTTGGCTTTGCAAGTCGGGTCCATATTGGTTCACCTAAAGTTCTTTACCCGAAATTGGTCTTTTTTAATCGCCCCTGTGGTCTAGTGGCTAAGCCACTGGTTTCAGACCCAGAGGTCCCGGGTTAGATTATATACGGGCATATCTTTGTGTGCTCGGTTTGGTTGGTGATAGGGCTGTTAAGTCCGCCTGGCTAGCTACTACCATCTTATCTAAGTCTGTCGCCATAACAACGATGTTTATAGCATTGTTGTGTTTCGTACAGTTTGAGATAAGATATCCAGTTCCCCAGTGGTTGAGGATTCCGAGTGAAGAGCGGTTCCACCTTCGGCCTTATCGTCACTTACCATCAGGTGAGATGAAGGCCAAACGCTTACCCGTTGTAGAATTTTAAAAAAAATTACCGATTTGTCATTCAAATGATCATTCATCCTAAAATTTTTCTACCTTAAGTTTTTTTTCATACAATTTGTAGTCCTACCGACGATGTTCATAACACTCATGTTTCCGAAGATTGTAATCAATAATATCACTAATGAAAATATATTTAAACTCCTACTGTTGTTTTACATAACGCTTTTATCCCTCAACATAATTTCCATAATATTTTTACTCGTGTTAAAAGAAAATACAACGGTGACCTACAGGAGTATTAGGGCAGTAGTATTTCTGTTGTCTCATAAAAAAAAAATTAACCTCGAAATTCAAGACATAAAGTCTTAAATTTCTAACCTATCACGTGACCTAAAGGAGGTAGGGCAGCTAGTTTCCTCAAAAATAGTGTAAAATAAGGTTATGTTGAGAAAATATAGGAAAACAAATAATTTTCCTCAAAAATAGTGTAGAATAAGGTTATGTTGAGAAAATATAGGAAAACAAATAATTTTCCTCAAAAATAGTGTAAAATAAGGTTATGTTGAGAAAATATAGGAAAACAAATAATTTTCCTCAAAAATAGTGTAAAATAAGGTTATGTTGAGAAAATATAGGAAAACAAATAATAATATCATCATCATCATCATCATCAGCCTATAAACGTCCCACTGCTGGGCACAGGCCTCCCACGTGGATAATAGCACGTGGGGATATTGGGCCATAACCCACCACGCTGGCCCAATGCGGGTTGGTGGGTTGTATATATATGTAATAGATGTTTATTGCTACTGACATTATGAAGTTGAATGATTCGGAATTATGAACATTAGAAACTGGGTACTTAATTAGGAATTCCGATTATCGGAGTTGAAAATTTAGGTGAACTTTGGCGCACCCTTACAAGTCACATAAGGGCGCACGCCAGGAAGTGGCGCCAGGGTGTCGCCATCGGCGAATACCTCGTCGAGGACATCATCATCATTCTTACCACTAGCTTTCATTCTATGACTTCCACTAGCTCTCATTCAATAATACCACTAGCTCTTCTTCTACTACTACTGCTAGTTCCCATTGCGCGCCCGCTAGCGTCGCGCACGGCCACAGCCCACACGCATTTCCCCGAAATGCAGTACGTCAAAATACAACGCCGACTTGTTGACAAATACACCGCGTCCGCATTGGGCCCGCTCATAATCGTTACCCACAGATATGGCGGCGGCGGGTTTTTGCTCGGCCATTGCCATACATACTCAGAGTGGTTGCGGGTCCGTTACGGCCCGGCTGCTCCACAGACAATGTACAGACGGCACGATGTCAGCAGACAAGCAGTATACTAAACAGTGTTTTTTTTAAAGTCAAAAGATGCTTTGGCTACTTTATTGTGTAGCAAACTTTGATAAATTATGCCCCCTTATCGAAGGGCGCAAATGTTCTTTTCCGTTGTGATTAATTTAGTCATCATAGAACGCTACCTGAAAATTGGTATTTCAAAATGTCTCTTTTTCATACTTGGAAGACTATTGTTCCAAAACGGGGATCAAACATGGCAAATCTTTATCTGTCGATCTCTTCATCGAATGATAATAAAAACAAGACCGCATAAGTTTGAAACCAGGATTATCTTTTTAATGTTTTCGAAAAAGCGGGAGAATGTTAACATTAATCGGGACTAAAAATCTTAAAATAAGTTACACGTATCATTTGAATAGAGTATGTAATTGGTTCTAACATCTTCAAGCGATGGAAACCCACAAATCGTCCAATGAGCAGTGAACCAGCTGCAATTGGCTACTCTGTGACGCACCTCGGTAGGCGTAAATGACGATTCTGAACCTTATTAATGAGATGAGATCGGTGCTAGCTCTACGTTGACTGATTAACTTATCGGTGATGCTCTTATCATTTATCAGTAGGTCTGAATGCGGATGAAGCAGGAGAGGCTGGGAAAAAGTGGTACACTTAAAAAGTTCATTAAATTGCACATTTACAAAACACTGTTAAGTAAAATTAAAAACTTCAAGTTGATAGTTTTTAATGTTGACTATTTACGTCCGTAAGTCTGTAAGTAACGTACTATGTTTATTAATTTGACACGATTATGCTTAAGCGCATTTGATGACATTTTCACTTTTCTACATCATATCACTGTTTTACGTTGCATATACTGAGACGTGGTCTACCTTTATCTAAACTTGTTCTAAATATAGACGGTATACTTTTAAGTCATCTTCAAACGTGAGTCTGGATTTAGAAATGGGAAAACTTCAAGGGAAACGGGAGAAACTCAATCTGCATCACCGGCGCACCGCGGCCGCACAAGAATGTTATAATTTTTTTGATTTCAATATAAAACCGTCAGTGTTGTTGGCTTTTTTATTTATTATTGTAAAAGGAAGCGTCTCGTCGAGTGATATGCGACACATGACGCGGCCGCAAAAGCGAAAGGACACATAAACACTACCATTGATATCGCAAAATAAACTTTAACAGGTGATACACAAGGTCGAGTGTTCGCCCGTCGGTGTGGCCGGTCGTTCGGTCTCTGAACTCTTAAAATAATATTTCAGTTCGAACCACTTCAGCGTTACGTAACTCGTGGTATAATTATAAAGTTAGGACGATGCTTTAAGGCAAGTTAGCGAAACGAGGCTCCGGCGACGCTGTAAGATTCGATACGTTAACGGTTTTTGAATAGTGCGTTATACTGATTATTAGGTTTCTGAAATAGGTAATGCTTAGTTGCCTAAAGCTTATGCGAAAATTCCGCATGGAAATGAACATTTCATACGCTTTACTTGCTTTTATTTTTACTATTCGAACCCACTTTAGAGTTCCAGGGTAATAGTCTCATTGTAACCACGATTTCAGGCTAAAATGAAATATAGGATTAAGATGAATAGTTCCGTATAAAGTGTTACATTGTGATAACATACAGTTATGTTCTATACTATTCTTTTTAGATAGAATTTTTGTTTTTTTAAAGGGTTCGAAAATGCGTTAAACGTTAAAATACGTTACGTAATGAACGTTTAATTCATAGTTACGGGAAAGAGGAAATCGAATGAGGTAATAATAAAACGGCTGATAAAACCGCATTTGGGCTTTTTATTGCTTATGATGCGATCGATGTGCAGTCATAAATTCTGTATTCAGGTGTGGGGGAAGTGAAATAACAATATGACAAGTCCACATTAAAAATCGCTGGTTCAACTGCCTCCTAGTAAGCGGCTACTTCAGCGACCAGAGTACGCAAGCATGAATTTGCATTAATCATTTTTGCAGTTTATAGCTGTTTTCAGACGAAGAGAGAAAGAGAGGTGAGAGGACTGTGTGAACAATTATATCCTTACGGTACACTGCTAATACAATCCATCATCATCAGCTGAAACACCGCTTATGTGCCCTAGTGGCTAAGTCACCGGTCTTAGGCCTAGATGTCCCTGGTTCAGTTCCCAGAATACAATACATCTTCGTGCACTTGGTTTGGTTGTTGATAGGGCCTGTTAAGTAACCTGGTTATCTACCACCATCTTATCTAATATCTAGCGCCATAAGAATAATGTTAATGGCATTGTTGTATTTCGACAGTTAAGGTATAAGATAGCTAGTTCCTCAGAGGATTCTGGGAGAAGCACACTTCCACCTTCGGCCTTATCGTCACTTACCATCAGGCGAGGTAAAGGCCAAGTGCTTACCGGTAGTAAATCAAAAAAGACATCTACGGTTGGACAAATGCCTTCCCCAGGGATGTCACGACCGTCTTGTGCTCTTGCGCGTCCAGCACTTAGCCAGCGCAGATGTATATAACACTTATATTACTTCCTAAATTCCAGATAGGTAACCGGAGCTGTCTAGCTCGCTCACTTCTCGTTGTACGAATACAAGTAGCAGTTGCCTCTGCTTAGTTTTAGCCCACATCTTCTTCGGAATATCGCCATCCACTGCTGCGTGCAGGACTATCTCCTTTTGCACATCAACTCTTCCTGGGTTAGCCGGTTGAAACCAGTTTTTTCTGGTGACTGTCATCTCTTCGTCCTCTTAGTCTACAAGCAGCAGGAATAAAGGTGACATTCATTTTCGAGCAGTGAGAAAAACGCTATGTCCTGTTATGGTGTGGCGCCGGCGCCGCGCCGCGATGTACGTGCCTAGCGTATACATAATGGCCGATATGAATATTGGTTGAGCAGGTAAATCATTAATTACGAATTAGCATTATCAGTAGGACAGTGTCTACTACTCTTTGTGAGGTTGGCGAATGGATTGGTGACGAAAAACTTTACATTCTGTAGGTAGTTAGTAGATGTTCTTGTTTTAGTTTTACGAGTAACTTGACTTTTCATATTTTTCCAAGATCGGCGAGATTAAGCTTTATGTCAACTTGTAGTAAACTGGCTAGCTCATAGCTGCCGACATATCGCACCTCCGCTCAAATAGTGTATTAACTCATAAAATCACATTGTTGAGAGACAGGCAAAAGAAGTTGGACTTGTCAAATTTTTTCACTAATCGGTTAATATCTTAAAAACTAATCCGAATTGCTAAGAACCCTTGTAGGATATTTAAAGGCTTACCATGTCCTACAAATTGTATACTCGGTATATTGAAATAATGAAAAATAAAATCTAGGATTTTGAGTTATGACAGTATAAGGTTAAAGAAAATTAAAGTTTTGTGACAATTTGTTTTTAATAAGAGACATTTGAAAACTAAAATTATCCAGTTTTCATGAAAAACTTACTTAATGTGTGTAAATCAAGGCTTCAAAAACAATAGCCATTAATTAGCTCCTAATAACATTAAGGTTTCCACTGATTATCTAGTAGGCAAAATAAAAAACTTCCAATAAAACTGTCAAAATCACTTTTTCAATAAACTACTCAGTAATCTATATTTTTTAAGAATCGTCTTTGTATCATTATCATAATAATCTGTTTTTTTAATCTACTTATGGCACGCTCGAAACCATCAAAACTTAAAATAAAAAATCACAAACAACAGCCAACAAGGCCTTACTAACAAAAAATAGGAATTTTTTATGACAAAAATAATAAAAACACCTCTAAGAAATAATTCAGAAGCCAAATATTATGCGTTACTCGTGACGATAAAAATTTAACAAAAATAAAATTCTCAAAATAGTCGACAATTTCTTAAATATTAAAAGAACTTTAATGACACGATACAGCATCGGTAGAAAATAATTCAAAAATCAACACAAAATGCAACAATAGAATATAGACTAAGTCCAAAACAGAAGTATATAAGTTATTATAAAAATCAGAATCTTGCATTCTCGTCCAAGGTCCTTACTCCTCTCTCTCTTCAGAACTCTCCGTTACCCATTTCGGTGAACCTCAGAATTCTTGGAATGGACATCGGCCAGGAATTGAATCCAAAATGGTACATTGAGAGTGCTATTTTAACTGCCTCCCGGAAGTTGGGTATTCTCAATAAGGTGAAGCGGTTTTTCACTCCCGAGCAGCTCTGTTTGCTGTACAAAACTCAGGTGCGATCGAGTATGGAGTATTGTTCCCATCTATAGGACGGCTCCGCTAAATCTCGATGCACTTGATAGACTGCAAAGGCGAGCGGTACGCATTATTGGAGATGCTGAGGTTACAGCCTCCCTTGAGGACCTCTAGCTGCGTAGAGTCATTGCTTCTATCAGTGTCTTCTACCGGAACTACTACGGAGAGTGTTCTGAAGAACTTTTTGATCTTATCACACCCTCTCCTTTCCTCTCCCGGACTACACGTGCTGGTCTTAGGAACCACCATCATACTGTACAGACTATCAGTACTCGTACCAAAAAATATGGCAAGTCGTTCCTCTGTAAGACCATTCGGCTTTGGAATTCTTTGCCGGAGCATGTGTTTCCCAGCTCCTACAGTCCCGGGTCTTTTAAGCGGGGCGTGAAACGGCATTTATGCAGGTCGTCATGAATGGGTGCGCTCGTCATCGTGCTTATTCCACGGTGAGGAGCGCTCTCATTATTTTGGACTGCATCGTCTGCTTACCATCAGGCAGAAAGCAATCACTATGACAAGTCATTATGAAAATAAAAAAAAGAATAAAAGCTAGGAATGTGATTGTTTCTTAACAAAGTCATTAAATCAGTTTTCTTATTTTCTTTGATTACCAATTTATTGGTATAAGCTGGTTTGGCTTCGAGAATATTCGCCTTTTTATGTCGAGCTAATAAATTACTCTCGGACCATTCGGTGTCTGTATACGAGGTTTTATACTTACATTAAAGTAGTTGGTCTATCTTTGGAGATTACCATTATTTTTATTTTAGAAATCTTTACATTACCAAGAGTTTTGTACCCATTCGTCTGTTAAGGCTTTAAATGAAATAAAATCTTTGTGTTACCTCATTTACTCTCATTGGTTCTCCTGTTTTCTTAGCTTCTTTAATGATCTGCACATATCGATTTTGTAAATAAACTAGAATTTGCACTTACCTTGTTCGAATATAGTGTCATAAGTCTACAAAATACACTATTACTTAAACATAAATAGAAATGCTTACATCAGTTGTTCAAAAATAGTGGCATGAGT
This sequence comes from Scoparia ambigualis, assembly GCA_963921215.1. Taxonomy (NCBI): domain Eukaryota; kingdom Metazoa; phylum Arthropoda; class Insecta; order Lepidoptera; family Crambidae; genus Scoparia; species Scoparia ambigualis. The sequence continues at coordinate 38,172,645 of OY992506.1, read as the reverse complement.
CGACAAAGTACATTAATTTTTGCACTGGATACACAACCACCTGACGCAAGCTATCTTAAGACACTGTCTGTGCGTCGGCCAATCGCGTAGTCGCTAGACAATACAACGGCACTGCTGCCATCTATCTTAAATATCTAAAACTACTAATATGACACTATTAGAGATTAAAGTTTGGACGATTGTGGTTCAAAAACTGTAATAAACCCGTTTCTCAAAAAAAGTGAGTTAATACACTATATGAGCGGAGGTGCGATATTATGACATTATCTTTTTGTACTCTCATTAAGATTTAATGTAAACTAGCCAAGAGTTTATATAACTATTTATGGGACTCTAAGTTTTTTAGTTTCTGGTAAGTATATCACATTATAATTACATCAAAACATTAGTGTCTTCCTACTAGTACTTTTTTTAAACTAAGCTGGCAAACGAGAATATGGTCATACGGTTCGCCTGATAGTGTGCTCGGCCGCCGCAGCCCATGGACGCGCGCGCCACCACACGATTCCGACCACACAGTCCACACACACACACATTGAATTGGAAAATTAAAGTTTATACCTACGTAAGATTGTTATTATTATATAGTGGAAGATTATGTAAATGACAAATATGTATGGACATAGTGCATGTACGAGCATAACATATTAATAATTTGTATATTGTGTAATTTGGTAACGACATATTGTTTTGTAAATGTCGTTACTTCTATATTATTTTATATCTGTGGAGTTTCTTGCGCCCGTTCTTCTCCACAGCTAAAAGACTTCCTGAATGCGTGGAGTACGTGGGCGGGTGCCCATCCATCCAAATAAATTAAGACGATTCAAAATGCTTATTTTAAGTTTATTGAATAAATAAATTCTGAGTTTGAGTTTGATTAAATCAACTACTTAAATATTTTTAAAGATTCCACCAAGCTCGATGACGGGTAGGCCCAGTACTAACAAGTAAGTAACAAGTATATCACACTGATACGCTTCAGCATTCCATGGACTCATTTCCCCCCATCACAAAACCGCCACTTTCTTCATATTAATCGTCCGACATTTTCACTCGTTTTGGGGTTCGCAATTAATTCTAAATGTCATATGAATGCGCTTCTGTGATCCTCGCAAGTTATGAGCGATAGCAGGTAGCAGTTCTATTTTTGTTATTGAAAAATGTTTGTGTAGGTAAGTACACGACTCTGACAAAAGCACTATGTGATTTATAAAATTAATTGCCAAGTATTTTTATAAACTGCCAGTATATCTTTTTTTGGCATAAGCCTAGTTTGTTTTTAAACCAATTAAGCAAATTTTCATTAAACTTTCAATGCGTAAAGTAAAGACAAAGATCTAGAAAGTTAATTGAGAACATTAAAAAAATCATTTATAAAGCTATTGCAAAACTTTCCCTAGTGGAGTTAAAAGCTTTTCACATGATGAATAACGTTTCTTTCTAAACATATATAAGTTACCGGTTAAATAGCTAGCACTGTTGTGCCACTCGCTTCATCTCTTGCCTTGTGCCGCGACGCCCTCGACATTTGCACATGGTACATTTTGGCGAAACTGGCCCGAAGCGCATGCGCACGCGCTTGTGCAACCGCGAGTTATCATTTGCATTCATTAAAGTTATGATGGAAAAATAGAGTGCACCACATTGGCCACCGGTGCAGCGGCAGCGCTAAAGAGAAAGCTTTCATAAGGTCACGCTTAAAAGTTATTGGCGACGAAACAGGTGCGAAGTCTCGTAACAGCGGGTAATCTTTATGTCACAGTTATTTGGTTCGAACCCTGATAAGTCATTCTGTACTTTGTACCTATGATACCTAAAGTACAAGGTACATTATGACTAGGTACTCCCTCTACTTTATTACCTAAGTCATCCTAAGTTATTCCTTGTATAATACCATAGGTACAAAGTAGATACTTTATGACTATTCTCTATTCTATTGCCTAAGTCATTACATTATGGCTACAGTATGATAGCCAGATATATGTATATAAAAGAACGCACCCAATAAAATTTATTGACCTTATGCAAGTTACAATCATTATTACGAGACGAACTACCTCAGTCTCCCTGAGACCCTGTAAAGAGTTCTAAACGTCAGGATTAAAGTAATCATAAATTATTATACTTCTGAAACGCGTATTAATCCGTAAAAAGTGTTGTATTTCAATAGATTAGTATATCATAGGTCAATGTCTTAATTAAGACGATTGTGAGAAAAGGTGAAAAAATATTTAAATATAATGCTAAAAACAGGATTAGCACTTGATCTAAATTTAAGAGTTTTTCCTCTTTAGCACTTATGTCTAATTATTTCTAAGCATTTATTTTGCTACTGAGTCGTGCTCGGCCCTCTCTTCTGGCGATTCGCGGCCTCCCATCCCATGAATGCGCGCAACACCGACGAAGGCACGACCGCGCAACGCACCCCAAAGCTTCAGTTGTTATGCCTCCCTATACTCTGAAATTTCACTGGTTCTAGAGTATGTTTCAAACTGTATCGTAGCAATGTCAAACAATACTGCTTTGCGGCAAACATAGGTATTACCCAGCAAACATTTACGCGCTAAGATAAAGAGTTTTAAGAGATCTATTAAGTCGTGATTATTACTCAAAGGAATGGTGTTGAGCTACCAGGGAGTTATTGCATGCACTGACCCTCCTGTACCCCCGGATTGGGCAGAACTACTTTTAGGCTAAGACTCTGCAATGCCTATATCAAGTCGACAATAAACTTTAATAGAGTTAGTAGAGTGGCATATGAGCGTAAATTGGCTCTTTGGGAGCTATTTCAGAGCTACAAAGCCGACAACAATCTAATGGAGTTAGTAGAGTGGCATATGAGCGTAAATTTATTCTTTGGGAGCTATTTTAGGGCTACAAAGTCGACAACAAACTCTAAAAGAGCTAGTAGAGTGGAATATGAACGTAAAAAGAAAGTGAAAAAACCATACTAATTTTAAATATTATTTTATAGAGCTCTGACTTCTTTCGAATACAATTACATAAACGTTGTGTGAGTTAGCCATATTGTGAAAAATATTTATTATGTATTCAATAATTAAAAGCTGGATACGATTTCCGCTGTTGTATTAATTATTAGCTAAGTTTACTATGAATATACATGTAGGTACATTAAATTTTACACACAAAAATTAAAGGTTGATTTATCATCTATTTGTTAAAGTTTAATATTATTTTATATAAATGGCCATGAGAAGTGTTACGTAACCACAAACAAAAATGTTTCCATTCTTGTTTTGTAGTATATTGGCTTAGATATGATCTAACAAAATACTTTAAAATTATTTTTATTTTATTAAAAAAGCCCTTGGAACTTTATATTTATTTGTTTTATTTAATTCAAGTTAATTTATTTTATTAATAATGGCGGTATAGGTTAAGCCTCTATCTGAGCGTATTATAACTTTTTAACCTATACGCCGTATTAATTAGAGCTCTTATGTACCTTACATATCAATAAGAGTGATATAAGGTAGACTTTTACTGATATCGCAGTCAAAATAGAATTCAAGCGTCCAGAGTTCTTTTTTAATAACTATAAGAGGTCTCCTTAGCACTATTATATCACTGAAGCTACCAGTAAGAACTATTATAAGATTCTTTAGTGGTTTTTACAGTCAGTATAGAAATTTTAAAGTTAAATATTATCCGAATATAGGCTGTGTAGCATTTTAAAGCTATAAGTTGTACTTAAAGCTGTAAGCTTAGATTCTTGACCTATACAGAAGAGATGATAATGACTACACTACCGTCTTCTACACTACTTCTATAGTCAAAAGAAATACAATGTAGAACTTACTCTATTATATCACTTTACGATGTAATCGCAAATGCTATAACGCTCTTTTGCCTCTTTAGGTTATAAAATAAAAGTTACCTGCCACCAAAATGTTTCCACAAATATATGCGATTGATAAAAGAATGTACTGGTAAAATAAGCGAAAAATTAAACGCGACCATAACAAAACGCTTTATGAAAAATCGCTCTATGAAAAAAGACGAATAATTAAATTAGCGATCATGAAAGAACGCGATGTGAAAATTCGCTATTTTGAAAAAATGCTTTTGTGAACTTGTCGAACAAATCGTTGGGTAGGGTGGTCGCCATCTAGTCAAAGTTTGGGGGTTAAAGTTACTCGCGTCCGTAGGTTTACCCTTGAGACTCTACACGTGACCCTTGGGTAGTTATTTTTTTTTATAAAAGAGGTAGGCAAACGAGCAGGCGGGTCACCTGATGGAGAGTAATCACCGCCGCCCATGGACACCCGCAAAACCAGAGGAATAGGTTTAATGAAGGAATAGGAATGGGAGGAGGGGGGGGAACCCTCACTGGTTGGACGAAACACAACCGGGGTAATACCACCCTCTCACGAATATCCGACGTAAAGTAATGGATTGGTGCTGTTGTGTTTCGTCCGGCCTGTGAGAGTTCCGGAGGCCCATTCCCCCCACAATGCCTATTCCTTCCTTAACCCTATTCCTTGCTTAAAGGTCGGCATCGCATCTGCGACTCCTCTGGTTTTGCGGGTGTCCATGGGCGGCAGTGATTGCTTTCCATCAGGTGACCCGCCTGCTCGTTTGCCTCCTTCTCATAGATAATAAAAAATCTGGGCAGAATCTTACGACGCGACCGTGCAAATATTTTTTTACCTATGTTTATATCTAGCTGATTTGAATTTAACTTTTTTGGTTCATCGCTTGTTTCTGCATCTGGGTCAATAAGAACTGGATTTAGCTTGGATTCCTTTTGGGATATAATGTTATTTAAAATGATTCTCATCTAGTTCAATTTATGTATCGCTTTATAGTTTATTCTAATAGAATAACCTTATTTTGTAAGTAGTTATTTTTTTCTTATTGTATTATATTAAATTCTAATAAGTCTCCTGCAATATAAATATTGTAATTCACAAATTATGCGACTTTTTATTACGTTTATTGATTTATTTGATTTATGGTATTCTTTTCTATGTAAACTTGGAAGTTTGTCTGTTTTAGAATTTAATTTATTATAATAAGCGTTAAATATCCGACCCGTGCATATTATTAGTGTTGATTACACTGACTACTAACTTACCGGGGTCACCAATCCCGGTATCCGACATCGCTAAAGTTTCTTAAATTTTATGATCGCGACTTGATATATGTTTTTAAATACATCTACAGAAACGCGACGCGGTTATGTCGCGTTGCGGTGAAAGAATACTACCACCCCTCTCTTCCCTTGGGTGTCGTAAAAGGCGACTAACGGACTAAAGACTGCACATACTTCAAACAACATAGACTGGCGATGGGCTCACCACCTGTCACGCAGAGCACATGTGCAGTCGCTATTTGGTGAAAAGTGGACTATGGTAGAGGACTGCTTTTGCTGTCCTCATTGCCTAGTCTCTGATGAACCCTTCGGGGATAATTGTCGTGATTATATGTAGTGTATATAGTGTATGTGCAGAAACATACTTCGCGCCGGTTTTTCCGGAGGGGTGAGCAGCGATCACAGGTTCCATTTGCTATGATCCTGACACGCCTCTTTGTTAAAATCTATGAAGAAAGGTGACAGGAGCCTCACCCTCTAAGCTCATCCGAAACTTCGTTGACCCGTTATTATACGTACACGTAATAAGCCATTACTTCTAAGTTGACCCGGTCGGGAATTGAACCCGGGGACATCAGAGACGGCTACGCCAGAACCTACGCCAGAACCGTTGTGCTAGCCACTCGACCAAGGTCATCAGAAGTCCTAAAAAGCGCTGTACGGCCACACGCAGCAGATCAAATTATCCAAAACTGTCAATTTTCTCTTATCGTTATTGATCCTTATACTTAAATGATAAAGTTTAAAATGTTTTGACGATATTTGTCATTTTGTCGTGGGCTAACCTGCTGCCGGCTGTACGTCGTTGGCACCTCCGGTAGCCGCGGTAGGTGGGCCTAATGTCGGCGCAATCAGCGTACCGCGCGCCGCCTAATGACGTCCCACCATCGAGGTATTATAGAATAGAGACGCCACCACGAAGCAATTTGTTGCGCACTGATTCGCAGCCGCAAGGTCCACAATCCTTGGATCACGCGCAATCGCAGAGGCGTTTACAGCCCATCGGATGTAACTCAGCGCAAAAACTTGCTTCGCGGTGGCGCCTCTAGTTTATAATAGCTCAATGCGTCGTACCATCGATATTGTGGGAGCTGGGAAACTGTCAGGAATGGCAATTTGTTTAGCTGTACCCCGGTTAATATCAATTCTAATCGCTTCTTATGTGCTGTTGTTGTGTACTTAAAGGAGAATAAAGTAGGCACTAAGTTTACAAAGTATAGCAAAACTATACATCTTTGGTTGTGAGCTTGCAAACTAAACACATTGGCATTTGAAAAAAACAACTGTAACGGAGAAATGTTTGCCCTTGAATTTTCCTATGAGTTACACCCTGAATAGTAAATTTCGGGAAGTCTTCAGCTATAGCTCTACGTTAATTTGTTACATAACAATGCAACACTATTAATGTAACTAAGTATGTATTTTCAAAAGCTTTTACATGTTACTACAGTATTGTATCTTCAGTTCTCCGCTTGTTTCACATGTGTAAGGTATTAAAGTTTTACATTAGTTTTACTTTACACAATTGTACTTGTCACTTAAATTCAACAATACGTACTTTCTTTTCCCAACATTCCCAACACCAAGACTTATAAAAATACAACGTACATAACTGTTCATTGTAAGAAAGCATTCTATTATGTGTCCCAATTTTTTTACGTAAATGAATGCATATTGTTTTTCAAAAATTTCTTAAGACATACACACGTAGTACAATTAGTTTTATTTTAATTATATAACTTAAATGACGTCTTTAAGTGCCGCAGAAATCTTCTAGAGAAATTAGATGTAATATTTGACCAAAAATAAATCCGTTACAAAAACAGCATTTCACTTAATATCCAGTTACATGACAATTTCAAAAAGATTTCTCAAAGACTTTTCTTATTATTTCCAGGTGAAAAAAACTAGCTTTTCAAAGAACACGTCAGCTAAGATTACGTGTGCGCCGTCTGGACGGACCGGCAGACGGCCAGTCTAATTGGGAGCCACAAAAATACCTAGACGACATAATGTGACATATAAAAATTCCGCAACTCGGATATATTGCGCGGACGCTGATAGAATGTATCGTCTGTCGGGTGGGTGCGACGCAGATGGGTAGGTTCCCTACACACTGCGACGTTTTGTAGCGTGTCTGAAGCGGTACAGCCGCGCGCGACGCAGCCGCTAGCCGTATACGCTTGGTATTTTTATGTAGCACGGCACATGACTCCACTATACATGATATTAAGTGGACATGGAGTCAATGCGCGAAGACAACTGGTGCACCGTTAACAAGACGAAGTATCAGGGCCCTGATTCTGTATCGCAATCTATAGATTCCACACCTAAACCTTACCGCGCACAAACGTCAAACGCATACGTTTTTGGGAAGATATCGTAACTTTTTAAGGAATTAACGTGGTTTTGAAACAAGGAATCGTTACAGAATAAGGGCCCTGCACAGATGGCATAACTCGCCCTCACCTATCAAATATTCTCAAAGGAGTACATCATGGTGCACTTTAACACGGATTCTTCTCAGTACAAGCGAGACCTTGTAGACTTACGAACCGATAGCGCAGTGAATTTTGTAAGTGTTCAATATAGTAGTCCAAAGTGAACAAATTATGAAATTTGGAATTTGAATTTAGGGAGTAAATAGGTTTTTACAGGATCGGCAACTACTGAGATACTCATGGGATACCTCTGATGAAGTCTAATGTTCATAGTTTACGATAACCGCTTACCATAAGGCGCGCCGTAAGCTCGATTACCAACTTAGTAGCATAAAAAAATCTTTACACGTGAGTGCGAGTTTTTGACTGTCTTCAGCAACTACAGTGATACAATTGCACCTGCCTGCATCGACTTGATACAAACGCGCTTTTGCATCGCAACGCAACTGACGCGCGTTGGCATCTATACGCTCGCCATAAAGTGTTAGCATCGCTACAAAAATTCGCCGTGTGTAAAGAGCCTAAGAGTATTAACGAGCTGTTATCTTTGTAAGTGTAACTATTGAATTGATATATTCGTGGCACGTTAGCTGCCAGGGTAGATTTGTTTTATGTTGACCATTGGTGACTGACATGGCTGCTATCCTGTCTACGTGTCATTGTACTTTTTGAGTTTATTATTTGAGTGTCAGGCACTATCACATATTTATAGAGTTAGGAACAGGGTCAGCAACGGTATAGGTAGAAAAATCATCATCTATTTATGACGGCAAAATTTATATTCCAATATAAAAACAGTATTGTAATAATATGGTTATACACAATGAATTTGTATTTTAACAAACATGGTTGTTTGCAATAACATTGATATTTGTGTTACTCGTGAACACTGATCGAACCTCCTTTATAGTTCCTAAATCGATTTGTTCCGGATTCGCCGTATTCCAGTTGGTCGTATTCCAGATTCGAAGTATTCCAGATTTGTCATAATAAATCTTTATCAAAACTTTTAAACTCACATTATTTTTATTAAAACAGTTAGTTAAAAATATAACTAGATTTTAAATCTAAATTAACCTTGTTTCTTGTAAATAAATGACATTAAATATTGAACTTTTAAGTTTGTATGGTATGAATGAGTTGGTGTACCCGCCAGCTGCCGTATGGACAGCAGCGCATCAACACACGGACAAATGCGAACAATAACGTATCGGGTGTAAGGCTGGCACAAGCTAAACTTTATTTAGCTGTCGTAATTTTTTATACAAAGAAAAGTAGCCTATTACCGTCTCCAAGGCCTTATCTATCTCTATTCCAATTTTTATCAAAATCGGTATAGCTGTTTAAAAGTTACAGCGTAAAAAACATACAAACTCACTTTCATATTTATAATATTAGTTAGGATTTAGGAAGTTAGGATAGTCAAATGTTAAAACAAATCACAAGCAGCAGGGTTGCAACGAATGGTGCGATGTACGTACGGCGCAACGAACTCGTTCACATAATAATGATCGAAAGGCAACGAATGAAACAATGCGATCATAAAGGCTTTAATTAGGTACATCGATAGTATAAATATACATCATATTGGTTGGAGACATGTATGTATCGGCTGTACTGTACACAAACTAAAGGGATACCAAAATTAGAGTTATGACACAAAAAAATTAAACATTATACTTACGTTGCTTAATTGAGCCTAATCCATACTTTCATAAATTGTTTTTATTTGTTTCTGGTTTCATTTTCTGATTCATGAAGGTTATAATACCATGCCAATGCCTACTAGAGTTCGAAATTTGACTTGAGCCCTATTAAAAATTATGTCAGTTACTCTAGTAGGCGAAACAACGGATAAATTTCAGCCGATATTGAGCTGAAATTAAGGATTTATTTCAGTGATAGCTGTGTTAAATAAGTGCTGTGATAAAGGTTGCCACCCCTACACGCCGGGCATCGAATCGAGACTGGGTGGGTGCGGATGTACGCGTTAATCGCAAGGCCGCTGGGCCAATAATCCGTGGCATTGTGGCCCGACCACTGTCACGTGGCTGGCACACTGCTAAACTACAATTCCCTATTTTATATTTATTGACTAACTACTAGTTTTTGCAAGCGGCTTCGATCGTGTTAGTATGTAAAATTAAATAAGTTATATAGTTACCTAAACTTTTAAATTTTATGCACACATATTAAGACGGGATTTAACGCAATACTACTTAGGAAAGGCATCCCACGCATACCTTTTATACCCGACGTTTCGACCGAGAAGGGGCTGACTGTCAGTCCGTGACCACGGTGCATCTCGGTCAATCTCATCTTTCTAAATAGTGTGCATGTAATAAGTTGCCTATAACTGTCTCCAAAGTCTCATCTATCTCTTTACCAACAAATCATCAAAATTGGTTCAGTGGTAAAAGCGTAACAAACAAACCAACTCACACATCCATACACATCACGAGACCACACATTTCCATTTGCTATGATCCTATCGCAAACAAAACTCACTTTCGAATTTATAATACTGATTGGGATGGTTGTTAATTTTTTATTAATCAAGTCAAGTAAATTTATTTCAAGATAAAACAAGAAAACATATAAAAATAAGGATTACGTAGTGAGTAGGTTATAGTGCCTATAACTTGGTACTGTTATCGAGTTGTCTGTGACTAGTTCTGATACTGTACATTGAATGGGCGTTAGTTTATCGCTGGTGGTATCTGCCTACCCCGCCGGGAATCGGGTGCGGTGCGCATGCGCATGTGTTACATTAAATATATAGTTAGCGTTTTCAGAATAATAAGGAACATATATAGCGAAGCATAACTTAAAATGTAGATATGTTAAAAATTACGTGAAATTAACTTTTTTTTTCTTCAATAATGGCTTTGTGCGGTCAGCACATTTAGCCAGTGTCAAGTAAAATATTAAAGTGAATATTATCTTTGCATAAAGTGTATAGATGTTAATGAGTGATAATGAACTTTAATGGTAACTGATATCCACCCAACCCCCTTGAGAGTCAATAAAGCTGTGGGACTTTATTTAGATCTCACACGGACTTCTTGAGAGAATTTGAAAAGTGATGTGGCACTGTTTTGTTTTATTTGCCAACACTCATGCACGTTTACGAACACTTAACAGTAAATAATCCACCATTATTTCACATTAATATTCGACATAACAAATTTTTTTGAAAATAAAACTAAACTGCAGACATGACGCTTCGTTTTCCCGCCAAGAAGTCTAAGATTAGCTTTCTGTATTAAAAAAAATCGCTACATAAATACGCGAACTACGTAGTACTCCGAATTTAGTGTTCCATTATCTACACTTCTTTATTATTTTTATTACTTATTACACTAAATAGATATACAGCAAATACAAAATTTGAGTTACTTAAATATTTTTGCTTTTGATGACTAGCTTCTACGACTACGTAACATCATATTTTTTAAGACGACCATTCAGAGCCACCGTACTCACAAGTTCGGACCGTTTCATATTCCGCGTTTTACGGACAATATATCGTGCTAGATTCGTCACACTCGCGGCCAGCACCATCCCAGTTATCTCCACATCTTAACAACTCCAATCGTAAAACTTATAATACTACGTATGTTAATATATGAACAGGACAGTAGCCGCCGGAGCGTGGCTGAAGTAATGGGCGCGCCCGAGCCGTAACGATGGCTTAGGTGGCTCTCGGAATATTAAAAGGTCGACTGATTAATAACACAGAGTAAATAATTATAAGTTTTTGAAAACGCCGGACGGACGGTGGATAGTGTCCGACTTCGATGTACGCTTTTTAACTTTGATGTTATATTATAACGTAGTGTACTACTTTAACGAGTATACTATTTAAAAAACAAATACCCGATGTTTCGGCACCGAGAGCGGCTGGTGCAAATCGGATTAGTTGATATGGTTCAATCATATGATTCAACTTAACGTATCTAGGATACCTAATAGTAAGAGCTTTAAGCCCTGTTAAACATTCTATTCGTTGTAGAACTGCGCAGTGAGATTCGTAATGTTTGATTATTTGCTTTAATAACGCTTAAAACAAATTCGAAAAGAAACGTTTCGTTATCTACGCAGTGAGAGTTTTAATAATTATCTGAAAGAGTTTCCTATGTTTACTTTACCAGTAAATGGCCTCCTTAATCATTTATAGAACAAGTTTATTAATAGAACTTATTGTAGTATCTTAAATATGCCGAGCAGATGGTGTGAGATGTTTTAATGTTATCTTTTAGAACTTCTCCCAAAAGCTAACTGATGAGGCGAAAGCTCTTAAAGTTTATTATAAGATACTGCTCTATTCAAACGAAGCTCAACTTTAACTTTTATTTTAGTAGGTATAGGTATTCTAGATATGCCTTTTGATTTTTATTCTAGATTACTAAGAATCCTAGCGGTCGTTTTTGAACAGTGTACCTATGATTGACATTGTTATTAACAACGCCAAAATGTTATCATATTAATGTCTTGCAAGGTTCATGAGATGTTTGGCATCAAATAAATTATTGCAAGTGATAACTTCAAACAACCTATCACATTCAACCGAAATCAAACAAATATACGAATTAGAAAACACATCAAACATATAATTCAGATAATAAACCAGTCTTTTTGTACCAAACGATTTATGATTTCAGTTCTAACAGGCAAAGTCAGATTTTGATGCGGTGTAATCTACCAAATCGCCGAGACAGATTTACAGTGCTTCAATGAAAGCAAAACGAACGTTAACAAAGGAAAAAAAACGACGGATGATATCCAGAAAGGTAAACATTTAGCTAAGAGAGAAGCGTAGCATAAACAGGTGGAAGCGAACGCCGCACTTAAACGTGAGGCCAATATGGAGTTAATTGTGCAATTAATGCTGGAGACGCCGACACAGGCCCAGCCTATTTTTTTTTATAATACTGAGCCCGCAAACGAGCGTACGGCATTTGTTATGGAGGTGCACGGCCACGCAACCAGTGGACGCGCGCAACACACCCTGAAACTTCAGTTGTTATTCTTCCATGCCCTGTAATACTGGATCTAGTAGCCTTCAAACCAGAACGTAGCCATGTATAACAATGCTGCTTTGCGGCAGAAATTAGTATTCGGATGGTAGCTAAAAGCATCAAGCACTAGACAAATTTCGACGGGTGAAAACCAGACCTCGGTAGCCAAGTGGTTAAGGCAGCCGCCCGGAATGCGGAAGGTGCGTGGTTCGATTCCCGTCTGAGGTTGTCGTCTTTTTCAGTGTGTAACAAATTTTAAAAACAACTAGTTACAAACTAATTTTGCTACAGTTGTTTATAAGTGGTGAAAAGTATAGTAAATAGTAATTCTATTCTTCTATTTTCTAAAATTAACTCTGGTAGACTTTTAGAAAAACTGAAATTTGTTGTCACGATGATTTAATTATAATTTTAAAAAGTTTACGTCCACACTAACACATGTAGCTAAAACACTTTTTGCGAAGTAACTTGCGTTTAATTATCACATATCATTTTATCCTGTACATTAAAACCTAGAGTAGCTCTCTTCGATCCGTCAATCGATTCATTGACCACTGTGATCATTTCGATGCACGTAATAGTTCATAGATTAGGGTCATCAGCGCCCAGAAGTTCATTCGGCCCGCTCAATGGGTGACGTCATCGCACGCTCCAGTTCCGACAAGTAGGGGCCCGTCCGTCCAGCACAGGCTCTATGGTTGTCAACTATTTAAATTCGTAATAATTACTACATCAGGTGGTCATCTTTTCAACGTTTTGTTATCTAGTTACTTGAGCGTTATTAATGCAAAAAATCAAATAAATACGAAAATATTTCAATATTAAGTTTTTTATATAAGTATACTAGCGGCGGCTCCCTTTGTCTACCTGTATGAGAGAACACTTATTGTATCCCGTGACGGTTTCTTGAGTTCATATAAAAATCGCTGAAAGAAATGGTGTCTTGATTTCATTAGATTCGAAAACATTCCGGAACAATTTTCCAAATTTTATTTATGCAGGAATGTAATTTGGACTATAACGAACATATCATTAGAACACAAATTAGCCAAAATGCTCTAGCCATTATTAACGTAGGTACTCGAAAAAGGGTTGTTCGCCCTATGTTACTTAAAAAAAGACTATGTTTAAAAAAAAGTCTACATTCATGTCTCAGTAGTTTGATTTGACATTATTTTCAATAGCCTAATTGTTGGGAAAAATAATAAAAATAAGGCCACTGCGACATAATTGAAGACGTTTTTATCGAATACAATCGGCATGCTGATCAAGAGTACACTAAACAGACGAGGGTGTTTGACGAATGTTATTAGAGCAAATGAAGCCAGATACGTGTGTCAGAAATGTCAGGTCTGTACGTTGCAAAGGAAAACTATCTGCGAACCTTTTGGGAAACGAGCGCGATTGTGTCATTAATAAGAGGATCATTATCATGGCCGACATTATTTTATTAATCGGTTTGTTTCTTGTCCTACTAGAGTTTGACACAAGAGAGAAATTTAACATTTGTATGGAACTTTGCGTCCCATTGCTAACAATAACTCTAGTGTGCAAAACAGCAGATATAAATTGATTATTAATTTTGGTCGTAAGTGACCATGATAGTATAAAAAGTTGACATTTCCAATTGTTTTAATATGGTACATCTACATAAATCTACATTAGGTTATCGTAATTTATTTATAGTTAGAGTTTTAAATAAAATTGCATTATGTTTAATCAGTATCGTTAATCATAGATATACCTTTTCTCTGTCGATTCTACATTAAGTATGTGATTTTCTAAGTTTAATTGTATGATACTGGTAAAATTTTTACTTACATTTGATTTTTATCAATTGTAAATGTAGACAAGCAAATAAACTAGGCGTGTATCTATACCTCTATCACAGACAATTAGAAATGTTTAAATAATAGACAAAATAAAAGTTGCTTTATTGGCCTATCAACGATTTCTTATCCTTGACGTATTTGAAAGTATGATAAAATAGATTATGAGTATAATCACAGTAAATTCCCTAGATTTTAATTCATGTTGTTTCTTGGTTTTCATACTGTTGTAGCAATTCATTAATTATCTTGTTTGTTGGTGGCCTCGCGGTAAACGTATTCATTAAATTTCAAGTAGTATTTGTAATGGTAAAACTTAGGATTGTACGGTAGATTGCATTAAACTTGGAGATAACAAAACGTGTTGTTATAAAAAGAACTCTAATGAAAATCGATGTAGCATTATGAATAAGACATGCAAAATGTGTTGTTTTTCGGTTTTAGAATAAAAAAAATTGTTTTGTAATCTAATTTATAACTAGCAACTTAGCAAACAATTTATGAGCAAGCAACGTATGTTTCGCAATAATTACATTTCGTCAGATTAAATTGCTCGCATTTAGTCAATATTTTACTTTTTACTAAATTCATGTTGTTCAGTTCGTTCAAAACTTTTATCAACTTAGCATTATTATGAGATAGCCTTTGGAAAAACACTAAGCTATTTACAGTTCTCAAGTTTATCATTAGCTTTTAGTTTTGGTAAAGTTCAAACATTGGTTTGACTTTTTCGTGTGTAGCATAACCTAAGTGCCGTGGCTACATTCTGCTACTTTAAACACCTTCAATCGTGACTGCAAATTTTGACATTTTCCCTATAAGTCTAAATGCCAAAATCAGACTAACCAGGTGACATGATTTAAGATGTTTTAAAATAGCCGGTTCGAGGCATAGATCGTGCGTCAGTAGCAGCCCTAACGTCGCTAGATCGCGCGTCAACTTTGACGATTTCTGATTCATTGTTTTTTGGCACTTGCGCGTTTCCGCCGTAAGATTTATGGGACAATTTTTTTTCTGTGATTGTTCTAGTGAGACAGATTTTATGATCGGCCTTTATAACTGGTTTAGTAGTCGGATTCGCGAATATACACGCTAACAATAAAGCGTTAACGATATAACAATACATGAGAGTTTTTAATATTCGTTTGTGGTGCATTATGATGATATGGGTACATACATAAAATGAGTCTGAATTCCGCTTAGTGATCACAACTGATGTAACTCAGTCGAATCATCGGGCTTTATTATAGTTTACAGTCGCACTACTTTTTAGTGCGTTAACCAATGTTTTATGTAACTCAAATAAAATATTATTAATATAAATATTAGGGTTTTATTAAGTGAGGATGTTAAAATTTTGCGCAACGAACTGTAAACGGAAGGTAATATCATAGAGCTCATTATCGGAATTAGGTACGTGTAAAGTGACCTGGACAAACGTAATAGTGCGATTCTGACGAAGACGATACGCAATCATAACTGCCCTCGCATTATCGCTTCCAGCAATGGCGTAACAAAGGCTCCCATTGCATCGGCCGGGCACCTGACCTGGAGGGTGCATAATGAGCGCCGGCGCGTGCGGTGTTTTGCTTCCAGCGCGGCGCGGCCGATCGCTCCGGAGCCTAAAATGGACTCATAATAGCTACTTGTTCCGATACACCTGCTGTCATCGCATATTTGCTAGCAGTAAAATTTATCGGCATCTTAAATTCTATTTGTGTACATTGTGTATGTGTAATTTATACGTTATTAACGTCTGCGCGTTTTTCTTTGAACCGTCTAAAATAGCTAAAGTACATGCATTCGAACCACATGGAGGATTTATGAACCGACACTCCACGGTCCATGGGGCTCAGCGCTTATCACTATCACTCACTGTATCCAGGCTTGTAGACGGCACGGATCCTCCTGACTAGGTTTTTGTCCTTCCTGAGGGGCGGGCCGAGGGCGACGGCGGCGTGGCCGCGCCGTTCGGCAAACACGATATAATCACGTCGGTTTTTCAAAGGCACTTCGAAGCGTCCGGTGCACTCTAAGGGGTTTTGCGGCAGCTTGAGCCTGATGATGGCGTCTTCGCGGGGCCAGTGGCCCTGCCGGCGGTGCACGCGCCGCACCTGGACCGTGGCGGCGTCGCGGGCGAGGGACTGCACGCGCGCCTCGAAGGCCGCGGGGGCGCGGTAGGCGCGCCACGCGACGTCGGCGCGCTCGCAGTAGCGGCGCGGCGCGGCCAGCGCGCAGGCGGCGGCGGACAGCAGGGCCCAGCACAACGCCGCGCGCCCGCACGTCCTCATCGCGCCATCGCCGGAGCGATTCG
The DNA here is from genome assembly GCA_963921215.1 of Scoparia ambigualis. Classification (NCBI taxonomy): domain Eukaryota; kingdom Metazoa; phylum Arthropoda; class Insecta; order Lepidoptera; family Crambidae; genus Scoparia; species Scoparia ambigualis. The sequence goes on along the minus strand of OY992506.1, from coordinate 38,155,921 downwards.
CACCCGTACCGTTCGAGACGCGATATGCTCGCTCGTCGGCGGCCGCCGCTCGACTGAGCCCCGCGAGCTCCGCCTACACCGAAATAGTCCGGCGAGGCACGCGTTTCTGATTTATCTCGTTCGATGATTAATTTGCGCTTGTTAGTTGCGATGGGGTTGACGGCTGATTGTGGGGTGCACCACGAATATCCCTTATCGTTTAGTTGTAGGATATTGTTTAACGTTTAAGGCGTTTATCCTAGTGTTCTCGATAATACTTTAATTCTTATAATTGTGATTGTTATTAAAGTAAATTGGGATAATAACACGGATTATGTCGTATTGTGTTTAAATAAACGTTTAAAAATATGTAATTATCGAAAAAATGTAGGGATCTTGGTTACATTAGTAAGATTTAAGATACATGCATAAATTCCAAAATTTCTTGATGTTTCATTATTTTCATGATTTTGTTGGACTAAAATTTTTGGTCCTTAACTCTTAGCACAAATTTTTTTGGTCTAGTATTTTATCGTGTTGTAGAACATGAATGGTGCCGGCTGTGATTTGGCGAGTTTTTCTTCAAACTCGTTTCAGCCCGTAGCGCCTACGCTGTAGCGCGTAGTTGGCCGTAGCTGACCTCCGTAGGTTTGTGATTTTTGTCGTTACGGCAATTTGCCCGACAATAGTCGTTTGAATACATAGGTAATTTACAATTTTTTATGAGGATGAACAAACCACAAGTCATTCGGAAACGGTCTTGTCCGTTAATTTGAGAATGTAAACTTATGTTATGAATGGTTAGTTAGATACTTAGCGAAATTGCAATAAAAGCTGAGACCACAGTAATTGCCACCTACTACGATTCTGACACACATCCTTTGCTTCACTTACTCTCATAACGTCCTTCCTCGTCGTCCTACTTTAGGGCAATAAAGTAAATAAAAATATTCCTCCTTTATTAATTTCCTATTTAAGTTACCTATCGTTATTTTATGTGAATTGAATTTAATGGTTGATCTATTTTGAATTGTTATATATTTTAAATTATTTTGAGTTGTTATTTATTAAAGATATGATATTAAAATTGTATTGTGAGAAATTAATAGTTTAAACTTGTTGTGCAATTAATTGATAACAAGATTAATAAAATTGAATTGTATATATAGTGTATTCATGCAGTATAACTTTATGACCTGTAATGTACCACATGCATGATGTAATAAATGCTATCTATCTATCTATCTCTCTCTCTCCTTAACCTTAAGCATGACATCCGGTAGTTAGTCTTTTTGATAAGTTATCGTTACTGCATTTCTTACGTCTGCATTTTAAATGGAAGTACCTAACGTTAATAAATTTCAAAAGGTTTAAAATCAATAGGTTCAATAATTTCTCAAAAATGATTTTCCACAATTTAACACAAAAGGTACTTACATTTATAGATGTGGACATATTTTTAGAAGTCACTATTTTTCCAGTACCTCTACCTAGCACACTTACAACGCACAACGTTAAAAATTGCTTTAACTTACAAAACATTATAAAATTAAATTGTGGCCACAGTGATTCTATAATTACGTTTCCATTTTGTTGTTTCTACTACCATTTATTTGAAATAAATACCGATTAAGTTAGCGTAATAATAATGTGACACAACAAAACCTACCTCATAGAATCGCGTCTGACCACGAGTAACACACTAAACGCATCAATTCGGCCGACAAACATTTCAATAACACCAAAAAAAAAGGTTCCCAAGGAACCTCGGCCTAGTAGACCGAAGATCCCCAATATCCTGACGAGAAAAAATTGTCACGAATGTATAAAAAAAATGGTTTCTCACAATCAGCAAAGAAGGCCGACTCCTAACGGTCTGCCAATTTGGTTAGCATCCGGTAAGGTAAACAAATTGTGGAAAACAACCCGCTCCAGGTAAACCTCATTCATGGAGTTATGAATGATCGTAGTTTTTTTTCGTCCAACAAAAAGTTCACGGTGGTCGGTGCTTAGCCGAAGGGACAGGACGCGGAGATTGCGCAACGAGCCTCTGTTATATGTGCTGTTTTGTATTTTATTATTATTATTGAAGTGACACTAAAACAATAAACAAAACTTGAACATGTGGTTTAGCGTATTTCTGCATGTGTGCTCTAAGATTTCTTTATTAAATCGTAAATTTGCGGAATATCGTGTACTTATTATTGAGATGTAAGACAATGGTTAAAGACATCAATAATAATTATTCTGCCTCATGTATGTAGGCATGGCAAAGGCAATTAGGTATTTAATTATTTGTCTAAAAATAATCATTCTTTTTGGTGTCATTTTTACTTAATACCTAAAAAGTCTTTACAAATTATACAAATAAATTACAATTCGAATATCATAATGATTAAAATTTAAACTGTTGTAAATTATGAACTATAGTTTACCTAGGTCTAATTATAAGCATGTCAATGATAATTAAATAGTAAGATGTCATACGTCCAAATATTCATTAACGGAGTAGAAATTGTGCTTTAAGAGCCATTGTGATAAATTAATTATTTTTAAATCTATATCGTTCTAACGGGAGATTCATCATGTCTAGTGGTAATTTGTTAAATATTTTTATAGCCTTGTAAAATACATTTTTCTGGAATAAAGTTAGATTGCATTTAGGTATAGCCAATTTTTTCTTCTAGAATCCCGTATATTTATGTTAGTTGGTGCCTTTACATGTTACAAAATATTCTGGATATTTCTCAACCAATAGACAAATGTGTATATGTGACAAGAAATGTCTTGTATATACATAACGTAAATAGTCACAATATAATCAATACTTAAAAAAATATCTATATTGAATGCTTTATATTTTATAAATAACCAATCGTTTTAAACTGCAACACATCTGAAGTGGACTACAAAGATATGTAATTAAAATGTTATTATATATATGACAGAGAACTTACTTTAAAATATTGCGTTTTACTTATATTTTCTTGTACTCGTTTTTATAGTTATATGTTTTGAACTGTTTGTATAAAAGGAAACTACGAATAAAAATAAATAATACAACAATTTTTTTTGTAAACAAAATATCCTCTATCCTCTGCACTAGTCCCTTCTATGATGGCCGGAGCCATACGCACTATTGTCACGCCCAAACGTACTCGTGACGAGTCACTCGGCGCGCCCGTTCGGGGCTACAGCCTTCAATGGACCGTGCTGGAGATGGTTCTATCTAAGCCATGCTGAAGTATTTAGCTACTGAAGTAACACATATATTTTTGTGTAATAGTAATTTTTTTCTGAACAGAAGTTTCATAGAAGTTACTGTTGGACATACAAATCCCAGCAGTCAGGTTTGTCATAGATACACAGTCGCACAAATATGTAATTGATGTTAAGTATTTTTAATTGTATGTGTGTACCAAAAATAAGATATTAAAAAGAAAAACTATTAGATTCTTGTAAACTAATAGCCTCTGGCCCCAGCACTAGTCCCTTCATGACGGCCGGGGTCACACGCACTCATAGATAACCTATACGCACTAACGCACTATTGTCACGCCCAAACGTGCTCGTGACGAGTCACTCGGCGCGCCCGTCTGTGGCCACAGCCTTCAATGGATCGTATTGGAGATGGCTCTATCTTTGCCATGCTGAAGTATTTAGCTACTGGAGTGACACACATATTTTATTGGCTTTTCTTCGTGTTCGTCGTTTCTATCGTCAAGTTTCTCGTAGGTATATGATACACAGTCACACAAATGTGTAATTGATGTTAATTATTTTTAATTATATGTGTGTTCCAAAAAAGATAAATAAATTGTCACGCCCAAACGTGCTCGTGACGAGTCACTCGGCGCGCCCGTCTGTGGCCACAGCCTTCAATGGACCGTGTTGGAGATGGCTTATCTCTGCCATGCTGAAGTAATGAGCTACTTGTATGTGTGTATCAAGAATTAGCCGTTTTTGTAGCGGCTCACTGAAAGAATACTACCAACCCCTCTCGTCTCTTGGGTGTCGTAAAAGGCGACTAACAGATGGCCACCAGGAAAATGATTATCTTGTAAGTAAAGCAACTTTAACTTTTCGTTTAGGTGGACACATTTAAAAATATTTAGATACATTAATTAATCCTATGCTTCGCATAACAAATTAATGTGTAGCTTATCTTAATATTAAAAGGAATAAACTATACATACTATGTATGTATCAAGAAACGAAGTAATATCAAGGGGTTACTAAATATTATGTTCACGCAAAAACGAATACAAAAATACAAAAAGAAATTGTATAAAAAAAGAGACAGGAACTAACATCCTCAATGCTTTATCACAATAAACTTTTATTTCAAACGAACGACTTGCAAATATTTCTAAGGTGACTGTTCCCAACACCTGTCCAGGATTCCGGACAATGCACAAACAGACAAAAGCCAACGTTAACTATCAATTGTTATTATTTCACACCCGTAAAACAGTGTTTTTGTTTGTCGACACGTGGTGGCAATTAGCGAGGTGTGGGAAACGTTTTTGGACACCTTCGCAAAACGAGACAAACTGTGTTGATCGCTGGTATGTTGACGCCTCAGCCTAACAACGTCAGGTAATAAAACCTTTTTGTATACTCACAATTTAGTTTTAACGTGTAACCGACAGTTAACTGACTTATTACTTTCTCCTGGCAGATGGAAGATCTTATTTTGATGTAATTGTCAATAAAATATGATGGGAGCGAAACGAAATGGCTGACCCTTCTCATTGGAAGGGTAGTGGTCACATGATTATTGTTGACTGCGTATCGATGTAAAGCTTCAAAAATGGCTAAAAACTATTTCAATTATTATTTAAAAAGTAAAAACAATTATTTTAACAAATCAAAATGTCTTTAAATACATACGAGAAGTAAAAATCTGCTTTCTAATATTCTGTATTCTGTTATTGAGCTATTGCATTTTTTTTCTAGATACTTATAAAAAAAAAAGATATGAAATATTTATCAGTTTAAAGTCACAGTCGTAATGTTCCATGTGTACGGTGTTGGTGCACCTGATTAAATAAATACGTTTCTATATCAAAGGGCGGCGGTAATAACAAAACTCCAAAGATGAACCGGTCGGGCTAAGGAGACACTGACGTCACCAATCGTACGAGAGGTTGCTCTACATCAATATTTAACTGCACATATTGTTATATTTCCATATTTGTAAGGAAAACTTATGTAGTGTATTTTAGAGGTTCCTTACTAAAATATTTATTAACAATGATAATAGAAATAAAAATAGGACAAAACAGTTCATAAATACATTTAAGCAGAAAAAAGTAAAAATAGCTGTTGCAATAGTATTTTACTGAAAACAGTTACTTCATATTATTGTAAGATAACAAAATCATCTCAGCGTAATTTACACGGCATCCTCAACTACTCAGGAACTAACTATCAAATGTCGTAATATTGGAACACAACAATGCTACTAACATTGTTGTCACGGCAACAGACATAGTGGCCAGCAGCCCTAATATAACCCCTACCACCAAATTAACAGTGCCCACATTTGGAATTAAAGGACTTCTTCATCTATGCGTATAAGACCAGTTAAGTCCAGCAGTGGACGACAAGTATAGGCTGATGATGATGATGAAGACCGGTGAAGTGACCAGACCACAGTAAAGTTCAGCTTGCTGTCCCACTACAGAGCAAAGACCTTTATAATTAAATTCAAGTCATCCATCGCCATATATGTCCTGGGAATTGAACCCGGGCCCTCTGGTTATCGGGTAAAGCGCTTTACCATCTAGCCACCGAGGCATCTAGACCACAGATACGGCTAAAATATCAAGCAATTAATTCTTCATAACTCCAAAATTATTACTTTTAAAACTGAATAAGTGATATTGAATAAATTGATTTTTGGTTTTCGAATTATTAAATAGATGTTTTTAAATCCCGAATTATATATTTGATTGTTGATATTGAAATTATGAATTGATGCTTCATAATTCCCGACTTATTTCTTTGATTTGATTGTCGATTTAGATTTAGAATTGATTCTTCATAATTCCACAATTGACGAAGTAGAGCCGCCTTGGAGCGTTACGCGGCCACCCTCGGCCGTTTCTCGTTAGCGTGTGTAATTGTTTAAATTGTAATAATTTCGCCCGCATAATGTTGCCACATAAATATTGATTCGTCGGCCGCCCAGTGATAAGGTTATGACAGAGGAGGAGGATGCGATTTATAGCCGGCCACTAACTAAAAATAATATATGCGCCATTTATTTTTTTGCGTTAAATAAATTGTTGTGTAATATGCTTTTTGGCGTTGCGTTAAATGCAAATTGGGAAGTGTAAAGTTCAGAGAGCTGTAAAATACATTATTTTAAATAGTAACCTTTACTGCCTTTTGTAAAACCGCTTGGCACGATAATAGTATTGTGTGAAAGGATAAAATTTCTTGTACGTAAGATTTTGTTTATTTTGTAACTAATTATGATTACGAATTACGTAGGAAACTAATCAAATAGGTGAATTGCAAAGTACTATCTTAATTATGAATGACAAGTAACTATTTTGCGTTATCAGTTTGAATCATAGAAGGAGTTCAGTCATTAATAACTATCATAGTTTTGTCTACGCAATTGCTTTTTCAAGTCAATTTGTCTAATTACCACAACACTTTAGAATGCCAGCATTAACTAACAGCAATGACAGCAGTGATGTTATGATTAGAAAAACGGCACTCCAGGATTCAGTCTATCCGAAACCAGAGGACTTATAGGCGCTTTAACAGAGCTTTAACAGGTGGGATGAGTTAAAAAAAACAAATTTACTATGGAGTTCTTTCAACAGGGCGTGGTAAGGTTTCTACAGGGTCGAAAACGCGTAAGTTGCAAACGTTTATAGACTATGATAACGGTTACCATCAAGCGGACCATATGCTCTATTGTAATTTAATTGGTATTAAAAATACTTTTAACCAATTATGCTTGGCCTACATCTCACCTGATGGTAAGTGACGATAAGGCCGGATGGAAGGGCTCTTCACCCGGAATCCTCAACCACTGAGGAATTATAGTTGCTCCTTATTTCTAAACTTTTGGAACTCTACAATGCCATTAATAACGTTGTTATGGCGCCAGACTTTAGATAAGATGGTGGTAGCTAGCCAGGCGGACTTAACAAGCACTACCACCCATCAAACCAAGTACATACACAAATATGTACCCTTCGCTAGGAATCGAACCCGGACCTCTGGGTCTAGGACCGGTGGCTTAGCCACTTGTAACAAGGCAGCTAAAGCCTAGTTGGTTTTTGTGACCTAATTTGCGAATAACATTCTTTTGTATCTAGTTTTTAATTTAAAATTCAAATATTTACTTGCATTCTCTGTCTAGCCTCTGTTTTCATGTAAATTCAGTTCAGATTCATACGCAGAGCTAGAAAGAGCTCCTTCTATTTATTGTTATCTTTACAAATACTATTATTAGTGAATAGTGAATTATTATTATAAATAGTCAGTTACTATTTCAGGCATACGTCCTTGTAATAATAAATAACCTAAACCTACAAATACCTAGTCCCAGTGTACTAACTTATAAATAATTGTGCTTCATAAAAACCTTTATATCATAATATACTTCTTCATCAACTTCTTCTCATCGTGTCACTCCTCCGGTTCCTCCGCTACGTGACACACAAGACGACAGAGACGATTAATAAACACCATCACCATTAGCCTATAAACGTCGCACTGTTGGGCAATGGACACAGGGTTTCCCACAAAGACATCAGCACGTGGATAGATTGGGCAATAACCAACCACACTTTAGCCAAATGCGATTTCATAAAAAAAATATCAAGAAGATACTGACCTTCATCGCCATAATCACTATACCTTCTGCTAGGTATAGTAACTTTATGGAAAAAAGATATTCAGATCTAACTACTGAATTACACGCGAAACATCTCAAGGGCGTATTCGAAGTCAAAGGACCCGAGAAGTAAAAACCATCGGCGCGGATTGCTGGACGCCTCACACGCCGACATACGCACCAAACGCCGCCGCGGCGCGCGTGTGGTTTATTTCTCTCGCGCCTGTAAGTAAATATAACTCACCGTACAGGAATCTGCGGTGGTAACAACGGTTTACGATTGTGCTTCGAATGGCAGAACGATTTGTGATCGAGTGTGGCATGTTGTTATATTTGACGTGGTAAAAAAGAAGGCATGTAAAGCCTCTGGTTGCGGTTGTTGTTGTAAGGTGGCAGTCGGTATAATTTGCTAACTGGTATTGAGCCAGCGTGGTTGGTTATGGCCTAATCTCTTTATGTTCTGTTGCCAATGTGGGAAAGCCTGTGCCCAGCTGTGGGACGTGCTGCTCTAGATGACTTCATGTCGCTACTTCTCAGTACAAAGTTTCCCGCGCCGCTTACACTTACATTACTCGTATTAGTATAGAAAACGAAGAGCTTTTGACATAAAGGCTTGCGCGTTCAAGTTGCAAGTTCGCAAGTTAAGAAACATTTAATATGACTGAAAAAAACAATAATACATTTTTCAAACTTCGCCCTGGATTTCTTGGCAGGAAAGTGAAGCGTCATGTCTGCAGTTTAGTCTTATTTTCTATTTGTGTGTTGTCGAATATTAATGTGAAATAATGATGGATTATTGACCGATAAGTGTTCGTGAACGTGCATAGGTGTTGGCAAATAAAAGAAAACAGTGCAACATCACTTTTCAAATTCTCTCAAGAAGTCCGTGTGAGTTCTCAGTAAAGTCCCACAGCTTTACTCAAGAAATTCAAGGGGGTTGGGAGGAAATATTATGTATATACTTATGTAATAGTCGTGGTTATATATATATAATCTCAAATATTATCCCCGAAGGGTTAGTCAGAGACTAGACAATGAGGACCGCAAAAGCAGTCCTCTACCATGGTCCACTTTTCACCAAATAGCGAAAGCATATGTGCTCAGCGTAACAGGTGGTGACTTGGTGAGCCCATTGCTGCTCTATGGTGTTGGATGTATGTGCAGTCTTTAGTCTGTTAGTCGCCTTTTATGCAACCCAAGGGAAGAGAGGGGGTGGTAGTATACTTTCACCGCTATGGAGGAAATATCATTTACCATTAAACTTTCATATTATTACTCATTGTCATCTACTCTAAACAAAGAAAATAGTTACTATTATCTCTATTACTTGACACTGGCTAAATGTGCAGAACACACGCCATTTATAAGAAAGAAAGAAATCTTCCCTAATTAGGAAGTAAGAACTCTCTTCTGTCTTGTAAAATGGCACTCGATAAAATCCACCAACCCAACTCAATTGGGTCAGAATAGTGCGTTATAGCATGGTGTCCTCGTGTATTGTACGTGTTCATGTAGGAAGGAGGTTTTTTTAAACACGCCCCAACTTATATTATAAGTTATGTTGATGATAAAATAATTTTAATACAAATCCGCTGCGAGAGCCTGTGGTACCGCCGCCGCCGGTGCTCTCACCTTAAAGGCACGTGACGTAGTGACGACTCAAAATGGGAAATATCTATTCCATTCAAACTTAAATCTGTAGTTATTTTAATAATGAATGTCTCATTCATCTTAATGTTAATAAAGTGAATGCTGTGCCAAGGAGACATCAATGTTATGTTGTACAAGAGTGTTTGTAAGAAGACGTATGTTTGGTCACAGATATTTCTATAATATAAGGTTAGTGGTAGGTAGGTACCGTTTTTCGGTATATAAAGGTAGCAGCTACGATGAACAGCGGCTGCATCGTCTCATATTTGTACACTTCTGTGTGAAGGTATAAAAGTTCTTGAATGCCACACGGCGATGGTGGTATATCCGCCAAAAGTCTTTCAAAGGGGTACAATCGTAGCATTTTTAGCTGTTGTTGGTGTATGGTAACTATACTACCAACAACAGCTAAAAATGCTGTTAGTTCATTGGTATATGGGTGACCACCAATCAAGCCGAGTCGCTCTGGAGTTCCTCAGTAATTGAAAATTTAGGACAATTTGCGCACTTTATCGTTTTTAAATTTAATTAACTCATAATATATAGTCATCACCTCATTATTTTCATAAGTCTCTTACAACTACAAAAGATTATTCAAACAGCGTCCGATTGTGTGGTAAAAATACGTAATAATTGAAATGTATACTATACTGCCTATTTAGTACTTTAGTATACCAATCCCTATATAGCAGATAGTATAAAAATAGGAGCTTTCCTATTATCGTCATGTAGATTTTTCTTTTGACCCACCACTCACTAAAATCCCACTAAAACTCCGGCACTTGCCCCCACGTGCTAAGGTGATATGCAATCACCGAAGAAGTCAGTTACCCTAACTGGCGTATAAGCGGGCGCACATAATCGCAGGGTGTTCCAGAGACGCAGGCGCATCTGCGAGGCGGTCGCGTGTCACGGCGTGGCTTCGCTAGACGGCTACGGAGAGGAGTGGAGACTTCAAAAACAGTGTTTTTAAACTATTCGATTATCTTATAATCTGGAACCTACTGTCGTCTCTTAGAGCTGTTACTTTAATCTTACGAGAGTCAGTTAATACTGCTCTAAGAGATGACAGTAGGCCCCCAGATGAATGGTAATTAAACAATTAAGAGGTCACATGGTTGATTTTAGACTGCACAATAAATAAACGATCGAAATAATATAGAAGAGTAAAGCGGCTTTGCGTTACATGTTTGTTTATCCGTCTTTCCTGCAGTTGAAAGAGTGCAAAAGCGATGCTTGAAATTTATTACGCGTAAATATAACTTTGGTCGGTCTCCTAAGAGTTACAGTGACAGGCTATCTAAATTTGGTATGATACCGTTGCGTGCCCGCCGAAAAAGATACGATCTCTTTTGCCTTCATAAAATAGTGCATTCCTCCTTTGATTCGCCTGAGCTGCTCTCCTTGATTGACATTAATACCAGGCATAGGTCGCGTTGTCCGTATATCTTCTTGATTCCGGCTTATAAAAACATTCCAAAAAAAGGCGATCGCTCAGATCCGTCCAACTACAGGCCAATAGCTATTACCTCTTTACTCTCCAAAGTAATGGAGTCCATTATAAAACGCCAGCTCTTAAGGTACCTAGAAGAGAACCAGCTACTAAGTGATCGCCAGTATGATTTTCGTCGCGGTCGATCGGCTGGTGATCTTTTAGTGTACCTTACTCACCGATGGGCGGAGGCAGTCGAGAGTAAAGGGGAGGCACTGGCAGTTAGCTTGGACGTAGCGAAAGCTTTTGACAGGGTATGGCACAGGGCTCTTCTCTCTAAACTTCCATCATACGGGCTTCCTGAGAAATTGTGTTCATGGGTTGCCAGCTTTCTTACTGGGCGTAGCATCAGAGTCGCAGTCGATGGTTCGTGCTCCGACATGAAGCCCGTGAATGCTGGAGTCCCGCAGGGGTGTGTGTTGTCCCCTACTCTGTTTCTTCTGCATATCAATGACATGCTGCATAACAACAGCATTCATTGCTATGCAGACGACAGTACTGGGGATACGCTCTACACCGGGCGAGCTAAAATTTCTCTGGAAAACGTCATCGAGAGCCGGAATAAACTTGTGACTGACACCGAGAACATGTTAAGTCATGTCTCGGATTGGGGCCGACATAACCTAGTCCGCTTTAACCCCTCAAAAACACAAGTTTGCGCATTTACTGCGAAAAAACATCCCTTCGTCGTACCTCTGAACTTTGAGGGAGCTCCCCTTGATACCAATCCGATTATTGGAATCCTTGGCGTCGATATTTCGAGTGACGTTCTGTTTCGTGGTCATTTGGAAGGTAAAGCTAAATTAGCTTCGAAAAAGCTGGGTGTGCTTAATAGAGCGGGTCAGTATTTCACGCCGGCCCACCGTTTACAACTGTATAAAGCACAGGTCAGGCCGCATATGGAATACTGCTCCCATCTCTGGGCTGGAGCACCCCAATACCAACTCCTTCCATTTGACCGCATTCAACGCAGAGCTGCTCGAATTGTCGGCGACGTGGTTATTTCAGGTCGGCTCGATCCACTGGCTCTTCGGAGAGACGTTGCGTCTCTCTGTATATTGTACCGTATATATCATGGGGAGTGTTCTGAGGAATTGTTCGGCTTGATCCCTGCCGCTAATTTCCTTCACCGCACTACACGCAATCGACTGTCGTTCCATCCACATCACCTTGATGGATGGCGGTCTACTACTGTGCGATTTTCAAGAAATTTCTTGCCTCGAACTACAGTGTTGTGGAACCAGCTCTCGGCGGCGGTATTTCCGGACCGTTACGACTTAGGGATCTTCAAGAAACGAGCCTATTCCTTACTTAAAGGCCGGCAACGCGCCTGCGATTCCTCTGGTTTTGCGGGTGTCCATGGGCGGCGGTGATTACTTTCCATCAGGTGACCCGCTTGCTCGTTTGCCTCCTTCTGCTATAAAAATAAATAAAAAATACATTATTTTATAATCCTGTTGTCAGAATGTGCCGGACCCATAATGAATTACATCGTGTTTATAAGGATATAGACGTCTTTATCAGCAGCTTTTCGCGGTTCAAGAGGGTGATCTCGGATATAATGTTTTGTAGTGAAGCGCCCTCAACCCTATTTTGTAATTTGGGATAATAGTGATAAATTAAATTAGTAGACATATTTTAAGTTAATTTAATTAGTTTTAGATTAGTTTTTATTAAGTTCTAAAAAAAATTTAGAAATAATTGGCATGCTGTGTACGCTAATTTTGGGTTATTGTCTAGTTTATCATGTGGAATATGTTTGTATGATCTTGTAATGACAGTGATCTGTCAGTGTACCTTTTACAAATAAATAAATATTTAAATTCAGTATGGCAATTTTTTACTTAATTCTTATTTTTACCTTTCTAGGAAACAAGCGTTATGTATGGTACCTATGTATGTGTTGATGTGTAACACTAAATAAATACATAAGTATTTTAATTTTCAAAACCGGTTAAACATATTTAAAAAGCACAAAATTTTAATAAGAAAATTCTGCAAAAAAATAAGTGGATACGAAAGCTCAACAGCTTTCCTTGTGCGCAAACGGTCCGCGCACACCTGTACGGCGAGTGACGCGCGGCACCGGGATATACAATAACACGTTAAGACGTTATTTTCATAAATTCGGCGGGTGGCCCACTGCCGCCTACGGCTGTGCAGCCTTGGGCGAGCGCACACTACTCGTTGGACGCGATATAGTTCTGTAACGTCGCGATGTAGCGATTCATGTTGATTTCTGAGTTTCGATTTATAGTTAGGTTAAAAGAAAAGTCTCAAGAAAAGTCTACCTCCAAGGTTGCGGGTTCAAATGATTTCGATTTGGTTAGTGATTAGGCTTAAAAGCCTTGTTTAAAACCTCTGTCTTTTGATTATACCATCTTTGTAGTTAGTTCAGACAGCCGTTGCTATCTCCGAGGTTCCGGAATGGAGACCATTCATATTCTAGTTGTAAGGCTTGATTACAGCGAAAATTTTTGTTGTTGATAAAATGCATCGAGTGATGCACTTTCACAGTATTTATGGTTAAGTAGTGTAGATCAGACTTTCTTAGTTCCCACCTTCTTTTATCATCCGGAGGGATGAAGACCAAGCGCTTCCCTTTTTCAACTGTCTTCAAAGACAGGAGGAGGATCTCAATACGTCCTCTGCTTTTATATGTAAGTTCTAAAAATAAAAAAATAAATTATCGCGCCGGGTAGTAAAAGTAGCATAGCAGCGCATGCGCACGAGCTTTACATAAGGGAGGCAATCATTATTTTTAGAGCGATTTTAATCGTCGCTCCGCCGATCGATGCGGCTCGACATTCAGAATCGTTAATACTGATTGCTTCGATCCGAGATAACTTTTGGCCACATCGCTCAATTTGGCTCGTGTTTGAACACAGCTGCGGTCACCATGAATGTTGCATGTTAGAAATATACATATATGACGGAGGCCTTTGCCCAGCTTACTTATTAGCAAGTTAGTTATTAGCAAGGAGTTATTAGCAAGAAAAATAATAATTTTAGAAAAGAATCTTGGCTTTAATAATTAAAAGTATGCAATTTCCGGAACTGATTGATCAATAAATATGCGAATAAAGCTAGTGAAGCAAGGCAGTAATGTGCCATACTCACCGTCCGTATATTACGACCTATGTAAAATCTTACTCGTATGGGAATTTGCATAGTAAGATTAAAGTAATACAGTTCTAAGAGTTGATGGGGCCCCTGTAAAATTTATGTTTTCCAAGTATAAAGCAGATTTTAAAATAAGTAAGTAATTATTTTTAGTGTGAACCCCTGTCGCGTAGCGGTGAAAGAATACTACCACCTCCTCTCTTCCCCTGGGTGTCGTAAAAGACGACTAATAGACTATATACTGCACATACTACCAACAGCATAGAGTGGCGATGGACTCACCACCTGTCACGCTGAGCTCATGTGCAGTCGCTAGTTGGTGAAAAGTGGACTATGGTAGAGGACTGATTTTGCTGTCCTCGTTGCCTGGTGTCTGACTAGCCATTCGGGGATAATATTCGTGATTATAATAATATGTTTGCATGATTTTAAGTGTAATTGAACTCTGACTGGATCGCGAAAGGAAATCACAGAATTACAGATGCTCGAATTCATGCAGAAAAAAAATCTCGTTTCCGTCTTTTCACCGCCATCGAGCTTTTAGCATATTTTCAGAAGCAAACCGATTAGGAAGATAATCGGCTGTCCGGCGGCCCACGTGTCCGTCCGTCTGTCACGGCACGCACGCCGTTCCCAGAATCGGATGTAGACAGTTCGCAACGGCTTAGCAACAGATTGCCGGTTGTCTTAGGTCACGGTTGCAACGCTTGATACCATTTTCTGCACTACATTTTATGAGACTGTAGCTTTTCTGTTATATGGAAATAGCAGTAAACAACAGGACGAGATATCTAAATGGACCAGTTTAAAACTATAAGAAAAAGGAAAATTCGTTAATTATTTTTTTTTTTTAAATGGTGGTTTCTATACTTATAATGTAGGTACTACATGACAGGAAACATCCTGTAAATAAATGCGCTTCAGGCTTCCCCATTAGGTCACCTGTAATGTTATATTTAGTAACTAGACTGCCTCTTATGTGTAATGATTAGAGCCCCGGTGTCGGATGGGTCTGCCACCAAACACGAAACTGTCATCCAATTAGATCCTAACAATATATCCGGTCCGTCATCGGATATACGGTCACCGCAGGCTGGCCTCATATTGCCTGCGGTGACTCTGTGTTGAATTTAATGCCTTAATTATAACTTTAACACACTGCTACCGCTTAAATTTAAATGTTGATAACTGTGAGAGTAGGTTTTTATACTACTCATATTTTATGTACTTAGTAATTATTTGCAATGTAGGTACCATCAACCCACCAACCCCTGCTGGTGGGTCATATAGGGTGTGCCCAGCAGTGGGGCGTTTAAAATAATAATAAATAATAATAAAATAGTTTATTTCGTTAACTTTTGTTTTACAAATTTTATTCTGTGGCCAGAACTACACAGGAAGCATGAAGTAATGCTTGTTTTAAGCGGTTCTGCTCCTCCCTAGGATCTCTTATATTTATTTTAGGTACTTAACTAGAAAACTATTTTACATAATTAAAACACAAAAACATTAATGAAAAGGTAAAGATTTAAGTACTGGTATGAGTAGGTTGTGAGTACATGTGTGTGTGTGTGTGTGTGGGGGGGGTGGGGGTGTGTGTGTGTGTGTGTGAGAGTGCGTGTGTGGGTGTGCGTGTGTGTGTGTGCGTGCGTGCGTGCGTTTGCGTGTGATAGTCCAATGTGTACTAGCCCTACGATATAAGTATTATATCTTGGGATCAGTAAGTAACTGTTAGTACACTGGTTAGGGGACTTATTATGATGGTTAAAACATACTATCTCTCTTTATATTTTTCAGCGTTTATAGGCTGGTGATGATTTGCAAAGCTTACAATGCATATAAGTCTAAGATACGAGTATAGAACGACCTTCACCGAGCCGGTTAATGGATGAAAAGTATTTTATATCAAATTTAATTTGTTAAAAAATATATCGCGAGTGGGTTAGCTGAGAAATTGCAGTCCAGTACCTATAATGATTAATTTAATAATAAAAAAAATATATTTTTAACATTGGTTTGGTGTGTGTAAGTTTGTAATGAGATTATTTTTATACTTATTTATTTAACCAGACGGTTGAAAATTACTAATATTGACTTACCTGTTTACACCTGCCTACCCAATGTTAGGACGGGAAAAAAATAGTCAACCTAACATTGCATATTCTTATGAGGCTTACTTCCGATTGGTACCTATGTAATATATATACTATCCAAACCAGTGCAATGTTTAAAAAAAATAATTTTTAATCATATACTGGACTGAAATTCTTCAGAAAACCCACTCGCAATATATTTTATAACATATTAAATTTGATATAAAATACTTTTCACCCATTAACCGGCCCGGTGAATGTCGTTGTATACCCGGATCCTCTACTGGCCTACGTCCTGTAAAGAGAAAGAAAGAAGAAGAATTGCAAGCGGCGGCATACCACACTGGACCGCTTCGACTTAGGGGCATACAAGAAACAAGCCTTTCTCTTTCCTGTCAGGTGGTGCCCTTCTAGGAGCCAAATCAATCGAATTGCTTCCCAACAATTAACCCGTTTGCTTGATTACCATCTAGGTGTTATATAACAATTATATAATAACTAGTGATTATACAACAATAAATAATTAATTAAAATGTGTATGACTAAGATCAGAGGTGACAAAGAAAGGTTTTTGAGAAATTCTTTCATATTTTATCAACTTAATTGAGTTAGGTTTTCTTTGATTTAGCAGTTTCTCTCTTGTAATTTGTGTTAATTATGGCATGTCATGTCTCTAAGTTGACTTCGGAATTTACCTGTACAAGACGTCACTATAATTTGCAAAAATAATTATTTAGTGATACTGTTTTTTACATATAAATCGTATGATGGTGTCAGTCACTTCAGAAATGTTTGAAACCATGTTATTTTATCCGACAAAACTTGTGGGTGCCAAAAGATAAGTTCCGTTACTGTCGTTTAATCTCGACGCGTTTAAAATGATTAACTTTCCATGTCTACCGAAATTCGGATTTGTGGTAACTCCAAGCGCGGTTACCCGCTACTTCGGCGAAGTGAAAAGGTCAAGTAATTAAGATCTGATTGGGTGGTCTTTCTCCTCCGCGTACACACACGCACGGTGTGGCAGAATTCTGCCCAGAATTTGATTGGATGACGACCACTCTCATCATACCTATTTCTGCCGCCAAACAATATGGTTTGACATTGCTGCGTTCTGGTTTGAAGCGTACTCTAGTGTGTTTCAGAGATTAGAGGCATAAGAACTGAAGCTTCAAGGTAATTCCCTCGGTGCCGCGCGTCTATGGGCTGCGGTGGCCGCGCACCGTCAGGCAGGCCACGTGCTCGTTTGCCGGCTCAGTAAAAAAAAAAGAAAATATGAGAGATGAATATGTAATGGTAGATTATGCATCAAGGGGATAAAGTAGTGTCTTATGTAGCGGGCGTCCCGTATTGAATTCCGAGCGAAACGAAGGATTCTAGCGTTAACTCCCGAGCGTAGATAGGGTGTTTAGGCACCTTTATCCCCGAGGAGAATACTCTACTTTTCACACCATCTACGAGAAAATAAAAAGCAATAGTAAAACAATAGTAGATTGTTATACAAGGAGCTAAAATGACCCAAACGAACTAAAGACTGCATATACATAGGTCACACCTCAGAACAATAATAAGCATAGAAACCACGCTAAAATAGCAAGCAAAGATATATATTTACCCTACTTCTTCTTACGAGTCATGCTAATGAGTTAGAATGAGATGGAGAATGATTGACTTGTCCTAATTTGTGAAGGTGGTCACTAGTTTATTCCGCACTAGGGACGTCATTTCTCGGCATTTTATATCGACAAAAATAAAACTAAATATTGAACATGTAAATAAATATGAAGGCGAAGGATAAGCGCGCCGTCAATGACCGAAGTATTATGCTATGCTAGCATCGAGAAGACAGAATTTGTATTGCTTTCCATGCACTATTGTCATTCTGTATATTGCGTTGCGTTTCACTACACGCACTACATTACTGACAAAATGCACTTCCACGAGAAAATGATACAGAATGGCAGAAGTGTATGGAGAGCGATACAAATTTTGTCTTCTCGACGCTAACATAATAATTCGGTCATTGTCGGCTTTTTTGCTTGCCTTGGAAACGATATAAACTAAATCGGACAAATTTTCAAAAAACTACGTTATGGTGCACAAGAAAAACACCTACAATATTATATTGAATCACTGTAGGTACAGCAGCGTCAGATCGACCTACCCAAATCTGTAAAAATATCCTAATCGATATTGAACTCTATGACTTCAACATTAGGTTGAGATTCGGTTGCAGGTATTTCGCAGATTAGTAGGTCGCAGAGTAGGTAGGGTAGGGCGATATAATGCTGCCTGTACAGTCAGCATCACATCTATCTATTCTTATATATGTGAAATTCTCGCAACCAAATTTCATCATGTAGAGTTCAATATCAATTAGAATATTTTGACAGATTTGGGTAGGTCGATCAGTGGCCGTGTGTACACACACTACTTTACGTTCTATTGTTAGGCCAAAAAATTGTTAACGGTAAAAGTGGTCACTCTTGCCTTCAGCAAGTTTTGCGAGTTAATAACGAGAAGCAGTGTACAATCAGTGTCACATCGGCCTACCCTTATCTGTCAAATTAACTAGATGGATATTGAACTTTATGCTTTGAAAGTAAATCTGAAAATTGATACGAGGAAAATATAAATATGAAGGATTACTAAGGAAATAAAAAACTTATAAATGAACATTTAAAACATATTTATTAAATCACTGCCTCTTAAATAAGGTTTTGGTTAAAAAGCTTTATAATTTGTCACGAGGCGCACATTACTGTAATTTCAGTTTGGTATTTGTATTGTGAAATATAACTTACTACGGCTAACTTAGGTACGGCTTTTATCAGTAGGATCCTGTGATTGTCATCGAAACTTTGTTTTAGAGAATGATTAACAAGATTGCTCAAAATGCTTGTTGCTACAAATGTACCGCAGACATTGTTCATGATTGATTGATCGTAAAATGTTTGGAACATATATGACTGCGTTTATTCCATATCCAATTTAGTCTTCTTACACGCCGGCCGTAGCCATTCTTTATTTATATCATCATTTTTTGGAAACCTGTAACCAAAATGTAGAATATTTAAAATTAGTGAAAATACAGATAAATGGTAGTAGTAGTAATCAAGAAGATCATTCAATTATGTATATTTTTTAAATTATCAATAGGTAACTTTTAAAGTTATAGATTATTAATATCATGTTAAAAGTAAAACAAGTTGTAAATGAGGCGTATACAAATATCATAACTTAAAGATAGATGTGCCAACCACTTACACAAAATACTGATTTATCGATATAGAAATGCACGTCACTAGGCGAAAAAACATAACCTTCAACATTTGAACAAAATTTCATTGATAAATGCCTTATATTAGCACTGAACAGGACACGATGACTATTTAGACAAACTATTGGTGTGTTTTATTAGATTAATGCCATTAATTATGTTTAGATAAAACGAAAACAGTCTGAGCTTACCGATAAAAGGTTATTGTCTCTTGATTATTTTATTTTCTTATTATAAGGGATTTACAACCCTAAATCACACAAAACATTTTGTCACACGTAACGCATAAATATCACTAACAATGCTATGGCTAGTTTATAAGTTTCATCGGAAGAATACCTTGCAAATAATTAAATTTATCTGAGAGGAGCTACAACTTAGCGTGAAAATAATCCGTCATTATAATGTAACCAAGTTAGGTTGCCACTTATTTACAAAGAAACAAAAAGAAAATAACGACACATTTAATCTAATGGTGTTATAAAGACATCCAATTACATCCATTTGACATTTACCTTGTGACAACCTAGAAAAAATAGAAACGAATGTGGATTAGAGGTTTCATTCACTCTCGTTACAGAATTAAATGAAGTCATATGAGTAAGATAGCTGTTGTCTAGCTCGTCTTTTAGCGTGGTTTCTATGCTTTAGTTATTGTTCTGAGGGTCACACTAAAAGTTTCCGGAACTATTTAAAAAAATAATTACAACATTTGTAAATGGAACTCTTTGGTTGTAGAATGCAGTTTGTTTTATCTGACTATCAAATGTTTTTACACTGTGGCGCCATAGAGGGCACCGCGCGGAGCCGCGCGATCGCAAAAACTGACATAAGTCTCATAATGACCTTCAAAGCAAAATCAATCATAAGTAAAATTTTTTTAAACACTGAAAAAAGACGACAACCTCAGGCGAGAATCGAACCACGCACCTTCCGCATTCCGGGCGGCTGCCTTAACCACTTGGCTACCGAGGTCTGGCTTTCAACCGTCGAAATTTTGTCAGTGCTTGATGCTTATGTTTTTAGTCAACATTGCTTCATCAAATCTTAGAAGTTTTCACCTCTGAGATCCGAAAGAAATATTTTTACAAATATTAGAACATTCGGTTAAGATGAAGCTGCGTTTATAGATTAATGTTTTATATTTTAGCGTTTTATTAACGCTTAAATATACTTGAGGAAAAAAAAATTACTTATATAATTACCATTCTGAATTACTGACCATTAAAAAAAAGAATGGTCATTATTACCTTTTTTGGTGTGTTATGTGTTTTGCTATTTTCCAGAGAGGTAACCGCAGCTGTCATAAGAACAGACAGACAATCTACAGTTACAAATGAATGTGACCTATCGGTGTTAACGCTAGAGTGACTGGACAAATGGACCCTAAGCAAATGGACGGCGCGAGCTCTTAGGGCGCACTTACGCAGCGGGATAAGCGGATTACAGGTTAATGTTCCAAATATCTATACATCCTTGTTTTTTAATTAGTGCAATCACTAACTACTACTACATGGCCTCAACAAATAATAGTACCAACCCCTCTCTTCTCTTCGGTGTCTTAAAATGCGACTAACGGATTTAATAAATACTATACATCCAACAGCATAGAGCGGAGATGGGCTCAACAAAATAATACTACCAACCCCTCTTCCCTTGGGTGTTGTAAAAGGCGACTAACGGACTAAGGTCTGCACATACATCCAACCGCATAGAGCGGCGATGGCCTCAACAAAATAATAGTACCAACCCCTCTCTTCTCTTCGGTGTCGTAAAAGGCGACTAATGGACTAAAGACTGCACATACACCCAACAGCATAGCATAGAGCGGCGATGGGCTAATCAAAATAATACTACCAACCCCTATCTTCTCTATGGTTTCGTAAAAGGCGACTAACGGACTAAATAAATACTGCACATACATCCAACAGCATATAGCGGCGATGGGCTAATCAAAATAATACTACTAACCCCTGCCTTCCTTTGGGTGTCGTAAAAGGCGACTAACGGACTAAATAAATACTGCACATACATCCAACAGCATATAGCGGCGATGGGCTCATCAAAATAATACTACTAACCCCTGCCTTCCTTTGGGTGTCGTAAAAGGCGACTAACGGACTAAAGACTGAACATACATCCAACAGCATAGAGCGGCGATGAGCTCATCAAATTAATACTACCAACCCCTTTCTTCCATACGGTGAACTCATTTCTTTAGCTAATTCATGTTTTTTTTATTTTTAGTTACTTTACTTGTATTCGTAATGAAAAGCACAGTGTTTACCTCGGGTGAAAGACTTATTTACTCCCTCGAACTATTGGCGTTTATTGGTTATTATTGGTTAAACCCCGTCTCGGGAGTAAATAAGCTACTTTCACCTCTTGGGTAACAATGTACTATTGTAATACTACAGAAAACACTTTATTAATGAGAGTAATCTAAACTACTACTCTTATATAGACTTCAAATCTCAAACAACTTACAAACAAACATTATTACTTGATTATTATATTAATATTATTAAACTTGAGTATATTCGTAAAAAGTGCTTCATTAGAACATTTTTATTAACTTACTAGCGGCCCGCCTGCGACTTCGTCCACTACCCTATCGCATGGGTTTCACCAACTCTCTCTTTTTTATATATTTTTATTTAAGAGGATTTGGTTAATTATTGAACTCCTAGTTACATTCCTTAACAATTACTTATGCTATTCTATACAGCTTCTATTATTATTATTATCTTATTCTAAACAGCATCCTCGCCCTCTACAATAACGGGAGCGCGAAAGTGTTAATGAAATCTTACGTGTACAACATTTATGTTAAGGAACTACAGAACATAAAAATTTATTAAGAGTCCGCACAACAGCGCATCGCATACAGGACAAATAACGCGACATTCATTTTTCAATATTATCTTAGGGAACAGAATAAGGCTAGACGCTCAAACCACCTTGAGCCTAATTAACACAGGCGGCATTTTAGGCAGAAGTTAGGTCATCAATAAATCTACATTGTTTAGGAACCTCCACAAAAAGAATCTGCACTTTGACAGCGCCACCTACGTAGGAAAAAAGGCAAAGCTTAGGTTCCCATAGCAGTTAAAAAAGGAATAGAAATAACAACAAAATAAGCTTTTTAATGCGAATCCATTCGGGTGCAACAAAGAACTATTTTAATTAACAATCTGCAGTAGTCCGGAATCGTTGTTTTGAGAAAACAAAAAAACATTATTATTTGGTGTTTAATTTATAACCACCTCACACGGTTCGTCATCGCATCGCTTTGGTGTGACTTGACTTCTTATGTTTTAGCTTTGGTTATCTTCCTCAGCTAATATCCCCAAGTAATAATACATAGTGTTTGGTATCCATTATAAAATCCTGCATTACTAGTGTAATATATTAAATATTTATTTTATTTAATTTTTATAAAATACTATAGTTCGTATCTGTATTGTTAGTTTATTAAATTTATTTTTATATTAAGTATTTGAATTCTATTTTTTAATTTCATATTTGCTTGTTTCTGGTGCACTGCCTGTCACTCTTTTTCTGTTGTCCTATATCTCAAAAGTTGTCTAGAAGAGATCGCTTTAAGCGATAAGACCGCCTTTGCCCACATTAGTTTTAATATGCTTTTTTATATTCTCTGTATTTTTGTGTGTGCAATAAAGCGTTATATCTATCTGTCGCTATCTGCATCATCATCTTTTCTGTGGGGGTCATCCTATTATTACATGGAAAGCAAATACGAAACCACTATTTGCATGTAAAGCACCGCTGAAATTGTAAAACAATGTTGTTCCATAACAAAACTGCAAATAGATACTAAGTAGATATTCGCCCTTAATGTATGAACAGCTGAATTTCGCAATTTCTGAGTTACTCCATACAAATACTAGTTCCTTGCACTTAACAGGATGACCCTGTTGCGTGATATATACCTATTACTAACCACTATGTATAGTGGCTGTTGTTATAGTTGCTACTCGTGATTATATATCTTATATTTTAAAGACAATATCAGTAAGTTGTCAAAGTAAATATTAAACTCTTTAGACCTCAACTTCGCAGGGCCTTGCGCTTTCGCCCCGCGATGGACGATCTAAAAAGCTTCTTCGTGCTTTGGACGCTGCACTATCTTTCCATTCATGATGATCACCATCACAGCCCATAATAGTTTACTGCTGGACATAGCCCTATAAGTCTCATAGGCCTATAGCCCTATAGCCTAATACTTAAAATCCTCCCGTGGGAAGATTTTGCCATAATCTCCACGCTTGGCAGGCGGGTTGGAGATCGCAGTGACAGACCAAAGTTAACGGAAAATGCTGCTGCCCATTTTCTGGTCTACTACTAAGGTGTAAGATGGACTACCTCAAACATAGTAGTCGCCTTTTACGTCATCCTTGTGTGTGGAGGGTTGGCGCTACTCTAATTTACCCGACACCACATGGCTAATCTTTCCATTGCATAAAATATAATGTGCAAAATTTATTATCTGAAACTTTGAATACTGCTTGAAACAGTAGTTACGACGCAGCAGTTGCGCTAATGACACTTTCTCTTGTCGTCTGCGGACACGGGGCACCATCATACAAAGTGCGATTTGCAGTAGGTTTACCGGGAGCCCATCTCACCCTCCTCCCCCGAACCTTCCATAATTCCTATTCCTTACATACAAGGCCGGCAACGCGTCTGCGTTTCCTCTGGTTTTACGTGTGTCCGTGGGCGGCGCTGATAACTTCCCATGACCCGCCTGCTCTTTAAAAAAATGGTTCAGTTGCCAGTGTCTACTTTTGAGAAACGGTTTGAATGAGTGGTGACTTCTAAGTACGGTCGGAGTATTCGCAGCTACCGCCGGACTGGCGTATAGCGGTGGCGAGGCGAAGCCGAGCGGCCGCGACCTCTGCTGACACGCACCGCGGCGCACGCCCTGCGTCGGCTTATGCGTCTACCACTAGAATGTTATTTGAATTATTTTGTTTTAATGTTAGTATATGACTAAGCTTTAGCTTTTAAAAAATATAAAAATCCTTACAACAGGAAGAATTTGACATAAAAAATGAGTGTTTTTCTTCTTTTAAATCTGAAAAACTGGTTTTAGAAGGTCGCTATTTGCATAGAACTTTGTAGCTCATCATCCGGCTCATGTATGACGTAATAAGGGCGCTCCATGCTCAATAGTATACATTTTCTGAATTATATTTATAATTAAAAAACCCTAACTTAGTTGACGCATCTTCGACCACCGATAACAAGAGTTAATTTCAATACAACTGCGTAACATGTACATTTAAAATATTATTACTTACAACTATATCTAGTGATGCGGAACCAGCTCTCAGCGGCGTTATTACCGGACAGTTACGACTTAGGGATCTTCAAGAAACGAGACTATTCTTTCCTCAAAGGCCGACAACGCATCTGCGATTCCTCTGGTTTTGCAGGTGTCCATGGGCGGCGGTGATTGCTCTTCATCAGGTGATCCGCCTGCTCTTTTGCCTCCTTTTGTTATAAAAAAATACTACTCCTATATTAGGATTAGTTAATAATAGAAGTATTTTTTTTAAACAGAAGGATACGGTGTGGTGTGGTGTACCCCTACAATTTAGTCCCCTAAGTCGCATGACTCAAGAATAGCGCTCCAGACGCACTAATTACACGCGACGATAAGCCTCGCGTCGAACGCGCCGGCCGTGACGCGCATCTTGATCCGCCGCGTGAAAGTGCGCTGAAACCCCACCGATGTTATAGGCTTGTTCCGTGAGCTATCTTATTTATTTATCTGCACCAATTAAATATAGCATTTTATGATCGTTAGGTGCATGTAACTGATTTTGCTTTTAAGATTGTGGGTGTCTGGGTCTGGATAGATCATCGCGGATCGCGCGGAGATGTATGAATAGGATTTGTGTAACAAATTAGTAATTGTAAGATCACTGTCATTCATTATCAGCCGTAACATCATTTCGTTATAGTATGTAAATATATAATTGTATACATAATTAAACATGTAAATACATAATTAATATAATTAGAATTATAAACAGCAGAACCTATGATGAATAACATTTGTTATGCTGTATATTATTCTAATTATACATAATGAGTTAAGATTAGTGTATGAAGAGACAAGGCCGATTGAACCACAAAACCTCTGAACAACAAATAGGTAAGTACTAAAAAAAACCATGAAAGAACTTTTTTATTTCTTCGTAGTTTGTCGATCGAAACTTATTTGTTATTCATCATAGGTGCATAACCTATGTTGATTATTATAATTATAATGGACTAGCGGCCGCTCGCGGTTTCACCCGCGTGGTTC
Source organism: Scoparia ambigualis (assembly GCA_963921215.1). Taxonomy (NCBI): domain Eukaryota; kingdom Metazoa; phylum Arthropoda; class Insecta; order Lepidoptera; family Crambidae; genus Scoparia; species Scoparia ambigualis. Next base: position 38,130,103 of record OY992506.1, on the reverse strand, counting down.
CCGTTCCCGTGGGAATATCGAGATAAAAAGTATTCTATGTGTTAATCCAGGTTATAAACTATCTGTATGCCGAATTTCATCCAGATCCATTCAGTAGTTTTTACGTGAAAGAGTAACAAACATACACACTCACAAACTTTCGCCTTTATAATATTAGTGTGATGTGATTAAGATTAGTGTATGACAAGACTGATTAAACAACAAAACCTCTGAATAACAAATGTAGGTAACATAAGTACCTACTAAAAAGAAAAAAAACATCAAAAAACTTTTCCTTTCTTCGCAGTTTGTCGATCGAATTTTTTTGTTAAACTAAGTATTTGTTATTCGTTATAGGTTATGCTGTTGATTATTTATAATGAGTTAAGATTAGTGTATCACAAGACTGATTAAACCACAAAACCTCTGAATAACAAATACATAAGTAGGTACTAAAAAGTAAAAAAACATGAAAGAGCTTTTCCTTTCTTCGCAGTTAGTCGATCGAAACTGATTTACATTTTCCATAGTCATTGTCTAATTTGAGTGCGCCTACGAAACGAATACACTGTGGATTACATGAACAATGTCAAGAAAAGTTGGAATATTACTAATTACAATCCAAAACGATTTCCAATTTTACTTTCCAAGTATTAGCAATGCAACCTCTTTTATTGTTTTTATACTTTTTGCTCTATAACTGACAGCTGACGTTCTTTTCATCTTCTTTTTTCTCTTACATAGCTTACTTTAAACCGGCTGTACCTATTCGGCTAATTCATTTATTGTTGTGTTTGTGTCAGGACAAGTTTGTATAAATGATTTTTTTCGGATATACGTCTCAGCATACGGGGTGTTTACGTGGACGTAAACGCGGGTGTGTCGCTAGTTTTTATAAAAAAAATTTCGCAAAATATTTTCTGCAACCAAATTGCTATAATATTGTTTATAACACATTTGCTCGTAAAGAAGCTCTTATTACACCGGTTTCAGTATCGTAATGTAATAAGCTTCGCACTAGTGCGGTAATGTAATTTAAAAATTAGTTATCATTTGAATCTATGGACAACATAGGCCTTTAGCCCGTTAGTACCTTTTACGACACTCAAGGGAAGAGAGGGGTTGGTAGTATTATTTTGATGAGCCCATCGCTGCTCTATGCTGTTGCATGTGTGTGCAGTCTTTAGTCCGTTAGTCGCCTTTTACGACACCGAAGGGAAGAGAGGGGTTTGTAGTATTATTTTGATGAGCCCATCGCCGCTCTATGCTATTGGATGTATATGCAGCCTTTAGTCCGTTAGTCGCCTTTTACGACAACCAAGGGAAGAAAGGGGTTGGTAGTATTATTTTGATGAGCCCGTCGCCGCTCTATGCTGTTGGATGTATGTGCAATCTTTAGTCCGTTAGTCACCTTTTCGGATTTTTTTTCCCTCACAAATATGTTATAAAACGTCGTATGGCATACGTGCGCTTTGATAATTACAGCCTCTGCTTTCTTGTAGCCCTCGCCTACGGCTCGGGCCAGCAATATCGCCTCGGCTGTAATTTTCATCTTACCGCACTAATATCATAATGTACTATTACAGTCCACCAAGGTCCATCCAACAGCCCCCTCTAGCTGCACCCCTTATCTCGCGAATCTCTGTTCCCCCAGCCGCCAAGCGTGTCGGTTGTATCGCGGCCATCGTTACATCGCAAACATTCGCAATAAAGCTGGCACACTCCAAAGTTGAGTAAAATAACTGATGTTTTTTTTAGTCAACATTGCTTCATCAAATCTTAGAAGTTTTCACCTGTGAGATCCGAAAGAAATATTTTTACAAATATTTAAACATTCGGTTAAGATGAAGCTGCGTTTATAGCCGAATGTTTTTATATACTTTAGCGTTTTATTAACGCTTAAATATACTTAAGTAAAATTTTAAACACTGATAACAGACGACAACCTCATGCGGGAATCGAACCACGCACCTTCCGCATTCCGGGCGGCTGCCTTAACCACTTGGCTACTGAGGTCTGGTTTTCACCCGTCGAAATTTGTCAGTGCATGATGCTTATGTTTTTTTTTAAATCAACATAGCCTGAGGTTGACGTCTTTTATCAGTGTTTAAAATTTTACTTATGTATATTTAAGCGTTAATAAAACGCTAAAATATATAAAAACATAATCTAAAATAACTGAAACATACAAAAACAATCACATCGAATAGGTAATGTTAGCAATGTTCATATTTTGAGGTACAAGAAAATTGTCATGATCACGTCAATGTTATAGTCTCAGAATACAATTCTAAGAGGTAGGTAAGTATGTAAGTAAATGTTATTATTAATTTTATTTTGACTAAGGGGGGTTAGGCAGTGAAAATGGAAAAATTGGCTGTTTTCAATAGAATATTTTGAATAACAGCTTATTAGCTGTTATTCAAAATATTTTAGATATTTAGCACTGTTTTCAATATGTAAGTATTCAATTCATTCATTCATGTATTCAATATGTATTTCAGAACGTATATGTGTGAGGGGATGACTGTTTCCAAAACACGATTGGAAACATTTTCCGCGATAAAAAAAATCCTGCACATTACGCCCGTGTTTTACAATAATAATTCCTATAAAATCATAAACACATAGGTATTTATTTACTGTTTTGGGAGTTCCAAAAAACTAAACATTTTTATTAACTTCTTGATAAAAATGTGAATGGCGCTTACGAATTACCGCGGACCCCGCGCTGCGCAACACCCGCGAGGGCCCGGGACTTTCGCTGGCCGCCTAACCTTATGAGCTTAGCTACCGTAAAACAAGACAACAGATACTCAATTGTTATAGTAACCTCTAGGAGTCTTCGTGACAGACAAGAGGGTTAACAAAAATTTTAAACACTGTGCACATTGTTACATATAATCACAACTATTATCCCCGAAGAGTTAGTCAGAGACTAGGCCATGAGGACAGCAAAAGCAGTCCTCTACCATAGTCCACTTTCACCAAATAGCGACTGCACATGTGCTCAACGTGACAGGTGTGAGCTATGCTGTTGGATGTATGTGCCTTTTACGATACCTTAGAGGGGGTTGTAGTATTCTCTCGCCGCTTCGCGAAACGGATTTTAAAAGTTATGTAAAAGTTCCGTCAAAAATCACATTTCAATGGAAATGTAATAGGTGCAATAATAATAATTATAAGCCATGCCAGTATTATTTTAATGTTTGATTAATAATAGTCTAATAGTAGTATGTAGGTACATAGCTTTGGTTCTCTGGCGAATTATAAGTTTATCGTTTATACTCGTGCTGATAACATTTAATTAATTAAAAATAGAAACTCGTTTATTTTATCTAACTATAAAACAGTTACGCTAAACCAATATCACTGTACCTATGTATCTGTTCGTTGAAGAACAAATATGAGGTAAATGAACTTCAAAGACTAACAAATAGGTACCATCGATTTACTATAAAACTCTCCTATCTCATTTAAGTAACGCTCCAGACGTTAGCAGAGTTGTAGCGGTTATAAAATGGCTAGTAACATCTGAATACGTTACTATAACGCAGAATTAGTTTATGTACTCACTAGAAAAAACATAAAAACAGTAGAGCATTATTAGATTAATTTACGTGTTCATATTGGTTTATACCTTATTGATTTTAACATTTCAGAAATAGTAAACTTATCACAGTCAGTTTGAATTTTTTTTTATAACAGAAGGAGGCAAACGAGCAGGCGGGTCACCTGATGGAGTAATCACCACCGCCCATGGACACCCGCAAAACCAGAGGAATCGCAGGCGCGTTGCCGGCTTTTAAGGAAGGAATAGGGTTAAGGAAGGAACAAGAATTGTGAGGGGGGGGGGGGGGGGGTAGGGCCTCCGGAACCCTCACTGGCCGGACGAAACACAACAGCACCAAGTGCCATTATTTCACGCCGATATTCGTGAGAGGGGGTATTACACCGGGCGAGCCGGCCTAATGCGTGCTGCAACGCAGCGTGGCTCTAACACTCAGTCAGTGTCACTCATTTAGCACCACCCTGGGGTCACGTGTAGGTTCTCAAGGGTATACCTACGAAAACGAGTAACTTTAACCCCCAACTTGAAATGAATTTTAATGAAATTAATATCCATTTTTTAAGGTTTACATTAATTTATTCTTTTATCAATTTAAATAAAAGGTAGACGACGTAGTTTATTTTGTTGCGATTTTGTTGACATTGATTATATAAAGGAAGCTTTTTGCGTTAGTGTTCGTTGAAAAGACTTAAAACTTAAGAAACATTTTCATTGGAATCTCGTAATCTCGATCAGAACAAGTCGAGACCTTTTAAATACTAGAGTCTTTGCCAACGCTAGCTTAAAGTGTGATCTAATGGTGATTTCATAGTTACCATACAATATCTAAGTATGAAAAATAATGAAAAAAATCTACATTGACTAATCACTTTGCTAAAAGAAACGCTCTTGTCTTGTTTATTGGCTTAGATATACTAGAGACCGAGTTCAAAGAATACTTTTAATAGTTTTGTTTTTAATACTAACATGTTATTATCTGTTTATTTTACTATTCTAACATTCCATTATCTTTGTATCTTTGTTGTAGGTGGAAACCACTGTGCGTAGGGCGGGCGGCGCGGCGGCGCGGCGGCGCCGGCGGCGTCCCGTTGCCTAGCAACCACAGCGATGGCGCCAGACAGACTCATCGCGTTCTATACAGCCTTTAGGTCATCAATAAGGAATGAATCATTGGTTTCACTTACTCTTTTGTCCAGTTTGTAGGTAATTATATATTTTCATAGAAATTTCACGGACAGAAAACTAAGTGAATAAATAATTTGCTAGACCGAGACCTACACGTGACCTCTGGGTGTTGCTAAATGAGTAACACTATCTTAGTGGTCTAGCCACGCTACGTTGCTGCATATATTAGGCCGGCTTGCCCGGCGTAACAGAATATTGGCCTAAAACATAGGTACATATTGCTGTTGTGTTTCGTCCGGCGAGTGAAAGTACCGCAGGCCTATGTCCTACTCCTCCCTCAAGGCTGGTGACACATCTGCGACTCCTCTGGGTTTGTGGGTGTCCATGGACGCCGGTGACTACTTTGCATCAGGAGAACCACCTGATCGTTGCCTATTTTTCACATTTTGAAAAAACTACCAGTCGCAAAGACTTGTTTACAGCAATCGGCCTAGGCCCGCTGGCAATTTAGAGCAGCAGCTCTACTGCTCTAAATTGTAAAGTGTAAAAGTAACTAATTACTTATTACTTATATTACTTAGTATCTTACAAAGTAATTTAAGTAAGTATCTTTAGATTGCATTCGGAAATGCGATTATTACCGAAAGACATTAACATAGATTTAGATAACGGATAACACAATTTCGCCAGTACTTCTTCTTACTGCCTTCTCCTAACTCCTAATAAACTCAGTTTAGATGTGCGGGTCGTCGATCCGATTTTTCGGATCGTAATGGATCGTAACGCCACGATCCGATCCGCTGATCGGATAGCATGCCGTCGATCCGATCTTCAGGAAATCAATCTGGATCGAGTGCACATAAGTAAGACACAGTTAATTTTAGATCTTTATTAGGTAAACCCATGTAAACCTTGTAGATAAGTGTGCATGTGACTGGATACACACATTTTATGCTTATATACCTACCCCACGACTTTCGTTTATAACTATTTAACAGCTATATTAATCTACCCGCAAAGGTTGCCGCCAAAATCAAAATGTAAACAAAGATAGAACACGTTCGTAACAAATAAACCTAAGTATCTACCCATTTTTTTTTAAACAAACCGCGTTTTAATGCATACGATCCAAGCGTACCGATCTTTCAAGTTTGGTATCGATCCGGCAAAAAATCGTATGACCTCGATCCGATCCGAAAATCGCTGGATCGTATGCCTGCCGATCCGATCTTTCAAAGGATCGGATCGGATCGGCGCATCCTTAAGTCAGTTTGTGTGGTCCGTGGGTGCGACGCGCGTCCTCCATTCGCGCGGCGGGCGGGTTGCACAAAAATGCTCCGTAACTTTTAACAGCTCGTCGTAACGCTGCCAGTGACGCCGCAATGTCGTCCGCCCTAGGGCTGCCTCGATTTATTCTAGTTAGACTTCTAGTAATACAAAAATTTACCTAAATTATGGGACTAGCAAAAGTTAAAATTGTTTCGATCCAATATTAATATGAAACCAAAATGATGAAAATGTAAACTTACTGATATTTGTTTATTTTTAAATAACTACTGATATTATATATTTATAGTTAAATTAATAATTAATTATTGGTGTTTTTGTTGTCTTTGAACAGTCACATAGATCTGGCACAGTTTTAGTAGGTGCCACAGATGCATGTCATATTGCATACTTAAATACAGCAATAATTAAGATAGTAATAATCACGCAAATTTACTTCTTAAGATAAATAAACGACGATAAGTCCGCAAATATAATTTAATTATTTAACAGAACTCGATTGTGTGTTAGTAAGACTTATTCTATGTTACTAGGTAATGACTCACCGATTTATCATTCCGTTCAAAATATATGCTGATAATTATTATTTTATGAACTGCCTGCCAGTTGATGTTGCCAACCACGTTGACAGTTAGCATAGCTATAAACGTATCGTGAACTAAAACGGCCGATGCGGTGCGTTAAAGAGATATAAACGGGCAGGTTAAGGAAGAGATCTCTGGAAATTCGTTTGTCACCTTTGGCCGAATAGCCGGGTTTATTCAGAACTAATGCTAAATTAGCTCCGCCACCGACATTGTTTAGGGGCCTCCTGACAATGACTAATTACTGGCGTCGTAACAGTTTACGGCTTCTGGGCAGCTAGGCGTTTAGGCGTCGTAGTTACATTGCAAGGAACAGTGATTTAATCTCATGATGACCACATGACACAAGTGCGTCAAAACTGAAGACTAAATTGCCGATTGTTTTATGACCATCCAGTTGTTTTATGACGATCCAGACAGACAGTTTTATGATGACCAGATCCGCAACACACTCGACTATGAATTTCACGATACTCTCCACGTTGCCTCAGACAGAAACAAATGGTGTAACATTGTGAGGGAGAAAGTAGCATATCCGGGAGGTCACGACCCTCTGCATTGAGGAATACGACGCAAGAAGGAGGAGAGTTTTATGACGACGAAAAAATACGTAAAGCCTATCAGCGAGCGTTTTCGGAAAGATATCTGGTTATTTGTGAGACTTAGACTATGAGAGGTTTTTGCGACCTTTACCTAACTTCAAGAAAGGAACCCACTTAAACCCACTGTTTATCCCCTTTCGATTGATAGTGCGGGAGTCATTAGTAGTTTCACCGCTTTCTTCACCCGGTAAAACGCTGCCTGAGTCCCTCGGTTACGGTTTCCGGTTCTGGTCGGATTACCGCGGTAAAGGTTGGGGAACCTCGATCCTCATAGGACCCAATAGGTCCTCATAATAATACCTCATAAGCACCTTCGCCAATATAGAAATAAGCAATTACTTCACACGTAGAAAGCATTTACATGTCTTTTTATAAGACAATACAATTTAATATAGATACATGGTGCTTTTCTAAAATGTCTTTCCTTTTTCTAAAGGAAAAGGGGTAATACTTCATCCCTTTGATTTTATATAAAAACTATGTGGGGAATCCCCACAGTCAATATAAAAACTATGTGGGACCTCCCCATGCTCAATACATACCTGCCTGCTCACCTATCCCTTATGCCCTACTTTTAGCTCCATGAATGATTTTAGCAAGGCCAACCATAGGCTGCTGACGTGGCAGCTTTTTGAACGTGAAAAGTTTTACTGTCACTGACTCGAAAAGAAAATATTATTTTGTGTTAAGAATCTTATAATTTGACCCGAAGTTTGTTCGACATTAGGTAGTGGAGAGTAACCTATATTGGACCACTTTTGGCATAACACTAAAAAATACCTAAACCTTGTAAGTTAGAGAAACCCAATCTGACTTAGGCGATACCTTGGTATTCCTGTTACAACATAATTACTCACGTAAGATTCTTATCAAGTTTAAACTATTTAAAATATTAATCTACTGATAGCTGTTGTCCTTCGGTCCAATTTAGGGCACTACCTACCTACCTAGTACTCTAAATTGTACCACAGGATGCCTTAATTGTACCAAAGCAAACCCATTGTAGAAAATGTTGGTAGTAATCTGAAATAAAACGAAATTATTAAAAAAAAAAATAGTATGAAAGCAAACTTAAAAAAACAACAACATATAACCTTAACCATCTGATTTGTACTCGCGATGTTTAAAAAAGTAGGAATCGTGCTTTCTTATAGAATACAGTGTTAAATGATTACCTACTAACCCTTTTGTTGAGCTACCTTCTTAGACAATAGACGAAAAAATTACATCAAATCACAAAAAAAACCGTTTTTTACTCTCACTCTCGTGTCACCTGTCATAAGAAAAACCAAAACAGCTAAGTGACAGTGGCGCTGTAGTCGCCTCGTTTTGTGTTGCCAGTGTAGAATAATGCCACCGTTTTGTGGGAAATGTGAAGGTGGTACAATTTAGGAGTCGGTACAATATAGCGTACTCTCTTCTAATTAAAATTAATGATAATTGTTTTATTGAAAGCACTTTTGTGAAATATAACCTTTTAAGAACAGTGTTAGTCTTAACGCTAGTAAACGTCTCCAATTGCGGCAGCTATTTACAAATAAGTACTACAAACTAAATATTCCTCGTAATCATAAACCTATCTCGGATAAAACAATCAACTTGTTTCACCTGCAACGTTTGCAAAAAAGGACGAAATAATTCAATTTCAGTTAAAATTCTCTAACATGATTATTATACTCGTAATATGTATGGGGTTTAATGCGAACCGCCTAGTAAATACCAAGCAGTTTGCGTCCAATCCCGTTAAAAGTGTAATAAAATGGAACGCGAAAGTTAAAAGTATCATTATATTAATATATTTAAAAATAAAATCCTTCTTAGTGGTCTGGAGCACAAAGCAATCTAGCTTTCTTCCCCGCTCTGGAGCGCGGTCTCGAGTTGGCGTGTAAAACAATTGAACGACGTCACACTTAACAGTTCCCACGGGGCGGGTCGGCCGTAAGCCGTAAACGAGAAATAAAGGAAAAAGTGCTCGAATTGGGCAAAGTCCGCGACCACCCATGCCTATTGTGCGTCGGCGCTCGACCACGCGATTATACGTTTCATATACTCGTACTTCGGTGAGACGAAACAGTTTGTTTTTCTGTGAAGGGTTCGAGCAAACTACGGATGGAGAAAAGAGTCAATTAATCTAGATTGATTAATTGCGCTCATCCCGAAATGTCTTGCTGCTTCCATAGTTTTTAGCATGTGCCAAGAAACGGAAAGCCATAAAAGTTTGTAAGGTAATGCGACAGTGTTTCAATTATCACTGTGTTCAAATGGCTGAATATGCTTTTTTGTTGCGCCATCTCAAAAAACAAGAATGAGTAATACGCTAAAATGGGAATTTTACGGAAATAATGAATTAGCCACTAGTTGACAAATGTGAACGTTGCAGTCCTCTTTTCCCGACAATGAAGCACTGGAAAAAATACACACGAGAACTAATTTGTACTCTCCGGCCTCAAATATTATGGCACATCAACCTAAGAATGACGAGAACACACACCGTAACCTGGGGCCTCACTCTTCAGTTCGTCGTACAATGCACTCGCGCTGTTTTTTTCACTCAGTAGCTCGCACAGGTACATACACGTACAACAGTGTACGACGAATTATAGACCAACAAAGTTTGCAGAGTAAGGTCCCTGCAAAGATGCAGCAAAGTACGATTCACATTCACAACAGTCGCAGTGGTTACTCCTAAGAATATTGCTTTAGTTATTATTCTGAGGATTGTCCCCTGTCGATGACAAAGGCATAATTGACAGGTTTAAAAATTGCGCGCGCATACTGCTAAAACAATCGGCACTCGATCCCATAATCCTTCATTGGTGCGCGGCTGTTCGCAGGCGGCCCTTACACCGTACAAGTGAATATTGCATTCCTAACATACCGACCGGTGTGGTGCAAGGTACAGACACAGGCTTTTGAACAATATTATTTTTGTACAATTTGGTGTCTCGTACAATTTTGGAATCTCAAACAGTAGAAAACAATTAACAGCTTCAACGATTTTGGAAGTTAATACATCTTTTAAAGCACACACCAATCTCAAGAATGATAATTGCTTTTGGTAGAGTGTGGAATCCAAACTTACCGTTACTAATCATTTGATGCTCAAACAAATTCTATAATATTAACTAATTCTGTACAACAAGTACATAATGATAAGCTGCAGCTGTATTTAAATGATAATGTTATTATATATAGGTTACATACGAATGATTCGAACAAGAATATCTATTTCTATGTCTTCTCTATGTAATCAATCAGTTAAATTTATCAAAGTGTTGAAAGACCAACATTTTTGGAGCTTATTTATTAAAGTATTGCCGTGGCTCAGCACTATAATGATAATTTTCTTCATCATCTCTCACTACGTAGACTTTGATTTTTTCTAGATATACTTGTTATTATTTTATGATCGCATTAACTTTCGAAACGGTAATTTCACCATGTAGATTTCAAACAAATGCACTGAAATATCAGACACTCACCACAGGCATACATCGTATTTAAACCATCTAGAATAATATTTTCTTGCCATATCAATATATCTCAATATCATAAGCGGATCCATCTGCTGCCCGCTACGCTATCCTCTCGCCCCTCGCCCCGTCCCAAAACGAGCGACGATGCGAAAATTTGCATCGAATGGCCTGGGACACGCCGACGCGGCTCTCTGGGACACAGCCTCTTATATTTGTTATTGCACTTTATCCACGTATATGGCAATTTTGATGCATTTATAAATAAATTTATTAGCTAATAAACTGTTTTACACGGTATTGATTTAGTTTAATTGCTTGACTAATTGACAATTGATGAGAGCATTGCGTTAGCTGTCTTTGTTTGCGTGCATTTGTCAGGAGCAATTTGTGAAATCGCTGATTCAATTATGTTGTATTCCAATATTTCCAATGCATTATTTACTAGTTTTTTGTAAAGGCATGTTCATTAATACCCACAACACACAAATATATAGATAAAAATAATATACTTAATTGACACAGATTTAGAGTACAAAAGGCGGCCTAAGTAAATGTATGTATTTCATGTTGATATCATATTAAAAAATGTGTTATTTTATGATAAGTAATCTTATATATTGGTAGGAAAGTTGCATTAATTAACATCCATGAGTTTTATTAGCCAATAGAGCCGAAAACATTAAATAGATTACCTACTGCCAAAAAAAAACGTTTATACGGTGCGAACGTGTTCACCGCTCTTCTGAGCGGATCAAAAAACTTAAAACCTCTTTACAAAGAAACACCTACTGCTTAGAATAGGAAATTTGAAAAAAAATATTCCTATTTAGTGTGTCTTTGGCGGTATTTAAAGCTCGGAAAGACACGTTTTGGTGAAGGAATGACTGTAGCGGTCGTATGGACCCTGCCCTGATTGTCGGGAGTCACGAATTAGACGACTCGTAGTGTACAAAAAATGGGGCAATATTATTGGATGTTTCTCTCAATGTAAGGGTGAAGATTGACAGGCTTAGTGTAAGGGAATTTGGTACGTATGCATCGTACAGCGTAAAAGCCAAATGGAAAGAAATCGTTTTTGCCGGAGGTATGAGATATTGAAGCATCTAGGGTAGTGGACATAATGTGTTTGGGCGATTCAAAAGCGCTTTTAAAAAAAGTCAATGTGAATTAACCATATCGCGTAGCGGTAAAACAATAATATCACCCCATGTCTTCCCTTTGATGTCGTAAAAGGCGACTAATGGACTGTTAGACTGCACAACCTGCACATACATCAAACAGCATAAAGCGGCGATGGGCTCACCACTTGTCATGCTGAGCACATGACATGTGCTATGCAGTCGCAATTTGGTGAAAAGTGGACTATGGCAGAGACTGCTTTAGCGGTCTTCATTAGTCTCTGACTAACAAACTTTCTGACACACTTTCGTATGTGCAGTTGTAGTGTGACGAAACGTGGATTGTGTGGCAATGCCCTGCTTTTGCAGTCGTCATTGCCTAGTTTCTGACTAAATCTATGTACCTACTTATGTAAAATTACTTGAGGATTTACATGAATAAAGACATAAAAGTAATAAAATCAGAAAAAAGAAAATTGTCAATAATGACAAAATCAAACACATAATAATATACTTACGCAATATTATCGTGAAGAATATGAAAATTATCTGAATTATTGGTCGTTTAACACTGTAGATTACCTAATATAGGCTTGGGTACAAAATAGCTGGTTCTATGGTTAAAACAAACACGAGCTAGCAACTTGTGGTTAACATGATCTGCGGCCGAAGTATCACAAAGTAATGTAAGCATACCACCACAAGCCACGCCGACACTAATCATTAATAATGCCCCAAACAGCTCAATCGCCGGCGCGCAACCTAAAAAGTTGCCCTTAAATATTTAACTCTCAGAATGTAACCCAGAAATTCGTCGGTCAATTTCTCCGCAGCTCGCCTTTAATCAAAATAATTAACTACTCAAATGATTTATTGCTTTACCCGGGCAGGGGAGGGGGGGGGGGGGGGGGGGTGAAAAAACGATAGTGCCACCTGCGTGGTCCGCCCGATAAGAGCGTGAATTTTTATCTTTCCCAGTATTTTTCATTACGCTGACATGCGGTCGGAGGCGCTACGCAACTGTAGCGCGAGTGTGTGGGTGGTATGCGAATTTGCGGTGTAAAGACAGTTTGCAGCCAAATAATTAAGATCGGTCTAAGTAAGCAATATTTTTGAAGTAACGATATTATGAAAAATGCCTTTGTGAATTCATAAACAAACTTCGGGTAAATGTTTAATATTTAATTGATTCAATTTTGTCAAACTCTGCTAAACTGACACTACCTAAATAAATCGCGGAAATAAATATTTCCGATTTCAGGGTGTAATATTAAAAATGGTCCCTATATGTATTAACTGATGCTAAGGCTGATATAAGGTTACCTTTTTACAAATTATTACTAGTAGGGCTGATTTAACAATCTTCGGATACTAAAATGTCGCCAGATAATAAGAAAAGTCACGAATGACAATACATTTAGGCACATAAGGGTTGCGTTACACTTTAACAGACAAATAAGTTTTATCTGACTATTGAAAAGTCGGCACTAAGTAAGTATGTTACATTAAATGTGTACAAATTATTAACGATTGTAAAAGTAAAAATATTAAAGTAACTATTTCTACTAATAATAATTTAAACTTTTAAATAGCTCATCGGCTACGAAACAATATTGTGTTTGAAAATGCTTTATCGTTGTGTCTAAATACTATAAAAATATAAAATGTTTGCATTCTTATTAATATTTTAATTCAAGCTTTTTAGATCTAAAACTCTTACGACATTAGCCGGTTATCACTATACCTACTAAACAACAACTGAACAACAACACGAATCGAAGCCTTAATTTCCCCTTTACAACTAGCACCCAACTCGGCTGCTAATAAATAAACAAACACAAGTGATTGCGGGCGACCGCCGGGGAGTGCAAAAACGTACAAAACGTTAAAAAACCGCGAGAGCCGTACATCTCAATTTTGGAGGCACATCGCTTCTGGAATAAAAGAAAAAAATATACAAAAAATATTGCAGATGCCTTTTTTACTGTGCACAAACGGTACTTGGCGTGCGGAGGTTTTCGTTTTTGTTTTTTTTTTGTATTTTTTGTTTGTTGCACAAAAAAAGTGACGTCCCTTCGACTTACTTATTATAAATCGATTTGGTAAACCTACTTCCGGATTGGTTACCAAATTAATGGCTTCTTAAAAAAAGCTAAATTATTCTATTTTAGGATTCTTATAAAGTTTTTACGTGCCTCTTATATTAATTTCTAAGTTAGACCATCAGTTTCAGACGCAGCTATCCTGGGTCCGAATTCGAATGTCTGTAATGATAAGACTAGGTTCCACATAAGTCCACCGGGCTAGCTTTTACCAGCTTATCATAGTTTATTTCCATTACAGCAAATCTTTCTCAACTACAACAAATCTACAAAGAAGAAGTGGTTAGACCTCGGATAGGGCCCAAAGCAAAGTCGCCCTTCTCTTGGAATCTTTAACATCTAAGGAGCTGGTTTTACATTCCTTTTATTTTTTCTTAACTTAAACGAAACACAACAAAGTTACTAAAATTGGTATTATGGCGACAGAGAGAAAAAATGGCGTTGGCTAGTCAAATTGACCTAAAACCAGCCCTACCACTAACTTTCTCAGTGAAATGTTTAATTGTAGTTTCTTCAAAACTTTCTAGTCTCAGACTACCCAATAGAGAAGAGAATTAGAATAATAGTTAAGATTTAAGTAAACGTTAGTTATCTGTTATTTTACCTGTTTTTAACATTAATAAGTGCCTGCAAAAGCTCATAATGAATTAATTATTTAACGTTGACTACAAAAAAATGCCATTTAATTTAAATCGCTCCTCGTGCCAAACCGCGCACAGTAACAAAGTGCCGCTCGCACTCAGATTACAGAGCCTCGCCGCGCGCGCCGGTGGTCCGCGCCCCTAACGAGCCGATTAAGGTGCCCCGAGTGCCCCTAGTGCCCCAAGGGCGCGTAAGGGCAGCTGACACTACGCCGGCTATTGAAGTGTACCAGCCCTCTAGACAAGTGGTAAACGCTCCCTTTCTATTCGTTAGCGTTTGTTATGTACTTAATAGTAATTTGGTAAACATGTTTAAGATACTTGGCGAATGATAACTCGAGTTGGTCGCTACCACAGAATATAGAAATGGAAAAGGAATAAATAAATAATGATGTTACATTAATTACTTCTGCCTTATCATCACTAACCGTAGATGTGATAAAAAAAAGTACAGCTCTACTCACACAAAAAATCTAGATATTGCTGGTATTTTTGCGGACGGAATGTAATAAAATGAAACTTTATCATTCCAAGCTACAATAACAAATACTTACACAAAAATAATATTAAAAAAGAACAGTATCAAACATAATAATCTTGGTTTATAAACTTACAAGTGATTAAAAAAAAACGAAACCTTAAAAAAATGTCTCCCTCATGCAGGAAATTTATTTGAGCGTTTTTTCACGCCAATAATCAAATATTACGAATAAAAGTGATTATTTTATTTAAGTTCCTACTCGTATGTTAGCGATTGTTCCATTATTTATTTTTAAGTTACCTATGGTATGGCAACGATTGGACATATACCTACGCAAACTGTTATTCCACTGACTCGTTGCCCCTACAATATGGAGCGGTCTGTCCAGGTGTTACCACTCCGCCCCTCCAGCAGTCTATTTGCGTGCCCTAACTGGGTCACACTGCCACTTGCTCTTATGGTGCTCTGCTTTTATAGCTCATCGGCTACAGAACAATATTGTGTTTGAAAATGCTTTATCGTTGTGTCCGATTTATAATGTTCGCTAATTTTATTATAATTAATATGCCATCGCTCTCTGTTTAAAATTGGGAAGTGTTATTTTATGTGTTTAAGTTAGTAGATTTTATATCCGCGCTATAAATTATGCGAACCTATTTTAGATGTTATAGATATCTATACTACTACAAAATAATGTAGGCCATAACATAAAACACAGTAAGGTCCTATTTTCTTAAATTTCTTTCAAATTAACTACAAAATAGTTAATGTCGTAGGTAATATAGATAATTTATTAGTGATGGCATAATAAGATCTGAATTTGTAGGATGCCTTCGTGGATTCTTTTTTTTCGCCTTTTATTAAAGGTAGGTATGTACTAATTTTTTAATTTCGAATTCAGTCAATAATTCCTAAGAGTTTGAATTACGTTACACGGAAACCCAACGAACGAAATAGGTACTTGTTTCGTGTCACACCATTAAAAATCGGTGCTAATCTATTCTAAATCCACCGTTAAACGATCAAAGCTGTACCTCAAACGCGGAAGCAAGAAATAGCGATTTTATGTACGTATCATACCATAACCGCGGTCATCCATTACTACCACGGACAAATATTGTTGTACAATGATGTTAACATCAACTTTGACACGCACTGCTCTTAATTACTTACAAGTAGAGTTCAATTTAGACTGACACTGTTAAAGTTGCTTCGCGATTGGATGTGTATACGCGTTGCCCAATTAATTGGTAATTGCACCTATTTAGGGATTTACAGATTATTCGTTGGGATTTGGGGTACAACAACTATGCTATGATAAATGTGTTTAATCCCAATTCGGGTTTGTACAGATTTTACGCTGTGTTTTCTTATATGGGTTTCAGAGTTGCCTTTTTTGATCAAAGCGATGCGATGACAAATGTATTTTTAAGTAGTAAAATCGTATACCTACCTAATTACTAAAACGAATTAAAATAGTTCGGTTAATCCTAATAAAAATACAAAAAAGAATTGTTTTGATAGTGACAATTAATTACTACTTAGTCTCATTATTTAGTTCATTCAACATGAAAGTGATCAATGCACAGGGGTCTAGATTCAAAAGCGCCTCTATCCTATTTTTTACCCGACAAGATTTTTTATTACTGGCAACACATTGCAAATTTATATAAGACCTTACAAAATTAAATACGTGCAAAACAGCCTGTATCCACCACTAAATTCAATATGAAATTCTAGGTGAGGTGCAAAAAGGCTTCCATCTATTAAATTAATAACAAAAGCTCCTCTATCCCGCCTCGACCAATCACAGAGCCGTGTTGTATAAACAACTGTAATGGCGGCCGCGTGTAGTTTCTTACATTACGTCTCGTTATTTTGTTAAATTATTAATAGTAAAAGAACACAAAATGGAAGTGAATATTGTCCCAGTGAAGGATAACAGTGGAAGAAAAAAGATCCACAGAGAAAATCAATGGAAACACCACGTGAAAAAGCGTGAAAGGTAAGTTTCCCTAACCATGTTTTGTTTGAGAAGGTGATTGATGGACGAATCAATCAGATGTGAACGAACCACTTTTAGCATAAAAATTTTAGTATTTTAATAATTTAAATTAGAAATTCAAATATGTTTCTACCAAATGAACTACAAAATTATTTTAGCGTAGTAAATTATCTTATATTAAAATATTAACATTGACTAAATGTATTAAATTAATGTTTTTACTGTACGTTTCCTCCCAATCATCACTAAATCGTTATTTTTTATATTACAGGTACTCTGCCAAAAGTCTACCGAATATAAATAATATGAAAAACTGTACACATAAAAAAACGGGTAAACTTAAATGTAACAGTTTAAATCCTCAAGATGTAAGAAAATTTCACAAAGTATTTTTTGGCAAGACTGAAACTTTAATAAAAACATTATTCAAGCATTATTTATAATTTACTCATGCTAATTCAATTTTTCGTAAGTTTAACGAATATACAACCGTCTTAACATCACTTTCTCGACAGTATAAAATTACCACCACCTTACTAATATTTCTTGACAGTCTCGCATTAAACCGTCCACAAGGGTAGGTTGCGTGAAATCAAAACCGCCTCTATCCTTATTATTAAAATGCAAAACCGTCTCTATCCAACAGTCAAATACAAAACCTACTCTATTCTTATTTCAAATAAAAAAAAATGCATATATCGTTTGCTTTTAGATAATGTAATCATAGTAATGATGAGTTTATTTAACATCAAATGAAATCTAGCTGTTAAATGTAGCTTTAAAGTAGTAGTCGTAACAGGTTTTTAGCCTATTGCGAAGAAATACAAAACATGGATAGAGGCGCTTTTAAATCTACTGGGTAACTTTGTAATATACTGGGTGGCGCAAAAGTCACGACGGGGTTGCAATTGGTGACAACTTTATATTCTTTTTATTATCATTTTGATTATTATGAGCTAATTAAAAAAACACTCATGGAAGAAATTTTGAGCTAGGTTTTAAAAATTACATCACGTAAATGACCACCATTTTCAGCCTCACAAAGACGGGCTCTTTCTAGAGCACTTCTCATTACTTTCCTAAGAATATGAGGAGTTAGTAACCGTCTTTCAGCTCGGATGTTAGCCTTCAGCTGTTAAATTGTCCTGGGTTTATTGATGAACACCTTGTTTTTTAAATAACCCCAGAGAAAATAATCTGGCGCTGTTAAATCTGGGGAACGAGCGGGCCAGTTAAATGTTGAAAATCTCGAGATTACTCCCTCGCCGAAAGTCTCTCTTAGGACGGTCATTGTGGCTCGAGCCGTATGCGCTGTGGCTGCATCTTGTTGGAACCACATCTCTGGACTGTCAACAAGAGCTGGCACTAGAAAATTTTAAATTAAATTTCGATATCTCAAGCCATTTACAGTAACAGCGTTTCCGTCGTCGTCTTCAAAAAAATAGTGCCCAATAATTATTTGTGATGTAACTGCGTACCAGAATGTACACTTGATGGGGTGTTATTCATGCTGGTGGACTTCTCTTGGATTTTCCGTACCCCAAATTCTGAAATTTTGTTTGTTAATGAAGCCGTTCAAATGAAAATGAGCCTCATCACTCATTATCAAACGATCAATGAAGTCCTTATTCTCTCGAGCCGTTTCTTGAATCCGAACTGCGTAATTAAGACGCTGCTTTATCAGTTTCGGCTTTAATTCCTGGACTAATTGCACCTTATATGGAAACATTTTTAAATCCTGTTTCAATATTCTTTGAAGTGATCTCCTATGGATTCTCAGCTGAGACGAACACCTACGCGTTGATGTTTCCGGATTCTTCTCTACACTTGCTTGCACTCGTTGAATATTGTCTGCACTTCGAGCAGAACCTGGTCTTCCAGTTCTTGGGAGAAAGGCTACTGAACCTATCTGCTGAAAACGTGCCGCCAAGCGTCGAATCAGGTGTTCAGAGGGAGAGTTACGCACATGGAAATGGCGGCGATACGCTCGCAGGGTTTGAATTATCGACTGATGATTTTGAAATTAAAACTCTATGATTTTGGTACGTTGAATAACGGTAAAATTATCCATGCTGAATCTCTAAAATGTATTACATATTTTAATTTTTTAAACCCCGTCGTAACTTTTGCACCACCAAGTAGAATGTCATTGAATGCAATGCAATATATGATGTCAATCATACGTCAATCATCAGTCAATTACCAGAAACTAATCTGACTGTTTGTGTTGTTGTTTGTTTTTTACTGTCTGTCAACAACAAAAACAAAACTGACTCACAATTTCTGCAATATTTAGAAAAATGATATACAATCAAATTTTTTAGATAATTATAATGTAATTTGAAATATTTTTTATATAACTAGGTACTTTATGGTACTATCTAACTTCTAACATTTTATATTATTAACGTCCTCTTGCGGCGTTGTATAACAATACATCGTAGCAGGCGAGCTTAGTGTGCTCCCGTCTAACTTTAGAGCTGGAAAAATCGGAGAGAACTAGTTCCTTTGTCGTCGTATAGATGGCGCTATAAGCGACGTTAAGTTCGTTACTAGGCTTGCTTCTAGATGGCAGTAATAGTCGTTTTTGGATATTACTGTTATAGGGTAAAGGAACACTACGCTGTTACAAATTATTATACAAGAAGTAATTATGTAGTGGTAGAGATCCTGTGATTATACATGTTGTTGTAAGTAGGAAATATCCTCCGCACTTTGTTTGAACTATTTTTAAGGTAAAATTTTGTTAAAACTATGTGTTGAATTTATCATTATGAAACAAATAGATACCTAGTTGTTGTCGGCGCTTCTTATTACATACTTAAATCTTGAAGTCCTATGTAGGTATGTATGATTATGATTTGACAAACCCCTATTTCACCATCAATCATCAAACATCATCATAATTTAGATCAACGCCCAAGTAACACAAGAAAGTATCTTATGAAACGAATAGTAAATTTATGTACAACTTAAGGCCCGTATAAACTCTTATATAAGTTCACCGAGCATCTTAAGACCTCATATTGGCATCTCAAAACCTTTACGATGCTTTACACGATATAACGGTATGGATAATGGCATAACAAAATGCTTTTGTAAAGCCTTTAGTTGTAGTACAGCTAATCTAGACGCAGCTATACAGCTTTTAGCTGCATTAAGTGCTTTGGATATACAATAGCATTCTTAAATAATAGATAAATGTTTAAGGTTGCTTAATGGCATAAAGTTGTACCATTATAATGCCCCTTAAATCCATTGTACAGCTTTGAGCTGTTTTTGGTGCTTTTGTTGTATAATAGCACTTTTAAGTGGTAAGCAAAAGCCTAGTACTCTAAACGAACAGCATAAACGTGAATCAATGTAGGTAATGCTTGAATTTTTAATGATCAACTGAGTTCTGTTGTACAGCTGACAGCTCTTTAATCAAATACACGTGACTTATTGTAATGCCATACGCATTACAATAAGTCACACACGCCAGCTACTACTGCTGGCGGCATTAATTAGCTTTTTTAAAGACTCACCGGGCTGCTATAGACAGACGCCATTTTGTAAATATTTTTAACCTAAAATATTATCATTCGAAACTAATTATAAAAGCAATAAACCTATAAAACAAGGATAAAACTAATTTAATGTAGTGCCCAACTAATACTATTATGTTAATTTTGCAAAATACGTTCTATACTAGAAATTCACATTGTTTTGGTTATTCCACACATATCTTTATATAACATTTTAGATCAAAACCACAAAATATTGGAGGCGCGTAAAAATTTTCAATGAAACTTATATAGATATTTACAGTAAACTACATTGCGCATTCATATTTGATGCCATGAAATAACAAAGAGTCAAAAAGTAACACAGTACTACAAATTATATTTTTACAATCAAGCGTTTTGACATGTCTTCGTCCATTATTATAATGCGAGCCAATGTAGTTCAAATGCAACGTTAATGTATTATAAACAATTGTACCGTAGTGTTAGTGATGTTTTTGCAATGATGTAGGGTTTATTAAGTTCGAACTGTGAATACTTAAATAGCTCATCTAATGCTTTTGTAATGCACTGAACATCTTCATTATCAAAAATATTGCTGGCTTAGTGCTTGTGTAATGCGATTAGCAACTTCATTGACCATAATAATGCTTCTTTAATGCCATTGTTACCTTCCTTGACCACTATAATGCAAATAGAATGCCTCTGTAATGCAATTAATCAATTATTTGCAGACCTATGTAGGATCTAAAGCCGTATAATTTGTGCCAAAATAAGCATTACACGTTTGCAATGCCACTATACAATAAAACTTAAAATGCCGTAACGATACAGAAATGCTGTAATGCGGCTGTTATACTGCTTTGATGTGTTACTTGGGCGATGCTTCGTCAAGATCTTCTTCATGAATCCAAACGAGAAGAGATTCCAAACATTAAAATATGATTATAAAAGATGATTTCAATCAATTTTACGTGGTCAACGGCCTACTCGGGGACTATAGATAGTCGAGTGGTTACTGTTAGCAAGCAGGTTCTGACGTTGTCATCTCTGAGGTCCCAGTTTTCATTCCCGTTCGGGTCAACTTAGAAAAACGCAATAGGTATAATATAAATCATAAGTATGTTTTGAAGTATGGTTATCCGTTATCAAGTAAATCATTAAAACAATTTTTAAATCAGAAACATAAATTGGGCTAAGTAACTAATTGGTGTGTGTTGACAAGTAATTTATTACTTATTTATTATTACATTACAGTCCCAGCATCACACGACAGCATAAAAGCTGTTATCGGTAACATAATGTAATAACAAACTATTTTTGAGTCAAACAGAATAAACAATCGTGAGTAGATTCGTATACACGAGCAGATAGTGTTTTGTCTCAAATAATTTCAGTCTTATTCCAGTCTATTTGAGCTGCGAACAAACAAGTGCCACAAATAATGCGAAGACAGTCCGCGCGCCAATAAGTTGTCCAACAAAACACATAGGTTTGAATATTCAACCCGGGGCAGTTTACACGGCCAGCGACGACGGGGCGGCGACTATACGATATACATTTAATTAATATTATCTTTATTTAGGCATTAACATTCTGGTCTTTCAAAAGAGGCGTTATGAGGCACTCTGTGGGCGGGCAAGGTGAGAGCGACTGATGCTTCGCCTGGATAACGCTGCACTAATTATCTTCGCGCCTGGACTCCATTTCCATCTAACATCGGGTGGAGTGTAGTCATCTGCCGTGCTACGTATAACAAAACAACGTACCTATAGGTACAATTATTATCACCTTTTGACGCGTTTCAAAGACGTTCTGTAGAGTTTTCTCAGGTTGATTCGAACATTACACAGTGAAATGAAACACTTTTACACTGTATCTATTTTTATTTAATTTTATCCTAAGGCCAAGATTCATTTGAGTTGCTGCGCGAACTTAGTCTGTTACTTTTTCATCTCGACTTTTCGAACCCTTTACAGGTCACATGGAGTCGGTGTCTCCCTTTGACCACGGACCCTGTAAAGGGTTCGAAACGTCAAGATAATAAAAACATACATACATGCATATCACGATTAATATCCCAGAGAGACTATGCAAATAACGACTACAAATTAATGTGCTCAGCGTGACAGGTCGTGAGCCATCACCGCTCTATGCTGTTGGTAGTACGTGCAGTCTTTAGTCCGTTAGTCGCTTTTTACGACACCCAAAAGAAGAGAGGGGGTGGTAGGTAGTATTCTTTTTACGACACCCAAAAGAAGAGAGGGGGTGGTAGGTAGTATTCTTTTTACGACACCCAAAAGAAGAGAGGGGGTGGTAGGTAGTATTCTTTTTACGACACCCAAAAGAAGAGAGGGGGTGGTAGGTAGTATTCTTTTTACGACACCCAAAAGAAGAGAGGGGGTGGTAGGTAGTATTCTTTTTACGACACCCATAAGAAGAGAGGGGGTGGTAGGTAGTATTCTTTTTACGACACCCAAAAGAAGAGAGGGGGTGGTAGGTAGTATTCTTTTTACGACACCCAAAAGAAGAGAGGGGGTGGTAGGTAGTATTCTTTTTACGACACCCAAAAGAAGAGAGGGGGTGGTAGGTAGTATTCTTTTACCGCTACGCGACACGGTTATACTAAGTTAAAAGTTTTAGATATTGAAGGTGCATGCGATCGCACAACCTTTGACTCCATTAATGTTGCAGCCAGGGATCATGGCGTGCCACAACCGATCTGCAAATGGATTGAATGTATGCTAAAGGGTAGAATCATCTACTCGGAACTACTAGGGGACAGCTTACTTGCTCAGACAACTAGAGGGTGCTCGCAAGGGGGGGGGGGGGGTTCTCTCTTCTTTGGTATGGAGCCTTGTGGTTGATTCAATCATAGCAAAGCTGAACCATGGACCATTGCGGTTGGTTACGCTGATGATCTAGTTATCACGGTCAGTGGGAAATTTCCTTCCACGGTATCAGAGCTAATGCAACGTGCCCTGGGTTTGCTGGAAGGTTGGTGTAATACCAATCATCTATCTGTAAACCCGGGAAAAACGACCGCCATCTCCTTTACTAGAATGAAAAACCTTACGAAACTGGAAAACTTAACGCTTTACGGCACCCCGCTCCCTTGGTCCAGAGAAGTGAAATATCTAGGCTTAACACTAGATAAGGAACTCACCTGGAAACAGTACATGGATACGACTGTCGTCAAGGCCTATAGGGTCTTTGGTATGTACCGGTCCACTTATGGCAAAATGTGGGGACTCAACCCCAAAATCATAAGATGGATCTACATGATGATAGTGCGGCCGATTCTCACATACGGCAGCATCGTCTGGTGGCCCAGGACCAGGCTAAAGATCTGTAAGAATGCTTTGAGCAAACTACAGAGAACAGTACGCCTGGCGATTACCGGGGCATTTAGAATACTACACCGACAGCAGCGCTGGAGGTCCTCACGGACCTCCCACCTCTGCACAGTGTCATAGAGACGGAGGCAAGGAAAGCGCTACACAGACTAAAGGTGGCCGGGCTGTGGGACGCATCTTTGCCTCTGACCAGACACACAAAATGGGAACATAATGATACCCTTGATAGGATCATGGAAATGAGGTGCGTCAAGATTGCCCCAAAGTACATGTTCGAAAAGAAATTCAGTATACATGTCCCAACTTGGAACCAATGGAAACAGCCACCGTCTCCAGAGAAAGACAGCCTGATCTGATACACCGACGGATCCAAAATGAAGTCGGGCACTGAAACAGGTGTCTTTAGCACTGATTTTAAACACAGTCAGAGTATGGGAAAGTTCGCTACTGTTTATCAGGCAGAAACTTTCGCCATTCTCCTGTGCGCTAAAAAGAATTCAGAAATCAAGAAGCGTAACATATTCATCCTGAGTGACAGCCAAGCCGCGCTTAAGTCACTTATAACGCCTCGAATCAACTTCAGCCTTGTGCTTGAAACCACGAAAGCCTTAAACAAGCTAGGTAGGCACAACAGGGTGAGATTGATCTGGGTACCAGGCCACATGGGAATCCATGGCAATGAGATGGCCGATGCACTTGCTAGGGAGGGCTCAGAGACCCCATATATTGGCTTTGAACCATTTGTGGCACTAGCATCGAGTACCATCAACAAAGCCTTCAAGGACCATATCCAAAACAGGCATAAAACCGAATGGAAAGAGCTACCCGGCATTATTTATTATTTATTATTATTATTTATTATTTATTTATTCAATTACATGCCAGCTAACAGACTACATGTCCAATACACAGGCAAGTTATACATTAAAAACTAAATACAATAGAGAATTCACCAATAGGAAAATAACAATTAATACACAATAAAAAATAATTACATTTAGAAATTTAGAAAATTAAGTTACTAATATGAAAATTAGGAAATTAAAGTATTTAAAAATAAATTACATAAACATATGAAATACAACTTAAAATACCTAATGTCAGTAAAAATTCCAATTTAGCACATATTAAGAAACTGGTGAGTCACTGCCACCAGCCGTCCCAGACCATCCGCAAAAAGATCTAAATCATTGTATTGAGCGAGCATGTCCCCAATCAGGCTGTGCGCGCGCACGGTTGGTGCTTGTGCGGCATGGTGGGTGCGCGTGGCGGGCCTTTGCAGTAGGCGCGGCCGGCGGCGCGGCGCTACCAGGCCTGAGGCGTCATGGGGGATTCGCAAGGGCACTGAGAGGCATGTTCTCTCGAGCAATATGGAGAGGTAGTGCACCATAAGAAGCAGTTTTCTTCTGGAGGCAAGCGTATCAAGACCCACCATTCCGTATACAAACAAGGATGGATAAAGGAAGGGATAGTACCCGTGAGTCCTTTTAAACAGCCAACGAGCAAATTTTCGTTGAATTTTTTCTACCATGAGACTATACTTGTTCTCATGGGGGTCCCAAATGACTGATCCATATTCGAGTTTGCTGCGCACATACGCATTGTACAAAACTTTAGCCACCAATTCACCATTAAATTCCGAGGATGTCCTAATAATAAAGCCTAAAATTCTACTAACGGACTTACATACATTTGTCACATGTTTGTGAAAGTCAATCTTACTATCTATAGTTAAACCTAGGTCTCGTATTTCGTCAACTCTTTCCAAAGGAGCGTCAAATAATGTGTAGTCAGTCTTTAGAATACATTTCTTACGTGAAAATGTAATCGTTTTGCATTTAGCTTCATTAAAAGGATGTCGATTGTTACCACTCCAGGTGGCTATAGCATCTATGTCACTTTGTAGCGCCTGGGCATGAGCCTCTCCAGCTATGCCAACATATAGTTTTAGGTCGTCTGCGAATAGAAGACATTCCGAAAATCTCACAGCCTGAGGCAAGTCGTTGATCATAATTAAAAAGAGCGTTGGACCTAAGGTACTTCCCTGACTTACCCCAGACCTTGTATAATAGATTTCGGATTCAAATCTACCTAACCTTACAAATTGACGTCGATCCTTAAGATAGCTAGCAAAAAATTTTAGAAAATTGGGTGTAAAACCAACAATTGACAGCTTTTGCAATAATTTGTCGTTGTCTACAAGGTCGAAAGCCTTTTTAAAGTCAAACTATGTTGCATCTACTTGTCTACCAGCATCCATTTCAGCTGAAACGTAGTCTACCAGTGTTGTTAGGTTGGTGGTAGTTGATCGCGCCTTACGAAAACCATGTTGACTATTGTGCAACTGGCTGCCAACCTGTCGGCTAATATGGCTGTTGAGCATGGATTCGAATAGCTTGGCAAAAACAGACAATACTGCGATTGGTCTATAAGCAGTTACATCAGATTCAGGTTTCCCTTTCGGGATAGGCGTAACTCTCGAGAGTTTCCAGCAATCAGGGTATTTAGCTTGGGCTAGCGAACGATTATATATATGTAACAGCGGAGTTAAAAGGGCCGATATGCAGTCTTTAGTCAAAAACGACGGTATGCCGTCGGGCCCACATGACGATCGAGCCTTAAGGCGCTTCACGGCGCGGTTCAGGTCTGCCTTTTCTAGGATTGAGACTGAAACCGATCTAGCATCGGCGCCTGTGCAAATAGCTGCCTTTCGTGCCGCCTCTAGAGGATCTAGGCGCGGCTCCTCGTCTAGGAACACCGAACCGAAATACAGTGCAAATGCTTCAGCAGCAGCCTGCCCTGTCAGAATATCATGGCCGGACTTAAACCAATCTATTCGTCGCCTATCCTTTCTCTTGTCTTTCACATAATTCCAAAATTTTGCTGGATCGCCAACAATATTTTTTTGAACCGTACGTATGTGTTGTTGATACGCGTTACTAATTAATTTCTTTGCATGCCACCTATAGTATTTATACAATTCCTTGTTGAACTCTTTGCCTTCTAATTTATACCGCTTAAAATGAAAATATTTAGATTTAAGAGTATTAATTATGTCTCTCGTGTACCAATTTGGATATGCATATCTAGTGTCATGCAAAGAGCTATGTTTTAGTGGAACATGAGAAGATATACAATCGTTCAATTTATTGTAAAAAGTCTTTATGGCCAAGTCTACATCTGCGATCTCATATACGCCTGACCAGTCAATCACGTGCAGGGCAGCATATAATGCTTGAAGATCAGCCTTATGCCAATTCCAGTTGGGACATGTGTCATCATGCTGATCAGGCAATAAACGCTGCGGCGGTTGTGGTGGCACTATGGCATAAGACACTCAAAATCCTTTATAGGAGAAGGCGCCCTAGGACGGAGCAAGATCATATGCGGAGGTAGCAGAAGGCAGGCCCGATTAATCACCGGTGCCCTGACTGGGCACTATGCCACTAAACAAATGCTCCACAAAATGCAACTAGCAACAGACAACCTGTGCAGGGCATGTGGAGGGGAAACGGAGTCTATGCAGCACCTACTGTGTGACTGCGACTCTTTTGCCAGTAAAAGAATGAATCTTCTGAGATCGGCCTACCCCAAACCAGAAGATTTTAGGCTCTTCGCCCTCAAGGACATTGCCAAGCTTATGGCAATTATCTTCACTGAGGCGGCAGAGTGATAGGACGGGGTGGCACAAAAGATCCCAATGGGTCGACGTGCTACTGCGAGAGGGAGACCTCTGCAGACCCCACCAGATAAGATAAGATAAGTTAAAAGTTAATACGTGGAAAGTATTACACAGTATTATTTTTTTATGAATATATTTTTTATTTACTCCTTATTGCCTTCAGTACAACAAATGGCGGACAAATAGCAACAAAGCATTCTCCACCAGTAAACTATTGCGTTCCGATATAATTAAAATTATTATTTAGCGCCTGTCTTTTGTATAAATTACCTTCAGTTTGCGTAAAATCCACATGCCTATTAGTAGGTTTTCGGCAATCTTTTGTAAAGTTTTCTCTCCTCTTCGTTAAAAAATAAATGTTACACCGAATCAGCTAGGGATGGTAAAACTTTGATTGCAACTCATAACCGCATTCAAGGGTGCACATTAATTGCGAGCTCTCGCAGGCATATTACGATTACGACTGAAGTCTTGCAGTGTAAAAATGCTTTAATATGATGCGCTCGGTTACATGCGCTAGTGTTGTGATTATGTCGATAGTTAAGTATTAATTTAAATAACTAGTTATTTTGTGACTTTGACGAACATTTGTTTTTGACGCTATTTACAGCGGCATTTCTTCGGACAAAAGAAATGCCCTTGGTGTGTTTCTGGCTGGTTCTTCTCAGTATAAGGGAGAACTTATACTTACGAAGACTTATGAAGTGATGGCAAAGCGACATTATAAGGGCACAAATTTTAAAGCCTATATAATTGATTAAATGACATTGAATTGAATTGACTCGTAGCTGCTTTGGCGCACTTAAAGTTAGGTACTCAATTTATTATCAAGTTTGTATATTATAGGTGTGTGCTTATTAAAGATAAACACAGCTGTGCTAATAGAATAAAGGAACTTTTATTAATCATTTAGTAATGCGATGAGTGGCAAATATTGGACCAAAATACAGAAATAAAATTAAAATTGCTTTGCTGATCTGGGCTCGCACATGCCAACAATAAGCACCGAAGCACTGCAGGGGTCTTACCATTAACTAAACGTTCTTAGTATTACAGTTTTAGTCTTACTATGTAAAATTCCATAGTAATGGCATAGTAAGATTAAAGTAATACCTCTCTAAGAAGTGACAGTAGGCACTTGTACTAATGTGTATGTGTTTTATGGTACTTAGGGCCCCCAAGTCCTTTTGTGCTTCATCACTAAATATTAAATAAATATTGTTAATACATATTATCGACATATCCGTATCACTAGTTCTATACTAGAGTCGGTGTAGATTGGTTTACGACTATCCCAATCAAAAGGCGTCGCCGCGGCTAACTGCCGCTCCCAGGGGACTCTTTCCAAGGGAGGGTTACACCGAACCGCTAGTCGACTAAACTGCTTCTTTAACTGAATGTTTGTTGTGAATTTGAAAATTGTGAAAAATGTGAATTTGACAGATTTATGTAGAGACTTATAGCTTTCCAGTTTCAGAATTTTATGAAAGTAAATGAAAAACTACGATTTAATACATGACGTAAAGTGAGAAGTGCAGCTGCTAAGGCGGTTGGTTCGCGATCTTGACAGTTAAGCAACTTTAAAAAAAATCAAAATATCTCGTACTCTTTCGTGCTTCAGAAGGCTTAAAGATACGGTCCGGGTTGTTGTTGTAAAATGGCTTTCGTAAAAACTCACTAACCCGCATTGAGCCAGCTTGGTAGGTCATGGCTTAATCTCTCCTTGTGCTGCTG
Source organism: Scoparia ambigualis (assembly GCA_963921215.1). Classification (NCBI taxonomy): domain Eukaryota; kingdom Metazoa; phylum Arthropoda; class Insecta; order Lepidoptera; family Crambidae; genus Scoparia; species Scoparia ambigualis. Next base: position 38,100,854 of record OY992506.1, on the reverse strand, counting down.
TCCATGTGGGAAGGTCTGTGTCCAGTTGTGGAACGTTTATATACGTTCAACTCTAAGTTAAACTTTCGTTAACTAGCAATTGCTTTGGTGCACCGTGGCACCGGCCCCTGCCAATGTTCTGCACTCAATATTGGTTAATAAAGTAATAATCATCAAAACTGGCGTCGTCCGCCATTATGTCGCACACCACTTCCACGATTTACACGAGAAAGCCACACTGTGTTCAACGCGTTTGAATTTTTAAAAGAGATTTTTCTGTTTGTTTACTGTGGACTTTTTAAGTGTGAACGAGCGCCTGTATAAAGCTGTGGAGTTTCTTGCGCCTTTTGTTTTCCACAGCTAAAAGAAGTCCTGAATAGGTAGTCGGAAAAAAATGTTTGGATGATTCAAAAGCACTTTGAAACAGTCTATTTGCTTAAAGTATTTTTGACTATGATTCTTAAATCAAAAAATTTTATCCGAAGTCTCTACATCGGATAACATTTTTGTTTGCCGCCTTTACAGATGAGGCCAAAGGTGGAAGTGCTGAGTAACAATAGCAATAAATTGGGTAACCTATTATTATACCGATACGTAAATTAAATTAATTTACTCAGTTTGGCTAATTGGCGGTTAACTCAACTATTTTTGTACTTTAAAACTAGGTGTTAACTTGGTTAAAGTCGCTGGCCGTGGCTAGTTTTCTATAAAAAGCTATGGAAGTGTTCAAAGGTCGAACTCAAAAATACGCACATCGACAGCACAGTGCGTGCAGTTGGAAAACGCGCGAAGATTGTAAACGGTGAGCAATAAAAAATGGAGACACAAAATAACAGTGCTCCTGTTTCGAGTTTCGGTTAATTTTCGCGGCGCCCTGACTTATTGTATTGTTTTATTTAACTAGCTTTGTTTGCTTCGCAGTGACAGAATAATGGTATTGTTGACAGTCCCGAAAGCTGTTTGGGTTTATTGCGTTTTGTTACTTAACCTCAAGACAGTTTTTTTATTTTGCCAATTGTCACGCTTTTTATGGATTCAAAGCTAATCGGCGGTCATGAATTGAATTACTGTTACTAGAGTTTGGCAAAAATTATTAATACCTAGCATTGATCACAATTGTTGACTTTAACTTGACCACGTTAATCGTGGTAAGAAATGTCTTTGAGTATTCGATATTAAGGCACAACCGCGGCGGCGCATACAGTTGTGACGAAATATAGGACTTGTTCTTTTTTGCCTATAGTTACCCACTGCCCACCATTGTCCCCACCTGTCATGCTGAGCATACGTTAAGTTGTTGTTTGGTGAAACGTGAACTGTGCCAGTGGACTGCCTTTGCGGTCCTCATTACCTGCTCTCTGACTTACCCGTCCTGGTAATAGCCGTGAGTGAGTATGAATGCATTATCGCAAAGTAACGCCTGATTCTATTATTACCGTTACGCTTCAGGCAATAAAACCTCAACTGAAAAATAAAGGCTCGTACAAGCACAATATTTTTGGGCCGAGGAGCATTCGGCCCGTCAAGGGCCATGATGGAGGGCCTGTTTGCGTCGCCCACAGATAACTCATCGATTGTTTTGCTCGCATACTTAATAAGCCGTAGCGTACGCTTTGTTAGCAGAATGGGAAGGTCTTTGGTAATGCTGGCATGGAGACAACCGGGGATTTAATGATATTCCGAAAGCTGAAGAAGTATGAATTTAATGACAGCTAAATTGTTTTTTAAAGTTCACACGAATGTATATGTATGATTATGGTACTTTCTTACTCATTAAAGCGTTTAACTCCATTAAACATAAAGAAACATTAAAAAGCTGTAATAAGGTATACTTATGCAAAATGTGTTAACTAAGGCAATTATAATATCTATGATTCCACCAATCTTATCTAGCTTAAATGGCGGCTACAATTTAACGTTTAGTTGCAAGACAATATTGTAAATGAAAAATAAATTATGTTATTCGTCTATTAATTGTATCAGCTAGATCTGATATAGACATCGAAACTGAAGTTATTTTTTCTCGTTGAAACCATCAATCACGACGTTATGAAACTTATATTATCGTCCTGATTTTTCCCCATTACAACCAAACTACGGGCCCATAGATTTTATCCGTCAATGGAAAAAACACTATATCTACTGATTGACCAAATAAAAAATGGGTGATTTATCATTTTTATAGCGAGAAAAACATGTTTATGAGCATCTTAAGAGGGGAAATCGGCACGGACGTTGGGTGATTCTGTATATGGCAGTAATTTTTATGAAGATTTTCAAATCAAATTAATCATTAATATGATAATGTGACTTCCAACATTGATATGTTTGAACGTATGATACGAACGACTTAAAATATCTAGAAAATATTAGAAAGTAAAAGAGAATGATAATAAAAATGAATTGCGTGCTCACACATTTTATTTTTAGGTAAAATCTTTTTGTGTACTCGTATGTACGTCTGATGTGAAGATAGTTTCTGACCTATCATTGTAGGTAATAACATTTTTAATACCTATTTTGAATACTTATCTATACTGTGATTTGGCAGCATGACTAATGATCCTTTGTTACAAAAACATAAACACAAAATACAACTTCAGTAAAAAACCATTTATAAAACGAAGTCTATTTTTTATATATTTGTGAGTGCTGTTTGAAAACTATGTTATGACTTAGTCTTAACGTTGTCCTTGGTTGTAGAATGCCCCTTGCTTCAGTATAGAACAAATAATAATCATAGGCCACTTGTAATGTCTCCGGGGGACTGTTTCGAGTAATCGAGACGACGCTGCCCCTTCGAGAAACTTATCATTGTGTTTTTATAAGCGATTGTTTTGATCCGCTCTAGTGTTATTTTAAAACGTTTTTTGAAAGCACCACGTTTCAATTTGAAGACATTATTTCTAGAGTTTGAGAACACAACACATTACCATTTAATTAAACATTTCATACGTTTCTACATATTAAGTTGTTGTTTCTTGTCGTCATATGTAAATTTTGTATTGAGTTATGTTGTCAGTTAGTGTGTCAGTGTCAGTAAACATTTACAAATGTTTATAAAATTTTACTTTTATAATTAAGTGATCGAAGTACTTTACTAGCCCATTATCAGTATGTTCGTAAAATTATTTTCCATTATTTTTGTAGCTCATTTTAGAATGAACCACTGTGATCATAACGGGCTAAAACTTTCGTAAAGTCAATACAAGGCGCATCACAACTTAAAAGTAACATTAAACCTAAGCTCTACCGAAGCTTCATACCACTCTGAGATAGCAGTACACAAGGAGCAAAATCTCTGTTCCAAGTAATTAATTTATATAAAACGATAAGGTTTAAAGGCGAGGAATATGCAAGGCGCGAGCGCGATTTGTGTTACGTGATCAAGATAGCGTTCGCGAGCGCCGCAGGGCTGTCACTATCCGTGTTGTCGCTCTGGTGGCCGGAATCCATGACGAAAATCCATTAAAAAAAATATTTTACAGTCGGCCTCGCTTAACACTCAGAACGCGGCGCCACTGGACACAATGAACATTCTATTCATTAAGCACTGATCAATGCTCAGTGTTGAAAGGAACTTTGATACCATGTCACACCTATTTCGCTCAGAACGATAGCGCTCGTGCAACTATTACGTATAAACGCAGTGGTTGGTATGGCATGGTACTAAAGTGTAAGTGTGTGCTACTTCTGGCTGGCCATAAACAGTACGGAATGTGGCTCATGTAATGTCTTAAAAATTACCTGTCGTGGCGCGTTGGCGCGAAAAGCAGTGTTGTCGACGGAGGCTGATATTGTCGCTTGTGACCACCTTGATACTAAAAGCTCTGAATAGTCCTGGCAAGCATCACCATCGGCGTTTAAATGTTTCAATGTTGGCTTTCAGCTTTCCCACGTCAACGACAACAAGAAGATTAAATAATAAGAATACTTTTCTTCCAAAATGCTATCCATAGAACTCCTTAGGCTTTCGTCATCAGAGTTTTGTCAGTTTTCGTGACACGCTTCTGTTTCTTTTGCATAATATTTTCATTATTAATATTTGCATATTATCCATCAATTGTAGGGATGACATCAAAGCTGGAGGCCTTTGCCCAGAAGTCAGACCATATGTATATTACTTAACTTTTAATAAATCTGCACAGCCCTAACTGCGCCGCGAATCTTGCGCTAATAAAATATGAAATGCTCACTTAAACATCTATATTGTCGCGAGTAATGACTGGCAACACCTTCTGAATACAGAGCAGACAGCGGCGTAACTCAAGATAACCGCGACGCTTCGATGGGGCGGGCGGGCGTTTTTATCGTATTGAGAGGATAGAGAAAAGTTGCAGTATGTGTCGTTATGGCATTACGTCTTTTTACAAACTTGATTAATTTATTATAATTTAGTTTTACAACACAACGCAAACCACGTATCCTTTTCAAAATATTCAGTTTCGTTTAATTAAAAATATTTTATGATTTTGTTGTTATAGTGTTGTTGATCAACACTATTTCTATTCCTCGTTGTTTAAATTAGTTCATAATTGTTTTGCTTTGATTGTATTCACTCAATCATCAAACTCGTGACACTCTTCGGGAGTTAAAGTTACTCGCGTCCGTATATAGGTTTACCCTTGAGACCCTACAATTGACCCCTGGGTGGTGATAAATGAGTGACATTGACTGAGTGGTAGAGCCACGCTGCGTTGCAGCACGCATTGGGCCGGCTTGTCCGGGGTAATACCACCCTCTCACAAGTATCCGGCGTGAAATAATGGTACTTGGTGCTGTTGTTTCGTCCGGCCAGTGAGGGTTCCGGAGGCCCATCACCCCCCCGCCCATCTTACAATTCCTATTCCTTCCTTAAAGGCCGGCAACACGCCTGCGATTCCTCTGGTTTTGCAGGTGTCCATAGGCGGCGGTAATTACTCTCCATCAGATGACCCGCCTGCTCGTTTGCCTACTTCTTTTAAATAAATAAAAAACTCTAACAATACTTCATCATCATCATTACAATAAGCCCCTGCCAGTCTACTGCTGGTCATTGGCCTCACCCAATGCATGCCATTGCGCCCGATTTTCGGTCCTTCATATCGCTGGCAACCACCTTGCGTAAAAATAATTTACTTATTATGATAAAACTCACCAACCCGCATTAGTCCATCGTGGTGGGTTATGGCCCAATCTCCCCATGTGCTGTTGTCCATGTGAAAAGTCTGTGCCCAGCAGTGGGACGTTTATACGCTGAATATGAATAAAAATAAAAGCATGCGTAGGTATATAAGGTAGATACGAGCGGCATGGCGTCAGTGTTTATATGGCCAATAAATCGCGGCGGTATCGGCAGCGGGATCAGATTCGCCGTGTCGCCTCCTATCTGGTGAAGTTTGCCAATAAATACGCGAGAATCTGCATAACTCCCGCAAGTGCGTCTCGGGAGCGTACCTACCGCGGAAGTGCGCGGATGTGCGAACGCACTTACGCGGCTCTTTTGTTTGTTTTTGTTTTCTATTACATTTCGGTGTAACGGTAGGTGGACTTCGTGCGAAGTGCATGCAGCACCTTCTGTGTGACTGTGGTTCTCTTGCCATCCGACCAGAAGATTTTAGGCTCTTCATCCTCAAAGACATTGCCAATTTAACTGACGAGGTACAGTGATAGATAGGGGTTGCAAAAAAGATCCCGATGGGTCGAAATGCTGTTGCTAGAGGAGGATCTTGGCAGGTCCTACTAAGATAAGATAAGAATAACAGTAGATGAATGGTTAGAGATGATAATCATGAAGTTGGTAGTGCACCAATGAGACACTGGTTAAAGCTAAACTGAACCAAGTCATAGCAGTAAGTCTATCAATGTAAGTGTACAAACTTTTTCTTTTTACCACGCAGCGCCATTTGCAATTCGAGTAAAACTTTTGCCAAGACTTCCATGATTTCTTACTATTTTCATTATGTAAATATACATAGGTCACACCAAAAGTTTCCGGAACTGGCCACTTACATAAACAATATTTAAAAAGTAATTACAACATTTGAAAATGGAACTCTTTTACATAAACAATATTTAAAAAGTAATTACAACATTTGAAAATGGAACTCTTTGGCTGTAGAATGCAGTTTGTTTCATCAGACTGTCAATTGTTGCTTTTACACTGTGGCGCCATTTAAAAAATTGCGTGTCAACATTTTCGTAGTATGATTTTCTACGATTTTAAGTGTAATTTGACAGCTCAACAGAACATCGCTCGGCTTCAATCTGCATAAGGCAATGAAGCACCATGCAAGACAACTATTTATAGTTGGTTTGCAGAATTCAAGCGCGGTCGTGTCAATCTCAGTGACGAATCTCGCGATGGTCACCCGTCCACCGTTGTGAACAAAAAAACATCGATGCTGTGCGCCGCATGATTGAAACAGACAGGCATGTGACCTACCATGAGATTCGCGCATCCTTAGACATAGGTATAAGTCAAATACAATAAATCCTACACAAACATTTGGGTGTGAGAAAGCTGTGCTCGCGGTGGATCCCACATAATTTGGCCGTGGCTCAAAAAACGGACCGCGTCACTTGGTGCAGTGCCATGCTTACCAGATTCAACAAAGGTGCGTCAAATTTGGTGTGGGACATAGTAACAGGTGACGAAACATGGATTTATTGCTACGATCCCAAAACAAAGCAGCAATCGAGCGTATGGGTCTTTTAAGATGAGCCGAAACCAACTAAAGCGGCGCGCGTGAAAAGTGCATCTAAGCGGATGATTGCTTCTTTTTTTAATAAAACTGGACACGTGGCTACTGTTGCTTTAGAGAATCGTCGTACCGTGAATAGTGACTGGTACACGACCATTTGATTGCCGGCAATTATTGACGAACTCCGTAAAAATAACCGTAAACGCCGTGTCATCTTGCACCACGACAATGCTTGTTCCCACACGGCCAGACAAACAAAGACAAAGAATACAAAGACAAACGAATTTTTGAAGGTGAAAAACGTAGAAATTATAAGCCATCCTGCATATAGTCCCGACCTGGCACCTTGTGACTTTTTTCTGTTCCCAAAAACGAAGAACCAAACGTGGTCAACGTTTTTCATCACCAGAAGAGGCTGTCGAAGACTATGAAAAACACTTTTCTGAGCTCACCACAGAGGAGTAGCACAAAAGTTTTCAAAATTGGTTTAATCGAATGAAAAAGTGCATTTACGCAAAGGGAGAATATTTATAGAAACAATAAATTCATTTTTGACATTCAATAGTATTTTTTTCTTATTCATTCCGGAAACTTTTAGTGCGCCCCACGTATACGCTGGTGGATAATTATAATTATGCACGTGAATGAAATATACAGCAATGATTCATGTTTTGTTGATAATTGGATTTGCCTTAAAACTTTAAAGCTGTCCTGTCTACTGCCTGTCCTTTAAAGCTGTAGTGTCTTTTAAACTTGTCAACAAACAGATAATTGTACAAAAATCATGTTCGCTGACTCAAAAGAAGAACTTTAAGTTGAAATGAAGTTTTGCTGTAAAGTTATCAATTTTGAAAAGTGCCATATTCAAATCCTTTACATTTATGGTTCCACGTGCATCCAGTCGTTTGAACATAAGAGAGTGAGCGCGGAACCCTCTTCCTGACTAGAACAACTGTTTGTTTGTCTGTCCGAAGGAAGCGCGCATGTAGCTAGTGTGTAGGGTACCCTCGGAAAATTAACAAAACTGGGACAGATCTTTAAACTTTCTTTAGGTAAAAAATATACATAATATTGGAGTACGCCCTGGGGTGGTTTAAAAGGGGTGTGGAAAAGTTTTACGGGGTCTGCAACGCTTGATTGATGCTTCTGTGTTGCAAATGACCTATGCTACGGTGACCGCTTACTATGAGGTGGGTCGCAGACCTGATTGCAACCATAGTGACAAAAATAAATAAACTCTTGGGTTCTATGTTTTCGATATTTAAGCTTGAAGGCCTTTATAACCTAGCAAGATAATATAGAGCTGCCCATTTATAGGGATTTGCCTATCTGTAAAATTTTCTTATGTTAGTTCAAGTGGTTACAATGGGAGTTCCGCAGGGTTCAATACTAGGTCCATTCTTGTTTTTGGTTTATATTAATGACTTACTTTATTTTGTAAAAGACAGTCATGAGATAGTATTGTTTGCTGATGATACTTTACTTTTATTCAAAGTGAAACGACGACACCTAAATTATGACGATGTGAATAATGCGATCTCAAAGATTGTTCACTGGTTTAGTGTAAATAACTTGCTTTTAAACGAGGGAAAAACCAAATGTGTAAGATTTGTATTGCCTAATGTTAAGCAAGTAACAACTAGTGTACAAATTAAAGATAGGAATGTGAATCCTGTGAACACCACTGTGTTTCTAGGCATCACGTTAGATGCCAAGCTTCAGTAAGGCCCACATATAACTAAATTGTCGAATAGACTTAGCTCTGCAGCTTATGCAGTAATGAAGATCCGTCAGTTAACTGACGTTGATACATCTAGATTAGTTTATTTCAGTTACTTTCATAGTGTAATGTCGTACGGCATTTTACTGTGGGGAAATGCTGCCGACATTCAAACTATCTTTGTGCTTCAGAAGAGGGCTATTCGAGCAATCTATAACCTAAAGGCTGGCAACTCTCTCAGAGAGAGATTTAAGAACATAAATATAATGACAGTTGCATCACAATACATTTATGAAAATTTGATTTATGTTCATAAAAATACTGAAATGTTTTTAAAAAACAGTGATATTCACAATGTAAACACTAGAAGTAAGAACAAATTAGCAGTACCTTATACTAGGCTCCATAAAATAAATAATTCTTTTAAGGGTCTGTGTGTAAGATTTTACAACAAAGTACCAAATGATATTCAGAAACTAGATCTTAATAAATTTAAAATCAAAATCAAAGAAAAGCTTTATAAAAAAGCTTATTATAAAGTGTCAGATTACACAGAAGACAAAACAGCTTGGATCTGAAATGCTCCAAGCTCCAACAGCTATTTCTAATTGTCTTTATTTAATTGATACTACTTTGTATTGTAGTTTTGTATTGCAACATTTATTATTTTTTAAATTCATATTTTGTATTGACCTGGTAACGACATATTCTTTTTGTTGTTGTTTGTAAATGTCGTTGCTTTTGTGCGCTGTGGTTTCTTGCGCCCATTCTTTGCCACAGTTAAAAAATTATGTCCTGAATGGGTGGTAGGTTAAAAAAGATTTGGACGATTCAAAGTACTTATTAATTGAGTTTATTGAATAAATATATTTTGACTTGACTTGACTTGACTTGACTTGACAAGGATTCTTGGATTGGATTCTATCATCATTCAAATCCAGTTATGCTTTGTTAAGGCCATTCATATGTAACAACAGGTTTATTGGCCTTTGCGTCTATTGCAGACGATTTATGGTGCAATGCTGGGCAAACACCGTTTTTGGTGGGCGAAAAATCCGATGCGAGAGCATGTTCTACCGCAGGCCTGACAATAGAAGTTTGCGACAGATGGCACTGAGTCGCGTTGACGTAGTCTTTTTCTCTTGTCAGCAAGTGCCGCGAACCAGGTTTTATCGCAAAAAAACTGCGAACGTCCAACACGCGTTTACGCCACGTCGTCCGTTTCTCTTTTTTTTTTATAGCAGAAGGAGGCAAACGAGCAAGCGGGTCACCTGATGGAAAGTAATCACCGCCGCCCATGGACACCCGCAAAACCAGAGGAATCGCAGACGCGTTGCCGGCCTTTAAGGAAAAATAGGCTCGTTTCTTAAAGATCACTAAGTCGTAACGGTCCGGAAATACCGCCGCCGAGAGCTGGTTCCACAACACTGTAGATCGAGGCAAGAAATTTCTTGAAAAACGCAAAGTAGTAGACCGCCATTCATCAAGGTGATGTGGATGGAATGACAGTCGATTGCGTGTAGTGCGGTGAAGGAAATCAGAGGCAGGGATCAAGCCGAACAATTCCTCAGAACACTCCCCATGATATATACGGTACAATATACAGAGAGACCGCCTCCGTGGTCTAGTGGCTATGCTACCTGTTTCAGACCCAGAGGTCCCGGGTTCGATTCCCAGCAGGGGGTACATCTTTGTGTGCTCGGTTTGGTTGGTGGTAGGGCTGTTAAGTCCGCCCGGCTAGCTACCACCATCTTATCTAAGTCTGTCGCCATAACAACGATGTTTATAACATTGTTGTGTTTCGTACAGTTAGAGATAAGATAGCCAGTTCCTCATTGGTTGAGGATTCCGGGTGAAGCGCGTTTCCATCTTCGGCCTTATCATCACTTACCATCAGGTGAGATGAAGGCCAAGCGCTTACCGTTGCCAATAAAAAAAAAAAAAAAAAAGACAACGTCTCTCCGAAGAGCCAGTGGATCGAGCCGACCTGAAATATCCACGTCGTCGATAATTCGAGCAGCGAGCTTTTCCCAGTTTCTGTGGTCAATGTGAAAAGCAGACATGTCTCTTTTAGCGCAATCCTTAAACTTTCCGAAGCACGGAAAAAATCCTCAGATTTCCGAATGAATGGTAGCACTAGCCATGTGTAATATTGTTATGCATATTACAGAGATAATGCCTAAGCTTGGGTGGCGTTGCCGGAATGCCTACTTAGTTTCAGTCTTAACTTTCAGCAGTATTTCGTTGGGACCATTCAAGAAGTTTTCATTGTAAGTAGGAACAGGAAATGTTCGGAATATATAGATACTTGTTTCATAGTATTGAAAACTTAACTAAGATTACGTTGGAGGGAAAATGTTAAAATTACCAGTTTTAACTGAAGAACCGCAGGTGGTTTATATCTCTGAAAATAACAATCATTTTTAACTATTACAGTTATTTATTTTTAAATTATAAGGACGAACTTTTTTGACTTGTTAAAGTTTAAGTTAAGTTATTATTTAGGATTGTAATTTGTACTGTGTTAACTGTCCTTTTAATAAACAGTTTGATATTTTCGCGTTTCACTTTAAATATGATCCTTATTATCCTTGACATATTATTTTTAAGTAGGTATCCTAGGTTAGGTAAGTATTTTGATTACTTGTACCAGCTTTGTATTATAAAAACTCTGAATATAACGCTTTATAATAAATATACTAAAATTTATAAAGCTTTAAAAAAATCTTAATTTTCCGGTCTACTTAAGTAGAACAAATTATTTACATTTTAGTTTTCGTTACTTAACGTAGGTATGGAGAATATCTTTAAAACCGAATAAACACAACAGTTTGAAAGCCCGCACATTTATCGAGAAACAGCCAATTTGCCTCGTCCGAAACTCAATATTCTAAAGAGGGTAACATTGTGTTTGTGTAGAAATTGGATTGGGACACGGTGGGAAATATGGACAACCGGTCATTGTGTTCAGTTTTAGCTGGACCCATTTATTCCGTCTGAATAACGTGAAGGAAAATCAGGAAATTATTATGTGGCAAATAACGTTATGGATGGATGCGAGCAGCACAGGACCGCTCGTGGTGGATATCACTGGGGGAGGCCATCGTTCAGCAGTCGACGTCCTTCGGCTGATCATGATGATTAACATTATGCGACTGACAGTTGCAGCATAGCTCCATAGATCCTGGGTTTAATTCCCAGGCTTGGGTTTTGTGAACATTAAGTACCTATACATTCTATATTTTGAAAATTATTATTTTTACTGAAAAACTATAAGTCAACCGGTACAAATGCGTCTATGGGGACTAATGCGTTAATTTGTAACTAATCGAACTACGACATTTTCTGCCGTCTAGTGAAAATCAGTTCTTCTCATAAAGCACACACAGATGGCGCCATCTGTGTAAGTTTTTAAGTAATTCCAAATTAACGCATTAGTCTCCATAGACGCATATGTCCCGGTTGGCTATACCATAATACATTATATTAATTTAGGAATTCTACAACTCGTTTACCGAAGCTCGTCTACATTTTTTTTCAGGTTTGTATTGGGATAACATGATAAAGAAGTTAAAGATACCTAATTATCATTGCTTTGAAGACTTGTTTGAGTTAATTTGTTTATTCAGCATTTGCATGAGATACTTGTAAGACAGTATCACTAAATACAACTTTTTCTTAAAATCTGTTTTAACTGAAGTAGTAACTGTAGACAAACATAGATATTGCATTGTAAAGGTTTATTTTATGTAATTATAGAGTCAATTAACAAAGTAATTATTGCTTGTTGTCCTAATGATAATAATAATACACTGTTAAAAATTGATAGCTTGCTTTTTCGTGTTTAGTTTCATCATTAAAGTAACGCTTAGTAAATTTTTATGATTTGTTGTGTATGGTTCTGCAACAAAATAGATTCATTTACAATAACGGTAAGTTTCAAAATGAATATGATGCTTCAATTATCTTCCCCATAAACTAATCTCACAAGTCGGTAATTCTTTTTTATATCTTTGAATCACCTAATATTTCTAACATGATTTTTCAAAACCAACTAACACTCGCAAAGATGGAGTATCGGGCAAAAACCGAAATATGCTGTTGTAATATTGGAGGCGCTACAAATGAGACGTCCGTAGTATAGCTTTACGCCCGGCCCCGCCTACCTATTACCTCAGCGCCCGGGGCTTCGGGGGAACATGGCAGCTTACGCGGCTCTAGAATGGCTGGAAGCGCCAGAAAAAATACGCTACATGTAATTAGTGTTGATTTCAATACTCAATATATTGTCAAAAAAATTATATAACCATATTTTTCTAAATATTGAGCATCCGTGTAATAGCCGGGCACACACAACTTAGTAGGAGAGAGTAAGTACATACATAACGCCCGGTCCCAAGAGGGGTAGCACAGCCCACAGCTTTTGCTACGAGTTGATACCATTCTGACACACTTCTTTTGCTTTTCCTGGAGGGGTAGGCAGAAAACACAGTTTTTTATTTCCTGAAATTCGTTCACTCTTTCTCTCTCTCTCCCTTTCCAATCCTGGACTTATTTTGCTTTTTGAAATTATCGTAGGTAAATTTTTAATTTTATTTATTTTCTAAAGTTTACACGAATACTACAAATTGGATTAAAACTATTTATTTATAGTCATGTACTGGTGTTTCTTTGACGAATGTTTTAATCCAGATGTTTCAACCTTTTGCTTTGAATTTCATTAAAACATAATAGTTTATTGATGACGAATAAGTTTAGACACACTCGACAAACATACAATTTAGCAATGCTGCTCGTGGATTTTAGTTATGGAATTGTAACAAATGCGTTCAATTTATACACAGTTACACAAATATATTTTTAAATCTAGGGTCTTTGTGAATATACATGACATATTATTAGTTTCAATTATGTGACTTTGGAAATAAAGCCTATCGATGTCATAGATTTGACACTTCCCACAGTTATATATTTGATATTTTAGTTGAAGTTGAAGAAGTTGAAGAACGTAATTTGTTTTTACAATAAACCTTAGTTTAGATTAAAAGTAACTAATAAAAAGCGTTGATATTATAATAACACATCTAGAAACTCTTTACAGCCAAGTAACAATTTCACACTAGTGATAAAAAATATGAAAAGGTCCGAAATAAAATATGAAATATCCATATTGGGTGATGGGAGCCCTGCCTGGGCATATTGAGTATTCTTAACAAAATGTCTTCTACGAAGTCTTGTTAACGAAAATAATCTTAGGTAGAGTTAAGTAACAACGAATAGGTACATTAAAATCTTAATATGGTAAAAAATTTGATTGGGTACTTATTGTTTTAAGGATTAGATAAATGAAAAGAAAGTATTATAAGAACAACTACTTGCTTTTTATCATCGTTTATATATTCATTTTCAAGTAGGTACTTCATCTATACTAATATTATAAAGAGGAAACATTTGATTGTTTGTTTGTGTTGAATAGGCTCCAAAACTACTACACTGATTTAAAAAATTCTTTCACCGTTGGGAAGCTACACTATCTCCGTGTGACATAGGCTATATTATATATTAAAAAAAAAAATAGGGATCCTTACTAAAACTCAAATTAATTCCTGACAACGCGACCGATTTAAAAAAATCTTTCACCGTTGAGAAGTTACACTATCTCCGGGTGACAGGCTATATTATAATCTTAAAAAAATTAGGGATCGTTACTAAAACTCAATGAAATTCCTTACTTTGCGTGCGCTAAGAAAACTATTGATGATAGAATAAAGTAAAAGCCATAGCTTTGCAGAACACATTATTATCTACAAAAAGTATCGCGATAGCATACGTCTAACTATTATAGTTACGCCACAATAAGTGTTCTTGGGTGGGGAGTCATTTTGAAAATTCGTCACGGGGTACGGGGTCCACGCAAACGAAGTCGCCGGCGGTCTGCTAGTTAAACATAATTATGCGAGCATTAATGTGAAAACAAATTTAAAAAATCTGTTTAAGGTACAGTCATACAGACTTGGCGGTGTGTTTATATATGAATAAGACAAACCGTCGTCACTTATTTGTTTTCATTACATTATCACATATACTGAAGAGAAATACATTATGCGCATACGTTAAGGAGTCCTTATGGGCAAGCTTCTGCGTCAGATTGAGAGCGCATATTGCGAAGTCGGAGGGTGCTGTCTGAAGGAATAAATACTTTTTTATTTTTGTTTCATTTATTTATTAATTATAAGAAAAATAAATTTAGGTAAACATTCCTTCTGTATATCACAAAACCCTTGAGAAAATTGTCTGAAAAATAAAATAAGTAAGAACAAAAATATGTAAAGGAGTAAACACAGATTATATACTGTCATACTGCTGCGCAAAGGTTACCATTATTAAAAAAATATAAATAATACGGTTGGTAATACGGCAGTGTAGCCTATTGAGGCTTGAAGCTACAATAAGCTCTCTGGCGTGGGAGTTATATCTGCTTCTGATGAAGTTAGGTAGGACGAAACTTTGTAAAAAAAAATCGTCTTCGCTCATCTTCTTTTATGAATTACTAGCTTTTGCTTGCAGCTCCGCTCGCGTTAGTTTTTCGCAAATAATGGTATTCTGTAACCGACTTCAGGTGAGTATCTCTAAAATAAATAAATAAAATAACAAAATTCATCAAAATCGGTTCAACAGTTTATGCATGAGAACCTTCGTGGAAACGCAACTAAAAACAAATTCACTTTTATATCTGTGTATAAATAAAAAACCAATATTCGGCTAATTCTTTTTTGTTGTGTTTGTTATTCTCAGTACAAAGTGTCAATAACAGTACGGGCCGCGCACCATCGTCTACAAGGTGGGTACGAAACAAAGAGATTTAATGGTTTAAATGTCTTTGGAACGAAAGGTTTTTTTTAAATTCGACGCGGGCTACAGGCTGCTAGTGTGTGATACGAGTCGCGGACAACCGCTAGTTTATGATATTAGTTAGGATGGGATAGAAATGATCACGGGCCATAAGAACCCAATGTCCACGCAGACAGAATCGGAGGAAACAGCTAGTGAAAAGTAAACATTTGTTCCATTCCATCCGTTACCCCCTTCCCGCACTGCGAACCACATTGTCGCCTCCCCGTGCCCGTTTATAGCGAAACTCTTAAAGTTATTGCATAGCTTAGCTCGGAACTATCTCAGATGTATGTGTCGCCGCTAACAGAAGTTCGCCACACATTTTTATTGTTTCGTTCGAGTTATGGGAGTAGCGGTTCTCTTTTAGATGTTTGCGTAATGTTTGCCTGGCTTGCTACCACCATCCTATCTAAGTATGTCGCTCTAACAACAATGTTAATTGTTGTGTTCCGACAGTTTAAAGATAAGATTTCATAGTGGCTGAGGATTCCGGTCGAATCGCGCTTTCGCTTTCGGCCTCATCGAAACTTACCATCAGGTGAGATGAAGGCCAAGCACTTACCCGTTGTCGATAAAAAAGTATTCTGTGTGGTGACGGGTCAAAAGAATACTACCAAACCATTGCTTCAAGGTTGGGTGTCGTAAAAGGCTATTAAGTGACTGAAGACAGCACATACATTAATTATCCAACAGCATAGATTGTCGATGAGCTCACGCTGATCATATGTGCAGTTGTGATTTAGTGAAACGTGGACAATAGCAGTGCACCACTTTTACGGTCCTCATTTTCTAGTCTCTGACTAACCCGATGGTGATTTTTTTTAATGTGACACGTCATAGGAACTACATCCTGCCTGATGGTAAGCAGCAGATGCAGTCCAAAATAATGAGAGCGCTCCCCACCGTGGAACAGGCACGGTAACAAGCGCACCCATTCATGACGGCCTGCATAAATGCCGTTTCACGCCCCGTTTAAAAGATCAGGGATTATAGGAACTGGGAAACACATGCGCCGGCAGAGAATTCCAAAGCCGAATGGTCTTACAGAGGAACGACTTGCCAAATTATAATGAGTGTTTTAATTGCTGAAAATAGTATAATAATGAGTGTTTTCTTAAAACGGTGAGCCTATAACGTAACCTTCGCTTAACTCCATCTATGCTGATGAGATTGTTACAGGAGTATTAAAATACTTGAAATGTTTCCAATATACTGCTAGAGTAGTTAAGGTACAGCGATATACAAACAAGGTATCGCGGTGATAAGATATTGATTGTTGTGTACGCATTGTTAGAAGAGTCTAAATAATAAAAATAAAAAATATTACATTTGGTACCAAGTGGATTACACCCAAAGCAGAAGTTTGAAGAGTGTCAGTGTTAACTTTAACAGTATCTCATACGACAGCGGCACCGGTCACCAATCCTTAACACAACTGAGCAATAATTCTAGTGGTAACTATGATAATACATTTAAACATAACGTGGCGGGCTAATATTTTAAAGTGTCCTGTCGTGTACTCTCTGCTTGGCGCCGGCCACATATTTCATCCGCCCGTCGTCGCCCGCCCACGTACTTATTCTGCATCCTTATTTGCAAAACGTGCCGCGTCAACCTAACCTAACCTCTTATCCGTCTATGGATCCTATTGGATACAACGTTATGTTTTTAGTCTGAGTTTTATTTACCCTTCCATCACGTTAATAAAAACAAGAATTGCATTGTAGCAGAAACGAGGCCAGTTGAGATTTTGCTGTACAAAATTGTAGCGCACCGCACTGGTCACGTTGTATCATTATTCGAAAAACAAACCTACTACTTACATTGCCTGTTGGATACGCACAATACGCCCAAGTTAGTTAATTTCGTAGCACGAATATACATCTGTCTCATATGAACTATCAAAAAATGTGAGTCATTTATATTGAATATAAATAATAATTTTATATTTCTTTTGTTTGTTTTGATTAATCACTGTTATTGGTATAATTGAATGACAGGAGTCTAGTCTACAATATACCTACTCTAGTCATCCAATTAAAAAAGAAGTTCAATGGTTTTTCTGTATAGCTAAATCTAATTTGTTTGTATGTTATGTTGTTCGCGTACCTTTTAATAAAATAAATAAACATCATTATCTTAGTTTTTAGTTCGATATCGTACAATCTGTTTATGACACAAACGAAATCGGCGCATCGTCGCTGTACTATACCAGAATAGGGCCCTCTCCCCGTCCGGCCGTTAGCTTCATTTTGATTGAAATTTAGTGCTATATTGTATCGCGGCAGAGGGCTGCAATACAATAAGGCACTTTGGTGATTAAATGCCTGAATATGAGATTAGTGTTGTGAACTAAAATATTGTTCACTTTTATATTCGCGCGGGACGCGAGCAATGCTCTATGTTTCTTCATAGTAATTTGCATGGCGAGGATTTGTTTTCTTGTAAATTTGTTTATTTATCGGTAAAAGCAACTAGGGCGTTGTTTTTACGATACTTACTAAAATAATTTAATGTAAAATCATTTATACAAAAATAATCACGAAAATAATTTGTGTTTGCCATTTATTTATACCTAAATAGGTTTTTTGTGTTTCTTTCTTGTAATTAATTTTTCTTATTGCCTAATTTGGGTTATGGATCAACATCCCCACGTGCTATAATTGTTCACGTGGGAGGCCTGTGCCCAGCAATGGGATGTTTATAGGCTGATGATGATGATGATGATGATGATGATGATTACCTAATTAGTTATTCTTCACCGATTTCAATATCATTAAATAACATTTCACCTAATTTATCATTTAAGCATGGTGTGTCTGCATCATGTAGAATACAATTAATGTGATATTTTTATAATTTACATTAAACAAAGAATAAAATAAAAAATAAAAAATTGAATACGAATGGTTTTCTGTTTTGTAGATCAAATAAAAATATAAAGGTGCCTACATAAATTGTTTAAAATATTAATAAACTTAAATTCTTTAACCGAGAAGAGCTAGTTTAAAACTAAGGAAACTTTTTTCGCCATGTTATCAACAGAAAACATATGACTACCTACCTACTTAAATTCTCTTTAACCATAAATATCTTTATTAAATTTATTTATAACAATAACTAGAATTTTAATATACACACATTAAAAGTGTCTAGGGATCAAGCATTTTTATGCGGATTTCTTGAGATTGAGATGTGGCTTTGTAATAAATTTATGATTTTATAAATTTATATGGATCCTTTTTGGTGCATTTCATATTTGAAACAGGAACTTTCAATCAATTTCTAGTAAAAGATGAAAATCAGCTGTCAATATTTTCCCTATAAAAACATACAACGCATTGAAGACATTATTAGTGCTACTGTTTCCCTACTACTGATTAAAACCAACGTTATTATGGAGCGGCGACGTCATTTAAGCAGGGAAGAAATGCTCAGAGCCGTGGGAATGATAGAAGCTGGTTCCCGGCAACGTACTGTGGCTTTAGCTCTGAATACAAGTCAGAGTGTTATCAGTCGACTTTGGACACGTTACCGAAGCACTGGTACCGTGGCTGAGCGCCATGGAGGACGGTATCGCTGCACCACACGGAGACAAGACCGATACATTCAAATCACAACTCGAAGAGCTCCAACAATAACCGCCATGATGTTAGCCGTGAGGCTTCATCACTCTTCAGGGAACTTAATTAGCGACCAAACAGTCAGAAACCGCTTGCATGAAGTGAACCTTCATTCCCGAAGACCGCTAAGGGTACCACCTATAGCAATGCACAATCGTAGGATTCGATATCAATGGGCTCTTGAACACAGAAATTGGGCAGAAGAACAATGGCGTTTCGTGTGCTTTTCTGATGAGTCTCGTTTTGGTATGAGACCGGATACAAGACGTATACGACACTGGAGAACCCCTGGACGCCAACAGCGATTAAAATCCTGCCAGGAAGTCCATCCTTATAGTGGTGGAACCATCATGGTATGGGCGGGTATTTGGATCGGCGGAAGAACTGAGTTGATTTGGATCAGAGGCAACCTCAACGCTCAAATTTATGCTGAGACGATTGTATCAGACGTCATCGTTCCTCTACAAGTGCAAATCGGTCCCTTATTTCAGTTAATGCATGATAATGCACGACCGCACACCGCAAGAGTTGTAAGACAGACTCTCGCCGCAGCTAACATCAATGTCATGCCCTGGCCTGCTCAGTCGCCAGACTTGAACCCGATAGAGCATGCATGGGATATGCTACAGAGAAGAGCTCTGCCGAATATGGAGGGTATCCAGTCGCAAGAAGACCTTTTTTTGTTGTTGCAACGAACATGGGCGGCCATTCCACAGCGTGATTTGGATGAACTCATTTTGAGTATGCCAAACCGATGTTCTTGTGTTGTTAGTGTTCGCGGTAGAAACACGGATTATTAATTGTTTAAGTTACCCAATAAAATTTTAAAGAAAACTGTTATTTCAGTCTTTTTTTCGAACTTTAATGTTAGTGGTTCAAATGTCAAAAATCCCTTTATTAGGAAAATGGCAAATTTCTTTATTAATGCAAAGGTGACTTGGTTTATCGTTACTGTAGACAAACGAAAACACTTTATTTGATGAATCCTTAAAGAAAATTTTAATTAATATTAATCAGGAGAAAAGTTATTGCAAAAATATATGTTGATCCCTAGACACTTTTGATGTGTGTATTATGATAAAAAAGTACCTAGTATAAAAACAGTTTTACAACCTGCCGTGCGATTCTCTAAGCTAAAGCCTTGATAGCTGCGGCTGCTGCAGCGCTGAGAAATGATGCTGTTTCTTTCATATTCATAGAATTGGAAAGAGACAGCAGATCACAGGTCTATGTGTCGCTTAGAGAATCGCATAGCTGGTAGCACAGCCACGCCAGCCGCCAGCCAGCCTTTTTACATTGTACCTGCTAATACGAGTATACTTACACGTAATTTTTTTTACCTATTCTATATATGCTATAATGAAAACGGAAAAGATAAAGAAGCTGTTCTGTGATCATGAATATATCACGTATATTTGTGATATTTCATCGTCCGATTGACCTAAAGACAAACAAGCCGACATGGCCACTCTCATATTGCGCGGTGCCCGGTCGGAGGCGCTGCTCGGAGGCGATCCTTCGGCATATGTGACAGCTCGCCTGTGACAACTAATAAAGTAAATGGCGGTGACACGGCTCGCGGAATGTTACCGAATAGATGTGGTACTGTTCTCTAAGGTTTAAGCGAGCACTACACATTGAAATGAAACACTTTTTGAGGATTAACTCGCGTTTAATTTTACTAGATTACATAGTTTTCAGTTTCCTGTCGTTTCGAACCCTTTGCAGGGTCCTTGGCCACAGTCTCCCCGTGGAAGACATTGAGACTGTCACTGACCGTCAGGAAACTAAAAACTATGTAATGTAGTAAAGTTAAACGCGAGTTAATCCGTAAAAAGTGTTTCATTTAAATTAGATGTGGTACTGATAAACATTTTGTAAGTAGTCAGCACAAACTGCAAGACCTAAAAATATTGTAAACTCTATTTGCATAAACCTGAAAGCACCCGGTAAAAATAAAAATAATTGTCTGTATGTAAGTAACTTCTAACTATGAGACGACCAACACCTCAGTCTCCCTGTGACCACGGACCCTGCAAAGGGTTCGACACGTCAGTCAGCATTCACAGAAACTCAGCAGTGGGTAGATATAGGCTGATTATATCGATAGATTTCACATGTTAAGGACAGACTTTTAGAAAAGGGCTATTACACTGTAAGTGATTACATCAATGACAAAAATGCATGGAATTAACATTCCTCTAGTTTCGCACACATTGTTCTAATGCGTTCATAGTGCCCGAGTAAAACTTTTAGATTCACTTTTGTTTTATCTTTTATTTTATTATATAATTGTTTTATGAATATTGACTTATTATAAGATCAATGACTATGTTGCAGACAAAAATGCATGGAAATAAGTCTAATCTGTACTAGTGTTTATTATTATTATTTTTAGTCTATTATTAACTATTATTTCATTCAATTATTATGAATTGTTAAAATTATTTAGTTTAGTTATTATTAATTTTATTGATGCTTACAAATTGTACTTAATTATGTTTAATAAATTGTACCTACTTAATTAGATCTATGACACTGTAAAGTAACATTGTTACTTAGAGGGAGAAAAAAGTAAGGCCTCCTGAGTTTCTTGCCAGCTCTTCTCGGTCGAAGGCTCTCCCAAAATCCGAACTGGTGGTAGATTGGTTAGGTAGGTAGATTAGGTAGGTAGAGTAGATTATGGTCTGTGCCAGCTAGGTGTGCATGAAGGGTCATTTACCCCACTTGTACCAGTGGGGTGCTGCAGTTTAGGTAAGTTCGGCCGGCGTACCTCCCAGGAAGGCCGCCTAGGCGTACCGTAGAGATGAGCATTTACCCGGTAAATACCCGACTTGTGGGTAAATACCCATTTTTACCTATTTTTACCCACCCATTTTCAATTTATACCGGGTAAAAATTAAACTCAGTTTAATTTAAACCAATTATTGAATTTGGTTATAGATACTATTACATACCGACTAAAGCATATTGTTAAGTCATTCTAAGTCTAATACTTAGTAGAATTCTATTCATTTTCGAGCTGAGGCACGACTTTTGTTTATTAAGATATTCAAAATGTTCATACGTTAGTTATCATTTCTAGTTAAATTTCTGTTTTAATTATATTATATGTCTGGGACATGCACCCTGGTATACCTTGTTCTTTTAGGTATTTGACATACGAATTACGAAGTCAACCTATTCCCGGTTCCTTAAAAAACTACTTTTTTATAATAGATGGGCTTGCTCTTGGCCACATTCTTATCCGTAGGATTAAGAAGAAACCGACGATGGAGCGAGCTTGCCCAGAAGCAGCCTATTCATTTGGGCTATAAAGATGTTGGACTATATGCTCTTAGGAACACAGACGCCGACAGGGAATTCCATACCTTGGCTGTACGCATTATGAATGAAAACGATTAGCGCTTGGTGCGTATGAGTGGAATATCAAAAGGGTGGTAAGTAACCCGCCGTACGTCTGGACTCCCGATGGTAAAAAGGGGACGGTGGAATGAGCTCGTGTAGCTCAAAAGCACACTCTTCGAAGTACAACCTGTAAAATACCGATAAGCATGCAACTGAGCGATGGACGGTGAGCGAGACTGTGAAGCTTAGTTTTCACAAGCTTATCGTCACCTATAAGTTTCCTGGCTCTGCGTTCCACTGAATCGAGCGAGGCAAGTTGATATTTTGCTTAGCCGTCCCAAAAGTGGCAGCAATACTCCACGCACGACCGGACTTGTGCTTTATATAGAGTTAGAAGCTGTTCTGTCGTGAAATATCGCTTAACCTTATTTAGAACACCCAGCGTTTTCGCCGCAGTTTGAGCCTTGATTTCGATGTTGTCGCCCAAGTTTAGATTGGAGGTCAATTTCATGCCGAGGAGATCGAAATTGTCGGTAATTGGTACATCTACACCCCAGAAAGTAGGAGCCAGGTTAAAAGGACTCTTTTTAGCCGAGAACAAACACGCCTGCGTTTTGGTGGTGTTAAAACTGACCAAATGGTTGTCACCCCATTGGGAGACAAGACTTAAAGTCAAGTTTGTCTGCTCAACCATGGCTTCTCTTAAGGAACGAACTTCCTCTCCACCGACCCTTGCGCTAGACAGATACCTCTTTGTGATCGTGTTGTCATCTGCATACCCAACAATTCCTGGCTTGAGCAGATCGTTATTATACACCAAGAAAAGGGTAGCAGAGAGAACGGAACCCTGAGGGACCCCGGCATCGATAGCCATGAGGTCGTAGGAAGGAACAGCCATCATCAATGATTACTCTGATTGACCGTTCACTTAGGAAGTTTAAAATCCAGACACGAAAATCAGCAAAGATGTCGTACGCTGGAAGCTTGCTCAGCAAGCCAGCGTGCCAAACCCGGTCAAAGGCTTTCTATATGTCAAGCGACACGGCAAGCGCTTCGCCATGCTTCTCGGTTGCCTCGCCCCAGCAATGAGTTACGTGCACTAGAAGGTCCCCCGTGGAACGGCCCCACCGAAAGCCATATTGGCATTTGCAAGCTTCCAGGACTGAGGAACCGCTCTAGTAAGAAGAGAAAGGCGGTACAGACGCGTTAGAACCGGAGACAATTCAGGCGCACAGACCCTAAGTAGTCTAGCTGGAATCCCGTCCCACATAATTCAAATGACGCTGTATAAAGGCTGTAATGTATTTATCATTCTCCCTGTTACTGCAAGCTGGCAGCGTCGCACGCACTAAATATAAGGTGACTGCTAGAAACCGCAAGAAACTTCAAGGGCTGGTCAGGTCAAGTGTATTAAAAATGACAAAAAAGGAATTTGTGTTTTTTTTCATTATTAATCTAACACTTAACATAATAATAATTACAGTTAAAAAAGGGCCCGACCGGGGGGCCATTTCTTATCTTGTAACTCATGCCCCTGTCCCTTCGGGGAGGAGGTCTAGGAGAGGTAGGGCCTTTGGAGGCGACAATCGGCCTGCAGTGGGCGGGTGTCATTGGGCACCGACGACCTACGCTAGGGTGGTTCGGTCACCACCCTGTATGCGCCCATGCTCGTGGCAGGGATCGGGTGAACTCCTCACTTTCGTCGCCACTCCCTCTCCCATCGTCTCGGCTATCCCCTCCACTTATGGTGGTGCTTGGGATCCGTTTTCGCAAGGCCACCTCCCACCACGTGCCAGTAGGAGGGGATGGGACTCGGGTCCCCAATAGGAAATTGTTTCCCACCTGCGCGTTGCTCCCTAACCAGATACTGTTTTGCTTCCTACCCTCTGTTTGCGTTTGGGGCCTTGATGGCAGCGCTCGCCAGGCTCGCGCCCGGTTGGACTCAGGGATGTATTGTGTTGAGTTGGCTTGCGAGTTGGTTGGGCAACATCATTAATACTGAATATATTAATAATAATATTTTCATTTTATGCGCGTTATCGGAACCTTGATGCTATCGATAGTCGTTGGACTTAATTGCACCTTAAACACGCACATTTAATTTCAGTTGTAAAAGCAAAATAAATGGGGTCTTATTGCACTTTGCAGACTAACGTAGGTACTTATCGCCCAGCTGACGTGAACGGGTCAACAGACGATGGTCGGTGGCCGGCCGTCGTTGCCCACGCGTTGTAAATAATCGTTATTTTTAATTGTTTTTGATTTCATTTTTCTTATGTTATTGCTTTAAAATAAATTTGGTACTTACTCAAAGGCTATCTAATTAAAATTCACAAAATGAATTATTTAATTAAAAATGTCAAAAACACCAATTCCTTTTTTGTCGTGTTTAAAACACTTGACCTGACCAGCCTTTGAAGTTTCTTGCGGTTTCTAGCAGTCCCCATAATACCGCACGCAGCCTTTCGCCCCTTTCGCGTACGACATAAATACCACTCCACGTGGTATTTACGTCGTACGCGAACATGTTCATTCGAAGTGCATTTCAACTAGCTAGATCTGCGCCATTTTGTTGTGTTTTAGTTGAAAATAGATGTTGATAAAGATTTAAAATATAATCAACTGTGTTTTATTTGAAATCAATATTTTATCTTCAACGGTCAAGATCGAAACTAACATCGTAGATCATTTTAAGGATAGTAAAGCCAATTAAATATTTTTATAGACAGTATTCAATTTTTACCCGGTATTTATTAAAAATACCCGGTATAAATGGATATAAATGGGTAAATACCCTTTTTTACCTTTCCTCTCAATTTTTACCCACCCGCCCATCTGTAGGCGTACGACAGCAAAGGTTGCCGCTCGGCTCGCACGCTCCACGTCGCGCGTCGTCGCTTAAGGCCAGGCATTTCTCTCTCGCGGCTTCTCTCTCGCTCTCTCGATGGTACGGGACGGGTATAACAGCGAAGCGGCGCATTTTATAGGTTTTATTGCCTATATGTATAGACTTTATAGGATTCTCTGCTAATTTATCTGCGAATTGTTTGTCTTTCGTTGAGTACAAAAATTAAATGTAAAGTATCAGTAGTTTAGTCATAATATTGAAAAAACATTACAAAAAGGGGTAATTTTGAGATTTTTTTTTTCTATCGAGTGAAGTTCATTCGATCTTATAACTGAATGAGACTTTGAATAGATTAGATCCATAACTATGGCCTGACCGCAGCCGCTGTGCCGCGCCTTGGGTATGCGCGGGTGGTGGGGGGAGTGGGAAGTAAAGAGCATGAACTCACATGAGATTCGTAGTGTCAGACAGATCTTACGATATCGAAGCACAGTTTATTGAAGCCTTATATTTACGAGTATAATTACATCCAATCCGTTTTTGTCCAGTATGATTTTTAGATAAGTACAATTAAAGAACCAATATAAATGAAATAAATCTTTAATTCTTGGAAATATATAATATAAACTTTCTTTGTTTGCTTTTCTTTTCTTAAAATATTCGGCCACTTTAAAAATGACTGTCTTGATTATCTCGAGATAATGCTCGACCCATTTTAGATATTTTATCTCATGTGCGTCTGACACATTAGTTGCCGCCGTGAGCGATGACGGCAGAATGACAAAATGGAGCAACTGTTTCGCCCCCCCGCCTCGCCGCTCGCGTGCCCGGGGCGCGGTGCGGCGGTGGCGGTCAGACTATACATACTTTTTTTTCCAGAATTTAAACCATTATTTTCTATGTCTCAGATGGTTTGAGAAACTCAAAGCGCGACCTATCTAGCCTTAACTCGTAATCCCTACGCGCGCGCGTAAACCCTGCGCTCTTGACGGACGTCAAATCGATATCGAGTCGGCTTTGCTTAACGGAATATGAACGCTCGGGTCACACGATGGGTTTTGGTTTCGCGTGGGGGTCGTTGGAAGGTGAACCTTCTGTACGGAAGTAATATTAGTTATTCTGTGCTTGTACCAAGACGAAAAACGAAACAATTTTAAAACACACAAATTTAGGCTTATTAATTTTTGACGTTTTTTATGCTTAAGTTTTTATAAAAAAAGATATTTGAATGATTAAAAATGTCAACCTTATTGATTAGGTACTAATGTTTTCCAAAACTCATTTCAACAGTTACTTTATTTTACTTTAAAAACTCAGTTATTTCCAATTTCTATCACTTACCACAATATCAATACGAAATTGGAAATCACATTTAATTTTATTCCTTAAAGTAATAACTTAAGTTAACAATACATTATGATTTATCATTCTTCACCTTTCATCCTAAAAAAACGATAAATTACCTATAAATTTTAGCCGTTTGTGTCGCTAGGGGAGAGACACTTGCCCGCTATTTTTGTCTCGTACCAGGATACGTTTGTTTACACAATTCTATGACCACGGCTTATATTTCGGTTCGACGCGATTCTATTTCGGCGTGCAGTGGTACTGGGGGTAGCGATGCGCATTTGTATGGCACAGACTATAGCTCGTTAGATTAGTTGTTAAGTCTTAACTATAAGTTAGTTAACTGTTTTTTATTATTATTATTATTGACGTCAATAAGTGCTTGTAAAGGTTTACATTGAATAAATAATTTGACTTGACTTTGACTTGACTAGATAGATTAACCACACCTTTAAGGGGGTGCAGCGCAATCGCAAAACTAACATAAGTCTCATAATGAACTTCAAAGCAAAAGCAATCATACCATCACGCGCTAGTGTTAAAAATTGAAATTTACTTTTTTAAGATGGGGGTGACCTGCGGAATAGCAATACAAATATTTTCATGTAAGAATTATTGTTTCATGCGAAGAAAAATGTTTTTGGAGTCATTAGATTTATGTATTGTTTGTTATTTTTTAAAGAATTTGTTTCAAATTTCAACAAGGCCACGATCTTTTGCAGTGATCAGGCTGACTTACCTAAGTTTTTTTCAGCGCATAGTACAAGTAACTTAAAAATACGTAAATTTTCACAATTTCGTGCAGGATCCCCTTAAGAAAAAGGTGCTGGGACTGCTTGCATAGCTTGGGGATTGTTGATTTTTATTTATTTCTTTTAAACTTAGTTTTTAATATTATTTTAGTGTGTTTGTTTTTGCTCTTTATTTTAATACTGGTTCAAAATTTAATTTATACTTCCTGTTATTTTCGAAGTGTTCAATAGTGAATGTTGTGCGTACCTTTTATAGGTGTATATATATCAGTACTTGTCTTCTGTTTATGAAACCTTGTTAAATGCACACATATGTACACTGTAGGTATGTCTAAATAAATAAATAAAATAAATAGATTGTAAACGAAAAAGTCCACAGATCTCGTGCTCTACACGACTTGAAAGGGCAATGAACGCGTAATTTTTCTTTCTGTCGATAATTTTTATTTTTTTACAGAACCAAAAAAAAAAAAAAATTTCAAAACCAAGTTTTCCAAAATATTTTTAGTTTATCTTAAAACCCTTAGAATTCCGCGTCTTTTGAGCTGTCATACGTCTTCGTGACCGCACGCGAGCCGCCCGCCGCCGCGTGATATCGCACCTCGCGCCGCGCAACCTCGCGGCTAAGGGCACCTCTACAGCCTCAACCGTCACTAATATCAAAAAAAGTGCAATAAGGTAAAATATTCCTTAGTTCAATACCGAGGTGCTAATTTAATTTTTTTTTAATTCGGCGCCGTTATAATTTTCTGGGAAAACACACGATTTATCGGTCAAAAAAGTCGGTTTTTTTTCAAATACCAAAAATGGTTTTTGACTTTTCCGAAATATTTTTACATAATTTTAAACCCCTTCTCATTCCGCGTCGTTTGAGCCCTCATACGTCCTCGTGGCCTTAAGCCTCAGTGTATCACAGGGTATCACTACTGGAGCGAACGAAAAAACATTTTCAATGTTAAAAATATTAATAGTTACGGATTTTTTTTTTTTTTAGTTTGTAACGGGTAAGCGCTTGGCCTTCATCTCACCTGATGGTAAGTGACGATAAGGCCGAAGGTGGAAGCGCGCTTCACCCGGAATCCTCAACCACTGAGGAACTGGCTATCTTATCGCAAGAATTGTTGAAGGATTGTTGGTTATTCTGTGCTAGCACGTGCGAAGTAGCTTCTTTCGTAGCTCTCGGTCCTCGTCTTGCGGGCGGACAGCTCCACTGCGTTCCATTGTCCAATTTAATTGTATTAGCGGAGAGTTTCAACGTTTTTAACATTTTTCCAACATTCTTTTTCCATGTGACCGGGTGATTTAATTTTTGGCATCAGTCTGACTTTCATATACGACGGTTCAAAGTTAGAAATATTTTTGTAACAAAAAATATTTTGATAGCAAACTATGATATCGGCGTTATCTTGTAGTTTGGTGTAACAGAGGTCTAAAGGCGGCAATAAATTGATGTTTTTTTTAAGAACGACGTATTTTTATGTAAACAAAGGCTTTATAATACATACATACAATATAATCACGACTATTATTCCCGAAAGGTTAGTCAAGAGACTAGTAGGACTGAGGACAGTAAAAGCAGTCCCCTACCATAGTCAACTTTTCTAAACAAAGGCTCTATATTGTCTCTGTGAAATGTGATGTAATAGAACCTTTTAAGGGTCCGTGACTCGAATGTTTAATTTTAAAATCAAAAGTTTACAAAATTTTACCGCGTACTGAAAAACTCACTAGTGATTGCAAATTTTCCCACCGGTCTTGGACTTAGAGGGTTCGATTTCCAGCGGGTGTTACCCACAGCTTTGGGTACTCGGTTTGGTTGGTGGTAGGGCTTGTTAAGTCCGCCTGGCTAGCTACCACTATCTTATCTAAAGTCTGGTGCCATAACAACATTTTTAATAGCATTGTTGTGCTCCGAAAGTTTAGAGATAAGATAGCCAGTTCCTCAGTGGTTGAGGATTTTGGGTGAAGCGCGCTTCCAGCTTCGGCCTTTAACGTCACTTACCATCGTGAGGTGAACACCAATTGTTCACATACAGTGAATAAAAAAATGTTAGTTGCGCTTTGCACTGGCAGATCAGCACTAGCGCTAGCGCCGCCCGTTAAAAACGGTAAGCTGTTTGTTTAGCGCGTTTGTGAATCACACAAAAAGCCATTAAACTATCCGTACGTTCGTAATTCGGGCAGTTAGCACGTCGCGCAATCTGCGAAGTGCTGTAATGAATTGGCTGCTCCGTGATTGATGCGGTTCGGCCGTCATCCGCTAATGGCGGCGCGGGGGATTCACGCACTGGCCGTGGGAACCGCTGCGACTCTTACCGTAAGAGTCGCAGCTGTTCCCACGTCTTACTAGCGTTAGACTCTTACCGATTGGCCACGACCATCGGAGCATGCGCGCTTTCTTTGACCGTTGCGCGTTTACGGAAGTCTCAGTCAATGATCACGAAAGGACGCAATCAAACACAATTAAATTTCTCACCACTTCAGCCTCGGCCACTAGCACGAGCATCTGACGCGGCAATCAGATTTCTAGTACGTTGCGTGTTATACTACGCTGTCTTAGTCAATCGTATTGGAAAGATCACAATTCACAATGAAATCGCGGTTAGAGAGGTGGTTTTCGTCATACTTAAGGCCAACAGCCCGCTCGATGGAGAGGCGTTTGCGTCGCCAAAAATATCGAGCGTATTTTGCCGTTCCAAGCTTTAGTTCTTAGGCTTCTTTATTTTCTTATTTCACTGGTCTAGTACAGCTACCAACAAAGCGGTATAAACCAATAAAAACAATAAAAACCAATAAAGAAGTTTTCTAAAGAAATTCAGAACAAATTTGAGCGTTTTTAAGACCATTACAACTGCGATGCTTTGTCACCCAGTGCGTGCAGATATTTATGAACGGAGCGCATTTCATTACATAACGAAATATGATTCAGTTGCGGCCGGTGAGATGGAAAAGACGTTTAGCTGGCGTAACTCACCGCGTAAATATGTTTTTAGTTGCCTGCCTATGACTTTGTGTTCAAGGTTCATATAAATGATTATTGTAAAAACTCGCGCTCTGGGATATGTGCATTATTGTTATTTGAATTTGTTAGAGTGATAATCAAATAATGATTGAATGAAATGAATGAAAATTGAATTGAATGATTGAATGATTTTTTTTCTAGTAGGTAAACTTTTTCCTATATCTATAAAGCATTGTGAATGCAAAATTTCATTATTGAAGAATAAAATAGAGCTTTGTTACCACTGCTACAAAGAAAGGTTGAATAAAAACTTAGTTTAATTGTTTTATCAGCTAAATAAGAATGAGAATAAGAATAAATTTATTGAAAAATCGGAACATTTACAATAAAATACAATATTTATAAAACATGAATAAAGTTCTTATCGCCTAATTACCAGGGGTTCCCAAACTAGGCTAGGCCTGACTCTTGGGAAACTAGTAACAGTTACATTACATGTTTCATGTTTGGCAGTGATGAGTAATTGAGGAAGTATACAAAGTTTATACTTATGTGTGTTGTGTAATGTGTTGCTTGTGTAGTGTAAGTGTAAGTATCGCTATGTCTGTACGCGAGCGGGTGAGTTGTGTCAAGATCCAGACATAAGTGACTCAGTTATGTCATAGCCATATGTGGATAATAGTGTAACCACTTCAGCTTTGACTTCTCTCATAGAGCAGTTCCTTAAGTTGCAGCGGGATGCTACAGCGTTATAAGTCGCCGGGTGGCAGTACCCGGAAAATCTTTCGGCAAAACTGGTCTTGACCGTAGGCGCAGGGAGTCTATAATACGCGTCTACCAATTAGTGTTTTGTAGTCGGAGGAGTTGACGGACGATTCGAGCTGAGTTTATTAATAATAAAAATAACAAGAATATAGCATATATACATACATAAAACACGACTATTATCCCCGAAGGGTTAATCAGAGACTAGGCAATGAGGACCGGAAAAGCAGTCCTCTGCCATAGTCCATTTTTCACCAAATAGCGACTGCATATGTGCTCAGCGTGATAGGTGGTGAGTCCAACGCCGCTCTATGCTGATGCAGTCTTTAGTCCGTTAGTCGCCTTTTACGATACCCAAGGAAGAGAGGGATGATAGTGTTCTTTTACCGGTACGCGACACGGGGTTAATACGCACCTTTATGCCTACATTTAAAATGTTTGAATTTCGTCTTCCTGTTTACTTTGTTTGTTAATAGTTAGCCTTGTGTCACAGGCGTCCTCCAAGGCTCTCTACTCAGCCCTGTTCCATGCTACTTACATCCACATTTTCCCCACTGTCTTCTTTATGTCATCTTCTCACCTTGTACTTTGCCGTCGTCTTTTCTTTTGCTACCTTTAAATTAGTTCACGTTTATAGGTATACTTATGATCTATAACAGCACATTGGGCTATAGCCTACACGCTGGCCCAATGCGGGTTGGTGGGTTAAACATTGTCAAAAGAGGTGCCTACCTAGTTAGTACACGTTCAAAAAGTTAAACATGGTCATAACTCAACAATGTCGTATCTACGTCAGTAACATTTTTCAACGGCGAATGTCCTGAAATCCGGTGTGCATTCTCATGCAAATGTGACATCAATAAAATACGGCTAACACGCGGGAAGCTGGTTAATTGACCACCCCTGCTAATGGCTGCGGGGTTGCGAACCTCTGGACGTGCGGCCGTTATTGTATGCGAAAAACATTGGACTGTCAATGAGAAGGAAATACTGAACACAATGTATACACAGATATTGTTGGCGATGGTCTACATCAGCCTTTTTAATTTACTTTAATTATTTATTGTTCGAACGGCTACCAATGCTTGGCTTTATAAGGATCGACTCCCGGAAAACCATGTCCTGTAAGTGGTTTGAAGATATACCGATTGTTCTGAGATATATTTGTAAAAAAGCGAGAATTGATCGTTTTCTTTAGCACTCGTGTACCTTTACTTAAGAAATTAAGACTACAATTGTATAATGTCAAGCACTTCACATGGAGATATCAAAAAAACTGGAGTAGGTATATAGATAGTGTAAATTTGGCAAACAAGGTGCCAGTAAATTCCATAAATCACAAGTTTTCTGCCTTAGAATAAAAAAATAAACCTTGAACTATATAACACATAAAATAAGGCTTGTCTAGCCCGGCCCAACTATATTTTTTTCTGCCTTAGAATACAAACCCTAAATAATGTAACACAAAACAAAGCTTGTCTAGCCAGGCCCTACTCAGAATCCCACATCGCATACCGTCACGGGTCATTTTAACAATATTTCGGGCGCCAATTTGGTGCGGCGGCAAAGCCAATGTTAATATTAAACATCTCTCAGGCACCCGCCCGCGGCGGCCCGAGATTGAAATATGCAAATACCTGATCGAGTTTAGCTCCGACAACTGTTCGCGAGGTTAAGCTTGGTAGAGTGTACCAGCGCTAAAATGACTAAAAAGACGGCTGACTTTATAGATAATATATGACCAGGATTACACAAATTGTTATCAGAATAAATAGAATAGAAATAGAAATAGAATCGCCCGTTTGTCGGAGATGTAGACGGAAACAACAGCTTTCCTTTTATTACAATCCTGATACACTTATTTTGCTGCATTCACTCCTACAGTATTATTTAGGATACATGCTCCTCTTTGACCATTCGCAAGAATATCTTACTTTACATTCGCTGGTCAAGAGGTCTTCTCCTTCTAACTGGTTTCACTCTCATTTTCTCTAACCTATTACACATTTTTTTTTTGCTTTCATTCGTCAATTCTCTAGCAGCTCATAAAAGATAGGTTCTAAAAAATCTTTGATTTTGATTCTACATTTTCTAATTTTTCTTCTTCTTCGTCGGTAGATATCATTAATACTTCTACATAGAAATGTCGATTTCATCACATGCTTACTAAAGACAAATTCACTCTGGATGGATGATCTATCACAAGGAGGATGAACAAAAATGAGTAAGAGGAAGAGGAATGTGTGCTATCCCTTTCGCACTGCAGCTCGCGAAGGCTCGTGTAGTCCCGCGGCCCCATTGTAAATCAGTTAGTGAAGATTGTTTCCGAAGATGACGCTGTAACTCGGTTTGCGCGGATACGCTACTGTTTAACGCCCGTAGTAGGGCAGGGTTGTCACCACATAGGAAAATATACTATAATTATGCTGTCACAGTGCTAGCCAAAGGCTTCCATTAATGAAATCAAGTCTTCGCTTCAATTGATGAGATGATAGGGTCATAACCCACCATGCTGACCCAATGTAACCCGCATTAGGTGGTTTTTATTGGCTATTTTACCCTCCTTCCCAAGCACGAAGGAGCTCGTTTTTTTAATTTAGTCAATACCCAGTGACCCGGCTTTACGAAAGTTTCTTAACGGGCTGGAGCGATAGTTATATCCTTCACTTTATTCATTGTTTACTGGCGGCCCGCCCGCGACTTTTTCCGCGTGCAGTGTAAGCACTCCGTTTCCCGTAAAGAATTTCCAAAAAAGAAAACTTACTATCTTTGTACTGACATTTACAAACACAACAAAATAATTATTAGCCAAATAGGTACAGCCGTTTGGAAGTGATGCACGAACATACATTCCTGGCAATTGATTTTTATTTAAAGTAGAGTAATTATTCACGGAATAATTACTACTTATGCTTTATGTTGATTTTGATTTATCCTAGTGATTAAAAAGTTACATAGAGTAGGTTGTCAACCCTACCCTCCCTTATAGCCTAAAGGGTTTCACTCCCGTCAAATTGTCGTTTAAAAACAACGCTATTAAACAAACCGCGGGCTGATGCGTTTTGCGACCTCATAAATATTAAACGGACGCCGGTATTGTACCAGACTACAACTTCTATGTGGAATGTTGAAACTAATTTAGGGTTGAGATGAACACAAACAAAGCAAATGCATACTGAAAATAAATGTCGTAAAAGATGACTATGCTTACTTACTGAAATATGTATTCTTACATGATCAAAAATCCTCATCAGTAAAATACACGGTAGTTGAGGAATCAGAGTGAAGCCACTTTCACCCGGCCTTATCACCAGGTGAGATGAAGGCCAAGTGGATAAAGAAAAAAAGGGCATATAGGCATACGTATTTACGTATTTTTGTTTATAAATCTTTATGCAAATAAGACATTCAATGTGTAACGGACGCATTTTGATTTTTATCTATGTTTTTGCTTAGAACATTAAATTTAGTCTTGCAAAATGGGTTTTTTATTACGTTTTTGAATCACCACTGTTGTCTAGTAGCTAAACGGCCACCGGTCTTTTAAACACAGGTTCCCCATTTTGAATGTAAACTTAAACTTAAAAACTTAAACTTTAACTTTCCTACACTCACACCAAGTAGCTAGCCCAAGACAAGCTTCATTATGAAACTCGTTAAATGGTTACTAGACAACGGATAAACATACTTAAAATACTTAAATATATACCTACTTATTGTACATAGAAAACACCCAGACCCGAGACAATTTCGAAAAACAATAATTTCTAAATTGACCGGACCGGGGATCGGACCCTGGACCTCAGACATGGCGACACCATGAAAACCGGTGTACAAACCACTCGACCAAAGAGGTCGTCATAATCAATTTTGATTTAGCGAT
Organism: Scoparia ambigualis; assembly: GCA_963921215.1. Taxonomy (NCBI): domain Eukaryota; kingdom Metazoa; phylum Arthropoda; class Insecta; order Lepidoptera; family Crambidae; genus Scoparia; species Scoparia ambigualis. The sequence continues at coordinate 38,066,050 of OY992506.1, read as the reverse complement.
AATAATACCTAATGTCAGTAAAGTTGTTGTGTTCTGACAATTATAGAAAAGATAGCCATTACGGGTGATGTGCGCTTTCACAATATTTTTTTTTAATATTAATACACTTACACTTTTTTATATTAATATTATATTAATACACTTACCATCAGTTTAAATGGAGGCAAAACGCTATATTATCATAATCAACGCTTATAAGTCCACTGCTGGTGGTCTGGCCACTCCTAAAGCATGCTACTGAGCCGAACCTGTTGTGAACATACATTCATTAATCACGACTATTATCCCCGAAGGGTTAGTCAGACACTAGGCAATGAGGACTGCAAATACTACCATAGTCCACTTTTCACCAAATAGCGACTGCACATGTGCTCAACGTGACACGTGGTGAGCCCATCGTCGCTGTAATGCTGTGGCAGCAAAGTACCACGGGAATTCTTTTAGATAGTGGACTGTATGTTTTAGGTGTTTGGTATCAAAATATTAAATTACACAATGCTTTCGGTGTTCTAATCTGCCTAGGCAACTACCCATAATATGGCAAAAAACACTTACCTCGACCAGCTTTCTTAGGAGACGCTATCTGAGGCTCGTTCTGCAGTTCTTGGTTCGGTTTTGTGTAGATTTATATATTTTTGTTTAAAGTATTGCGATGAACGTCACACGCACGATATTTTCAGCAGACGGAAGGGCAGAACAAAAGAAAAACACCGACTGACACCCCCCACCGAAAGCATCATGAGGCTTTCCAGTACAAAAAGCTAAATTGAACAAGCAAAAAAAAAAATTTATAAATAAAAAATAAATAAAATGTGTTTATTGAACGATAAATGGTTTCAAATATAAAATTTTAAACGATGTTATCCGCTTAAGCTTAATAACTGTGTAGCAGATAACAACGCCCGCCCCCAAAGAGTATCAGAGGTAGGGCAGTATTTATACATACAGTTTACAATTAATAACCTTTTCAATATAACTAGGTACAATAAAAGTTTGTGTGTGTGTGTGTGTGTTCTATTGCAAATTTATTCGACGGACTTCATAAGTCATTCTGTGTCCTCGTAAGAGAACTCTTTCTTTTTTTCTACTCAGAAAGCCAAATGAGGATTCTTTTTATTCATTGCTTTAGCGTTAGAGAATAAATACTGATAACTTTATTTATTTTGTTGTATAATGCAGAGCTTATAAAGCAAAAGTGGCGACTGGCAACAGTGGTACGACGGAATTGTATTTCGCAGATGTTGTCATTTCTGCGCTTAGAGTTTGCTGTTAAAGGGTTACCTACTAACATGAGCTCATTGTCACGACATGAGTCATAAATGAAAAATTAGTTAGGAAAAGGTAAAAGACACAGCTCAAAAACCAGCTACCAGCTGGTTTTTGAAAGACATGTTTCTTAGTACGTAGAGTTACTTTTCGAACAATGCCATCTAAACCAGGATGAATATTTTCAATCCTTGCAAGTGGCCAATTGCACGGATGGGCTTGTACGTCTTTAACCAAAACTAAATCTCCGACCTTCAAATTAGGTGAAGAAGTGGACCATTTGACTCTTTGTTGAAGTGTATTTAAGTAATCTTGAGTCCATTTTCTCCAAAACAGTTGTGAGCATTGTTGTAAATATTGCCAACGTGACAAATGGTTAATTGAAACGTCCATTAAATTGTATTCCGGTACAGCAGTCAAACTCTTGCTTACATGAAAATATCCCGCAGTTAAAACGTTAAAGTATGCCAGCCTCCCAGAGCCCGCCCATGTGAGGAGCACTAGGTGGATTAAATCTCCAATCAATCTGACGGTGAGCGCATCCGTCAAAGATTTCATTACGGTTACTTGCATGCAATAGAAACTTTTGTACTTCCGTTAAGTGTTTATTGGAAGCAACGAAATTCGTGCCGCAATCCGAATAAAGGCACGCGCATAAGCCACGACGAGCTACGAACCTATCTTATGTAGCCAAAAAACAATCATCTGCTAAAGAAGATAAAACTTCTAAATGGAATGCTTTTGTAGAAAAACATAGCAAAAAGCGCTAAGTAAGCTTTTCCTACTTTCGCGTTACGACGCAAGCTTTCTTTTATAAAAAAGGTCCCATAAGTCTACTCTAACATGCTCAAAAACTTTATTTGGTATCAACCGCGTTGCGGGTAAATCTCCCATTTTTGGTTGAAGTAACGGAGGGTTACATTTAAAACAGGTCCTACATTTTGAAAGTATAGAACGAATAACGCTACGAGCGGATAGTATCCAATAATTTTGGTAAATAATATTTTGTAATGTACTTGCTCCCGTATTTAAATATTTTTTATGTAAATATTCAATTAAAAGAAATGTGAACCTACACTTCTTAGGTAAAAATAATGGATGTTTAGCATTGTATGGTAAATCTGAGTGATGGATACAACCTCCTACCCTGAGGAAGCCACGATCGTCCAGGAAAGGTGCAAGTTTCCTTAACGAAGGAATATAATATAAGTAGAGTCTTTTGAGAGAGTTGTTATTTCCGTTTCAAAATAAGCGCCTATTGAACTAGTTTTAATAAACTATCATGAGACTCATTCATCTGATATGTCGTTAGGAAATTACTTTCAATATTTACTTAACTTTTTTATTACGAAATAATGTTAAAATTTGAGCAATGGACTTGGAAAAAATATAAAAAAAAGTTCATTTTTACCTTATACCATAATAGAAATCTTTATTCAAAAACCAACAGTTTTAATTTCACTTCGATATGAGAAGTATTTTTAAAGTTATTGAACATAATTAATTGCTTTAAAACACTATTACTCGTACTTCGCTTAGTTCGCTGGCGCTTGACTTATACCACGTGACGTCATCGTATCCGATAGCCCCTGCTGCCGCTCGCCGCCCGCACACGGCGATACATTACATTACTTATCTACTCGCACAACTAAATATATATATATATATACTAGGCATGCCTTTTAAGTTCTGTCGTTTCCATATTTCCCGGCAATTTTGAGTTTGGAACTGTTCTATATTCGAATGTGTTTAAATTTTGAACCTCAAAACAGTTGAAAATGTTAGGATTAATGCTATTGTTCAGTCACAGCGTTGATTGGAATCTGTCAGGTTACGTACGAAAATGAATCTTTCTAAGGAAAATGTTCGTGCAATAATTTTCTACAACTTTAGTAGAGGCCTAACACGGCTTCAGTGTTTTGAAGAGCTAACATCTGTGTTCAGTGATGAAGCCCCATGTCTGCGGACTATCGAACGCTGGTATTTAGAATTCCAGCGTGGACATACTAGTGTTAGTGACAAATCTTGTAAAAGGACGCCCAAAATCCGCCTTCACTGAAGATAACATCATAGCTGTGAGACAACTAATTCTCGAAGATCGTCATGTGACGTATCGAGAGATAGAGGCTCTATTAGGCATCTCAGGGACAAACATTCAGAAGATCTTGCATGAAGCGCTTGGTGCGAGAAAGCTAGTTTGCCGTTGGATACCGCATCTGCTTTCCGACGATCACAAGGCGGCCCGCGTCAGATGGTGTAAGAAAACTCTGCAAATGTTCAATCGAGGAGAATCAAATCACGTCTACGACATCATCAGTGGTGACGAATCTTGGATCTATGCCTACGATCCTGATTCCAAACAACAATCTACAATCTGGGTCTTTCAAGACGAGCCAAAGCCGACTAAAGTTGGTTCTCGAAGCACTTCAAAGAAGATGGTGGCCACGTTTGTTGGAAAAACCGGCCATGTTGCGACTATTGCACTTGAAGATCGTAGAACGGTTAACGCAGAGTGGTATACCACAGTTTGCTTACCACAAGTCATCGCCGAACTTCGAAAATCTAACTCAAAGCGACGCATCATCCTGCACCACGACAACGCAAGCTCACACAGCGCTCGTCAAACGATTGAGTATTTGAAGCAGGAAAAAGTAGAAATTCTTGACCATCCTCCATACAGTCCTGACCTAAGCCCTAACGATTTCTTTACATTTTCTAAAATTAAGAAAAGTCTTCGTGGTCAAAGGTTCCAGTCCGGTGAAGAAGCAGTCGACGCTTTCAAGTCAGCCATTTTGAACACCCCCACTTTAGAGTGGAATAAATGTTATAATACCTGGTTTGAGCGAATGGAAAAGTGTATTAAGCTACGTGGTGAATACTTTGAAATACAATAAAAAGTACTATAAGGTTCTAGTTGTGTTTTTTTCTTTAAACGACAAAACTTAAAAGGCATGCCTCGTATATATATTAAAAAAACTAGGTATCTGTTAATTATTAAGTAATCTGTGGCATAACTGCACTGGTTCAGAGCAAACAGAAGTCTTGTTTTCTTAGTTGATTTATTATTAAGTAGGTACTACTACATCATTATACGTGGGTGACATCGTTATTATTATGGAGCAAGGAATTGAGCGATGTCAATCGGATAACTTGCCGCAAATGGACTCTATAACGATGGCAAGTTATTTTGCTTCGAACAAAAGCTATTTAAGCGCTGGAATACGCCGAGCGCATGCTTATCACATCACACTAATATTATAAAGGCGAAAGTTTGTGAGTGTGTATGTTTGTTACTCTTTCACGTAAAAACTACTAAATGGATTTGGATGAAATTCGGCATACAGATAGTTTTAACCTGTATTTACACAAAGGATACTTTTTATTCCGATATTCCCACGGGAACGGGAACCACGCAGGTGAAACCGCGAGCGGCCGCTAGTACTCGATAAAGGTTTATTTTTTGGAGTCCCTTTTCGAATCGCATTACACCAAATTTTTCGAACTTTTTCACCACTTGGCACACAAATGAAGATTTTATGCAGTGAACTGATCGAAGTATTTCTACATTGAGGTACAATACAATATTTATATACTGTACTTTGTGAAAACATGTTGGTAATATTCAGGAATAAAACGATGTAACACGCGCGAGTCGCGCCACCACCCGTCCAAAAACGAGGCTAGCGACAGAGAATGGAATCTGATGACGTCACGCCGCGGGTTTCGCGCGCATTTTGATTGTCACAAAAACAAATAGGGCGTGGTCATTTTTACGAATATTTAAAAAATTATTGTGAAATATTCTGAAGGGATACAGAAAAAAAATTTATGTCATATATTTAGTTAAAATGTAAATATTAAAAAATAACTAAATATAAATACTATTCCCAAACCAATTGTTATATATGTATTGTTCATGGTAGTTTTGTAAATGACGAAAACTGATTAAAAAGTCTATCACAGAACTCACTCTTGGTTTCAATCAATGTTTCATGTTGACTTAAAAGTATATGTAGGGATTATTAGAATAACAGTGCACACAACCTATTTACTTTTATAAAATTTATTTCGTGGCGTATTTAAGCTTATCTTAAAAGATGGCTGATTAAAATGAGAATATTTATTAATGTTACCAAACTGTGTATTAGGCCTTTGCGGTAAAGAGAATACTCTATTATTATTTTGAGATTTGCGTGTGGTGTGAGGGCCACTTCGTTAAAACTCTTTGAAAATGTGCTTAGGATTTAGTGAACATTCCCAAAGAATTGTGAAAGTTGGAATCAGATTTTGTGAAAGTCAAATAAGCGAGCTATGGACTGTATAGTTGGGCTCTCAGTTCTCACATAGAGGATTGAGGGCCCACCTGTACCGGATAAATTATGGACAATACAGAAAAAGTCTTTAAGCCAAAATCTAAGGTAATGCCAAACAAAATTTGTGGAAACAAGCTGTTACTGAAAAACGTTGTCCTATTTTGTAAACAGTCGTTCAATATGGGCTCTCAATACTCATATACGTTCAAGTTTATTTCGCAATTAAAATGAAACCATTAACTTACAGATACTGTTTGCTTATCCTATATGCTACTAAATAAATTGTGAAAATTTGTGAAAGCATGATCAGGTCACCACTTCTTGTAGTTTGAAAGTTATGACCTTGTTAAAATTCGGGCCCTCGATCCACCATTTCTTTTGTTTACATTTTCTTACGCTTAACTTATGTAAGATAAGACAAGACAAATTTATCTCTTTTTATGAAAAAAATTGTGCATCAAATTGATGTTATTTGTTACTACTACGAATTACGATAAAACTACAAATCTTAATAGATACCGAAATCAACTTAGTTGTGTAGTGGGTAGGGTGACAATAAAATTATTTTACCCTCATGTTATATCGATCTGAGATCGATTAATCGAAAAATCAATTTAACGGAACCAAAACAAAAATCGATTATTTGGATCGATATATAGTACTGAATCGATCCAATGAATCGATATTTTAAATTAGAAAATCGAAAATCGATTTTTCCAGTTTTAATAAGGACCATAAAATGATTTACAGTTAGTTAAATCTACTCAAACACATGTAAAGAAATAATAGATTTTCACGAAATTACTCAAAAACTGACGAGATAGCTGTGTGCTTAGTTTTCCTCGCCTCTTCTTAACAAATAAAAGCAATAAAAAAAGTTACGTTTGTAATCAATGATTTGTTAGCATTGTAAATACAAACTCTAAAATAAATCGATTTTTGAGAAATCTATCTTTAAGAACTCGATTTTTTTGTAAATCAATTTTTAGAATGCGATTCGAATCAATTTAAAAATCAATATTTTATTAAAGGAATCGCCATTCCTAATGTTTTATACTTTTTTAGTAAAACGATTCTTATTAACGTTTTAGTTGCTTCTGCTGTTGCAAACTAATTATACCTCACAAGCTGTTTTATTGTTTACAAATGCACCATAGTTGTAATATTTAGTGTAGTTACGCTAAACAATAGTTTATGATAGTGCAGCGGAAGTTGTAGGTGATAAAGCATTACAAAAAATCGATTTTTTTGTAATGTGTGTGTGATTTAAAAAAAAAAACTTACCTGAAATAAAATGTTTAATATCTTGTCTTAAATGCTTTATCACCTACAACTTCCGCTGCACTATCATAAACTATTGTTTAGCGTAACTACACTAAATATTACAACTATGGTGCATTTGTAAACAATAAAACAGCTTGTGAGGTATAATTAGTTTGCCACAGCAGAAGCAACTAAAACGTTACTAAGAATCGTTTTACTAAAAAAGTATAAAACATTAGGAATGGCGATTCCTTTAATAAAATATTGATTTTTAAATTGATTCGAATCGCATTCTAAAAATTGATTTACAAAAAAATCGAGTTCTTAAAGATAGATTTCTCAAAAATCGATTTATTTTAGAGTTTGTATTTACAATGCTAACAAATCATTGATTACAAACGTAACTTTTTTTATTGCTTTTATTTGTTAAGAAGAGGCGAGGAAAACTAAGCACACAGCTATCTCGTCAGTTTTTGAGTAATTTCGTGAAAATCTATTATTTCTTTACGTGTTTGAGTACATTTAACTAACTGTAAATCATTTTATGGTCCTTATTAAAACTGGAAAAATCGATTTTCGATTTTCTAATTTAAAATATCGATTCATTGGATCGATTCTGTACTATATATCGATCCAAATAATCGATTTTTGTTTTGGTTCCGTTAAATTGATTTTTCGATTAATCGATCTCAGATCGATATAACATGAGGGTAAAACAATTTTATTGTCACCCTACCCACTACACAACTAAGTTGATTTCGGTATCTATTAAGATTTGTAGTTTTATCGTAATTCGTAGTAGTAACAAATAACATCAATTTGATGCACAATTTTTTTCATAAAAAGAGATAAATTTGTCTTGTCTTATCTTACATAGGTTAAGCGTAAGAAAATGTAAACAAAAGAAATGGTGGATCGAGGGCCCGAATTTTAACAAGGTCATAACTTTCAAACTACAAGAAGTGGTGACCTGATCTTGCTTTCACAAATTTTCACAATTTATTTAGTAGCATATAGGATAAGCAAACAGTATCTGTAAGTTAATGGTTTCATTTTAATTGCGAAATAAACTTGAACGTATATGAGTATTGAGGGCCCATATTGAACGACTGTTTACAAAATAGGACAACGTTTTTCAGTAACAGCTTGTTTCCACAAAGTTTGTTTATCATTACCTTAGATTTTGGCTTAAAGACTTTTTCTGTAGTGTCCATAGTTTATCCGGTACAGGTGGGCCCTCAATCCTCTATGTGAGAACTGAGGGCCCAACTATACAGTCCATAGCTCGCTTATTTGACTTTCACAAAATCTGATTCCAATTTTCACAATTCTTTGGGAATGTTCACTAAATCCTAAGCACATTTTCAAAGAGTTTTAACGAAGTGGCCCTCACACCACACGCAAATTATTTTGAGTGACGTTTTGTTGAAAGTTTACTTTGTTTTGTTGAATACCTGTATACCAAGAGCTAGTAGTTAGAAAAGTGTGTTCGAGCACTTTTATTTGTTTATTTACGAATGCTATTAATTCCGAGAATGCAGTTCTTGCTGATCACGACCTTCTTCGAAAAGTTTTCTCGTGTGACTATCAAGGCCACGCAATATGACAGAACAAATAGTCATTTAATTTTTTTTATATCTAAAGCATGAATTGCTCAAATGTTTCAATAATCGACGTTAAATTAACTATAGTATCCTTAGTCAATGGTGTGAAACTCAGCATTCTGTCTAAATATCTACCTGTCAATGCCCTTTTATCTTGGTTTTTATCTAATAAACTTTTCCATACTACAGCATAATTACTGGCAGTGATAGGAAGGTTTCTTACCATATTCAGAGCTGGACCCTTCATACATGACAAAAGATACTTAGTGAAATTTATCAATCTCATCAAAGTTACGATTATGGACGAGCAAAACAAATGTGTCGTAAAAAGTTGGCCAATTTTCAATTTGACCATCTAATTGAAATAAAGTGAGTGTAGGTAACGAAGGCATGCAATTATCAACTTTCGGTACTTCTTTGGATGATGGCTCTGGCTGACAATCACCATTTTCGTTTCCGCCATTTTCGTCACGGACAAAATTCACAGAAAGACGCTAAAAATGGACTTGCCCAAGTGCAAATGTACACTTTGAAAGTACGGTAAGAATGGACTTGCCCAAGTGCAAGTGTGCACTTTGTAAATAGTAAAAATTTATGTTAATGAGAGAATTTCTTTGGTAAATAAGATTAACCGAACTGCAAACTATAGTGTTAGATAAGTATGTAATTTAAATAGCTAAATCCGACTCGTAAGGCCAGAAAATGTGGCAACAAAGTACCACATGAATACTTTTAGATAGTGAACTGTATATATTAGGTGTTGGCAATGATATTATATACATATCATTGGGTGTTGGTATCAAACTATTAAATTACACAATGCTTTCGGTATTATAATCTGCCTTGGCAACTACCCATAATATGGCAAAAAAAACTTACCTGGACCAGCTTTCTTAGGAGACGCTATCTCAGGCTCGTTCTGCAGTTCTTGGTTCGGTTTTGTATATATTTTTGCATAGAGTATTGCGATGAACGTCACACGCACGATATTTTCAGCAGACGGAAGGGCAGAACAAAAGAAAAACGCCAACTGACACGGCGTCAGAAGAAAAAAGATGCGCTCCAAATCCAGCCAGCTTTGGCAAGGAGGTTTTATGCCATAGTATATAATCGCTTAAACAGATATTGAACAAATGCTTTTGGATGTATGTGCAGTCTTTAGTCCGTTAGTCGCCTTTTACGACACCCAAGGGAAAAGAGGGGGTGATAGTATTCTTTCACCGCTACGCGAAACCGTTACCTGTTGTAAAATAATAAAATAGTACCTTACCTTTTCCAATGTAAAAAGAAACAATCGACTCTTTTGCTTATTAATTTGAATGAGTGTTTGTATAGTGTCAACTTTTAGTTAATGGGGTGCCGCGTGACCGCAAAAATTGACATAAGTCTCGTCATAGATGAATGATTGGCCTCGCTGCGCTCGTCTAGTTACCGCGCTACCTACACAGTATAAATGCTCATATTTATACTGTGCTACCTAAAAACCACAGCTCCGTAAATGCGACAACTCATTATTGTAGTGTGTTTATGACAATATGCAAGGATGCTAGTGTGCGTGAAAAATTTGTTGCCAGCTGCTCAACTGTTACCCGAGTTAATGGGAAAAATATTATTGCTGTGATGTATTAGTTAAGTTGCTGGTTATAAATGTAGCTCAGAAAATATTTAAAAATTAACAATTAAAAGCGAATATGTATCAATATATAGTGCGACATAAAAGAGTAGAAATTAAATAATCCAGAACTAAATTCACTCATTTTTTGGCAACATTGATTAGGTATCTGTCATTAATGTCAAGTGGTTGTTCAACTCTGTCCGTGGTTACGATATAAATTGTTGTTTTAGTGATATTTCTACATTCCTGGATTTAAAACACAGATAACATGATTATGACCATCCATGGCGGTTCTCGTAACATAATATATAAGGTTTTTTTTGCGAAGTTTGGCAGAATTTCAAGACGGAACTTCGTTACGTAATCTGGAGGATATTTACCAACGTACAGCAGATTATACTGGTAAGTAAGTTATAAAAGATGTTGAAAATATAATTATCTAAAATATGCCTATGCGCAATCGGCTAAATTCCGTAAAACAATCAGTATTTTGAAATATTTTTAAAAGTTTTGGGGTTATGATATTACAAACAAAAATGTTGGTTATTATAGTTCGACTCGAGAATCTTGAACTTTTTAATTTATTGGGACATTTTATCAAGTGTTAAGGGGTAGAATGTGGTAAGTATAGTAAATTATGTCGGTTGGCTTTTGAATCGAGTCGCCTGAATTTGAAGAAACTAACATTGTGGGGAGGTGTAAGGGGTTCTTAAAAAAGGCTTATTAACATTTTAGCTGCAGCTGTTGCGGTAAAATATTTAAAAAACCACTTTAAAGTTTTGTCAAAATCGGCTATAATCACGAAAAATTACACGTTTTTAGGTAATACAATACCATATTAACAGAACCGAAGTTTGGGGACAGGGGGGGGGGGGGAGGGCTCAGCTCCCCTGCGAGGAGGGCTAAGCCCCCCCATGAAAAAAGTCTAAAGAGTTAATTAGGTTAGGTTAGGTTAGTAAGTATGTTGACCAAAAACGCGCGAGCCGAGCAAGCGAAGCGAGCGTGCCGCGGGAGCGGCCGGCAAAGCGCCAGAAATGAAGTTTTTATAACTTTCCATATTTTTAAAAAAGTTACATAACTTCAAAATTACTTGTCTGCGGCAGGAGGGGTAAGTGGGGGGTACTCCTCACTCGTCCCCTCCCGTTCCCCCACCGATTAAGGAGACTCGATTCAAAAGTTTTACCATGATACATAACCTCAAAATACAAAAATTAACATAACTTAAAAACTACTTGTTTGCGGCAGGGGGGGGGGGGTAAGTAGGGGTACTCCTCCCCCACCCCTTACCTTCACCACCCCCAGCCCGATTCAGGCGACTCGATTCAAAAGTTTTACCAATTTTAATAACTCAGTCCACAGGACTGAACAATTTTGGTTTTGTTTTTTTTATGCATATATTTTTCTATTGTTCAAGGTGTGTCTGAAAGTACTGTGCGGAGAATAACTAAACAAGGCTCCGAAAATGGAGAAAAATTTTCAACTCCCGCTAAACACAGAAAGGGTCGACTTGCAAAGGAACTCGATGACTTTGATATGTGTGCAATCCGTCAGAAAATGTTTTTTTTTTACACTGTAAAAAAAGAAGTAGGCAACAATATGCAAATTAATAGCTCAATTAAGGCAACTTATTGGCTATGATGGAAGCCGCGAGCATTTGCGAAACTTGAAGAGTATCTGGACTTTAATTTATTAGTTTTGTATCTAAATAAAAATAAGTTATGTACAATGGCTGTTTTCATTTTTACATACAAACTACTCAAATTAATTATTTTGACGACCTCCTTAGCCGAGAGTAGAGCACTCCGGACTTGGCGTAGCTATCTCTAAGGTCCTGGGTTCGATTCCCGGTTGGGTTAATGTAGAAAACCAACTTTTCTATATTGTCTCGGATCTGGGTGTTGTGTACCGTCGTTGTTTCTGATTTCTGTAACACAAGTGCCTTAGCTACTTCCTTTATATCAGAGCAATGTGTAAGTGATGTTTTCCAATTATATGAACATATTAAATAAAAACAAGTATCAAGACCAATTTGCTCGACCTATCAGGGTTGCTATGTTAACGACAACAGCGCCCTCATTTAATTTCTACTCTTTTATGTCGCACTGTAATTGTATATATTATTATGTAGGTTAGACGTAGGTTTCTTCTGTAGAAAAATGGTAGGTATGTATCGCAAAGATTAGACCTCATTTTTTTTTGTAGTTTTTTTTATTACTACCAACCTCTTTCTTCCCTTGGGTATCGTAAAAGGCGTCTAACGGACTGAAGACTGCACATACATCCAACAGCAAAGAGCGACGATGGGCTCATTAAAATAATACTACCAACCCCTCCCTTCCCTTCGGTGCCGTAAAAGGCGACTAACAGACTAAAGACTGCACTAGCATCCAACAGCATAGAGCAACTATGGGCTCATCAAAGTAATACTACCAACCTCTCACTTTTCTTCGATGTCGTAAAAGGGGACTAATGGACTAAAGACTGTACATACATCCAACAGCATAAAGCGACGATGGGCTCATTAAAATAATACTACCAACCCCTCTCTTCTCTTCGGTTTCGTAAAAGGCGACTAATGGACTAAAGACTGCACATACATTCAACAGCATAGAGCGGCGATGGGCTCATCAAAATAATACTACCAACCCCTCCCTTCCATTGGGTCTCGTAAAAGGCGACCAATGGACTAAAGACTGCACATACATACAACAGCATAGAGCGGCGATGGGCTCATCAAAATAATACTACCAACCCCTCCCTTCCATTGGGTCTCGTAAAAGGCGACTAATGGACTAAAGACAGCACATACATACAACAGCATAAAGCGGCGATGGGCTCATCAAAATAATACTACCAACCCCTCTCTTCCCTTTGGTGTGGGCGTGGTCTGTGTTGTCCATAGATTCAAATGATTACTAATTTTACCATAAACTTTAATAATAACTATCTCAAAAAAGTTGTTGATCTAATAAGTAAACAGTAATAAGTCGAGTCTTTATTCATGATTATTCTACATATGACTAAATACTTTTTCGTTTTTGTAGGCTCATTGTCATGTGACAGACAAAAATTTAAAAAAAAAATATTTTTTCCCATAAGGCAAGAAAAGCTATTTTAGCCTCGCTTTACAACGCTACAAAGACGGTCTGTTTGAGCAAGAGGAGTGAAAAAGTTATTTCAAACATTGTCTATGATTTTTTTCAAAACGAATACGTCCGTGATTTGCCGGTGGCGGCACTGACACTGAGAGCATTATCACTGACAAGTGGGGATGCGTTCATAGAGAATGTATGAAAAACACTGTGCCGGTACTGTGTCGGAACTGTGGCTTCACTGATATGTGTGAAGCAACATTTAACCTATAATATTACCCGAATCATAAGCTATACACCTGTTCTCAGTTTCAAAAATCTGTCCAGCGGTTTTTGTGTGATGCGCGTCAAACAAACAGACAGACAAAAATTCCAAAAATGATTCTAATGTTCACGTATCTTTCATCCCCTAGATTATGTTTTTCGCAAATATTTTCAATGTAGGTAAGTACAGACACGAAAAGTGTACATTTCAGGAACATAGGTCAAAATGAAAAAAAATAGCTTTTCCATACTTGAGTCAATCAGCTGATTGCGCATTTTGTGTAGGGAAAAATAATAAATTTTAATAAACATGTTCCTTATGGAAAGTTGTTCAGTTCAATCGGTAGAATCCCATTGATATAGTGTCAGCTAACATTTTTACACCTTATTATTGATCACAAATATAAGTAAACATGAAATAACTTAGAACTAGGTTAAGTATATAGTAACTTTGTAAGACAAATGAAATAGGTTACCTATATAATAAAAGACAATCACAATAAATTTACATAATAAAAATCTCAACCACGGGAACTTTATTCTTGTATAAGCGGTAACACTGAATGGCGTTTATTGTTCACATTATTTTATGATGAAATTTCGAAATTATACGATATTTACTGATGGTATGTGATCCCAGTGTCCTTCTTATTTTTAGAAGGACACTGGGATCACTACTATTATTTTTACACAGTTTTACTACGCAAACTGGCATTTTAGTTTGAATTAAGTCCAAAATTGAATAAAACATTCGGTACGTACACTTCACCCACAGCTGTCAGTGTGACTGACTCGGGTACACCGATTGCGGCGTAGTATTTGTTGCCGCATTTGACAAGTACGACGGAGGTATCTAATCGAGCGCAGCGAGACCTATCATTAATCTAAGAGTCTCGTATTGAACTTCAAAACAAAATCAATCATATTGATATTTATAATTAGAACAATAACTGCTTTGAAGTTTCAGACCTAGTAATTTAATTAGAGCAATGTTTTTATTCTGCAAAATGTGCAAAATCATTAACGGTGACCTTCGGAGTATCAATACAAATATTTTCATGTAAGAATTATTGTTTCATGCGTAAAATTAAGAAAGTTGTCAAAAAAAATGTTTTTAGGAGTCATTACATAAAAGTATTGTTTGTTATTGTTTAAAGAATTTGTTTCAAATTTCAACAAGGCCATGACCTTGTGCAATGATCAGGCTAATTTACATTAGTTCTATTAATGTATTTAACTAATTCAGCGCTTAGTACAAGTGATTCAGAAATACGTTAATTTTCACAATTTCGTGCAGGATCCCCTTAAAAATTCATTTAGTTGAAACTGAACAATAACGTCAAGCTGTCAATTCTAAAGTTATCTTCTAATTATTTTCAATACTTACATACTCTTTGTTGTCTTCTGTCACTTACTGAATTGCTATAGATGGAGATATTAAAATCAAAATTTTTACACTTTTCCCTATTTTTTATAACCTTGTCCTAACAATTACGAACACAACAAAAAAAGAATTAGCCAAATTGGTGCAGCCTTTCTGAAATGACGCGTACAAACATTTCGGCTATTGATTTTTATTAATATACCTAGATGTTAAAATGAGGCAAACGAGCAAGCGGATCACTCAATGGAAAGTAATTATAGGAATCGTGAGGGGTGGGGGGGGGGGGGGTGGGGGGGGAGAGGTGGGCCTCTAGTACTTTCACTTACCGGTCGAAACACAACTTCAACGAGTACCATTAACTCTTACTCTTGAAACAATACATAACCACTTCCGTTCTTTATCTAAAAGCGCCACGCTCATTTAACATTCCAAAATAGCCATAAAGGTAGCAAACATATCATAAAGCACACTTTCCATTCCAATTGATTGAGAAAAAAGCATTGGGAGGCATTAGGGCTATCTGGCATTAACGCGTCGTCACACACTACTCGCACGAATCGCGGCGACTCGAACATCGCCTAACGCCACTCCATAAGCCATTAGCAGGTGAGGATTTGTTAAGGCTCTGGGTTTCTAACGAAATGAGCTTTATTTTTGTTTAAGCCATGTTAATTATATAGAGGACCGAATGTATGGTTTTGAAATACCTTCAATATCTAGCTGCTCCGTAAAGTGTGTTAAAGCGCAAGGAACACGGGGAGAATTAGCCAAATACTGGCTGCCCTTGGAGTATAGATATCTGCGCGAATATACTTACATTCATAATTCCTAACATAGACCAAATCTTTACGGCGAGTCAGCGGTAAATGCGGGCAAAACTGTTTCACTAGATCAAAAATGGTTTAGTATTTACTATTAAATTACGCTTTTATAAAAAAAAATTAATACACTAAAGGATATTGCCTAAAGAATGTGCTAATATATTATGCGATTAGAGGTAAGTACTTTACTCGATTAAAAAAATACAGAAAACAGGCCAAATAAAAGTCTAAAACGGATGATCTTACATTAAAAAAAAAAAATTCGACAGTATTTTTACATGTAAATATTTATTTTGAAGTACTACAGAGAACCTGCTAATTTATTAAATCCTATAAAGTCTATATTGGCAAAAAACCTATAAAACGCGCCCATTTGCGCCACTTTGCTGTTATACCCGTCCCGTACCGTCGTACTGTCGAAAGAGCGAGAGAGAAGCGCTCGAAAGGACTCGCCTTACATTTGCTACCCTGACATAAATCGTTTGCTTCGTTTACTCTCGTAACGTTCTTCATACTTGAGGTCTTGAACTATGGGCCCTACCGTCACCTCAAATTCTTATACAAATTTTGCATAGTAAGATTAAAGTAATCACCAAGTGTTGATGATAAGGCCCATGACCTTTAACGATAACGTCTTCTATATTAACAAAAGCATAAACATTCGAAAGCCAACAAGAAAAGTCACCACTGCATTTGCCCTTAAGAGGGTTTACGCATTTCGGTTTCCCATACAAACTTCCAAGTCGAAATTTTTAAAAACCATTGAGCCAATTTTGATGAAGCTTTGCAAGCTAAAGTAAAACACAGGGATCTAAATAGTTTGTTGAAAACATTTTCAAAAAAGGTTTGTTTAACTGAGTTATTGCGATTTTAAACTTTCCATAGTGGACTTTGAATCGCAATAACTCAGCTAAATAAACGTTTTTTATAAATGTTTTCAACAAACTATTTAGATCCCTGTGTTTTACTTTAGCTTGCAAAGTTTCATCAAAATTGGCTTATAGGTTTTAAAAAATTTGGACTTGTAAGTTTGTATGGGAAACCGAAATGTGTAATCCCTCTTAAGAGGAAACACTACGTCGACGTGGCATGCAAAATTCTCATTCAAAACACAGAAAAACGACGTTTCGTAGTCCCCTGTTTCCTCCTTCAGAACTGGACCAATTTCTCTTACTTTTTCAGCATCGGTTAAAGAAAGAGATTTTCTAT
Organism: Scoparia ambigualis; assembly: GCA_963921215.1. Classification (NCBI taxonomy): domain Eukaryota; kingdom Metazoa; phylum Arthropoda; class Insecta; order Lepidoptera; family Crambidae; genus Scoparia; species Scoparia ambigualis. The sequence continues at coordinate 38,049,219 of OY992506.1, read as the reverse complement.
GTCTGTATGTTTGCTTTTTTGCATTAAGTCATTTATTTAATACCCAGGAGCCTTCAAAATTTAGCGAAATCACTCCGTTTTAAGGCGTCTTCAGAAACATTAAGTGGCTGGTTAAAAAAAAATCAAACATACAGACTTATAAAAGCTCTTTCTTTATCCGATGCTGAAAAAGTAATAAAAATTGGTCCAGTTTTGAAGTAGGAAACAGGGAACTACGAAACGTCATTTTTCTATGTTTTGTATGAGAATTTTGCATGACACTTCGACGTAGTGTTTCCTCTTAAGAGGCAGTTTTTAGGTTTCGAATTTGAATCGTTCGCGCAAGTGGCTCCGGGCCGTAACTCGCGTGCTCACTGATGCGACTCGCGCGATAAGGCAGCGGACGAGTTGCAACTACCCGCGAACGGACGACGGCCTGACACTTTTCATACTATTTATTGCTATCAAAATGACAACACTTTTTGCGGATAAACTCGCGTTTAATGACCTACTTCATAAAAGTTCCGCTAGGCACAGTAGGCTTTCCTTTTCCACATGGACAATAGCACTTAAGGAGATTGGGCCATGCTACACCACGGCCCAATGCTACGAGACCACCAACGGATCGACATACTTTCCTGTAGGTACAGAAAAGCTGGATATCATTCAATTTTGGTCACATAACCAGGCACAATAGTTAATTGCGATAGATCTTTAACAAAGACTTTAGCAATCGTACATTTAATAATCGAAACACTACATAATAGCACGTGATTTCATTTTTAACCCAATATTATGTTTTTAACAATGATAGCAAATTAACCTTCCGGGAGCTTGATAAGATGTATAATGTTGTATCTACTTATTCTGAAATATTCATTAATATTCGTATGATCATAATCGCTATTTTGTTACTTACGATTATTCATGTTCGATAGCGCCATAAAGTCATTACGTGACGTAATTAGTTGACTGCCGGGTTAAAGTTTAATCAGATGGGGGCATAATTTACGCGATGGCACTTTTCCCGAAGCTTTCGGGAGTTAATCGCATTTTAACTTCGGATTCATGAACTGAAGGTTTATCAGTTTTTGGACTTTTCGCTTATAAGAAGAACTTACCACTTTGTTTTGAAACAATAACCTGCAAAAGTTTTTAGAAGTTATTATCTGGACAAGTGACGGTTATTTATAAATATTATTGAGTTTTAAAGAAGAAGAACGATGACCGCTTAATAATATGATCTATCTTTTTTATTATTTCGGTGTGTATGTTTAGGTAATATACAAAGTGTATGGTATGTATATAATCCTGCAACTGGTCCTTCATTAAGTGAACAACTATTTGAGCACCTATGGAATTGCGGAAAAAAAGCTATTTAATTTTAGGTTGCATTTGCAGTTTTGAACGGAACAACAGCTTTTTTATCACAATTTAATTCAGAGTGTATCTCGTACGAATAGCTTGCACCAGATGCGAAATTATACACCTATTCCTAAACGTAAACATCCTGTAGCTAACTTACCAATTTACAAGTTTTTCACTATAATGTTTAGGGTTCCGTACCCAAAGAGTAAAAACGGAACCCTATTACGAAGACTCCACTGTCCGTCCTTCCGTTCGTCCGTCCGTCCGTCCATCTTCAGTTACCAGGCTGTATCTCATGAACCGTGATAGCTAGACAGTTAAAATTTTCAGACATGGTGTAGGTACTTTAATTGTCGCTATAACAACAAAAACTAAAAACAGAATAAAATAAGTATTTAAGGGGGGCTTCTATACAACAAACGGCAACATCAACAATCATCAGCAAAAATATCTACCTAGATGTTTGAAATATTTACAAAATATTTAGTTGTGTAAGTACCTATTCACTACAAAATAACTGATTTAATTAAAACTTAAAAAAGTGGGAGCACCCATACAACAAACGTGAAAACTAAAAAAAGGTTTTAATATAGTGTCTAATGTTGTATTGATAATGGTACGGAACCCTTCGTCCGCGAATCCGACTCGCACTTGGCCGGTTATTATTAACCATTTTTAATTTCTTTCTTACACTCATGTGCGACTTCCAAAGGACTTTGGCCTGGTCCTGAACCTCAAAGTCCTGGCTTGCTCAGCTTGTACTAAGTATAAGTTTAAGTTTTAACTGTTTGTGTCAATGTCTGTTAAGTTGCATAATAAAAATAAAAAAAAGACACACTAAGTTCTTATTCTTTTAGGCGACAATTATTAAGAAGCAAAATTGCTATATTAACTAGTAAACCGTACTAAGTCCAACTGGCTAGTTAAGTACCACAATCGTAGTCTGTTGCGTTAACGTGTTCCATCAATAATAGATATGATAGTCAACTTCTAATGATTTGATGATTTCGGGTGAAGAGCGCTGCCATCTTCGGCCTTCGGCGTCACTTACCATCAGAAAAAGGTGACCAAGGCAAGAAAAAAAGTACAGCGCACTCTCCCTTTTAACTACTTACAATAAAAATAATAACTTTTCCACTCTCACTCCTATCTGGCCCAAGTGAAGCTTCTTCTGAAACTTTTTGACGTGACAACGTCTTATAAATTGGTTTGCCGGGTGACACTTCAAGAAACTGCGTTACGCTCCGCTCACGTTATGCGCTCACAATGAGAGCGAGTGAGAGGCACGCGTCCCTTCCACTCGGGCATGGTTAGCCCGCCTAAGAGCGAGAGAGACAGACATAAAAAGTGAAAGGCACGCGTCCCTTCCATATAATTCTTTGTATAAATAAATGTTTTAAATTGTTACTATTATTTCATCCTTCTTCCTACTATACGAATGAATATTCACATTAAAATTATTTTACCACTCAAAGTCGTTGTCACGTAAAACTTTTTTAATTGGTCATGCATATGTACATATCAAGACTATTATCCCCGAAGGGTTAGTCAGAGACTAGGCAATGAGAACAGCAAAAGCAGTCCTCTAGCAGCAGTCAGTCTCTCATAGTTCACTTTTCACCAAATAGCGACTGCACATGTGCTCAGCGTGACAGGTGGTAAGCCCATCGCCGCTCTATGCTGTTGGAAGTATTGCAGTCTTTAGTCTGTTAGTCGCCTTTTACGACACCCAAGGGAAGAGAGGGGGTGGTAGTATTCTTTCACTGGTACGCAACACGGTTTATTGGTCAGAAAACGGACATACCTACTTATTATACAAAGAAAGAAAGACTACGTAACTTTACTACCTATTTCCTTTTATGGCCTTCACGGCGATGGGGTATTTCAAGGCTTTTTGATAATTTACGATCTAAACAACAATCAGTATTCGGGCGATCGGAAATCGCAGTCCGGACGCGACCGAACCCGAAACTAATCGATGGGATTCATTACGGGAAATGTTCCGGTGCACCTTTTGTTTGCGGCGGATGTGTCATTTTGAACCTAATGAAGAGAGTATGAAGGTAAAAATTGTGTTTTCAGAATAATCTATGTTAGTTTGTTATTTCGTTAGCCTTCAATTCGCATTAAGTATCTTTTAATTACGGAGTATAATAAAGTTATTTATTTTTACAAGTGGTAACTTTCACTTACTTACCTACGTAAATAGCTACAATAATGTAACTTTTTATTATTGTAGCTTGTCATTATCAGAAATAGAATTAGATGTCAACTTTAACCCTTAAACAAACGCGAGTCCCTGGGTGAGATATTTATAAAATGACAATGTATTCCGGGTAAACGATGATCCCAGATTTCATTTTTGGCAATGAAAATATGAAAAATATGGGGATGAAGGGTTTTTTATGTGGTAAATAATTTACCATTGTCCATTTAGAACTAAAGCATTCAAGATGTAAGTATGGTAAAATTATTACCATTGTCCCTTACAGTTTATTTTTATCTCTACGTTAATTGTTTCACATTGTTTTGCTTGTTATTTTTTTTACAAAATAAAACTTTTTTTAAAATATTTTTATTTAAGTTAGTAAGTAATCAAAATCACACATATTTATTATAAATCAAATATTATATTAGAAATTGCTTCACGATTGTCCACCAAATCTTGAAGTCTTTCAGTTGTTAACTTTTTTCTCCCGGCCATGATGAATTCTACAAAAAATATATCATTTAAATATCTATATAGGTATTCCTTGTTTTTAAAAATAGTATTAGTAGTAATAATTATTTTTTACGAATTTGGAACAGACATGGGTAAATTATTTACCACTTCTTAGAAACATTAAAAAATATACAAATATTTACTTTCATAAGCCGTGAATGAGCGGAATAAGACAGCATTATAGCGTACTTTGTGAATTAGAATCACAAAATAACTTACTAGATTTTTTGTTGAAGAAACTTAAAAAAAAACTGCTAAGCATAAAATTTTCGAATTTTTGACCTTACTAACAACGGTTCGTCAGTTTTGACGTAATAATAAATTTCTATATTGTGCGTTGCCATGAACAAGATAAAGTAACTAATAAGGAATTATAATAAATTTGGTAATAGTAGTTCTTATAAGATTAAGTATACTACGATAAATATAATAGGTTTTTTAGAAAAACTCGAAGTGGTAAAATAGTTACCTTTATTTTATTAAGGGTTAAAATGATTCTTGCTCACGTTTGGTCATTATCATTACTAATCTTATATGCTAAATTGTGACCCATTTTAAAAGGTTTATGGTCAGAGAGAAATGGAAGTCTATGTGCTTGTTCACGTCAACTCGCGGGCGCGATTTGATATTTCGTGACCGCGCCCGCGAGTCAACGTGTCTCAACACTATGGCACAGCGGTCTGTGCGTTCTGGTTGCACTGGTTGCAAAGGTGGCGTTCAATAAAACCCACAACTCAGAGCCAAACAGTGGGTGGTTTATAGCCTGATGGTAATGGTCAATTGTTATTAGATCGCAATCAAACTAAAAAAGGGAAATAGAAAATCTACACTAATACACAATTAACAAGTTACCCACAATATCAATAAAACTTCCTAATACAGTGTTAATCGTATCAATTACCAGGGGTGCGTAACCCCCGAGCGGCGGGGTCGCCAACTGATATCCGCAGGTGAGATCTGAACGAAGCGCAGGAACACCGACCTCCATTGTTCTACTGAAATATTGCGAACGGCAGGGGTGCGCAACAGTTTGTATGTTTTAAAGTATTGCTCTCGTATAACATTATATCCGTGCTTCGGAAGGCACGTAAATTTATTTATTGTCCCGGTTATTGTGGTAAGATGGCCCTATCTCACTACATGCTGTTGCATGTGGAAGGCTTGTGCCAGTATCAGTGGGACGATTCTAGGCTGATGATAATGATATAATTAATTTGTGTAAACTCAAGTAAACTAAGATAAAATTAATTTTTTAATTACAAAATTTATGCAGTCTCTTACTTGGTGTTTAAAATTAAAAATATCAACATTGTCGTCTTAGAAAACCAACCATGAAAGCCTAATTATCTTATAATTTTGTCCGTGTTTCTTACCCTCACTGACAGTCGTGAGCTCCTTCACCATTATATGCGACACTTGACGATGAAGTTCTATCCAGGATCGCTTCTCTAAATTACAAAACTTACTAACCTACTCAGGAAGTAAAGGTAATTGATGCATTGCAAAAATAATTGTTTCTTATTTTCTTTAAAATATTTTTTTGCTAACAGTGTTGTCACTATTAGGTAACAAAAACACTACAACACTACTTTTTGTTATTGCTCTGTCTAATTTGATGCAACAAAGCAGCTTGTTCCCAAAATAAAAATATAAGTACATAGTTAGTAAGTAAGTAGTTTAATTTTGTTTAAGTGATTAAGTTATGTTGTTGTTTTATTACTACTTTTGTTTTATTAAACTAATTTTATTATAATTACTCAGTACATAGTTTTAAATTGTGAATTGGAAGATCTGTACTTATACCACATAATTAGTAATTACTAAAAAATTAATATGAAAAACTTTTTACTTGAACTTAAATGTATACTTACTGTCAACATGTTGCACACCCCTGTATTAGCGTCGCGCGGACATTAATTCAGGGGTTCGAGTATTGTTTCCTGCGGGACGACCACGGACTATCGTTCATTCAATTTTCGCTGTAAAACCTCCTCTAGCCTTTTCCGGCATATGACGGACGAGCGGGACGGCGCTAGGCTCATCTGCGAATATTAATTGAGCCGGTTGCCATGGCGACCGTAGCTTCCGGCGGCTCGCATCCGGTGAGACCTGAAAAAAGCTTTCAGTAGCTGTATTGTCTACGGCAGGATTAATGGTTTTCGGTTTTTTGTTCGTTATCGGTTTTAAAATATGGGATGCTTTTTGGCACTTTTTATCGCGCAGCAACTTTGCGTATTCTGTATTTACTTATTATATACTTCGAGATAGTACTGACAGCGTTATATTTCACGTTGATGATTTTTCTGATTCGGTAACTTCACGCGCTTGTACAAAAATACAAGTCTTCTTCTACTGTTCTGTAGATTACGTCACAAGTGCACAAGTGCAGTTAAATATTATACATTGTATCAAACATTTAATTAATGGAACAAAAGAAGTCGTAACTGAATCGATACTGTATTTAAATGTCATGCTGCAAAACACTCCATCTTTTCCACTACTGCCAGCTCCTCTACAATAATGCTAAACGTGGCGGTAGGTATCCGCATATTTCGAGATATCTACGACAATGGCACTGTCAATATTTTATCGGTATCGGAACAATGCTCCAATGGTCTTGTGCAGCTGTTGTTGCCATGATTATGGACATTTTGAGGACTTTTGTGTTGCTCGACGGCGCAGCGGCTGAAGCGTTCGATTTGCAATCTTATCGGTTTAAAAAATGACAGGTCACTGAATGGGTGTCCAAATTAAAAACATTCAACAGCTCTTACGTGCTTTGGAAGGGACGTATAGCCGTTGGTCCTAGTTTTTGTCGTAAGATACCACAAGAAAAACATCAAAAGGATCAAAAGAAAGGACATAGGTACAATTGTTGGCCTTATCTCTAAAAAGCAAATTCTTCCAGGCAACCATGTTGGACTTGAGAGCCAGCAAATCATTTAAAGAACGGTTAATATGATGTTTGTATAATTATCGAAATATTGTGTAATATGTATACATACGTAGAGCTGTGTGGTAGCGGCTCATAAAAATAATACTACTGACCCATCTCTTCCCTTAGGAGTCGTAAAAGGCGACTAACGAACTAAAGACTGCATATAACCTGGAAATTTTCAAGGCAAGGCTGAACAGGCATTATCTAGGCGACATCCTAGGCCGCATCGTCACTTAAAATCAGATGAGATCGCGGTCAAATACTTGCCTATAGATAATTTAAAAAAAAGTATACGTCCAATAACAAAGAACGGCGATGGGCTCACCACCTGTCACGCTGAGCACGTGTGCAGTTATTATCAGGTTAGACGTGAACTACGCCAGAGGACTGATTTTACGGTCCTCCTTGCCTAGTCTTTGTCTAACCTTTAGGCTTAGGAGATAATAGTCGTTAGGTATGTAGGTAACTTGGGTGTTATTGTTGATAGTTGCTTGAGTTGGGGGCCGCAGCTGCAAGCTGTCAGCCGCAAGCTTTACGCGTCCTCGGCTTCTTTAAGAAGATTGCGTAACTTTTTACCCACTGCCACTAAAATTGCGCTAGCGCATTCGCTGCTTCTTCCCGTTTTAGACTATGCTGACGCCTGCTATCTTGATCTCTCGGAGGACCAGCTAAATAAACTTGAGCGCCTTCAAAATCTTTGTATTCGATTCATATTTGGCTTGCGCAAGTATGATCATGTTTCTGAGTACCGCGCTAAACTCAAGTGGCTTCCTATTCGTCTTCGCCGGAATACCCACATCCTCTCGCTTCTATATAACATATTGTTTAATCCCACCTATCCTTCCTTTCTAAAGGAGCGTTTCAGTTTTCTTTATTGTTCGAACTCTCGCTCATTACGGTCATCAGAAAATCTTAGCCTTAGAACCCCTCTTCACAACACCACCTTTTACGATTGTTCCTTCACTGTTGAAGCTGTTCGTCTCTGAAACTCCCTTCCAGTTGCGATCAGGCGTGCTCAAACCATTCACGCATTCAAGGAACTCGTGAAAAACTACTACCTTTCCCTTTAACCCTATCCTGCTACATAGCTGTCTTTGTCTCCTATTTCTTACCTGAGACTATTATGTTTAAGTATGTATATGTAAATATGTATATTATTAATATTTAATTATTTCATAGTTTTATAATAAATGTTATAATATAATTAATATTTCATTTTAATTATTTTCTTAGTTTTGCGTTTTATTGTGTTCTTAACTATGTTTTAAATATTTGCACCTCCGATCATAGAGTTTATAAGTTCTCTCCATCCGATTGGTTGTCTGGCAGAAATCGCTTTTAAGCGATAAGACCGCCAAATTGTAACTTTGTATTTTTGCTTTTTTATGTCTAAATGTTTGTGTTATTATGTTACAATAAAAGTATTATCTATCTATCTATCTATCTAGGTATGTTTGTAAATACATACGTTTACAAATTAATAAATCACACTAATATTATAAAGGCGAAAGTTTGTAAGTGTGTATGTTTGTTACTCTTTCACGTAAAAACTACTAAATGGATGAAATTCGGCATACAGATAGTTTATAACCTGCATTAACACATAGGATATACTTTTTATTCCGATATTCCCACAATTAACCGCAAGCGGCCGCTAGTACTACATAAACTTACATTTCGTAAGGTGGCAGTCGCAACCCACTAACCCGCTTTAGGCCAGCGTGGCTATGGCCCAATCTCTCTCTCATCTGTGTGGGAAAGCCAGTGCCCAGTAGTGGGACGCCGCATCCGAATTGTAGCCGCATGAGGTACTCCCTGGTTTCTTTGATAGTACAAGATTTCCGCAAAAAAATAATATCACGGTGACACTACGCTAGGGCTGTATTCTTGAATACATTAAGTTAAAACAATATTTTGCTTTTGTTCGAACATGCGAGACGTAAGAATTATTTCAAACGGAAATATTAAGGGTGTTATTTGTTGGTTTTGTTCAGGGAAACAGTGTCGCTTGTGCATTATGGGTTTGGGGAACATAATACAATATCTATAATTGTTTCCCTGTAAGGAAATGTAAAGAATCATTTAGTAATTTTTGAATATTTTTGCATTAGAAACGCTCAAATATACTAAAGATAATGAAACATTGTGTGAAACCGAATTCCCACCGTTTATATTTTTAGTAAGAAAAATGTTAACCGCTTCTGCGGTCTTTGACCTATTAGCCTCGGGTTCTCTTCGCGACGGGGTACATATGATATTGTTTAATTAAACTTATAATTTCGGGTCGTCATTTTAGTAGGATCACATTAATATCGTGGTATGTTGCCATAGCGACAGTTAACAGGATTGTAATTGTGTCAGGTTACAGGTTATGAATACAGCCTCTTTTTAAAAAAAACAGGAGATAACTCCATTCAACCTTATGTTAAGTGATGAAGCCCAGCGCGAAGACAACTGGTGCAGCCTTAGAAAGACGCAGCGTCAGTCGCCTTCACCCTGCCGGCCCACAAGATGCCGCTTCACGCCTCGTTTGGAGGATTCCATTTTTAACGGTGCGACAAGGAAGCGAGTTGCTAAATTTATTTGTATGCGGTGGAATATGGGAGACTCCAGACAGCAGCACTCGTACTCCTATGGAGGAAAATAGAAGATAGGTTGGGGCCAATCAGCTTTTCATAACACTCGCCGCAGCAGTAAAAAACGCAGAGTGATGCAATATCAATAAATATTAGTGAGTAAGGTACTTTCCGGAGCCGTTGTGCGTACAATACTCCACGCAAGAGCTCACTTGTGTCTTGTTTAAAAGACACAACTGTTCAGGCGTGAAGAATCGCCGCACCTTTTTCAGGACACCGAGTGTACGTAAGGCTGTTTTAATCAGATTTAGAAGCCACCCTCATACCGTGCTGAACATCAAGACACGTACCAAAAAGTTTGGACAATCGTTCTTTTGCCGAACTGCCCGTATGTAGAATGCGCTTCCCACACACTTGTTTCCCTCCTCTTTCCCTACCAGGGCTCTTTCTCTAATAAGCGGGCCGTGAAAAAGCATTTATGCAGACCGCTATAGTGTGAGCGTTCGGCATAGCGTGGTAGCGCTGTGATGAACGCATAACATTCCATCACGCACAAAGAAATTTGGTGACTCGTTTCTTTGCCGCACTTCCAAAAGATGGAATAGTCTGCCAGCACACGTATTCCCTCCTACCTATGACATAGGGTCCTTCAAACGAGGTGTGAAGAAGCACTTTGTGGGCCGGCAGAGTGAGGATAACTGATGCTACGTCTCTTACGCTGCACCAGTTGTCCTCGCGCCTGGACCTCATTTCCACTTAACATCAGGTGGAGTGGGTCATTTGCCGGGCTTAGTATAAAAAAAAATCAATTCTTGGGCTTCACTGGCTGCTTTTCATCACGGCTTCGATGTAGTACCTACCTTTGTTTAAGATCGCAGCGAACCACTTACCGAGCATGTTGATACTGTTCTGCAGGCGTAGGCGTATTTTTAACCTCTTTATTAAAGTTTGAATTTTTGCAATTAAGGTATTAAGTTACGTACAGAGATATATTATCTGTGGTTATGATTGACTTCGACTTTGAAAAATTGACATTTGCATGCTGTTTTATAATGGCTAAACATGTGCACATTGTAAATTTTGTACCAACCGTAAATTACCGTGTTTTTGGCAAATAAATGATTATCTTATCTTATCTTATCTTATCTTATCTAGGACACACCTCCTGATGTTCGGGGCACACCTCCTAGTGTTCAGGAGAGAGAGTAAGAATGGCAACTCTTTGCCGTGAACGTGCTCACTTGTGTTATTTTCTTGGCATTGAACTCAACCTGATTATTGGAGCCCCATTTATCTTTGTAATTCATACATACACTCATACTTACGACTGTAATCCCCGAAGGGTTAGTCCCCAATGAGGACCGCAAGAGCAGTGCATTGCCACAGTCCCGATCACCAAATAACAACTGCACATGTGCTCAGCGTGATAGGTGGTGAGCCCAACGCCGCTTCATGTAGTTGGATGTATGTGCAGTATTTAGTTCGTTAGTCGCCTTTTACGACCCCCAAGAGGATGGGTTATGGATTATGGGTTGGTGGTATTCTTATAAGAACGCTCAAATATACTTGATATTGAAAAAAACAACCGAAAAATTTACGCAATCACTTTTTTATTCAAATAGCCGTTTTAGCGTAAGAAAAAGATACGAAAATTGGGTTTTTAAGACGAAAATTATTTTTTTATTTCAATAAAACGGATAGAGCCGAAAACGATGGATTACCTCGAGTTCGATTCTTTACGAGGTCGTTACTAAGGAGCTGTTTGTCACACAAACAATCAGCGAGAGCACATTCTCGGTAATCTATAAATCAGTGATCAGACGACATCGCGCTACTTACGCAATGGGTAATCATATTTTTGTTTAAGGGCAAGTGCTTTCGCAGTAGTTCGAACCTAAAACTAGAATCCATTTATCAATAGGTTATGAAAAGCACTGAAACGAAATAAATAAATAAACACGCTTATTGGCGCTGATATAAGGTCTTACAGAGGTAAACTAATGTTAACAATAATGATAATATTCGTTATTACCACTTATTGATAAAAAAATATAAATACATATTAATAGATATATTATCAATTAAAAATAATATATTATCAATTAATAAGTGCAGGGTTTATAAAATCTATTAAAGTTTTAGTAGTTACATGTGTTGTATATAAATATTGAAAACTCGTGGCGATTGTATGTGAAAGATTACGTAATTCTAACCAGCAGCCTATCCATCCGTTATGTGTAGTAGACATTTAAAACATTTTTTATATAAAAAAATGAGAGTATTCCCCTTAAGAGGACTCTATAATCTTGCGCCTCGGCGTCACTCCATGCATCAAGCTAATGTGATAGCCGATTTATTGCAAATCGAACATTAATGGATGACGCTAAATTTGATTTCATAGACGCCAGACCAATTTGTGGACCTAACGCTTTGCCGCGGGGGATATTAAAGTGGTCATGTCGTAAAGTAACAATTCTGAGCATTTATAAAGCTTTATAATATTTATTACCAGCATGTAAATCAGTGAAAACTGACCGACTGGTAAAATTTTGGTTATTGTTTAAATGTAGTTATTTCTAAGTTTAACAATTATTGTTAGTGCAAATACTATCTAGTGTCACCCGGATTTTAACTTTTTCTTGAGAAATTAGAAAACGGACTAAAGACTGTACATACATCCAACAGCATAGAAAGGCGATGGGCTCACCACCTGTCACGCTGAGCACATGTGCAGTCACTATTTGGTAAAAAGTGGACTATGATAGAGGACAGCTTTTGCTGTCCTCGTTGCCTAGTCTCTGACTAACCCTTCTGGGGTAATAGTCGTGATATGTTGAGTAATACTTTAACCACCGAATAAGTTTTATCTGAAATCCCCTCTCCTTATTCACTAAGTTTTATTTGTACTGGCACCTTGAGACCAAACGTTAGGTTTTGCAAGAAGTGCCAGACGTCCCTGCGCCGCGAAATTCTCGCGCAGGAGACCATCTGCGTTAGGTCTTGACGCCAAATCAGTGCCCGCCGGAGCGCGCTCTTTTCGGTACTCATAAGGCTAGTCTCTCGGGAGAGTCTCCCCGTGAACACTTGTAGTTCATTCCCTTTTGTCCAGATAGGTAACCGGAGCTGCCAAGCTCGCTCACTTCTCGTTGCACGAAGGGCACAACTCGCAGTTGCCACTACTCTGGTCGTCGACTCTAAAGTCAACTCCCAAATGTCCACCTTGATCGCGGAGTAGTAAGCACACTCACTTCTCGGAATCCATCCGGGCGCCTAGCCAGTTTTCACGTCCTACGCGGCTGGCTGGACCGGAGGCTACGGCATCTAGGGGGCCGCCTCTACTAAGTTTTTCAGACTAGTACCGGAGATGGCAACACCAATGTCCAATTAGAACCACCGGACAAAGCTGCCAACTATAAGGGAAACTCACGTTCCTCGCAGGACTTTTCGCTGCTGACCCCACAGAGACCGCTATTAGGCCCCGCTCGCTGTGCGCGAGTTTGGAATTGCTGGCACACAATACCAGGACAAACGAACATTCCCAAACTCTACAGCTAACCACAAGCCACTACGAGTCCAACCCATGTCCGGATCCCGCCGGAGGCGCCGGTCAAGGCACAACCAGCGAGGGGCATGTACCGGAACCCCTGAGAAACACAGCCGGATCCGTAGTTCCAGCTGCGATACCCTATCTATAAGGGTCAGTAGATATGGACTGTTTTATATGACAATTGAAAAATCGGCCCTTAGTTTATTACAGGGCTTTCCGCGCCAACATGATGATGACGATGGTGATGATGATAACGGTGATTGACGCTGACTACTTTGTCCTGCCTGGTCCTGTTTGTGAGACTTGGGATTATGAGATTAGGGGGTTAAAGTTACTCGCGTCCGTAGGTTTACCCTTGAGACCCTACACGTGACCCATGGGTGGTGCTAAATGAGTGACACTGACTGAGTGGTAGAGCCACTAATAAAAATATGGCACTTGGTGCTGTTGTGTTTCGTCCGGCCAGTGAGAGTTCCTGAGGCCCCTTCCCCCCCGCCCCTCACAATTCCTATTTCTTTCTTAACCCTATTCCTTTCTTAAAGGTCGGCAACGCATCTGCGACTATTCTGGTTTTGCGAAAGATTTTGTAGAAAAAAAAAGATTACCTACTTAAAAAGCTTCGTCGCATAATATTATTTATATTGTGATACGTATTATATAATTTATACCTTCTAAAATGAAAATAGTTTTATATGGTCCTAAATAATAGTGCCTGCAACATTCCGTGGACATCCGTTTCGGCTGGGCCCACAAAGGCCCGATACTCCACGGTCCCTTCCGAGGTGGGCTTTGTCTACCACGGCAATTCCACAGATAAACAACAGATAGTACAGGAAGTTCATACAAATATTATATTTTAGATAAAACTATGATGTGTTTGTTAATAACTGTGCGGTTCACCCTTACGTGCCTACCTGTCATTTACATTGCCTTTAAATTATTTCACTTTGCTTAAATCAGCGTAGACAATTATTTTTGTGGCCGCATAAAGTTTACACATCTTTACCGCAAGTGCATTGGAAAAGAGAACATTAATTAAAATGGTAATGTATCTTTATAACTCAAAATAGGCTTCAATGGTCAACGATCTTAAGTCGGTCGCCATAACAACTATGTTTATTATAGCATGTTTATAGTTGTGTTCCGACAGTTAAGAGATAAGGTAGCCAGTTCCTCAGTGGTTGAGGATTCCGGGTGAAGCGCGCTTCCACCTTCGTCACTTACCATCAGGTGAGATGACGGCCAAGCGTTTACCAGTTGTAGAATAAAAAAAAAATCTCGACGTCAAAAAAGGTACTTTCGAAAGATCGAAGGAAGAAGCCAGTTTTATCCTAGACTCTCATTTAAGAACTGACTATCTTATCTAAAAATTATCGGAAATACGTCATATTGCTGAAACAACAATAGAGTAGGTACTTATGCATGGCGCTACGGCACTACGGCATCGGTTCGTATATCTACGGCGCGACCGGCAATTTTATATGATATAATTACGCGAAAACACAGACGCGAAACAGCTAAAGATGTTTCATGCCTTCCGTAAGTCTCCGAATATTGTAAAGCGCTCAGTCGGCAGTATATTTGGAATACGGATCTGCAGCGTCGTGTATTTTAATTCCAAGTTATTGTCGCGGCCTCTGCTTCGAATGAGTTAGCAGATGGCGGCGGCGTAGCACAATGCAGACGCAAGATTTATTTTAACTTATTTACATTTAAATTTTACGATTCCTGTTAATTTGAAAAACACTTCTTGAGAATTTGAAATTTCGCGTTGCATTGTATTAAAACTATGTTATCGGGATTGATTTCGATTATTATTTTAAGTAAGTACCTCGCGGCCGTAACGTTAAGCAGTACATATAAGTATTTATGTACTTACTTTTAAAATGAGTCGTAGGCGAGTCCTTTCAAGCGCTTCTCTCTCGCTCTCTCGACGGTACGACGGACGATACGGGATGGATGTAAGAGGAAAACGGCGCAAATAGTCGCGTTTTATTGGTTTCTATAGGTTTTTTTGCCTATAAATATAGACTTTATAGGATTTAATGAATTAGCAGGTTCTCTGTAGTACTTCAAAATAAATATTTGCATGTAAAAATTGTTGAAAGTTAAAAAAAAATGTAAGTAATCAACCGTTTTAGACTTTTATTTTGGCCTGTTTTCGGGATTTGTTATAATCGAGTAAAGTACATCCAATCGTGTAATTTTATTAAAGTTTTTTAATTAGCACATTTTTAGGCAATATCCTTTATTGTATTGCGTATTTTTTTAGAGCGTTATTTAATAGTAAATACATAAACATTTGATCTAGCAAAACCGTTTTGCCCGCCTATCCTCGGTGACTCGCCTTAAATATTTCTTGGTTACTTTTAATGTTGTGTTAGTGCGGTCGCGCACTCTTTAGTGGATCTATGCGTTTATTTATTTATGCCAATCAGTTGGACTATAGTTACAACTTATTTGTTAAAATTTTTTACTGTCCTTGAAATACTGCTCTGTAACCGTGTCGCGGTGAAAGAATACTATACCACCCCCTCTCTTCCCTTGGGTCTCAAAAAAGGCGACTAACGGACTAAAGACTGCACATACATCTAACAGCATAGAGCGGCGATGGCCTCACCACCTTTCACGCTGAGTACATGTGTAGTCCCTATTTGAAAAGAGGACTACCCACGGCAGAGGACTGCGGTCCTCAATGCCTAGTCTCTTAGGGGATAATAGTAGTGATTATAAGTATGTATGTATATAAATGACAGTAGGTCAAGAGTACCCTAAGCCGACGAGCACATGTTATATCAAAATTCATTCAGTAAATTAAGTAAAAGAAGAATGTCAGATACTTACTTTGTAGGTACAGAGAAGAGCCGGCAAGAAACTCACCAAGGGAATTTGTTTACTCTCTTTTCAGTCACGTAATGCAAAAGTAGAGAGCTGTTTCATATCTCTCACATTTCTACACTAGAGATGTCAGTTAAAATAATTATTTGTATGGAGCTCAAGTCAAATATCTAACTCTATAAGGCAACACAACAGTTAGATTAAATTCGTACGTTTGGTTAGGTTACAATATTTTTAAAGTATATGGGGAAGATTAGTTAGGCTTTAGCCTCTGTTGCGGGTTCAAATCTCAGCAAGGTTTTATCTAATTTGTTGTAAACGTAAAATAATGTAGCATAATTAACAATTATCGATAAGTTATTGATACGCACACAAACAGTGCGAACCAGTAGCGAATAAAGTTTGGAGCGAACAGCAACGGTTGACAAAGCCCGCATCTATTTAGCATATGAATTAAATGCGGTGAAATATGGTTTAAATTAATATGGATATATGCCGGCTCGCGCCGCATTAACTAACTTGCTCTTATTGCGACCTGTATTTGTGAATGTAAAATGAAAAAGTTTTCTTAACAGGTATTTTGTAACTTTTCTTATCATGTCGGTATGAAATTGTGACGTTTCATATATTCATCATCAGAGTATGAACGAGTGCAATGCGCAGTTGTGGGACGTTTATGGGCGAGGGTGATGACGTTGACCTTTTCATTTTTACACCACGACCGGTATATAAATAAATTAAAATGAAACACTTTTTACGGATTAACTATCGTTTAATTTACTACATTATAAAATAATATAGTTTATTTTATATCATTCTGACGTTTCGAACCATTTACAGGGTCACAGGGAGATATAATTTAGAGAGAAATAAATTACCTCAGGTTTTTATTAAAATTATTTATTAACTTAATTTTATTCAATTCTGTTTACTAAAACGTTGTTATCATCTTTAAATAAGGTTTCATTTCTTTAAATAGCATAAGTACAATGTTGCCGCAACTTGTTGTAATTCTTGTTGGTGTTTAAAGAAACAAATCGTTAAATTAAATAATGAAAAAGTCGGAAACCAAACAAACAAACCAGCCGCAAGAGGAGCAAACCGTTTCGTAAGTTGAAAATAATAGGCGGCCTCCGCAGGCAATATTCGCTGAATAAGTACATTATTTTTGTCTTCGGCGCTCCGGAGTTCCTGCTTCCAGCTCCATGAATTAATGGCAATTTTAAACGACGTGCGAAGCTCTCGCGAGCAGAGTTTCGAAGAAGTTACGTTAACGGGTAGAAAACTTAGAGTGCGCGCGATACTTTCGTATGAATATATTCAACAGAAGCTATTACACCGTTGGGCTGTAACGTTTACACGAAATTGTTGTAGGACAAAGCGTATATTTTATACTGGAGCGCTATGTCTGCGTCCTTATCCATCAGTAAGGAGCACATTATCATCTTAAGCTTGCTTCGATATAGAGGTCAGCTACGTCTCTTCTGTTCTGGGCTACAAACGAGTGATATCTCTAGTGTTGCAAACGTCCAAGTAGGTAGGCACATAGGCAACCATATCACCTTAGTGGTATAAAAAGATAAAAATATGGAATATACCTATTGAGAATGCAACAGACAAATCATCATTACTACTCTATGTCAGTTTTGTGCGAGTCACCATCACAAAACATAAATGAAAAAAAATCGACACGTTGGGCGCCATGAAATCTATGAAATATTTGTGATTTATATGTGAAAAACATTTTTAATTCTTTTTGAAACAATCGAATTCAAAATTACACACATTAGATAAATTTCAACGTTAACCGTTCAAAACATTCGAGAGTCATGCATAATCAATGGAAAGCTTAATATTTTCCGCTCAAACGGCTCCACGGTACCTACACAGAAAATAATAAATATTTATCTCCGAACGCATTTTCAAGATTACAATATTAGCGAGCGCACGTCCTCCTTCTTCGAGCGCGTCATTACAAATGATAAATAGCCGGCACACTTCGATAATCAAATTCAAATTTGGGATCTGCTACCCCCCATTTTTTTCTCGTGACAACGGCAACGGCGCTCAGTCACACAGCCAGCCTGTTTTCTATTGTGAGAAGATTGTAACTTTATTAAGCGTGCACGAATGTTCTCTTTAACCGATTCGTCGCGGCAAGGCACGTGACCCGGAACCGATTATGGTTCCGTACCGATTTGTATGTATTTGTATGTAAATCGGGGTGTGGGGTGATGAGATAACAGGCGTGGTTATTGATAGGGAACGTCGCAATTCAATTGAATCTGTCCCGTTTAGCGAGCTTTTAAGTTATATTTTTTTGAGCAATCCATGTTTGTGTAGTCTTTTAAAAGCTTGTTTAAGAAAATAATATTGTACCTAGGTACTGTACCTCCTAGACAACAATTATTAAATACGTGACATGGACTACAATAATAATGATTTTATACTAAACGTTGTTGTTAACTTTAACTATCCTTTAGACTCACTTTTACTTAGTAAAGGAGGAAACACCCAGACTCGAACGCAATTTAGAAAAATAGTTATTTCTATATTGACCTTACCGAGAATCGAACCCAAAGAGATGGCGACGCTAGAACTAGCGGCACGCTAACTACTCGACCACGGATGTCGTCACCTTATTATAGGTTCTAAATATTTAAATATAAAGCAAGTAAAAGTCAAAGGTATTTATTAACAACTAAGTGTACATAAAGGTTTTAAAAAAACCTAATTAATACTAAAAATCTTTTACAATAGCTTAGAAACACTTGTCACAGTGCCTTTTCATTCGTAGTTTATGTAGCTCCGCACAATGTTTCAGCGTAATTAAAAGGCAAATAGTGTTAATTCAAAGCATAATATAATGATAAATCGTCGCCGCATTGTGCCGCGTCCTGCCGAGACATACGGCGCGCACAAAGACGCGGCCACCATACGGGAAGCGTTGGTCACGGGTGCTGGCCGGCGATCTTTCGGCGGGAAACACCTATCTTGGTACCATGCCTTTAGGAACAAAAGGAGAGATGCATTTTAAGTGAAAACGTACTTCTATTGGTACTGTTCCTTTACAAACAAAAGGAGGAATGCGTCTTGTAGTGTTTCATAAGGGGAACAAAGACATGGCCATCACACGAGAAGTGTTGGTCACAGTTTTTAGGCGGGAATCTCCTATCTTGGTACTATGCCTTCAGAAACATAGAAGGTATGCATTTTAGAAGGAATATGTACTTAGTTCATTTACAAACAAAGGAAGAAATGCGTCTTGTAGTGTTCCAGGCAGGCAAAAAGACGTGGCCACCATATGGGAAGTGTTGGTCACAGCCGCTGGCCAGCAGCGGTCTTTCGGCGGGAATCACCTGTCTTCGTACGAGTACTATGCCTATAGAAACAAAGGAGGGATGCATTTTAAGAGGAATACGTACTTATAATATGTTGGTACTGTTTCTTTACGAACAAAAGAAGGAATGCATCTTGTAGTATTTCAGGCAGGCTAAGAGACGTGGCCACCATACGGGAAGCGTTTGTCATGGTCGCTGGCTAGAGGCTTTTCGGTGATAACCACCTAACTTGCTAGGTGCTATGCCTTTAGAAACAAAAGAAGGGATGCACTTTTTCGACGAATACTTATCTTCGTGCTATGCTTTCAGAAACAAAAGATGGGATGTATTTTTTTAGAGGGTGGTACTTATCTTGGTAATATGCTTTTAGAAACAAGAGAAGTGATGCTTTTTTTAGAGCAATGCGTAGGTACTTATACCTTCAGAAATTAAAGGAGGGATGCATCTTTTAGAGGAATACGTACTTGTCTAGGTACTATGCGTATTTGTATGATGGTTTCCTGTGTCGGCAACAGAGAGGGTGTAAGTACGTTGGCGCAGCGCCTTATCTTTGTGCTATGCCTTAAGAAACAGTTTCGCTTTTTTGAGTGTATTCTAACGCAGACTGTGTTTTAAAAAAAGTTCGTTTTGCACCGCTAGAAACCATTAGAGGGCTCATTCGTTAGCCCCCAAAGGCTCTTATTCTTCTTTAATCTTCTTCAATCTCTTGTATCAGCCTATAACGTCTCACAGCTGGGAACGCATGAGTTTCAGCTAATTGACTAAAAGCCCTTACGCGTTATAGGGTTCATCTTTTGTCAAGCCCTGTTATATCTGCCCGAGTACCTACTCAAGAGTAGTAGTGAGATATTACTGCTCTTCTTAATAGATGAGTTCCGAACGTGTATAATCACGAATTCATGACTGATTAAATGCTACTGAAAGTGAGCAGAAAGTAAACTATTGCCTACAATCTGTCCTACTGCTGAGCAAAAGCATCATTGAAACCTAAACAGGGTTTTGTTTTTTGTAAGGTGTCAAGGTGATGCTTGGTGATAGGGGACTACTATACCTATCTATTGAACCCCCATTTATGTTCAGCGACTTATGGTTGTTTACGAGCTATAATTTTTCTTTTCTAAGTATTTTATTACGAAATCAGTTTAAATTATTTTTTTGTAATTTGTATTGATATTACGAACATGATTACTTAGGTTACAGAAAAAAGTGCACAGAAATGTCTACGCAAAAAAAGATACTTAAATAAAAATAAAGTCATTTGTCATAAAATACTTAGAAAAGAAAAAAAAATATAGCTCGTAAACTACCAAAAATCGCTGAACATACATGGGGGTTTAATAGATAGGTATGGTAGTTCCCTATCACCGCACACCGCCTTGACACCTTACAAGAAACACCCTGTATATTGGGCTATCACGAAACACGCTTTGCCCAACCTTGGAATTGAAAACGGGCCAAGCGCTTAGCCATTCGGCCACGGAGCTTATTTAGTATAAAATCTTTTTATCGTTCCTTTACCTCACATTATGATATTTCAGTCGGTATGTAGGTACGATAAGTTAGAACCAAAGCTTTTTTAAAATTCAGCCAAAGGAGTAACCGAATAGTAAGCATTCTTTTGTCAACAAGCTATTCAGCAATTCCACATTCACAATGAACTTCACAGGGTGTCTCGAGATAAGTCGAGAAGAACAATATTTTTGGTCGCGCACCGAACCGTGAGTAATTCAATAGAAAATATTCACATTGGAGACAGCGAGCGTCCTGGACTTACCTACAGAGGGTGCCGATTTATTTGTCCGGACTAGCTTTGTAAAAGAGGAAATGTTTTACTTTTCAATTCATTTCATGATGGTGATTCTTAAATTTATGTAAATTTGATTAAAATGTTAAATTAATTTACGATGACGATTTTATTTCGGTTTTAAAAACACAAAATGTTGAAAGTGATGGTTGCAAAACAGTTCAAGGTAGTTTCCTTTACGAATCGCAGTTAAAGATCTAGGTACTTACAGTACGGTCTACATTATATGAATGAATTGAAATTTACTAGTTCTAGTATCCTGTTCTTAGTCAGTTAATACTTTACTGATTCAAATTATTGGATGTTATACGGTGATTTTGGATCACTCTCTATACACACAGAATGTTTGCAGATGTCCACAAGTGATGACGGATTGACTAAGAATATGTAGTTAACTGTAGATATGTTATTAATATACCTACAGTTATAACTAAACACATGCTACATAGGTACACTATTACAGATTTTAGTAGGTATTTCCATTTGATTTTAAATACCAAAAGTTTATGAGTTTTTTTAAACAGTTATTACGTAAAGAGTCACTGTCTTACTACTAAAATAATAAGGTATGACTTTAACCGCCTGATGGAAAGGTCATGGTATTTTCAACCTGTATATAACTGCTACTGCTGGGTATGCCCTTGGGCCTATGGGCTCCCTCCATTTTAAGCCGTTCCCTTTTGTTTAAGCTGACTTTAGAGCAGTACTGCTTTAATATTACCTATTTACTATTACCTATTTACTATGCAAAATTCGTATGGAATTCGTAAAATACTGCTCTAGGAGTTGATGCAAGGCCTCGGGTTTTACCAATGCGTCAAAAAATACTTTTATATAATTTTCATGTCTCATATTTGACATACTCCCCACAGCAGCTTGGAAACTTTGACCCCCCGAAAAATCCGTTTCATTCCCATACCGATTCACCACGGCCGTCCGCCCAATGTACCGGACTAACCTACGTGCATTCTCCATACACCCACGACATATTTAGTATGGGAACAGATCAATTCACAAAGACATCGGTCACGGTGATTCCGTACGCTCCGTCCGTAGGGGAGTACGGAAATCACAGTGATAATTACGTTAGTATGCTCCACTAATGTGCGATCCGATTCTTTTGGCTGATGGTGCACTGCGAAATGTTGGGGTGAACTTTTCAATGGTAATTGATTATGGAGAATTCAAATGTGAGTACTACAGTTTTGATGACTTCATTAGATAATTAATTATGTAATAAAATAAATGAGCGACTCTTTTTATTTTGAGGAATTAAATGTTAACCGGCTTTTAGCACGTAATAAATGCTTTATTTAAACTAAACATTAAACAGGTCGATGGCGCATTGGCAAGCGTTGGTGTTGCAATCTTACTAGTAAAGCAATTTACGATAATCGGATGGGTAATTAAATTAAAATATCTCGTGCACCTTGGCCTTGGTTGATGTCGTAAGATAGCAGATGGCTGTTGTTTAAACACGTTCAACTTGCACTAGGTACCTAAGCGTGGTGTGTAAAAGCTCGATCTCTCCACATGCTGAAAATTAAAATGTAAATATTTTTATTCAAATAGACTTAACTGGTTCACAGTCCCACAGACCACATATTATGACACACAATAATTGATTTAAACATTGTTACATTTTTAGGACTGTGAACCTGTTATTTTTTTAGCCTACTAGGACATATTTTTTAGCTGTGGAGAAGAATGGGCGCAAGAAACTCCAAAGCTTTAGAAATAAGTTTTAAGCTTTTTTCTGTTTTATGAACATTTATGAAATGATGAAAGGCAAAATAATTATGTTCATATAAACAATTATGCTATCTCATATAAATATTTGTTCAGAAACAAGCACACAAGTCGATCGTAAGGGCGAGTCCCATTTAAAGTAGTATCTCTTTTCTAGTGTCATATTTTATTCATTGGCTTTACTGTACTTAGTAAAACTTAATACAACATTTTGTAGCGATGTAAAAGATTCCAAATTATATGAATCAGGATTGTCTTTTGAATTTGCCTTGAATACTCTAGAAGGCAATTAAAGAGCCGGTTCTTCTCAATATTCCAACCAATATAAAGAACCAGAAATTGTACTAAAAACTGTTAGGTTTGAATATCTACAACAGATACTAAGTCATGGTGCATGAAGGCCTTTATCCTTCACCCTAACATTAGATTCGTAACGCTACGGCACGTTAGCGGTTCGAGCAGCGAGCGTGTCTTTGAATAAGGATGTGATCCCATGAGAACCATTTCATTGTTAATGTATTAATATAGTAATTGGGTGAGCTTTGATATATTTAACCCAAATAATGATTTAATTCACGGAACCTTTTAATTGAAGTGGAATATCCACTTCAAAAGTTGGGACAATCAACAAAAAAATCAATCAATCAATTTAGGGTACTTACCAACCTATTGAAGAAATTATTTAAAACTAACGGCCCGCCCGCGATTTCGTCCGCGTGGTAGCGTAGAACCCGTGCCCAGTGGAGAATTTCCAGAAAACATCTTTCATACTAACCTTGTCCGGACAATTACAAACACAACAAAAAATAATTAGCCAAATAGGTGCAGCAGTTCTGAAGTGATGCGCGAACAAACATTCGCGCCATTTGATTTTTATTTCTGTAGATTTAAGAAAAATGATTGCTTTTTCATAATATTTTAATAACACATGAATATGTAAAAACTCTTGGGTGCTCCTGATTATCAGCCCTATTTATAAGATTAATATAAGGAGTTTAAAATACCATTAAAATTAAAAATTAACTATTAAAAATTTAACTGCGAGAATTTTACATATAACTGTTAAATCATTTTTTCCAAATAAACTAAAACGCAAAATTTAATAAGACGCAAAAAATATGAAAACTGAAAACAGCAAAGTCTTTTCGATATCATTTATTAATTGTCAGCTACTGATTTCATAATTATTTTATTTACAAAATAAACACTTATCAACTAATATTGCACATAGAGGATATACTTAGTTAACAACAATAATTTAAACAAAAAATTCATAACAGGAATAAGATTCCAATTAGACACAGTCCAAAATTTTAACTATGCACTTTCCATAAATATTTTGAGAGTATTTGCATAAACAATTCATTTGTGGCTGAGCGAGCTCCCGTTGTGGGGATAATACTGCTTGCTTTTCTTATTGAAATTTTGTGTAGGGGACACGTCATCCAAGTCCCCTTCTTTATCCTGATGGGCTGTCATGTGTCTAGTCAAATGGTGCCTCTCTCTAAAACTTTCATTGCAAACTGGGCATTTCAGTTTCTCTTCCCGCTTTCTTCTGTTTGGATCGGCTGTCGACTCAGTTTTGTGGTGAGTACGCATGTGGTAAACTAAGTCTGAAGTCATACGGAAACTTACGCTGCACTTAGCGCAAACATTCTGCGCTGGTAGCGAAAAGGCGGCGAGCGTTGGCGGCAACAATGTGCTTAGAATCGCTGCGGCCGGATTAGCTATAAGCGGGCTCACAGGCTCTCTCTGTTGCACAGGAAACTTCATGAAATCTGAATTCGGCGATTGAAAATTTTGCACACCAAATGGATACGATGAACCGGCCTGCAGGTACGGTATCTCTGGTCTGAAGGGCAAAAAAGTCATTTTATTCGGTGACATATTGTGTGATTGGGTTTTAGGATGGGATTTCTCTTGATATTCAACGTTCTTATTAAATCCGCCCCTTTGCTGTAATATTCCTGGTTCGGGATAATTCGGTGAAGTTGATGGAACATTATGGCCTTTAAAAAAATTGTTTCCATTTAGTAAATGGGCAGGGGTCAGTAAGTTGTTAAATCCGGTGGTTTTACTGTAGGAACTCGATGGTGGACTGGCAGCCGTTAGTGGTGGACTCACGGAATTTTGATAGAGCAAGTTATCGGGGCTCACTGACGGATTGGGGGAACGTAAAGCATAATTAGCGACTTTTGTGAACGCACTCTTAGGGGACATTTCGGGTGGTTTATCACAATATCTGTTCTCGTATCTTGCTCTTGACTGCATACTTATTAACATCGGATCGTCAAAGATTTTATTCTTGTACTCGGGAAGAAACTTCGGTAGTCTTGCAGCACTTTCGTTAGAGTTAGGCCGGCTCCTTGACCTGTCAGAGTTTTCAGAGTCACTACAGTACACAGATTTGCTCGGGTACTCGTCCGTGCCGACATCTATGTTGATATCGGAACCGAAGCCAGGGGAAATGTTGTTGTTCACTCGAATCCGGTCATCGTCTTGCTCTTTGGAGTCCATTGTGTTTTCGTTTGAATATTCACTGTGTTTGTAGATCTCGGAAACTCTTTTAGTAGGTTGCTCCCATTCTTCATTGTTAAATAGTTGCTTAGACACCCGCAGTTGCCTATCGGACTGCTTTGACCGCATTTTCTCATCTGGCATCATTAGAAACGCGACATCAAAAGATCTCTTTGAGGCTTTTCCTGGATTCCCAACAGTGGGATGCATTTCGGTCTTTAAAATTTGAGAAGTTCTCGCACTTTCAATACTTAAATTAGTCTCTTTAGAGTCCGGCGAAGCTTCTTTATAGTTTTGATAATTATTCTGAACGTCCATTGTCATTGTTTTTACATTTAACGAAACATACACGAACTAAAACTTTTTACACTTATATCGCAACGAACGACCAAAGACGCGTGCGTGCTACCCGGCAGTTAAACGTCGAATGCGAGGGTAACATAAGGGTGGAAAATATATAAGTGGGGTTTTGATCTACCCTTAACAGAGCCTTCAGAGTTGGGAGGCGTGGTCCGCTGCGCCAATGAACGAAAAGCGGGAGGCGTGAAGGCGTTTCGTTCGCCAATAGGAAGGCTTCAAAGCGAAAAGAGCGGGAGAGCTCAATCACCGGGTCAAGATAATAATAACTGCCGCGAATTGAGAGCGCATTGAGTTGTGGTAGGGTCAGCGCGACAATAGCAATATGATGTGGAAATCCTCAAATCTTCGTGTATTGCGTAGCGTTGGCAACGAATGCAAAATTATTCATCGTTTTATTATTTATGTACTACCTACTGTTAATTCTATAATATTTTGCAACTATGCTATTAGAGCTTGTTAATCAGTATTTCAACATGAAATGGCAAATAAAAGGAAAAAAAATAGAAACTTATTCGAAACACTACAAAAGTTACAACATAATTAAAATCTTTATTTTTGCATTTTTTATTCAGGGGCAGTGTTTTTGTGTAATTACCACTAAGTAGGTATTTATCGCTTTATTATTATTTAATAAACATATTTGTTTCATTTTTGCAAAAAATATGGGTACTAACAATAAGTAAATATTCTAAATGAAGTTAAATTTTAGTCATGAATACTTTTTAACGTGGCGTACCTAATAAAAATTCATTGCATTGTGATGCTTATTATCAAAGACAAATATACAAAACTTTCTTTGGTTAAGAAAAGTTTTGTTACAATTATTTTTTATTATATCCCGTCCAAACAAGGCGGTAGAGAAACTCCGCCGATTATGAATGCTATAAATATGTTTTATATGTCGCATAAAAAATGATACTTCTCCCATAGTCGGCCTAACCCCCGAGTGTATGGATGAGATTGCGAATAATGCTATTAACACAGACGCTTCTTCTCAAATTGATATCCTACTCAGTAAAGAATCAGTCAAAATTAAACATTACCCTGTATGTAATACAGTTGAGATTCACTTAGATGCTGTTGAAACTGATACAGCAAAAATTTACAAAATAAAAGCTACTCTATTCTTAAGGAGAGAAAGTCTGAGATGGAATACCAATATCATTATAGAGAAGTAAAAAGAAGACTCAAATGAGTTCTGTTCGGTAGACGGTAACGATAATAAGATAGGCCCAGACGTTAAAGGAAAGCCATTTGTCAGGTTTTAGCCATTTTTTTCGCCATTCGTTCGCACTCAATGAAAATCTGTTCCATTTATTTTTGGGGCTTACTAATGAGATTTTCGGGCGAATGTTTTTGGTATTAATTACAAATTCATTTCACGGTTTCGGATGAATTAAAATGTTTTGTGGATTTTTAGTAGGAAACTACTAAATTTATTTAACCATTTTATGCCCAATTCATGTTTGTTTTTATTAAATATCCTGTCATTTCAGAGTTACTTAGTGTAATTATACTATCCAATATAAATTTTATCTATCTGTTATGAAGCTAAATGCCATGATTTTATCGTAGTAAACATAACTTATTACTACATACATGTAATCACGATACGACGACCGCAAAAGCAGTCCTCTGCCGTAGTCCACATTTCACTAAATAGCGACTGCACATGTGCTCAACGTGACAGCTGGTGAGCCTATTGCCGCTCTATAACGTTGGATGTATGTGCAGTCTGAAGTCCGTTAGTCGCCTATTACGACACCCAAGGGAAAAAGAGGGTAGTAGTATACTTTCACCAATATGCGACACGGTTATTTTTTTTTTAAATTGTAATCTTTGATTTTTATTTTTATTCTGTTATTTTTATTTCGAATTACTTGATTTTGTACCTATAATCCTAAGTTGGTTAAAATAAACGTATTTTATTTTATTTATTTATTATTTGAATAAACTTTGGCTTGCCGATATACTCTATGTCTCTACTCTACTATAGCTCCTCGACTAACAACTTGTGTTTACACATATTTTTGTTCGCCCACGGCCGACCATTTGTCATCTTTGGCACAAAAGAGAGCGGTGGCTTAATTCAGTATTCATTTTTTATTGTTACAAGAATGCCTCTTCATGTTTTATTGCTGTAGTTTTACATAACAGCTTCGGTAGTGATTCTGTTATATCTCAATACGCGCGCCAAATGTTACATGAAAAATGTCAGCAGTTTATGTTTGTCCCTATTGGGTTTTGCTAACAAACAACAATTAAATATATAAATATATCTTTATTTGTTTACAAAATTTACATAATCACAAAAGATTTGACCGAAGCCCCCTTTTAAGCTCTAGAGCCTGTTTCAGAGGGCTCCGCTCTTCCATATCTTTTAGTACGTACAAAATATTATTATTATCCGTAATAAAATAACTAACAAAAACTTTGAATTACAAAATTAATTAACGTTACACAGACATAAGCAAACTCACTCGTACTACATCTGTGACTCATGAGTGTTTGACTGTGAGTGACTTTGTGTGAGTGTGAATGATGATTAGCCCTACGACATATAGCCTTGGGATCGGCGATTAAAGCTGTAGCTAAAATCTCCACTAAGCACAAAAGCCAAATAACCGACCAAAAACCATTTACAAGTCTTCGATTACATAATTATAGAAGTAAGAGGTATAGACGCAGCACTGACAATTGACTGCAAAACATTAAAAGTACAAATGACATGTCATCGCAACTGCCTAAAATATTGATAATATCTTTATTTAATCGAGATCCTAAGTTTTATGTTCGTTTTTTGCTGATTTTGTTTTGGACGTGGTGCTATACCTACCTACTGTAAAAAAATATCTCTATACGGACCAGTTAACCACATTATTTTTAACTTGTTTTTTATCGAATTTGCTACGTTAACATTATTTTAGGTGGTGATTAGATGATGAAAGCGCACTTCACCCGGAAAGCATTGTTGAGGAACCACAGAGGAACTGGCTATCTTATCTTTAAATGTCGGAACATAACAATGCTACTAACATTGATAGTATGCCGACTTAATAAGACAAATTGATAGTAGCTAGCCAGGAGGAATTAGCAAGCCCTACCACCCACAAACTGTGTACAAGCATGTACACAGTTTGTGGGTGGTAGGACTTCGAACCCAGGACCCGGGATCTTTGGGTCTTAGAGCTGTGGTCTAAACCACTAGATTCAAAGGCGAGATTATCACAGAATTGTGATAGCGTTATTTATTCCCTGAATGACGATTGTCATTTTTATTTTAGATGGTGGTCGTTGGACCTATTTCCATTTTGAATTACTTTACTACGACAATCATTAAAAATAGACATAATATTCATAAGAATGTTGTCACTTACTGACCCGCATTTGCCTAGCGTAGTGGCTTATGGCCCAATCTGTACTGTTTTCCATGTGGGAAAGCCTGTGCCAAGCAGTGGGACGTTTCTAGGCTGATGAATGTTGTCAACATCGATAGAGATTCAAGGTTGAAGAATTGTTCTATAACTGTTTTATTTTTTTATTCATAAATAACGGCTTAGTGCGGTTCGCCCTAAGAAGTCCGCAAGCAAGAGAGATAACAGCAAATATATTCTATGCATAAAGTACATGATAGTTATAATTATTATTATAATCTTTAACGGAAAATGAAGACTTGAGTTTCGGTAAAGATGTGGGACTTTTACTGAGATCTCACACGGACTTCTTCAGAGAATTTGATAAGTGATGTTGCACTGTATTCTTTTATTTGCCAACACTCATGCAGGTTCATGAACCCTTAACGGTTAATAACCTACTATTATTTTACATTAATATTCGATAAAACAAAACTGCAAACAAGACGCTTCACTTTTTCGCCAAGCAGCCCCTTTTAAAATGAATAAGCAATAAGTATTAGTTTTAGGATTTCCCAAAAACCTTTTTTTATTGAATTAGAATAATAAACCATGAGCATCATCATCATCAAGCTAATTATTGTCTTATTCGTTTTTCCAGTTGCATCTGGATTTGAAGATATCCCCCTAAACTATATCTACCTAATTAATTGCTTGGACTTTCTGTGTAACCAAACATTGTATCTCTGTAGGAACAAGTATATTAGGATACAATCAAGTTGTCCTCCAGTGTTGCAGCAGCAGCATCATCGATCAATCGGAGCAGGTCAATTGCCCCACTGATGTCGCCGGGACATTTGTCGCTCCCGTTTAATAAGACGTCACGTCTGTTGTAGCGAGATTGATGGATCATACGGAGGAGAAGTCCTGATTCTGGAAAGGGGTTTTTGATATGTTTCGATGTTAATGGTTTTTATTTTTATACTTTCATACTTTATCACCGTCTTCAAATGGACAACTTTAAGGAATTAACGAAAGAATACATTTTTATTATTCTGCAACGGGAAAGCAGTCATTCCACCTAAAGACCGAAGTTTGTGAAATGGCTATCTTATACTCGTATATCTAAATATTGAAATACGTCAATAATATTGACATAGTAATTATAGTGACTTAGTTATGAAGATTTTAGAAAGTCGGACTTAACACAAACCTTAAGACCAATAAAACAGATTGTCTCAAGTGGAAACCGAATGACTCTAGCCAAGACTAAGCGAAGAAGACATAAGCGATTATAAATATTTGATGAAACGACAACATTATTTTAAACACACATATTTTGACGGGGATTAACTTTAACTACATATTATAGGCATACTTAACTTACTTACTTAACTAACGCTAACTACATATAATGGAACGCGAAAGTTTAAAAGTGTATTAAATGATTTTAATTTCTTAAGAGATCA
This sequence comes from Scoparia ambigualis, assembly GCA_963921215.1. Lineage (NCBI taxonomy): Eukaryota > Metazoa > Arthropoda > Insecta > Lepidoptera > Crambidae > Scoparia > Scoparia ambigualis. The sequence goes on along the minus strand of OY992506.1, from coordinate 38,018,658 downwards.
TAAAATACTTTTATCGGCACACCGCATATGTGTGTAAATATTTATAACGCTATTGAAATAGATCCTCTTAGCGCTGAATTAAAGCTGGTTTATAATAAGTCAATGCCTGGATCAGCCCGTGATAAGTAATGAGCGGCACGTGACCTGGGCCGATGCGCACGCGGCGGCTATGCACAATCCGAGGGGAGGTGTACAGCTGACATCTTGATTATACTCGAGTAATAGGTCGCAAATACGGAGAGTATGATTTTAGGCTTGCGCAAAAAGAAAACAGGTTATGCTTTTCATTAATATGCCCCATCAATCATTTCAATTTATTTTTGTGATTTTTCTTTATTTGTTTCTTGTACTTAATCAACATTATAAATATAAGCCTATAAAGATAGGGTTCATTGCTAAGCTCAAGTCTCCCCCATATGAACAATATAATATTAGGAAATTGTGCCACATCCCTCCCACGCTGGCTCATTGCTAGTTTGTGGTTTCAACGACTGCTATCTTACGACAGCAACTGGACTGAACGGTGTGGTGGCGGTAAAGAATATTGCCAACCCGCCTCTTCTCTTGGGTGTTGTAAAAAGTGATCAGTGAAGTGCACATACAACAGCATATAGTAACGGCTGGCTTACCACCTGTCACGCTGAGCATATGTGCAATCGTTGTTTGATGAAACGAGGACTGTGGCAGTGTACTGCTTTGCGGTTCTCATGGCCTAGTCTCTGGCTAACCCTATGGGATAACAGTCGTTAGTGTATATGTTTCTTCAATCTAACAGTTTTGTAGCAAATAAATGAGCGACACAAACAAACGGACACGTGAGCGATGAACGGCTGGGGGCCGCATCTGCAACTTTGATTGGGGCGCGCCCGGGAGGATTGGCCACTGTCGACGCCGCGACAGATTAGTTGGCGTGATCGCTAATATTCTTTTAGATTGGATTGGGTGCACCTTGAGAATTGCCGTTATTGATAATCGCGTTTGATTTCTGGAGTTAGTGAAGAGAGCTGATGAAGGAGAAAATGGATGAGAAATAAAACAGTGGGTAACGTAAATATAAAATACGATATCGTGCTATTATTAAATACAGCACATGAAAAATGTAAAAAATAAAAATCGTGTTAATTGTAAAAATCAGTAATCTTGTGTTCACATATTATAATGGTGTCAAGATTATATTTGACTATTTATATTGTTAAGAGTTTGTTTTAAATAAGTTATGTAAACATGATTGGAAATCACAAACATTTTTTTTAAAATCCTAAATATAGGAACCGGCTTGAATCTCGTCACAAAACTAATGGCCGCACTTGTTCCGTATTAGTTTTATGATTAGTAAAAGCACCTGCTACTTAAACTATATTAAAATATGTTTTTCTGCATCCCTTTATTCCGAAAAGAGAACTAATACCGACCGTCCATATGGTGTCCTCTTTCCAACAATAGTCTATAATACAACCCATCGTGGACTATAATCATCCCCTTTATACTTTCAATAGTTTGTTCTTGTAGATCAGTCACCCTATTAATTGTCAAAATCACATTCAATACGCCCGTCCTCCTAAATTCAACTTTACCCTTCTCAAAATTGAGTTTAATGTTGTCTACAGCATTTTTCTGATCGACAAGTCCGTTTATTGTTGTTCCGTCGCGTTTAAAACTTGCACTGGTACTTTGTGCTATTATTCAGTCTGAACTACTAAAAATAGCACTTATTACATCTACAACTATGTCCATATTTGAATAAAAGTAAAAACAACTAGATTTTATATGGAATTTTATAACACATTCAACTTTCACAGATGATGTTAAGGTTGAAAATTCAACTGGAAGTAGCAGCCAATTCAAAGGCATAATCGTTAGTATTAAAGCTGGATGGAACGCACTTGTTTATAAATTTTTAGACCATATGGTGTAAAAGCCGCGTTGGACAATGCGCCCCCATGGCAGGCTACCATTACCATATGCGATGCGTTAAATGCGTTTTCAAGAGAATCATATTGGGATGGGTGACCTCTAAAGCCGGTGGATCAATAAACGCAGTTGTAATGGCTCTTTGTTAACGATCAACCATTAATGTAAATAACTTCTTGTTTGTTGTTTGTTAATATTAGTAAATCATTATAGAGACATCACACTTTATTGATAAAGAATTATATAAAACAAGGACAATTATTTTGAAAATTATTTAGTTGTAGAAAAAGATGAGTTGTTACGAAAATAGTCTCGCACTGAAATCTTAAGCTTAGATTTAGATTAATCTAAAACTTTACATTTATAACAATTCGTAGTATTTGATATTTTTTTCGTCAATACTTATCCTGTATCTATGTTGTAAAAGTCATCATTTGCTTTATGGAAAATTACCTACATGACGTGTCTAGTATGGTGACATCAAACTTTCAAAACATATATTTAAAATCGTAGTACCTACAAGTGTAAGACGATGATTTGAGAAGTGAAATAATTCAAAGATGTTTTGATATTAGTTTAATGAATAAATAGTAGTTTTATAACAAGCAAAAGCTGCTTTGCGTATAATTGTACATTTTGAGTGGATATTTGCACAACCCATAGCAAAAAATGCTTTGTATTGTCCGACTACTGTTTATACTACGATCTATTTATTTGATCGTTGTCAATTAAATGGTTCTACAGTTAGTAACTCTTATTTAAATGTGTAGTGATATTTTTCCAGTTTTATGAAAATAAAAAAATACATATACAAAATTTTAATTTATTTAACCTTAATTTTAATAAAGAACTCTACTTAGAAGATACCTTTCTCTGTGTTGCTTGCTTGCATAGTAATTAGCAACGAAGCAATTTTTTTTAAGTACTCCTACTATCATCACAGCCGATGGAGAGTCGTTCACGACATATAGTTTGAGCAACTGTCTCAAAAGCGAGACCTTCGCCGCCACTTATGCGCTGCACTTCTTCCAAAATTACCAGGTGCAGGTGCTCAATTCGTCTGCCAGCTATGCAGCCGTATTGGCCCCACAGTTTCGGACGCTTCTTGAATCATCTTCTCTATGATTTAACCCCCCAAACCCCCTCAAACCCCAAGCGGTCGCATGAGACCGCACCTACAAAAACACACATGACTTTGTACCGTGTTTTCATAGACTTACAGACTACTTTAGTATGGTCAAGTTTGGTTATTTCGGTTCTGTGGTTCATCTTATGTATTGTTATCGCAAAATATCGCATAGTCTATGCTCAATTCTGTCAAATTTGACGTTGACAGTTGCGTCAAAAAAAGTGTAAAAAAAAATGTATAATTATGGAAAACTTTATATATATCTAAGCAAGTATATGCGTGATAAGCTTGTGAATTTTATTTATTTAGTTTTACATTACCATAATAATAATTGCCCTTTAAATTTTACTAACTATCCAGTCCGGAAGAAATTGCTTTTTAATTTACTAACTATCTAGTCCGGAAGAAATTGCTTTTTAACGATAAAGTATATTACTTTGTGTTTGTCCTTTTGATGTTAAATTGGTGTACAATAAAGAATATTTGATCTCTATCATCTTTGACGAGGTAAGAGGCCTATGATTAATAGTAGTAATCATTATCATAGGCTATGATAATGATGACTACTATCAAGATTATCCTAACCCTGGTTGAAAAAGCGAACAACATATGCGCCGGTGGTCTCTTTCCATCTGATCATTGCAATGGGCGATTTTCTGACAGCCCAAATTAAAAAGTAAAAATTAGTTCAAAAACACTCGATAGATGTCGTTTTATGAAAGCTGGGCTACTTATGGGCTGTAATAAATTCTACACTTTTACTTGTCTACCAAAAGAATAAAAAAATAGTATTTACTTACCTATTTATATTCAGGACATCCAGAACCTATTTCTATTTTGGAATAGAATAAATATTACGCAGCCATACACGTGCTCTTCATGAACCCGCCTTTTACTAAGCGCCATACTAATCTATGCTAAGCGCCATCTATGAAGTCATTTACGAACCAATTTCTTTTTTTTTTTTGATCTCGGAAAATCGCCCATTGCCGCGAGATGTGGGTTGGAGCCCCACCGACATAAGTTGTCAATGCATTGTAATACGACCACTCGACTCCGATGTTACCAGAAAATGTAATGAATAGAACCATAATTGAATGTTAGAAGTAAACCTACTGTACATTTTTTCGGATTAGGTACCATTTTTTTTGTATTAAAAGAAGATGTTTTTAAAGAATACCTACAAAACTTATTGATTGGTCGGTTTATAGTAAAGCGCCCAAGTAACAAATTATCGTTGCATAATAGTTGAGAAAACGTTTTACATTTCCTTTTGGTTCTATAAAGTGGGTCATATAAACGTGTCGTAGACGTTTATACAACGCGAAATAGGCCCATATTAAACGACATTATTGTTATTTACTATTTAAATAAATGTCTGTCAAGAACTTTTAAATGTTACATAAAAGTTTTCGACCGACTGTTATCGAACCACTGAAGTCCTACAACAATTGCATAGACATTAGAAGATGACTGTAATGTCGGTTAAGTGTTTAACATCGTCTTTTATTGTACACAATGGAATGAACTGAAGATCATTCCATTCATTCGTTCCTGTGATGTTTTTGAAAAGTGCGTGTTATCAAATACAAAATTTAAACGGTTTATAAGTCATAATTTACTTAATTATTTTTACATTTACTTTAACAATATTATACACGAACAGAGTGTAAGGATAAATGTGTGCAGTGCACCTAGTTCTTATGGGACGTTTAGTTTTGTGGTGAAATATAGGTGTGTTGTTGTGAAATTTTTTACGCCCCCTTCGAATTTCTTGAAATTAAATTATTGTAGACTATTGCTTCAAATTTGTTTACATACTAAAATAGCAGCCATCTTGTCTAAGTTAAGAAACGACTTCTATACATCAATTATAGAATGGAAAGGTCGCATAATGCGGTTTCTTGCGACCAAGATGGTCGGCCATGATAAATTATTTTAGAGTTCCGTGAGATAATAAACATGAACAGATAAACTTTAATTTAAATAAACCCTTTATACATGGTGTCATATTTTTTTTATTTATCCGACCTACAACCAGGCTTAATAATACGACGATATAATAAAGCAGTCGTAAAAACGTTCACGTAACCTATACTCTAACACCACTATTCGACGTTGTATGAATCAGTCGTAAAAACGTCTACCTAACCTATACACAGGCACCACTATACGACGTTGTAGGAATCAGTCGTAAAAACGTCTACCTAATCTATACACAGGTACCACTATTCGACGTTGTATGAATCAGTCGTAAAAACGTCTACTTAACCTATACACAGGCACCACTATACGACGTTGTATAAATCAGTCGTAAAAACGTCTACCTAACCTATACACAGGCACTACTATACGACGTTGTATAAATCAGTCGTATAAACGTCTACCTAACCTATACACAGGCACCACTATACAACGTTGTATAATACAGTCGTAAAAACGTTTACTTAACCTATATTTTTGTACCATTATACGACGTTGTATAAAGTAGTCGTAAAAACGTTTACTCAACTTATTTAGTGGACCATTTAGTTACGGGACTAAATCGTTATAGGAATAACGGGTACACAACGTTGTAGTTGTCTAAAAACATCAATTCAACAGTTATATAACCAAAAGTCGCATAGCACAGTTTTTATATGACCAATTTGCTAGTTGGGCGTTCTCTAAACCTCTGTGATACGAGTTTAAATCAACAATCTCAGATCCAGTGGTCCCTGTCTCGATTATCAGCCGAGCGGGGTACAATGTTATTTTGCTCTGTTTGGTTTATGGGTAGCTTCACCACGACCTAAGTAGGTTGCCGTCAGTACAATGTAAGTAGAAGTGTTGTGTAATGGCAGCTAGATATATAATATATTAGGAAATAATGTTTCACAGTAGTTAAGGAGTACAGTGAGTGAGCCGCCAAAATTAGGCCTAAAGGCACAATTTCACTTCAGTCACACACAATTTGCCGAGCGAACAGGCTACATCGCACTATTGCGGATATTCTACTGTGTGAAAAAGAGAAAGACGCTACTCCGCAGTGGCGTCGCAATCGGTCGTACCACGGTCGTACGTACTCGTCTGTTCCGAAGCGACCGAGACGTCAACGCGCTACTCGCTGACTCCCTCGCGCTGACGTTGAAACTTACCGCTTTGTCTCGCTCGCTCGATTTACACTTTATAGGTGTGCGTGTGTGAGTAGTTGAGTAGGACTATATTTTGAATGACTACAAGTAGGAGCATGCCGTATCTTCCCTTTTTGTTTTAATCTAAGCTGTTATTTGATTATATTTTTTATGACCCAATAAAATATTGGTTCCCTATTTTATGCATAACATTTTATGTCATAATTTAACAATGCATACTTTTACATATCCTAATAATAGTTACACACAATATTAATTTATCATTACTTTTTAGGCACATTTTTTAAAGCATAATTACTATAAGCATAATAATTGTTAAGCATACTATTCTTAAGCCTTAATTTGCTCACGCATAATGATATCTAAGCATAATTTTTATAGGCATTACAATTTTGAAGGGAAATAGTAAGTTTAGGAAATTTTGTGTTTGCATGTATTAGAATACTTTTCGTATATAAAATAAACATGTTGGCGGCTTAAAAGGGACACCACTACGTCGAAGTGACATGCAAAATTCTCATACAAACCACAAAAAACGACGTTTCGTAGTCCCCTGTTTCCTCCTTCAGAACTGGACGAATTTTTATTACTTTTTCAGAATCGGTTATAGAAAGAGATTTATATGTCTGTATGTTTGTTTTTTTTTTCAAACCAGCCACTCTATGTTTCTGAAGACGTCTTAAAACGGAGTGATTTCGCTAAATTTTGAAGGCTCCTGGTTATTAAATTAATGTTTTTATGCAGAAAAATCAAACATACAGACATAGAAAATCTCTTTCTTTAACCGATGCTGAAAAAGTCATAATAAAATTGGTCCAGTTCTGAAGGAGGAAATAGGGGACTACGAAACGTCGTTTTTCCGTGTTTTGTATGAGAATTTTGCATGCCACGTCGACGTAGTGTTTCCTCTTAAGGGTTGCCCAAGGGCCACCCACGCCGCACCATAACCTACTATTACACTATGGTACCCAAGTTTTATTTGATATACCTTCTACCTACCTTTTGTTTTTTAGATTCAAATAGCTAACATTAAAATAAAAAAGGTTGCAAAGACAAATCCTGATTAAAAACCAATCCAAATTATAGCGGATTTTGAAAGTATACCTAACCTCACCTCTGTCTTGTCTAACCTACCAGACTATCTTATGCCTAATGAGTGTTAGACGAATAAACAATATGTCTTATAACTTTATGCAAAACAAAATTAGGGCAAAAAACATTAGCCTAAACCATATTTATGTCAAAATATTAAAATTACAAAAAAAAATACCTAACTCGTTATGCCAAATTAAATTAGAACAAAAAAGTAGTCAAAAGAACGGGATTCCTGAAATAAGAGGTGTTCACTATTCACATTCCAATATCGTTTCTAGTAGGTATCATTCTTTATTATCAAAAATGAAATCTAACAGTTTATTTTTATTTTTTATAACCGCTTCTAGACCACATTTCGAACAGAGCTGTGCAGAGGGTCCATACAAATACGTGGAACATTAACATGCCATATGTGCTTTTGGGCTTAAGGCACCCTCTTGGGAGTTTGGCCCCCTGCTAATGAAAACGGGAGTCCACTTAAGAGTTCTACAATAGTCATACGATTGGCAATATTTACTTGGAAAATAATGTTGAATGTATTGAAGTGAGAAATAAATACCTAAGTCAGCAAAAAAAGTTCCTATCAACCAACGGCCGAAATAAATAATCAATATACTCGTATCTGTTATGACTTTAAAGTTTCGCGTTGCATTGCTTCACAGCTATTTTAACGGGACTTAGCACGACGATTGCTTGACGTTTCAGCCGCGATGCTTTGGTCAAAACGTCGGGTCGGGCGCATAGATATAGAATAGAATAGAAATAAATTTATATGTAAGTACTTACAAAATTAATCGCTAAAATAGTTTTGAATAATATCTGTTGTTCTACCCTTTCCAGCTCCAGCTCTCGTAGCTAGAAATTTGATGTAATTTGTTTGGCTTAAGCTTAAGTCCGCAAAACAACAGATAGATTGATCATAAATTTCATCCGCAAGACTGCTCTTTTCAAAGTATTAAGACAAATAAAAAAGGAATGTTGTTTATTTTAATTGACAAGATAGCATTTTCAAGTGAAAGCAAAAGGAATCATTTTCATAAAAAATGTAACAGTGGGCTAAAGACGCCGCGACCCATCTATCGATTAGTATTTAAGAATCACTTTTAAGATTACACAAATTCCTTTTGAGATTTAGATCTCAGATTTCAGATGTTAGATTAGTCTAAGGATGATTAATGTTTTGGGAGAGCTGTTCTATTGCATCATTTGGTACCTACTTCAAAAGTTTCGTAATTAATTAGTATATGTAAGAGTAAAGAGGAATTAAAATGCTAATAAAGAGTATCTAACCAAAGTCGCATTCAAGTTCGATAATATTGGGAAAGCCGAAAGTATTGTACGCATAACATTTATCACAAAACTTTTAAGCTCTGACGAAACTTGCCATTAACCTAGTTTCAATTCCAATCTAAATCACAGAATAACAAAATGTTTTTTTTGTAACATGCAAATGTCTACTTTATTTCAATCTAGTTTTAGACTGTTCTTTTACTTTACAAATAGCGTGTCTTACTACTAGGCAAAGATCAACCTCATTGCTTTCCAGTTCTCCCTTTTCTTCTTGCTAACCAGCTCTAAACAAAGACTAAACTAAAAAAATATAACTTAATACGTCCAAAATACACTCAAATCGTCAATCGGCGAATCGCTCCGTCAGCCATCGCCATCGTCATCGCGTTTATCTAAAAAACCGCACGCGCACCCTCCGCACGCGGCCATATGTCGCGAAAAATTCTCTAATTGCATTAAGTCGCCCCCGTCGAGTGCCGGCTTTTAATTACGGACCTCCACTTAGACATATGTGGTGCAACGAGACTTGTATGAGCTGCAGTTGTGACGTCATTTATAATATGGTCGTCCGTCGGCGCAAGTAAGCTCTATTAGTAGATACGCAATAGGATGACAGCAACGGTGACTTAAACCCATTTAACTTTCACGTGCCATAATTATTAATGAAAGGTTTAGTAGCAATGGGTATTACAAATTACTTAGAATAAGTAAAAATCTTGTAATAAAAATATATTCAAGCATGAAGTGTGGTTATTAGTATGTTCTATTTTTTATGGGAAAACGGGAAAAGGTTTGACTCCATCTTACTCTTCTTCTCTTGCTTGAAATGCTCTTCAAATATAATATTATTAAGGCGACGGACAGATAAAAAGGGAGCACAATTATTGGCACCATCTGAAAAATGCACCATATATAGGACCCATGAATATTAGACCGTTGGTGTTGGTCGCAATAGACTACAGGGTCGGTTAAGTTTTATTTGCCTGACTACGACGAATAGGGATTTAGTATTTTACTTATTATTTCGTTGTTTTCTCCCTTAACTCGCGCTTTTTATAAAAATCCGGAGACACGGCCATGTAATGCGCATAGCGTACAGAAAGTTCAATTTTGTAAATGTAAATATTTCCTTCACAAACTTTCAAAACAAAGCGTTCATAACTACCGAGAATGGAAAGCCCACTCAAAAAGACACGGCGAATAAAGAGAGAACAGTTTTTCTACATAATTACAAAGAGCAGGCGACCTCCAAGAGGTTTCGCACAAACAAACTCGGCGAAGTATCCGCGCCAGCCACGACAATATGAGCGTAAAATATGGGATCAAGAAATCCTGCTCCGACAAAAAAACGCGGACAAAACAAATGAACAGAAAAAAGTTCAAGAAAAAAGGGAGAGAGGAAACGCTGCGCGCTGTCGCAGGAAGCGCCGCGTGAATAAGTACTGCAATTGTTGGAGGTCCTTTCATTTTTGTTTAAAAAGCGAGTTCGTTTCTTTTTTTTTGTTTTTTGTTTGTGTGTCGGTTAATCTATTGTTCGTTGTCGCCTGTTTAGGTAACAGGTGTATAAATAAGGAAAAATACCTTTCCTGAAACATTTTCCATAGAATAATATAATACAATAAAGTAAACTGAAACTATAAACTGTATTTTTATTATTTGTTTGTGTGACATTGATTTATTCAATACATTCTTAAAAAAGTACATGATAACAATATGAAAAAAAGATTCTGTTCATAATTAAAATTAGGTTATTTGTACCATCAGTATCTAATAGATAGATATACTCAATGTAGTTATTATTTTATTCATAAACAACAGTGGTTTTATTTATAATTAATATTTATTATTATAACTTTTACACTCATAGCCTGTACTTCTTCTTCTACATTTTACATTTTCAATTTATTAATCGAACGAAGTTAAACAAATGCAAAACTTCCAATTTGGATAATCGCAATAAGACCAGAGTACATTTACGAGAGAAAAAGCGAAATACCTAACCCTCAAATTACGGGTGGCTCATTGCTTATGCGAATCCTGGGAGAGCAGAGAGCAGTCTGGCCTTTGTGATTTATGAACTATTTTTTGTTGATTTTCTTCGCATTTCGCCGCAGCAAAGAATTTTCGTCTTGAAAAACCTTGCCAACTGTGTTATATGCTAGAGCATATTGATAGGAGCGCGATAATTAATTCCAATTTTTTGGCATTAACTTTGCGTCGTTCAACGAAATTATATTGTGGAGGGATTCAGCTTCTTACTTGTTTAACGGGGTGTTACTGCCATGCATTCAACAAATCTAACGACATTATTCTGAACTAATATGAGGTCAATAATTTTAATTTGGTCACCCATCCGGTTTTGCCCAAAGTCGCAAACCCGGACCAAGTCGCCGCGCCGCCATCATCGAACTCATGCCACTTCGCCACTTGTAAACATTAACACAACTGCTCAATGTTAAATGTCTCAATTTGGGTTACAGCCGTGTCGCCCTCGGTCGTTACGACCCGCCGCGCCGTTCGAAGGGTTAATTCAATGGAAACATTCCTGGTTAACCCTGGTAATGGTCGGAATAATGCGGTTTGTTTAAATAGGAAATCTTTGTTTAACGTTTTGTTTGGTTTATCTGTTTCTCTTTATCTCGAAGGGTTACAGAAGATGGTTGTACTCCTACACGAGATGTAGTTTAAGAGTATGGTAGATTTGCGTTCACAATGGTAGAATAACGATATTAAATACTTTTAAAAAAATGGGAAGAAGCCGTAAGGAACACAGCATATGCTATAACAACCCATATTTTCTTATTCTAGTTTAGTAAAATTCATAACCACTGGCTCTATATTTTCCTCATTAACATAATAATATTTAACAAACATACTTTTAAATACATTTCGCCCATTCCCAAAGGAGTAGGTACATGTATTGTTTTTTAACAAAAATAATAAAATTGAGAAGCCTATTGCTATACGTGAAGTCTTATGATGCCTTATGACGTCAGACTAAAAACGTCGATTCAGTAAGTTGCTGTTTCTCAATCTTTGTTCAAAATTTGTAGACTTCTCATTGTCACCAGTAAAATCTATGGGTCGGTATACCCCACAGAAGAGAATTCCTCTTTCTTCTGTTCTGTGGTCGTTTCCTATTTAAATCGTAGCCTCTTTCTTCTATTCGTAGCAATGCCGATATGCCCTCACATGTAGCACCAATTAAAGTATCTGATGTTTTACCTTAATTTATGTTGCAATAAAATAAATAAAGTACCTAATCAAAACATGATGATAATAATAGTTTCAAAATTGACGCGTCCTACACCACAGCTGTTCCATGGTTAGTTAGTAGACGCACAGGTCTCAAACGCAAACCGCAGTTAATAACGGCTAATATATGCATGTTATCAAGCACATCATAAATAACAAACCCTTCACCAGCTAACAGAACGAACCTTGGATGCTGAAGCACTATCTCAAACATAATGGCCAAGATAAATGGTCTGCCGTCCTCCGCCGCTAATTAAAGGAAATGGCCTAGAAACAAGATTGGGATATTGTTCCTACAAAACCTATCCCCGTCTCGTTTCCACTTGTAACTACTCGCGTACCACCGTCCCGCTCTAGCTAAACGTCGCAGAGATGTCACTCATTATGCTAAATATCCTCCCCCCTTTGTTAGCGGGGAGATGGCTGATAAGACGGCTTTTTTCCCGCCATTTTTACCGGAACTTGACAGTTGGTATATGGAAACTGATTAAGATAATTCGCTCGAGGTGTTTTTATAAGTCGCTTAATTGTCTCAGAAGGTTTTTCCGCTTTACTGGTGGTAAAAACGTTAGGCGAGAGTACGGACAAAGTCTGTCCTTATATTTCATGTTGGGACTAAGTAAAAAAACCAATTAAATCATAATTGTCAAGCTGTGAAAAGAATGGTGACCTAATCATTCTTATGTATGAATATAATTTAAAAAAGTATATTCTTGTAAATGTAATAAATTAAAAAGTATTGATACTATAGGACGCTTAGTCGTAATAGTGCTGCCTAATGACTGCACTTACTGATTTTTCCGTAATTATAATGTTTTAGAACCAAATTCACATAAACGCCTAATGTAGCCACAATTAACAATTTAGTGTAATACAAAGCATTGTATGTTCATTTGGTTTTAAATTCATTTTAAGGAAATACACAATGAAGGCGGACCTGTCGCGATTAGCGCCCTTCAGCCCGTATTAAGTCTCAAACTTCTGCACTGAATCAGAAACAAGTAGAGTTCCAAAATGGCACCTATTAAAAAGTTTCGATCACATTAAAACAGTGAAATATGAAAAAAGCTGGCATTGGCTGCCGAATAAAAAAAACCAGACTGATCAAACAAACGGTCGCATATTGGAAAAAAGCGTATAGCTCTCAGTAAATCCCCGGAACATTCGCCATTACGAACACGGGAAAACCTTATTTCATTACAACGACCGTTCCATTAGTAAGATATGCCCAATTCTATTAAACTCTTTTTTGCGAAAACAGCGCTTAAAGCGGACGCCATTATTAAAACGGCACTTTCTAAAAAGCGCTGTAATTCGATTCCCAATTCAAAATTAATCCGAAATCAACCTTACATCTATAGCAGTAGGAACTATTGTAAAACGGTGTTGCATGTTTCGCTTGATGATTTTTGAAATACGCACAGGGGAGCATTCAAAAGGGTGTGCGGTTCTAAATTTAAATTTATGTTTTGTTAGATTTGATCGCGCTTAGTGGCATGCGTTTTGAAGCGATAGTCGATTCTTTTTTTTTCAAATGTGATTTATTCCCGTAAAGGGTTTCAATTTGATTCGGAAATTTAAGTGTCGTATTTAAATATTACAAGTGCAAGCGGTTATATTGACTGACTTTCTTAATTCCAGGACAGGCAAGTGTGTATCGGATTTTTCATTGCATAGCCCCGGGTTTGTGACGTTGAGGTATTATAACTAGAGATAACGCCGCAAAGCCATTTTTACCAACTGAGTTAAGGCTCATAAAATGCAATAAACGCCTCGGAAATTATGAGGCGGCCGCAAATCAGTGGGCAAAAAGTTGCTTCGGGGTGTCGTCACTAGTTAAATTACCTCAATGGTTTGTGATGACCATGCAGCATTTCGAAAACGGGACGTCTGCGTGACTAACATGATTTCTTTTTTTTATTCAATAAACCAAATTAATAAGTACTTTTAATCGTCTAAATTTTTAACCTACCACCTATTCATTCATTCACTTCATTCACGTCATTTTTTTACTGTGGCAAAGAACGACCGCAAGAAACCACAGCGCACAGAAGCAACGACATTTACAAAAAAAATGATATGTCGTTACCAGGTCATAAAATACAAAATAATAAAATGAATGTAAAATATACGGTACTATGTAAATTAATTATTGACAATTAGAAATAGCTTTTGGAGTACTTGGAGCATTTCAGTTCAGAGCCAAGCTGTTTTGTCTTTTGTGTAATCTGACACTTTATAATAAGCTTTTTTAAAAAGCTTTTCTTTGATATGGGTTTTAAATTTATCAAGATCTAATTTCTGAATATTAATTGGTACTTTGTTGTAAAATTGTTCACACAGACCCTTAAAAGAATTATTTATTTTATGAAGCTAATTATAAAGTACTGCTGATGTGTTCTTACAAAAAACAGTGATATTCACAATTTAAATACTAGAAGTAGGTATTTAAATTGTGAATATTACTGTTTTTTGAAAACATTTCAATATTTTATGAACATACAGAAATCCGCGTTCGGAGTTTAGGTGTATATGATCAAAGCTAAACCTGTTAGTTCCAACACGTCTTTCACTTCGTAGTTCCAAGAACCATCGCCATTTGTCTTCTCTATCCCTCGCGCATCTTTCAGTCGTGGTCAGGCATGAACGTAATAATATTACGTCCATATGGTCAGTGGCCTGATTCACGTATTTCGTAATAGTCGAAATATCGTTTACGTTTAGAAGTCGTCCTATTGAAAAACAGTCACAAATCCGTATTCACCTGTAATTTCGCTAGAACGATTACTCAATAGGAACGCAACTCAGCGATTTGTCAACTATTTAAACTTAATGTTGCCATTACAGTTCTACCAAATAAATTCAAATACTTTTTGTTAACAAAACATGCAGAAATGTTTATTATTTTTTTCCAACGACTTGGAAATTGTCTAATTTGACGTGTAATCGCTGAAATCCGATAAAACTAAACATCAAAATAATAGGTGAATACCGCGGAGGCAACGATCGAACTTCGATTAATGCACGTGAATACGCTTAAACAAAACCGACTTAAACAAAATCGTGCGATTGATACGTGAATACGAAAAGTGACTTCAGCGATCCAATCGCTTGCATGTAGTTGAGGTTTTGTTACGTGAATTAGGCTACAGGTCATACGTCTCTCACGTTCCGTTACAGGTAACGAAACGTTGAAAAAATGTCTACAAAAAGTTTCGGAAACGGATGATTTGTTTATGATCCCAAATTCTATTTTTTGTTTTTTTTGTTGTTAAATTGGCACAATTGTTATCCATTTTGGCGCGGAGTTTGAGTTGCATCTGTTATTTAGATTAAATACAGTGCTGTTTTTAGTTAATTTATATCTAGTGTGTATTGCGAATTACATAATGGATAAAAATATCGAACAAAGAGTTTGTCTTTTTTGCGTCGCCATTGGAATTTCGTGTTCGGAGTCACTGAAAATGTTACAGAAGGTTTACGGTGAATCGACTTCAACATAAACACGTGCTTATGAGTGGTACATAGCGTTCAAAAGCGGTCGAGATGTGATGGAAGATTTGAATTGATCCGTATCATTTTCTTGCCGGAAGGTCAAACGGTAAATAAATAATATTATTTGAGAGTTATGCGGCGTTTAAAAGAGCAAATTCGACGAAAAAGGCCAAATTTGTGGAAAGAAAATTCTTGGATTTTGCTCCACGATAATGCGCCTTCGCACAAGGCCATCATTATGAACGAATTTTTGACCAAAAACTCAACAAATACCATCAAGTAACCGCCTTATTCACGAGATATGGCTCCAGCCGACTTCTTTCGTTTTCCTAAACTCAAATTACCACTTCGTAGCACCCGTTTTCATTCGGTAGAAGACATAAAGGAGAATTCGCGGCGAGAACTGAACTCAATTCCGGAAAAAGCGTTTAAAAAATGTTTTGATGATTGGGTTATTCGTTGGCGTAAGTGTATCGTTTCTGAACGAGCATACTTTAAAGGCGATATAATAAATTTCGATGACTAACTAACATTTTGTGTATTATTGATCTTTTCCCGGTACTTTCTTGACAGAGTAGTAAGTACCTACATGAGATTTTCATAAATGTATTGTGATTTAACTGTCATAATACTTATATCCTTAAATCTCTCTGAGAGAGTCACCAGCCTTTAGGTTATATATTGCTCGAATAGCTCTCTTCTGCGGCACAAAGATAGTTTGAATGTTGGCAGCATTTCCCCACAGTAAAATGCCGTACGACATTACACTATGAAAGTAACTGAAATAAACTAATCTAGCTGTATCAACGTCAGTTAATTGACGGATCATACTTACTGCGTAAGCCGCAGAGCTAAGTCTATTCGACAATTTAGCTATATGTGGGCCCCACTGAAGCTTGGCATCCAACGTGATGCCTAGAAACACAGTGGTGTCTACAAGATTCACATTCTTATCTTTAATTTGTACACTAGTTATTACCTGCTTAACATTAGGCAATACAAATCTTACACATTTGGTTTTTAATGATAGAGAGGCCTTCGCTCAAAATGTACATAGAATTCTTCTATTTTTTATAGTTTGCTTACTAATGTTTCCTGAATATCTTTTATTAAATATTTTATTTTATTTTAATTAAAGTACCTAACTTAACCAATATTATATTTTAGCCAAAAATCTTTTATGTTACCCAAAGTGATTTTGTCAATATGTGAGAAAACCTTTAGCAGTTTCACTGTTAATCTGAGAAAGATTTCGGGTTAGTCCTGAAACGTACACGCAACGTTACTTATAAAAAAGTGTCGAAAACATTTTCGAGAAACAGCTTTGGAAACATAGATTCAACTTTAAACAGTTGTTAGAAGCATTCGCATAATCCAGCCATTATAGCGCGCTCGATTGCACTCGCAACTCGCGATTCAATCGGCATCGATTTTAATTCGATTTCATATCGAATACACTCGAACAGACTTTTCTAAACAAATGGCTGTTCGGATCGGTTATGATCGTTCGTGGGGGTATTTATAGTTAGTTATTTTTATAGTGACTGATTGAATTGTGAGCATTTGGTTTGGTACTAATATCAATAAAAAGGATCGTAGTAAATGGAAAACAATGAGCTCTGCCTACACAGTGGACATTACAAATAATCTTGGTTTTCGAAATATGATACTTAATGAAACCAAAAACTATATACTACTACGTGCTTAGTAAAGTGATGATATTTAAAATGAAAATATGTACTTTTGTAATATTTTTGAACAAAGTACTTAGCTATTTGTTGACGAAATCAGAAACAGAATCAGTACAATACGACGATAAGTACAATAATATTCAGAATGCAATAAATCTCTTTTATCAATTCATTATCTCTATCCACTAAGTCCCTTTCTTTCACTCCCTCCCTTTCACTGTCATCTCCCTCCCCATTTAATTACTTGACCAATTCCTTGGACGCCTTCAATTCCCGCAAAGCCAGGTAGACCCTAGACTCCTCCTGACGAGCCGAGGTCTTCCCAGCATACATTTTGAAATGATAATAATCATTCCACAGTAACAAGAACCAGGGAGATACTCAACCAATGTTAAAAAGCTAACTGATATTTAATACGAAGTACCCTTTTTGACCAATGAAAAAAAGGGTAACTGTGTCGATCACTGCTCAACCAATGCTATAAAGTTAACTGATATTAAAAATTTAGTACCCTTTTGACCAACGAAAAAAATTAGGCGTTTCGCATTTGAGGCATTCTACGTTTTAGTCGTTTTGATATTGTAGACATTTGTCATTTCAGACATTTTTCAATTTGTAAATTTAGACATTATGCTTCCTAGGCAATTAGCATACAAAGGCGTTTTGCAAGTTAGGAATTCTGATTATAAAGGATTTTAACGATCTCTTTGTAAGTCCGTTTGCTCGTAGTGCATAAATAATGTTAAAAATACTACGTTGCAAAGAGAAAACAATGAATAAAAAAAAACAAGAACTACCAACAATTCGAATAATGAACCGTCACTCGCCGGCCGGTTCGGCCAAAGCTTTATGATTCACAATCATCATCATTACAATTATTATAAAGTAAAGTTCCGTTTTCCTTTGTTGTGGCACCGCGCTATTCTCCTAAACCACGCAATGGATTTTTATGCGGTTTTCACTAAAAGATAGAGCGTTAACTGAGGATGCTTTTTGTTTATATTTTGTAGATAAGTATATTTTTTTTAATGGTTGTACTATTACGGTCTTTCTAAGTTAGCGTGGACGAAGGCGCGGACGGGCCGCTAGTTTTACAATGAGTAGCATTTATATAGACACCAAAAACAATGTGGTAGAAGTCAAGTTGTGCAATATCAGGTGAATTATTGAAAAGGGGTCAATATTCATACAGGAAACCAATCAAATTATAGGAAAGGAAATACGAGTTAAACACAAGCATTTAAGGTATTTTCATTGAAATCAACATTTTTAACAAATTATTTTAAGAGTCAGACTTAATTATTTATGACATGTAATAAATGGCATTATTAATAAAGTCTGCTCAAGATTTTCTCAAATTAAAAGGGTTAATTAAACTACAAAATTAATCCAATACAGATGCGGTTTAAATTACAATAACTATAGTTAAAGCTGGTTTAATCTACAGGGTTCGCCGGGTCCGTCAGGTGTTGCAGGGCATGTGGCTCCCACCGTCTTCGGTTTACATAAGCCTCTTGTGCCGGACTATCTTAATGCGATGTACATGGTGTTCAAAAATGTATAAACAAATTTTTTAGGTACTTGTAAAAGTTTGGTCCATTTTAATACGATTGTGTAGTATTTACCTACTTTGAAAGGCAGTCGCAATGGTTATCATTATAATAACTGATTTATTATTAAACTGAAAAATTAAACTAATTAACTAGATTATTTTCATTCTAGTAAGCTTCAAAAATTACAACTTAGTGAAATGTAAGCAAAGCAAAGTACTCGTAGGTACTTGCATCTGTCTTTCAACCATTATTATTATTTAGCATATTTTATACTAAGACTTAAGTCTGTTAATTTAAAAATAACCTTTTTAGGTCCCTACTGATAAAAAACCTGCCATAAACTTTTTACCATATCTTATAGAAACAGTAAAATGTTGTAGTTTACAAATGTAATTAAATCATAATTATTACATTACAAATGAGCACAACCTGTACACCATTTCCATACATATGCGCTTATTCATGTTAAGCCCCCGCTACACGCAAGCTAATTCAATCTAGGATTATCAGAATAGCAAACGCCTCATACAGTGTAGGTCACACCCCTCGATCGGTGACCTACTGTCGCCTTCGAGTTGATTGAATATTCAATGGAGGCAGTTTGAGGTGTGCTTCCATAAGATTGAGAAATTATGATACGATTGAGTTTTGAGAAGGCAACATTAAAAAATATACTTACATTTATTTTCAATCCAAAGAGTCGATCTAAAGTTTCGAATGCGATAGAGATTCTGAGGAATTATGCTGAGTTTACATTAATAATTCAGTAAAAACAATATTCCAGTTACTGGCCGATAAGGGATAAAATGTTTACTAGAAAAAAATTAACCAGTCTCAGGAAGCTCGAGTGGGATTCGAACCCACGACCTTTGGATTTTTTTTTTTATTTTTTTTATTTAGCTTTGCTCCCCGCTTTTTTGCAGGCCTTTTTTTCTGTTTTTGTTTTTGTCTTCTTTTTTGGAGGGGGGGTTAATAAGCTTGAGCTTTATGAGCTCGACTCTAATTTATTTTCTTTCTTTTCTTTTTTTGTTTCTTTTTTTGTATCTTTATCTTTTGTACAACTTTTCTCTTTTATTTTCTAATGCATTCTTTTCATATTTTTACAATATCTTATACAGTATATATTATCCTAATATTTTTACTCTATACATTTGTTTTCTTCTACTTGATATTTTTCTTAATATGATACATTTCTTAATCTAAATTGACTATCCATTTTTATTTACTATAACATGCTTTTCTTTATTACTTTACACTCCTTTTCTTATATACTATTCCATTTTCTTTCTTATTTATATATATTTCCTATTCTATTTACATTTCTTTTCTTATATACTATTACATTTATTTTCTTATATACTATTACATTTCTTTTCCTATTACTACGCATATTTTCCCCTTATATATCTGTCTCAATATATATACTTTATTTAATATTATACGACCGACCTTTGGATTGCCGGTCCACTGCTCTCACTGCCGATAAGGTTCGAATAGCCACCATTAAAATACATATTTTTTTAGACCAGGGTGTTAGGGTTAGGGTTAGGGTGTATATTATTATGTGTATAAAAATAATTATAGTTTATTAAAATGGGAAGGAACTGGCTTTTGCATACGAGTAGTTTTTTTTTAAATTTTCTTTTGTTTCATAGAATTAGCTGCAGATTTTTGTTTACTTTTTGTAATTCGGTCTTGGTAAAGTAGCATCGGGTCTATAGCGACCTAATTTTATAATTACTATACTTTTGGCAATATTTAATAGGTATAGATTTTCACACTATGATACGATAAGTGTATCGAACCAAAAAACTACAGTGCTCGTAAAATTTAAAAGCGTAATATTTAAAACACTTAAAAGTCTTAATCTAAAATTCGAACGAAAAAATAGAAAAGTGAAAAGCCATATCCGCTCCTTTGTAACAGGCCGGCAGTAAATTACGGCGGACATGTTAATCCGCACTTTTGCGGACGCGGCCACTATCTGCGCGCCGCACGCCGCACGCCGCGCCGCCACCTTCCGCGCATCGCCGCGAATACGCCGCAAATACGCCGCTGACCTGCCGCATGCAGAAGCGATAGCAAACGAGACAAATAAGTAGAAAATTATAGTTGATAAAAGTATGCTAAAAATCTCGGTCATTGGTTCAGGCATGTGGCACGATAAATACTGGTATACGCTACTTCAACTGATTTTATGAGAAAGGGCGCGTTCGTCGAAGGAAAGAGTAACTGCGGAACATATGGAACATTGACAAGGGTCAATAAATTAATCTGAAGGCCATTCTTTAATTGAAGAGGAGGAAGAAGAAGAGCAACCTACGGCGTGTTAGTCTGCACTTTTGCGGACGCGGCCACTATCTGCGCGCCGCATGCCGCGAATACGCCGCTGACCTGCCGCATGCAGAAGCGACAGCAAACGAGACAAATAAAAGTAGAGAATTACCTTTAAATGACATAGAAGTTAGCATAAATAAGTGTGTTACAATCGGTGCACATTGAAAACTGTGATCTCTGCCTACCCCTCGGAAAACGCAATATGCATACATACATATGTCACACATGTCAACAATAGGATAAGGGAAACAGGTAAAAAATAATCATCTCAAGATATAAAAATGCTGTAAAATAATGTATAGTGTCGCAGTACAATAACGATCACAAATAAATTATTTTCGAATCAGGTCAAAAATGTTTCTCACAAATAAATACGAAAAATAATGTTTTATGTTCTTAGAACAAAAGCATTACTGAACTATTTATATGATATTCTGCTATGCTAATTAAAATAACGTTGGCGACTTTTACATATCCTTAAAACATGTACCAATAAAAGAAAAGGCAAGTCTTTTGCAAACGGTACGGTCCGTCGGCGCATCTATTAATCATGGTTTATCGAGTGCTAATCCAGGTTTAAATAGATAACTATTTGAATCGACCCATTGTCATGCCAAACAATTCAATAGGGTTGCCCGAAATGATAAATAATGCGCTTGAACAAATGGTACGTTGACAATTAGATTAGCGAACGTTTGTTTAAATGATGTTTCATATGTCAGAGCTCTTGTTTTTTCTTCTCTTGTCTTGTCATTGTCATAAAATATGACTAAGAGTTTAGTTGCTACGAAAATGGTAATGAAATTATGTTAAAGTAAAAACAACATCAGTAACATTGACTATTTTGACTTCTTGTCGCTAAAATAAACGTGTTACATGGATCTATTTGCTATTTTATACACTTACACCACAGTCATGAATGTATAATAAAATAGTAACAGAACTTAATGCTCTAATTACTTATAAGTTTGTAAATATGATAATTAAGTAAATTTATTTCTTTAACAACCATTAAACTCTCTTACATAAAATCAAACATTAAATTGTGACTGTATATTATTATCTTAGCGGGTCTGCCGATACTACCCTTTTAAACATCGCATCTTTAGTGAAATCTGTTGAGATAATTTTTACCGTTTTAACAAAATCGACTTTGCTACCCACTTTTCTCCTTAGAATGAAACTGTCCCGTAGTGATTATTTTGTATACCTACTTAGTTCATAAATACAACCAGTAATAAATTAAAGTTTTTTTTGTTTTGGGCAGTCAAAGAAAAACAATCGTAATTAGGAAAACATTACTTCCTCATCCAAACTAGTGGAATACACTGCAAACCTGACCCGTGAGAGCTGAAAGTAGGGTACAGTGAATTAAAACCAAAATATAATTCTTTAACTGAATTATAAGATAAATAATGGTAATTTCTTACGTAAGCCACCAGTAAATTTGAATAAAAGTTAATAGCTTCAATATTCGTGCTACTCGAAAACGTATTTTAAACACCATTTGACACACCGAATTCTGAATTTCTCACGTTAAGCTCCTTAGTGTCAGCCATTTTATCGAGTACCGCTGCCGTGATGACAACAAAATGGCGCCTGGTCGCGTTCTTGGTGCCGTTCAATTTGAATATAGAACAGCATACGTCGCCCGCACTCCACGACACTAACTCATCGGATTGGGTGAGATGGCGCGAGAATCATAAAAATATATTCTTTCAGAAGAACAATTCGGTAATGGAATAGATTTCGCAGTTTGAACGAATTTTAATAATGTTAAGCTACAATAATTTTCATCATTCTGGGTTGTAACCTTAGACTAATATTGATACTCTTTTACTTTGTTCTGAATATCACCAATATTTTATAAACTGAAAATGAAAACCTAGCTTTGTAATATCTTTCGGGTTACATTCCATTTAAGTTCTGTACGATTAATGAAACACAACTGTAACTATTTTGATTTTCAACTCCGTAACTTGTTTAAGCTGAAATCTAACGTAAAATAGAACCAAGTAGTCATAAGCATCTCAATGGAGCCCCTGTTCCCCGCTGGAGAATCGAAAGGCAGCGCTAAGAATATGTCGGTCAAAGCACGGCAGCGGGAGATAGCGGCAAATCCTCCGCTCGCAAAATGGCGGCCAACATGGCGGCGACGTTACAAATATATTAGGCTACCGTTTTTTTTATATTCCACACTTTTATCTACTGCTCTGAGATATTAACTTTGAACCTTGTTTTTACCTGTCTGCTGAATGAAACTTTATATTAGTGTAATAAGTTTTTTTTATCTTACACCTTCCGCATTCCGGGCGGCTGCCTTAACCACTTGGCTACCGAGGTCTGGCTTTCAACCGTCGAAATTTGTCAGTGTTTATGCTTATGTTTTTAGTCAACATTGCTTCATCAAATCTTAGGGTTTTCACCTCTGAGATCCGAAAGAAATATTTTTACAAATATTTGAACATTTGGTTAAGATGAAGCTGTGTTTATAGATTAATGTTTTATATTTTAGCTAGTTGTCGTCTTTTTTCAGTGTT
The DNA here is from genome assembly GCA_963921215.1 of Scoparia ambigualis. Lineage (NCBI taxonomy): Eukaryota > Metazoa > Arthropoda > Insecta > Lepidoptera > Crambidae > Scoparia > Scoparia ambigualis. The sequence continues at coordinate 37,995,228 of OY992506.1, read as the reverse complement.
TAAAATTTTACTTAAGTATATTTAAGCGTTAATAAAACGCTAAAATATAAAACATTAATCTATAAACACAGCTTCATCTTAACCGAATGTTCAAATATTTGTAAAAATATTTCTTTCGGATCTCAGAGGTCTCAAAACTTCTAAGTCTTTTTTCAGTGTTTAAAATTTTACTTAAGTATATTTAAGCGTTAATAAAACGCTAAAATATAAAACATAAATTTACAAGTTATTTCTTTAACACTAAATATTTACACACAACGAAGAGACAATTTATAAAAACAGAAGGTCTAAATAATATGAATATAATTAAATGTATCGAATAATAAAGAAACTTTGAAATCAAGCATAGTTAAACGCTAAAAAAAATATCTTTTCCCCAACCATTATGCGGACAGCAAATGAGTATAATACTTTTCCCATAATCGAACAATACGAGTTACGAAGCCGTCTATATTAATTTCAAATCGTTCTGCAACCCACTAGAGTTTATATATCAAGTGTTCTTCACACACCGACTCAATGCCATTTATATTTCCTGAAAGTACTTACACCCCCTTCGCAAAATTGAATATGCACTTCGCACAGCGAAAAGCAATCTTATTGCTTTTAAGATAAGAGTGGTATCGCCAGCATTTGTGTTGTGATTTTGGTTGCCCGATGCAATGTGATAGGCACTTGACATATTAGCGGTCAAAATAATGAATAAAGAAATACTTGGAATTAAAAGATAACGCCCCAGTGGGTTTTCGAGTATTCCCTTTGTTTTTCCATAGTTTTCTAGTTTTGGCCCACTGTGTACGAAGTGGTGCATGTGACCGTTGTTATATATTTTTCCTGTGAGAATATTGAGAGTGTGTGATATTTAATTACTGACGTTAAGACAGATTGCTCGCTGGGCTCTTGTAAAGTCAAAGGGGGTTAAAAAGAAATTCTATCGAAAAGTTTTAAAAGTTTACAAATTCACAAAAAATGGGATTTTTGTCAGTTAAGTTTCATGTGAAGGCGCTCTTAATTAAGAATTTAGAAAGATTAGTAGTAATTTTATATTTTTCTGGTCGGCTATTTTTTTGCAATGTTAGAAATAGGTTACCTATATTTAGTTTTTTCTTTTACCACAGATACAATTTTTCATTAGTTGGTTCTTACGTAATCAGATGTTTTTGTTTTATTAGTTGCCGCATAACCCCTCCGAAAATACGAATTACGAAGCCGTCGTTTAAACTGAAAAAGAACCTTTAAATAAGTTTATCCCAACGGTCTGTAAGAAGTCACATAACCTTTAGCTAAAGTACAGTTCAATATAAAAATCAATCAGCGAGCAGGCGTCGCTAAAAAGGTTCGCAACCCAATATTTTCTGTGCAAGTGACAGTTGAATCCTGCGGCCGCTAAAACCCGATACAGTATTGCTTTCGCAGCGAAGTAGCTGTGTTTAAGTTAGTATGGATAAGAACGTGTAATTTTTGTATACATTCTATTGTTATTATCAGATGGCCTTATGCTAGCGGTTGTACATAAGGATTGGAGATTTAAAAATACTTTTAAAACAATCCGAGACGTTTTGGCCGAGAAACTAGAATAGCAGTATGGGAAGTACGTACAAAATGACATACGAGTATATGGGTAAAACGACATACTACAGGTTATTCAAAAGCGCAAAAATTGACATCGTAACACGTGACGTCAGCCATCTTGACTAACCTGTCAAATTCCTAGCGCTCCCGCCTCACTCACATCAGAGTAATTTGAAAAAAAAACGTCTGTGTAGGTACTTTATAAAAAAATATTTATGTTGACCTTCTTTTGATTTTTGGTAAGTTTTACGTTGTTTTCCGCCTATATTTTAACCGAAATCAATGCATTGTAGCTTTGTGTTGTAATATGAAGTGGATTACAAATTAAGTATAGCTTTCTCTAAAAATGGTGAATTTATTAGTATTCCGATATAACAGTGGACTAAATGACTAAAGAACAATGGCAAAAATTCTCGCCTTTTTGATAGCGCAGATTAATGTTATTTATACCAAACGAATTTATTGTTTTTTGCATGTTTTTACTAATATCCAAATATTCCCTTGAAAGCCGGCGTTAAATCGAGTATTTTAAAAGAATATCAAAGATGTGTTTTTACTCAATCCATCAGCCATGTTGAAAATCGGGATGTGAATACAATTATTTTTTATCGATTTAATATTCAATTGAACATTAATGATCAATCGACTTTGATTCCACCCACGAATCAGTAAGTAAGTTTCTTGTTCCCACTTTATTAATGGTGATTGGTGTCTGTAGAAGCCGCTTTAATGCCATTCAAGCATCTACCGTATTTGTATCGAGTTAAAAAAAACCAACTACTGCACGATGTATCGATACTATAAGTATCGAATTAAATTGTAGTGAAGTGCTGCCTTATCTATCACTTTGACAGATTTGACAGGTACCAACCGGACAGAATGCTCTGCACTCTTTCTCGTTGGTGGTTGTTTTGTGTTTTTTCGGTTTTTGTTATCAAATCTTTACCTGGACTGCTTTACGGACTCCGATTGATTCTTTCTTGTGACTATTACGTGCCCAAAGGACTCTGATTTTGCTTCTGCGTAACATTGTGCTTTTCCCTACTGGACTCAGTTTTGCCTTGTGAATTGGATTTGTTTTTCAACAATGAGTGATCGCGGGAGACAATCGTGGTCTACGCGCATGTTATGTGTGAACTGTAATATATGCGCGAATACATTGCGCCGATATAAAGTCCTGACACTTAATCCAAGAGCTGCTGGCTGGCAAATCGTAAGTACCAAAGTCAAAACAGTTTTATATTAAATAAGAATAGGTATTGCTTAACTCTATTGAATAGTCCAATTATTTTTACCTATCACCCATTCAGGCTTTCTTTTAGATGCCAAGAAGTATGGGCGCAAAAAAACTTCACAACTTGTAACTGCTGCCTAATATTTTATTGCGTGTTAACTATAAATCTTTTAATTTCAACTAAAGTAAGAACAATTACAAAGACTTTGTTGTTACCAATGATTACAGAACATCATCATATATATTCAATTTATAAGATTATGATTATTTATGTATGCTGAGATCGTCAAATATTTTTGTCAGGTTTCAGAGGATGACCATGTCTGTGAAGCATGCAGAGATCTTGCAATGTCTGCTGTTAATGAAAACCTTTAGGAAGTTTCTGACAATGCTCAAGCTGGACCAAGTCGCAAGGCCACTCAAGTGTGTATCTATTGTGTGGATGTTCAACTTTAAGAAGAAGGAGTGAGAGAATATTAAGAACTGATGCCTCTGAACTTCTTCAATCAATGATATCTATTATAGAAAGCAGAGTAGCACCAAGACAAGTATGTTTTGTTTCAAATAAATGATTCTTTTATTGTTATTTATTAATTTAAAGGTTTTGTAAATAATATTATAGTTTATTAATTTGTCAACTAACGGACTAAAGACTGCAGATACATCCAACAGCTTACAGCGGCGATGGTCTCACTACCTATCACGCTGAACACATGTGCAGTCGCTATTTGGTGAAAAGTGGACTACGTCAGAGGACTACTTTTGCAGTCCTCGTTGCCTAGTTTCTGACTAACCCTTCGGGGATAATAGTTGTGATTATAAATGTAGGTATGTATTAATTTGAAAACTATTAAAAACGTTTGATTATTTACTGCATAAAAATACAGTCAATTATTTCTTTTTAGGTTACAGAAACTGACCGTGTATGTTATGCTTGTTGGTCTCGAGTGCAAAGAGAAGCTCGACGCAGAAGTACTGTAGATGATGCCAGAAACCAATACCCCACTATATCGCAGGCACCGCAAGAGGAGCCTGAAATATCTCAGCCAGTACCACAAGAGGAGGAATCTCAATCAGATGCTATAGTAACTAGTAATAATTGCATAACATTACCTAATTATAGAAGAGCAGCAAACACAAATCATCACTGTGTCTTTCCTAATTGTGGTAGTGTGTCTTTGCACAGCATAAATGATAAAATGAGAGCATTAATACTGTCCAATCATAAATATTATCTTCCAAAAGAAGCTCGTATTTGTGCAGAGCATTTGATGGGCAATATGTGGGACACATTATTTGACTCCCAAAATAGTTACTCATCATTTACGGCTCAACAAGTGCAACATATTTTTTCATTTGTCAATGTCCACCAACAATTAGATTTTGAAAATATTGAAGACATGGATGAAATAATGTTTGAATACTGGATAGGTCGTACAAAACAAAATTTTAACATGATCTTGGAGGAAGTACTTTGAATAAGGGAAATTCGGAGAGATACCTTGGGGCTTGTTGCGTTTTTATTAAAACTCAGAACAGGTGATTCTGATGAAAGAATTTCCACTTTAGTAAATGTGCCAAGACGAACCTTAGAAGTCCTTATGGATAAATTAAGGGAGGTTCTAGTGCAAGATTTTGTTCCCAGAAACCTAGAGATTAACCATATTTCCTGGGAACAGTTGTTAAGTCATAATTTATTAATACCTGTGGACTATATGGTAATGAGAATGCCATAATAATTTGTGACGGCACATACATTTATATTCACAAAAGTGCAAACTACATGTTTCAAAAACAAACATACTCCCTGCATAAGTATAGAAATCTATATACACTTTTAAACTTTCGCGTTCCATTATGCACACATATTTACGGGATTTAACGCAAAACTACTTAGTAAAGGCATTCTACGCATACCTTTTTATACCCGATGTTTCGACCGAGTTGCACCGGCCGTGGTCACGGGTGGACTGCTGTCGCGGTGTATCGCCTCCGTTTGCGTCGCTGAGTCTTCATCCACCGTCACATTATTTATCCAACTACCGTCACACACAACACTAACGGTGTCCCTATTCCGTATACAAGCCTTATTCTGGTAGTTAGCCGATTGCAGACTAAAACGAAGTGGCGTTTTTGCAAACACTGGATTCCACGCTGATGATAGTTTGTGACCATCTTCCCGATTGAAATTGTTTGGATGTTTCTTAATTTCAATCGCTTCACGCACTACTCTTGAATAAAAGTGGCGATCTGTGGAGAGGACTTGCGTACGATGAAATTCGATCCAATGATTTGCGCCTCTTTCAAGTAAATGCTCCGCAATGGCTGATTTTTTTTTTTTATACTAAGCCCGGCAAATGACCCCACTCCACCTGATGTTAAGTGGAAATGAGGTCCAGGCGCGAGGACAACTGGTGCAGCGTAAGAGACGTAGCATCAGTCATCCTCACTCTGCCGGCCCACAAAGTGCTTCTTCACGTTTCGTTTGAAGGACCCTATGTCATAGGTAGGAGGGAATACGTGTGCTGGTAGACTATTCCATCTTTTGGAAGTGCGGCAAAGAAACGAGTCACCAAATTTCTTTGTGCGAGATGGAATGTTAGAGACTGTAAATTGGTGACTCCGCAGAGCAGCACGCGTACTCCTATAGAGGAAGGGAGAAGGAGGGATGAGGTCAAAGAGTTCTTCAGAGCACTCGCCATGGTATAAACGGTAAAAGACGCTGAGTGACGAAATATCTCTATGCAATTGCAAAGGCTCGAGAGTTTTAGTGACCTCTGCATTGCCGATAATGCGCACAGCGCGGCGCTGCAATCTGTCCAAGGCATCGAGAAGGTACTTTGCGGAGCCGTCCCAAAGGTGAGAGCAATACTCCACGCAAGACCGCACCTGTGTCTTGTATAATAGACACAACTGATCAGGCGTGAAGAATCGCCGCACCTTGTTCAGGACACCGAGTTTACGTGAGGCATTTTTAATCACGGTTTCGATGTAGTCCTTTTGGTTCAGATCGCAGCGAATATCCATACCGAGCATGTTAGTACTGCTCTGCAGGCCTAGAGATGTACCCTGAAGAGAGGGAAGGGGAAGGAATGGCGACTTTTTCGCTGTGAACGCGCACACCTGTGTTTTCTTGGCATTGAACTCCACCAGATTATCGGAGCCCTATTTAGAAATGAGGTCCAACATCCGATCGAGCTCAATGACAAGATTTGCTCGCTTCATTTCGGTGTCTACCCGCCCAGCCGTTGGGTGCCCGTTATATCCCCCATGCACTGTGCTATCATCTGCATAGCAATGAATGTTTCCAAGAGGAATCATGTCATTGATATGCAGAAGGAACAGCCTGGGGGATAGAACGGAGCCTTGAGGAACACCAGCGTTCACTGACATGAACCGCGAAGCGCATCCATCCGAAAGGACACGGATTCTACGCTCATGCAGGAAGCTGGCAATCCAGGTGCAGAACTGAGCGGGCAAACCGTATGCCGAGAGCTTGGAGAGAAGAGCTTTGTGCCAGACCCGATCGAAAGCCTTGGCTATGTTAAGGCTAACTGCCAGTGACTCGCCACGCTTGTCAATAGCCTCACCCCAGAGATGTGTGACGTACGCTAGAAGATCACCCGTTGACCGTTTTGGCCGAAACCCATATTGACGATCGTGAATTAGGGAGTGATCTTCTAGGTATCGAATAAGCTGTTTGTTCAATATTCGTTCTAGGATCTTACACAACACTGAAGTTACGGCTATAGGGCGGTAATTAGTCGGATCTGACCGATCTCCTTTTTTAGGGATCGGTTGCACATTAGCTTCTCCCCAAGATTCCGGCACACAACCCGAAGAGAGCGAGAGACGGTACGAGTACATGTGACGGTACGGTACGGTGATTTGTTAGACTGGCGGTTTTTCACAGCCGCAATATGTTCCTTGACCCTCTCATGGATAGTCCGTTTTGTCTGGCCTATGTAGGAACTACCGCAGCTGCAGTCTATCTTGTATACGCCTGGTGTTTGAAGTGGCAAAACATCCTTCGGGGAGCCCACAATGTTGTTGACCTTTATGCCTGGAGTGTATATTGTCGGTATCGAGTACTCGCGTAATATGTGGCCGATCTTGTCCGTGACTCCTTTTACATAAGGCATGCTGGTTGTCTTCTAACTTCGAGATGTTTGTCACTTTTAGTCGGCTGCTTCCGTAGTCGATTCACTCGATATCCGTTTTTATTGAGTACCTCCTGAACATGATCCAGCTCACGCTTTAAATGCTCAGGGTCACAGAGGTCAAATGCTCTGTTCTTTAGTGACGTTATCACGGATTGCAAGTGTCGAGGGTGGTGATGTGAGGTAGCGTGTAGGTATCTGTCCGTGTGCGTGGGTTTTCGGTAAACACAGTGTGTTACGGACCCATTTGGTCTCACGGTCATCTTGACATCTAGAAAGGCCAACGACCTATTCGCCTCCATCTCATATGTAAACCTCATCTTCGGGTGAAAGGAGTTGAGATGTTGCATCCACTGATCCACTTCCTGCTTGCTTCCTTTAACGACGCTGAAGATGTCATCTACGTATCTTTTCCAAAGTCGGATGGTCTTCGGACCGAGGCTCAGTGCCTTCTCTTCAAAATGTTCCATCCAGATGTTGGCAAGTACCGGGGCGACTGGGCTTCCCATTGCGACACCATCAATCTGTAGGTAATATTGACCTTGGAAAAGAAAATAGTTGCCGTCCAAACATTGTTCAAGCAGATCAATGTAATTTCGCGGCATTTCGTTGACCTTCAGTTTTTCCCGGACTACGTCCAAACACTCCTTGATTGGAACATTGGTGAACAGCGATTCCACATCGAAACTCACCATAATGTCGTCCGGTTCCAATATTAGGCTTTTTATAGTTTGGACAAAGTGGCGTGAGTCCTTTACGAAAGACGGTGTTTTACCCACAAGTGGCTGCAATACTGACGCAACGTGCTTTGCAAGGTCGGAAGTAGGAGAAGCAATTTGACTTACGATAGGCCGCAACGGCACGTTGGATTTATGTATTTTGGGCAGGCCATATATTTCGGTGGTTGATGTGATTTTGGTCTGTACAGTGACTCATACTCGTCTTCGGTAAATAGGTCTTGGTTGTTATTAATAAGAGATCGTATCTTACGCGTTACTCTGGTTGTAATTTACCGGTTTATATACCTTTTCGTCACATAGCAAGGCCTGTATCTTGTGTTGGTAATCGATAGTATTCATCACTACAGTGGCGTTTCCCTTATCGGCCTTAAGCACTAACTCGTCTTTGTTTTCTCGAATGTTTTTTAGTGCTTGACGCTCTTCCGTAGTGACATTACCGGCCGGCAGTTTCGATTTTCGTAAAACGACTGCGACGTCCTGCCTTAGTGTATCGGCATCGTTAGGTGGTACTCTATTACGAATAATCGTTTCTTCAACGCTACTGATCACGACTTCGTATGGTATTCGCTTTGGCGTTGGAGCAAAATTCAAACCTTTGGCCAAGATGGTTACGGTAGTGTCATCTAGATTCATGCTTGATAGATTTATGACCGTGTCACTTAGTTCACTTGATACAAACGACCTTTTCTTCTCGACGAACCGGTTAACCAGCTTAGAAAATTTTCGCTCATGATTCGCACTACACAGTTCGAAGGTACGACTCGCTTGTAAAAATGTCACCCGATCACACAAATCATAACCCACCCACGAAAGACTAACACCACAACTTAAATGTAACGCATACAACTCCTTATTTATTGTGTCCAATTCACTGTACTTGTTCCGAATTAACTGTCTCAGGAGACGTACACTTGCGTTTGTTAGAATCCTTCGCGAAAATGCGATATCGTTACGTGGTGTAATGCGCACACATGTAGGTAATAAGTTTCGATCGCGACACCTAACCAAAAATGCCAACGATGTTTCCAAACGCACCCGCCTTTTCCGAAGGACTTCTAGATGACGCACTTGTTTTGCAATATCCGACCCGTAGCGGTTTGCTATATACACTTTTAAACTTTCGCGTTCTATTATGCACATATATTTAGACGGGATTTAACGCAAAACTACTTAGTAAAGGCATTCTACGCATACCTTTTTATACCCGACGTTTCGACCGAGTTGCACCGGCCGTGGTCGCGGGTGGACTGCTGTCGCGGTGTATCGCCTCCGTTTGCGTCGCTGAGTCTTCATCCACCGTCACATTATTTATCCAACTACCGTCACACACAACACTAACGGTGTCCCTATTCCGTATACAAGCCTTATTCTGGTAGTTAGCCGATTGCAGACTAAATCGAAGTGGCGTTTGACATCCAAACAATTTCAATCGGGAAGATGGTCACAAACTATCATCAGCGTGGAATCCAGTGTTTGCAAAAACGCCACTTCGTTTTAGTCTGCAATCGGCTAACTACCAGAATAAGGCTTGTATACGGAATAGGACGGAATACGGAATAGCACGTTGCGTCAGTATTGTGCCACTTGTGGGTAAAATACCGTTTTTCGTCAAGGACTCACGCCACTTTGTCCAAACTATAAAAAGCATAATATTGGAACCGGACGACATTATGGTGAGTTTCGATGTGGAATCGCTGTTCACCAATGTTCCAATCAAGGAGTGTTTGGACGTAGTCCGGGAAAAACTGAAGGTCAACGAAATGCCGCGAAATTACATTGATCTGCTTGAACACTGTTTGGACGGCAACTATTTTCTTTTCCAAGGTCAATATTACCTACAGATTGATGGTGTCGCAATGGGAAGCCCAGTCGCCCCGGTACTTGCCAACATCTGGATGGAACATTTTGAAGAGAAGTCACTGAGCCTCGGTCCGAAGACCATCTGACTTTGGAAAAGATACGTAGATGACATCTTCAGCGTCGTTAAAGGAAGCAAGCAGGAAGTGGATCAGTGGATGCAACATCTCAACTCTTTTCACCCAAAGATGAGGTTTACATATGAGATAGAGGCGAATAGGTCGTTGGCCTTTCTAGATGTCAAGATGACCGTGAGACCAAATGGGTCCGTAACACACTGTGTTTACCGAAAACCCACGCACACGGACAGATACCTACATGCTACCTCACATCACCACCCTCGACACTTGCAATCCGTGATAACGTCACTAAAGAACAGAGCATTTGACCTCTGTGACCCTGAGCATTTAAAGCGTGAGCTGGATCATGTTCAAGAGGTACTCAATTAAAAACGGATATCGAGTGAATCGACTACGGAAGCAGCCGACTAAAAGTGACAAACATCCCGAAGTTAGAAGACAACCAGCCTATAAGCCTTATGTTAAAGGAGTCACGGACAAGATCGGCCACATATTACGCGAGTACTCGATACCGACAATATACACTCCAGGCATAAAGGTCAACAACATTGTGGGCTCCCCGAAGGATGTTTTGCCACTTCAAACACCAGGCGTATACAAGATAGACTGCAGCTGCGGTAGTTCCTACATAGGCCAGACAAAACGGACTATCCATGAGAGGGTCAAGGAACATATTGCGGCTGTGAAAAACCGCCAGTCTAACAAATCAGCCATTGCGGAGCATTTACTTGAAAGAGGCGCAAATCATTGGATCGAATTTCATCGTACGCAAGTCCTCTCCACAGATCGCCACTTTTATTCAAGAGTAGTGCGTGAAGCGATTGAAATTAAGAATTATCCAAACAATTTCAATCGGGAAGATGGTCACAAACTATCATCAGCGTGGAATCCAGTGTTTGCAAAAACGCCACTTCGTTTTAGTCTGCAATCGGCTAACTACCAGAATAAGGCTTGTATACGGAATAGGGACACCGTTAGTGTTGTGTGTGACGGTAGTTGGATAAATAATGTGACGGTGGATGAAGACTCAGCGACGCAAACGGAGGCGATACACCGCGACAGCAGTCCACCCGTGACCACGGCCGGTGCAACTCGGTCGAAACGTCGGGTATAAAAAGGTATGCGTAGAATGCCTTTAATAAGGGTGGATTCGACCAAACTGGAATAAGGTGTTATACCTAGATTAAACGCCGAATTTGTATAGACTAATCTCGGAGTAAGTCCTGTTCTAGTTTGGTCGAATCCAGCCTTAGTAGTTTGCGTTAAATCCCGTCTAAATATGTGTGTATAGAAATCTACTAAAACCATTTGTGATTGTAGCGGGTGATGGATATATTGTTGATTGTTTTGGCCCATATAAAGCAACAACCTCAGGTGCAGTAATTATGAATGATTTGTTCCGTGATGGGTCTGCTTTAAGATTATATTTTCGAGATGATGATATGTTCATACTTGATTGAGGATTTAGGGACAGCATAAGTGTTTTAGAGAGTTGTGGTTATCGAACATGTATGCCAGGATTTCTATTAGAAGGCGAACATCAATTGACAACTGCACAAGCCAATCGAAGCCGCTGTGTTACCATATGCAGATGGGTGGTAGAGGCCGTCAATGGACATTTTAAAAGAGATTTCACATTATTGCGTCAAGAATATTTCCATCGGTCTCCACCACACATGATGCAAAACTTTCAGATAGCAGCGGCTTTGTTAAATAGGTTTGGTGTTCGCTTTGAAAATAACGTAAATGCAACACAAATTCTTAATATTATAAGAGAACGAATGGCATTAGAAAACAATCTGGCAAACATGGTAGATGCCCTCAACATGAACAGACGTTCATCTAATTTTATAAATATGTGTGCTGATCAAAATAATCTTCTTTGTTTTCCTACATTAGAATACAATGATTTAATTCTCTTCGCTTTGGGGACATACCAAATAAGGCAAGGTCGATCCTATTACGGGAAGCATGTGCGTTTCCATGGGGGATACAGAATAGAGGTGGACAGAGGTGAACCTATCAATGAAAATGAGTATGATCTTAAGAGGCAGTGGACCTAGAGCATTAATAAGAGGAAAAATTAAATCCCGTCACATATCACGAAAATAATATTATGTACCTATACATTATGATTGAAAATAATATACCCGGCCGCACTGGCATCATTGAATATTGTTGCAGTTGCCTAGTGGGTCGGCGTACTGTAGGTTGTTGTGCTCACATTATGACCCTTGTTTGGTATTTGGGATGGGCCAGACATCAAGGATATATTACAGCACCGGCAGGATTTCTGGATGAAATTGTTATAAGAGATGATGAAGAATAAAAAATATAATCATGATAAATTGGTTTTACTGTTTACTATTCCCATGTACTTAAAAAAAGAGATTCTAAATAAATAAGTAAGTATCTGACAACATGACATAGGTACATTGGTTTGATCCAAAAGTCAAATGTTTGTCACAGGTGGGGTTCGAACACGACCCTAGCATATTAGGCGGAATATGTGGCAGAGCCATTAACAAAAGCGCTATCGGGGCATTCGATCAAGCAGGTAAAATGGTAGTGGTGGTAGCCAGGTAGGTACAAGATATTCTTCGTATATGTTATTTTCATTAGCTGTGTTAACATTGTATGCACAAAATAGAATACAATGGCTTATCAGAATAGAACATCTTGTCATGGTGGTCACGCCATAGTCATATGCCTAGTATTTATGTGTTCTGTGGTCATATGACACCACCATAAACCATTTTAATTTTTACAACAAGTCCACAATTGCATGCCGTCATGCCGAGGTATCCTTTAATTATGACAGCACCTAGATTAAGTTACTTTTGTAAGAACTGACAAATTCATAGCAGTTTATCTGCCATACTCAGAGACTCTTGCTGTCACTTTCATAAACTTAATTGACGTCTCTGAAGTACGGCAGTATGCTACATGATTTCTTGTTCGATGTCATAGTAAAGAAAAAAAATCAACTAACCTAACCTTACCAAAAATCAAAATGCAATATCTTTTTTTTCCGGCTTTCTCAGATGAAAATAACTTCACATACATAATCTATAAATAACGCTGAATCTTTTGACATATTTTTTGTTTATGTGCGCTCATATTTTATATCAGACAATTTTTAGTATGGATGTTTGCCATTGTTCTTTCAAGCCTGGAGAAGACGGTTACGATGCATGACGTGTGCTTTATACTAAACAGTTGACGTTCCACGTATAATTTTTAAATAAAAGGTATTAACAGTAAGCTCAGCAGTATTTTTTGTAGTAACATAAAACTAAAAAATATACAGCTGATGAACTCAACTTCGGAACAAAATATTCGAGTGATGGGCAATACACGGATGAGGGAAACCTTTGCATTGCTGTAGTTGTTAAGTTACTTTTTAAACGCTCTTACAATGTGCTTGAAAACCACCATTAACCCTTAACCACTGACGTACGTCTGAGAGACGTAGGTGCGCAATTAAAGCGGTCATAATATCTTTTTACATCAAACGCGCACGGACTTGTCCTTTCTTGTACGTTCCTAAGAACCAGTGACGCGCACGCATCGGGGGTAAGCAACTTACGGTGCGATTCGATTAGGCAATTTTAGCCATCCTGACGTCTGTGAGACGTAGCGGCATTTCGTTAAAAAGTGTTAAGTTCCTAATAATTTGCCATTTATTTGTTTTTAATTAGTAAGAACTATCTAGATGTTAGATACTATTAGCTCTGTGATCATTTTAGACTAATAAGTTAAGATTTTAGCCGTTAAAATTTTTTTTTGAAAAGCGTTTTTTGTTTCCGTTGATTTTCAAGGTCTTGTATTTTGAGTTTAAGTAACTACTTTTTATATTAATAACGTGTTTTTTTTTTATAATTTGGTACCCTTTATGCTAGAGTAACGATAAATAATAAAACTAATATTTAAATAATAATATAATATAATATAATAATAAACACTATTTATAAAAACCGTACGTCCGAGTGACGTACGTCAGTGTTAATGAAAGTAAATTATGGTCAGTGGTTAAGGGTTAAATATGGTTGGACAAATTGATATTTGACTGTCTTCCTGTAGAAATTGTACCTACACACTCACTCCCTATCTGCTGCCAGTGTCCACGTTTTACCAAAGAACAACTGCGCATGTTCGCAGCGTGATAGGCGATGAGAAAACGTTCTTTCTACACGCAATCGACTGTCATTCCATCCACATCACCTTGAGGGATGGCGGTCTACTACTGTGCGTTTTTCAAGAAATTTCTTGCCTCGAACTAAAGTGTTGTGGAACCAGCTCTCGGCGGCGGTATTTCTGGACCGTTACGACTTAGGGATCTTAAAGAAACGAGCCTATTCCTTCCTTAAAGGCCGGCAACTCGTCTGCGATTCCTCTGGTTTTGCGGGTGTCCATGGGCGGCGGTGATTACTTTTCATCAGGTGACCCGTTTGCTCGTTTGCCTCCTTCTGCTATAAAAAAAAAGAAAATCTTCATCCTGTTGGATGTAGGAGCAGTCTTCGGTCCGTATGTCGTCTTTTACGACACAGAGAAGATTAAGGAACCGCTACCACACAGCTCTAAGTTTGTAGGTTTGCGATAAAATAACATTATTAACAAATAAAACCCATAAGCCGTATCCACTAGTATCCGCCGTTTGCCAGGTCAGCGCTACAAGGCGTGGACACGTAACGAATTTAACAGAATATGATTTTCGTTCTCGCCGGAGAGACGTTTTAGCGCCACTTTTAGTGTCGTCCCATGAGGTTTGCGTTGCAGACTGTACCGAATACGGGAAGGGTTTTGCACTTTAGTAATATATTTCTGATTGCTCTCGCTTTTGTTAGGAGTTAAATAAAAATGCTATTATAAAAGTATATAGGTAAGCACGTGTTACTTATTTGATTTGAAAGTCATTAAAATGGGTAAGTATATTCCGTGAAAAGTGGCTTTTTAATATAGTGAATCCAATAACTATTTAGATATAATTTCAGCACATACCTACTTGTATATTACTTACCGAAATTTCATCTCAATAAAAATTAAGTTGTAAGATTGTAACCATTTTTTAACTTACAATAAAGTAGACTCATCCTTTAAAATTATATTATTTAAGTAGTCATGCTTACTCTCAGTCAGTATAAAGGTGGTATTCAATTTACCACTTTCACCGGCTATATTTTCCTTTGCTATAAGATAAGGTACTGTTTTGACAATGTTGTAGTCCATTTAAGTTCAGGTAAGAAACTAGGTACCTTTGTGTCAATCAGCTGTACTATGCAACTTGGAATATTTTCAACACAAAACCGTCTAGATGCACTCTTGGTGGGTAAAAAAAACAGCCGAGCACAACAGCTACCCTTCCGTCCAGTTTAACCCATAATTGAATTTGGCACCCCGACCGATGTGTCAAATCGATACCGAATTAAGAATGTACTCATTCGGTCGCTTTAGTTTCGAATATTTTTTAAACAATACCTAAACTACGGCCAAATTTGTTGAATATTTGTAAACTAATTATTAACATTTATTTGCGCAAATATCTAGTGTCAGTCGGGTTGTTACTTTTTTGGTTTGGGAGAGAACAAGTAACAGTGGTGTCTCTCTTTTATAAACAGTAAAATTCCGAGTGACACTAGATATTTGCACAAAAAATATCAATAATTCTTTTACAAACGTTCTTTATAAAACTTGACCGTATTATCAGTCAGGATTGCGTAGTAATAGAAAGAGTTTATGATAAAATCAGCGATACTAGTTAGCAATGACTATAAGTATACATTTCTTTTGGTAACAAATGTATTGAAGTGTTTACATACAAAACGAGCTAAGTATCGCACACACTGTCGTGTGTGATACCTACATTTTACGTGTCAGTTTTAACCAAAAACTACAAGTAAAACAGACTTTGGAAACCAATAAAAGTTTTCATCATTATCATCAGCCTATAAACGTCAGCTGGGCACAGGCCTTCCCACTAGGACAACATCACATGGGGAGGCTGGCCCAATTCGGGTTGGTGATAAAAAAAGTTTTATAAATGCAAAAAAAATACCTGGCAAAATCACCCCCAAATCCGGTAACATACCTACTTAAAGCGATAATCTGGTCGCGACACCGCAAAATCATAACACGGAGATTTTGAAGTAAGCCGTTAATATCCCTGCCCGCCCCGCCCGCGCCGCCCGCCCGGCGGCGTCCGAGCGCGCGTCAAACACAATTTTACGGCACGCTGCGCTCTGAGCCGATTGTGGGAGACGACAGACAAGCCGGTGTTGGAGGGATGGTAGAAATTAGGATGTGGTATTTTGACATCAGTGCCATGTTTGGAATAGCAGCTCACTAAAAGAATAATACCCACGCCCTTCTTCCCTTGGGTGTCGTAAAAGGCGACTAACGGAATGGATACTGCACAGACATCCAACAGCATAGAGCGGCGGTGGGCACACCCCCTACCTACCACGTTGAGCACATATGCAGTTCTAATTTGTATGGACTGCTTCTGCTGTCCTTATTGCCTAGTCTCTGACTTACCCTTTGGGCGTAATGGTCGGGAATCTATGCATATATGTAGTACCATGTTTCAGTAGTAACAAAGAAATTATCGAAAGAGCAAAAACTGTAAACGGCCTCATGCAGAAAGATTATTTTTTTAAAATATTTATTTTTATATTAGAAGGAGGCAAACGAGCAGGCGGGTCACCTGATGAAGAGTAATCACCGCCGCCCATGGACATCCGCAAACCCAGAGGAATCGCAGGCGCGTGAAAGGCGAAAGTGAGCTTGCATATCCCAGTGAAGAATAAATTTTATAAATTATGAATACTCTTCAATAAAGAATGTTTAAGTATAAACAAATAATTCACATTTGAGCAAATATCTGGTGTCACGTGGATTTTTACGTTTTTAAAGAGTAATTTAAGAGGAACTGTAAATGGTGTCCTCCTTTCAAAATAGTGAAATCCGAGTGACACCATCATCATTTGGAAAAAGAAATGCCAAAAATTTGTCTACCAAAATTAATATACCTAATGGTAAATAATGGCTGGAAATAATGATGATATGATGAGTTTTACGAAGATTACCTCCTACGTCCAAATATACTACTTTACTTCAATATAATACGTGTAAAATAAATTACGAGTAGGTATCTGCCGCATATCCACAGTTTCCTGCTCTGCGCGACTAATGCCAGTGGTCACGTATTGGTTAAAGTGTACGCCGGCGAATGTTCACAGATTATAAACGATACCTCCGCTGTGCCGTTGTGCCGCTCGGCAGCACGAGTGCGGTTAAGGGTTTATTTACAACTAAGTTTTTTGTTGTCAACTAATGATTTGATATTAAGAATATTTTTTTTCTTTACAGCAGAAAATGTAATTGGATATATTTTCGTGAGATGACCTTTTGAATTAGAACGTGCGATAATCCTGCCTTGTAATAAATACTTTTTTATCGATATGTGTTGTATTTTTCACAAATTTTAGTGACGATAACTTGAAAAGTTTACGGCAAAAAAGTATTTATTGAAAAATAGCGGCTCGCCCGCGACTTTGTCTGCGTGAACACACTGTATCCCGTGACGAATTTCCAAAAATAATATTTCTCACAAACCTAGTTCCTGACAAACGAACGACGAACACAATAGAAAAAGAATTACCCAAATAGGTGCAGCCGTTCTGAAGTGATGCACGTGCAAACATTTCGAGATAACATTGAATTAATATTTACTTACTTATTTGCTAAAAATTACTACTAATTTGTTTTCTATCCTCACTTTTTTCGATTGAGTTACTTTTAATTCTTTATGGCATTTAGATACTCCTCGTTTTCTTAAACTACTATTACTACATTTAAGGGGTCAGGGTAGATGTAGAAGAAGAAGTACCCAAAGCTCAACTACAGAAAAAATATCGTCGAAACCAGAATAAAGTAGGAGTACATTGTGTGAAAGTAAATGAATATCAAAATTCAGCATTAGACTTTCCCGCAATATTAAAACTATACCACAGCAGTGCTTGTATTCCGTACGAACGCTGAACTGCTAAAAAGAGTTGTAAAGAAACACCGTAGATAAACATAATCCCCACATAAAAATATACGTAGTAGGTGCCTACTTGTAAATCGGCGAGATGTTTTTTTTATGCTACAAAAATAATTTCATAACAAAAAATGCTTTTTCAATAAGTTATTACGTTTAATTAAAAAAAATACAGTATCAACAATAGCTTACAATAAAAAAGGAGCTTCAATACAAACTCACCGCACCGTGAAAACACATCAGCTTACGCGCCGAATAAAATTATTTTGTTTGACGCGACAAATATAATCAGACGAAGGTTTTAATTCCGACAAAAAATATTAATTCATTGTCAGTTGTTTCCAATGGGAAAAGTTGCACTTGTTCGTTAAAGGGAGACTTATAAAAATTGCGTTATAGATCGGACTTAGATAGTACGTAAATCGAAATAGCAAAGTCTGAGATAAACACTAATCATTTTAGAGAATAGTTAGTCTACTTAAATGTCATTACAGCGTTGTCAGAGTTGGATGACGAGAATACTCAACGTTGAAGCTCCGTGGCGGTCAACAGCGACTTTTAGACAATTATTATTATTATTGCCTATTCCTTCCTTAAAGGCCGGCAACGCGCCTGCGATTCCTCTGGTTTTGCGGGTGTCCATGGGCGGCGGTGATTACTTTCCATCAGGTGACCCGCTTGCTCGTTTGCCTCCTTCTGCTATAAAAAAAAAAAAAAAAAACTAAAATATAAATACTTATTATTATTCAAAAAGTTCAATCCTAACCCACTAACTGATTGGCTTTTTAAAGCCACAGAGAGCTAGATTTTACACAAAGGTTTCTTTTATAATGAAGTTAAGAAAGAAAGGCATATTTTGTTACACTTGGGTCTTTCGGGATCACTGGATAAGATGGGATGAAAGAGAACGGATGTTCAAAAGGTGTTCTGGTCTGCAAAGACGAGTGCGGTCGCTAGTCGTCGTAAGCAATCTTAGAGAGAAGTAAACGACAAAGAACTGCGAAAACTATGTAGTTGGATTTCATTTAAAGTCATAAATAGGGCTTTTACAGCTGAACAAACTAAATAATTAGAATATAATTAAAATGTAATGTAATGCAGTGTTGTGTAATATAATGTAGTATAATGTAGGTAGTATAGCATAATAATTTGCCACAGCTGAATATTTTGTTTATTTTTATATTTTTGTTTTATTTTTGTATTTTCATCATTTCGGTAGTTAGCATAATAGTTAATTTTTGTAGTAAATTTTTGTTTTTTTTAAACATAAATCCTGAACATAGTTGCTTAACAACAAGTTCGTAAATGTGTACAAATATTTAATGTAATTTTTCGGCCCTATTTGTCTACTTGTATGCACTTAATATTATGTTATGTTTTTTTTTGTAATGACTGTTGGTGCCAAAATAAAAATAAAAAAATAAAAAGAGTTCCATTAGCCTAAAACGCGTCCCATCTTAGGTCAACTCATCAGTAGGCTCAGGCTTTTCTACGTTAACGTACTTATACTATATACATTAAAAACATACCTCATCACCATCACGCTGGCCCAATGAGAATTTATTGATGAGTTTTAACGACTGCCATCTTACGCCAACAAACAACAACCGGGACCAACGGCTAATGGTGCCTGATTAAGCTCTTCATTCTGGATCTTTTCACTAGTTTAACTTTAGCAAAGTTTTCTTTCTTTCTCTCATTTTAAAGCTCATTACCTTAACAAACCTGTGTTGTGTGTAAAAAATCTTTCAGACGCTTACTCATAATTTTGTCAATCAACTTACCTATTCCAAATCTCTTTAGTTTAAATAAAACATAAATTTTCGTTTAAAATTTCCTTTTAAAATGCTTTTTGAATATAATGAGAGTTACTTGGAAATGAACGATATTTCCTTCAAATTTTTCTATATCAATACCATTTAGAACCTGCTGTGAGTGCGTGTAGTCCTTCAATCGCTTACTCATCATTTTCCCAATCTATTACTTATAGCTACATATCGAGAGCCATCAACTAGATATAGTCCGCCAAATAACGCTCAAGTGTCTCCTAACAGATTAGGGGCGGTCTCTCACAATCCGTCGCTAATCACCCGAGAAATAAACAGCGGACTGTAAGCGGTTTATCGCATGGCGACGACGCCGATCGAGTTAGCCCCCACATTCGGACAATTGGTAACACTGCGGCGCTCGTTTGTGGCGCGTGAGATTTTTACTAAGGTAAGGGTGGTTTCGGTGTGGCGATCAGACGTGGCGATCAGACATACCTATGCCCGACTTTAGTTTGACATACATACATACATATAATCACGACTATTGTCACCGAAGGGTTATAGTCGGACACTAGGCAATGAGAACAGCAAAAGTAGTTCTCTACCATAGTCCACTTCTCACCAAATAGCGACTGCACATGTGCTCCGCCGGACAGGTGGTAAGCCCATCGCCGCTCTATGCTGTTGGAGGTATGTGCAGTCTTTAGTAAGTTAGTCGCCTGTTACGACACCCAAGGGAAGAGATGGGACGTCAGTATTGTAGTATTAATGAGCTTCTACCATTACAGCATATGAGTTTTGTTTGAAGAAAATTAAACTGATACTGTTATTGTTAAGAGATGCTAGCGCCCATTCTTCTCTTTACAACTAAAAGACGTCCTGAATGGGTAAAAGGCAAAAAAATATCGGACGATTTAAAAGCTCTTAAAAAGTATGTAAATTGTTTTTGTGTTGAGCTAAGTTGTAAACCACCAGCCCACATTGCGCCACCTTAGATGGTTATGGTACAATTTACCAATGTGCTGTTTTCATGTGAAAACAATATCTAATTTTAGCGGTATAGGCTGTACGCTGTTGATCGTTCTTTATTCATTTAGATAATGAGACCTGTGTGTTTTATCTTCATTATTTAAATAGGTACTACTTGAAAAGTTAGTTTTACAATTTCGCCAAAAAGTACACCACTTATACTTATACTGCTTCGAATACTAATAAATTGAAGGTTTTTTTTATCCCTTAGCGGGCAAACACTTGGCCCTCATCTCACCTGATGGTAAGATACGTTATGGCCGAAGGTGGAAGCGCGCTTTACCCGGAATCCTCAACCACTGAGGAACTGGCTATCTTGTGAAGGTAACTTAAACTCGATCAAATGACGAAGAGTACTTACGCTAGTTACTTTGTGACTTGTCAATAGGTCGTATACTTATAGATATTACACGCGGTTTTGATAGCTTCCATGGCATTTGTATCAATAACCAAGCGAGTTGTTGTTATGAGAAACTGTCTGTTAAGAATAATAATCAATCACAGAGCAGCTAGAAGCCGTGTGGAATAGCGAGTCACTACAAGAATACACTTACTAACAACCCCTCTCTTCCCTTGGATGCCGTATAGCGATGTGTAACTCAGGAGTGACAAACGCAAAAGATATAGTATCCCAGGCAAGGAGTGATTAACTCCGTATATCCATTTAACTCCAATTATATCTTTATATCCATGTAGCTAAGATGTATTTTGGTCAAAACTCATTGTGTAGAATAGAAAGAAACAAAGATGTGTCTAGATTGTGAGTAAAAAAGAGATAGAATATTTCGCCCGCGCATGCCTAGTGCGAGTTATTTAGTTATATTATACGGTAGTTTTGTTAAGGTAAATAAAACTTTCACGCAGTAAGGCATAATTTCACTGGTAAGGAATTTAAAAAATTCGGTTTGTTTAAAGATTAACAAAAATATATTTTACACATACATCAGTTAACTTTCCACCAATAGTAATAATTAATTACCAGCTAAATAAATTATCGAACAAAGAGAGTAAGTACAGACGTAACAACTAGCATGAACAAAAAAAGAAGAACTAAACAATTACAAATAAAATTAATAAACTCACTTGCTTCTTAAATTGAGAAGCAGAGGCGTGGAAAATATATATGGTTGTTCTAATTCTCTTTCTTGTCGTACGCATATTCAACTAAGTTAATCTTTAACTCCCTAGCTCATTTCGTTCATATCTGAGCCAGGGAGTTAAGAGTTAAAGATATAAAAGAGTGATGTAACTCTTTGGATACAAAAGATGTAATCACTCTTTTCTTAACAGTGAGTTATTCTGCGCATCGCTAATGCCGTAAAAAGCGACCAACGCACTATAGACTGCATAAACATCCAACAGCATAAAGCGGCGATGTGCTCACTACTTATCACACTGAGACATGTGCAGTTGGAAGTATTTTGGTGAAACGTAAACTATGGCAGAGGACTGCTTCACCGGCCTAGTCTCTGGCTAACCCTTTGAGGTTAATAGTCGTGACACTTCGTATGTATATGTATTGTAGAGCAGTTAAAAATTAATGAAGATATTTGCAGTTTCAATCGTACATTGTAAAAGTCCTTACCTCGAATCTCCAGACAACCTCGGTCCTTTCTTCCGTGAAGTGTCTCTAACAATCGTGTGCACTATTTATCCTCTCATGTTTAATGCGGATTTAAGTTTATTCATTGCTTTACCCGAATGAGATGTAATCCGATAATGTACTGTAGAGTTTATACCATGTTAGGGCGCTGGCTGGTTTTACTTTATAGAAATTTATAAAAAACGTAATTTGAAATGACAAGATGTCAAACCGGGAATTGAAGAGAACGATCTGAAGTGACAACATGGGTAGACTTGACCATGTTATTTTTATATTGTAAATATGTAATTGTAAATGTATATAAAAGTATACAATAAATGAACTCGTATACTAAATAAAGGTTGTTGTTATTCAATAACAAACGCCCCCCAACCTTTTACGAGTTCCACAACGGTGGAGGCGCCAAAAGCCAGCCGTGCGCGAAAGGTTTCCGTTTTATCAGGTGGCACAAAAGCACTGAAAAGAATGGTGAATAAGCTAAAGTGTTGAAGAATGAAGAATAGAAAAGAAATTAAGATAATCTATACCTGAAAGAAGAGGAATTTTTTTTTAAAGCAAAATGGATCGCGTAGTCACTTGTTTTACGGGTCATTTTGATGAGTCGGTGGAAGAGTTTCTGGAGCAGTTCCAAGCAGTAGCAGTTTATAAGAAGTGCACTAGCTCTGAGGATCGGTTATTGTTGTTGCCAGCATTTTTGAAAGGGAGTGCTTTATATTACTTTCGCTCAATAAAAGCTTTATGTAAAAGCTTTGAAGAAGTGGTGGATAAATTGAGGGAAGAGTTTGAAGTGTGTGATTACTCCGAATTGTTTTATAGTGCGAAACAGGACCAGAAAGGCCTGAGCGAGTATTTCTATAATTTATCGGAGTTGGCTAGCAAAGCAAACATAACCAATGAAGCAACGTTCATTACGCAATTTTTAAAGGGATTAAAGCCTTACTTCAAGAATAAACTGGCATATTCCCACTATGCGTGTAAAAGAGACATCAGGGAGGTTATTTTGCAATTGGAGAAGGTGTATCCACAAGCACGTGAAGAGCAGATGAACATAGCGCAGAATCCTGCTGCGTTCGTTCATAAGTTTGTTGGTGGGGGAGGTGATCATAGTACGCCCACTCCATTTGGTCCGCCAATGACAACGGAAGTGCAAGATGAATGCCGCGTTGTACCAGGACCTGCACCTTCAAATAGCTATAATTTACGTTCTAATTTTAGGAAAACGCAGTCGCAGCCGGGTTTTCAACCTCGCCGACAATAAAGAAAGCCAATTGTCGCGACGGTGATGTTTTTGAGATGTCGTCTGGTCTTTTGCAAGCGCACACATCTGACGTGAAATTGCAAGCGATGGATGAAGCTAGTCAACAGGTTAGACCTTCTTCTACGTTATTGCCATTATTAGTATTTTCTACAAATGCGATTAATTCTGTAGCTCTTGTAGACACAGGTGCCACGGTTTCCTGCATCAGTCAAGTTGCCGCGGATGAGATAGGAGTAAAATGTAGAGATATAGAAAATAGATGTATTAGTGCGAGTAATGGTAGTAGGTTAAAAGTAGTTGGAAAATGCGATATAATGTTTTCTTTGTGCGATTTTTTATTTAAACAAGAATTTATAATTATAACTGACTTAAAATGTAGTGTAGTATTAGGTCAGGATTCTTAATAACGAATAAAATGTGTATTGATTTTTATAACAATTGTGTGTCTTTTTCCCAAGGAAAAATTCATTTTGTTCAACCAAATGTGTTACGCCAAAAAGATGAATCCGCTTTTGTTGCAAGACAGGACTCTGAAAGATGTTCGATTGTTAGACAAAAGTTAGGAAATATTCATTCTGTTCAGCAAAATGTGTTGAGCCAAAAAGATGAATCCGCTTTTGTTGCAAGACAGGATTCGCAAAGATCGAGTTCGTTTGTTAGACAAAAGTTAGGAGATATTCATTTAGTTCAGCCAAATGTGTCGAGCGAAATAGGTAAAGCCGCTATTGTTGCAAGGCAGGATTCGGAAAAATCGAGTTCGCTTGTTAGACAAAAGTTAGGTAAGTCATCGAATGTTCCATGTCAAACAATTGGTTTAGAAAGTTTGAAGTTAGAACAAAAGTCAGATAGGTCATCGAATGTTCTATATCAGGCAATTGTTTTAGAAAGTTCCGAACCGGGCGCGGAAAAGAAAAACATTGATGTGTCAGCAAGTGACAGGCATCAATCAATTGTTGACTTTAATGATTTTCAGAAATTGCGTAACATTGATTACGTATATTTTTTGAAAGCACCAAACACTGGTGAGTTTTCCTTGCCGGTGGAGGAAAAACGTTTTGTATCTAATGTAGATTTAGGAACGGGTTATCCTAAAACGAAAATTCGATAGAACAGGTAGGTTGTATGAGTAGATTATTTACGAAGGCACTACGTAAGAATTAGACCGGTATTCTTTAACGTCAATGATTTAGTTTTATTATGTTCCAAAGCGAGTTATTGGCAGATGTACGAAACTGGCACGTCTTTATTAATGGCATATAGAATCATTGAGCGATAGGGGGTCTAATGTTGGTGGCTTGTAAAGTTCGTTTTTCATACAAATCGCCTAAAGCATTTCATGTCACGATGATGTGTGTTTGTAGACATTATTGTGTATGTGTATGTTTGTAAATTATCATAAGTTTGTGTAAAAAGGGAAGGCTTTAGTAGGTTAATTTTAAGTTATATATTGTCATTGTTATTTGCTAATATGTGTCTTTATGTTTTCATATGAACGAGGGAAATATGAAAAACGTATTTTAGGTAGCAATTGATGTTTGAAAAAGAGGACCAATTACAAGAATTATTATATACTTAGTAGTTTGATATGATAGAGAAAATATTGTTAAAAAGCGTGAGATAAGTTTGTTAACGTATTTGTAATGTTGAATGCTGGTAAAGTAATGATTCGAGAAAGATAAAAAGGAGTTGTAAGGGTTAAGTAGAATTAGATTGTTATAGATCTAGTCGACTTATTCTATTATTTGGTGTAACATGATTAGGCAATAAGCTATTTGTCATGGATTCCTGATTTGGGTTTCACACACATAAATGATGGGATATAGGGTTAGTATCTGGTTTGTAAATGGTGTGTTATTATTACTGAGGGTTAAAGGATTGAGTATTTATAGCATAGTTGGTGAAGGTTTAGGAGTTAGCAGTATGTAGTATGCAGATAAAGGGCTGAGTATTTAGAGCATTAGTTTATGAAGGGTTAAGGAGTTAGTAGTATGGAGAAGTATGATGTTGTAGGTTATTTGATTTATAGAAGTAGTGTAATAGTAGTGTAGGGTTAATTAATAGTTTGTTATTTTAGTAGTTTGTAGTGAGTTAATAAATTTCTCTCACGATAAGCAATTTCTGGTGTAGAATAGAGTGACTATTCTCATAAGCATTCGGAATTACTTAGTAGAAGTTCTACCTAAGTAATGGATTGGAAATAGAGGGATTATCTTTTTCCTTAAAGTTAAATCAATAATTCCCTAATTCTATAGATTATGAGGGAATATTGTATTGTTGAGTATCAAGTCATAACGTGGGATTGTTGACATGTTTTTAGGGATTCTATTTCTTACCTTGTACTTGAGCCTCTTGAATTCTTGAGAGTTTTAAATATAATGGTGTAGAATATTTTTTCCTATTGATAAGTTGATAGTATCTGCTTTGAGTCTTGTTATGAAGCTTAAGTTTAAGAACGACTATCACACCCTTAGAGAGTTTGAATTTTTCTCTGCATTAACATGAAATATTTTAACATGCAGATTGATAAAGTTAGTTATGTAATTTTGGTTAAGGGTGATGTTTGTGAGTCGTGTTAGTTAGTGATTTAGAGGATGATTCGAAATAGGTATATAGTTTTGACGGGTTTATATGTGCCAAGTTCTTCGAAGTTTAATTCTTCGAATAGCTTAATCCAAGTCGGGTTTAGGTTGAATCATTCTTGTATGTATTATTTTTCCCGTTTCCGCTAGGATGTTTAGAAATGGGTAGAAATGTAAAAAAAAGTTGGAAAAAATTTTTTTTTGTTTAAAATTTTTTTTTTTCCCAGGTCGGGAGGAATGTAGAGTTTATACCATGTTAGGGCGCTGGCTGGTTTTACTTTATAGAAATTTATAAAAAACGTAATTTGAAATGACAAGATGTCAAACCGGGAATTGAAGAGAACGATCTGAAGTGCCAACATGGGTAGACTTGACCATGTTATTTTTATATTGTAAATATGTAATTGTAAATGTATATAAAAGTATACAATAAATGAACTCGTATACTAAATAAAGGTTGTTGTTATTCAATAACAAACGCCCACCAACCTTTTACGAGTTCCACATCCCGAATCCCCGGACGTTCCGAATCCGATAATGTACCTATTATTGATATAAGTTTATGAATGTATGAGACCATTCTATTGGTCCGATTTTTCAAATATTATGTAAGTACTAAATCTTATTATAAAATATTAGTTTCGTGACATGGAGAAAACTTAAAATTTGTATTCATCTTATAACAACAGATATTTTGTGTATAACCAATGGTCTAAGCAAATTAATTTTCTTTTTACATTACGCAAATGTAATAAAAACAAAAGACAACTACAACTAAGAAAAGTAAAAAGTGAAAATTCAACTTGAAAAGAGGTTGCATAGCATTATTGTTCATTTAATTTGTAAAATACGAAAAAAGGTTACATAATTTTTAAAAGTCACCTCTAACGACCGTAAACGTGCTAACCTTAAAAAATATCGATGAGAAAATATTTGCCTTTGATATTTACATTGATTGCTCCACCTTTGGAGGCTCATTATACTTGAAAATCTATAACGGAAAGGCGAGCAAATCCGCCAAATTTGAATTTCCGTACCTACCGCAAGAAGGAGACAGGTGGAGTTCTCTAAGAGTTGGTGCGAGAGAAGGAATGTTGTTCTCACCAGAAAAATGTGACTGATAAATTCGGCTACTTACATATTTTGAACCATCAAAAGGATTCGGTCGCCTTGGAATAATTTTAAATTGAGAATACGCTTTGGCGCCGAACGCCTTTTGTGCAATCAATATTCAATGTTGGCAACACTGCTCGACGAGTTCGAATTCGGTATCAATCATTTGGAATTTCAAACGAAGACGTTTAGTTTGCAAATGCGCGAATAATTTTGACAGTTAGGCCATTCGGCATGCATACCTAATTGTAGCTTTGTAAATTTTTATTTTCGATTGCTGTTGTTAGAGCGCTTATTTCTATAGCAAAAAACGCAATAGTATCCTTCTAATGAAATTGAGATATTCTTGAATACTGTGACGTTATAAGTACTTAGATAAGGTAGAAAAGATTCCCCCGGCTGAATGTCTTTTGAAGTAAGTAAATATAGGGTAGCGTACATACGTACGTACGTACGTGCGTACATGCGTACTCTCCCACTGCTGGACCTCGCTTGCCAAATGATGTTTGGTCATCACAAACCCGTTCTATGCATCAAAACATCCGTAACACACTTTACCCAACAGGGGAATTGAACCTGAGCCTCCGGTTATTGGGCCGCGCGATTAGCCACTTGGCCACCGGGGTGTTTAGTATTTTATTTGTAAAGGATAATAGCCGTTTAACTATGTGAGTTGGGCCAGTTTTTTTGTGTTTTAGCTAGCTAGCGTAACACCGCGCTTTAATGAAATAAGTAGTAATCAATAGCAGCAATGCTCTGAATTATGAAGAAAAAATTATATTACTATATCATGCGGGAGTTCGAAGCTATCTTCATTTTTAGCTAAAGACTTTTTAGGTATTTTGAGGTTATGACAACTGTTATCGTATGACTATCAGTTCAGTTCAGCATTTATTTATCACTTGACTCTTAACGCGGCGTTATATAGAAAACCTTTATTAACAGTAATCATTTTATAACTTAAGAAAACACTTTTGATATGTGAATGATTAAAACGCAATAGATATCGAATAGGCGGGTTTGGTCATTCTCCTTTATAATTTTATTAACTAGGCAAGTACCTACTTACATTATGTTTAATGTTGATATAATAATAAGTATAAAAGTAAGTAGGTAAGTAATGCTGCTTTCAATTCTGTTAATCTACAAACACACATTAACATAAAACAAACGTTGCAGGTGGTATTCATTCTGCAATGTACACTCTTTTTATGTGTTATTGTTTTTTTGCGTTTTTTTTTACGAGAAACGTATGTGATGAAGCAATATGAAAAAACCAGTGCTGCCATCTGCTTCACTACCCTCAAACCATCTGTATACAGTTCACGAATTAAAGTACCGAGGAAAACAAACCATCCCTCGTACCTCAAATGATGTAATAACAAACACGTAAAGGGCGCTTTTGTAGAGTAGCGACATCTAAAGGTCTAGTTTTAAACTACAAAATATGTAGTGGAGTGTGCCACTAGGCGCTTTTAAAAGCAGCGCTACGAATCTCCCGGTCCCGGTATTGCTTTTACAAATCACGCTACGGGGATTTCGTAGCATTACTTTCTATGCTCACGACGCACGATGGCGCTACTAGTACAATATATCTGTGTTTACAAAGAACGATGAAAATTTATTTAATTGTAAGCAAACATTTTTTTGATAATGATGTCAACAAAAATAAATACCTAGTAAACCTAGTAAATAGTAAATCTAATAAAAAAATAACTATAAGTTCTTTGCTGTACTTACTTAGATTATATATTTTAAGTATTAGTCATTTTAGTCTCGTAGCTTCTTAAGTATGCCTACGTACTTAAAGAAATACTACTACTATAAAAGAAGGTAACGAAGCGACAGTAACTTAGTTAACCCGTTAACGCTAAGAGGCTTCGTAAGTGCACGATCCTTCATCGGGACGGGATGCGCGCAGCCGGCATTGGTTGGTTCAGTATGACACGAAAGTTGATTGGGTTCGCACGCGGCCGGTCGGAACAGTCACTCGAAAACACGTGGTTTTACGTAAACAAAACCAATATTAAAACCTCGAGCTTAAATTGTACGTACATTTTAAAAATGTTAACAAACATGAGTGTTATGAGATACTAAAAAGAATTGTGATTAGTGACTTTAAAATAGTTCAGTGAATGATAGATGTAAAGGCTGCTTCATAGTGATGTTTTTGTTTGAAAATAGTTTTGGATTGTTTTTGCTAATGATAATGTTTGGCACCGTCAGGAATGGAGGTAATTTTGCTTAGTCTTATGGATAAGCTTTAATATCGCTTTTTATTTTTTATTTAAGTACCTAAGTACTTACTAATAATATTTTTTAAAATATTGTTTGTCTGTAAAAATAAGGGGTATTCCTTGAAGCGCCCAGACCAAGCGCACCTAAACTATTCCTCCAAGCGCACCACATGGGTGCGCTTCAAAATAGGTAGACTTAATTAAAATATTATATTTTTATTCCTCGAAGCGCACCAGCAGATAAAATGTGGATAGAGATGTAGTAACTAACAAAAAAATATCGATAGCGAATAACGTACGTTTATTTTAAAGCCAAAATGTAATTACGTACAACCGTTCTGTTATTCACAAACGTTTTAATCAAATAGCTCAAAGTAGGCTACGCGACGCGGATCACTAAATATTTTTTTTTTTGAGGTTTAAGCGTGCACTACACATTGAAATGAAATACTTTTTACGGATTAACGCGCGTTTAATTTACTATTTACATAGTTTTTTATATTATCCTGACGTTTCGAACCCTTTACAGAGTCCGTGGTCACAGGGAGAAACGCGAATTAATCCGTAAAAAAGTGTTTCGTTTCAAAATATTACATAGCTAAATCTATTCGAAATATATGTAGGTAGTTAAAATTAAGATAACTTAAGTGCTATACCTATCATGTATGTTGCGAAATGTTTATACCACTAAATATAAGCTAAAGGGCAAAGTATACGGCGTAACTTAAATAAAGAAAACGAAAAAACGCGCATATTTATATCCAAATGAAATAATTTATCTGATACCCATTTGTATGGCTAGTTGCACCAACGCAATAAGGTATATCCTAAAAGTTAAAAATAAAAAAGTAACGTTGTTGGATACAACCGTCTTATATGATGTCTCTTCGAGTTTTAAGTCGACAGATAAGTAAAGCTGGCCACTGACGATCAGTTTTGCGCGTCAGTCCAGGCGTAAAACTGTGGCGTCACTGCAAATGGTTTTACGCCAAACAGATTTCCCCATTCACTAGCGTCACGCCGGCTCGTCAGTCTCGACCGGCCGGTACAATCAATTTTGAACTTTAGTGTTTGGCTCTAGGGATCAATATTCATTGGAGAAGTTCGAACTGACGCGAAACAATCAATTTTGAACTTTATTGTATGGTGCTAAGGATCAATATATTCATTGGAGAAATTTGAACCGACTCGATTGGAGTGACGATCACACACTCACGGTCAGTTTGGCGCGACGCGCCGGCTTTACGTGTCGCGCCGTCAGTTAAAACTCTGGAGTGACGATTCGACATTCACGATCAAATTTTGGACTGACGTCAGTTCAACTGATGGGAAAAACTGATCGTCAGTGGCCACCTTAAGACTTGATCGTTTGTGCCTATTTAAAACCGCACAGCCCTTTTAGCTGTAGCCTAATTCACGTAACAAAACTTCAACAACATGCAAGCGATTTGATCGCTGAAGTCACTTTTCGTATTCACGTATCAATCGCACGATTTTGTTTAAGTCGGTTTTGTTTAAGCATATTCACGTGCATTAATCGAAGTTCGATCATTGCCTCCGCGGTATTCACCTATTATTTTGACGTTTAGTTATATCGGATTTCAGCGATTACACGTCAAATTAGTTAATTTCCAAATCGTTGGAAAAAAATAATAAACATTTCTGCATGTTTTGTTAACAAAAAGGATTTGAATTTATTTGGTAGAACTGTAATTGCAACATTAAGTTTAAATAAATGACAAATCGCTGAGTTGCGTTCCTATCAAGTAATCGTTCTAGCGAAATGACAGGTGAATACGGATTTGTGACTGTTTTTCAATAGGACGACTTCTAAACGTAAACGACATTTCGACTATTACGAAATACGTGAATCAGGCCACTGTTTGTTTTTCCAGTACAGGTGATCTGACACAAAGGGCAGTAACCAGTTTAAATTTCTGCTGGGCTGGGTTCGATTCCTAGCAGAGCGAGCGTTCATATTCTGGGTAGGTACTCGGTTTGGTTGGATTAGAGGATGGTTTTAAATTCATCTAGCTTGCTACCACTATTTTATTTCAGTTGTCGTCGTCCAATGTTGCCATAACAACATTGTCTTGTTGTGTTTAGGAGATAAGATAGCCAGTGGCCTGATTCACGTATTTCGTAATAGTCGAAATGTCGTTTACGTTTAGAAGTCGTCCTATTGAAAAACAGTCACAAATCCGTATTCACCTGTCATTTCGCTAGAACGATTACTCGATAGGAACGCAACTCAGCGATTTGTCAACTATTTAAACTTAATGTTGCCATTACAGTTCTACCAAATAAATTCAAATACTTTTTGTTAACAAAACATGCAGAAATGTTTAATAATATTTTTTTCCAACGACTTGTAAATTGTCTAATTTGACGTGTAATCGCTGAAATCCGATAAAACTAAACGTCAAAATAATAGGTGAATACCGCGGAGGCAACGATCGAACTTCGATTAATGCACGTGAATACGCTTAAACAAAACCGACTTAAACAAAATCGTGCGATTGATACGTGAATACGAAAAGTGACTTCAGCGATCAAATCGCTTGCATGTCGGTGAAGTTTTGTTACGTGAATTAGGCTACAGTGGGCTGATCCACGTATTTCGTAATAGTCAAAATGTCGCTTACGTTTAGAAGTCGTCCTATTGAAAAACAGCCATAAATCCGTATTCACCTGTCATTTCGATAGAACGATTACTCGATAGGATCGCAACTCAGCGATTTGTCAACGATTTAAACTTAATGTTGCCATTACAATTCTACCAAATAAATTCTAATACTTTTTGGTAGCAAAACATGCAGAAATGTCTTTTATTTTTTTCCAATGACTTGGAAATTGTCTAATTTGACGTGTAAATTCGATTAAACTAAACGTCAAAATAATAGGTGAATACCGCGGAGGCAACGATCGAACTTCGATTAATGCACGTGAATACGCTTACACAAAACCGACTCAAACAAAATCGTGCGATTGATACGTGAATACGAAAAGTGACTTCAGCGATCAAATCGCTTGTATGTCGTTGAAGTTTTGTTACGTGAATTAGGCTACAGGTCTTCTGTAGTTGAGGTTTTCAGGTGAACAGCGCTATCGCCTTTATCTTTATCGTCACATCCTAGTAGAAAGAAGATAAAGGTTGGTGCTTACTCACTTTGAATTAAAATATGTAATATGAACAATTGTAGGTTAATGCAATGTATACAATTGCACGAATGAAATAAAAAGAGAAAAGATTTTACTATACTATACTTTAAATTATTGTTCATAGAAAGGAGAATGCCAAAATTACTATGGGACTTGGACCAAGACTGCGCTTTTATGAAATTAGTGGCAACTTGGCATTTTTTAAAT
The DNA here is from genome assembly GCA_963921215.1 of Scoparia ambigualis. Taxonomy (NCBI): domain Eukaryota; kingdom Metazoa; phylum Arthropoda; class Insecta; order Lepidoptera; family Crambidae; genus Scoparia; species Scoparia ambigualis. The sequence goes on along the minus strand of OY992506.1, from coordinate 37,962,587 downwards.
AAAAATGTTTGGGAAATCCATAATTTTACTACACTTTGGGATATTAGAGAAATCATTATTATTAGTGATCATTTTGAGGTTATTATATTCAAACATTTGACAGATGTTTATGTACCTATTAGTCGTTTAAAAAACATAACTGTTAGGATAATATTAGAGAAGGTATATTTATTTAACAATACGAATTCATGATTAGAAAGGTTTCTTTTGAGACATCTATGGTTATTGCGCATGATTGGGCAGCTTTTGGCATTCTCCTTTGTACAATTTGGTACTTAGTTAGAAGATAAGTGTAAACACGACTGACCTGACCTTTATAATATATTTTAGACAATGTAACCCTGTTTTTGTATTCGATTTTCTAATACGCCACCAGTATTCACAATGGAAAGCGAAAAGCGAGCGTCCACCAAGAAACTGGCTTTCTTCCGTACGTTAGTAACTGTATGACCGTCTAGCTGCTAAATCAACCTAATAGGCACGACACACCTTGTGCGCAAAATAATACATGCCCGTTTTCCAAGCAGCGGTTTTCTCTTCTTTCTGTGATAGATAGATATACAATACTTTTATTGTAACAGTTTACATTATACACAAAACATAAAAAAGAAGTACTTAGGTACTATGCTTAGTTTTTAAGTTTATCTCTTTTAGTTTGCAGATATTGTATCTGAATCTGAGATGTCGTATTACAAAAATATTTTAAAGAGTATCTTTGGAATCGCATATCTTAAAAGAAATATTTCTACGGGGTTTGATGCAAACTCTTCACTATATAGGTATATCCCGTACCCGACCTTTAGGTAGTTGAGTATTATATCTTGTCAATAACGTTAGGATGTATCCTAACCCTAATACATTTCGATATCCCAAACAAAACTCAAAGTCCAATGTTCAATGTTTAAACCAGTAAGTAATCGAATTCGAATGAAACTTTCTATGCTTTAGGAAAATACAGAGGTTTGCAAGTTAGTAGACGGCATTTAAAAATAACGTTTAAACAACTGAATGCATGCGATTTAAAGTTAGTCGCTATGGAAAGCTTTAATTAAATGTTGTCTACAGTTATTGTAGACGACTTTACAAGACGGGTGAGTTAGGAGACAAACATTGTTTATTATGCTCAGAATAACTATTAAAACTATCTCTAAAATTTATTAGCCACCTTCCAAGTAACCTACAAAAGTCATAACATAGCGCATTTGTCATTACGTCATATTACCACATATTACTAATAAAAAATATATATAAAAAATGCATTTAATAATTCATATTGCTTATTCTAAATTATAATAGTTTTAAATTCAATTAATGTTCATTATTTATAAAAAGCACGTGGGGATATTGGGCCATAATCCACCACGCTGGCCCAATGCGGGTTGGTGGGTTTTAACGACTGTCATCTTACGACAACAACCGGGTCCAACGGCTTAACGTGCCTTCCGAAGCACATATCCCCACGTGCTATTGTCCACGTGGGAGGCCTGTGCCCAGTAGTGGGACGTCAATAGGCTGATGATGATGATGATTTATAAAAAAGTTTCGTTTGGATTTAGATATTGAATTTTAATAGATAGAGAGAATAAATTACTGTATAAGTTATCCAATTAAACAAAGCTGACAGTGAACCTCTTTACAGATACCGAATACTCGACAGAGAAAGAAATGCGACCCGAATACATACACCCAGACGGCCTGTCTGATTTCGATCCTTACTTAGCCGACCTCAAACCCATAGTTGAAGACGACGACTACATACCTTTGCCAGAAAATGACGAGACAATTGACGGTCTACCAATATTCCTTATGGAGCCAAAGAACTCATACGTGCAGAGGACGAAGCCCGCGAGTCTGCTGTGTAGAGCAGCGAACGCGCTCCAAGTATTCTTCAAATGTAACGGTTTTCGAGTGGAGAAAACGGTGCAGTTGGAACACGTGGACCCTCACAATGGAGTGAGGGTGGTTGAAGCTGAACTCAATGTGACAAGGAACGAAGTGGAGGAGTATTTTGGTTCCACTTACGGCTGTGAATGCTACGCGTGGAACAGCAAAGGAAGAATTAGGAGCCAGTCCGTTTTCATAGAGTACGCTTGTGAGTAGACATTTTTTTGAACTTGCATAATAGTTGTTATAATTAATTGTTAGAGATCGATCTACGTGAAGATATCGGACCATAACCCACCACTTGCAAAATGCGGGTTGATGGCTTTCAAGGGTTAATCAAACAACTGCTTTACCGAGCATACCGATTCCCGACACACGGAGGAGCTAGACATACTTTATCTTGGCCACCCATCCATTATGACCCAGCATTGCATAATTTGCAAGATCGCTAGCCTTTTTATTCACTTAATCGAATTCATTATACCGTTTCACTTTTCTTAATTCATGTCGATCGTAGTTACTCTATGAACAAAACTGTGTTACTATTCATTACTTTATTAATTAAATTATACTGATTAGTTACTAAACACCAAATTTGAAAACACAGTGCGTACAATCTGATTTATTCATCCTCAAACTTTTTACAGTTGTCTAAGCCTTTAATTGCCTACTGGCGATACTTAACGACGAGTGGGTGCGTTTACAATTTTTAATTGCACATTGAGCTCTAAATTTATGGCATTATGTATGTGGTGCGTGGTGGGGGTTACGCCGGCCGTCCCGGTTAATGTCGATGTACCCGGAAGCACTTGATGAATATGTAAATTGTGTTATTAAAGGCACCGTAAAACCCAACGCCAAGTTCTTGTCACAAATAAACTGATATACACAGGTTGATACCAAAAGAAAATAAAGAGAAAAGCGTAATCTACCTGCATTGCACAAAGTTACAAATAGAGTGTTAGAAAATAATTATACTTATCGTAAGAAGAGTCTCCTTATACGGCAGCTCCACCCTAATGCCTTTACTACCTTTATGCTAAATTTATAGAATAAGTTATGAGTGATAAAACTCAGAAATCTGTAACTGTACCTGCACTAACTGTAGAGTTTTTGTAACTTAGGTAATACAACAATTCTGTGAACATAGTTATGTAGACGGACTAAGATAAGATATTGGTAGCGAACCAAGTGGTCTTAGAATGAGCTTTGTTACCTACTAGGGCAGAATCATCTGAATCTAATCATAAACCTCTTGGTCTGAGATCGATGATCTCACAATTAGACTGTCCTTGTCATAACTTGCAAAGCAGGGGTCGTCGCAAGTTTACAAGGCAGTTTTGGCCTTGACCAATCGTGTCTTAGGCGAACTATACCTATTTGCTATTTGTCTTTGCTTGGCGATAACAGTGAGAATACGGCCCCAGACCCGATGAAAGCTAAAGGCATCCTTGTAATGGTATAATAAAAATAGTAGGTACATTTTTTAAGACAAACGTAAAGTTATGTGCTCATGTTAATCACTAATAACGGTAAAAGAACCCGTTAACCTTAATCGATCAATCTGCCCATATGCTGTTGTCCATGTGCCCAGCAGTAGGACGTTTATAGGCTTAGCGCTAACTTTTGCTGAATTCGTAGACTGCTTTAAAATAACATTAATGACAACCCGATAAAACGGAACACTCCCTATCCAAGGTGACACGATGCACCACAGATTGTTTTTATGAATATTGAGCGCAGGCTAGTCTCGAGCACCACTTTATTTTATGAGTAGGCTTCCTTGTAAAGCATTCTTATATCTGTTTAATTACAACTATAAAGATGAAATACGTATACATTGCGTGAGTGCTCTCCACGGGCTATTTATAGTTATGATAATGGCTTAATCAAGATACTTTGTAGATTAAAGTTCCTTAAGTAACCGCTTTATAGACATTTTGTAGTAATTTGACATAAAGCATGCTTATTTTTATGAAAAAACGGGATTTTTACCATGTCTGAGTTGTTTGTTTTGAGTCCCCGATATTTCGGCGCAGTTGCATGCACCATGATCACGGAGTAACTCACGGAGTGAGTTTGTAGTGACCATGAAAGTTTAAAATGTTATAAAGCATGCTTTTACTACCACAATAATGTCATCTATCACATTAAATAACAAGTCATTTGTATCATGTTTTGTTGTATTTCTTGGGTAAGGGATAATATAGCTCATTCCTGAGTGAACTAATGTTTTATGCCAACTCAAATTTTTATTTCGTAGGCGTTTGCACAACAACATAGCAATTGAGATGAACTCGTATTAGACAAACCATTAATTATTTTTATATTTTGGAGGAAGATAGGATAAGAAGTATAATACAGAGAAGAATATTATTTTTGAACGAAACTACAATGAAATCAGTTGCGTTATTTCCCAAGCGCAATAGGAAAATTCATGGCGTAATTTATAGCGTTTAAGGATTGGAAAGCAGTCACTACAGAATTTCTGAATACAAATCCAGTTCATAAATTAAAATGGGACAATGCAACGAAACTTCGAAAACAGGAAGCGAAGTTAAATGCGTCGACGAAAATAAAGAGTATGACAATTAACGATCACGCCTATTGTGCATAGGGAGACGCCTGACACTGGGGGAGTGTATCCGAAAGGGCACATCTAGCAAATTCTTCATTTTTGGTCTCGGCACATTCCTAATTATCTCTCGATATTCTTTATACCCGTTTCCTTATCTTACCTTTTTTTCTATGATTTATTTTTATACGTCGGTCTATAAACATAGTTCTGCATTACATCAGTTGCCAGTCGCTACTTTAATTATATTATCATCATAATTTAATATAAGGTATGCAATAATTATACATCAATATAAATAAGATATTGTATGAGAATAGACATTTACGAGGGGAGGCTTCCATAAGACGGGGGAGTTCAAGATATTTAAATTTGGTCCCCAATCTAGTAACTCACCATTGCAAAAGTTGTTTAACTTTCAATGCCTATAACAATCTGAATACGCTAACCACATCGCTATCAAACTACTTCTTAGTTATTTTGAGTTTTTATTTAAAACTGTACCTAACTCTACGATCATTGATATTAAATTTATTATAATAATATACATACATACATTTAGTCACGACTGTTATCTCCGAGGGTTAGTCAGAGACTAGGCAATGAGGACCGCAAATGCAGTCCTCTTAAATAGTTCACGTTTCACCAAATATTAACTGCACATGTGCGCAGCGTGACAGGGGGTGAGCCCATCGCCGCTCTATGCTGTTGGAAGTATGTGCAGTCTTTAGTTTGTCAGTTGCCTTTTACGACATCCAAGGGAAAAGAGGGGGTGGTAGTATTCTTTCACCGCTACGCGACACGGTAATATATAAATAAGTATATAATATACTATTTCATTTGTTATGATCCCGTGGTAAAGCGGGATTTTCCCAATACAGGTTGTTTAAAAACTTAAAAGGAGATTCCCAAACCTTGTAAACAACACATTATTGTAATATTATGAAAAAATGTTTAATTTTGAAACTGTTAGAGGTATTTGGTGTAATAAAAACATAAACACCGCATGTACTTATTACATCTCTAAATAATAGAAAACACAAATTCATGGCGGATGTTCAGTGTCTGAATTTCTTCCTTTGATGATGCAGTCGTAATATGGTTTTAACTATTCATAATGACAATAAAATAACTTGCACTCACTACTTAAGAACCCGATAATTTTAGGATTGAGGCATTCGAAAATCCAAATATAGCATCTCACTTTGATGTTTTCACTTAACATCAAAACATATCTTTTTTAAATTATGAAGTTATTCAGAGAGGAAGTGTAACGTAAACTTTATGACGTATGTTGAAGAACATTTTTATTGAAGAAGAAGAAAAAAGAAGAGACAGAAATGGTTACAAAGTTTTCAAACTCGCAAAAGAGCAGTGCGAAAATGCCCTAACATATGTAATGTCTAAATGGAGAGTCGTTAGTTTTTAGGTAAAAGCAACCTCTTTTAATAAAGAATAATTATTTAACGGTAATTATTTCGTAATTTAGAAATCAATTTAGGTCATGGGATTTAAAGCAAATTAAATACTTTACAGAATAAGTGAAACAATACAAACTGCACCGAAATAGGAACAATAATTCATGATAAAAAATCCAATTGTACTTAAAATTCTTTAGTGTACTTAAGTAAAAATAAAATAATGCCACATACCAAGAATTACAAACCCAAAACTTTGTGTAGCCGACAATAATAGGATTGGTATTTATAGTTGTGTTGTCTCTACAAAAGAATTTACGACTAATTAAAATCTTTAGTTAAGGGGAGGAAGATTAACCTAGCCTATGAAAGTGAAGCAAGTTTGTTATTTTGAAACAGCAGAAGAAAAACGAAATGTTTTGTGTATATATGCTCCAATGTGTCGGGTGCTTGTTTTGATAACTAAAACATAATTTTGCATGTAAAATGCTATGTTATATTATTATTTATTTGCATAAGTGCAATGTGCAATAGCGACAAATATTTTCATTTTGTTTCTCTTTTAAATGCTTACTAAGTTAGCTTACTTTTGTGTCGTCAACAACACGAAACTTGAACTCATCCTTTCGGCGCAAGGGCGAGATCGTAAAAATCTCCATAAATAAGTCCAATGAGCCATCAACTGTACATTGTTTAGTAGTATCGTAATTTTTAACTATCGTTTTTTACCACGCCCCATCCCTTCCCGATTGAGGGGTGGCCATACCACGGAACCATTACGCGAAGGAAACATTATTTCCGCTCGTTAACTCGAGTACTTTGCTGCTTGATAAATGCTCACTAGCTTTTATTTGGGATGACTTGAGGCGTGAATCGCGATAGGCAATATTTATAAGTTTCCTGTAACATGTCTGTAAGACTTGTTGGGAATTTCCAGATGAATTTATATTTTTAATGATTTATTAGAAGGTACTTTTAAGCTGAGAGATTACTGGTCTATTCTTTGAAATAAACATTTATAAATGATTTTCGACTTTTATTCATTCATATATTTGACATTCGCAATGGGTGACACAATTAAAATATTTAGAACCTGCACGATTTGGAAAGCACGTTAAGCCGTTGGTCCCGGTTGTTGCTGTTAGAACCAATCCGTATTGGGCCAGTTCTCACGTGGAATGTTTTGAGCCCAGCCGAAGGATAAGTTAACATGACTTATTTTAATCCTACTTTTACGCATTTGTTTTTAGTGAACTTTGTTTTTCAATAACGTGACTTCACTGTGCAGATATAAAGAAGCAATTCACTCAGCAGCCGCTATCGGCAACGATAGAAGCCGGTCGGAGTGTGACCTTCAGGTGTTCTCCCCCCGCGGCTGCTCCGCCGGCCACCATCAAATGGATGAGGAATGGAGCTCCCATTGAAGCCACTGACGAAGCTCTAGTGTTGCCCAATGTTGGAGTGCAGGTAAGGATATTTAGGATATCATATTGAATGAAGGGCGTATATTGTCAGGATATGATGATGTGTGGTGTCGGCACATTATTAGGGTAATCCCAACCCATCTATTCGCTTGGGTGTCGTACAAGGCGGCTCAATGAGTGAAGACTGCCTCTAACACCAAAAAGCGTGGATGGGCTCACCACCTATCACGCTGCACACATGTGCAGTTGCTATTTTGTTTGCCGTGTAATGCAGCAGTGCATTGTTTCGGGGTCTTCATCACCTAGTGTCTGACTAACCGTTTAGGGATAATAGGCTTGTGTCCATTAAGAATAAATCAGGTGGATTGGCGTTTCTAATGATCAATTATGATTTGTAGAAACAAAATATCTAAAATATTTAATAAAAAAATGGGAAGAAAATAGAGAAAAAAAACGACAATAATACGCATTTAGTCATATGACATTAAACGGTAATCAAAAGCCGTGACGTCACGCCGTGCCAAATGTCATTTTGTTGTTGTGACATTTCTATAGAACAAGCCTCGAACGAAACGAATGTTTGGAACATGGCGGTCTTAAGCGTTTTTGCGGTCAATTTAAATTTGAATATAAAACACAAAATAAATATTGTAAATGGTAGATTTTTGAAAAATAATGTATTTTTAGCATAAAATAAGTAAATACGTATCGCTTTAATATGAATTTGAAATTTAGTCAACTAGCCTATTGTCATGTGTGTTCGATGATTGTCATAGTTATTGTTGTTACAATTTCTAAACAGGACATGGCGAACTACACGTGTGTCGCCGAAAACATCGCCGGGCGGAGGGAGTCGGATGTCGCCGTGCTCTCTGTCTATGGTGAGTTGGTTAAGTGATTAGTAGCGTTAGAGATTAATACACTATTTCTAATGACATTATTTTCATTATAAATGACAAAATAAAACATACTTAATTATAGTTTTAGCTTGTGAATATCCTGATCCTAATTTAAATCCTAAAAATAGGTCAGCCCATGACCAATGCCGGTGTAACATGGTTAAAACGTCATACCAGACTTTGATCATCTAAACACTAAACGAAGGGTATGACGTGAACATAACCATACCAGCGATATATACGTTACACTAGATAGGCCCTTCCAAACACGCACTATGTTCCACTCATCTGCGGAGTCGACTCGGCACCTTGCCTTAGTGTGGCTTTAACATTCGCGCGTGCGGAGTGGCGAAAATAATTATTTATTCCTTTTCAAAGTGTACACCTAGACGTTTACTACCAATTCAGTTGTCTAGTGAAATTAATTGTTATTCAAGTCATTATTATGTAGTTATGTCGTATTATTAGAATAGAAAAGATTTTTTTTTAATTAAGTATTGTTATTGACAATCTATTTAGGACGCCATCTTGATACACACTACGTTGTCTTTGACCGATCTGGCGCTGCGGCGCTGCGATGTCTGTCTGTTGATTAGACGACATTTAAATGTTTAAGCGCTGCAGCGGCTGCAACGAACTTTAGGTCTCTCATTTCAGAATTTGAATAAATGGTTTGCATGAACGTTCTTGTCTATACTTCTAGGTCAATGAACCATACTAAGAATTTTGCGTTAATTCCCTTACAAAATTAAGAATATTTTTACGTACAATTCCAGCATTGTCACATCATTTCGAGCGCAGTTTAACCTTATTTATCGGTATTGGCAAGCACAGACGCTGTGTCTGCTAGAATACTAGATTTATCGTATGCGAAACACATTCCAATTTGCATCGAGCGACGATGGAATTTGTGTCTGCCATTGACAATACTCAGAATGTACAGGAAGAAGACAGTCATTATACGGGAATGTTACAAGGAATAGATTCAATCGTGAAAGCTAATGAACTTTAAGGCAATTCATATGTCTAGTACCATCTAAGGAAAGCACTTAGTAACCAATTGATTAATCGAATTCCAGCTAAGGTGGCTATGTAGGTAACGACATTTATTTATTTATTTATCATACATTTCATCGTCTTTACAGGACAGACCCATTACGACTATGAAGCTATACAATTAAAGTTGCTATTAAAATTATGCTTAAAAATTATTGTAACAAAGTATATAACTCATTGTCATTGTGAGTTCACTTATTGAGCAAGTGAAAATATCAGTGCCGACTGCTGCCGCCCGGTTCAGTGTACGCATTGCACGTGTAACCGGACACTTAGAGAGTAAGTTAGTCCTGGCTGCAGGCAAGGTTAAAAAAAGTGGTCTTATGCGCCGATTGCCTACAACGTACCTGTTGGGAACGAACAATTTTAAGTCCCGTAAGATTCCAGGATTTGTAATCTTACCACGCAATATCTCAACTAAGTATACCGCCAAAGCCAGCTCCCTTCTAACCTCCAGTTGTTCATCCCAACCATTCCCAAAACGAACAGAGTGGGATACATCAAGGGATAGAACGGATATACACCATATTGTTTGTTGTACAAATATCTAGTAAACTTGTTTTGAATACGTTCCAGCATAAAGCAATATTTAGCTTCATGCGGAGCCCAAATTACTGCGTCATGCTCAAGGTAACTTCTTAACAAAGCATTGTAAATGTTTTTGATGGCACTTATATTTGTGAAGTCTTTCATCTGCCTAAGCACAAATCCCAAGTTTCTGAAAGCTTTTTTGCAGATCATAGTAATGTGCTCTCTGACTGATAGGTCATTTCTCATCATAACACCGAGATCTCTAACCTCCGTTACCCGAGTCATATGTTCAGAAGCTAACGCGTACTGCCCGTCTATAAGCTTTTGCGACCGTCCAAATGATACTATTGAGCATTTATTGATGTTAAAATGCAGTTTATTGTCCCGACTCCATTGTACCACTCTGCAAATATCCTCTTGCAAAAGCATACAGTCCGACTCCTCCTTTATCGCTAGCAGCAGCTTCAGGTCATCCGCAAAGAGTAGACAGGTAGCATCCCGCACAACTAAAGGAAGATCATTGATCATAATCGTAAACTCGAGTGGCCCAAGAGTGCTACCTTGACTCACTCCCGAGTTGGTGAGATACGATTCAGACACTTCGTTTCCAATGTTGACATATTGCCTTCTCTCTCTCATATAGCTGGCAAAAAACCTCAATGTATGGGGGCTGCAACCTACAGCAGCCAGTTTGACCAGTAATATGTCATTATTAACTGTGTCAAATGCCTTCTTGAAATCAAAGTATGCAGAATCTACTTGCACTCCTGAATCAACAAACGGCACTACATACGACATAAAATTAAGTAGATTGCTTGCGGTATTTCGGCCGGGTCTAAACCCATGCTGCGCATCCGACAACTGGCCACTTACTTGTTGATATAAAAGTTTATTAATAGCCAATTCAAAGACTTTCGCCAAAGCTGACAAAATTGCCACTGGTCTAAATGCGGTCACGTCAGATCCTCCACTACCCTTGGGAACTGGAATAACCCTGGTGACCTTCCATCTCTCCGGAAACTTTGCAGCTATCAGACTGCAATTGTAGATATGAAGCAATGGTGGAACAATGGAACATCTCGCAACTTCGACGGATGATGTGAGGAATATCGGTAAGATGTTATTAGAAAATGGTTGGATGATCGAAGGTTAAAAGTCATATACTTTTAAACAATTCACTATACCTAGATCTAAAATTAAGTTGCAGCTCATTTTCAAATGTACATTGTCTAATATATTTTTCACACACAATTGCAAAACAATTCAAAAGTATATTTCAAGAAAATATGCAGCTTGGGGGTCAAAGTTGCTCGCGTCCGTAGGTTTACCCTTGAGACCCTACACGTGATCCCTGGGTGGTGCTAAATGAGTGACACCAACTGAGTGGTAGAGCCACGCTGCGTTGCAGCACACATTGGGCCGGCTCGCCCGGCGTAATACCACCCTCTCACTAATATTCGGCGTGAAATAATGGCACTTGGTGCTGTTGTGTTTCGTCCGACCAGTGAGGGTTCCGGAGGCCCTTTCCCCCCCCCCCTCCTCCCAATTCCTATTCCTTCCTTAAATCTATTCCTCCCTTAAAGGCCGGCAACGCGTCTGCGATTCCTCTGGTTTTGCGGGTGTCCATGGGCGGCGGTGATTACTCTCCATCAGGTGACCCGCCTGCTCGTTTGCCTCCCTCTTTTATAAAAAAAAAAAAAAAAAGCTATTACAAGATTTCTTTAGATTTCCTATAAAGCAACCGCGTTCCTTGGTCCTCCATAGTGAATGGTGGGTGGTCAGAGTGGTCACCATGGGTGCCCTGCCGCTGCGGCACGCAGTCAAGCGGGCGGCGGCGCACGAGAACTTGCTCGGAGCCAAGCCCTGCCAACGGCGGAGCACCCTGTAGAGGGACCTCGTCGCAGACGGACGACGACTGCATGAGGTGCCAAAGTGGTATGTAATTTCTGCATGTATTACATACAAATTATCATTCATAAATAAATAAATAAATAAATCTTTCCTACAATCACACCAATTACCTAGCCCAAGAGAAGCTTCGAAGAAACTCGTTAAATGGTTACTAGACAACGGATAAACATACTTAAAATACTTAAATACATACTTATTATACATAGAAAACGCCCAGACCCGAGACAATTTATAAAAACAATAATTTCTAAATTGACCCGACCGGGGATCGAACCCGGGACCTCAGCGATGGCGACACCATGAAAACCGGTATACAAACCACTCGACCAAGGAGGTCGTCAATTAATATTGGTGTTCAAACTTCTCCTCCTTAAATTGTGATATTTTAAGTTCTAAGAGCCACACTATACATGATACATTTAGCATCGGCGATCGGCGATTTTGCGACTGGCATCGCGTTTTGGCGACTCTCTGCGTTCGATTGCAGTATCAGACTCGCGCGTTTTAGCGATTCAGTCGCTGCATTCAGCTTCTAAAAAGCGTCTAAATCGCTAATCGTCTAATCGTCTAAATCACAGCATGTCTGCTCTTTGTTTTCCTAAAACACGTATATGGTTTGGTAGGGATTAATATACATTGACTTGCTTTCCAAGCTTTTCTAAATATTTTATTCGGAACTAGCAGGTATTATAATTACAGTAACGATTACAATATAAGAAGCTACTCCAATTGAGCTTATATACTTAATTCTTATGTAATCTAAGGATACTTAAGCCATTTGAGGTGAGGTTTGTCGAAATAAATCAATAACCATAACAGGCTCTTTTAGCTTACCTAATATTTTTGGGGTAAGTGGTAAAAATGAGCATTAGTCTAAAGTCTACAATTTACCCAGGTGGCGCATGGTCACAGTGGGGCGCGTGGTCGCCGTGTAAGGAGGACTGCGTCAGAGTTCGACGCAGGGAATGTACCGGCGCCTGTTCTGGATCAGCGATGCAGCATGCCTCCTGTGTCGACGGCATGTGCGCTGTGAGCAGTAAGTTTTGCCATAGTTCCGATTGTAACAATTTTTCATTTTGTTTTTTTGAGAAAATTGCAGACAGAAATTTGCTACAAATTAATAAGAGGATGACTCTAAACAAATGTCAGATCTAAAGAAGTGATCACAAAAAATACAATACCACGCAGTTTAAAAAATGGTAATATTAGGTCATCCAGATGCAGAAAATTAAAAATACAGAATAAATAACAGCAAAGAACATAGTGATTTGCAATCTTTTTTAAAATTTTTATTACAACAATTACAATTTTTAAAAACTTCATTCATTTATAAATCATAAAATCTATGTTTCTCATTGAGGCAAATTAAAACACTATCAGAGCTGGCCTTACCAAATGTGGTTAGTTGGTTCTTAAAACTGTTATCGTATGATTACATCATCATCAGCCTATAAACATCCCACTGCTGGGCACAGGCCTCCCACGTGGACAATAGCACGTGTTGATATTTGGCCGCGCTGGCCCAATGCGGGTTGGTGGGTTTTAACGACTGCTATCTTACGACAGCAACCGCGGGACCAACGGCTTAACGTGCCTTCCGAAGCACGGCGGAGCTCGAGATAAGAACCGCGAGCATTGGTTTAGCGTGTCTCTACATTTCATCGTAACCCCGGTAGTCGACGGAATGGTACACAAACCATAACAATCAAGTGCCTTTAAAAAAGCTTCGTATTATAACAGAGCGTAACTTTTTGTTCAGGGAGCAACAGCACGACCTTGTACGTCGGCATTGGGATCACGGTCGCCATGCTGGCGGCCGGGGCGGCGTTGTTGTTCATCTGGTGCCGGTTCCGGAGCCGGCCGGGGTATGTCGCTGCCAGGACAGGTGAGAGCTTAACGGGTTTAAACATATTTTGAAGGGCTATTAAATGTATTTATGTATATTTGATTTTGTTATTAAATCAGATTTATGAAATACATAAAAAAATGATGATTTGTATTTTCATATATTGTTGAGCATGTGAGCCAAAACTTAATTTTAAACATATTTAGTAAAACGAAATGCATTTTAATATATAAATTAGGGTTATATTTATTTATTATAGCAGTCGCACAAGATAGCTTAGTAATAAGGCCATTGTTGTAACGTGTAAGAAAGATCCACGTTACAGTCAGCATCAAACTAGTCCATGCATCATAATCTTGACATTGAGGAAAACAAACTTTAGTGATAGTATCTATGTACAATTTATTTTTTGCTGACCACTTAGTTCTCTAACGTTTGTATACGAGTTTAACGCGCTATTAGTTATTCCAAATCTCGACGCAGGCATGCCCAAGACCTACTCCGGGCACAAGGGGCACGCGGGCCCGGACCTCACGCGCACGTGCAACGAATACTGGATGCAGCCCGACAACCACTACGACATGCCGCACGTCAGGGACAGGTGAGGTGGACGGTTAAGCTGGCATTAGCGTATGCCTCAATTGCTTGAAATTGATTAAGATTTTACTTTTCTTTTAGTCACTTAAATTTACTTGCAAATTCAATAAATCAGTTTTCTCTTCTTTACATGTCTTCCTCCTTCTTGAAGAATCCTTTTGTGTTTAAGTAGTATCCATTTAAAATTATTTCAGCCATCAAGTTAAAGTTCTTCTTTTTAAATAAATAATTAAAGTAAAATAGAAAACGTAACGCCTTTAATTTAGCTCCGATATCTATTTATTTTATCTATGTCATCAAAATAAACAAATTTTTGTCATTACCCTAGTTACTCCTCGCCATTTGGTCACCGAAGCAAGCAGCAGTCGTTAGCGGGCAGCAACCACTACGAAATGAAGCCGTACAGCCCATCTGGGGAGTCTGCTTCCAGTTGTTACACTAACTGTAAGTGAAATGGATTAAGAGTAAATTAAAAATAAGCACAAACAAAGTCATAAGGTAAAGTAAGCTGTGCAAAAAATTATTAGCATAGATCATGAATAATGACAAGCCAAATTTTGTACCTAAGGTTCTTTGTTAAAGTATGACCTATTTCTATTCTATTGGCCTGTAGGTTATCTGGAAGCGATCGCTTGAGATATGCTTGCATCCAATTTTATCTATTTTATTTGGTATTTTTTGAACGGTTAATAGTACCTAAAGTTAAGTTCAAAGTTCAAAGAGAAGTTTATAGAACATCAGTAAAGCAACTACTTAACGGCAAACGATCAAATAAATAAAATATCAACACTCTTTGCCTAAAAATATTTTTAAATGCAAATTAATTTTGCTTAAGTAATAATAAAATAATGAAAATTTAGCCGCTACGTATCAAAGTTACAACGCGTATCTTGTTTGCTTCTCCATAACTATCATTTTATATAAGAATCTCTATTGTTGACAGCCAGAACAATGACGTCACGCTCCAGTGAATGCTCATCATCGCAGCTGGCTGAGCTGGTGCCGTCCTCACCCTCCGTCTCGAAGGTCGACGTAGCTGTGACGTTACCATCAGCACCCTTGGACATTAGCTATAGAGACAAAATATGTCTTACCATTGTTAAATGAGAGTTCACTGTCTTTTGCAACTTCAGTTTATTTTTGATGTTTTGCACTTTCCTTTCATTTTAAAATGTTATTTAATTTATTTTGTATTTACATTTAGTGTGCAAACTTTAAAAAAATTAGAAAGAGTTTGTCCATTCATTTTGCTTAATAACTTATGGGTTTTTAGTTAATATCATGTTGGTTTGTTGTGAGCGTATTAAAATCATTGAAAATTATTACACAAAGACTGATGTTTCGTTTACTGCCAACGTAATGATTGTTTAACTTATGTTCTAATTGTTGTATTATATCTGTAGTTATTGGTGGTACTGTTATATAGTGCCTGAATGTAAATATTGTATTTTAATCTGTGATATTTTGTAAACAATAAACGATGCTTAATACTTTCAAGTCCAGTTTGATTTCTAATCCTCTGCCTTGCAACTACAATCAGCATACATGCACTTGTTTTTATAAATTAGGTTTAATTAAATAAATAAGTTGAAATAAAACACCTATATGAAAAATAACTTTTAAATTAGAAGGGAATTGTGATTAAGCACCTTTTTTTATCATCATCGCAGGCTAATAGAAGCTGAAGACGCTATGACCTATATGTTGGGCTAAGGCCTTCTTATTTTCTATGTGGATACGTAACTATCAGAAGTAGCTAGTTTATGTGTGCAAGTTGGTTGACCTGGATCAGAAAAGAATGATAATGGGGAATGTCATATTAGTACGGCAAAGAAAGGGATTTGAGCTGTGTTTATAGGGTGTCCCACGGCTATGCCACACGAAAAGTACCCTAAAATTATAGATACAAAATTGTATTGAAAGAAGACTACATTTTATTTTATTTTATAAACCTTTGAACTGCATTCCCTGACTCCAATCTAGTCAAGGCCGCCCTGTATAACTATATAATACATCCATAGACGGAATGTGATTATGCTCCAGACCTCTCTAAATTAACTCTTGTCTATGTTTAAAAATAGTTACTGAAATATCTGCTCAAGCAGACGAACAATAAAAATTCCAAACATAATATTTGATTCAAAGTATCCCAGCTCTCTTATCGGTAACATAAAACGTCTAGTGGGGCATCCAAAAGGAATTAGAAGCATCAATTAAGAAGTCGGACCACCAAGACGGTGTCAGTACTTAATTTCTCGAGCCCTATTAGGAGGGGTATGGAGTCATCAAATGAAGGTATTTTTAGGCTACGATACCTTCGGGGGCAGTAAAAATATTTTTTGTTGTGATAAGACCGTCTTTTAGTGTTGACATTCTTTATTATAGTTGTTTTTGATAAGCAGCTATCCATGTATTATTGGTTCCATGTGGTATTGTTTTAGGTACTAATTTTTTTGGTAATCATCTGAGGGTTTATAAAAAGTTAATAATTATTAGTTAGTAAAATATTAGATTACTACAAGATATTAATATTTTAAAAATACTACAGCTAAGCTGAAAGCATTTGTTTGAAAGCCTTTTCACATGGAGATAAGGAATGTGGCAACGCACCATAAACCAATGCAGGTTTTCAAGTGATGATGACAAAAACAAAATAAATAATATTTATTCTAAAGGATCATACCCCCCTTCAATTGCTACGTGTAGTATATCGTTGGATAGCTAATTTTGCTGCTGAAGCTGAAGCTGAAACTTAGTTACTATGGCGCCTCGTTTCAAAAGTAAGCCCTCTCAGAGTTGTGCTGTATTAAAACACGACGTACTGTAGGTAAAGTACTTGTGCACAAGTACTTTACCTACAGTACGTCGGCGCACATAGTATTAATCATGTGGTATCTAGGCTATGCTAGGCATGAATGGTTCACAGGCCCAGCTTCATTTTAAGTGATGTAATAGTAGTATTTTTAAAAGATGTATTATGAAAACCTCTAAAAAACATCGCTATGTTTTATTTCTAAATAGTACCTACATACTAAAATTATTACGATTACACTATATTGCATAACCATAATTATTACATACCGCTTTTGTAGTAATATACAAAAGAGCAATGTGTAGAAAAACATTATTTAGCTATTATTAATTAACTGTTATTTTTAGCACGGAATAACTTCAAACGGATTAACATTTTGAGGTAGGTATGAAAGTAACCTTTGTTCAGCTAAAGAGTAGCTATCCAATGAAATATTATACATAGCTATTGGAGGGGGGTACCAGAGTCCATACATTTAGTTGCATCATCCTTGGATCACCCATTCGATAAACGTCAGTACAGAAGCTGCTTAAGGAACTTGCACTTCTAGAACAACATTTAATTTGATACAGTTAAACTACAACATCATTGTTACTATTATTGTTATTGCCAGCCTATTCTGTCCCACTGCAGGGCAGAGGCCTCCCCTCCTTCTTTCCACTTTTTTCTGTCCACAACATATAATTAAAAAAAATACAACTTTGGTGTGGAATGAAAAAGTCGTATCGAAATCGTCTCCCAGTGTGTAAAGAATTGTTGTTTCAAATCAAACTGTTATTTTTGTTCGGCGTCATTAGTCAAACTACATGAGTAAAACACGGGGTCAGAGTATCCATCTGTCTGTTTAATTTAATCAGCTATTTAAAATTTAGTTTTTTAATAATACATAATAATATGTTTACAATGGAATAATGTTTTTTTTATATTTTAGCGTTTTATCAACGCTTAAAGATACTTAAGTAAAATTTTAAACACTGAAAAAAGACGACAACCTCGGTAGCCAAATGGTTAAGGCAGTCGCCTGGAATGCGGAAGGTGCGTGGTTCGATTCCCGCCTGAGGTTGTCGTATGTTTACAATGTCTGAAGAATAAGAAAAACAAAGTTAAAATCTAAAATAGTTAAGTCAAGAGCAGACTTGCTCCTTCGTAAGCGAAACTTATTAAAAACGTTTGTCCAAAAAAACTTGCTGCAGGAAGAATGTAAGTGACATTAAACGACTAAAACATTATTACTAAATCTGTCAACATTGTTATAGGAAAAACACAAATGCTTAAAAACTTCAATTCTTTTAATATCTTAGTGTTATAATTAAATTAGTAGTAGTAGTAGTAATTCAAACTTATTCCAGTATTTTACGTTAATACTGTGCAATATCCTACATATACCCTAATTTTCCTGTTCCCTATTTCTGACTCAGCTAGCCTGAGAGTTGTTTTTTGTAGAATTAGTCACAGTTTCTTTGAATCATAGAGATGAGTTCGTAATAAGGCCCTATTTTTGGATGATGACTCAAACTGAACAGTGTCTTTGTGTTTGTTTTTAGGAGTGTTCTTTTTGGACAGTTCTTTTATTTTGATGTTTGACGACAGCAGCAGGTTTAGTATACAGGTACCTACGAGTAGCTTTCTAGCAAATACACGGAAAGAAATTATTAGTTGGGTTTACCATATTTCAACAAAATTTTAGGGTTAATATAGCACCTACTCTTGAGTTTTGTTGAATGAATAAAAACTGTATTGTTGATCAGTTACGGTAATTTGAACTTATTACATATATCTTTTGTTGTTTTAACGTATTTATTTTGTAAATTTAACTTTAAAAATGGTTATTTTAACAACTTGAACAGTAAAATCAACAATTACCTATTGAATTATGCATGAATTGTTACGCCAACATGTACAAATAGGTAAAAACAACTGCTTTCATATCAACAAAAACTTTTCTGTGAAAACAACTCATGTTGCTTTAAACCCATCACTTTGTCACACACAATTCAACTAATGTGTCGCCAACCCGTGCAAAATCAACCTTTTTGTTCTTTCAGTGTATGGTTCACGACATCATATATTTAAATGTTACTCAAAACAATCATTATTTATACCTATTGTCTATAGTACCCACCAATATTGAGATATTTGACAACAATATTGTTATATTCATCATTATCATTATCTTAATACTGCTCACATCAGCCCCGCCCAATACATGCAACTGAGCCTCGTCTTTGGCTCTTATTATTTAACTACTTCGAGCTACGCTGCGTGCATTATTGCTCCACCTACGTGCCACACTTAGCTCTTTGCTAGATTAATGAGGCTGGTATTTATATTAAAAGTACCGCCTAGTCTCTTACTCTTTATTGAAAGTTGAAAAAGTTGACCAAGAAAGTCAAACAAACTTTTTTAATGATTACTGAGTGATCAAAGCTAAACCTTTGGTGTTGATGTTATTTCTTTAATTATTTGGTTATTTTTGTCATTAAAGATTGCTTTAAACAATTTGTACTGATACAAAGGACAATGCCCATTTTGGACCTGTCTTGTTTGGGAATGAATAATTAATAAATAAAATTAAAATAGTTCGATTTCCCTAAATCTAACCATACTATCAAAGTTTCCCTATAAAGTCAGGAAAAAATACGATTCAATTTTTTTTTCCTGTGGTAGTAACCTATTTAAGGTTTTTGAACGCACTCTGCTACTCGAAGCGTTTCGTTCCGCCTTTTAGCTGTTAACGTTAAATATTTAATTAATATGATATTTATAAAATTGTATTTTAGTTCTCTTTTTTAAGAATTGTTATCATGGCATTAAATACGCTTAACGGTTTACGAAGAATTATTAACACAATAATTCATTATGAATTGATTGAACAGCTATACTTAACAAGGGTAAAACGAAACGTATTTTTGACTTGTCAATTATCAACCTTTCTGTCATTGTTGCCTGTGGTTGTACGATTTTTTTATTTTTAGGCTACTACTTGCCACTACTTATCAAGATCATTTTATACAAACTTACTCTAGCATTGTTCTTTCGTACTATGATTGTAAGCATCTGCAAAGAACTTATAAAAAGAGTCGATTTGTTATAATAATTATATCTACCGTATCTACCACAGCAAACGTACTTTACCAATTAAAAGTCATTGATTGATGTTTATTCCTCTATTAGGATGCATAGAGGTCATCGACCTGGAAATAGCTAATCAATCAATTAGAGGGTCTCGTTAGAAATGTACGTGGCGGGTATACGAACGTCATAAAAATAATGAGCTTCGTATATGTTTTGCATGGAAATCCATCATTTCATCGCAATTCCTTTCAACGATTTTCATTACCCATCGTACGAATCGTTTTGATTCTTTTTGTAGAATATTTAACAAATTCTAGAATTAGGTTACATCGCAATTTCATTTCCTCAAATATTAATTATCTATAAACACAGTTCACCGTAATTTCTTTTCATGTTTTATACATTTTCTCGAAATAATGTTACATCGAAGTTTTGTTACCCATATTTTTGTTTCATCGGAAGTTTCAGTTTGCAAAATAATTAAAAATAAATTTTTACTTCAATAAATCAATGTACATCAAAAATACGATTTCATGCAGTGCGTAATGTCTTTAAACTTTTTAGAGTACTATTTAAAACCAAAACTAAGATAAATGTAAAAAAAGGTATTTAAATCGGTGACACATTGAAAATGTTTATTGCCATAATTTTAATTGACATATCATAAGGCATACAACTCAAAAAGCATAATAGCTTGTAGCAAATTTTTAATTACGCATAAACACGTTGAAAGACATATTAATAAAAACCATGATCATTAAAATCTATATTATTGTTTGTCATATTTTTATTAAGCATACTTTAAAACGCATAATTGAATTAATTATTATTATTCATAGTTTTGTTAAGCATAGTTTTACAAAGCATAATTCATAAAAGTCATGTTTTATAAAACATAATTGTAAATGTCCATAAATTTATTTTATATTATTACTATGATGTATACTTACGTAAGTTAAGCAGTAAGTTTGTGCTTAAAAAGTCAGTTTCAGAAACGAATCGCGGCAAAACCGACTCCACGTAGTCTTGTCTGCCCTACGCTAGAGTGTAATTCAAGCCCACGTAGGCGCGGAGGGGCGAGGCGGCCCGCGAGCTGAAGAGCAGGTGGGTTTAACGCTCGCCGCGGTGGTGAGCGAAATCCATCTGCGACGATAAGCTCTCGTGGGACCGCCGGAGCCTCGCAGCACCGGAGCCGTGACAGAAAACATGCCTGCTGCAAGCTTGCCTGAATGCTACATGCTTGCCTGCATGCTGCATGCTTGCCTACATGCTGCATGCTTGCCTGCATACTGCAAGCTTGCCTTCATGCTGCTTGCTTGCCTGCATGCTGCATGCTTGCTTGCATGTTGCATGTTTGCCTACATGCTGCACGCTGGTTTGATCATATTATCAATAAGTTTTATATCATTAGATTATTATAATTATTAAATGTATATTTAATCAAATGTACCAAATGTATGCTGTTTGAAATTATGGTAAATAAAATAAGTGTTACCCTGTAAGAGTTTAGAGATTTTGTCAGTTATTCTTATTGCATGATGCTTTTTGAATATTATGTCTTCTGAACATTATGGCAAATAAAAAATATGCCTTTTGTTACTTATGCTTATCAAAATTATGCCTTTCTATGGTTATGCATTTTCAATTTTGGCCATTCATGTTTTGCGTTATTAAGTTATGCTTTAGAGACATATTATGGAAAGTGACGATTATGGCCATTAACATGATGTATTGTCAGTTTATGGCGAAAACCTTTATGCGTTTCAATAGGTAACCATTTAAATCGACTCAGTTTACCCGGACTCCACGTAGTCTTATCTGCCCACCCCTAGAGTGCAATATAAAAGCGCGTATGCGCGTGGGACCGCTAGAGCCCCGCAGCGCCGGAGCCGTGAGAGAAACCATGCCTGCTGCATGCTGCATGTTTGCTTGCATGCTGCACGCTTGCTTGCATGCTGCATGCTTGCGTGTAAATTGCATAGTTGAAGCTGTAGTAGGTAGGGAAAAATATTAATATAGAACTGACCGCAACACAATTTATCGTTAACAGGCGAAGGCATCGTTCGATGAAACATTACTGCGATAAAAAGTTGTTAAGTGAAAAAGTATTATGGGTTCCGGTACATATTGTAATATGTTTTTACGAATAGTTTCATCGATAACTTAATACTTTTATGAAATTTACTTCGATATACCGTTTTTCTGGTAATGAAAACAACTTTAACAGAGTTTTTTAAAGAAACGTTTTTCAATGATATAAAACAGCGATGATTAACTATTTGATGAATTGAAAAAAAAAAATATTAAAAATCATGGAATAGTTTTCGGTAAAATGAAATTCGATATCAAAAAAATCTGTATTCTTATAGACACCCGTTTTGCATGAATGTAGCTGGCACCACTAACTACGAACCGACGCTTGTCTCACTACATTTTGTAAAGTTTGCGGGTTGATGACTTTCAGGTCACGTCACGTCTCTGTAACCAGAAACCTTATACCTTTAAAACTAAAATAAAAGCTAAAAAGACCTTTTATCAGCGTTTTTAAACTCAAACTCAAAATATATTTATTAACTTAATTAATAAGTACTATGAATCGTCCAAATCGTTTTTAACCTACCACCCATTCAGGGCATATTTTTTTAGCTGCGCAAAGAACTGGAAAAATGTGCAGAACGGGCAGCTGTGGCAAATATCATAATATTTCTAAAATCTCAGCGTTTACTTTTGTCTATACAATGTGATAGGGGTGGTACTTCTAACCTGTTAAGGCTAAGTACTACATCGAAATTAATCGACAAAAAAAATAATATGGACTTATAAAAAAGTGATTTTAAATCACAAAATAATTAAGTAATGATTTTTTTTCTCACCAAAATAATCTCAAACATACGATACAAAGTAATTTATTAGTTAGCCAGTGTCATTAGCTACCGTTTGCCATTTTTTCATGTTTCTCCGACGTATGAAACCTTTGATATCGCATAAAGTAAAAATGGTCATAAATTATAGGGGGAGGGGGTAGGACCCCCCATATTTTTTTTTTGTTGATGAATTTAGATGTAGTACTTAGCCTTAACGGGTTAGAAGTACCGCCCCTATCACATTGTATATGCCATACCGCATATGTGCTCAGCAGTAGGGCGTGTATAGGCTGATAATATGTGATGAATTGAAGAACTTAATCTTTGGTTTTAATTTCCCGCCAAGAAGCTCCGAGAAAAAAGTACAAGAGACTGAATCGACTGTTACTTAAAACGATTTTTTAAGAACGCCAACCAGGCAAAGTAGTGATAAAACACACAGCCTTAGGTACCCCGACTGTTCAGGTACTAAGATAACAAGAGTACCTGCCGTTACAATTAGCCTAATGAATATGCGGTGGCGGTGTGCTCTGAGCAAACACGTCTGTCTTCCGTTTACTATTACGTCTGGGAAGGGTCTAGCTCTATTACTCACGCTACTTAGCGGTCACTATTTATTCTATAATATTTATTGGTTCCTATAGGATCCTATAGGATAAGCTTTGTAATCATTATAACTCTTATTTGTATAGCATCGCAGAAAAATTATGAAAATCTTACGTAATAATAAGGCCGAATATGACAGCACCCTTCACGAGAAATCTTAAATGATTAAAGTAAATGGTGGTAGTTTACTAGGCGGACTCAGAGCAAATCTTTCTACTAATCATACTGTATAAACATCGTCATCGTCACCAATGTCTGCCCCACTGCTGGGCACAGGTCTTCTCACATGGAGAACAGCACATGTGCCAAAAGTAATGCACCCATGGTAAATAACATGTGCTAAAATTCCTTAGGTTTTTTTTTTTTTTTTTATATATAAGAGGGAGGCAAACGAGCAGGCGGGTCACCTGATGGAGATTAATCACCGCCGCCCATGGACACCCGCAAAACCAGAGGAATCGCAGACGCGTTGCCGGCCTTTAAGGGAGGAATAGGTTTCAGGAAGGAATAGGAATTGGGAGGAGGGGGGGGGGGGGGGAAGGGGCCTCCGGAACCTATTAAAATCTTAATGTATATGCTTCATTATATGGAAATAAACCTTAAATTAAATATACTCAACGACAAAGAGGTTAAATTGCTTAGATTCAGATTACAGTGATTGCATTTGCTCCAACAAATTCAGGTAAGTCTAGTTTCCAATATTCCAAGGACGATTTCATTAATAACAAACAGATCTCGCAGACGAGCCGGTATTGCTACGAAGGTATTTCCTTTTGATCAGTCTGATATATTTCTGAAGGAGCCATTCGATTTTGGGCTTTACGTGTTACAGCATAAAGTCTCGTGTTAAGTGGAAGATTGGCTTATCGGTTATCTGGGCTATTTGGTTCCATAACCGGCAGAATGTTCGGAGATGTCCAATCGCAGTGAAGTCGACGTGCCTACTGCGAGCATTCTAGATTTAAAGGCTAAATTGCTGCTGGAGTAAGGAACGTAATACGTATGAATACTTTTGTTTCGAGTTTTTATATGTACTTTTATAAAGTAAAAGCGAAAATTCTTCTATTTGACTTTATGATAACATGCGAGAGGCGAAGGCTGTTCTTTAACAGGTTAATAAAATACATCTAGTTTGTAAGAAATTAAAGCCTGTATACGACCTACTCTTTCATTGAAATCACGTCAAACGCTACAATCGATGGGTATATGCCTAATCAATACGCCTGCAAAATGTGGGTTACGGTGGTTTGTGATCACAAACCACAGCTATGCATCGATAAATACGAATCAAACATTGTGCGAACCTGTTAAATGAAATCAGGCTCGGCCAACAAGGCGATTAATAATTGCACTGATCGATCCACAGTACCAAAAATATAAAATTCATACCATAATTACTTGAATAGCAAAATAATCCAAATATCACATTTTTTAAAGCACTGTGAATTATTTTCCAGACCTGGCTACCGCTTGTTCTTGTTTTCTTTAATAACACTTCAGTTGCAATCTAAGCGTCATTTTAGAGTACCAATGCAGTCCTGACCTGAGACGTTCCTAGCCCAACATATCCTTCATGCCCGGCACACGAAAGGCGAGACAGCCGGGAATGTACGCGACATTGCATGCTTCACACCTTTCAATATTGCTACCTCTGGGACAGTACAACTCCTGTCTGGAAATTACATGGCTGCATAGAGTATCTGGTTACTATAATTCCATAAAATAAATTTTCCATAAAACAAAACACTAGAGAAGACCATGGCGAATGTATTCTGACCAGATTGAAGTTCTCTCGAAAGGTAAGGTCAAGAGACATGTATTCTATGAAGTTAGAGAATAATTATGGCAAAAGAAGTGTGTCAAGATCTTAGCAAATGAAATGCTGGGTGCTCAGCCTACCTCTCCAGTATAGTCACGAGCACCAATATAATATACACTTTGGCTCTTATTCCATTGTATTTAGAGTTTACATATTTTTGCTCGTGTCACGCTTGTTTCCTAGAGGGAAGGCAGAATGATGAGTTGTATTTTTTTTAAATTGTTGCAGAACGGCGTCACACGTACACAAGCCTTACCTTCAGTCCTAATGTTCTTGCTCTTCTTGCAAAAACTACCAGGACTTAGTTCAGTTTGAGTAGATACAGGAAATCATAATTTCCATAGCTTTAAAGTCGTTTCAAAAAAACACAAAAAAGTGGCCTTTGTGCATTTTGTAATCTAATGTCACTGTGGCCGAAAATGGTTTCCTACTTAAGCTGTTTTTGATTGCATAGAGTTTGGTGTCTTTCTCGTGAATCACAGAGTCATAGATCTTACAATAACTAAATTGGTAGCCTAATAGTTAGGACAACCGGTCTCTGACTCAGAGATGTCAGATTTTATAACTGATGCTGGAGTACTTCTGTTTAGGCTCTTCTAAATCTACCTAGCTAAAATCACTATTTTATCAAAGGCTGTCTCAATAACAATAATGTTAGTGGCATTGTTAGAAGAAATAGTCGTCAGCGTCAAAGAATGATACAAATGAGAGAAGCATCCAATTACACCGAAACGACGGGAAGCAAGGTGCTCACTCAAAGTGTTTCGGTGCGTGCCAATCAGCAAACAATTCAATGATCGACTCAGTACCGCAGTGGGGCAGACGGAGAATCGATTGGGTCTATTCGTTCGAGACGATCGTATCCTATTGCTGACAACGGATTGGGTATAGGTACCTAAGGTTTATCTGTAGCTACAGTGTGATTTAATACTTATTTAAATTGGATAGTTATAACATTATCCAAATGAGAAACTTTTTAAAAATTACATTATTTGTTTTGTTGTCCTGGTTTAGCTATAATTTTAAGGGAGTCGATTGTTAAATTAGATCATACTGTGTAAATTACAAAGGCGGTGACATACTCCATTCATTTATTCATTCATTTTCCATTCTGATGTTATTTATATCGATAACTTACTTTAACGAAACGTTATTAATTAAAAAACTAACCGTGACAGCGATGAAAGAATACTACCACTCTTTCCTTGGATGTCGTAAAAGGAGACTGATGGACTAAAGACTGAACATACATCCGACAGCATAGAGCGGCAATGGGCTCACCACCTGTCACGCTGATAACATGGCAGTCGTTATTTGGTGAAAAGATAAGTGTAGTGTACTATGGCATAGGACTGCTTTTGCGATCCTCATTGCCTAGTCTCTGACTAACCCTTCGGGGATAATAGTCGTGATTATATGTAGGTATATATCTAATAAAACAAAACAATGAATTAGAACAAACTATATAAAAATAAATATAATATACTCAGACTAGATCGAAGACGTTTTCATGTGTGGTTTTTTTCCGGGATGTCGGAAAATGCGTAGTAGCAAGTAAGTAGAATAAACAATCCATTTATCACGTCTGAAACTATTCGCCAGATACAGTAAGCGCTCTCGTTACGGACAGTAAATTCGATGCCCGAATAATACTTCATCACCGCTAGTTTCGAGCGGGTGCTCGCGGCGCGTAAATACGTCATATCAATAGCACCTAATGACCTGCAGCTCGTTAATTAGACGTCATTTTACGCATCAGAAGCGTCCGATACGGTGCTCGTACATATTGTGATTACTTTCGATTGATATTTCTTTATATCACATATGCTTATAAAAAACACACCTGGCTAATAGTCAATAATGCATATCATACCGTTCTTTATTATAATATAAAACACACTATTTGATGAGATATGGGTAAAATAACTACTATTAAGTGCAAAACGTTTTACCTTACCATAATTACGTTTAAGGTTTATGGTTTTAATAGCACTTTTTTTGATTACATGTTGTTACACTGAGTGCACTTTTAGTAAAGATTTGGTAAAATGTAAATGTGGTGTTAGTGTGACTGTCCGGCAAGGTTGTTCACTATTCTAGAGCAGCGTTGCCTACTGAAAATTTGATTTCACAATTAGCTGTAACTTGGCCAAATAACATTATAATTTAAAAGTCGCTCTCAGAACTGGGGCACAGTTACCAGCATTAAGATGTGACTGTCGACGGTCTGCAAAAATATCTAATCATTGGTTGAAGTCATGTATATGCCTATATATGCCTTCCACCAATGATCAGATATTTTTGCACATCACATCTTAATGCTGGTGACTGCACTAGATACGCAAACGCAAAACACATTAGAATGATGCCTCTTACTATATTTTTTAAAACTATGGGTAAATGTAAAAACGAGATAACATTGATACAATATCTATTATAATTATTATCAATCTTATCTCTGTACGCACACGCATCAACTCTCAATGAACACTGTTTATCCCGCGCCGCGGAAATTATGACATTTGTCATCGGGCCGCTCTGCCGGGCGCGCATCCAGTTTGGAACAAACACAACGTTGACAGTTCAAACTGCATTATGTTCGGTGTTCAAAGCGAACGCGCCGCGGAGCCGCGCGATCGCAAAAACTGACATAAGTCATAATGAACTTCAAAGCAAAATCAATCATATTAATATTTAAAATTAGAACAATTCTGCTTTGAAGTTTCAGACCTAGTAGTTTGATTAGAGTAATGTTTTTATTCTGCGAAATGTACAAAATCATCACGCGCTTGTGTTAAAAATTAAAATTTACTTTTTTAAGATTGGGGCGACCTGCGGAATATCAATACAAATATTTTCATGTAAGAATTATTGTTTCATGCGTAAAATTAAGAAAGTTGTCGAAGAAAAATGTATTTAGGAGTCATTAGATTTATGTATTGTTTGTTATTGTTTAAACAATTTGTTTCAAATTTCAACAAGCCCACGACCTTGTGCAATAATCAGGCTAACTTACGTAAGTTTTTTTTAATGTATTTAACTAATTCAGCGCATAGTACAAGTGACTTAAAAATACGTAAATTTTCACAATTTCGCGCAGGATCCCCATATGAAACAGATAGAGCAAGTAGTAGAAGGTGGAGGCCGAATTCATTTGCTCCTTACAGTAGTGCGGAGTGGGTAGACCTCTTTAAACTTGGAATGGAATTTAGCAAAGACTAAAATAATTTCACTTATTTTAACTTTTTGATTTTACATTCAGGAAAAGTTAAAGTTATAGGTTGTATAGGTAAATAATAAAACTGATTTCTGATTTGACTTGTTTCCTGGCGTAATGTTGTTGCGAAATTATTTGTAGCTCGCAATATCCCAACTCGAACGCACAAACCGACTATCGCGATCTTGGATAGCAAAAAAAAAACATTAGAGAAAGCCATAACTGCTTCAACCCAGCCCGAAGATTTAAACAGAAAGGGAAGAAATATGAAACAGTCCCACACCATCATTGTACGTGTGTCAATGGCATTGACCACCATTAAAGTTTAACTGCGGCATAAACGTCGCATTTCTCCAGCGCGGCGGTTTTATTCGAGCTTGTGGAGCGCTAGTCATAAATTAAGCATTTTATAACCGCTTTATGAAGTTATTTAGCGAATGTTAACTCAATCTTGGCTTTTAACGATTTTATTTAGTTGTACTTACAACCGATATAGAAATATGTTGCTGTCTATGATTTAGTGGAAATAATGCAAAAAACTAAAGAGATGTTACTAATAAAATGGCGGTGTAATGGCGTTGGGACGGAGACCCGAAATGAAACAATGTCTTGCGTTGAATCAATAAATCTTTATCCTCTAGTGTATCATCTTAAATACTAATTAACATCACATCTATACGTGACTAGAGGAAGGACGCCTTGTCAATCAGGAAGACCTTAATTATCACGTACTATTGAGTACGTGCTGATAGTGTAATTCACTATATCACACCTCCCCTGAAAAGGCTAGGCATCCCTTCCCTGAAAAGTAAACTCTTATTTTCTAAATATCTTAGTCCTATTCTTATGAACTATATATTCTTTATTATTCTTTAATATTTTTACATTAGTACCTAGCTCTTCTAAAACTTCAAATGGACCTAAATACAAGTCATTCAATTTATTATAATTTTCATTCTTATACAAGAGTAGATCACCTTTTTTGTAGTGTACTTCCTTACAATCTAAATCATAATTAGTTTTTCTACTTTGTTTTGATATTAATAAGTTGTTCCTGGCATCATTATGAGCTTTTTGCAATCTAAATTTTAACTCCGATGGATAATTGTCGTATACATATAAGGGATCAACTTTACTAACTAAATTACTAGGTACGTTACATGTTTTCCCAAAAACTAGTTCATAAGGGGAGTATTTGGTACTAGTATTTACAGAATTATTATAAGCAAAGCACCAATATGGTATCCAGGTACTCCAATTTGCCGACTGATTCTGTGTTTGTATTCTCAAGTAACATCCGAGATGTTTGTGCCAGTTTTCTAGCGAACCTATACTCTCATGATGATAGGGTGTTGAATTTAACTTATCAATATTTAGCAATTTACATACTGTTTCTAACGTGGAATTAATAAATTCCGTTCCACAGTCAGTCGCAATAACCCTGGGAGTACCATATCGTAAAATAAAATTTTCAGTAAAAACCCTAGCAACAGTTTCAGCTGACTTATCAAGTATTGGGTAAGCTTCTACAAACTTTGTCAATTCGCATTGTATTGTTAATATGTATTTATTACCCAAATTATCGACCTCCAACGGCCCCACAATATCTAAATATAATTTTTCAAAAGAAGTAGATGCTGTAGTGGTTATTACCATTTTCTCTTTATTATTTTTATTACAAAATTTCTGCTTTTGGCAATCTTTACAGCGAGTCACATATTCAGTTATGTCTTTTTGCATATTACTCCAAAAATATTTTTTTCGAATATTCTTAGTCATTTTATTTATGCCTACATGACCACTTGTCGGCAATAAATGATAATCATTTAGTATAACACGTATCAAGTCTTTATTTGTAACATGTTCAACTTGGTTATTAATAATACATAACCGCGGTAATTCTTTATGTTTCATGAAAGTTTGGGTCAAAATTTTAATAAACTTTTTATTAAACCCATTTTTAATCACAACGACTTCTACAATATTATATTTTTTACATAATGCACTCAGTTCTCCTATCGTTGCGTCTCGGCGCGCCTCCGTTAGTAGAGATTCCTGATTTATGTAAATAGTAGAGTCACTAAATAACATATCACCCGTCTGTGAGACGTATCTTTTCTTTTTCCTCAACTTCACGAAGTTTTCATACGAACAAATATCTAACCTTACATCATTTTGTGATTTCTGCATAATATCTACCACTCTTGGTTGCCTATGATCAACAGGGGGCTCAACCCTGCTACTTCCAGAGGTAGCGGGTTCATTATTTTGCTCCATGGTTCTTTTCATTGAACGGGTTAATACCCCCAAAAAATTTGAATTTAGATTTTTTAACTCGTCTGATGTTATAATGACTCTCGAAAGGCATCTGCCGTTATATTTTCGGAACCTTTTATGTATTCAATATCGAAATCATATTCTTCTAAACAAAGTCTAAACTTAGTTAAACGGCTACTAGGATCTTTTATGCTAAATAAATGAACCAATGGTCTATGATCTGTTAATATTTTAAATTTTCGTCCGTATAAATATGGTCGAAAATGTTTTATAGCCCACACTACCCCTAATAACTCTTTATGAATGGTTGGGTAGTTTATTTCTGAACTGTTTAATTGTCTGCTTGCATAAGCTACGGGCTTATTATTTCCATTTGATAATACAGCCCCCAAGGCTACCCCTGACGCATCGGTTTGCAACCGGAAAACATTATCTTTTCCAAAATCTGGATAATCTAAGACAGGAAATGAACTAAGTGACTTTTTTAAGGTCTGAAATGCCACGTCACATTCTTCCGTCCACTGAAACTCGACATGTTTCTTACAAAGACGGTTTAGTGGGTACACTATTGTGGCAAAGTTTTTTATGAATTTTCTATAAAATTTCGCAAAAGCCACAAAACGACGAATCTCATTTACATTTTTAGGTACTGGGAACTTTTCCAAGACCTCGATTTTACTGTTGTCTGGCAACACCCCGTTTGGCGTAATAACATGCCCTAAATAATTAATTTCTTTCCTCAAAAATTCGCACTTACAAGGGTTTAGTTTTAATTTAACTGACCTAAACCTCTCAATTACACTCATTAAATTTGTATTATGCTGCGATAGGCTTTTCCCGAAAACTATTACGTCATCGAGATATAGAAAACATATCTCGTAATTTAAACCCGATAGAGCCATAGACATAAGTTTAGAAAATACGCTAGGACTCGTTTTGAGACCCATAGGTAATCTTTTCAGTTGATATTGCTTATCAGCTGTAAAAGAAGTGAATTTCCTACATTCTGGTGATAACCCTAGCTGGTAATAACTAGAACTGAGGTCTAAATGAGAATAGTATAAGCATCCCGAAAGTGAGTCAATAATTTCTTGTATATTTGGTAACGGGAACTTTTCGTCTACTATTTTTTTATTTAAAAGTCTATAATCTATTACGATTCTCCACTTTTTTTCACCGCTACTGTCAGCTTTTTTCGGAAGTAATAATAATGGAGAAGACCATTCGCTGGTACACTCTTCGATAATATCTTCTTCTAACAATTTACCTACCTGTTTTATTAACTCAGCCTTCTGAGCGTGCGGTATTCTATACGGTTTGACATAAACAGGAGACGCGTCATTTTGCAGTTTAATGTTGTACTCGTATAAGTTTGTAACGGATAGCTTATCACCCGGCATATGAAAGATATCTGCATATTTTGCACATATTTTCTCAATAGACCGTCTCTCTTCATCACCAAGATATGTTTTTAATTTAAGAAAATCGAATAGTTGTTTAACCCTCTCGACAGATTTTCCGTTTTCCGTATCAAAAGAGCATACGAAATAATCCGAGTATTTTCTAATTTTCGGGCTAAAGTTATTTAATTTTACATCTTCTTCCCGTGTGTTTAAAAATCGCACCGGAATCTTTTTCCCGTCTCCTACTACCACGGCGCCTGCTACAAATACGCCTGCAATAACTTCCTCCGCTAAAATGACACATTCGCCCTTTATCTCTGACGAAACATATTTTACGACCTCACATCTCCCTGGAATAGTCGTTATTATGTTTTTACCTAAGCCTAATTCTAGACTTATCTTATCCTGTAATGTAACCAGCTTATTTTCATAGTTAATTTTACAACTATATTTTAATAAAAAAATCTTCTCCTAAAATTCCATCATTTTTACAGTGGAAGTTGCTAAACACATAAAACTTATGCCTAAAATTATAATTGTTAACACATAAGTCTAGATAAACATAACCTATTGATACTAAATCCCCACATACTCCTTTAATCTTAATTTCATCCCTTACTAGCTTTGCGTCGCGGGACACGCTACGGAGTTTATTTAACCAATCTAACTTTAAAATTGAAATGCTTGCTCCTGTGTCTACTAATAGAGAAATTTGAGTTTGACTACAAGTAAAACAAACGTAATTACCACTACCATAACTACAAATATCTACCTCAGCGCTATTCAGAACGAAAAAAATCATCGCTATGATGTTCGTTCTGACGTATACTCTGACGTTCACTTTCGTTCTCGTCATTAGACTGTTCTGCTGAGTCAACTAAGAAATGTACATTCCTACGTTTATTATGAGGTGACGTAAACCTGGTGTTGCGCTGACCCTGAAACCTATTCGAGTTATAGTAGGCACGACCCCGACCTTGCTGACTCGTCGCGTTGTTGTTACGTGACTTATTATATTGTTGATGATAGTTTTTATTTATTTTTTCAAATCGCTGGTTCGAAACATAGTTAACATAATTGTTTATTGGTGGTTTCACTACCGAGTCTTCTTGTTCTAAGGCTATAGTTATTGCCTGCCTAACTGTGCTTACGGACCTAGACGTAACTATAATGCTTGTACGAGCATTGTTTAGGCCGTCAGCGAAACGCTTGATAGCCATTTTTTCATTAATCGGCTTTAATAAATTATATGCCGACTCGTCTCCATTAGCCTGTGCTGTACTTAAATCGTTGGACATTTTTTCGATTTCACTACCAAACACTTCTATGGTCTTGTTTCCTTGCCTACATCGTAGCATTCGGTCTAAAATGGCTGTGTATGATTTAATCGGAATTAAAACATTTTTTATATCTTTTATTAGGTCTGCCACAGACACATAAGACTTATTAATTTTTGTTTTAGCACTGCTAGAAAGACGAGTTTTTAAAACAAAATTGATTAACAGAGGCTGGTCCTCGTTTCTAAGGGTACTACTATAATACTCTATTCCGTCTATTAGTTGGTTAATTTGCGTTTCGTCGCAATCTACTACTGGGAGGAGCGTGAGCGCGACTTTTAGATCGAACGTGGCCATGGTTGTGATCGTTTCTGAATGATGCGGGTTAACGAGTGACTCGATTTCCTCAAAATTACATAAAAACTTTGACGATATTGCTTTTGTTATTTGTAATTCTACAGCATCTATCCCTTTTTTACATAAGTCTGCAGATATTTGTTAAAAATATTTTTAATTTTCTTTGCTCTTAAAAACTTATTCTGCCCCTGAGCGGAATAACGTTTGTCCTTACTTAATTTAATAATAGAGTCTCTAATAGCCTTAAGCTCACTCAAGAGTTCTGACAGGTTTGCCATGAACACACTTTAGAAAAAAAAAAATCACTCACACACACACATAGATTCTTGGTAGCATAGTTATATTAATTCGTGCTGGCTTACACGTTCTGTGCTGGTCCAATTGCCCGTCAAACCGCTCTGCGTTCTACCTCTTCTAATAGTCGTGCGTTGAAGTAACGTAGCAGCCTAAGTACTATATAGCCCGCTAGTACAACGACGATGGTCAGTAAAAAGATCTCTGAAAGTTGCATCCCAACGGCCAAGGGAGTTGATGCTGCCGCCGATTGAGTTGGTGATTGACTGACAATAATATTGTCTTTAGATTGTGGGTTTCCCATAGTTAAACAATTTTGGCTTACAGTTTTTCTTCTTATTTCCTTCGTCCTTCTTGTAGGCCCGTGTAGCACTATTTTCCTGATATTTTGTAGACTTCAACTAGCGATTTCGCGGCGCGGACTTGTGACACCATGTCACGGTCGCCATGTAATGGCGTTGGGACGGAGACCCGAAATGAAACAATGTCTTGCGTTGAATCAATAAATCTTTATCCTCTAGTGTATCATCTTAAATACTAATTAACATCACATCTATACGTGACTAGAGGAAGGACGCCTTGTCAATCAGGAAGACCTTAATTATCACGTACTATTGAGTACGTGCTGATAGTGTAATTCACTATATCACAGCGGATGTTTATGTTATCAGCTCATAAAATACTTTATTTGCACTTAAAAAATGAGTTGCTTTTATACCACTGAGACCACCGCCATTCTGGTCTCATAACCAGATGTTTTAAGTTCTACTCTGGGAACACAATATTCTACTCTTTTTGGTTGGTGTAGTCCAACATTATTATCTTGATAGTAGATAATTACGATATTATGTAGATTCAATACTGCTTCAAACTTCGATCATATAAACTATAGATACACGATTGCTGGTTGAAAAACGGCACCACGAAAACAAGACTTGAATCAGAAAGGTGCCTTGTTTTGCTCTCAGTCGGTAACCGACAGCGGAATGCTCCTTAAAAAAATGCAAAAACAACATTAAAAGTGAAAAAGTAAGACGGTGAACGGTTAACTTTTTCAGAATTTTGAAAATGTAAACAAACAGGTTTTTGGGTGGTGTTTGTTTATTAATTGTAAATATTTCTTAAAAAAACAGAAAAAATTTAAAAAGTGTCCTATGGTATTAGTTTAGCTACAAAATGGCGGAAAAATGTTAAAATTCGGTTAATAATTGTGACCTGTAGGTGGTCCCTTTAGATTGGGAATTGTAGAAAAAACGGGTATTTCCATATATAACAGTGATGTAGCTTCTATTATTATTGACCGATCGTTATGGTAATGGTGTCAAAACATGCGGATGCAGGCGAGAAGTGCATTCGAGTCGGAATTTCGAAAATCAACCTTATCAACAATGTTTATAGCATTGTTGTGTTCCGACAGTTTGAGATAAGATAGCCAGTTCCTCAGTGGTTGAGGATTCCGGGTGAAGCGCGCTTCCACCTTCGGCCTTATCTTAACTTACCATCAGGTGAGATGAAGGCCAAGCGCTTACCCGTTGTAGAATAGAATAGAATATTCAAAATGAATGTCGCTTAGGTTGTAAAAGAAAAGAAAATATTATTCTCTGTGTTGTGCAGTGTTGTACATTCGTATGTTATAATTCGACTTGTAAGTAATGTAGTTGTGTAATTTTAGAGAAGTCAATCAATAAAAATTTATTATTATTCAATTTGTAATGTGTTATTCAAAATGAATTTCAATTAGGTTGTAAAAGAAAAGAAAATGTTATTCTTTGTGTTGTGCAGTGTTTGTGACCTGTAGGTGGTCCCTTTAGATTTAGAGTTGTAGAAAAACCGGTATTTCCGTATATAAACGTGATGTAGCTTCTATGATTATTGACCGATCGTCATGTTAATGGTGTTAAAAGATGCGTATAAAGGCGAAAAGTGCCTTAGAGTTGAAATTTCAAAAAACTAAGTGAAATTTATCGGGCGCCTTGGCGCTCAATGAATTTGTTGTGCTGTGTTATACATTCGTATGTTATAATTCGACTTGTAAGTAATGTTGTTTTTAATTTTTGGAAGGTATAAATCTTAATAAAAATTTCCTATTACATAGGCTTAGCTTTGACTATATACATGTCTGGACGGAGCATCGCGGTACAAACGCTTCTTAAAATCCGTCCGGTTTTTGTATTGAATTTGAAGTATGCGTAACAGCCGCGTATGACTGACACTAGCGCGAATGGTTGCCAGAGAATGCCTAACTTCCAATAAAGTAGGGAAAAAATATTTATGCACAATACAATTTTAAAATGATTCATAGTATAACATAACTTTTTAAATTAGGTAGTAGGTATAACGCATAAAAGAAGCTGGTGTGTTTAGAAGAAATGGATGATTGAAGGCGAGGGCCAGTACAATAAAATAATGCGCTAATAGAAGCCTGCGTGCGTGTGATCCCAAGTAGCAAAACAGCTTTATAATATAAGAATTATAAGGGTAGAATTCTTATACATGTTTTATTAACGCACTACTTTTACCATTATCCTTATAAATGCAAGCTATAAGTGTTTTTGCTAATATGGTATTTTACTCTTATTAGGCTACCGTATTATCGCTTATAAATCCGATTTATATAGTTCTTATAAAACCTCTATTTTTTTTTTTTTTTTTTTTTATTTGGGTAAAAAAACCTCTAGCCACATATAGAAGCAATATGTAGTATTTTTCACCTTATAATAAATAAGCCTTATACTTGCTTTTTCCACGTACTGCTTCAAAATTTAATAAAGTTTTTATATGACCAATACCCTTATAGTTGCACATCTTATAGCTACTTTAAAGCAATTGCTAAATGGAATTTTATATAACTGCTTCAAGGGCTTAAGTTTACATCAAACCTTTTTATAACCTTTACAAGGGTATTATTCTTATAAATCTTTATTTGGCAGTTACAAGTAGGTCAACTGGTCGACCCTGGGTCAGTGGGGTACAGTTGGTCACGCACACTTTGACAAAACTATTGTATCTGAGTGCAATCGGTTGCTCGTATAACGCATCGCTGTCCCACGTATCACTTCTCCCCTCAGTGCTCACGAGACAGCGAGTATGGTAAGACCTTCGAAGTGCGTTTCGTGTTTTCGTCTGATGCCGATCACTTAAAACGTAAGTAGCAGTGTGTGTATAATTTCCATATTATTTTAGTTTTCAAATGTGTTTTATTGACATTATTTGATAAAGTTATTAGGCTGTGTATTCCTGTTAACAGATTTACGAATTAGTTGGTTAACGAATTTATTTGATTTTTTTGGTTTCGATCAGGAATAGGGTTAACAGTTGGTCACGTTAGTTGGATACACACTGAGTCGCGACCCACTATGTACCCGACCTGATTATTTTTAGGTGATATAGTTTTGATTTTGATGTCAAAGGTAACAATTAAAATAATAAGCTAATTCGTCATGTTTTTTCACAGAATGCCACGAAAAAGCTCCAAAGACAGAAAAATTATTGGTATTCATACCAATGAGCAAATGAAAATTGCTATTGTACAAATAAATGAAGAGAAAAGTATTAGGAAGTCTTCGGAAGATAACAATTGGCATTTTTTACATTACTGCGATACTATTTAAAATACAACAATAGCAACATCTCTACAGAAAATTTTACGCCAAATCACACGGTAAATAAAGTTTTTACAAATGACTAACAAATTCGCTGGGAAAATAACAAGTTAGCTGGTATCGACTGGCTGCGGGGATTTCGAGAAAGACACCCTTACCTACTTGACTTTACGGAAACCAGAAAGTTGCAGTTTGGCACAGGCAGCTGCTTAAGAGAAACCGTAAAAAAAATTATGTTAATCTTGAAAATGTAATCAAGAGAAGCCCAATGTTCGCAGATGGAACCAGAATCTTTAATCTGGATGAAACACCTGCAAAATAATAGGTGCAGAGGGTCAGTCACTTTCTCCAGCTATTGTAGGATACTGATTAGTATTATCTCAGGTATTATAAATATTTGGACATGTTTATAGTGTATAAGAGAATTGTAAAGAAAGAAAAATATTTAAGAAACATGTTGAATGCGTTTTTTAATACCAATCTTCCTATTTAACAATATTAAACTCTTTTAAAAACCTTGGACTTTTTTTCATTATTTTGCAACTTTCCTTTGGCCCACTGTGAACCATAAGGGTACCCACTGTGTACCACCCCTGGTACACAGTGAAACATTTGCCAATTTTTTAAATACAGTTTTTTTTGTTACCTATACATCAAATCATATTTTTCCGCTTAAAATTGTAAAGTTGTTGTTAAACTTGTTAAGTAAACATAGTATCAACTGGTCAATTTAAAAACATTTCTGGCTAACAGTTTCTGAGATATGGCCATCGAAAAAAAAGTGACCCAGTGTTAAGCATGTTACCATACTTGTTTAGTTAGGACTTTAACAGACGTGTGTCTTTTCTTTCTTCTTTCAATATGGTGGAGGGCTTGGAATATCTTAATGCTTTTATAAGGGCGTTCGCCATATATGTATTTTATTTTATTAGTACACTTGCTAATCTTTCTTAAAGTGGATACCAATTAGAATTATCGAAAATAAACATTATTTTTTTATCATAAAAATAAACAATTTAAAAAGCGCATTAAAAAAATGTCATAAAACTTACTTAAATTTGCAATGAAAATAATTTGCCACATAGATTTTAACGTATTAGCCTTGATAAGCCTTCTAAAGTAGTATATCTATATTTTTATTTACTTATAGCTATCCTTAATTAGCTCACTTCACGTTTCGTCCACGTTTCGTCGTAACTTTTTTCTTGATTTGAATCATGTCGTCAGAACCCATAAACTTGCATAACACATGCTACTATAAATGAAAAATCGCTTATAGCAGCATTTAATTAACGATTCTAAGGATGATTGACAGTATAAAAGCAAATTTCTTGCTTTTTCAAGACAAGTTAGCTAAACCATTGCTGGTAATTATGAGAAAGATTAGTTAGTTATATGGTAATTATAAAACTTCTACAAGAGTTATCCCCTTATAATTTGTTCCCAAATGCAGTCTTATTATCGATAATATGGCTTTTATAAGGGTAATATTTTTTTAGCTTTCGTAACCTTTATAAAGCAATTTTTTGCTACTGGGTATGCTTGTAATAGGGACGCAATGGAAGCAACAGGCAGGATGATTTACATTTAATACTTAATCAAAATTGATTTTTTAATCAGAAAGGACATCATTTTTTTGGGCCATTCCTGAAAGTGCCAGCCAACAAAAAAAAACGGTATGTATTGTTATAACTAGCCATTTGGAGAAATAGTTAATATGGCACAAAAGCTGTAGGATTGCTCCGAGCCAAGTTATACAAGTTCAAAGATTCATCATTTTCATACAGTTTTATGATTCCTATTTTTTTTTTGTATAAACTGAATTGATGATGACCCCATAGCTTTTGCACTGTAATGACAATTGCTTCAGATCATTATTTCTAGCAATATCTCTCATTATTTTATGTTTGCCAGACCCAGCACTTTCAGAAATCAATAAATGTATGAAAATGATAAATCATCAAACTTGTATAACTTGGCTCTGAGCAATCCTACAACTTTTGTGCCGTATTAACTATTACTCCAAATAGCTAGATCTAACAATACGTACTATTTTTTTTGTAGGCCGGCACTTTCTTTTTAGCCCAAAAAATGTATGGAGCCCGAATGATCTCCTTTAAATATTTTAAATTAAAATCAAAACAATTAATGGCGTTCTCTTTGTATTTGTTTCGTAAATAACTTTCGTTTGGATGTTACAGCACGTGGGGATATTGGGCCATAACCCACCACGCTGGCCCAATGCTTGTTGATGGGTTTGAACAACTGTCATCTTACGACAACAAATGGGACCAACGGCATAACGTGCCTTTCAAAGTTTCACTGTTATACCTAGTTGCAGTAGGATTTTACTTTTTCTTGAGAGACATTTACAAGAAAACAGTTAACTATTGTGTCTTTCTTTCAAAAAACAGTAAAAATCCTAGTGAAACTAGACATTTGCACAAATGACAGTAATATGTTTACAAACATTCGGTATCGCATAGGAACCGTGACATTTATTCACGCTCTTATAAATCAGACTTCAGTTTAAAAAAAGGAAAACTTTGAAAGTGTTCCAATAATAATTATATTTAATGTATTTACTTTATTTACAACAAGGCCATGTATAAATACTAACTTACAAGACTGAGTATTTTTTATCATACTTATTATATTTAAACCTCCTTTTATATTCTGCCACCAATAATGGGAATTTTACATTTTGATACCAGCAACACTACGCATACATGGCCGTTATTATTGTTAAACTTTAAATTTTCATTAAAATTTATCGATACTTACAGATGAAACGTGACTTTCCTTTTCGAAAAGATTTTTCCTTTGTAGTTTCGACAGAATTTCACTGAGCAAACAGTCATTTTGCGAACAATTT
This sequence comes from Scoparia ambigualis, assembly GCA_963921215.1. Lineage (NCBI taxonomy): Eukaryota > Metazoa > Arthropoda > Insecta > Lepidoptera > Crambidae > Scoparia > Scoparia ambigualis. The sequence continues at coordinate 37,921,968 of OY992506.1, read as the reverse complement.
CACCGAAATGCGAGAGGTAAACACTGCTTGACGGCACAATGACACTGACCGCCAGGATTGCGCGATAGGCCAATATTGGCCTATAAATTTTTCTACGTTTTTTTTACGGCCAGGGTCTATCTAGACCTTCTTATTATATGTCTGTGATCTAGACATGTATGTAATCAAAGGCTCCTATAGCATTCAGTTGGTTGAATGCTCTAAGCATAGGCTGCACTAAAATTATCGGGAATGGAATATTTCCATTGTTCCTGGCATAATAAAGTGTTTATATTCGAAAACTCCTTGGTTTTAATAATCGAATACCAATTATTTATTTTAAAAAAAAGAACGCCGTCTTGTCACAAGGTCTTAACGAACTTGTAAAGTCGCTGTAAAAATGGAATTGACTCGAGAAAATTCAAGAGCAATGCACGGACCTAATGATTTATTATGACTTCCGAAGTGGTTTAACACAAAAACAGTGTGTTAATCGGATGCTTTCTGCATTTGGTGATGAAGCCCCATCTAAAACCACAATTTATCGCTGGTTTGCGGAATTTCAACGTGGACGTGTCAAGCTATGTGACGATGCCCGTCAAGGTCGCCAAAAAACTGCAAACACCCAAGATAACGTTGATGCCGTGCGTAAGCAGATTGAGCAAGATCGACATGTGACATATCGCGAAATTCAGGCAACTTTAAACATTGGCATGAGTCAAGTACAAATAATCTTGCATGAACAATTAGGTGTAAAAAAGTGGTTTTTCCGATGGATCCCGCATTCGCTCTGTGAGGAGCAAAAAGCGGCTCGCGTTACTTGGTGCGTCAGAACTTTCGAGAGATTCCACGGAGGATCTTCAAAAGCTGTATACAGCGTCGTATCAGGTGACGAATTCTGGATATACGCACACGAATCTGAAACAAAAAACCAGTCACGAGTTTGGGTGTTCGGAAATGAGTTGAAGCCAACAAAAGTTGCTCTGGCCACGTTTGTGTCCAAAACCAACCATGTTGCGACTATTCCTCTTGAAGGACAAAGAACGGTCAATGCAAAATGGTATGCTAGCATTTGTTTACCGCAGGTCGTCTCTGAACTCCGTAAAGAGAATTGCAACCGCCGCATCATCCTCCATCACGACAATGCGAGCTCTCATACCGCCCACAGAACAAAAGAGTTTTTGGAGCAAGAAAATATTGAATTATTAGACCATCCGCCCCGTACAGCCCTGACCTAAGCCCAAATAATTTTTATACTTTCCCCAAAATTAAGAACAAATTGCGTGGTCAATGATTTTCGTAACCTGAAGAAGCTGTAGACGCCAACAAAACGACCATTTTGAATACCCCAACTTCAGAATGAAAAAATGGTTCCATCGAATGGAAAAATGTGTCAAGTTTCAAGGAGAATACTTCGAAAAACAATAAATATCTTTTCCACTAATAATGTTGTATCACTCCCTTGATTCCCGAAATTTTCAGTGCCGCCCTCGTTGGACGACCCCTACTAATACATAGAACTGAGTAGGTACCAATTATGTGTTCTTAAAACCCTCAAGCCCCAAGCGGCCATATTTGGCTGCACTTAAAAACTCGGTATTCCGTCAGACCCCAAGCGGCCATATGGCCTGGCCGCGCTCCCCACTTCACTTTGTACCGTGTTTTGATACATTTAGAGACTACTTTAGTATGAACAAGGTCGATTATTTCGGTTCTGTGGTACATTTTATGCATCGTGAACGCAAAATTTAACGTGAACTGCGTTCAATTTTTTTAAATTTTTTTTTTCTTTTTAAATTGAAATTCCTGCCAAATCGCTCCTGCTGTCAACATTTTTAGAGATTTCGTTGCCAAGACTGAGAGGTTAAGCCGATTGCATACAGTCTCAGATTATTAAATACAATATTAATTTGTAATGTGTTATTCAAAATAAAATATACTTTTTTCGTAAATTTTTGTATTCATTTTCAATGCTCCGATTCTTGCGGGGACTGCGTAATCTGTGATTTTTTCTTATTGACGTATTAAACTATAGTGTAGTTTTAGTTTTCCAAAAAATTAATTACAAAGGTAAAAATGGAGGGTTATCACAGCGCGTGATACAGAGGATGAATTGTATAATAGCCCAATCAACGGGGCTTTTGTAACCCGAAAAATTCCTCTGCCTCTGAAATTTGGCATGTGATAAAGTTAGGTAGTACAGATTACAGATGTAAAATAATCCAACAAAATTTGTTACGAGAAGTTAGGTATTTTTACCAAAACATGAAAATCGCTTATAACTCTCTGTGAATATTTCCTCAGGCTGAAATTCTTTCTATATACGTACTTATGTACTAGTTAGAATAAGTGTGTCAAAGAATCCAACATTTTTTCCATTTCAGAGAACCCCAAATTTTAACTTTTAACATTTTCCACTATAACTTCCACTGAAAAATTGCTCCGTCCATTTTTATTTTTTCATGTTTTTATATCATTAAATACACAGCTTTGTTTAATAATCCAATAAAATTACCATTTAAAACATATTTTTTTGATTTTTGCTTAATTACGTATTCAGAAAAATTGCTCCGTCCATTTTTATACCTTTAATAGTCATATTATTTTATATTTAATCAGATTTATCAATAATTTAACAAAATTTCGAACGATTAGTATTTTTTACGAAATTATTATGTTCGCTGATTTATCTTGACCGCTCGGAGCTGCTTTGCCCGCACTTGCCGGGCAATTTTTTATCTTATACGCACAGCACAGAAAATACACAACGTTGTACAACGGGGCGCTAAGAAATTAGCTTTTAAAAGGAATATTTATTACTGCTCGATTCAATTAGGTTCACACCAAACAGATTATCTATCCGCCGCGGACTGTGAGCGCGTGTTACGCAGTTTATCGTTTTTCCATTTATATATATTTAACTTTTCGTTCACAACGAAAATGGATTATATGTGTACGCTTTTACGTAGTGCGTAGTCGCTGACTCTCTGAGGCCGAATTTTGAACTACGCGTCTATGCACGGCGGACGCGGATTGGCTACGTAACCGAACGTAACAGCGTATTAATTAGCACAGAATACTATTTATGCAGAAAAGAAGTCACTCACGGTCAAATTTTGGAGTGACATCAGTTCAACTGATGGGAAAAACTGATCGTCTGTGGCCACGCTACCCAGTACGCTATAGCGTATTGAAGGCTTGGTGTGTACGCATACAGGCCATACAGCAGACTGCTCATCACACCCGCCGCGACCGGTCGTTTCGTCTTTAGCTTGCTAAGCGCGCCGGCAATGCTTGTACTTAGCTATTATTATTTATATACCAAATAAAAATAATGTGTATAAAATACATACAGAGGTAGGTACCAAAAGTAGGGCCAATTTAATAGATCACATTTTACATCTGTCAGTATTTAGTCTTATTAGTTTATTACCGCTTGCCTAACTAAAAGTAAGTAAGTACCTAATAAAGATGACTATAGGTACTTAGGTAGGCACTACAGCTTGTCTAACTGTGAAAGTAATTTTAAGATGACTGTAGGTAAATACGTTATGTAAAATAAAAAATCTGAACCAAAAAAATAATATTTGTGGTTATACCTACCTAGTCGATTATTGATGTTAGTTGCCCCTGCAGCTTGTTTAGTAATTTGAATTGAATTGACATGATTGTAGCCACGTGTTGTAATATCGAAAAAATGTAAACCAAATAAAAATAGTGTAAGTAATAATTACTTAGGTACCTTTTATTTAGTATTTTATTTCGAAATACCCACCATTGTCTTAACTCTTGAAAATCTAATGCCGAGTCTGCACGCTTGGCACTTGCCGCAAACTCCAAACCTCAACAAACGTTTGGATTGATGTGAGGAAATAAACGTCGCCATCCACACCCTTGAGTGCGTTAGTTTATTTCATTGATGTAAAAATGTGTATGTGTATTGTATTGTTTTGTTATCTTATTTTGGTATTCTTATTTTAGTAGTGTTATTAGTATTTATGTTATTTATGTCTTTACTTTTGAATGTTGTGTACACTTTTAAGTGGCAAACATGTACTGCGTGTTTTTAATGTGTAATTAGTTTCTAAGTGTAAATTGTATTGCTGTAAGTGTGCTTATATGAATAAATAAATAAAAATAAAAAGCTAGTTAAGACACCGCGAAGCAAGTTTGTGCGCACTCAGGTGCAGTCCATGTCGCTATCCACACGCTTGCGAGTGCGTTAGTTTGTTTCATTGATGTAAAAAGCTAGATTAAGAAAACGCGAGGCAAGTTTGTGCGCACTCAGATCAGTCCATCCATGGGCTGCATGCACCTCGTTTAGTCGCTTCCAAGCGATTGCGGTGACATGTCGTTAACCGTATCACAAAGAAAAAAAAGAAAAATGCCTACTTGTGCACTCAAAAGTTGTTACAATCACTCGAGAAACACAGAAAAAAGTCTGGGTGTAACATTTCATCGGTAAGTACACGAACCACTACTCGTTTTAACTTAAAAATAAAATATTTCCAACATCTACCAGCACGAAACCATATCGCCGCCATTTTTTCAACGCAAATCATAGACTATAAAAACAGACCGCGCAAATGAGTTTCTGCCTATTATGCCTAATTTGGTTTTACTGTGAAAAAAATATTTGCTACTATTTTATAATACGCATAAGATCATGAGTATCACAACTGACAATTTAGATTACGTGATATTATTGTAAAAAAATGAATGAAATGAAACAATTAATAAAATATTTATTTCAAATTGGAACGCAAGTATTGAGTGTCAGTGTAGTCAATACACTCAATACTGAATTATACTTCAAAACCACAAAACACGATAGTGAACTAAACTTATGTTTTAAACCATCTAAGAAAACCCCATATTACCTAATCAAATAACTGTTAAGGCCGTAGTAGCCAGATAAGCAACATACACAAAAGACAGAAAGAAAATTCTAAATAAAATAAAAAACATTAATCAATTAAGGGATGAATTATATTAGAGCGGGATACAAAATGTATGCAACGCCACTAAAGTCAGTGGCCCGTCCGGGCCCGGACAGGGCACGCCCCGTGCACGGCCCGCTCTAATATAATTCATCCCTTACTATAAATTATTAGGTAACATGTGCCTAATTTAGAGTTATTTGATTGGTGTTTTTTCCTACAAGCTTACTCTTTCAGTAGTCATCAAAACAGAGAAAGATGGATTAGATTCGCCAAAATAGTCAACGTCATCGTCACAAAAAAAAGTAATGCTTTTATAAGCATCTGGGGGCACGGCAGCGCCCCCGCCAAGTCGAGCAAAAAAAACGGCACGGCCGCACCATCCTTTTCTTAAAGCAGTTCAGGCCATTTTCGACCCCCTATAACTTCGTTGTGGATAAAAGTAGAGGCCTGAATTTGAATTGTATAAACACGGTATATTTAAAATTTCATTCAATTTGAACCAGTAGATTAAGAATTAGACAAAGTTTCTTAATTTTGTCACTCATTGACTGACCGATTATGAAAACTCTAAGGCACTTCTAGCAGACATTAAAGCTTCAAATTAAGAATACAATTAGTGTTTTGTATAAAAATCAAGGAAAAACTAAAATATTTTGCAATTTCTGTCCAGTTTTCTAGATACACTAACTGCATAAATAACTTTGTAATCCCATATAAATATATAGGATTACAAAGTTACATTTGCAGTGAATAAATCAGTGTACCTGTATATTATTATGTATACCATAATATAATGAAATATCCGGTGTTAGTATTCAAGAAGTAAGGTAAGTAAAGTAAAGGTACCAGTAAGGAAAAAAATAGGACTATCTACAAAAAGAAATGAGATGCCATCAAAAACATACTTGTAAAAAAACCAAGTCTCACACGCAACTTAGTTCTTCTATCGTAAAAAGTTGTGAGATCCATGTAATACCAAGTCAACTAAATAATCTAATTTAACATAATATAATATAATGTATTACTTGTGAGATACATTGTGTTTTAATGCGATGGCCAAGTCAACCGACTTGGTATTACATGGATCACACAACTTTTTACGGTAGAAGAACTGAGTTGCGAGACTTGGTTTTTTACCAGTATGTTTTTGATGGCTAGCCTTTACAAACATTACTACTAAAACTTAAAAGGAAGTTTATGAAATTTGAACAGAACCACGTCTATATGGTCAGTTGAATAAAATTTATAAATAAAATACATTCACTTCCAACTGACTTACATTTAATGTAAGTCAGTTGTAAGTAAATGTATTTTATTTCATTCAACTTTTTTATTTACTCCATGAGCTATGAAAATACATATATAAGTTCGTAAAATAAGTAATTCCAGATAAAGCAGGAAGGCCTCATACCTTATTAATATATTATTGACATCTACATAATGATTGAAAAAGAAAAAGATTTTATAATATTATTACCTATATAAAAGTTATAGCTAATAAATTATTTTCTTATATTTTTTTTGCATTAATTTACTTATTTTAAAATATTACAATTACAAAATTTAATAAAACATTAAAACTAACTACCGATTGATTTGTATATTTTTAACAATATTCTCCTACAACACGATAAAACTGTATGAATAGTGTGTCGCATCTGCGCTCTCGGACTTATTCTACAACAACCAAGCCCCCTCCCCAACGTACCACGTGATGCCTGCTGTCATCTAGCTGAGCACAATCTTTGTATTGGACGTCTACTCTAGTTTATTGTACCTCAATGGTTTGTTTGCACAAACGAGACAAGTATTCACAGACGATCGAACTTGGTGCGACCCGCACCAGCGAACTGTACGGTGCGCTTACACAACAGACGCGCGTACCGGACTCCGAACCGTCCAGTCTGTGCTAGCATTGCGTGAACACGTCTCGACATGCCGCCTATTCTATAAAAAACAGGCCAAAATTGCATTAGTTGTGGTCATCGCCATTACATAACAAAAGGAAAAGGTGAAAGTAAGGGCAAAATTTTACCTCAGAAACAGACAATAGTACGGTCTTATGAATTTCATTAAAGATCTCGATGATAAAGATTTTTGTATATATCTTCGAATGAGTTCCGAAGCATTTATTGAATTGTTGGATTTTGTGTAAAAGTATTTGAAAAGCTTGATTGCGTGCATCTGATGTCTTCTTGGCATTGCTCCAAACCGAATCTATGTCTGAGAACACGTCGCGACGTATTGCGCGTACGGTGGCACAATAGCGACTAGACCGACAAATGGTTCGCTGCGCCGCCGTCCACACGAACGAATCGGTTCGGCTATGCGATTCTCTAAGCGACACATAGACGCTGCGCGAATAGCTGTGATCTGCTGTCTCTTTCCAATTCTATGAATATGTAAGAGACATAGTCATTTCTCAGCGCTGCGGCAGCCGCAGCTATTAAGGCTTTAGCCATAGAGTACTATATATTATATATGTATTTAGCTTAGAGAATCGCACGGTGAACGCACCGCGTTCGATGTGCAAGCTCCGATCCAGTCGTACCGATACTAATAATAATAATATCCGGCGGATCGTGCGCCACACGATCGAATATGGTTAGTGCGGAGCGCACCATGTTCGTGGTCCGGAACCAACCAAGTTCGATCGTCTGTGAATACTTTGAGTAGGCACAAACGTGTGGACGCTTCGCAAGCGCTTGCGGAAAATTCACTTTGATTTGTGACAAAAAACCGACACATGACGGATCGGCTACAAGCGTTTGCAAACCTACGCAAACCAAGCCAATCGCTGTATACACACGTTTGAATTTGTGACTGCTTGTTGAGGTTTGCCAAGCGTGTGGCCGCGGCATAATAACGGTGGCTGGCCACCAAACAAAATAGTGCGTGGCAAAGCAGCTCCGAGCAAGCGGTCAAGTGAAGGTCAACCCTTTAATCTCTTTAGGTAGTAGGTCTTTCTAAACATTATTATACGTAGGTACCTACTTGTTGACCTTTTTTGCATATTGTACAAGTATCAAACGTTTATTTGAAACGCAAAGTAAGTAATAAATATTCTTTTAAAAGCTAATTTCTTAGCGCTCCGTTGTAAGTACACCGTTGTGTATATTCTCTGTGCTGTGGGTATAAGATAAAAAATTGCCTAGCAAGTGCGGGCAAAGCAGCTCCGAGCGGTCAAGATAAATCAGCGAACATAATAATTTCGTAAAAAATACTAATCGTTCGAAAATTTGTTGGATTATTGTTAAATCTGATTAAATATAAAATAATATGACTATTAAAGGTACAAAAATGGACGGAGCAATTTTTCTAAACACGTTATTAAGAAAAAACCAAAAAAATATGTTTGAAATGGAAAATTTATTGGATTATTAAACAAAGCTGTGTATTTAATGATTTAAAAACATGTTAAAAATAAAAATGGACGGAGCATTTTTTCAGTGGAAGTTATAGTGGAAAATGTTAAAAGTTAAAATTTGGGGTTCTCTGAAATGGAAAAAATGTTGGATTCTTTGACACACTTATTCTAACTAGTACATACGTAGGTATACAGAAAGAATTTCAGCCTGAGGAAATATTCACAGAGAGTTATAAGCGATTTTCATGTTTTGGTAAAAATACCTAACTTCTCGTAACAAATTTTGTTGGATTATTTTACATCTGTAATCTGTATTACCTAACTTCATCACATGCCAAATTTCAGAGGCAGAGGAATTTTACGGAAGTCTCCATACAACAAATGTCCTCGTTGATTGGACTATAAACCAAATGACTCAAGTGTGACTTATTCGGACCGTTTTTGTTAAGATGACATGCATTTTTATGCGAGTAACCCCATTTAACGAAGAAAGGATTTAGGAGAATAAAAAAGACAGCCTCACCAAATATTTAGGTAAATTGTAACAAATAGACACACACAGACAGCAAAATAACGGTTTTAATTTTTTTTTACATTAATAGATAATTGATTTGAGAGGTAGTTAAATGGTACACCTATCTATGTCTAGCAAACAATCAAGCATTTGGGTGATTCAGTAACAAACCAACATACTTACACTTTAATCAATTACATACCTACATACAAGTAGGAGCAATGGCTTTTTGTTTTGTTGTAGGAAAAGTAATTGTATAAACTCTATCTACACCACAGACATAAATTATATGTCTGTGATCTACACCTAAACGTTTTATAAGTACACAACAAAAAATATAGGTATTTATGGTAACAAGGATTATGAGAACCTTTTTCATAACTATAACTTTTATATTTTACTAGAGGCCTGCCCGCCGCTCCGTCCGCGTGAAGTATGAACCACGTATTCCGTGATTTCCCAGAAAGTAAAAAAAAGTTTTTGATTAAATCAAAATCTATTAATCATCGAAACTTATTAAGTAATAAAACTCAAACTCAAACATTATGTATTAGGATTGTGTATTGACATATCATTATATCGACCAACATTTAAACCCGAGGTGCTCAAAGTTATGTACACAGTTATTTTAATTATTTAGTTATTGTAATAAAGAAGAATAAAATATATTATACTTAGCGCCTTAAAATTTGAATAGTTTGCGTTAGGCGTTGCACATAGATACGGAAAAAACCATGCTAGGACATTCTATGGTCTTTATTTAGAGATAAAGTAATAGGTAAACATTTGAAAATATACCTTTGGTTTCAAAGCTATCATTACCTTTGAGGAGAATAGATAGATAGATAGATAATACTTTTATTGTAACAGTTTACATTAAACATAAAACATAAAAAAACAAGTACAATACACAGTTACAATTTGGCGGTCTTATCACTATAAAGCGATTTCTTCCAGACAACTAGTCGGATGGAGAGAACTTAAACACTTTAAAAACGGAGGTGCAAACATGTCAAAGGTTTTACTTAAATTTTTAATAAACACAAAAATAAAATTTAAAACAACAAACAAGCAAACAAACAAACATACTTACATAGATACATAGTGTGTAATGATATATTTACAATACTTATACATAATAGTCTCAGGTAGGGAGTAGCGGAAATAGCAGCCTTGCAGCGGGATAAGGTTAGAAGGAGAGGTAAAAGTTTTTCACGAGCTCTTTCAAAGTGTTTACAGACTCCACACGCCTGATCGCAGCTGGAAGCGAGTTCCAGAGACGAACGGCCTGAACAGTAAATGGACAGTCATAAAAGGTGGTGCCGTGCAGAGGGGTTTTAAGGCTCAGGTTTTCAGCTATGCGATTCTCTAAGCGACACATAGACGCTGCGCGCATGGCTGTGATCTGCTGTCTCTTTCAAATTCTATGAATATAAAAGAGACAGAGTGATTTCTCAGCGCTGCGGCAGCCGCAGCTTTCAAGGCTTTAGCTTAGAGAATCGCACGGCCTATGATCGCAATGAGCGCGAATTGGGTGCTTGGAGGAAGTAAAAACGTTCTTTAAGGTAGCAAGGATAGGTGGAATTAAATAGTATGTTGTAAATAAAGGCGAAGAAGCGAGTATTCCGGCGAAGACGAATAGGAAGTCACTGGAGTTTAGCGCGGTATTTAGAAACATGATCATACTTACGCAAGCCAAATATAAATCGAATACAAAGATTTTGAAGGCGCTCAAGTTTATTGAGCTGGTCCTCCTTGAGATCAAGATAGCAGGCGTCAGCATAGTCTAGAACGCGAAGCAGCAGAGATTGTGCTGGCGCAATTTTATAGCTTATAGAATAGCTTTGGTTTCTAAATTTAGCAGTCAACTAAGGTTCAAAAACACAAATTGAACACCGACATATTTGAGTTCTAAAAATGATCTCACTCTGTTAGAAATTCTATGAATAAAAGCGACTCCTCTCTGTTCATAAACTGATCGGTCAACGTCATACCGACTGACGCTTGACATCAAAAGCAAATTCAAAAATAAAGAATATTTTGACCATCCTTGTTCAGCATTTGATAACTGCGTATGTCTGTCATCGTCATGTTCCTGCGAAAAATCAAAAAGACGCAATTGCAATGTTTAAAAAATATGTAGATTATAGATAGATAGATAGATAGACAATACTTTTATGGTAACATAACACAAACATTTACATTAGATATAAAAGAGCAAAAATACAAAGTGGCGGTCTTATCGCTTAAAAGCGATTTCTGCCAGACAACCAGTCATCCAACCATTATATCTAGTCGCATATTGTTAATGCTTATTTGAAATGCTCATTTTGTTAATTAGAACGTTTCAAAACCATGCTATTCGCCTAAAACCTCAGAATAATAACTAGATATTATTCTATGCCTAAAACACATGTACGTCAAATGTATACCTATGTCAGAGGTGCCAGTATTGTGTATCTATTATATTTAAAGGCCCCAGTACACAGTGGCGTGTGATGGGCCATCTTGGCCACTGCCGGCCATCGCCATTGTGTAGACGGGGTAGATGGTATACAGTGGCGAGCAATTGTCGACAGTGGCGCGCAGTGGCGCGCAATGGCAAAGTTGTCGGTTTTTGGGCACACATCAAAGGAATCGTGGCGTATGTTGGCCGGTGGTGTTTACACAATGGCCGATTAGGGATGCATCATGCATGATTTTTCTCTTTAAATCGATTTTTTGGATCGTAATGAATCGTAGGCGTCTGAATCGATTCTTGGAACGAATCGGGTACCTACGTATTATTCCTGATACCTACAATTAAAATACCTATGTTTAAAACAAAATGTTCTGTTTTTTCTATTACTTTTATAATTTTTATTATTATTTTTACAACTACTACCTAGCTATACTACTAACGATTTTATATTATATTCTCGTAGTAGTATTAGCAGTTACTCCATTAAGTAAATAAGTACCTATCTACCAACCAAAATTCAATTCAAAAATTTGTTTACGCTCACACCAATTATCTAACTAGACCAAGATGAGTATTTTTTGAAACTCGTTAATATGGTAAGACAACGGATAAATATACATAAAAAATATCCAGACCGGAAATCAGTTTAGAAAAACAGTCTTTCTCTTAATTGACCTGACCGGGAATTGAACCCGGAACCTCAGAGATGGCGCGACGCTAGACCCGGCGGCGTGCTAATCACTTGACCACGGAGGTCGTCAACCTAGTTAGGTGCAACACAAGTTAGGTGCAGGTACAAGTAAATTGTAATAATATAGGTAAGTACTTAATAATTGTAGGTGACTAGTAGAATAAAATTGATATTATAATAGGTACTTAAGACTTAACTAGGTAAATAGGTACCTACTTACCTACGTACGTAGGGATACAGACGCGGGGGGACTTTGTTTTATAATAAGTAGGTAGGTAGGTAGGGGGCCGTCCATTAATCAGGGAGGGGGTTCGGCAAAAATCACGAAATATCACATGGGGGGGGGGGGGGGGTAGAAAAATATCACGTGTACGCGCGATTTCTAAACCGAAAGCGGCGTGTAGTGTGATGACACGCCGTAAAAAAACAACCTGCAACCTTTCCTGTCTAAGGCTCGGACTACATGCATCCGGAATCACACGGATCCGAAAAAAAACTGCCCCGGATTCATTCCGTAGCTCAAACAAATATATGAATTTTTACTGCATCGACTACATGTGATCAGGGGCCTTCCGATCACGATTTTCACCCGGAAGCAACCGAAACATGCTCCGGACGTCTCCGAGTACCCGGTCCGTTATTTTTCGGCACGGAGGGCGGGGCCTATCAATATCGTATGAAGTTGTATGGAGCTGACCACACGAGAAACGTCCGTTCCGGTCCGGTCCGGAGGAATCACGCGCCAGTCGATGACAGATGCTCAAAGCGGTCGGTCGCGTCGCGTGCGCAAGCAATACTGCAAAATAGTAGTTGATTCCGAGCGCCTCATTATGGTGATAGTAGTAGTAGCACAGAATAAATAATAGTACCTACTAGTAGTAGTGTTCGTAGAATTTATCAGAAAAGAGCCTAATTTTTGTATAAGACTTGTAGAATACATATTCCGTTATGCGGTCTATATGAAAAGGATGAACCCAATATCTTTTCACTTTCCTCTGTTTTCTATTACATTTCGACTGCGATTTTTGCGTATAATGGCCAATTTTGGCGTTACGGATCTCGGAAACAAAAATACATTAACAATTATGACTTATTGAATGATGTAGAATAGCTTTTGGAATAATGCGTAGCGGCCTCGCTTTTTGTAAATTTTGCTAAACTTTTTAGTTAAAATGTTTACTAGAAAAAAACACACGCACACACACTTCATAGTGACGTAATACCGCTGGCTTGCTGCACATCTAGAAAAAATTCAAGAGTCTTCTGGGGTCTCGGTAGCTTAGCGGTTAGAGCAGTGGACCGGCAATCCAAAGGTCACGGAATCCCGTTCGAGCTTTCCAGAGACTAATTGTTTTTTTTCTAGTAAACATTTTATCCTATATCTATTAGCATTGTGAATGCAAAATTTCAATAATAAAGATTTTTAATCAAATCCAAAACTGCAGAGAAAGATTTTTATAAAATGCGCGAAGGCACTTTTTTGAGCTCCTAGTTTAAACTACTGTTCTAAACAAATGAAATAAAAAAAAAAGAATGTTATCACTTATATAGTCCTAAAGTGCGTAGCGGCCTCGGAATTTTTAGATTTCATTGATTTTATATAGAAAAAAAATCTTATTTTAAACCAAAAAACTTCGAAAATTGCTTTAAGTTAACCATGAATTTCCCCTATCTACGATAATATTATTGAGCAAAATTTATACCAGAATAATCGTTACTTCATAATGAATAAATATTTTATAATTCATTAATTATCCTATTTCGATAAAAACGATAAATACATCTGCAAAATTACTTCAAAATGCGATGCGCCGGCCGTCCGAACTCTGCTTATCCTCGCAGAAGGACATTTGTAATATTAAGCATGAATTTATTATCCACAACTGTTAAATTACAACAAAATGCAAAAATGGGCATTTTACGCAAAAATCACAGTCGAGATGTAAGTAATAGACCTCTTAACGGCTACAGCTAAGCATACAATTTCAACTAAAGTTAAACTTTCCATTGTCGACTGGACGACTATCCAGCGCAAGTGCTAGAGACCGACTGAGTAAATTTCTCTCCGGATTCAAAACGGAGCGCGTGTAGTCGATTACTTGCCGAATTTGGTATTTTCCCGGGCCGGACTGATTCCGGATGCATGTAGTCCGAGCCTAAGACATTTTTATCATGGTCCTTAATTTTCTCGAATAAAATTAGATTAAACTTTATACCTTCATTTAAAGATAATATTCTTAAAATTAAAAGTAAAAAACCTTTTTAATAAACAAGCTTTTATTTAAGAGTGCTAAAAAGAAAAAAAATAAACTTTTACTAACAACATATAACGTCATTACACAATTTATATGATATACTTAAAAGGTTGTCGCGAGATTTAAGTACTCGTATTTTCTTAGATTGAAAATTTTTATACTTAGTTTAAATCAATCACATCAAGGTATTTAATTTAATTGTTTATTTAAACATAAGTATACCTATAGCACTTAATTAAATAGTTAATTTTGCGACAAACTTTTATATAATATAAATTGAGTAACGACTTTACAAGTTGTTAGTAAAAGTTTAGCGCATTTAAATATAAGCTTGTTTTTAAAAAAAGTTTTTTAACGTTTAATTTATTTTTTACTTTTTAGTTATCCTTGGACACGTTTTTTATCTGTTCTTCTCACTGAACGTGTAGGTATACATAATTTATTCACTTCCACCAAACCACCACCACTCACCACCCATCAAAAACGGTCTACCCATTAAGACGAATTAAACTCGACGCAGTTGTGTCGCTTAATTACTGGCTTCCTATGGCCATCTTTCAGCTCCATTAACAGACCCTGGTTACCATCTAGCACTAACGTACCTACTCGTCAAGACGAATCAAACGAGCTGAGACCTAATGGGGTTGCGTCGTTTCTTTACGTAGTTCCTATGACCACCTTCCAGTTCCATCATCAGATCAGACCCTGGTAACCATTTAAAAACAAAGTACTCGTCAAGATGAATGAAACGAGGCGAAACTCGAAGGGGTTGCGTTGTTTCATTACAGAGTTCCTATGGCCACCTTCCAGCTCCATCATCAGACCCTGGTTACCATTGAAAGACAAACTACTCGTCAAGACAATTCAAACGAGCCCAAACTCGATGAGGTTGTGTCGTTTCATTGTGAAGTTCCTATGGCCACCTTCCAGCTCCATCATCAGATCAGCACTATGTCATCATAATATTGCATTGTCACACGATTTACACATGTATGCAAAATTTCAGCTCAATCGGTTGAAGAAATGTGCTTCAAAAAGTTGCAAAATTCCACCCGAACATAGTAGTAAATAATAGCTTGTAAAAAAATTGTAAGAAATTTGTAGGTACTAAAAAATACACGTGATTTTGGGTGGGGGGGGAGGGGTTGACTTAAACCTCACTACATATCACCCAGGGGACCCCCCCTGGGTTAAAAAATGCTGAAAAAAACATCACGTGATTAATGGACGGCCCCTAGGTAGGTACACTAGGTAGGTAGTGATTTCCCTTCTATGATCTGAGGTAGTGATGAATGATGTTAGTGTTATTACGAGTACCTACTTACCTACCTACTTCAAACGTCGAGAGTGATTTAGGTACCTTCATTCATGAAAAAACTTTTTTTTTTTAAAAGAGGGATTCAAACGAGCAGGCGGGTCACCTGATGGAGAGTAATGACCGCCGCCCACGGACACCCGCAAAACCAGAATCGCAGGCGCGTTGCCGGCCTTTAAGGGAGGAATAGGTTTAAGGAAGGAATAGGAATGGGAGGAGGGGGGGGGGGGGGGCCTCCAGAACCCTCACTGGTCGGACAAAACACAACAGCACCAAGTGCCATTATTTCACGCCGAATATTCGTGAGAGGGTGGTATTACGCCGGGCGAGCCGGCCCAATGCGTGCTGCAACGCAGCGTGGCTCTACCACTCAGTCAGTGTCACTCATTTAGCACCACCCAGTGATCACGTGTAGGGTCTCAAGGGTAAACCTACGGACGCGAGCAACTTTGACCCCCTGTTGAAACTGAACTGCAACTATTAGAAAAACTGCTTCTGACGAAAGTGGAATCTGACGGACGTTTACTAAATCTATATACTATGTGTAAATCGTGTAATATAGAAAGTAGGTAAGTAATAGAATATTAATATAAAGTAGGCAATTACTTTTCTGGATCGCTGGGCAATGAGAAGAAACTTTTATCAGTTTGTTTTTGGTTATTACCACAGCCGTATACACAACAATAATGAAAACCGGGCATGATTACTCGTGCGTGTACTCGTAAGTCGAAGGTAGAGATGGGTTAATAGCCGGATTGTTTTGATTATTAGCGATTATAATCCATTAATAGCCATTATTAGCCATCCATTGGCTATTAACCACGCTATTAATAGTTTAATACAATTTCAACAGACGTTCTGTTTACAGTCACAAAAGTTAAGCTTTGCGCCGGTAGAGTATTTGATGGGAGACCAGTAAGCGACCTCGGCGAACATTGCTTAACTTTCGCGATCGAAAACCTCGAGATTATATGAACTTACGGTCACCCATCCCTTTGGCGACCTCGGTGAACATTGCTTAACTTTCGCGATCGAAAACCTCTAGATTTTATGAACCTACGGTCACCCATCCCTTTAGCGACCTCGGCGAACATTGCTTAACTTTCGCAATCGAAATCCTCGAGATTTTATGAACTTACGGTCACCCATCCCCTTGGCGACCTTGGCGAACATTGCTTAACTTTTGCGATCGAAAACCTCGAGATTTTATGAACCTACGGTCACCCATCCTCTTGGCGACCTCGGCGAACATTACTTAACTTTCACGATCGAAAACTCGAGATTTCTATGTACCTACGAGTGATGTATAGTGTAAAACTAGATAAAAACTGTATAAGCATCTTCCATTTATTTGCTTATTGTCGCGATATTTTTAATCATTACTGTAACATTAATAGCAGGGTTACCATCCGAAATCAGCTATTAATGGCTATTAACTGCTTTTAATCCATTATTAGCCAAATGATTTAACCGGATTGTGTAGCTGAGTCTGTGCGTGCGGTGCGCAATACAGACGCTCGCTCGTTCGACTCAGCCCTCAGCCGAGGCGACCTCCAGGCCGCCCGCCCATACCCCGCGCGCCGCGCAAGGCCCCCGCGCAGATCCTGACACCCACACATAGCAGCGAGCGATTTTACGAGCACACATGCTTAAGTGTCGCTTCTTTTAACGGTAGTGTATATATTCTCTGACTAGACGCCACGATTCCCTTTGATGTGTGCCCAAAAACCGACAACTTTCCGATTGCGTGCCATCGCGCGCCACTGCGCGCCACTGTCGACAATTGCTCGCCACTGTACACCATCTACCCCGTCTACACAATGGCGATCATCTCTACTAAGTCTGTGATGGCGATGGCCGGCAGTGGCCAAGCATGGCCCATCACACTCCACTGTGTGTGTACTGGGATTGAAACTGGATAGTGATGCGATACGTAAGGCACAAACGTATTTTATAAATATATATAATATTATATTATGTACATATCCATTCAAATTCAGATTATTACATTATGTTTGTTTTATATAACATAAAATACTTAATTAACTTAATTTTATGTAGGTAACTTTAGGATAAGATGAGGCTATTTTTCTTGTTAATGGTACTGGTATCAACGTAACAAATTTTTTTTAGTATTGTTGTCACAGGTAAACTACTGATATATCTTGACAACAAAGTAGGAAGTACATTTTTATGAGGTACACTGTATAATCCTGTATTATGCTATTTTGTTGAAATAAACATTTTTCATTTTCATTTTTTCATTTTCATCAACGGACGGTCCATTACAAAGTTTCTACTTGCATCATGTTTCATTATTTTTGCCTATCAACTTGCTTCGCCTTGTAAAGCGACACTCACGGTCAGTTAAACTGATCAGTTGAATAACTGATCAGTTAAAACAACTGATCAGTTAAAAGAATATTGTACCATACCGCTGCTATTTATTAAATTATCAATGATCGATCTTTTTAACAAACAAATGTGCTTGTGAAAATTTCATGAAATGAAAATCATTACTATTTGTTACTAGTATCATCATCAGGTAAGTAAAATTTTACGAATCCTTTATTAATATACTATACAGTGATAGATATGGTCGATAGGTACCGATATCACCGATATTAAAATATTATACAGTTTCAGTATCCGATATCAAATATCGATTTAAAGTTTTGAATCGATTCACAAAAAAAGATATATTCCCCACCACTACCAGGCAGCAATAAGCAGTGGGCCAGCATACGCCATTGTGTGAACGCGACGTAATCGTGGCCTACAGTTGTCTACAATTGGCGATGGCCGGCAGTGGGCCATCACACGCCACTGCGTACTGGGGACTTAAGATCGAAGGATTCAAATCCTTTATTTCAACAAAAATCTCTTGGTGACAGCTATCTGCCAAATCTAATTTTTGACGAGCTAATTGATCATACTTTTTTAAAAGTAAATTAACAAAAAAATATGGTTGTTTAATAAATATTCGACTCCCACAGGGATAGTGCAAGGTTCCCACTTTTCCAATTTTACGGTTGCTAACTCCATGCCGGAATTACAGATACACTAACCATGGATGGAACCCTTTAATCACAGAATCCCCATAATCCCCCGTCCTCAATGGGGGTTGATTGCAAACACCCCACAATATGTATTGAAAAGTGCAATTTTGTGGTGAGCGAAACATTTCTTTGGAGATTGTCATTACGTCGCTTGTATTCTCTAAGGATTTTCGTTTACTTTTATGTAGATTTTTGTACCCTTTGCGTCGCTCTGGTACCAACCTGAATAATGTCTGTATCTTTAAAATGCGTTTTTGATTTCACATTTCAATTGGTGAAATATTATTGCCTGAGTTTTATTGTGATTTGTTGTTTGGACCACCTGGGGGGGTTATGGCTCAATCTCATCATGTGCTGTTTGTACATGTTTGAAGGCCTGTGCCCAGCAGTGGGATGTTGATGATGACTGTTAATGATCAGACTACCTGACCTGGTCAGGTACAGGTTACTACAAACATTAAAGATTAGTTGAGAAATAGGCAAGATAAGTTAAAGGTAATGTTATAAATATGGTTTATATAATTTTAACGCAATTTTTTTCGACTTTTTTTCAATTTGTAATTTTTTCGCAAAAAAAAATTGTGGTAAAATTATAAAACAATGTTTTTTTATGAACATTAAATGATTCTTTTAAATAATTTAAAAATAAACTGTATCTTTAAGATTGAAATAATTATACGAGTATGCCATTAATGTTAAAAAAGCAAAACTCAGGAATCCTGCACACAAAACAGAATACTTTTTATTTCCTCCTAACAAACAAACATAAACTTCTCGAGTTCCAAGAATCTTAGCGTTTAACGAAAGGAAATCGCGTTTCCCTACCCAAATCGCATTAAGGCGACAAACTTTTTACAATCCCCACCCTGTAGCAAATAACACGGCGACAAGCAACGGAACTGCGGGCGCCCATAAAACACTAATTCTTCTTTTCTTTCCTGTTGGCAGTCCACTAAGAGATTGGCTATGGGAAGCGAACAAAGCTGTCCAAACGAACGGACAAATAAAAAAATGCCAGCCAAACGCACTTATGAATGCCTCGGTAACCTGGTGGTAGACCGCTCGGTAACCACCAGAGGCACGTCATTCAATTCTAAGTTCGGGCAAAGTGTGTTTCAAAATATTCGATGTTTGCATCAAAAAATGTAAATAAGCATACAAATCTTGAGTTACATAACGTTCCAATTACCAAAATACAACGGATATTCAAATTGTGTAATATTCAGATCTATTCAGTAGTACTCTTCATACAAAAATTTTTAGATCTGAATTCGATGATGTAGTATTGTATGGGCCTTTTATTGTTGAGAAGTTAATTAAAGCTTGCTTTGTCGTACATTGTGATTAAATATTGTTAAAAATTAAAGAATTTAAACCGTTTCTAAAACTAAACGAGCGAGTGTTGATATTAGAGCTGTTAATGATGCACAAGACTTATGTCCTTAGACTGGACTAAACAGGAAATTAACTTTCGCCCTCTCGCGTGACAAGTTTATTAAGAATACTATCGTTATATTCTTTTTGTATTTCTCTTATTTAATTAAAGTCGCCGGTTTCACGGTCTTTAAATGATGTACAGTTACCTACCTATAACTGATTAAGCCGTGAGACGTAAGTAATCCAAAACATTTTTTGCAGTCTAGTTTTCTTCTTTAAGTCGGGTGGAAAGTGGAAGCTCACCACCACACATTTTATTTATAATTCCTAATTCTCTCTACTAAGCTATACTGTGCCCGATAGTTTACATAGTTAATATACTATTGTAATAAGCCTACTATCTATTTTCAAAACCTTATGGAATGCAATAAAGTATTAGGGTGTTACCAGACCAGTCGATCGACGGCATCGATCGATGGTAGAATGGATTAGTCGACGTCGATCGATAGTGTCTACCAGACCTATCGATCGATCGTCGATCGACGACATCGATCGATGGGAGGGGTGGGGGAGGGGGGAGCGGGGAGGGGATGGGAGGGGTGGGGGAGGGGGGAGGGGGGAGGGGATGGGAGGGGAGGGGGGAGCCAAAGTGCGGAAATGCATAGTTTTCAAGATTTTTTTTTATTTTTAGGTTATATTTTTAGAAAACAAAAACAAATACTCTACTAAGTTACCATTACTGTACCCCCTCCCCCTTATCCCCCCCCCAAGATATTTTTCAATGAAGCTAGTTTTCTGTTGTCTAATAAAAAAAATAACCTCGAAATTCATGGCAATCGCTACGCAAAAAAAAAACAAAAACAAAAACCGCTGCTTAAAATGTCATTTGGAAAAAATAAGCGATCGTTGGCTTTAAAAAACGGCCGTATCCAGATTCTTCCGCGTTTGCGTCTCCGTAATAATAGTACGAGCAACATCGTACTGACCAAGAACAACGAGTCCGTTTCTGAATACATGTCGAAAGAAACTGATGGAATTTAGCCAGGGTTAATCGATCAACGTCGACCGACCGTCGATCGATGGGTTAGACGAACGGTATCCGTCGATCGATTAAAGCTACCAGACCAGTCGATCAACTTCGCTCGACGTTGATCGATGCCGTCGATCGACGATCGATCGATTGGTCTGGTAACACCCTTAAGTATGGTACTCGGAGATGTGTATCCGTATGTGATCCATGTCATGATTACTTGAACAGTTTATTGTGTATTCAAAATGTTACCCTTGATATAATTAAAATTATTCTACACAGCAAGATACACCAACAGCAATTTAGTAATCCAGGAAGTAGTATCATCCAGGAAATGCTAAAACATTACTACTATACGAGGACAAGCTATCACACCAATCATAATTACAATGAGATTTGTAAATTATTAAGGTACTTAAATCTTAGGTAAAAGCTAACAACAAAACCAAATTTCAATTACTTGGCCATAGGGAGCGTGAAGTACTATTAGACATTACCGAACGTCTTGTCTCCGTCTGATATTCAAGACGCGGCCATTCGTGTCGTTTCCAAGGACCATTCAGCTTTCTCAAAAGACGCGTTAAACTGATTTACTGTCAGGAACTGAACCACTTCGCATGCTTCTGAAGTGTTAAAGATTTCTATGGAGCACACTTAAATAGTCATAAGGAATTGCTATTTAAATACTTCGAGAGAAAAGCTGCTAGTGATTTAGAGGTCCGGATATTAAATCTGGTTACAAATAACATTTTTGTTTTGTTTGTACTTTTAAATTGAGGTGGTTACTCTTTTGGTAGCGAAAAGGAATTACATACTGAGCCAATACAAAAAAACTTGCAGAATTTAGTAAGTGTACATTGTATGTTCGCAACAATATTGTGGTTCCTTTACGACCCACAAAGTATAGCTTTATGTCAGTATTGAATGCCCATTGAATGGTGTTGCAATTTTGTAGTCAACGTTAGTCACGGTAACGTAAAGAATTTTGAAAATGGCACAAGAACTACCGTTTTGCATCATGGGGAAGTGCAATTTTCACACTTAATTTAAAATTAGCATTAACATTCAGGATGGAAAATAATATTACGTCATGCACAACCTTTTATAGCATGGGCTGCAATACTTTGAAAGTATTAAATTTTAACTGTCCTGTTCTGTTATTTTTTTCAACCAAAGGTTTGCAAAGGTTTTATCAAGTCAATTAATATATCTTCTTAAGTCATAATCCGCCCAGTTCTATTTGAACCTTTTTTTAAACGTACTGTGTTGCTGCGGATACGTTCGGTCCTTTTTAAGCCAAGCACGCTTCGGTCCATTGCCCTTGGCTAACCTTATGTTTTTCGAGATTCAGAGAGAGAGAACAAAAACACGTGTTCTACAACAGTGAGATTGAAAGGTGCTTTTTCATAAGCTTCCTTTGCCACCTTAACCAACTTATGTTATCTTGCCTGTTTTCGGAGAGATCTAACTACAGAAAGTCCTCATGATATAGTACTTATGTAGCCATTTGCATACAAATATAACAAAGCAATACAAAACAATTAAGAAGGACTACAACAGCAACAAAAATAACTACATATTTAGTAGAAAACATTTCAGAAAGATTTTTTCACATCCATAATAACTAGGTACTTGAGTAAGAATTCGCAACTGAACATATTAATATCTATTTTAAGACTGCTCTGTCTAACAAAAAGCTCACTAATTTATGTTCTCCCAAAAATTGGAGGAAATCCTCTGGGTTCATTGTTCGCGAGAGAAAGACAAAGCGTTCCCATTCGTCCTTATTACCGCTTGCCGATATTAATTCCAGTATTACAACGAATTTGTATTAATAAGGAACACAACAGAGAAATAGTGGCCACACGGAAATATCTACGTTTGTTTCAATAAAATTTAAGACACTGTCGTAGATGTGGACACCTCACTATCTGATACTAATTTGTAGCAAAACCTGTATAGTATACACTTTCCTATTGATGGGCAAAGCTTTTTTTAGCCTTCAATATTGTAATCAAGTCATCGTTACAAATCATAAATGTGTCTGCGTTAACAAACGTCATTGGTTTTTAAATCTATATTACTATTTCTTCTTCGATCTACAATACCAATGTTGATCGAAGATTATATTTTACCGCTCACGGGTAATAAAATTAGAAATCTTAAAGTAATTATTGTGAGTGAGTCAGGTAGCAGGTTCTGCCATGTTTGTGCTATTCACAAAGAAAACTTTTTAATAAGTATTAATTGAACCACATTTGTATTGACCTTTTTTAGAGCGTGATGAACCATTTAGATGCAACTACTGGAAGTCGCGGTAATTGTTTCTGATGAGCTATTTAATTACAAAGTCATGAAAAAACATTCCTGTTTTGATCGTGTCGGCAAACCCTGTATAATAGTTTACAGAGTGTTTGGTAATAGGTTTAATAATTCTGCAACGAAGCCATCCTAATAGGTGCTAAGAACAACTATTTCTGTAGGAGCAACTTTGAATGGTGAAAAAATTCCCATCTGATATTTTTTGTTGTAAGTAGGCCTGTGCCCAGCAATATGACACTCTTATGTTGATGATGACGATGAGGATGAGCTATCCGTACTGGGTTCAGTATGGAAACCCTGACACTGATTTTTCTGTTGTAAGTAGTACGTAGAGTAGTGATTTCCCTTTTTTATATCCAGGAAAATATGCGCATACTACTGCGCCCGGAAAGACGCAGATGGTTTATGTGGGACTCTCCCACCAAAGGGAGGAGGGGGGGGGGGGGGGAGAATCTATGGTTGTCATAGCCGGGTCTATGATTAGTAATTACCTATTATGATTAAAATGATGCAGGGAGTTTTGGAAAAACAGCAGAGGAACGTTCTAGACATCAGTGGATATAAAAGGCTGATCGCCGCTCGGAACTTCCTCTCTGCTGCTCCAGACCTACCTAGTAGTTAACGTACCTTGTTGCTGTTGATTTTTTTTATCTAAATTGTTATAACCCCAACCTTGGGCAAGTGTATAATCTTTTTGTCTTTTGCTAAATTGCTGAATTTTTAATTCTACAGATATTACTAGTGTTCTTAAAGTATTTCGCATTCGCATAAATTGTTAGTGTTTATTTTAAAGCCTAAATTATTATATTTCTTTAGAAGTCATATTATAAACTTTGAAGTTTGAATATTTGCTAAAAATCCGTTATGATGTATCATCCAATCCAAGATGTGTAATTGTATTGAGGTGAAGCGAGGTCACGTATGACCCCGTGGACAGAATACTATTCCCATTTAATTTCATAATTAATTATTTTACTTTTTGTAAGTACGCAATTTCGGTTACAATGTTGGTACTTGTAAATTCTTTTCTTGTAAATTTAAGCCAGGTTCAATTGTATCTAATCCTTGTACTATACCGGGCCACGCGGTGGCCGGACTTAGTGAACAGACGTTATTTCCTTTTCTTTGTGGGTTCCAGGGTTCTTGCATCGGGTTCCTGCACCTACCTGGTATTCTCGCTGGCAATGCTGCCCTACCGCAGCTACCTACCTACCGGTTTCCTGCGTGTGATCTACTTCCGCGGGTTCCGGTTTCCGGTTGGCGCGGTCTTCGTATACGCGGCTTTGCTTTCGCCTCTGCACACCGTCCTTTCGGAAGACTAATCAAAGCTATACGTATTTAAGTCATTTTAAGCGGACAGTGAGCGATCCATCGAACCCCTCCCTGAGTAATTTTTATGTAGAATAGGAAGTTAAACTTTGTAAACCTATTCGATTTTTTTATTTCCTATTTGAAGTAGGGCCCTAAGCGCTTTACAACTGCCATCTTACTACACCAACCGGGACCAATGGCATTACTTGTCTTCTGAAGCACCCTTAGATATCCTTTACTTATAACTGCTGACAGAAAATAAACTTTTCGTGCCACCGCGATGCGTGACTATGCGGAATCGTTCCTGAATACGAATCAATAGCGTATAGTGGAGTCAATCAATACTACGGTTTGAGCTAAAGTGCAAGCGTTTCACAAAAAGGGCGAGGGCGGGAAGGTAAATATCGGGGAATGCAGTGCGGGTAATTTACCAATTTACCCTAACAGAGCTCGGACGAGGCACCACGTACACTGTGGTCTTGCATTTATGTGCACCTATGACGAATATTGAAAATGAAAGTCACTTCTTGCAACTTAAGGGCGCTTAAGGATGAGGTGCTTGACTAAGATCAATTAAGGGGTATAAAAGCAAAAACGCCACTGGCCAAAAGTTTTGAAAAATCTAATTTTGAAAAACCTCTTTATGTGACTTGAAGAGGTAAATGAATAAAATGCATTATCTAAGTTTTACTAAATTACATAAATAAATAAATAATATAATTATTGCAGTATGCCAAAAGCCAGCTTTAATAGCATAAATTTAAATTACAGGACAGTGTCAGGTTTGCATCTCAACTCTTGGGTGTCCAAGAGTGGCAGGTTTGCGCCGCACCGCCATACAAAATATAAATTACATGGCTGCCGCCTTGTGATTGGTCAAATTGGACAGTGTCATTTTTGCTTCTCACTTCACTTTTTAAAGCTAATTTTCTATGGGACAGTCTTCGATCTATTGTTGATCGAAGGGGACAGTGCTAACTTTGCATGTCAACTAATTAAATGTTCAAATGTATTCCAAGACTCTCCTACAGATGGCATTAAAAGTTAATTTTTTAAAAAATTGGACAGTGGCTATTTTGCTTCTATACCCCTCGTGGTTGCTGCATTTGAAGGCTGACTGACTGACTGTGATTAAGACTGCACGTACACGGGCCACGTATCTATTTAGTTTATCTACTACAATAGTTTAATCCTTATTCGTAGTCTCATAATTGACGTGTTAAGGCCAATCATTATATTCGCTCACATTACAAAAATATCCAAGTTCACAGTGTCAGCATAAACTCTGAACAGTAAAATATACAAACAGTATTCTGTTGATGCATGACTGACGATAGTTGGACGGGCGCGTCCTACCAACCCATTGGCTTCCACTGTAAGGACAGCAGTTACGCATTTATAGTTGTGCTATCACTCGTTTGATGGCGGCTGTAACTAATGCAATATCGCTGTTTATTAGGGAATTAGAACAGATTTCGGGCTTAATTGAAATTTGCTTCTTTGATTAGTAAATTGCATGTTGTTTTCAAATTTTTGTGAAAATATGTAGATGGAGATGCGTGCGAATATTTTTAACATTATTTTAGTACTGATATCGTATTGAACCCTTAAAAAAATGATCCCAGGGAGATGCATAATCCTACAATGAAATGCTTAATAATTAATAAAGACGCAGTGTAAGGCAAGCCTCTAACAAGGTGGTCTGACGTTTTTTAAATGAATACAATTAAGTTTAAACAAAAGCATCACTTTATTTTATAATTTAAATAGTTCAAATATTCTGATAAAATTGTGAAGCACTTGTCTATGACATCACATTTATTAGTGTCTTTGACCAATAAAATTAAAATAACAAATCTAATACCTTATTAAGCTGGTTTAAGCAAAAACCTCATTAACTGTTACCTTGCTCTTAAATACTTTGAAGTGTATAGAACTTATGAACGACGGAACTAATGTTGAGGCAAATCACTTAATCGCCACAAAACTCGGAATCGCCTCAATAATCCCGGCCGAGACTGTTTGCCCATAGACACGGGCCGAAAATAAACAAGGCGTTATTCAATCCCTCCTACCGTTAGCAATCACTTGATGGTGGGGAGTATACATAGTACGGCCACGAGAAAAGCGACAAAAAATAAATTCCATCGTATACTTAAGGCATGTGTTTTTACTGAAAATATAGTTTCCCTTTGCTGGGGAACGGTCTCCCAATTTTTCTTCCGGTTCTCACTTTCCTTAGCCAGCTCGCCAGCTCTTTTTTGACGTGACAACGTCTTAAATTAGGTTGCGGCTGGGAGTCACTTATGAAAAAGTGTAACGCTCGGTAACGTTACGATGAGTCACCGAACGAGAGAGAGGCCCGCCGAATGCCTTGCGTCTCTCTCCCACTCAACTATGTTTTAAATATAATTCTTTGTTTAAATAAATGTTTTAAATTGTTACTATTATTTCATCCTTCTTCCTACTATACGAATGAATATTCACATTAAAATTATTTTACCACTCAAAGTCGTTGTCACGTAAAACTTTCGCCCGTATACCGACTTTACAGGCAACCAATTTTTTTTTTTAATCTTTATTCTCGCCAGCTCTATCCAATTTCCATCGAAGGCATCGAGGTCGCCGCACCACCGCTTCCGAGGACGGCTGAGACGCCCATGTACTCCCAAATTACCGTAATTTATATACAAAGTTTTAGAATTTTTAGAAGTTCGTTAGGGTCATAGCCAGAATTGTGGTTTCTGCCTGTATGTATTATTGATACCAGATTTTGTCTATCATTGGTCCTGGATAGCTACCGGGGTGTGTGTAGAGGAATTTGAGAAGGACATGCAGTCATTGTATGCAACATGCAACGCAGTTCCTTTCGCAATAGTGGGTCCGAGCTCACATGTTTCCTGGCCATACACACCCTTGTACTTCAAATGTGACGTGACAGTACCGCGACTGACATATCCGAAATCGCTGCGACATTCTCCTTAAACGTCTTAGCGAACAATGCGTCTGGGGTGTCTTGGTATACCGGAGCAGGCGTACAGCCACAACTGACCGTAATACCTAAGCGGTAAGAAACATTATTAAACGAACACCAATGGGTATCGTAAAATGTTTTGCAACGGATTTGTTCATAGTCAATTTGAAACTTAACATTTCCGTGATAGAATTTATTTTTGAAGGAATTTTACGAATAGCTTTTGTGATTTAGTTTCAAATTGAAATATATCGTAACACAAAAGAAATATGGATCAGTTTTGAAACTCTCAATGTCTGATAAAAGTTTTATAGGGTGCGAATGTAGAATATTTGAGAAAGTTTTGGATTTGTAGTAAGTGACAGATTCGATTTTAAGTTGTTTGCTGTTGGGTCGCCTTGTTAGTGATGGGGGTTCAGATTTCATTTGTTTATTTATTTAAGGGTAGTTGTAAATTGTATACTACATACACTGAATGTAGCTTGTTTATAATAATATAGAAATACGTTATAAACTGATCATCTTCATCAAGAGATCATTCAGTCTCTTACAACTTTACATATTTGAAAGAAATGCATTGATATTTTCAACATTCACTTTTTTATTTTTTTTTATTGTCCAAAACGTCATCCAAAGTTTAAGAAGTTGTGTTGCGAGACAGCTTTATGTTAGCAGAGTTGAATGAGAATGTCCTGAACAGTCCTCACTTAAAAATAATAATTTAATGACGTTTTGAGCCTCAACAAAACCCTATGTAGTAAAGCAAGAAAACATAAAAGTTTTATTTAATTATTTAATACATTCTATAAAGCTGCATCAAAAATGTACAGTCGCTATTTGGTAAAAAGTGGACTAAGATAGAGGACTGCATTTGCGGACCACATTGTCAAGTCTCTGACTAACCCTTCAGGGATAATAGTCGTGGTTAAATGTATGATTATATATGTATGTAACAAACTCAAACGTATTTTGTCATTGCTGACTCAAATGTTGGTAACTGACTTAGTACAAAATATAGCAACAGTACACTAATTTGCATCAAGAGTCACTCATTCCGCCACCGTGCACCCCACATTTCAATCTCAGCCAACAAAGGTAAACTACATCTCCCAGGGTCGGTTGTCACGTGTCGCCCCCACACTTCACGCTCGAAACTCTAGGCACAAACACAAAAGGTTTGCAAAAAACTCTAAAAAGGGCAATAAGTGACAGTGAAGTGTGATCGCGGACAACACTGACACAGTTATAATAGTTTTGATCAATGCAACTGGAGTATTGTAGTGTTATCTTTTTTTAATCTGAGTAGGAAGATGACTGATAAAGATTATTGTGAATGACAAAAGCTTCAACGTGTGATAGCATCATCGTAATACGAAAGTATGTACCGACGTGTACCAGCTGTCATAGTTGCGCATCGTGGCCTGTTTTTTCCTTTTATTAAATTCCTCTTATACACTAACGTGTGTTCTGTATTTAAAGATAAATTACTTCCTTCATTTCTTTTTATTAATCCTAGAAAGCCCTAGCTGATAAAGTTCAATTCTGGCTAATGTATCGTATTCAGAACATGTGTCAAAAGTGTGGGCGACAAATGCATGCGATACCGATACTACCGATGCATGTCGTGTTTGCTGTCTGGGTTCAGATGGACTTTTTACGGTTGGAAGGGGGAAGTTTTCAATCCGAAAGTGATGCGTAAATACAGATGTGGGGGAAGGGGAAGGCGATAGAGTGAAAGAGTAGAGTAGATTTTAACTATTTATGAGAGAACAAAAAAATAAAATACCAAAAGCTTTTGCAAAAGAGCAGTCAAAAATATGTACTTACCTACTTTACATGCGTGACATTCCTCTTTCCTCCTTCTAGTAACCGATGAAAATAATGTCTGTAGTATAACATAAGTATTTATATTTTTTCTCAAGATAAAAATATGAATGAAACCAGTTTTATCATTGCTACTTTAAATTAGGTATTTATTTAAGAACTTTGTTGATCTTAGGCAAAACAATTCTGGAAAGAATAATAATGATTGTTTTTGGCACTAGGTACTTACTATTAGTTTGCGTGAAATGATAGACAAGCGACGGAGTGGTTTACTACGAAACCCTGAAAAAGCAGTTATTTTAGATATCCTTGCATCTTTAAATACATTTTTAACTAACGCATCAACATTTCAAAACATGCCTCAAGATTTCTTAGCACATTTGTTCGAGTCAGGTTTCTATCATATTACTATTACCGCTCGATTGGCGGCCATCTTAACCTCACGGCGAGTGCAAGCCAGCATTACCAACATACAAATGACAATTATATCACCTTGTAGCGAGTCGTCGTGCCCCGGGGCACAACGGGGCCAATTTGAGGGCCGCAAATTGCCAACTCCGGTTAATTAACGTTTACTTTGCCAGTTAGGCGGTGTGGCCACGAGATCGGAGGTTATTGAGAGCTAGCTTGTTTTATGTTGTAGTGAAGTCATCAATGAACCGCATCTGTAGTCTCGTGATAAAAGTAAATGTCTCAGACTTTGGTTTCCCAGAAGGGGTTCATTTTACAAACATCATGCCTATTTTCCGGGAGTAAACACATCAGCTTACCTTATCCGCTTTCCATTCACTAGGACATACTTTTAACTAATTTCATTACTCTCTAAATGTAACGTTATTTACTTCTTAGTCTCGGCCTCCAATAAGAGAGATAGCAATCTAAATAGATCTTATGCAAATTCGCGTGCTCTGCATTAAAAATATGCCAAGACATATGTTTGGTATTACTAAAGATGTAAAAACACAGTTTCATTAAATACTTTTAGTGTATTTTAACTAGTAACCACAGCAACGGAGATTTGTTCGTGAAATAATAACCACAGCAACGATGTTTTGTTTAATAACGGTGGTGGTCCTTTTTTGTGGCCCGCGTCGCATTCACAGTAAATTTGTAGCTTCAACGACTCACACGCGGACTGCAACACGCTATTTTGATCTGCAGGCGACGGACTAACCGCAGCGGTATGGCGGGACACCTGTGAAGGACTGCGGAGGCTTTACTTTTCATGGGCGTGGGCCGTGAACAATTATAGCAGCAGATGGAGCGTGTTACTGCAGTTTCATTTAATTATTATTTTAATAATCGTATTAGCTGTTGCACGTGACGACGTTGTGAGGATTACGCTATTCCTAAGGAACTTTTTACCGCAATAAAAATATTATATCCTCGTTCTTCCAGTCATGGTCTGTCTATGTATAATTTGCGACTGGCAAAATATCCTATAGACACGAAAGCAGCGGCGACAGCGGAGTAATGTAACATAAAATTTTAATTATTTTATACTGAGCCATGTTGGAAGTTGGTATGGGTTTTACTGAGACTACGCTCGGGACTTGTTTGAAAAGTGCGTTACACTGTTATATTTTATTTTTATTCATTTAAGTATCAACCAATTCTTGTATTTTTATGTACACTTAACGTTTCTTAATATAACATTATTTTGGATTCATTAATTATCGGTAAACATACAAAAAAAAGTTGTCTCTACTTTCCTACAACAACATACTTACTTAAATCGTTATTCAATGCAACCAATTAAATTAACAAATAAATTAATTAATGTAATAATTAAGTGTGACATGATAATAATATCATTGTTGCTGAAAAGTTATAAGTTATTATAGGTTTTCAGATGAAAAACCATCAATTATCAGATGAAATTAATAAAGAATTGACTAAAAGTGAAATAAGTTCAAAAGTTGTCTTCATTTACCCTTAGAGCAACGGCAGACGTAATAGAATTAGCCAGAATCGGATTAAGGTAATCCCGCTCCTTCATAATTAGATTAATTCTGACCTTTACGATGACAAAATAATAGGCGATTGGCGGGTCCTGCCTGCCAAAAGACGTCTGTGATATTCTATCAAATCGGATTGTACAACAATAAAATCAGTGTCTGTTATAGATTTGGGCAAAATGGAGTACACAGTTGTAATGGTTTGTCAATACTGCAAATAAAATAAGATTACAGATCTTTCTAAAAAGCGTCTAAATCGGCGATCGCCGCTGCTAAAAGTAGCATGTCTGCTCTGGCCCTTAGTACTTAGGGCAAATTATTGGAATTTTAAGTCATGGTTACATTTGATGGGTATTGGCTTATTATCCTTGGCTGGGGTGCATCGAACACTTTTCTCGATCTGGAAAGTGATCCCAGGACCTCTGGATATCGGGCCGGGATCGACGCGTTTTTTAGTTTCTTCCTCGTCGGAACTTTATTATTGCGAAAATAGTTTAAATAAAAAAAATAATTCTCAAGGTCTTAGAACATTACAAACCGTTTCAAAATAAGTACAATTTTTGTATTCATTTAAGGTAATCCTGAGAGCACAGTTAAGTTTAAAAAAGGGATGTTTCAAGAAACAGTTGTCGGAAGTGCTGCATAAAATAGGAATTGCTAAAAAGGCAGTACCGCCGGTAATCCCCCTCCCCCCCCCTCATGTCGGCTCAGGGAAAGTAATCGGCAGGAGTGGGAGGAGGGGTGGTAATCCGTTAATTGATGCAATGCCGACATCTGTTGGACTCACATCGCTTTAGATTGTTTTCATTGTTTATTTATTTATTTTATGTCATTTTAACTACTCCGATTCATATAAAACAGGATGCAAGCATTGAGTTATTATGTACTACGTACTAGAGAAGACGTCCCAACTAGATTTTTTGCTACAAGCGTTAGAGCCAGCTCGCTCCAACTATATTAGTCTGTGGCAGGGCGCTAGACGCAACAATACGTGTGTATTCTGTGTTCTATTTTATTGGAATATGCCTTCATGTGTGTTAAGGTACTGTTTAAAGAATTAAGGAAAAAGATAGAACTAAACAAATCACTTTTCACCTGCATATAAATTATATCGATATAACATGCATTTGACTAGAATTATTTTATCAAATCGCCGGGACATGAGCGGCGCCCATGTTTCGGCGCTTTAGACCTTTTGGTTGCGAGAAAAGAAGCGGTCTAGCGCTGTATGTTTGGATTGTTCAGAAAGACGATAAATTATGGTTTTAGCGCTGCAGCGCACTTTTGTTTTAACTCTTTAAAAATAGAACAAGACGTAGTTCATTATAACTACGTACTAGAGGAGCTATCCCAAGCAAAAGTCTTGTTAAATTTTTTTTAAGTTAAAACAAAAGTGCGCTGCAGCGCTAAAACAAAAATTTATCATTATTCTGGATGCAAGAGATCTTCTCTTTTTAGTGTTGGTCTAGCCAGTTAGCACCAACCAAATTAAGTATACAAAAATGAACCCCTGTTGAGAATAAAACCAGGAGTCTCCGAGTCTAAGAGCAGTGGCTTAGCCGCTAAACCACAGAAACGGTTAAGCGGTTCTTCGTTTATTTCACAGAACAGAAAAAAGATTTCGATTAAGAAATTTTATTTAAAATGTTAATAGTTCTTCAAAGCATACTTAGAATGTGGCACGATTTTACCGACACGATACAACAAAACTAACTTAACGTGTGATTTAGAGGCAAAAGAGCTATCCATGGGAAACTCGGTACAAATATCAAGCGCAGATATTTCAATATTAGAGAATGTTTACACTTACTGAATTGCCGGAATATTTCCATGAGTTCTGTTTTTTAAGTATACGCCTTGAGTACCATTCCTAGTTAGTGTAAGTTGGTTAGGAGGAATGTCTAGATCTCCTCCGCGCTACCAAAAGTATTATAAGCCGTTACTTGGTTCCAGTTGTTAACCTTAGACAGCAGAAATGAAAACCCACCGACAAGCATAGTGAGTTATGGCCCGATCTCCAATCTCGCTGTATAATGCTGAGCCCGACCCTTTAAACTGTCAAACTATTTATGAGCCAAACACTTTTAAGTCCGCAGTTTTCGGTATTTACCTGTGAGTAGTCTCCTTAAGCTCTCGAGTATAGTTGAGCGCACAATTCAGTTCGTTGTCACTGCCGCGATTTATCACCCATCACTATCGCATAAAAGTATTAGGCGCGAACATTTATCAAGCATCTTCGTGGACGTTCTATTATTTGCTATGTTTATTATGTTTCGTGCTACGATTTTGTCATAATAAGATTAAATTAGGAAAGTTTAAAGTCATTTGATTTACCTATCTCAGGTTCCGGTTGAGAAGCGTCCACGAAAATGAAGAATGTCCGGAAGCGAGTGCCGCGACTTTCTTCCGGATATTTCTCGACTTCGTAAAGTATTTTCTGTAGGTACCTTACCACATACTTTCTAATATTTAAGTTTAAATGGTACCAAGGGGGAGCTCGATGGCCTAGCGTAGCAGCTAAGGTTGGCAATCGTCCCCGTTAAGCAAGTTTCGTAAGGCCGGATTACTGGATAGGTGACTAAAAAAACATCTTGAGCTATTCCGTGCTTCGTACGTGAAAGGCACGTAAAGAGGTCGGTTCCGGTTGTTGTAATTAGATGGCAATTGTTAAAACCTACCGACCCGCTTTGGGGACAGCGTGGCCCACCACGCTGTCCCCAAAGCTTAACCCATTATGGCCCGATCTTCCTATGCGCGTCTATGTGGGAAGAGAGAGGGAGAGAGAGAGAGAGAGAAGAGAAGAAAGATTACTTCATAGGGGGGGTGTACTCGCACTATTTAACGGTTTGTATTCACGGGGAGACCAAACACACGACTATAATAGTGAGTAATAATTATATTTGCCAAAGATTGTTTTATACTATCTACAACCGAGAAGCCTTCACGATCACGTTTAAGTGACGATAAAGCCAAAGGTAGAAACGCACTTCACTCGGAGACTTCGACTATTCAGTACCTGAATGGTGTCAAACCACTGGGAATCAAAACCATGATATCTGAGTATAACTGGTGGTCTATTGATTAGACCACAGGTCTTCTAAAGCCTCCTTCTAAAACCCCATTTAATGGAATAACCAATGGGACTCATTCCTTATATGCAATTTCTTGGTTTCCTTTATTTACATGCAAAAGTAGATAAGTACCTACGAGTATATAATACTTTTCATTATATTCAACATTACGTACATTTATATAAATTATTTTTGAAATTTACTTTTTAAAGCTCTGAGATTTTCCGACTGATACTTGTCTAACAAAATATAAGATTTCAATTCAATTGCAGAGGGAATATTTTCATGATTTCAATGGACAGCGCTATTTTCCAAACTCTTTCGGAACAGATCAAATAGACCCAATTGGGAACATCATAACGATGAAATTGCATTGCCTGGACTTTTTTTGTCAATGTGCGTTGCTATGGTGACGGCACGGACTAACTTGTGCAGTTGTATATAGGTCTTTTCTGAACGATTTAAAGGTCATTTTGGCTGATCAGGGCAGCAAAATAAAGATTGTTCCGACTATAACAATGTCGAGTGAAGTGGACAATAGCGTAAAACTGTTTGCCTCACTCGTGGGGGACTTAAGGGCTATTAGAAATGTCTACGAGTCTCATTGAAGCGTTCTGTATGATTTAGTTGTTTCTGTTCTCTGTGCAAATTTTAACACAGATGTTTGCTAGGTTTTAAGTGGATGGTACACACGTAATAATGGTTATTCCAAGCCGTCCAAAGTTGCAAAGTTGCAAAGTTTGAAGAAGTTTGAGGGATAATTTCAATATGCGATCGAAAACATAAATGTATAACAGTACTGTATAACAGTACTGTATAACAGTACTGTATAACAGTACTTCCTCTGCAATGCATCAATCATTATTTCTTCTGCCGCGTACCTACAATGTAATTAGTCGCAAAGTAGATATAAAAATGGTTACTATACGTGTAAAGCTAAAAAAAATCGAATCATTTCTTAAAGGGCTAAACTATGAGGAGACAGTAAAATTACTTCTATTTTTAACATAAACCTCCAACTCACACATACACACACTTACACACTCACACATGTAATAATAAACACTCACTCACTACACACACACGCACACACACATAATAAATTAGGTAAATATTATGCAGGAAAAGTCTGTTCTTTGTTCTTCGTACTTTTATGCAGGAAAAGTCTGTTCTTTGTTCTTCGTACTTTATGATTCATGTTAGTAATTTTAAACGTTTTATTTATTACTTATATTATAACTTTTCTTCAATTATTTTATAATTTTTTACAATCCAAGGCGAACCGTGCGCCCATAATAGAAAAAAATAATTATGTTGTAGGTATTACCTCAGTATTAGGTATTACTGTCTGGCTGCTGCGGGTCAAGCTCTAGCTTATTGCAGAGGCAGATAGATTTAAGTGTTTCATGTAAAGAGTTTTTTATAATAAATTTTATATTTAATATTAAAAATTAATTCAGTTTTGGATTGTTTGTTGCTGAAACTTTGTTTCAAATTAAAATACACAAGCCATACATAAAACATACAGGACCACGTTAATATTTCTTTTGACCACAATAATAATCTTGCAATTAAAACTTTTAAACTAGAGCACAGGGTCACAGGTAAAATTTCTGTACACAACTTTTTATTTCTACAAAACTGAAGAGACTGCTTCTCCCGTTTTTAATTAACACCATGAGAAACTTCTGGCAACACAAAGTAACTGTAACTTTAAACAGGCGATACGAAATTCATTAAAATTAATTATAACGAAACGATGCGCGACGGCGAACACGCAGTAATTGGGCGATTGTGTTTTTACTGCTTTTTGATTTCGAGACGACGATTTTTCGCAAAGTTTTCATTTGGGAGCTTACTAAAATGTCGGTCGATGCTCGTTAATTGTAGTTTTGCTGTTTTATCGTAAGCTAGAAGTAATGCCACGGTCGGGCATATACTTAGTATTTCGAGTTTGCAACATGTCTACTACTTATCCTACTAAACGCGAAAGTTTGTAAGTATGGATGGATGTTTGTTACTCTTTCACGTAAAAACTACGGAATGGATTTGGATGAAATTCGGCATACAGATAGTTTATAACCTGAATTAACACAAAAAATACTTTCTATCCCGATATTCCTACGGGAACGGGAACCACGCGGGTGAAACCGCGAGCTGCCGCTAGTAATAAATATAGTAGTAAATGAATCACATTATATTTAATTGCATTTGTTAATTGTTGTGTTGATAATAACCATGTCAGTAGCGGTAAAAGAATACTACCACCTCTTCCCTTGGGTGTCGTAAAAGGCTACTAACGGATTAAAGACTGCACATACATCCATTAGCATAGAGCGGCGACGGGCTCATCACCTGTCACGCTGTGCATATGTGCAGTCACTATTTAGTCAAAAGTTGACAATGGTAGAGGACTGCTTTTGCTGTCCTCATTGCCTAGTCTCTGACTAACCCTTCGGGGATAATAGTAATGATTATGTATGTATGTATATATTTGTTAATTTAATAGCAGTACTGCATTGAAGTTGCCATTTAACTACGGTAAATTACCGTAGTTAAAATGGCAACGAATCGAAATAGAAAACATAATTTCACCACTCCAGCTACCATATCGGAAATATCAATCGTTCGACCAAGCCCAATAAGCAGGAGGCAGGAGTGGAAAACCATCGCCAATTATAGGGGACGAGTGACTTACGCACGCGTCACGTGATCACGTCGCGGTGTACCACCAGCTCGGAATTAGATTTGAAGGAACAATAAATTATTCATGCTTTTGTAAAGGTGAGTCTGAGCAGGTACATTCGGTGGAAAAAGATCTTAAGAGTTTCTGAATTTTATCTTTTCATTGCAAAGATTATAAAATTTAGCACATTTACGTGGTCAGCCTATAAACGTCTCACGCCTAGGCTCCCTGGGCTCAGGTGAGTTATCGGAAGATTGGAACCTCCCTAGGCTCAGGTATGTCATAGGAAGATTGTACCATAACAAACACCCCACGATAGTAAAATGTGTGTTTGGGAATAATAATAACTATCATCGTTTAAATGTTGTTATAAAAAAATAAGTAAAAAGCATTGAAGAATTTCGACAGTCTTAATCAATATTTCGGCGGCGAAGTGGTCAATGCGGCCGCCCGGTGTGCGTGGGTTCAATTACCACCATAGGTAGTAATTTTTTAACTTTTACTATTTTTTATGCATGACGTAAAAATGTGGCCAAAATCTGGCTAAAAAAATCGAGAAAGTCCGAGGGCGATGGGTTGATGACATCGTCAGGGTCACTGGCAGCACCTGGATGAGATCGGCACGGAACGGAAAGGACTGGCATAAGTTAAGGGAGGCCTATACCCAGCAGTGGGTGGTTGCGGGCTGATTGACTGATTGATAATCAATCAATCAGCCCGAAGCATGACGTAGATCGTTATCAAAGCAAAATAACAAAAAATGGTAAAATAACTAAACTAACATTGATAGAAATAAAATTGCAAGTTACTCTCGCGACTGTACTTCTAAGTACGCATGCAACATTTACTCTGACGAACGGCCGCGCGACGCAACACGAACAGACCGACGAGACGCGACATTTAATTTTAATTTAACCAACTTTGTACGGGGATGTACTAATTAGTTAGTTGTAACTAAAACTCGTGCTGGAATTAAATGAGACGATGAATTTAAAAGGTTTCTTGAGTTCTTTTATGTAACCTGTGTTATGGTTATGGGTGTGTATGGCGCCCTGAAGGAAGTGAAAATATGGGTATATAACATACACATAATCACGACTATTATCCCCGAAGGGTTAGTCAGAGACTAGGCAATGAGGACCGCAAAAGCAGTCCTCCGCCATAGTCCACGTTTCACAAAATAGCGACTGCACATGTACTCAGCGTGACAGGTGGTGAGCCCATAGCCACTCTATTCTGTAGTATGTGCAGTCTTTAGTTCGTAGTCGCCTTTTACGACACCCAATGGAAGAGAGGAGGTGGTAGTGGTAGTACTATTTCACAGCTATGCAACACGGTTATGTAAGGTTTGACGAATACGCAAATACAGCTCACCATCATGCATTGGGCCAGCGAAATGTGGTGGGTCATGATGGCCCATCTCCCCGTGGGCTGATGAATCGTGGGACGGCTGGTGCCCAGCAGTGGGTCGTTTTTGGCCTGATGATGAAGGTTTTACGGTAGGTTTTAATAGTTTTCGAATTTACTGATTATTTTAAGTTAATTTAGATATAAATACTTTTGTTCTTAGATTTCCAATACCTAATTTAAAATAGAAATAAACAAGAATAAAAAGGAGCACTTCCTTTTAAAAAAAATCAACAAGAATAATAAACAGGATGAAAGGAGAATTATTATGAAGGTCAAAGCTAATGATTGATAATAATAGACTTTCAAAATGAAGGTAGGTGTAAGTAAGAACCACAAATAAGAAATCATGTCCTTGTTATGTATTTTGTAATTTTCATATTAGTTATATGAAAATGCATAATTAACATATAAATATTTATATCTGTTTTCCATATTAATAAAAATAAACACCTGCACATTCTCAAATCAGTTTTTTACTGACTCTATTATTTACAATGAAATAATTGACGGAAGGCAATAGTACTACAACTATAGAGTTGTTTTATTATGTGTTTTAGAAGACCAACTATCAATTAATTAAATATAAATCTATTTATTAAACATCTTTCTGTTAATTAAATGTAAATACTTCCAGCAAAATCTTGATAACTCTTCGTATTTAGTTACAAAATAACCTTTACAGAACCCCTCTTTATACGCCAAAACAAAGAAGCGACCATTGCACAGAAACGTGATATCTCTGAAATTCGAGAGTAAGTCGACTAACAAACGCTCGCCCGCATATTACGAAAAATCTATTAACGAACATTACAAGATCCGTTTTTTGACCGCGTTAAGGTCTAAAATCCAATGACAGTTGTGAATAAAGTTGTGTGGCCTAAGCCCTGTTAGCCTTTCCCACGTTGCTTTATTACATCAAACGTAATGCCACGCTTATTATGTAGATAGAAAAAAATATTGTTGGCTGCTTTGCATAATCTGCGGCGTTACAGCGCGACATTAAGTTGTCTCTCAATTGCCAACTTTGCCATTGAAGCTAGTTGAAAATCAACTTTATTATTAACTGCATTAGGTGCTTGAGGAGAGTAAGAAAAATCACAAAATTTGCTTGATATTTCTCTAGGTATCGTGTATTACAACATTTAGAACCATTATAAAACTTTCATTACATACATACATACTTATAATTACGACAATTATCCCCGAAGGGTTAGTCAGAGATTAGGCAATAAGGACAGCAAGACTGCAGTCCTCTGCCATAGTCCTCTTTACACCAAATAGCGATTTATATTTTAATATGTAGTATGTCTTAATATAGCTGCAAAAAGCAAAAAAGCATTCAGGCCAGATTGAGCCCGCCCGCCTGTTCTAAATGCTTCTTGTGATTTCAATCCCGCTCGCGGCATATTTTGCAACACTCTTTCTGAATCGTGTGATCTCTCATCGATGTGCGATAATGATAAGTGTCATAGGTTGAGTAAAGTTACGTATAGCCTATTATACTGGCCCACTGCTGGCCCACTGCTGGGAAAGACTTTCATCATTTTGGTTGGCGGTAGGGTTGTTAAGTCCGCCTGGCTAGCTGCCACCATCTTATATACCTCTGTCGCCATAACAACGATGTTTATAGCATTGTTGTGTTCCGACAGTTAGAGATAAGATAGCCAGTTCCTCAGTGGTTGAGGATTCAGGGTGAAGCGCGCTTCCACCTTCGGCCTTATCGTCACTTACCATCAGAGGGCCTAGCCAACTGGCAAATGCTCGACCGGTGACAGCGACAAAATCGCTCATCAAATTCGCTACGATAAATCGATGTCGATAAGCTAAGGGATTTAGAACATACAGGCTTGACTTAATATTTTTTTGTTTGATGATAATAATCTAACGCATATGTAAGATTAATGAATGGGAAGTAACCACACCGATCACCGAACCTTTTGAGTTTTAGTGAATTGAATGTCACTTTACTAAGAAATTCGGGTAGACTCCTTGAGACAATTTGAAAAGTGAATCGCTTATATCGTCGCAGTTCGCCAGGCAAGCACGTTTGTAAATAAGTACTTATTAGATGACGGGTTACTGACTTACCATAATATGACATTGATATAAGACCAAACCCATTTTTCAGCAAATATAAATAAATTAAGACTGAAGACAACAAGCAAACGCTTTCAAGAATTTCTCATAAATATTATCAACTTGACGTCTGTAATGAAATAAGTGATAACACTAAATGTTACAAACCGCGCGAACATTTAAACAGTTTGATATGAGATACGAGTACCCACTAGGTACAGTGATTAAAACGTTCGCATTTTGTATGAGTACATCGCCTAAAGTATGGCCTATATCGTACCTGCTAAGGCGTTCGGGCTTAATTGTCTAACTACAACACCTATCAATACATGTGTAATTAATTATTGTCCTAAATTAAATAAAATTAAAAACATTCAAGTACATTGTTTTGCTAGTTAGCTTAAAACTAATTTTAAAATATACAAACTAGCGAAGCAGTGTACTGTTACTTGAAAGGTAAATCTATAGGTTCAACTTATGCAAAAAGTCCCCGCCCGCGCGTTAGTTAAAGGATGGGTAACCAAATAAAAACGTCTCGAGCACCTCCGTGCTCCGGAAGGCACGTGAAGCACACTGCGGTTGTATTGGCCCAGGGCGTAGCCTGTTATAGCCCAGTCTCCATTAGTGCTGTCGTTCATGTGGGAAGGCCTGTGCCCAACGGCAGGACGTTCATAGGATGACGATGATGACAACATCGCCTTAATATAGGATTGCTTCATTGTTACTTATTTATAGCGGTAGGTACCGAAAATAATTGAAAATAAAAGCCAAATCATTTATTAAATATACGCCTTCACAGACACAATGACATGATCGTGGTCTCTACGACAAGTTAAAATATTTATTTATTTTACATTATTTATTTCACTGCCATTAATTATGAGTTGGTTGATAATGTTTAGAAATAAAACATAGGATTATTTATATATTTACTTACCAAAAATAATTTTAAAACAATTAATTTTATATAATTACCTTAGTATGTTGATAATGAATCAAGTACAACTTCAATAGCATAATGTTATCACTAGTAGAAATTGATATACTTAAACATTTTCTATAGGTACCTACTGCAAGTAAAATTAAATATCAAGTAAAAATAACATTATTGTTGTATTTCTTAATATATTCTTATTTCTTTACCTAACTCTCTCAAAGTCAAAGTTTATTAAATAGAAGGCTTCACTTTCTCTTATTGACATTAAAACTATATGTAACCATAAAAATAAATGCCAATCGTGTGTATAAGAAGGTACTGATTTTTTAGTACTTACCTAAGAAAATCTTTTTATTAAAGTACTTACTTACAATAAACTTAGAACTAAATTAAATTTATACTTAATTTTTCTCCATCATATAAACAAAATTACTATTTTATTGGTTAAATATATTTATGGCACACTGTTTCTTTTTGTAGAATAAAAATGTTGTCAACGAAAGTACTGTTTTTTGTACCTAAGTAAATCTTTTTAAATAAAGCACAATAAACTTAGAACTAAATTAACTTTATACTTAATTTTTCCCCATCATATAAACTAAATTACTATTTTATAGATTAAATATATTTATGGCACAGACTGCTCCTTTTTGTAGAATAGAAACGTTGTCAACATTAGAGCTCCACAAAATAAACTCATGTAAATAACTAAATTCAACGATGCCAAAGCCACGTTTAATGCAGTTTCATTGTTGGATATGACATGTAGTACACATCCCTCCTTTCTTGTGAGCCTGATGCAGCATTCAATATTGGTGTTATTATCATTAACCGTGATTTTTGAAGGTATCCAGAATCTCCTAAGAAATTAGAACAATATACTTACTTCTAGAAAATTGTCATAGATAAAAAGTTAGTTGGTAAGTACCTATCTATTATACAAAATTGCTAGATATGGTTTTTACCAAATAACCATGTTTGTTCAGCATTCTGAGGAAGTCCATCCACCAAATTATGAGGTAACAATTAAGATTTTTGAATCGTCGTCTCAAATCTGCAAAACCACATAAAATAGTTTTTATCTTTATGTCAATAATCTTTATTCTAGCAATTTTAACAAAACTGATAATTCCTGGTATATCCCAATATAATAATAGGCATAATACTTACCTTTATTATGTAAGTAAGTAATAATTTATTTATTAAAACTTACCGTTTGAACATAGGGACTGATATCTTTTCCTATTATGAAAGATGCTTGTCTGTA
Organism: Scoparia ambigualis; assembly: GCA_963921215.1. Classification (NCBI taxonomy): domain Eukaryota; kingdom Metazoa; phylum Arthropoda; class Insecta; order Lepidoptera; family Crambidae; genus Scoparia; species Scoparia ambigualis. Next base: position 37,879,141 of record OY992506.1, on the reverse strand, counting down.
TAAGATTTAGCAGCTTTAAGGGTACAGTCAATAGGTACATCTTACTACACTTAGAGCGTTGGTTTAATGCTCTAAGATACTACACCTGGCAAATTAAATCTTCCTTGGAACCTGTAAAACAAATAGGCAATCTATGTTATAAATTGATAAATGGACATTATGGGTAGGTTAATTTAATATTTATACAGAAAGTCCCTTACTGTTGTCTTATTCTTGACCTTTCTTGTCATGATTAAAGGTACTTAGGTGGATTTATTTGGCCAAAATGTTTGTATGGTTGAGAGCCTTCACAAATTGTCATGCAGCGACTTGCTCTTCGTTGCGGAAAATGTTGCATGACACACAATTATTTATTAGCACGATATTAGCACGCAATTCCCGGCAGACCTTAGTTAGATATTTGAAAGTTTGTAAACGAGAACTCCGAGAACTATTCACAAGTATAACAAACTCGGGATTTCATTAATTTGCTCCAAGCAACGTCGGAAAACATTTCTTCCTTAGCGCCTGAGCACCATTCTTTGATTATTGCAGTCCACAATAGCCCTAAAAAGAGCATTATTAACAAAACTTTCAACACAACACAACTCTTCCTTCATCAGCTGATCAAACAATCGCCATTTTGTGTGATGGTAAGCGTTAGCTTTTATCTTCAAGGTTTGAGTGATCGTTAGATTAGCGATTCTTGGCTTGTCAAACTGTCAATTAGGTCTATTTTAGCGTAAATTTTACGACGTAGGTAACTTTTGCTTATGTCAATCCCATACATTCTGTTTATCGTAGCGTTGATTTCGTAGCGTTTAATTTGTTTGCCAATTGACTAGGCCCTCAGGTGAGATGAAGGCCAAGCGCTTACCCGTTGTAGAATAAAAAAAAAATATTGTAATCAATTCTTCGCTACAATTGATGGGTATAGGTATAGGTAGCCCGTAAAGTTACTTTTATCATATTGCTATTAAACCCTTACCTGTATAATAAATCTTTATTAAAACGAATCACACTTTATTTCATATAATATATTGTTAACAAAAATCAGATTATCTATCATTCTACCTAAATTTTAAACAAATTCCTTTTCATCGAAGTTAATTCTTTACAATTTGACTTGACATTTAGTCGATTTTATGTAACATAAACATTTCTTTATCACACAGATTAAAACAAGGAATTTATAACAAAGCAGAAACAAAAAGTCTCAAATGAGAAACAACTTAAAATACACAAATAAAATTCCTTAAAAGCAATACTTACTTAAATACTTATGAGAACCATAAAACTAAAATCACCGCCACAGTGCAAATCATACAAAGCAGGATACCTTACAATAATAATTATTGCTCAAGTTCAGCTATTCGTTTTATGTTAGAGAGTTAGGCTAGTACCTAATGAAACATTTTGTTTCATTTAAAATTTCGCGTGAGTTGTAATCGTCATTATTAGCCGAATGACGTTAACTGTTGGACAAAGGCTTCCCCAAAGATCCGCCACCACCAGTCTTGTGCTGCTCGTATCCAGCAGCGGTTTCCCGTGACCTTCAACAACCTTGTTGTAGGCCTGCCTACACGTAAACTTTTGCAAACAATATCAAATAATTTACGATATTTTTTGCACATTACTACTACAAACATCTTAAACTTGCTTCTACCCACTGCCTTCCACAATTACACAGGTTTTCATAAATATCATAAATAACATGTTTATAGCTGTGCCAAGCCGTGTTGCAAAGCGGCTTATTAAAAGAATACTACCACCCTTCTGTTCCCTTGGGTGTCGTAAAAGGCGACTAACGGACTAAAGGATGCACATACATCCAACAGCATAGAGCGGCGATGGGCTCACCACCTGTCACGCTGAGCACATGTGCAGTCGCTATTTGGTGAAATGTGGACTATGTCAGAGGCAGAAGACTGCTTTTGCGGTCCTCATTGCCTAGTCTCTGACTAACTTCGGGGATAATATAGTCGTGATTATATTGAGTATGTATAATATAATAATAAGTAAATATGTAAATTGTTATTGTGTTGATATTTACATTATTTTTATTTTTATTTTAGCCTATATTGTCCTACTGCTGAGCAAAGGCCTCCCCCAAACCCTTCCTCTTAACTTTTAATTAATGTAATTTAAATAACGTAAAGTTAGTGAATCTAACTTTTTTAATAAGCGCTTGAGATCGAAAATATCGTAGGTTTTGTACAAGATGAGAAAAGTTGAAGGTCCATTAAAATCAAATACTTACGGTTCATCCACGTTACGTTTAGTGGAGCAAAGTTTTGTAACACGTGAAAACATTAATTTAACTTTAATGAAGGTTACTAAATGTTATCTATCATGTTGCAAAATTTTGTGCTACAAAAATAAGCTGCGCTGTGGATGCACCGTTAGGTAATCATTCAATCGTTCAAAGTTACTAATTAATAATGTTTTGCTTTAAGGGTTTCTTCTTATTCTTCTTATCGAGTTAGCGACAGTCAAATTTTTCCTGACCAGTAAGCTGCCATGCCAGCAGCCCTGGTTGGCCTCGACATCCTCCTTCGTGCATGAAGTTGGGCACAAGGGACAGTGAGCATGTGTTGCATCGACTGAGGGGAGACTCCAAACTAGCATTCATTTGTGTTATTTTTTTTTTTTACGGAAGTTCCACATAAACATAATCACTCAAGTTACTTAAAAAAATAGTCAAAAAACAATAGCAATCAACATTTTAAATTGTTAACTTGCAATTTAGCATTAAAATACCCCAAAAGAAATAAGACAACTTTTTTTCAGTTGACAATTAAAATAATTATGAGTTTACTACCCTTTTTTGTACTGTGCCTGAACTCCCTGTTGTTTTGAATAGCAATTCAGATGCTTTATAAACGGATCCCTAATGGAACTAATGGCTTGGTTGGAGATAAATGTAGACGACTGTACTCTTAGACTGATTTAGTCCAACATTTTAATAAATTGTTATAGGTTATTGTTGATAATGTCGAATGTATAATATAACAGCACTGTTGTTTAAAATGTACAGAAATAGGTACTTTTGAAATATTGTTAATAATTTATGTTTACATGGAGCATGGCCACATTTTATAGCTTTTGTACTGATTGAAATCAAATTATAGATTTATATAATTGATAATAATGATGATGATGATGCGATCCTGTTATCCCTCATCAGGGACATAGGGCTCGAAGAAGAGATTTCCACTGCTGTCGATCTTGTGCGGCAACCTCCAGGTCCTTCCAGCTGATATCAGCTGATGCAGCCGTTTTTTCAACTGATCGCCTCCAGATGGTACGGGGGCGGCCCGGCCTTCTTTTTCCATACGCTTGCCACGTTACTCGCGTCCGTAGGTTTACCCTTGAGACCCTACACGTGACCCCTGGGTAGTGCTAAATGAGTGACACTGACTGAGTGGTAGAGCCACGCTGCGTTGCAGCACGCATTGGGCCGGCTCGCTCGGGTTAATACCACCCTCTCACAAATATCCGGCGTGAAATAATGGCACTTGGCGCTGTTGTGTTTCGTTCAGCCAGTGAGAGTTCCGGAGGCCCCTTCCCCCCCTTCACAATTCCTATTCCTTCCTTAACCCTATTTCTTTCTTAAACGTCTCCAACGTATCTGCGATTCCTCTGGTTTTGCGGGTGTCCATGGGCGGCAGTGATTGCTCTCCATCAGGTGACCCGCCTGCTCGTTTGCCACCTTCATAAATTAATAAATTAAAAAAAGTTAACCCTTGCTTGGATAGATGGTTGTCAGGTCTCCGCAACACATGTCCAATCCAGCGCCATTTATATAATTGGTTACGCAAATTTTTTTGATCGTCATCTCACCTGATGGTAAGTGACGATAAGGCCTAAGGTGGAAGCGCGCTTCACCCGGAATCCTCAACCACTGAGGAACTGGCTACCTTATCTCTTAATTGTCAGAACACCGTAACCGTTAACACTGTTAACCGTGTCGGGTAGCTGTGAAAGAATACTACCTTTTCCCTTGTGTTTCGTAAAAGGCGACTAACGGACTAAAGACCGCACATACATTCAACAGCATAGAGTGGCGATGGGTTCACCACCTGTCACGCTGAACACATGTGCAGTCGCTATTTGGTGAAAAGTGGACTATGGTAGAGGACTGCTTCCTCGTTGCCTAGTCTCTGACTAACACTTCGGGGATAATAGTCGTGATTATATGTATGTACGTCAGAACACAACAATGCTATAAACATCGTTATGGCGACAGACTTAGATAAGATGGTGGTAGCTAGCCAGTCGCACTTAACAACCCTACCACCAACTAAACCAAGAACACAAAGATATACTTACCGATGGGAATCGAACCCGAGATTTCTGGGACTAAAACCGGTGGCTTAGCTACTAAATAAACCACGGAGGCGGTAAAAAACGGTAAAGATCTATAGAATATAAAACTTCAAAGCAAAGTCTGCAGATGTAGATTTATAAGATTTTGAAGTAAATACTTTTTTCAAAGATAACGAAACGTAGAAAAAAAAAATAAAAAAAGTCTACCTCAGGCGAGAATCAAACCCGCGTCCTCCGCAATCCGTGCGGCTGCGTTGACCACTCCGCCAACAAGGTATTGGTTTGACCGACGAAATTTTTCAACGCGTTTGACTTTATGTTTTTATAGCAACAGTGCTTGAGGTAGACAATTTTTCAACGCTTTCGACTCCATGTTTTTATAGCAACAGTGCTTGAGGTAGACATTTTTTCAACGCTTTTGACTCAATGTTTTTATAGCAACAGTGCTTGAGGTAGACATTTTTTCAACGCTTTTGACTCTATGTTTTTATAGCAACAGTGCTTGAGGTAGACATTTTTTCAACGTTTCGTTATCTTTGAGTTTATTTGAGCGTCTTTTAACGCCACTAATCAATTATTACGAAATTTTTAAATAAATAATTATATAAGTAAGTACAATGTTTTTATATGGGCATGCACAGAAACAATTGCGTATTTATGTACAAATAGATAAATAAGTTACCCCGAAAATTCAATAAGCGGAATCGTTTTTTTTCACATCAAACGTTCCAAATTTAATAATGCATCACTTTATTAGGAAACGATATTTATCTGCAAAGGAAAGTTTGCTTAATGCGTCCAAGTAGGTACGCTTTCCGGGGGGATCATAGCAATTTCCTTGGAAAAACAAGGGGTTGCGAAACGAAATAACATAAATTTTTAATGCTTCACCATTCGACTTTTTATTGAAGTTTTTTGTTCTGTTTTGTTCATCGATCCTGTTTTGTTTTGGGCGACGACTGAGTTTTAAAGATTTGGCCGAAGCGCAATTATTGGGACCTTACTGACTGTTCATTACAATTGTTATATTGATTTCTAATAGATAAATTTATATCGATTACAAAGAGCGAGACATTTATTACTAAAATAAACAGGCATTCGATATGTACAAAGCTGGGGCGGAGCCAAGTTTCTTATAAATATTAAGAACTGCGTTAAATAACGAGACCTTTAAGATTATGAAAGACTAGTGACCCGCCCCGGCTTCGCACGGGTTACTACCCGTACCCGTACCCGTACCTAAACAAATTATTGCATATAACCTTCCTCGATAAATGGGCTATCTAACACTGTAAGAATTTTTTTAATCGGTCCAACAGTTCTTGAGATTAGCGCGTTCAAGCAACCAAACTCTTCAGCTTTATAATATTAGTATAGACTTAACGATACAGATAGGCGGATATTGTCGACTACCGTACATTTATCAACGTAACTCTGTCAACTCGGCCACCATGATATGAAGCCCTAAGGAGCAGAGCGGGGAAACCTGAAAAGTTAATCTTTCTTGGAATCCGCTACGCGTAGCCATTAAAATTTAATCTTGGTGCCAGCCATTTTGTTGATGAGAAGAAATGCCTGTAGTGTACACACACTACGTGACTTAAAGGAATTTCACTACCAAACAAACCTTTGATTGGGATCAATAACCTCTCAGTCTTGGCAACGAAATGTCTAAAAATTTTGACAGCAGGTGCGATTTGGCGGGAATTTAAATTTGCGAAAATGGAAAAAAAAATAAAAATATAAAATCGAACGCAGTTCATAACACGATGCGTAAAATGTACCACAGAATCGAAATAATCGACCTTGTTCATACTAAAGTAGTCTCTAAGTGTATTGAAACACGGTACAAAGTCAATTGGAGAGCGCGGCCAGCGCGGCCATATATGGCCGCGTGGGGTCTGACGGAATAGCGAGTTTTTAGATGCAGCCAAATCTTGCGGATTGAGGGGTTCCGATGCATGCGCTAAACCTCACACCATCAGAAGCACCACTAGAAGAAGAAAAGCTTTTCTTTTTCTGCGCTTTACTAGACATTTGTAATATATTTGACGACTTTAATAATTAATTTCAACCCTTTTTTAGAACAACCAAAGACTATCGTGGTGTAACTGAAAGTGTATATGAATGGTTTCTAAAATAAAAATTTGCTCTCTGACATATGTAGTATGTCATAAAGAAACAGTTCGCTTATAGCCTTGTCGTGAAGCGACATTTAAAAAAGAAAAGATGATAAGAAATTAACAAATATTTATAAGACAAAATAAAATTACAAACAAAAGTTAAAAAAAAGGTGAGTGAGGATGGTGAGTATGGAGGTGATGATGGTTAAAAATGAAGGTTGATGATATAAAAAGTGAAGGGGTAGGTGCAGCTGACGTGGAGGCAGGCGAAGGTGTGGAGGCAAGCACTGAACTTGGCAGTCGTCGAAGGGCGCAGGCAAGTGAAGACAGGCAGGCGCCGTTAGGCAGGCGTCGGTAGGCGAAGGCTAGCGAAGGCAGGCAGGCGCCGACAGGCAGGCGCCGGTAGGCGCAGGCAGGCGCAGGTAGGCGCAGGCAAGTGAAGGCAGCAGGCGCCAGCAGGCGCAGGCTGGCGAAGGTGCAGGCAGGCAGGCGCCACCAGGCGCAGGCAGGCGAAGGTGCAGGCTGACAGGCGAGACAGGCACAGGCAGGCGTAGGCACACGCGATGACTGGAGGCTGTAGTCTTCCAATTCGGAAGCTGGTGTTTGTATTTGAAGACTAGTCCTTCCAATTTGGAAGAGGAAAGTAAGGAGTCTTGACCTTCCAATTCGGAAGCTGGTGATCGTCTCAGTAGACTAATCCTTTTGAATCAAAAGCTAGAGATATAATGATTAGTCGTCTGCTGAACTTTATAAAGAAACCTCGGTTTCTGAGTTCTGCATAAATTTCAAAATAATATTTTTAAAACGCTGAAATCTAGATGGCCAAATGTAAAAAATAAGAAACTAAAAAGCTTGATTGAATTACGTTGATAAGTTGCGTAGCAATGAAGCAAAAAATAAGTTGTCAGATACGTCAAAACGTAACCAAAACACAATATTTAGTAAATAGAAAACAATTAAGGTGAGATAAATGTAAATATTACAATGAAAAACGCATAATAAGATTATCGAAGTGATCCGAAACTTGTGGGATACGTAAAAGTGTCGAAAAATAGTGTCCGAAGTTTCGTGATTTAGATCACGTAAGTAAATGTGTTTAGATAAAGGAATTGTGATGTGTGTAGTGTAGTGTGTAGTTACTAAATCATTATGTATCGTTGCAGAAGCGAGGAAAAATAAAGACAAATACATAAATAAGACGAATGTTAAAATATGAGATGATTACATGAAATTAAAAGGTACCTGGGAAGTGGAAAAGGTAAGTGGTTTCACCACAGCCTAAAGCCAAGCAGCTTTTCAATTTACTGAATGTATTACAACTCAGCTTAGTCCAAAACTTGACTTAACAACCTCGTCCCGGGTCGACAGTGCCGCTGGTAAGCCTGCAGTATGCCGTGACGTCTCGTAAGCATTTGGATTAGCTAATGTATTCTGAGGCTAAAACTGTTTTGCATACGTTAACATATTTGCATATCGGTAACAGTAATTAGTAAATTATTGTGAGTCTATGCTAATTGTTGTGTGTAGCCGGGGCTATGATTAAGATGGCTTTGTCTTCTTAGTAACCACCTACATTGCCAAGTTCGTCATAACTGTATGTTAAAATCTCGTTATATTACGTTTACATTCAGTTAATTTTATTAGATACGTACCGAAATGGTACGCTTTTGAGTTTATGTGTTTTTTAATCTTCTATTACTAATAGTGTTTATTTATGACTAGTTTCTACCCACGGCTTCGTGTTCGACAATTATGTGAAACATTATTTTACTCCTTATCGTATTTCAAAACTTATCGCTGCGTTAGAGTGAACCCATTTTTCATACAAGAGTATTCATTCACCTTTATGAATAGGTTAACAGGATTATTAATGTGTTAATAACGTATTTACAACTATCTATAAAAAATAGTCATAGGCCATAGTCATTAATTCTTTATTTAAATAAACTTAAAAGTTAAGTGTTTTCTAATCGTGAAAAAAAAATTGTCATCATATTTTAGCTGTGGAGAAGAACGGGCGCAAGAAACTTCACTGCTTTGTATAGAACTTTACTGTTTTACGACGAATAAAAAAGTACGTCTCGTTATTATATTTAAAGATTATTATAGCAATGCAAAAAGTAATAAATCTTTCTATATACTTTTCCTTAACGTTGAAATATCGTTGGGAATGAAGAAATCATGCGCGGTTCTTTACGAGGCGCCTAACACGGGATGGGCGGGCATCCGGCGGATGATTTGGATGTTATCCAAAACATAACCGGTAACGGCGTGGCAGGAATTGGTATGTTATGTTACTCATGTGTTATTCGATTGCGATGGATTAGAATTGGAAAGGCATATAATATGGACATTAACGGTTCTTAGCGACCCATTTTGAGACAGTCGGATGTGTACTCCTACCATATTTTGAACTTTATAATATTGAGATAATATAGAACACCAATTAAATATATTATATATATTAACACCTGCGTTATGAAGAGTTAAGTCGACAATGACCAATCTGTAAACCAAAGTAATTACTGATACGTTATTCGATTGTGATGGCATGGATTTGGACATTACGGTTGTTAGCGTCTGGAGAATATTTACTTAAAACTTATTTTGAAAATACTTTAATTTTCTGCTGTGAAAATAAAAACGGTGTTATCAAGACATATTTTAACCTTTTACATTTTGCCATTGTAACAGAATACATGGAGTAGTTCCATTTTTTTCGAAATGTAAGGTTTTTAATTATGTAAGTAGGTATTTATTTTATGACGAAGAAAATTTTAAGCTTATTCTCACTTGATAATAGCCGATGGTAGCTAGAAATGATGGATATGGTAGCACTTAACACTACAAATCCTACCACCAACCAAATCGAGTTCCAACTAACTACCTATACGTTTGGCCACTGGTAAGCCTTTAATTTTATTGACAAATCACCCTTCATTTTTCTCCATCCCCAGTAAAAGCACAGTCATTAAAACTTTCATGTTACCGAAGCGATAGGTGCGTGTGTTAATGCTACATTATGTAGAGGTCCAGAAAATGTAGCCAAAAGATCAATGTCAAGCATTTTATGAAAAAAATGTTCATGTTTGGAAACAATTAAGGTTGTATGAGCTAAATCCTTTTCCTTCACATAAAGTAAAAAAGGATCGACAGCTGTTATCTTTCTTCTTCTTGCCTTTATTTATCCGGTCGGTGACACGCCGTGTGCTTTTATATGTCGGTAATTACGAATATCGAAATAAAATGGCTTAATCGATAAAAGTGGAGTGCTATACGTACCTATTTATGGTGACCATTATTGTGGAGTGTAAATCAAGTGCCAACGGTGCAAGACAAGACGACCAGTAGCCTAATTCACGTAACAAAACTTCACCGACATGCAAGCGATTTGATCGCTGAAGTCACTTTTCGTATTCACGTATCAATCGCACGATTTTGTTTAAGTTTGTTTTGTTTAAGCGTATTCACGTGCATTAATCGAAGTTCGATCGTTGCCTCCGCGGTATTCACCTATTATTTTGACGTTTAGTTTTATCGGATTTCAGCGATTACACGTCAAATTAGACAATTTCCAAGTCGTTGGAAAAAAATAATAAACATCCATCATCATTCTGCATGTTTTGTTAACAAAAAGTATTTGAATTTATTTGGTTGAACTGTAATGGCAACATTAAGTTTAAATAGTTGACAAATCGCTGAGTTGCGTTCTCGGACCAAAATTTGGTCCAAGGTTGCGTTCCTATCGAATAATCGTTCTAGCGAAATGACAGGTGAATACGGATTTGTGACTGTTTTCAATAGGACGACTTCTAAACGTAAACGACATTTCGACTATTACGAAATACGTGAATCAGGCCACAGGGCCTTGGGAGCAGAAAAAAGCACGCCGCCGTTAAAGGTCTGCCAGTGTTACTTTATTAAATCTATTATTATTGGGATAGAACTCCGCGAATCGGGATATTTGCTAAAAACCATAGATGTAAACAATAGAGGAAGATACGTTACCAGCCGTACCGCGCTCGCGGGTTGGCTTTTGAATCAAGTCGCCTGAATTTGAAGAAACTAATACTGTGGGGGTGGGGGGGGGGGGGGTTCTAAGGGGTTCTTAAATAAAGGTTTGTTCATACTAAAGTAGTCTCTAAGTGTATTGAAACACGGTACAAAGTCAATTGGAGAGCGCGGCCAGCGCGGCCATATATGGCCGCGTGGGGTCTGACGGAATAGCGAGTTTTTAGATGCAGCCAAATCTTGGGGATTGAGGGGTTCCGATGCATGCGCTAAACCTCACACCATCAGAAGCACCACTAGAAGAAGAAAAGCTTTTCTTTTTCTGCGCTTTACTAGACATTTGTAATATATTTGACGACTTTAATAATTAATTTCAACCCTTTTTTAGAACAACCAAAGACTATCGTGGTGTAACTGAAAGTGTATATGAATGGTTTCTAAAATAAAAATTTGCTCTCTGACATATGTAGTATGTCATAAAGAAACAGTTCGCTTATAGCCTTGTCGTGAAGCGACATTTAAAAAAGAAAAGATGATAAGAAATTAACAAATATTTATAAGACAAAATAAAATTACAAACAAAAGTTAAAAAAAAGGTGAGTGAGGATGGTGAGTATGGAGGTGATGATGGTTAAAAATGAAGGTTGATGATATAAAAAGTGAAGGGGTAGGTGCAGCTGACGTGGAGGCAGGCGAAGGTGTGGAGGCAAGCACTGAACTTGGCAGTCGTCGAAGGGCGCAGGCAAGTGAAGACAGGCAGGCGCCGTTAGGCAGGCGTCGGTAGGCGAAGGCTAGCGAAGGCAGGCAGGCGCCGACAGGCAGGCGCCGGTAGGCGCAGGCAGGCGCAGGTAGGCGCAGGCAAGTGAAGGCAGCAGGCGCCAGCAGGCGCAGGCTGGCGAACGAAAACGAACAGTGTTACTTTATTAAATCTATTATTATTGGGATAGAACTCCGCGAATCGGGATATTTGCTAAAAACCATAGATGTAAACAATAGAGGAAGATACGTTACCAGCCGTACCGCGCTCGCGGGTTGGCTTTTGAATCAAGTCGCCTGAATTTGAAGAAACTAACACTGTGGGGGTGGGGGTGGGGGGGGGGGTTCTAAGGGGTTCTTAAATAAAGGTTTATTAACATTTTAGCTGCCGCAATTTCGTTAAAATATTAAAAATCATTTGAAAGTTTTGTCAAAATCGGCTATAAACACGAAAAATTTACCGTTTTTAGGTCTCTAAAAAGGTTAGGTCTCTAAAAGTCTAAAGAGTTAATTAAGTTAGGTTAGGTTAGTTGACCAAAAACGCGCGAGCCGAGCTAGCGAAGCGAGCGTGCCGCGGGAGCGGCCGGCGAAGCGCCAGAAACGACGTTTTTGTAAATTTCTATACTTTTTAAAAATTAACATAACTTTAAAACTACTTGTCTGCGGCAGGAGGGGTAAGTGGAGGGTACTCCTCCCTCCTCTCCTCCCCTTCCCCCCAATTTAGGCGACTCGATTCAAAAGTTTTACCACAAAACATAACCTCAAAATACACCTCAAACTACTTGTTTGCGGCAGGGGGGTAAGTGGGTGGGCGCTCCTCCCCCTCCCTCTATCCCCTCCCCCTCCCCTCAATTCAGGCGACTCGATTATAAAGTTTTACCCAATAATATTTTCATTGTAGAAAATATTTAATATGATATTGATTGTCATGCATGAGCGAGTTTCATTTATCGTGCGTCGTCGTCGTCGTGGAACTTTGAGGTGCTTGCTGACCCACTCGCTTAGCGTAGCTCTGTCTCACTCGCTTGATTGACATTAGCTGTCACAGTGTCACACTACAAAGAGTATGTAGTTGAGTAGGACCAGGACTTTTTCTTGATTCATACTATTATGGGCATGCCGTATCTTCCTCTATTGTTTACATCTATGCTAATAATAGAGATAAAATTCTAAGGCCTAAATTATATAGTTTAGGAGTTTTAAAAACCTGAGACCTCCGTGTCTAAAACCGATAGTCAGACAGCAAGACACGAAAGCGTTAACATAATGCACGTTATCTAAAAACTAGCTATTTGTGCTCTCGATGTCACTTTATAAGCGCAAACGTCACAAAGACCGCCAGCAAGCAGCGAACGGAGTTAGATTAAACTCTAATTAGAATAACGTTTCATTAATCTTTCACACGCCACACACCAGAGGGATGAGTGATTGCGATATTCCAAGGAAAACTAAATATTATATCTGTTTGTGACTTCAGTTAAAGTGCAAGCGAATATGTGTCTTGTTTAGTGGAACTAGAATATGATATGAGAGTGGTTGTAAATTTAAAATGAAATTGTGATTTTGTTTTAGTGGTTTGGTCCCGTGTATAAGCGCTAGCGGAGAAATATTATCTTTTGTCTTCCTTCCTTCCTTCTACACCTTTTACGATATTATGTTGAAAGAGTTAATTCAGAACTGTAAAGGTGACAAATCATCCGTTGAAACATTATGACTATTTCATATACATACATTCGCTGTAAAAATAAAATAATACAATAAAACTAAATCATTTACACACAGAGTGGAATCGGCTATTTTAATATAATAAAAACGTAGTATTTCTTTGTTTATTTGAATGAATTATGTCTGAAACCACAGAATCGATTACGTTAATATTTCGCGGGGAAAGGAAGGAAGTAGCCTATAACCGTCTCCAAGGCTCCATCTACGTCAGTTCCAAAATACAATAAAATCAATTCAGTTAAAGCGTGAAAGCGTAACAAACAAACCAACTCAGTTTCTTAATTAATTTTATAATATTAGTTAGGATGCCTAATTAAAATACGTGTTTTAGGTACTACAGTGCCCTTTTCTGAGGATTACGAAGCCAATTAGATTCACCCATACAAAATTATAATATTTATACCTCTGTCTATCGCTTCTACCAACGCCTAACATAAATTCTATTTAGATATTTACAGTGATCTCAGCTTGTATGATACTCATATCTTTCATTTTCATGAGTTATGGATTTTGCGTGGAATCGTTGAGTTATAGTCGGCCATTTTGCACAGGTTCTACAGATGTTCAATTGTTTGACATTTTCTAGTTAAACCTTTTCTAAGAAAGAAAATTATACAGAATGTGATCTTATTTATCACTGCCAACTCCGTAGTCACACCAGCTTATCACACCAGTATGACAGTTTTTTACACTGCTGATTTTACGACACTTCAGATCGCTTGTCATTACTAACTAGTGCTGTCCAAGTTAAACTACTTAACTAAAATAAAAAAGCGTTTAAATTACATTTTTGCTTATATTTTTAATTTAATGATTGAAGGAAATGTCCCAACGATATTTTTTTTTTGTAACTTAAAAATATGATTATGATTATTTGAGCAAACATACAATAAGAAGAAAGAAGTTTGATGACTCTTTCAAACAAGGCGTGAAGTAGCACCTTGGGGATCGGCAGGGTGAGGGCGACGATTATACGTCTTGTTAACGCCGCACCAGTTGTGTTCGCACCTGGACTCCATTACCACTTAACATCACACTTAACAGCAGGTGGAGTGTAGCCATCTGGAAATGTCTGAAAACGACTGTGGATATTTTACAAATTCAGAATCGAGGCTCGCCAAAATTCGTATGGGATTTTGCACAGTAAGGTTAAAGTAATACTGCTCAAAGAAATGACAGTAGGGCCCCAGGTGGTGGTTTAAAATAAGTTACCGATGAAAACCCACCTATGGTACAGAAAATTCATTTCGAAACTACCTTCAGTGCGGATGTTGGCGACAATGCGTCTCCCCCCGCCTCCGATAGCGAATTTCATTTAGCACCGGAACGGGCTGACGTGTGGACGGGCCGATTTAATTTCCTGTCTCATACATACATATTTATTTCGTGTCTAATGCGCGTACTTATTCAATCGGAGATGATTTATGCATTGTTGTTTGTGCTGTAAACAGGTAGATGGATTTTAGTGAAATACCATTATTGACACTGGAACTCGGCAGTACCGACTACTAACTGAATCAATGTATCGATATACAGAGAAGATAGAAGATGTTTCTGATGGTGAATATGTCCACTCGAAAATAATCGTACATACTTATTCTTTACACTCACAGTCAGAAGACTGATTGCATGATGACATTTGAAAAAGAAACAATGGTTATTATTGGGATAAATTTTTATCAGTGAAAGGTTCGGTCATGTCATGAGTACCTTTACCTATTCAACGAGCATGTATGAATAATTTTATAAGAGTAGTTTAAACTTGAAAGAAATGGGTCAGGATCGTATAATTATTATTATGGAAAGCTAATGACGAACTTGGACTCAATGCATCTTACATACCATTAACACATGGGGAGATCGGGTTAATACCACGACACGACGCGCGACGACTCTATATGAAATAAATATTTTTTATACAGTTTATACTTTTGGAATATTTCAGTTTTAGTTGCAGCGTCAAAAGTATGTTTTCATATTTCTCTATGCCATTGGATCCCACTTCTAGAAGGGGAAATGACCCGACGCTAACGGTCTCAGTAAGCGCTGTACGGCTCATCTCAGTTCATTCAAACAAGTGAAATGTATACATTATTCTCTTTGAATAAACAAAGATTGCATTACTCAATAAACTGGGGTGGAGAACTGCTTCTCCATCTATACAATTCATTTTAGAATCAATTATTTTCAATGGAATATAGCCGTTATGGACTTGCTGTTAAGGTGTGCGTCGCTGTAAAAGCACTGCGTTGTTTTTATTAGACTTTCCGTAGTAGGGTAGGTCGAGGCTTTCACTATATGGTCGAGGGAAGCGGTTGCTATGGCAACGGCACGAATGCCTCTGGTGGACTATGCTGTACACTTAGAACTTTAGACAGAAAATTCGAATGGTAGTTGAATAAACTCAACACAGTTATACAAAGGAATTGTTCATTAAAGAAACGATAATTGATTTACTTCAAACTAACACTTTGAGATTTGAGAAGAAGTCTGCATTTGTGGAAAAGTGGGAAAGTGAAGAATCTGCATTTTCGTTTTATGATTTGTCTTCTTGTGTTGGCAAACTAAACAAAAGAGTGCACCGGCACTTTTCAGTCCTCATTTCGGCTTAATACCACTTGCCAGTCAACATTACTATTCTAACATTATCATCTATTATGAAACAACAAAAAAATACTATATCTTCCAATCTTTAACGTTGGTTAAAGATCTGAAGATATAGTACCACATTACCGCATAAAGCCATATACAAAGAAGAAAGAAGAAGCACCTTCATTCTTATTTTTATTGGATGGAATTATTGGATTATCACACCACGATGATTTCACCGTGCCTGGTGGTATTTAACCGATGAAACTCGTGCACTGAAAAACAATCATCACGGCGCACGGTTTGCATGCGATGCCGCTCTTTTTAAATTTATTTTTTTTATTTATTTATTTATTAAATTCAAGTAACAAGACTCATTTGTTAGTAACAAAGTTTTTACTTAACCTTAGTAGAATATTAAATATAATTATAAATACAAAAATAAATAGTGGAGCGACCTTTCCGCACGCAAATCACCGTCGCACCACCCCAGCAGATGTTGCGCAGCAATGATTCACGTACGGACAGTCCAGCCTGCTTGCAATCATGCTTAGGACACTGTTGTCGCTGCCCCTCACCCTGCGCACCAGGGAGGCGCATCGCTTCCGCATAATCGCGTAAAAGCAGTCTACCCGCGCTTCTGCAAACATCCCTGATGCACTACAGTAGCGGGGCAACCCCAACAGTACCCTAATAATAAGTCATTTGGACTCCTCGGCGGGAAAGTGAAGTTTTATTTTCTGAAACGTTTATAAACGCGCACGCATGAGCAAACCAGTAAAACATCACTTTTCAACTTCAACAAATCAATGGGTTTGGGGAATATCATTTACCATTAACACTCTTATTGCCGTTCATTATCAGATGATAATAGATAATTATGTAATTATAAAATATAAAATATAGTAATATTATGCAAAGAAAATATTTACTACTATCTCTCTTATTTAATACTGGTTAAATGTGCTGACAACACCAAGCCATTATTTAAGAAAAAAATGTCAAAGATCGTTTATATGGGTTTCGGCCAAAACGGTCAACGGGTGATCTTCTAGCGTACGTCACACATCTCTGGGGTGAGGCTATTGACAAGCGAGGCGAGTCACTGGCAGTTAGCCTTGACATAGCCAAGGCTTTTGATCGGGTCTGGCACAAAGCTCTTCTCTCCAAGCTCCCGGCATACGGTTTGCCCGCTCAGTTCTGTACCTGGATTGCTAGCTTCCTGCATGAGCGTAGAATCCGTGTCCTTTCGGATGGATGCGCTTCGCGGTTCATGTGAGTGAACGCTGGTGTTCCTCAAGGCTCCGTTCTATCCCCCACGCTGTTCCTTCTGCATGTCAATGACATGCTTCCTCTTGGAAACATTCATTGCTATGCAGATGATAGCACAGCGCATGGGGGATATAACGGTCACCCAACGGCTGGGCGGGTAGACACCGAAATGAAGCGAACAAATCTTGTCATTGAGCTCGATCGGGTGTTGGACCTAATTTCTAAATGGGGCTCCGATAATCTGGTGGAGTTCAATGCCAAGAAAACACGGGTGTGCGCGTTCACAGCGAAAAAGTCGCCATTCCTTCCCCTTCCCTCTCTTCAGGGTACATCTCTAAGCCTGCAGAGCAGTATTAACATGCTCGGTATGAATATCCGCTGCGATCTGAACCAAAAGAACTACATCGAAAGCGTGATTAAAAATGCCTCACGTAAACTCGGTGTCCTGAACAAGGTGCGGCGATTCTTCACGCCTGATCAGTTGTGTCTATTATACAAGACACAGGTGCGGTCTTGCGTGGAGTATTGCTCTCACCTTTGGGACGGCTCCGCAAAGTACCTTCTCGATGCCTTGGACAGATTGCAGCGCCGCGCTGTGCGCATTATCGGCAATGCGGAGGTCACTAAAACTCTCGAGCCTTTGCAATTGCGTAGAGATATTGCGTCACTCAGCGTCTTTTACCGTTTATACCATGGCGAGTGCTCTGAAGAACTCTTTGACCTCATCCCTCCTTCTCCCTTCCTCCATAGGAGTACGCGTGCTGTTCTCCGGAGTCACCAATTTACAGTCTCTAACATTCCATCACGCACAAAGAAATTTGGTGACTCGTTTCTTTGTCGCACTTCCAAAAGATGGAATAGGCTACCACCACACGTATTCCCTCCTACCTATGACATAGGGTCCTTCAAACGAGGCGTGAAGAAGCACTTTGTGGGCCGGCAGAGTGAGGGTGACTGATGCTACGTCTCTTACGCTGCACCAGTTGTCCTCGCGCCTGGACTTCATTTCCACTTAACATCAGGTGGAGTGGGGTCATTTGCCGGGCTTATCATAAAAAAAAAATGTGATTTGCGAAATGGAAAGCCATTATGGTCTCTGAGACCCCTCCGAGAAAAGAGCGTGATTTATGTAGGAATGTATGTTTGTATGTCATTTGTGTAGGCAAATGCAGTCATTTATCAGTCATCTAGATGACTTACCACAATAATGATAAGCGCAAGTGAAGTCCAGATGCAAAAACAGCCAGTGAAGCACTACTCTTCACCAGATTTTCAATCGTCAAAAATGTATTATGCTGCATCAGCCGTTTTCACCATGTGAACGTGCAAGTATTTAAAGGAAGTTTAAATTACCCTGTTATACGAAGGAAGGAATACCTGTGTCTTCATATTATTATGTTCTCGGTTTGGTTGATGGTCAGTCTGGCTAGCTATCACTATCTGATCAAAATATGTTGCCATAAAAACAATGTTAATACCGATCTGAACTGAATTTCTGATAGGTTGAGGTAAGATAGCCAGTTCCTCAGAGGTTCCTAGTTTCACCTTTGGTCTATCGTCACTTAAAATCAGGTAAGATAAAGATGAAGCAGTTTTATTTATCGGGCCGCTGCGTTCCACATAATTATGCTTAATTTCTAAGTCAAAGTAATCATGAAGATATCGAAACCTTATTGAGCAAACTCTAAAGATTGCTGAATCACCCCCTTTTGCATGAATAGCCTGTAATTTGACAGGGGTCGCCAACAGTTTGCGGCTGAGTCGACTGATTCGCCATTTAATCGGCGGCAAACAAGAACAAACTTCGTCAGATCTCTCTCCGTGCTTATTACGCAGAAATGAAAATTAATGGTATTGTTCGGTTTGAATTGTGGAGTAAAAATTGTTCCGATTTATCATTTTTAACTTTTAGTGTAAAAAGTCTTTTAGTCTAAAGTCAAGAGGCATATATAAGTTATTTTGAGGTGGTAACGTTAGGGAATATATTGCGTGAACCCAATAACTTTTTTTAAAGAATTATTTAAAGACTTACTTTAGATGTCAAGTGGCTTGTATGTGTGTGTAAATGATAATGTAAATCAGGTATGTATAATAAATACGTATTTCCACACTAATTACCCTGGCAGAAACAATAGCTGACAATAGCGACTCGTCGCCTCATTATTAGAGAGTTGTTACCTATATAAAAATAGGTAAATCATGAATGTTACAATTAACGTCTTTGAGTGCGGCAGTCAGACTTATAATGCATATAGGTACAAGTTCTATTAGCATCTACGGCACTATAAGAGAAGATAAAGAAACTGCAGCAGCTGTTCTGTTAAGAGAAATACAGACGAAATACTACTTACTTATTCTATCTTTTGAAAACTCAATGCAGTCCGTCCAATAACAGAAAAGACATTAAACCTCTTTGCACTGAAATGAAAAATCCTGTCCACAAAGGTTCTGTGCTCAGGGCTTCCGCATATCTCTCCATTGCATGATATTGCAGTTACATGAGATCTCTTCTTATTGTGATTCGCATAATATGGACAATTTCAGATGCAATATTTACATTGTTGAGAATATTGTAAAGACGTTCATAGAGACGTTCTGAATGGGTAAAGTAAAAAACATTTTTGACGATTGAAAAGTGCTTATTTGAATAAGAACATGTTGTATTTGTATTATGTTTGTATATCTAGCCGGTTAGGTAAGTTTTCTGTGCTCTTATTTATGCCTTAAAATTTCACTGGACCCTTCAAAGCTAGACAATGCTGCTTGCTGACAAAAAATTTAATATAAATAAAATAAAATGTTGGTTCTAGATATCAAGATTGAATGGAATGGAAAATCTTGGCACTTGGACTTTGCTTTGTTAAATAATAACATAAACAGCTAACTTTTTCGTTACTTTGAAGTGCTATAAAATTTAAATGAAACAATTAAGTACATTTTTTATATTCCAAGTGTCAACCGTTTTTAACATAACTGGGCAAACATAATATTTGTGCGTATACACAAGTGTGTTGTAAAAAAGTATACGTTCTATCTAGAAGAATAGAATTAATTCCAGATATATAAGTTTTAGCAAATATGCATACTGCATATTGTCACAGTTGTTCAATCAAGCAACCATTTGGTATCTATCATTAATATGCCCTTTGCGGGCATCACTACAAACACTTGTATCTTATGTTACCTTAATTAACCGTCTAAAGAACATACTACGAGTATAATAACGTAATTGTTTTTACAAAACAAAAGATGTTTAACACTTATGACAGTTTTATCAATAAGGTCACGCTCGAGGGTTAGCGGCAAAGGCGTTCGGTTTTTGATCTAAACAACTTTCGCAAATAAAAGCTCTTCCGTGCTTCCACACACCAACCCGCAATGGGCCAGCGTGGTGGGTTACGGCCCACTTTACCCATGTGGGAGTCCCCACAGGAGTAGGACATTTATGAGCTGATGATGATGATGATGATTCATATTAGTTCGTCTTTTTAGTTTAGAATAGGTAGGTTTTAACTGTCTCCGTGGTCTAGTGGCTAAGTCATCGGTTTCAGACCCAGAGGTCCCGGGTTCGATTCCGAGCGGGGGGTAAATCTTTGTGTGCTAGGTTTGGTTGGTGGTAGGGCTGTTGAGTTCGTCTAGCTAACTACCACCATCTTATCTAAGTCTGTCGCCATAACAACGGTGTTTTTAGCATTGTTGTGTTCCGAAAGTTTGAGATACGATAGCCAGTTCCTCAGTGTTTGAGGATTCCGGTCTGGACTTACCATCAGGTGAGCTGAAGGTCAAGCGCTTAGCCATTGCAGAAAAAAAAGGTTCTCGTGAAATTTTGTATGTTAGCGCGCATGTAAGTACTTTTCGGCGGTATTCGCATGCATGCATATATCATGCAGTGTTATGAGGAATTGTTCGGCTTGATCCCTGCCGCTGATTTCCTTCACCGCACTACATGCAATCGACTGCAATTCCATCCTCATCACCTTGATGGATGGCGGTCTACTACTGTGCGTTTTTCAAAAAATTTCTTGCCTCGAACTACAGTGTTGTGGAACCAGCTCTCGGCGGCGTTATTTCCGGTCCGTTACGACTTAGGGTTCTTCAAGAAATTATCGTATTCCTTCCTTAAAGGCCGGCAACGCGCCTTTTCTCTGGATTTGTGGGTGTCTATGGGCGGCGGTGATTACTCTCCATCAGGTGACCCACCTGCTCGTTTGCCTTCTTCTTTTATTAAAAAATGGCCTTTTCCAACCGCGCCTAGGTCACGGTAATATGATATTACCGTGCCTACGTACAGTATCGTGCGCGTATCGTGTGCGAGCGAGTACCGCCGAAAAGTTGTCGACCGTGGACTCCTTCGACGAAAGGTTTCTTCTTCTGATTCCAACGGTCGTCTACTAGCACTAATCATACTACACGACGCCATTAGTCCGCTCCAGCACACGGGCTGCGACTAATTTGTGGCGGCCAATTAGTGCCGCCCTGCCGCAAATTGGCGCGCGACAGATACAAACCGCAAGATTGGGGCGGACGGCGCGACGAGCTCGAACTGTTCGATTGTTAACCGGAGCTTATCTCATCGCATCAGAAATTGTTTCCGAGACACCGACCACGCTTGACTTATGTTTTGTGAGATTAGTTACGTTACTTACGTGATTACTTAGTTACGTTACGACTTTTTAAGTGGTGTATTAGTACACTTAGGATTGCATTTTATTTTAGCATCAAGATATGTAAATCCTACAAATACCTATGAGTATGATATAGAGGATGGTTAATTATACCAGTCTGATATGTTCGTTACTTACATAACTAATATGTAAACTATAATTTCAAACAGAGTACAAAAACTCGAAGTGAACAAAACGTTGAAAAAATTGTCTACCTCAGGTCGGAATCGAACCCACGGATTCCGCAATCCGGGCGGCGGCTGCGTGTGTTATTAAAGCAAATAATCTAGTACATAAAATTGAATAAGTATTGCAAAATATTTTCGATCCGATCTCTCGGTATGTAATTCTAAGAGGTTTGATAGGGCACGATTGCTATAAAAACATAAAAGTCAAAAACGTAGAAAAATTTCGTCAGGTCTAACCAATACCTCGGTGGCGAAGTGGTCACCACCGCCGCCCGGAATTCGGTGAAGGTGGGTTTGATTTCCGCCTGAGGTAGAAATTTTTGTCAACATTTCGATATCTTCGAGTTTATTTTTGCGATAATACGGCAACTAATCAAATATACGGGAGTACCGAGCAGCGCAGCGCTGTTTGCTGTACAAGACTCAGGTGCGATCGAGTATGGAGTATTGTTCCCATCGATGGGACGGCTCCGCTAAATACCTCCTCGATGCACTTGATAGACTGGAGAGGACATTTTACTGGAGAGGCTGAGGTTACAGCTTCTTTTGAGAACCTCTAGCTGCATCTAGAGACATTGCTTCTCTCAGTGTCTTCTACCGGAATTACTACGGAGAGTGTTCTGAAGAACTTGTAGGTGTTCGTACACCACCTCCACACATGTATATATTTTGTGTCAGCAAATTCATGTAACCCGTGGAAGCTCGAAGCTTCCAGAGTTAGTCGCTCTGCACCCGCAAACTGTATCGTACGTCGCATTAATAAATAAAGCAAACATATAAGTGAACACGCATTTCATTGGGTCACCCTTACCTTCTGGTGGAGGCCTTCAGCCTCCACAGTGGTGACCCCGACGTGATAGTGGAAATGCCCGACGTGATCGTGGAAATGCCCGACGTTATCGTGAAAATGTGAAAGGACACAATTCGAACATTTTCGCCCACGTGTTTGTGCCGCGAGCGCGTCGCGTTACGCAACCATGAACCCGACGCCGCCGCCCGGCGCCGTTCCCACGCTGCCCGGGGGACACCTCGCCATGCCAGCTGCACCGCCAGGTAACCATCAGCGCCCGGATCATTCTCCATCTGCGACTGCTGCCATCGACTCGGTCGCATTGTCGTCGCGACTCGCAGAATTCTGGACGGACCAACCACGTGTCTGGTTCATCCGGACCGAGGCCATAATTGCGTCGCAACGCCTCGCCGACGAAGCCAAATTCGACCTGGTCATCTCCAAACTCAATAAAGAGGTCATCGCGCAGGTCACAGACATCCTAATTAATCCTCCAAGCTCCGGTAAATATGAATTCCTCAAAAACCGCCTACTGACGATTTACGAAGAATCCCAAAACCGTAAGATCGAAAAATTAATTAGCGAGTTGGAGTTGGGAGAGCAAAAACCCTCCCAACTGCTACGTCGGATGAGAGAGCTTGCTACCAACAAATTTCCGGACGACACTCTTCGCGTTCTCTGGCAGAACCGGCTTCCATCGCAAGTACGAGTGGTGCTTGCCGTCTCCGAAGGCAAGGACTTGGAGAGCTTGGCCACCATCGCCGACAAGGTTGCTGAGGTCACGCATACAGCCCATGTCGCGGAGCTGACGCCACCACCACAGCCTTCATTCGACGCAGCGCCGATACTGGCGGAGATCGCAAAGATCAATACCCGGCTACGTAGTCTCCATCCTTTCCGATCCCGGTCACGATCCATTATGAGAGGCAGAGGTTTTGGGCGAAATGGACCCAACCGCAGCAGGCCAAGGACATCAGCAGGTCGCAGCGCATCCTGGAGCAGAGATAGGTCAGAAAACCGGATGTGTTTTTACCACAACCGTTTCCGCGAAAACGCCCGGAAATGCACCAAACCCTGTGCGTGGAAGAACTCGGAAAACTGAGTGGAGTGGTACAGGAGATGGTGGACACTTGTACCATTTCACCCGGTCACCGATTATGCGTTACTGATGTTAATACGGGTCTTAAATTTCTTGTTGATACAGGCGCCAATGTCTCAGTACTGCCAGCAACAAGAAAACAACGACAAAATGTAAGTAGCGACTACCAACTTTTTGCCGCTAATGGCACAGTAATCAAAACTTTTGGCACTAAAACTTTAGTCTTAAATTTTAAGCTTCGTAGACCTTATAGATGGCATTTTATTTTGGCAGATGTCAAACAACCAATTTTAGGGGCAGATTTTTTAGCATTTCACAAAATAGTAGTTGACGTTAACTCGCGTAAATTAATCGACCAAATAACAGAATTAAATGTAGTCACATCCATCGCCAACATTACACAACCGTCTATAAAGTCTATCGATGAGCGACACCCTTATTATGATTTGTTGTCTAGGCATCCTAATATAACTAAGCCAGCGTCATTCGTGGAAATTCCGCCACACTCGATTATGCATTATATTGAAACCAAAGGGCCGCCCGTGCATGCGCGAGCGCGCCCGCTGCCTCCTGATAGGTACATAAAAGTCAAAGAAGAATTTCGGTTAATGCAGGAAATGGGAATCTGCCGACCTTCGAAAAGCGCGTGGGCTAGCCCACTGCACGTAGTGCCGAAGAAAAATGGCGATATTCGCCCATGCGGTGATTATCGCCAACTTAGTTCGATTACGAAGCCCGACAGATACCCAATTCCTCGCTTGCAAGATTTTACTTATATTTTAACAAACAAACAAGTTTTTTCAAAATTAGACATAAATCGATCTTATCATTGTATACCTACAGCACCGGGAGACATAGAAAAAACTGCCATAATTACCCCTTTTGGCTTATTTGAATTCCCACGAATGAGCTTCGGTTTGCGTAATGCCGCACAAACCTTTCAGCGTTTCATGAACTTTGTACTTAGTGACCTAGATTTCCTATTTTCATATTTGGATGACGTAATAATTGGGAGTCCCGATGAAGTTACTCATAAACAACATTTAGACATAGTTTTTGAAAGATTTCAAAAATTTGGCATAATTATTAATCTAGCAAAATGCTCATTTGGTCAAAACAAGCTCAATTTCTTAGGATACGAAGTTAGCCCCGATGGTATACGGCCTTTAGACGACAAGGTTCATGCCATAATTAATTATCCTAAACCCAAAACCGTACAGGACATGAGACGATTTTTGGGGATGGTCAATTTTTATCGCGCTCATTTGCCGCACGCTAGTAGGTATCTTAACGAATTAAATAAGTATTTGTCAAGCGCAAAAAAGAACGATAAGTCTCCGATCGCTTGGACGGAATCCGCGAACGACGCATTTGCACAATGTAAAGTAGGTCTTCAACAGGCCGCTACATTGTCGCACCCCGATCCGAACGCAAAACTCGCTCTAATGACAGATGCCTCGAACACGAGCGTAGGCGCAGTTTTACAGCAGAAAATTGATAATATTTGGCAGCCATTAGGTTATATGTCAAAAAAGCTAACAAACGCTCAACAAAAGTATTCAACTTATGACCGCGAACTTTTGGCAATATTTATGGCCATTAAACATTTTAGAAAATTATTTGAAGGTCGCCAAATCACTGTGTACACCGACCATAAACCCTTAACATTCGCGTTTACAAAAATAACAAAATGCGAAAACGAAATTCCGCGCCGTTCGAGACATTTATCATTCATAAGTGAATTTACGACAAATATACAACATATTAGCGGGTCCGATAACAGTGTCGCCGACGCCTTGTCACGCGTAGAAACCATATGCTGCCCGTCACCAATCAATTACAACGAATTAGCGGAATCACAGAAAGGCGACGAATACATAGCACACATTTTATCGGACAACAGTAGCGACAGCAAAGTAAATATAAAAAAAATATTAATTCCTTCATGCAACAAAGAAATCTATTGCGAGATATCGACGTCTCAAGTCAGACCCTATTTAACACAACACTACAGACGTATAGTTTTTGATAGTTTTCATAACTTGAGTCACCCTAGTATTAAAACTACAAAAAAAATGATCACTTCTAAATATTTTTGGAAAGGAATGAATCACGATATTACGCAATGGACGAAGTCATGTTAACCATGCCAACGTGCAAAAGTCAATCGCCACACTTTTTCACCGTTCGAAAGCTTCGAAACAGCTGGCAGATTCGCCCATTTAAATGTCGATATTATAGGCCCTTTACTTACGTCACCGGACGGATATCGTTATTGCGTCACCATAATAGACAGGTGCACAAGGTGGCCAGAAGCTATTCCTGTTAGGGATATCACGAGCGAAACCGTTGCAAAGGTAATTTTCGATGAATGGATATGTCGATACGGTTGTCCTATAAAATTAACTAGCGATCAAGGTCGTCAGTTTGAGAGCAGTCTATTTTCAGAATTAATGAAACTATTGGGGATACAAAAGATACGCTCCACCGCGTACCATCCCCAAAGCAACGGCGTAGTCGAACGATGGCACCGCTCTTTGAAAGCAGCACTTTCGGCTCGCCTCATTGCATATGACAGTTCTTGGGTAGAACAACTACCAATCGTTTTACTGGGACTTAGAGCCGCTTATCGCAGTGACACCGGTTACAGCGCTGCTGATATAACATACGGTCGCAATTTACGTTTACCAGGAGATTTCTATGACTCAATCCGTAAACCCACCGATACTTATAATTTAGTCCATAAAATTCGCGACACTATAAGTAAAATTAAGCCAGTTTTTAAGTCGCATAGCAACTCAAAGACTTTCTTTGTTCATCCCGAGTTAAAAACATGCGATTATGTATTTGTAAGAGACGATACAGTGCGTAAGCCCTTGAAACCCCCTTACGACGGTCCCTACCGCGTTATCAAAAGAGGCACAAAGGTTTATACCATACAAATAAATAATCGCCAAACGTCGATCTCTATAGATAGGCTTAAGCCGCGTACATAATAATAGGTAGTGACGATGACGATGCCCTGGCGCCTGCTGACGCAGCTCGAGACGCGCCAGCGGCCGACCCACCGACATCATCTTCGTCCATGCAAAGAGCGACACACATTCATAAAACACGAAGTGGACGCTTAATTAAGCCTCCTTTGCGTTTTATAAATGAGAACAATTAAAGTAGGTTAAGAGTAATAATTTTAGTTTAGTTTATGTTAGCATTTTTGGAGAGATAATTCTCGCTTTATAAATAACAACAGTTCGTATTTTTAATTATTTCATACGCGTACACAAGTTAGTAACACGGATCGTACTTGTTAGTTTGCAATGGGTAACTACCAAGAAAAAGAACTTATCGTCAACCAGCAAAGTGACGTAGCCACCAAAGTTGAGGAGCGCTATAACCAACTAAGCATTTGGCTAGTCGTAATTGCTAGTTTGCTATCAATAGTTATACTATTTTATCTATGGAAACGAAGCTGCCAAGGTTTAAAAGGGTGGTTGCGCAAGCAAGCCACAGGTGTAGCAGTATCCTCGATACAGCTTCAGCATCAGAAAGCGTTTAGTCCACCAACTACAACCGTCGGTATTAACCCGTCCGCATCATCCGCTGCTGATCCTGTTCACGGATACGCATAAGTTAATTGTAAGTAGCTTTAAGATATTTCTGTAACTGTTCGTAATCTTAGTAAATACTTAGGGTAAGCAGTGAAAAGTGAGTGAATACAAGTGCAGTGAATATAGAACGGTCTTTTTAAAAAAACAATCCGTATGCTCGATGCCTACTAGGTACATACATTTCTTAGAATAAGTCTTAGTTGTAGTCACGCGGTATTGTACTGTACTTGCTATCGTATGATTACTGTAGTTATAATGTAATTGGATCCAATGTTTATTCTAAGCGTACGGTAACCGGTACGCAACCTAGCATAAGCGTAAGATAAGAATACAGTGTAAGGTAACAATAGCTTTTAGTTGACAGTGTTGACTTAGCGTAAAGAAGTAGGATAAGCAAACTTCTTTGTAACCTAGCATACCTACCTATAACTTTTTACTTTCACTTAGTTTTTATCTTTCTTTGTATCTTAGCACATATTTTTTTTCTTTCACTAATTTTTCTCTTATTACTTTTGTTTTCTCTTTCAGTTAAATTTTTTCTTAATTATATAAATATATTTTTTAAAGAGGGGAGTATTGTAGGTGTTCGTACACCACCTCCACACATGTAAATATTTTGTGTCAGCAAATTCATGTAACCCGTGGAAGCTCGAAGCTTCCAGAGTTAGTCGCTCTGCACCCGCAAACTGTATCGTACGTCGCATTAATAAATAAAGCAAACATATAAGTGAACACGCATTTCATTGGGTCACCCTTACCTTCTGGTGGAGGCCTTCAGCCTCCACAAACTTTTTGATCTAACCCAACACTCTCCTTTCCTCTCCCGGACTACACGTGCTGGACTTAGGCACCACCATCATACTGTGCAGACTATCAGCATTCGTACAAAAAAATTTGGCAAGTCGTTCTTCTGTAAGACCATGCTTTGGAATTCTTTGCTGGCGCATGTGTTTCCCAGCTCCTATAGTCCCGGGTCTTTTCAGCGGGGCGGTTTATGCAGGCCGTCATGATAGGGTGCGCTTGTTACCGTTCATATTCCACGGTGAGGAGCGCTCTCATTATTTTGGACTGCATCGGCTGCTTACCATGAGGCAGGATGTAGCCACTGTGGCAAGTCGAATTAAAAAAAAAAGTGGCCGTTCTCAAAACTCTCAAAAGTCATTCGCCTGTCCAAAAAGTTGTAAAATGCAAAAAAGTCGAAGCTCTCCCCTGCCACGTGACAACACCATTAGAAACAGATGCCTGGTCCAGCGTGCGCATAATTATTATTGGGGTGGCTAATTGACAGGGCGACGGGTTTTGACAGACCGAACGTGCGGTAACGAGACGCGACGCGCCGCCGCCGCCGCCGGGACGCGGTAATGATTGTTTTTATGCAACTGAAATTAGTGCGTCGCCTTTATGGAGTCCGGATGCTGATAAAAAACACTTTAAATTCGGGGTCCGTACAAAACTACAAATACTATTCGACCTAAATCTATAGAACAGCTTTTTTTTTGCAATTTATTAAATCATTCAGAGTTAAGTACTCTTATTAAAATACTTGTTTTTTGCACTTAGAATGGCCTAGTTGTGAGACTGTAAACATAGGTTTACAATAGTATGGTAATTGTACTTGGTAATAGTACCAAACGTCAAATTTATTTGATAAATAAATAATAACTTTCCCTCAGTAAATTAAATAATAAGTTTCAAAGTAAACAATATTTTTATATAAGCACTACGCTTAGGAAACATGCTCACAAAATAGCCTTGAACATTGCAACCACCGCGCATTTATTTGCATTATCTAGTTTTTTATACTTGTACTTTTATTAAATACTTACGTTTTAAAAACTTTAAAATAACTTTAATTGTTAAAAGTCTTGGGTAAAAGTTTTTTATATCAATCTATAGATAACTAAGGTTTTAAGTAGTAAATGCATTTGGATACTTTTATTTAACAACAGAAAATATCGGCTAACATTTATAAATACGTAAGTCATAGTAACATTCTCTGTTAGTCAAACTTTATGTCACGGTGTAACAGCGAGAGCTCTCGTCTGTAATTTAGGCAATTTTTCCCCATTAATAGAGGGTTTCCGCTTAACGAGTCACACGTGTCCATCCAGTTGCCTGCAAATAAGTTTTAACACGTCAAACACACTGCACCCTTCATAATTAAGCGCATATGCCTATTTTTTTTTTTTTTTTTTTTTTTTTTTTTTTTAATTGGTTTTACTTAGCGTTATTTTAGGTAAATTTATCCTTGTGTTTTCTATAGGGCATGGGTATTTCTCTTGCATGACAAGAGTTACTAGGGAGAAAGGGAGGGAATGTGGTCGCAGGGATAGTTTAAGGGAACTATTGGATAGGGGATAATTTGGGATGTTGGGCTGTTTTTAGGGAAAATTGGGGATGACGATTAAAATGAAGCTACTATTTTATTTTTCTGCTTAGACTTAAGGTCTTTGCCTATTACAAGTTAATTGCGGGTCACTATTTGGGTGGGAAGAAAAAATAGAAAGAAATAAAGGGGAAGAGAAAGGGAGAAGGAAGGGAAAAATTTCATACACTGATGTAGTTTTTATTTATTTTAAAAATTTTCAGTTGTTCCGTTGGTTTATAGTTATTTTTATTAATTAGTATTTTAGTTTATTTTATATATTATTTAGGTTCTTCAATTTTTTAAAATTTGGTGTGTTTTTATTTATTTATTTAGTATTTTGTCTATTTGTTTACCTTAATTATTTTAGATGTTATTTAGGTTCTTTAATTTTAAAATTTGTGTATTTTAGTTTTGTGCTGTATAGTTTAGTTTGTTTTTAATTATTTAAATGTTATTTTTGGTTTTTGGTTTTGTTTAAGTTTGTTAATTTTTTATAATTTTGTTTAATTTATTTAGAATTTAGTTTAGTTAGATTTTTGTTAAATAAGTTATTTTTATTATATATGCCATTTTGAAGTTTATTTTAAGTTTATGATTTAGATTTTAATTGTTTAAGTATTTTTTAAGTTAAAGTTTAACTTAAGTTTAGGGTTAGATGTTATTTAATATTTGTATATTTTTATTTAAAGTAGGTTATTTCGTTTGAAGTTTAATATTTAAATTTTTAGGTATGTATTTAGAATTTTAATTTTTTGTTTAAATTTAGACAAATTTTTTTTTTTTTTTTTTTTTTTTTTTTTTTTTTTTTAATTCCCGTAGTCGGTCTGGCTCTGCAAGCGCAGAACCATCGACCGAATTCGGGGGCACTCACGGGCATTGGTGGCGTTGTGGCCAGTGTCGATCTTTGTGCCCATGCGCTGGTTGTGGGCCGAGCAGTTGTAACACTTGGCCCCAGAGTTCTTATTGGGGCATTCTGGCAACTGGTGGCCCGGGCTCGCACAATGGGCACATGGTCGCTTTTCGGCCGTACACTTCGCCTTTGTATGGCCGTATTGAAGGCATTGGTGGCATTGCACAAACCGGGAGAAGTCCTCCACGTGGACCCTACTGTGGTCCACGCAGAGCCTCCCGAGAGCGAGGATGACTTTTCGCATCTCGGGAGTGACCTCAATCACCGCGTTGTACAACGCCGGGTTGCGATTTGAGGTCAGGAAACAGATGCGGGAAACCACCACGTCATTTTGGGCGACAAGGACCTCCGCTAACTCCTCGCGGGCAACATCTTTCGATATGCCCTTCAGGATAATCAGCGGTGGTCTCTGCTTCGCCTGTTCTGCGGCGAAATTAGCGCTCGATGCGTGACGGGCTATCGTCTCCTCGCACTGTTTCCTGGTCTCAAATTCAACCCGTAGTTTGGAGTTTGGTAGGGGCAATATTTTGACAGGGGCGTATTTGAGCCTCCGGAAGCTTATCTCCTTCTTCCACTGAGACATCACCTCCGGAGGCTTGCGCGAGCAGTCATACGGTGAAACCAGGACCGCAGGGTAGGTTTTGGGTGTTTGGGGTTGGGGCCCCGCAACGACGCTGGCGTATGAGGGAGCGTTCGGGAGTTCGGCTTCTTGGACCGTGTGGGCAGTGCGAGCGCCGGCCGGCGGACCCAGGACGGGGGGGTGCTCTTTCAGTGCGGCTGTCACCATGTTACCGGTCAGCCGCACAAGGTCTTCGAGTCGCGCTTGCTGCACCATCATCTCGTCGACCTTTTGAGCAACCTCCCGCCGGATCTCCGCCGCTGCCTCGCTTTGAATAGCGACTACGGCGCTCACACTGTTGTCCAGCTTGTGGCCTAATTCTCGAAAGCTTTCCTCGCTATGATGGTCCTGGGTGGAGGAGAACACCAATTCGGGTTCCGGCTGTTTGCTGAGATCTTCTTCGACCGCACTCTCCAAGTCCCTAACGAGGCCCACAATATCATTTGCGGTGTTCATGATTAACTGTTTATTGGCCCTCGTTACGGACTTGCCCTCCTGAACCGCCTTTCTTATGACATCAAGGTGGTCATCGATCGCAATCCTCAATTGTCTCCTATGCTCCCCTACAATTCCTTCAGGGGCGGTTGGCGTCTCTGGTTCACCCATTTCGCCCGGCTGTGGGCTGGTGATATGCGCCATATCAAGTTAGGTTAGAGTTAGGTTAGGGTTAGGTTAGGTTTTTTAAAGTTGTTTTTTGAAGAATTTTATTATATTATATTTAGGGTATTTTTAGGTCTAAATAATATTATCTGAAAGATTTTGAGAATTTGAATTTTTGAGATTTTTGGCCGAAAATTTTCTAAGTCTTTTTGGACTTTTTTGTTTTTGGGTGAAATTTGAAAATTTTTCCGGAATAGTGTTTTATAATTTTAAAAAAGCTTATATTAGCGATTTGAGGTATTTAAGGTATTTCCTTAGAGGAAATTTAAGAGTTGCATATGCCTATTGAAACTGGTAGGGTCTGCATTAAATAAGAGTACAATCTGCATGGCTCTTGGAAAAATACTCGTACTTATGATTTGACGGGGTTAAAAGGGATGGCTCAAAAAAACCCATAGTCGACAAAAACTGCTTATGTGCAGTCTGAGTGGTCTTACAGAGTACCTTAAAAAAAAAAAATAGTTTTATTTACTCCAAAATCATTCATTTATCAATTTATTTTAATTAACTTTATTTTAGTCATTTTATTACATGTATAATAGGATATTTGACTGAAGAGTAAATTTATATCATTAAAATAGCAATGCATTATTTATCTGACCTTGCTATCCCTGTTTTTTGTTAAATCTAGAAATAGATAGGCAGACCCGCCCGTCGGCAGACACGACGCGCGGCAGGGTGGCAAGCTCCGAGACAATATAGACAATGGTTCTTGCGCTCGCGCTCGCTTTGTAGTAAGTAAACAAGTTTTTTTTTTAGTTTTTTTGCTTAGGCCAGATATGAAGGCGACTTAAATCAATCTGCAGGATTTTTAGACGCAGTGTGTATAGATTTAGAAATTGTGTGATTGCTTATACTAAAAATAAAATATTTTTAATATATATAATTTTTTTCATCACCAAACCCGTAGCAGAAACACAGTACACAACAGAATAACCAACACACATAACAATAACACAATAACATACATACAATTACAACATTAATTCAAGAACTTTTTCTTTTTTTATATATAGCTCCTATATCTGACGGATTTCAAGGTTGTCCCTTTCGTACCTTCAAATGTTTATTATAGCCAACCCGTTAGTAAACATTTCATTGCTGTCGATTCTGGGTTTTAAGTGTATGGGTTTTGAGCCATCTCTAATACATGTTTACTAATACAACTTTTAGTAGCCTGTCAAAAGCTAATTTGTACTAAACACTTACTACTAGTTGATACATACATATATTCACGAATGTCATCCCCTAATGGTTAGTCAGAGACTAGGCAATGAGGACCGCAAAATCAATCATAGTCCACGTTTCAACAAACAACAAGTAACAGATGTGCTCAGCGTGACTTGTGATGAGTCCATCGCCGCTCTATGCTGTTGGATGTATGTGCAGTCTTTAGTCCGTTAGTCGCCTTTTACGACACCCAAGGGAAGAGATCGGTTGGCAGCATTCTTTTGATGAGCCGCCAACCCAAACTGTTCATAGTACTAAAATAACAGAAAAAACTGATCTTCGAGCTGTGGTAGGTACTAGGTGATTTTCTTCCAAAGATTGTAATGAATATAATGAAGTAATATTTTAAGTGAAGCAAACAAAAGAAGTTTTATCTGGTACAATTTGGGTAGCCTTACCCTGCTTTGTGCTACTTCATATTTTTCATAGTCATTGGCAATCATTTTATACTTAAAGGTCTAGTTAACTTTAGATAACAATTGATATAAAGCACTTTGGCCTGCCAGCGCGGTTCATAGCTTCCTTACTCATGTATTAAGAAAGTTTAGTTAGCAGAACGAGGAAAAGAAAAACGCAAAAGTAAGTGTGGACTGACTTTAATTTAATTCTGACTTTAATTTACGAGTTAATTTATTTTAAGTGAAGTGACAAGGTTATTTTTATTCTTCAGTGTTTTTATAGTATGTTGTATATAAACTACTATATTTATTTTGTATAATTTCTCAACTACCAGTGGTATTGTGTATTATCTGTGCCTGCTATTGCCTCTCTTAGTGCAGGAGTGGTCTTCCCAAGCGGTTAGATCGATTCCCGGTAGGTTTTTGCAGTTGCATATTTGATTCCTGAAACATAAAAATAATACTTGACTACTGAAGATAGCAAACATTTTGATACGCCTTGGTAGTTAACCCTTAACTGGTATCGTAAAATTGACTAACGTAACTGGTTTTGTGGGGGTCGTGCGGCCCCCATTATAAAATAACTCCTAGGAAGCAAATGTGCGCAATTTTCGTTTAGTTTCATATAAAAAATAATAATAACAACCTTGTTTTATTGATACAATTTTTTTTTATTAATGTAATTCTTTTAACTTAATTACTACAAGAGATCACATAAAAATGGCAACTTTTTGGTAATTTTTTTTTTTACATGATACAAACAAAAAAACGATTACTTTGGTAGTCTTCTCCTTAGTCGTTCACTCTTGACAGAGTGGTCGTGGTTGATGACGTTGCATTTTCATTGGCTAAAACAGCCCTCGCGATGCGCCTCTACTTGTTGCGGTCTTCAGCGTCTCGTGAACTCTGAACTAGTCTTACGCTAAGATATATATGTTTTCTTATTCCTAATACAATAAACTTTGGAAATAAAAATAAATAATCTTCTAATCAACGTTATAAAAAAAATCAACAGGAATATAATCCTGAGGACTTAGGAACATTATAGATGAACTAAGTTCAATCTTGACAATTATTACATAGTGTTTTTGTGCTACTATGCAACTTGCAAATGAAATGCTTGCAATTGTTACATTTTGTAGAAAATTTTCCGTCTTTTTTTCTATCACATAAGTGACAGCGCCCTCTCTTTAGCACATTTTGCCTTGAGCTACTCAACACAGATTCGGAGTCAGAATCCGCGTCCAATATCTCTTCTATAACCTAATCACTTAATGGTGTCGCCATCTTGTCAAAATAACTGTAAAATATACGAATACATGAAATGATATATTTACTGAAATCTTACGTAACTGGTATTGTGGGGGTCGTGCGGACCCCATAACGCACGTACCTCCGCTCTGGTAAAAGCTGCAGTGCCGAACGTTCGACACCCGCCGCGAGTCGCGACGTAATGAGATTACACAAAATGGCGCACACGCACGGTGCAAAATTTTAAAGGAATTAAAAAATATATCACGCGTGGGGGCCGCGCCACCCCCACGAAACCAGTTAAGGGTTAAGTTCAATGCCAAGATCGGGAATGTGCCTTTTCTTTTTTAATTCATTTCCTGTTTGTGATTTGGACAGTGAATGGGACAGTATGTGTATAGAGTAACAACTTTAGGTAAAATTGATACTATTATCTTTTTAAACTATGAATAAAATAATGTCATATCGTTTGACCTTACGATATTTATAGAAGAACTTACCCAGGACCAGTTCTGAGGAATCCCTTCGGTTGGATTTTCGTGACTTTGTCGCCAACGTCACATAATAATTTAGAAACGGATGCTTTCCTTATCTCCAATAGTTGATCTAGAAGATAATCTTTATTTATTCAAGTATGTGACTTCTGTTTGGTCTCAGTCTGGTAATAGAGATCACGATCACATATTTCACGCAGAGCTGTATTGTTTTTCATAATTGTGTTCCGGTTTGAAGGTTACTAGATCCAGTGAAATCAGACCGCCCTTCCAGATGTGATTCGGTCCCATCTTCAAGACTGACGATTACTCTGCCTACCCCTTTCGGGATGTGACATTGACTAGACAATGAGAAGAAGCATTGTACTGCCAGAGTCCACATTTCACCAAATAACAACGGCACATGTGCTTAGCGTGATAGATGGTGAGCTCATCGCCGCTCTATGCTGTCGGATGTATATGCAGTCTTTAGTCCGTTAGTCGCCTTTTACGACACCCAAGGAAATAGATGGGTTGTTTGTATTCTATTAAAATGCTGCCACCATACTGTTCATAAAATCATGGTGCATTTATTTAATTAAATTGAACTTACCGTTTGTGAAAGCATGCGGTCTATTCCGTCTCTCATACCAGTGTCGGTCCGAGACTATTGTCGTAACCAGTTGTTCGGACATAATACTATACAGTGTCTCCGGTATATAGCCCCCTTGTACATACTTCTCCTGATACATGCCAGCTAGTAGGTCGATGTCCTCCTTGCACTTGTAGTTATCTTTGAGGAGTTCAAGTCTCTGTAAGCGTATAGAAATAGAAACATGTTTACAATACAACGAAAATTTTTATTGCAGAGTGTTACTCTAATTATCTATCTAAGTGCTTGTTTATTACAACAAAATGTAAAACGTATGGGTATGGTATGAGCCGACCTTACAATGAATATTCCTAAAGATGTAGTTTTTCTCTATCGATATTATTTGACTATAAGTAGTGTTAACGACTAACATACCTACCCCAGTAACAGATATTTATAATAATTTTTACCTACACTTATAACACATTTTTTTTTATAAATTGACTAGTCATAGTGACCACATCCTGCCTGATGGAGAGCAGTCGATGCAGTCCAAAATAATGATAGCGTTCCTCTCCGTGGAACAAGCACGGTAACAAGCGCACCCATTCATTACGGCCTGCATAAATGCCGTTTCACTCCCCGCTAAAAATACCCGGGACTATAGGAGCTGGGAAATACATGCACCGGCAAAGAATTCCAAAGCCGAATGGTCTTACAGAGAAACGACTTGCCAAATTTTTCTTTACGAGTACTGATTTGTCCAGAGTAATTCCGGTAGAAAACACTGAGAGAAGCAATGCCTCTACGCTGCTGGAGATTGTCAAGGAAGGCTGTAACCTCAGTATTTCTAATAAGGCGTACCGCTCGCCTTTGCAGTCTACAAAGTCCATCGAGGAGGTATTTAGCGGAGCCGTCCCATAGATCGGAATAATAACTCTGTTCGGTGTAATAGCACCAAACTTGTGTTTGACGTCACAGTCCGCCGATGCGGTTGCATCGTTTGACGTAGTTTTTAAGTTAGTATGTATGGGGATGATCTGGGTGAATTCTTTTTTTTATAGTTTTCTATTTATCTTTTTAAGATGTAAATATTTCAATTTTAATATTAGGTGTTACTTTTGTTATTTTTTATAATAATATCATAATATGTTACATAAACAGTTTTATCATTTAACATTTTCCACCAACAACCCCCGCTCAACCCCTAACAAACTCCATACTACATCGCACCTGAGTCCTGTTCAGCAAACAGCGCTGCTCGGTAGTGAAAAACCGCCTCACCTTATTGAGAATACCCAACTTACGGGAGGCAGATAAATTAACACTCTCGATGTAGCATTTTGGATTCAGTTCCTGGCCGATGTCCATGGCAAGAATTCTGAGGTCCATCGAAATGGGTAACGTAGAGTTCTGAATAGAGAGAGGTGTAAGGAAGAGAGTTACTTTGGACGAGAATGCACAAACCTGGGTTTTGCTGGCATTAAATTCGACCAGGTTTTCAGATTCCCACTTCGAGAGTCAGGTTCAGTTTGGCATACAGTTCTTACCTTTTCACCACGATATCGGCTTGATTTGCCGCAGGATGTCCCAAGTACCGCTCATGCACCGTACTGTCATACGCATGACAATAAATATTGCCCAAGGACAACATGTCATTGATATGCAGAAGAAATAGAGTAGGTGAAAGCACAGAACCCTGCGGCTCTCAGGCATTGACTTTGTAGAACGTGAAGGAACTACCCTCACAAAGGACACAAATCCTCGCTCTTCTAGAAAGTCTGCAACCAGGCGCACAAACAGGGCGGCACACCGAAAGCCGGCAACTTGGAAAGAAGGGAACGATGCCACACTCTATCGAAAGCTTTGGGGATATCAAGCCTAACTAAATAACATTTAAACTTGCATGGTCACTACAATT
This sequence comes from Scoparia ambigualis, assembly GCA_963921215.1. Lineage (NCBI taxonomy): Eukaryota > Metazoa > Arthropoda > Insecta > Lepidoptera > Crambidae > Scoparia > Scoparia ambigualis. Next base: position 37,841,586 of record OY992506.1, on the reverse strand, counting down.
ATTTTTATAATAAAACGGGACTTTACCATGTTTGAGTTGTTTCAAGGCTAACTATCAGAGATTCGCCATGCTTGTCTATTGCTCCACCTCATGCGTGAGTAACGTACGCTAGAAGATCACCCGTTAATCGCTTGGGTCTGAAACCATACTGTTAGGTAGTGAATGGGCTGAGAATTAATTATCCGCTCAAACATCTTGCACAGCACAGAAGTTACAGCGATGTTTCGATAGTTGGCTGGATCCGAGCGACTCCCTTTTTTGGGGATGGGTTGATATCAGGGATATACATGGGTTGATGGGTACATAATTATCGTAAGATAAAAAAGTAAGTCTTCACAAACGGAGCTTCACTTAAATTACTTAAAGTTTAATAATCTCGTTTGCATATTAAAGAAAACAATGTATTATCTAAGTAAATACAATATATATTAAAAACCTTACCTCGGGCTCAAAAACATCATCCAGTTTATCATGACCGTAGAAAAATTTTCTGTACTTTACATAAGGCTGGAAACCAAAATATCTGTTTTTTGCAAAATCGTTTGTGACTAGATCTGCAGCACGCTGGAGTGACCCAAAACCGACCTCAGATATCTGAAACAATCGTAAGCATGACCCCCAAAGTCTTCTAAAGGCTGTCAGCACTTCGTGGAAGTATCCAAATTCTATCAAATAAGAAAACTGTTGAATCAGCAAGGTCCAACAGTTCGCCGTTCAGCTTTTTATTTACTTCATTATTTACGTCAGTTGGAGTAAAGTTTATAGATTTGGGTTTCCTCGCGTTTAGTTGAAGATTATTAGCAGTGAACCAATTAAGCACATCTGTGAAGGCATTGTTGATGTCATCAAAACTGTTTTTTTCTATCTGTCTTAAATATTAAAGATATCAGCAAACAAAATAATATTGCAAAAGTATTCCGCATAAAATGGTAAATCATTAAGAACAAAAATGAACCTAGTATTGAATGAATGAATATTCTTTATTGTACACACAGATATTAATACATAGTTATATTAAAAAAGAAGTCGTACAAAGGGCGGTCTTATCACTAAAACCGATATCTTCAAGGCAACCTAAGGATGGAGAAGCTTGGTATGAAAAACAAATGGAGGCGTTGATGTAGTGTACAGTGATTATTAATGTATATAATATATCATTACTTAAATATTTATACTCAAATTTAAATCAAAATAATATATAAAATAAATACATACATACAACCAACATACGCAATATATAAGTTCGTACCATATGAACATGAGACATTGACACAATATCTTAATAATTATTTTGACAAGTAGTGATCTTTTAGTTTTTAGTTTTTTATAAGATTGTAGGGATTTTACTTATCTTACGGTTACAGGAAGGCATTCCACAGACGAGCAGCATGAACAGTGTAAGATTTATCGTAGAATGCATTGGAGTTTGCAAAGTCAAGTTCTTCGATGATCTCAAGAAACGGGAATGGGAGTCGTGCAAAAATTGGAAGCGATCTTTAAGATAAAAAGGGGTGGTAGGATTGAATAATATGTTGTAGACTAAGGAAACTATAATGTGCATTCCGGCGGAGGCGAATTAGCAACCACTTGAGTCTAAACAAAGACTAAGTGCTCCCTGAGTCTAAAGCAAAATTCAGAGATGTGGTCATATTTGCGCAAACCAAATATAAACCTATACAAAAGTTTTGAAGCCGCTCAAGCTTATTTAGTTGATCCACCTAGGATCCACCTAGATACCTATCATCGGCGTAATCGAGGATAGGTAAAAGAAGAGACTGTGCAAGCGCAGCTTTAGTGGCAGTTGGTAGAAAATTGCGAAGTCGCCTTAGAGACCTTGCCGAGGCGAATATTTTGCAACTGACCTCTTGCAGTTGCGTATCCCAAGATAAGTGAGGGTCAAAGTAGACACCAAGGTGTCTAATTTTGTCGTTATAAGCTACTATAGTACCATCAAAAACGACATCAGGGATGCGCGACCAGTCAAGCTTAGACCTAGTTCTAGAGCTACCAATTATAAGGACCTGGGTTTTACTAGGATTAACTTTTAGTCCATGCGATTTGCTCCATTTACATATTTGAGCTAGATACTTATTTAATAGATTAATAGCCTCGGGAAGCTGTTCAACAGGTGCTTAGATGTACAATTGTAAGTCGTTTGCATAAAGGTGGTAGGAGGAAACTAATTGACTAGAAATATAATTTATAAAAATAGCGACGAGTAGAGGAGTCAAAACGCCACCCTGCGGCACCCCGGCAGTAGTGTTGCACCAGGAAGAGAAGGACTCTTCGATGCGGATCCGCTGCCGGCGACCAAACAGGTAACTGCGAAACCTATCAATCACCGTTGGAGATATGTTAATGGAACGTAAGATCTCAAGTAAGATGTCAAAATCTACGGCATTGAATGTTAAAGTCTAGCAATGACAGCGCCGTAAGATTACCATCTTCTATACTCAATCTAATGTCGTCCGTAATGTTAATCAACGCTGTAATCGTATTGTGGCCGGGACGGAAACCGGATTGGAAAGGGTTCATGAGGTGGTTTTTACAAAGGAATTTACTGAGCTGATTGTGAATAAGACGCTCAAGGACTTTAGAAAGGAATGGCAAAATGGATATGGGTCTACCGAGCCAGAGAAGGGATTAGGGTTCGATTTTTAGGAAATGGAATGATCTGGGCATCTTTCCAGGTAGTTGGAAAAATACCGCTCGTAATGGAGTGGTTGAGGACACGCGTTAGGATTGGGAGAATATTGTCGAGAATAGGGAGGATCCTCTTACGGCTCATACAGTCATTTCCCACAGCGTTGGAAGAAAAAAACAAAATGCTCTTTTAAACATCATAATCGGTGAATTGATTAAAGACAAATGATGAGTGATTGGGGTTGGGAAGTAGAGAGAGATTTGTCAAAGTATCGGCTTTAGTATTCCGATCGAAGTGAAAAGAAGAAGAGAAATGTTGGTTTAATAAATTGACGTCTAAACCTCTAGGAACATGTTCCTGACGAGGTTTCCCAATCCCCAATGATTTAAGAAACTTCCAGGCTTTGGCTGGATTCCCATTTTCAACGGATTTGTGAATGAAGTGGCGTTGTGCATCTCTACACACCTTATTGCAATGATTACGAATGACAGTGTACCTCTCCCAATTTGTAGGAGTGGGCTTGCACTTGTATCTTGTTTTGGCGGCTGCTTTTTGGTAGCAAATTGATCTTATCTCCTCAGTCAGCCAAGGTGTTGGAAGGTGTTTTATTTTAACTGCCCGCACTGGGGCATGCAGATCATACAGCTCGGTCAGTTTAGCCACCAGTTGCTCGACTTTATCATCCGTGCTATCACAGGTGAGAAGCTGGGACCAGTCGAGACTGTCGACGTCACTACAGAGTTTCTCCAGATTCATACCATCAAAGTTGCGCTGCAGAAGAGTTTTATGCTTAAACTTAGGAGGACGGATTCTATAAGACTTAAAAATAAGGTCATGATACGAGAATGCGTCAGCAGGACATTGTCCATGCTTAGCCACGTGATCAAGAGAGGACACAAAAATGAGATCAAGAAGAAAAGGGGAGTAATTTGGAAAATGATAAGTAGGATTTATGGGAAGGTTTATTAAATTTGCAGATTGCAATACCGTAAGCAGTGATGAAGATCGTGAATCTTTTTTAAGCAGACAGGTATTAAAATCACCCATTAAGATCACTTAGCTGTAGGAAGGTGAAAGATTTTCAAGGATGTTTTCCAAAGAGGAAAATAAATTTATACGAGAGGATGGACTGTAGTAAACACCAAGGAGAATTTTAGAGTGGTTAAGTGTAACTTCCAGAAACAGATGCTCTCCGGCGTCCGGCTGAGACGCTATTTGGTAAAAGTGGACTATGGTAGACGACTGCTTTTGCAGTCTTATTGTCTAGTCCCTGACTAACCCTTCGGGGATAATAGTCGTGATTATATATACATACAAATACTTTATGTAAGATAAAATCGGCACAGGAACAATATAGTCACAAGTCCTATGATGACTGAACCTAAGGCGTTTCGGAAATATATAAGATCAAAAAGAGATCATAGAGGACCGTACGTTAAAGGTCAACTTTCACAGTAAAGAATGTTCACCTCGGGGTCGACAATGTAGTCACTTTTTCCGCAGGGCTGCCGGAAGCTGCCTTGCGTTATGTAGTCTATGTTGTCGTCTATTGCTAAAAATCCCGTTCGCAATGTTAAATTCACAATAGGTTGCTGCATGAGATAATATCCATCCTTGTCGTACATTCTGTAAAAACATATTATGTATAAATGTTAAAATCTGGGAATTCTGTTCAAGCTATTTGCAGTCTACAACAGCTGTGTCAAGAAGTGAAACAGATGTGGCTATTTTAATACGCTACTTTTATCTTTGTCAGACATAAGGTACTCCACGCAACATGCTACAGAACAGTAAATGATGAAGTTACGTTTTACACTTATTTGCTAACACGAGTCAAGTCATAAAGTAAAAGACTTTTATATGGGAACTTTTTACTATGGGATCTTTATAACTACATATTTACAAGTTTTTATATGGTGTTTGATAGCATACTTACTTTATTGAGCCTTCTTGCATGCTGTGGAACCACCGGAGTGCGAAGGGATACTCTAAAGCGGTCTGAGGAAATTTTTGATCGTTGTATATGTCTCTAAATCCTGGCGAAGATGATATTACACTGTCTCTCAGTAAGTTGTTTCTCCCTAAAAAGTGAGATGTTAATATTTATTATTCGGAGACGTGGAAGAATGCTAGTTGACTAGAATTACATAGCATAACGTTAAATTAACAAGTAAACATACATTACTGTCTACTAAAAGCAGTCTTATCATAGAAATCTCTTTTAATTGGAAAAGTGCCTTGATAAAGTAAAAAAAATAGTGGAAAATCACTAAGATAACTATTGAAAGCACGTCATAAACGTCATAATAGAATAGGGTTAACAATCATACTTTAATAATAATATGTATTAACAAAAATAATAATATAGCCATTAAAATACATCCATACATCACGAACGCTTCCCCTAGGCAGAGACTACAAACATTCCATCTACTACGATCCTGACACACATCCTTTGCTTCACTTACTCTCATAACGTTCTTCATACACGCTCGTCGGTTTATGGTACTTTTACCTTACTTTAACGAGAACGCCACCGATTGAACTAAGTATGTTCGCCGAGGTCTTCCCCTTCCAATTATTTCATTCACTCTTGTCTCTTGCACGTTTTTTGATATTCTTAGTCTCTAGAAGAAATGTACCCATAAGCAGCGGGAACAGCTCGTAACACATGATCTGCGCTGACGTGGCGATGTTGATGTCCCTCGCGGTGTCAAACAGCTTGTCATCGCGCCAGCAGGGGTTGATAGCGGCGAGCTCCGTAGCGATGCGGTTGTGGTTCCTCCAGAACCAAATGCTGAACAGGTTGACACCCAAAATAGTGTTGGTGCCGTCTTCAGCTGTGGGGCATTCATATACATGCATACATACACTCACGACTTACTATATTCAAAGACTAGGCAATGTGGGGTGACACATTTTAGTCCGTTAGTCCCCCTTTACGACACCCACGGGAATTAGTTAATTATAAACTTGATATTGCATAATTGTTGAAAGGCATAATATTAAAAACCATAATTGTAAATATCCATAATTTTGCGAACCCCCCCCCCCCCCCCCCCCCCAATAACATTCTAAGCCGAAACCTGTAAGGCATATAAACATGGAAAAACAATAAACATGGAAAAACATAATTTTAATGAGCATAAGTAACAAAAGGTATACGTTTGCCATTACATTAACCTTTTATGTACGGAAGGCGTGATATGATGCCAAGGGCAAAGCGGGCTTCGCATCATGATGTTTTGGCATAGGCAGTATAGAATCACGATTTTCGTTCCATTTTTTTTTTCAAATATTTTTCAAAAATTTTCTCAAAAAACAAATGGTTGATTTATAGTGGTGATAGCTTTGGAAATGGAGGTATATCGATTTTAAATTTTATGTTTGGTGAGGGCCCAAGCAGATATCCTCTTGGAGGTGACGAAATCGAGGATATTTTACTCGATTCTCTTCCAAATTCAACTCTTCCATCAATAATTATGATTTTTAGGATTCGTTTTATTTAGTATCGCATTTCTTTTTATTAAATTATGTATGAAAATTCTCTAGTCGATAGTCAATTTTATCGATATTGATGATTTATTAAGGCGACCCATGCCTAGTGTTCAATTGAAAGTTATGGTGATTTTGGATCGCATAATTATAGGAGTGTTTCGTTTTTCATTTTGACTTTTTGTTAATAATAAGCATTTTATAAACCTCTTCTTACATAAAATGTGATGTGTTTGTGCGGAATGACAATATTCCAGGCTAATTTCTGACTTTCTTCCTTACATGGGTTTTGTGACTTTATCTCCATTTTCAACATATTTTTTACCCAAAACTGTAAAGTTTATGAAAGAACAATGGTGAGTGTTTGTACAAAATTTTGTTACTCTAGCATTTATAGTTTTGATAATATTTTTAAAGTTGACCTTCAATTTGTGTCACTTTTCGACACCTCAAAAAAATCGCCGGATTGAGAGGTTGCATTGCCTACAAGCGCCTCGTACAGAAAAGGTTTAGAGACAAACATTTGATTTTAATTAAATTTATAATAATTGATGATTGGTCACTGCCCTAAACTTACCTTACCGAATTACCTACTAGTTAATTTACATTGACGAGTGTAACCCCCAAAGTAAAACAAACTGAAAATTATGGATATTAAATGTCATGCGTTATTAAGTGTGCAATGTTTTTTTAATAATAAAATAGGCAAACTAGCAGGCAGGTCACCTGATGGAGATCAACTACTGCCGCCCACGCATACCTACAAAACCAGACAAATCGCAAATGCATTGCTGGCCAACTTTCAATGAAGGAATAGGCTCGTTTCTTGAAAACCCCTTAGTTGTAATGGTGTGGAAATACCGCCGCTGCGAGCTGGTTCCACAGCACTGTTTTTCGTGAGAAAAAGTTACAAGTAAAACGCACAGCAGTAAGGCCTTCCAACAAGGTGATTTGGATGGAATGACATTCGATTCGATTCAATTCGACAGTAAGTTTCTTTAGTTATGGCCCATTCTCCCCGTTTGCTGTTGTCCATCTGGTAAGGCCTGTTCCCAGCAGTGTGGCTTTTTAAGCTGATGATGATGATTTTTGATTTAACCATAAGAACTTACGAGTGGCATGACACCTTTTCTCAGCAGGCTTTTGATTCAGAAGGCATACGTCCACCTTAGTCTTGATACTGGGTGGCCATATCCTTCCATTCTCAATTTCAGTTTTAAGCAAACCTTTTTGGAATAATCTGCCTTTCTTCGATAATGAGTCCAGACTGCTTCCATAAACACCTGATAAATCCAGTGTAGGTGTCGTGGAAACTATCTGAAATTTTATATTTATAATAAGGTAAAGTATGTATAAGAAAAAATATGGTTGTTACGGGTAATAATAATAATAAAATCGATTTATTTCTCTTTCACAATAGTCACAATACACAAAAAGTTTAATAGTAATAGTAAGTATATTCTTACATGTCATGGCTGTAGCTATCCTGACGGATTTAAAACAAGATCTCTACAGCTGATGTTAGGAATAGAACCCAAGACCCGAGCGTAGTGGTTAATCCACAGACGTTAGAGGTGGTTTTTTTAATGATCTGGCTACCGAGCCAGTAAGTACTACTTTTCTGTTATGGTGGAGGACTAAAATAAGTAAAGTAAAGTCAACATAGCCCATGTAGATACCTACTGTCCTGCTGGGCAAAGATATTCATTACTGCAATAAATTAAAGTGGAATAACATATAATAATTATTATACATAGAAAACTAACCCATCTCTTCAATTGAGTGTCTGAGTATATACACTTGTGTTCGTAGAATTATTAAGAACGGCTCGTACCGAAAACAATGTATGAAATCTGTTTATATACAAATAATTTAATTATCTAATGTTTTATTATTTATTAGTGACATGAACTACTCACTCACGTATCGATGCTACATCACGTTTTGGCGACTCTCTGCGTTCGATCGCAGTATCGGAATCGCGCGGTATAGCGATGCAGCATTGCGATTTCGCGACTTCATGCGTTCGGATGCGGTATCGGAATCGCGCGTTTTAGCAACTGCTCCGATGCTGGATCGGCAATCTAGCGCAGCACTGACTGCCAAATCGATTCGACCGGGCATCCGAATGTGTGCGGAGTGTAGCGTTCAGACGCTGTGTCGAGCTTCCGAAGAGCGACTCAATCGCCGCGTTTGGCGTTCTTAATAGGTCAAGAATCATAAATCGGTCGCGAATGGTTTACGATCCTCAAGGAGTTAAGTGTGAAATGTGTGGACGCTGCATTCAGCTTCTAAGAAGCGGCCAAATCGCTGATCGCCTATGCTAAAAGTAGCATGTCTGCTCTGGCCCTTAGTCATTACAGTACATTTTATAATATTTCCCGTTCCTAATTATATGACCACAACTGTATATACTTTTTTTTCTGACACTCAAGCTCTTTTAACTATTTGACTTTCACATACCCTTTCTGGTATTGTACCGTTCTTTATGCACCCCGAGGACTGGAAGGTCTGTGGCCTCGTCATGTTCAGGCAACGGATGCCAGAGAACCGATGCACCGGGTCATTAGCCGGCACCTCATTGGGCACACAGACAGGGTCGGTCTTTCCTTTCGGGAGGCAGCAGTAAGTCGTCCATAAAATGAAGTTAACTTGAAATAAAATTATAAAAACAATTCAATAATTATGTATATCTATTAACAATGTGATGTGTGTGATAAAATGGTGGCGGCAAAATTGTTAGTAATTCGTTACGTCAAGGAAAATTAAAATTGTTTTATTAATATTAATTAATGAAAAGGGCTTAGATGGTTTTTGTTTTTTAATTAAAAGTGCCGTGTGAGCTTTAAGAGTCATGTCACGTCGTCATTTGAGTCGAGATGAAATGTTATGAGCCGTGGGCATGTTAGAAAATTGTGCCTTTCAACGCGTCGTTGCTGGGGCCCTACACACCTGCCAAAACGTGATCTCAAGGTTGTGGTCACGTTATCGCAGTACTCGGGATGTGGCTAAACCGTTCATGGGTAGATATCGTGTAACCACGCAGAGACAGGATCGATTTCTCCGAATGACCGTTAGAAGACAAACCAATATCACGGCGATGCAACTAGAACAAAGGCCCCTGGAGGACCACCAGCTACTGGTAAGCGACCAAACCGTGCGAAGGAGGTTGCATGAAGTTAATCTTCGTGCTCGAAGACGTTACGTGTTCCAGCATTGCGACGCGGAAATCACGGTCGGCGGCTTTCGTGGGCTCGGGATCATTTACCATGGAGTGACGAACAATGGTCTTTGGTGCTGTTCACCGATGAGTCCCGGTTTGGGTTTCATCCGGATTCACGAAGAACAAGCGTTTGGAGAATTCCAGGGTTAGTAAGCCGTCTACGGCACCCAAAGAAGGTCCACTCATACCAAGGCGGAACAATCATGGTGTGGGCAGGAATTCGTCTTGGCGGACGAACCCAGCTCGTTTGGATCCAAGGCAGCATGACTGCACAAAAATACTACGAGGGAGTAGTAGAGCCTGTTATTGTCCCACACAGAATCCAAATAGGTCAGGAATTTGTACTCATGCACGATTCCCATACGGCGCGGCTGGTATCGACCGCTCGCCGAGACCACGATCTTCAAGTTTTGGATTGGCCTGTACAGTAGCCAGACCTAAATCCTATCAAGCATGCCTGGGATATGTTGGAACGAAAAGCTTTGACAGATTTCCCGCCAAATTTGACATCAGAACAACAACTTTACGAACACTTGCAAAGAACATGGGACCTCATACCGCAGCAAGACATTGACAATTTAATTTTAAGTATGAACAATCGATGTCGATGTGTAATTAACGTAAGAGGTAGCAACACTCATTATTAATAATTAGAGTTTATAAAAAAAAACAAGTTTAATTATATTTAATACTTTTATAAGAAGAGTTCATTTTTTTATCATACTAATTTTCTACGGCGATTAAAAAAATAAAAATTTTTATTACAGAAATAAAAATTACAAATTTTTTTTGTATTTTATTAAAGACCTTAAAATAACCTATCATTCTTCCATTATCGATATCAGAAAATTCTTCATCGATTTGTAGATATTTGATGAAATATAGAATATCCTTAGATTCTGTTGATGTGTGTATGTCGGAGTAGCAGGCAAATTGTTTGATAGATTTTAAAATGACAGATTGAAATATCAGGTTTAACCGTTAACGCTTGGATGGAATCAGAGATGTAAGTGAGAGTAGTGAGAGTAATCACCGCCGCCCATGGACACCCGCAAAACCAGAAGAATCGCAGGCGCGTTGCCGGCCTTTAATGAAGGAATAGGGTTAAGGAAGGAATAGGAATTGTCAGAGAGGGTGGGGGGGGGGTGCTCCGGAACCCTCACCGGCAGGACGAAACACAACAGCACCAAATGCCATTATTTCACGCCGGATATTCGTGAGAGGGTGGTATTACGCCGGGCGAGCCGGCCCAATGCGTGCTGCAACGCAGCGTGGCTCTACCACTCAGTCAGTGTCACTCATTTAACACCACCCAGGGGTCACGTGTAGGTCTCAAGGGTAAACCTACGGACGAGTAACTCTAACCCCCTTTAATAGGAAAGTTCGAAGCGAAAAACATCTGCAAACGTGGTCGGAGATGTTTTCGTAAAACGTCATGGTGCGCAATACAAATTTTGCAATGTAGGATTAAAATAATACTGCTATAAGAGACTGCCGACGAGCATGTATTAATAATAATAATAATAAACTTTCCTACACTTACACGAATTATCTAGCCCAAGAGAAGCTTCGAAAAAACTCGTGAAATGGTTACTAGACAACGGATAAACATACTTAAAATAATTAAATACATACTTATTTTACATAGAAAACACCCAGACCCGAGATAATTTAGAGAAACAATAATTTCTAAATTAAGCCGACCGGGGATCGAACCCGGGACCTCAGAGATGGCGACACCATGAAAACCCGATATACAAACCACTCGACCAAGGAGGTCGTCATAATAATTTTATTTTATTTTTATTTTCATTTATTCAGGAAAACATACAGTCATACACAATAATAACATTTCCAAAACAATTTACAAACAGACCAGATAGTTCCATTAAATATTACGAAAACAACATAATATTTGAGTTTTCACAATTTACCTTAGCGCTTAACTAAAGCCAAAACAAAGTTATAACAAAGACAAACCATTTAAATAAAATCAGTTCCATTAAAATTGTCTATTAAATATGATATATTACCAATTCTTTGTTTAAATAATGATAACGATAAGTTTTCGTCGTAATATCTGCAAGAACGTCTAATAAAAGTGTTTGTAGAACAATGAGTATAATAAAAATTACTTTTAGAACGCGAGGAGACTCTAGGAACTTTAAAATTGATTAATTCGAGTAATGAAGCACAATCAATTTTACCGTTGATTATTTTATAAAGAAAAGCTTCATCCAAATAAACACGTCTATTCTCTAAAGAGTCTAGTTTATGCCTTTTACAGGCCGTGTCATAGTCTACAAAATAATGCCCTGTCCGATAGTCTAAAGCTTTTAGAAACTTGTTTTGAATTTTTTCTATGCGAGCAATATGAACGAAGTATTGAGGGTTCCAGACGACGCATGAAAATTCTAACAAAGATCGGACGAAAGAGTAGTATAGAACCTTATAAGTAAATGGCTGTTCAAATGGTCTAGCTAGACGAAGAATCATTCCAAGCTGCTTGAAAGCTTTAGAGACAATGTTGTCAATGTGCATGTTGAAATGTAGCTTGACATCAAAAATCACTCCTAGGTCTCTGATTTCATATACACGTTTTATTTGTTACCAGAGATCACAAAATCAAAAGTTGTAGGGTTATGTTTACGAGTGAAAGATATAGTGTAACATTTATCAGAATTTAGAAACATTGGTCTTTTTCACAGTAGTGTTCAAATCTATGCAAATCAGACTGCAATTTAAGGCAGTCGTCAGAGGAAGAAATTGCTCTAAAAATCCTAGTATCATCTGCATAAAGCAAGTAATTTGAATCACAGGAACAAGAACCAACATCATTAATGTAGATTGTAAACAGAAAAGGGCCTAAATGTGAACCCTGCAGAATGCCAGAGGGAATTTGGAGGAATCGTGAAGTGTAACCTTTCAATGCTACAGCTTGGCTTCGATTAGATATATAAGAAGACAGCCAACGAAGTAGATCACCGTGTACACCGAACTTTGATAATTTCGTGACAAGTGTGGTGTGGTTTATTTTGTCAAAAGCTTTCGAAAAGTCGGTATACACGGCATCCACCTGATAGCCCGCATCAAGAGAGTTAAGAAGAAAGTCCGTATACAAAACTAAATTAGTTTCAACACCACGGCTTCGGAAGAAACCATGTTGCTGCTGTGATATATGACGAGAAGCCATCAAACTAAGCTCATCCGTTACAATTTTTTCAAAAATTTTGCCAAGTATACATAGCTTAGAGATGGGTCTATAATGTTCAACATTATGTTTATCACCTCCTTTAGAAATAGGGGTGATAAGAGCTTTCTTCCATATTTCGGGAAAACATCCTTCCTTTAAAGATTTGAGATAAATGATAGACATAGAAACAGATAGTTCCTTTGCTAATTTTTTTATTATCAGAGGGTGCACGCAATCTACACCGGCTCCTTTATTTACATCAACCCGTTCAAGATGTTTTTGAACAAGACTACGTGTTATATTTATTAATAATAATGAGGTAATTGAAGCAAAGGAAGTGTGTCATCAGGACTCAGGATCGTAGCAAATGAAGAGATGTGCTCTATGCCTAAGGAACCCTCCGGGAAACGCGGTATGGATGGTATGGATGGGTATTTATCAAATGAGGCATGAAGGTTACCTGAATCTTGAAACGTGGTTACATCACCCGAGTGAAACACCATAATGTGGGTGGCCAACTGAGTAAACGTCTGATCGGGAACTTTGCCTACGGCGATTAAGCTGGTACGTAGGTGTCGGGCTAGCGGCAGCGGACTTCCATCACTTGCCTTACGAGGCTCGTATCCACCATCATCTATAATAAAAGAATAAAAACAATTGGTATGTTTATAATAAGAAAAGTTATAATGACCCACAGCTAGACAAAAGCTTTCTTCATTGAAATCAAGTCATCGCTATAACTGAGTATTAGCTCAACCTACGCCTACTACTAACTACCTACGCTTTAGTATGTGAAAGTTTTTTTAAAATTATTAACATCAATAATGCATTCATATAGTGAACAAATTTTGGTCTCCCTAAAACCATAATGAAGGAAACATTTGGTTATCAGTGAATAAATTTACTTGCAATTTTTATTGTCTTATTAGTTCGTAGCTTCCTGTAGGTATTTCCCTAATTTGTTGATAAACAATGTTATTTCAACATTTCGTAATTAATTATGTTAACTGACTGTACTTATATATTATCAATCTTTCAAATTCTGTGATTGTTAGTGTAATTTAAACTGTATACCTGTGTCGTAGACAGCCGGGAGTATCCTGTAGAACGGTGTATGCTCGGCGCCTCTGCTGGGATGCTTCAGGTTGTTGCAGGTGCCATCCACACGCCGCCCTTCCTTGGGGTCGCAGGGCAGCACATCATTGACGCACCAACTAGGAATATAATATTAAAAAAATACAGAGGCAGTACTCACTGACACGCCATGTATTGTCAAGAGGTTCCTTACTCTGCAGCCATGACCACCTATATAACTTGGTACTTATTTTTATTTAACCGACAATGTCACTTAAATACCTACTTAATATTAAAAGAAAACACTAGTATTCATAGACAACAAGGAAAAATAATTATTTTAAATTGACTTAACCAAGAATTGAACCCGGGAGCTCAGAGATGGCGAAACCAAAACCAGAAATCGTGCTCTTATGCTATTCGCGTTCCATATGTTTTCAATCCCATATTCATTATTGTTTTTTCAGTTGGTGTGATGCAAATTCATTATCATTTTCTCATATAAGTACTATCTTTTTATAGTAATAGTAGTCAGTTTTAATTTTATATTTTAGTTTTTTTTTCAGTAGCATACTTGTACTCGTACACGGATGTTTATTTCATGTAGTAGCATCTACGAGTTTACATACTAACTGCATAATTTTTCCTGCTGCACTTAGGTAGGTAATTAAACTTTTTGTTGTTTCCAAATTATTTAACACTTATACATTACATATTACTGACATAATATATAATTGCATGATGTGTTTCTGAAAGAATATGTTTGTGAACCAAATAATATTTGTAACAACCCCACGTACCATATTCAAGCGGAATAAATTATTGATCTGTAAAAGTTGAAATTACCTATCTCTTTTTCCGCCGAGCACTGAAGTTGTCTTGTAGTGAATAGTATTTGGGCATTAAGTCCGCCTCTTGTATTATCTTTATTTAAAGCAATAAATAATAAATTAACCCATATTTTACAAATCTAATTAATGTCAAATGGTACTTTTGTAAGCGACAATAGCGCCACATTGGAATTAAATTGCATGGAAATTGATTAAACGAATTATTATCGAGATGGCGTTCCGGAATTATCTTTACTTATCTCAATATCGATACATATTAATCGCATTGGAATAGTATTAAGATTGAGATTGCGTTCGAGAGTAACCCCCCTGCTCTTGCAATCTTATTTTATTTGTAGTAGAAATAGTCTTTCATTTTCATGTTTCAAAGATACTGTAAGACGTTGTTCATTATTTTAAATTGAGCAATACCTGTGTTTAATTGGATATTCTTTTGTATGTGTTGTGTTTTCTCTTGTAATCATTAAATGTTTTTTCATGTTTGTATTGGAAAATGTCCTTCTATGATAGGGAGGGCATTCTCCAATATGTATTGACGCTGTAAAGAAAGAAAAAGAAACAAAAGAAATGCCCTTGCTATCTTTCTCGCCGGTTATTCTTAGTACAATCCCGCCCCATACTTAGCACTTAGACTTAACAACCGATGGCATAGTGACATTCATATGTGCTCAAATTATGTAGCCTAAATTAAATAAATCATATTAAAGTTGATATTCGCCAAATAACAACAGCATATGTGATCAGCGTGATAGGTGCACAGGATAAGCCGGGGATACACATGCCAGTAGCTTGCACACTAGCATGCCAGCTCCTTGCACGTGCCAGCTACTGTCGTGTGTATACGCTAACTGGCATGCCTGTGACTGGCATGCACATTTCATTTACTTGCATGCCCGTTGAGAGAGGGGACGCGGGGGGCTGCCAAACTGGCACGTGTGAACAGACGCGACAGCTACGGGCATGCCAGTACAGTTACTGTAGCTATGACTCGCTGTGGCCGTAGGCTCACGTTTTGTTTGGTTTAAGAAAGTATAGGTAGAAATTATTAATTGAACACTGTTTCTGTAGTGTTTCAGGGTTTTCAAATATGTAAATGATACAATGTGCGGTTATTTAATATAGTTTCATAAATAAAGCATAGTAGCCTACTAATCCTACTATTAGTAGGATGTAGATATGACAATAATAATAATTGTAATTTCTGCTTCATTATTGTTTAGTTGTTTGTTAGAATTTGATGTTTAATATAATAAATAATATTTTAGAATTTGCTGTACTTCCCAAGTAACACAAGAAAGCATTTTAAGCAACGAATAGTAAATTTATGTACAACTTAAGGCCCGTATAAACTCTTATATAAGTTCACCGAGCATCTTAAGGCCTCATATTGGCATCTCAAAACCTTTATGATGCTTTACACTGTATAACGGTTGGATAATGGCATATCAAAATGCTTTTGTAATGCCTTTAGATGTAGTGCAGCACATCTAAACGCAGCTATACAGCTTTTAGCTGTGTTAAGTGCTTTTGGACATACAATAGCATTCTTAAATAATATATAAATGCTTAAGGCTGTTTAATGGCATAATGTTGTACCATTATAATGCCCCTTAAATTCATTGTACAGCTTTGAGCTGTTTTTAGTGCCTTTGGTTGTATAATAGCACTTTCAAGTGGTAAGCAAAAGCCTAGTACATTAGAAAAGCATAAACGTGAACCAATGTAATGCTTGCATTTTTAATGATCAACTGAGTTCTGTTCTACAGCTAACAGCTCTTTAATCAACTACACGTGACTAATTGTAATGCTTATGGCTGTTTAAATACATTCGATTTACTGTATTCGTAAAGTATAACCATTTGTTTATGGGCCATTTTGAAAACAAATAATCTGTGAAACGAATTCTTTTAACTAGCGAATTTGATTTATAATAACCATTAATAAATTACCTACGATTTTAAATGCTAATAACAAAATTACTTGAGTTGCGATTTCATTGTCGTGTATCAGCGCATGCATTTCATTCATTACAGGTAAAAATAAGTGCAGCACAAAATGTTGAAAAAAAATTTTTAACATACATAAAAAAAAACATACACGTCTAACATAGAAATTCCTCCTTTTTTGAAGTCGGTTAAAAATAAGAGTAAGAACTGGAGGAATGAGGCAAAAAATATTAAAGGAACATGTAAGAATTATGCAGGTTCCTTTGATGTCTACGAATATATAAGTCAGACAATACACGACAACAAAATGATTCGCGCGAAGACTGCTGTGAAGCAAGTTGTAGCGATATTACAGAAGGTTCCGTAGGACGAGTAAGACCTGTCAACATCGGAAATATACACAATATGGAATCCTCGTGTGTTGAAAAATATTTTATTGTAAATAATGAAAATATTCAACTAAGTCGTATTTATTCCTGTCCGCTTGATGCTGAAAGTGTAAGACCTGAGAGCTCCGGCGAAAGTGAAGATGACAGTGATATTGATAAATATGTAAAATATTCTTCATTTCGTAAAAATAGGGAACTTTTGCCCCGCCGCGCAAAAATCTTGCGCCCGTGCCCCCAGCGCCACGCCTAATTTTATCGTGGCCGAATATTTTTTTTACTAGATTAGCTAGTAAGTACTAGCAGAATGAATTAAAATAAAATTATAACATGATTTATTTTTTTAACAAATGAAGTGTAACGTTCTTCGAAATATTTACTATTAAAACTACACTGGAAATGGCAGAACATTTGAGAATTTAATTAGGTGTAGGTAAAAAAATAAAAAATCTACTCACCTACAGTTCTATATTCACTAGTCGATTCTTTAAGACGTCTATCGCGATGATGGTGCATATTTTTTTACTTAAAATTTCCAAGTTGATTTAAATGGTTCTCCTAAGTAAAATATCGACTTTTTATACTTTTTCTTAACTGAAACTAAATAAGGCAGAAATTTTAAATCTGTCATCTAATTTTACGACGTCGGTCGTTGACGGTCAATGGGTAAAATTGCATATTTTCATTGAATAAAGTAGATGATAATGAGTGATAATGAACGGTAATGGTAAATGAAATTCCTCCAAATCCCTTAAGACTCAATATAGCTGTGGGACCTTAGAATAAATTATTCTAAGTGTGGGACTTTATTGAGATCTTACGCGGACTTCTTGAGTTTGAAAAGTGATGTTGCACTATTGTTTTATTTGCCAATACTGATGCATGTTCACGATCCCCTAACAGTAAAATCCACCATTATTTCACATTAATGTTCGACAAAACATAAATTATAGAAAATATAACAAAACTGCTGACATGACTCTTAAATTTCCCGCCAAGAAGTCAGAAAGAAAATTATCCAACACAACGAAGCAGCCGAAAATTATTTTGGCAAACGGATTCAAGTAGGTAAGTAGTTGGTACAAAAATTCTGAAATTGGTTTTATTGTTATGCTCAAGGATCCCCAAAATGGCGTTCAAGTACTGGCACAATTTCAGTCTACATCGAGTCTACTAGTATACCGGTGAATTCATATAGAACTACTTTATAGCCAATGGCACTACAGTGATACATCAAAAGTCTGCTCTCTGGCCTCTGGCTTGATAATTGTTCACGTGTGAGTATTTATACTGCTGGCGGCATTA
The DNA here is from genome assembly GCA_963921215.1 of Scoparia ambigualis. Lineage (NCBI taxonomy): Eukaryota > Metazoa > Arthropoda > Insecta > Lepidoptera > Crambidae > Scoparia > Scoparia ambigualis. The sequence continues at coordinate 37,823,469 of OY992506.1, read as the reverse complement.
AATAGCTTTTATAAAGGTTCACTGGGCTGCTTTAGACAGGCACCATTTTGTAAATATTTTATAACCTAAAATATTATCATTCGGACCTATTTATAAAAGCAATAAACCCATAAAACAAGGATAAAACCTAATTTAATATACTGCCCAACCAATACTGTTATGTTAATTACGCAAAATACGTTCAGACTAGAAATACACAATTGTTTTGGTTATTCCACACATGTCTTTAATTACCATTTTAGACCAAAACCACAAAATATCGAAGACGCGTGAAAATTTTCAATAAAACTTTTATAGACAATTACAGTAAACTGCATTGCGCATTAATATTTGATGGCTTAAATAACAAAAAGTCTAAAACTTTCCCAGTATTATAAAATGTTGTTTTCACAATCACGCGTTTTGACATGTCTTCGTCCATTAAATATTGCGAGACAAAATATAGTTTAATAATTACAACGTCAATGTATTATAAACATTTGTACCGTGGTGTTAGAGATGTTTTTGCAATGACGTAGGGTTTATTAAGTTCGAACTGTGAACACTTAAATAGCTCGTCTAATGCTTTTGTAATGCACTGAACATCTTCATTGTCAAAAATATTGCTAGCTTAGTGCTTTTGTAATGCGTTTAGCAACTTCATTGACCATAATAATGCTTCTTTAATGCAATTGGTACCTTCCTTGACCACAATAATGCTAATATAATGCCTAATGCAATTAAACAACTATTTGTAGACCTATATAGGGTCTAAAGCCGTATAATTTGTGCCCAAATAAGCATTATAGTAGCCGTATACACGTGTGTAATGCTACTAGATAACCAAACTTAAATGCCATAACGATACAGAAATGCTGTAATGCGGCTGTTATACTGCTTTGATGAGTTACTTGGGTTATGACATATTAAATATATATTTTTGTAATTATTATAAACAATATTTAAATTAAATTAATATTTAATATAGAGTCCACTAATATTTGCATTGCATGTCAGTTTTGGTAAAACATGTTTGTACACACTATTATAATGACCAGCTAAGTATATTACCATGTTTAGGCGAATAAATGAATTTTGATTTTTTTTTGCATTTCTTTAAGGAAGACAACTTGCTCCAAAATCTTCTCTTCTACTAACCCTAACCTCTCTTCTTTTTTTTCTTTTTATCTCTCATTAATTTAGCTACACATTCAATTGCTAGTAACAATACGATTTTTTTTAATTCACTTCGATTGTTATCCATTTTTGGCGCGCAAGAATTAGGTATGTTTCACTCGAGTTTAGCCTGTGACTGTTTCACGTACTGTCCTGTGTATACGCGATGCTAATACTAGCATGCAAGCGCACAACTTGCATGCCAGTATTACTTGCAAATGTATCCGCAGTGTGAAAGTTACTCGTACATGCCGGTAACTGTCATGCCAGCTACTTTCCCGGTTTACTGGCATGTGTATCCCCGCCTATACCCAAGAAAAGAGATGGGCTAATAGTATTCTTTTAATAATGACCCGCCATCATACAGCTCCAAACAGATGTGTTTATCTCTAACATTAGGTAGGTTGAGGGCTGAAATTAATTTGACGATAATGATGAAGCAGTGCGCGTATATCACCGTCTTTTGGATTAAATGCTTGCCGCTTTTTTCTCCCGCAATGAGGTGACGGTGAGCATTGTAGTTTCAGTACATCTGAAACACGCCCAAACATCCTGGGGCGTGTACCCTCTGGCGGGCCGCTGTTGAAGTGGACTCTGCTGATTGCTTAACAGGCGGTCCCAGATCACCCCTGCAGCAAGTGAGGGGATGTAGTAGAGTAATTAGCGGGTATACGTCTCCTGGACGTGGTAGTACTCGGTAATAAGTTTTTACTAGTAGAAAAAAGTTGGGGATTTCTGGAATAATTCAAACAAAGCAGTTACTTACAAAGTGGTATTCTTCTTTAAACTGTCTTTATATTGAGCGGCGGACATCGGGCACCCTCTGAAGGAGTCGTAGTGAACAGCATTATTCTTTTCAGCGCCAACGATCAAAAGGTACGCTGCATATAGAACTATACCAATAAACAACATTTTATTCGCCGCGCTTCAATCGCACCTACTCAAGGACTGTGCTAATAAGGCGTGCTCCTTACCTTTTTATAACGAAACTATTTTCTTTTAATTGCATTGTTTATGCGTTGGAGTTCCTTGGTTGTTTTGCAATAAAAAACATTTAACTTAATATTTTTGATGGCCTAATATATTGGTGAGTTTTATGGTGGTGGTGGTGGTTTTCTGAGTGGTAGAGCCACGCTGCGTTGCAGCACGCATTGGGCCGGCTCGCCCGGCGTAATACCACCGTCTCACGAATATTCGGCGTGAAATAATGGCACTTGGTGCTCTTGTGTTTATTCCGACCAGTGAGGGTTCCGGAGGCCCCTCCCCCACCCCCCCTCTTCCCAATTCCTATTCCTTCCTTAAACCTATTCCTCCCTTAAAGGCCGGCAACGCGTCTGCGATTCCTCTGGTTTTGCGGGTGTCCATGGGCGGCGGTGATTACTCTCCATCAGGTGACCTGCCTGCTCGTTTGCCTCCCTCTTTTATATTAAAAAAAAACCTCAAAACTCAAACTCAAAATATATTTATTCAATAAACTCAATTGATAAATACTTTGAATCGTCCAAATTCATTTTAACCAACCACCTATTCAGGACGTCATTGTTTAACTGTAGCAACGACATTTACAAAAAAAAAATTAGGTCATAAAATACAAAATGTGAATTTGATATTGTTTTCTAAGGTTTAAGCGAGCACTGCACATTGAAATGAAACACTTTTACGGATTACACTTTACGGATTAACTCGCGTTTAATTTGACTACATTACAAATAGTTTTTTAGTTTCCTGACGTTTCGGAACCTTTACAGGGTCTGTGGTCACAGAGAGATGGGAGTGTGTCATTATTTAAACGCGAGTTAATCCGCCGAACGACATTTACAAAAAAAAAATTAGGTCATAAAATACAAAATGTGAATTTGATATTGTTTTCTAAGGTTTAAGCGAGCACTGCACATTGAAATGAAACACTTTTACGGATTACACTTTACGGATTAACTCGCGTTTAATTTGACTACATTACAAATAGTTTTTTAGTTTCCTGACGTTTCGGAACCTTTACAGGGTCTGTGGTCACAGAGAGATGGGAGTGTGTCATTATTTAAACGCGAGTTAATCCGTAAAAAGTGTTTCATTTCAATATGAATTTGTATTTAAACTATATATAATTATGGTACTCTATAAAAATTAACTATAGATAATTAGAAATAGCTGTTGAAGTACTTGGAGCATTTCAGACTCTGTTGCATGGTTGTTGCAAGCTGCAAGCCTGCAACAACCGGTCAGGCCACTTTTCTCAAGCCTAGAGGTCATGAGTTCGGTTTGGTTGTTATTGGTTCCGAAAATAAGAGGAATAGTCAGTGCAGTACCTATAGTTAAATCTTTTTGGTGAAGGGCGTTTTAACCTTGAGCCCTATTAGCTCGCTAGTCACTACCAGGTCGATTAAAGGTGATGCAATTCTTGCGTGGTAATAAATTATTATATATTTCTAAAGATTATAAATAATGAAAAATGCAGCTGCTATAACATACTAAGTAAAATGTTCTAAGTTTATTATGACGATAATGAATATTCAACTGTCTGGTTTATGTTTGTATAAGAGCTACATTCTATATTATTTTCATCACTTTTAAATATCTAGGGGCACGACAGGTCGACCAAAAAAGCGGCACGGTCGGTCGTATCGAAGCAGTTCAGGTCATTTTCAACCCCCTAACTTCGTTGTAAATAAAACTAGAAGCCTGAATTTTGAGTTAACAAGCAGGCATTGTATTAACACGGTATATTTCAAAGGAGATTGGGCATTTTATTTGGACATTTGATCCACGTCGTACACAAACAAAATATGCAAATAATTGTCGCTGCAACATAATAATATAGGCATGCTTGCAAACCGTGATAAAAAATATATTTAATTATAATTTGATTTTTATGATACTTTGGATAATGTTGGCCTTTACTATTAGTATACTTCTAAACGATTGAAAGGAAAATAAAAATAAAAATTCTACAAAAAACATAATTTATTCTGCTTGATCAAAATCAGTTTGTAAGATCATCTAAAAATCATCATCTATTCCCACGGAATACCGTGGGTATATTTTGATATGCCATCCTGCGAATACCGTGGGTATATTTTGATATGCCATCCTGCGGTGTAGACTTATTAGCTTACACCGCAGGATGGCATATGAAACTAGAACTAATACTTTCATGTTTCACTATCGGTAAAAAAACCAACATTTATTGTTCAATGTATTTTTTCTCCTGGGGTTTTTAAATAAAATAATTATATGGAATGAAAAAAGAGATTTAGTTCTTTTATTTAGTACTTACATATTTGGTCTTTGTACGCAACCTTTTGTGATCTGTGAGAAATCTAGATTTAGGTGTTCGGAGCAATAAAACACGTCTTCACGCAACAACCATATAATGCGAGACAAGGGGCCGACATACACACTTTTACATCTACCTTACATACACAATAATAATTAATGCCGAGATACCTACATACATCATACCTCCCAACTTAAATCACTAACATATACTTACATAAAAGAGTACTTATAAAATACAAACAATAAAAACTTATAACTAATTAATTACTTAACTTAATAATCTATGCCGTAACGAAGTACGGGCTTGCGCACTCGATTGGAACGATTCACGGGCGTGCGCGGCGAGCTAAGCGAGGGCGGCTGCGGTGAGCTCGACTCACTCTGGGTGGTGTTCGGTGAATAATGTCGCCAGCAACATAGCATGACGCTATTAAGACACAATGATAACAAGATACCTTTAAAAGGAACAATTCTTTACTTTTTTGCTATACATCCAAAAAGAAAAATTGAGCCCAATGTCATATCTGCCCCGGCCAGGAGGGGAACTATTCCTTTTTATTTTCCATTATCAAAAAAACAAATTAATTTTTTTCGTACCTCCGTGTAACTCAACTTATTCTATACACATGAAACAATCAGTAAACAAGGATTTATATACTTTAATGATATTACACCAAAATATCCAGGGTCTATTAAGTAAGCTGGATAATTTGGAACTCTGTATAGATGCTTTTTTTAATGACGAAAGAATTTATCTTGATGTATTGTGTCTTTCTGAAACATTCTTAAAACTAGGTAGTGAGAGCAATGTCAAATTAAAGAACTTTTATATAGCTTCATCATACTGTAGGACTAATAAGAGCTGAGGTGGTGTTTGTATCTTGTTGAACAATAATATAGAAGGTAAACCACTTCTCATTTGTAAAGATTATACTGTTGAGAAGTGTTTCGAGTGTTGTGGAATAGAGCTACCTGCTTATAGATGTATCATACTGTGCGTGTACAGAATTCCAAAAAACAACACTCTCACGACATTTTTCAATCAACTAGAACTTCTTTTGCATAAATTGCTAATAAAAAATAAAAGACTTGTTATTGCTGGAGACTTGAATATAAATACTTTAATAGTGAATGATGTATCTCGAAATCTATTTAATTTATTACATAATTTTAATCTTCAGTTGCACGTTAATGAACCAACACGAGCATTGTCGTGTATCGACCATATTGCATCAAATATTAAAGATGTAAATTGTGGAGTTCATAGAGTTTGTCTATCTGACCATGATACATGCCAGATTATATCATTTCAAAGTACATCCGTCAAGCCTAGACCACGTTTTTGGTACAAGCGTCTGAGGGATCAAAGTAAAGAAAAAATGAAAAAAATTAAAAACTACTTAGGTTGTTTATCTTGGCAAGGTGTGTTTAATGATGAAAATCTTAATTCCGCGTTTAATAATTTTCATGATGAATTGAGTTTGTTATTTACTCTTTGTTTTCCTGAAAAGCGCATTAAAATGAATTCACATAACCAGAGGCCAAAATGGATCACAAAAGGCTTAAAAGTGTCATGTATGATCAAACGTAAGCTAAGACTATCCTTCTACAAAACTCGCACCGAAAAAACTAAAACTGATTTTAAAAATTATAGTAAGCTTCTACGCAAATGAATAATAAAATCACAAAAAAACTATAATGCCAATTTACTTGAAAAAGCGCAAAATAAATGTAAAGCGGCTTGAAACGTTATTAAAAACAGGACTGATTGTGTAAATAGTGTTGCCTTGGAGATGAACTCAATTAACGTTAGTGGAAAAACAATCACAGATCCACATGAAATGGCAGCAACATTTAACAATCATTTTATAACTATGTTACCAAGTTCGAATATACAAGGTAATGCAGTATTAGATAATATTCTAGCATTTTCCTGAGACCGTGTACTGAAACAGAAGTAGTGAAAATTATAAAAAATCTAAAGAACACTAAATCGGTAAGTGTCGATAATCTCCCAACTGACCTATTTAAATCATGCGCTGAATATTTAGCACCAGTGATTTGCAATTTAATTAACTTATCACTCGCCCAGGGCCTTTTCCCTGAACGACTTAAGGTATCTTTTTTTTTTTTTTTTTATAATAAGCCCGGCAAATGACCCCACTCCACCTGATGTTAAATGGAAATGAGGTCCAGACGCGAGGACAAGTGGTGCAGCGTAAGAGACGTAGCATCAGTCATCCTCACTCTGCCGGCCCACAAAGTGCTTCTTCACGCCTCGTTTGAAGGACCCTATGTCATAGGTAGGAGGGAATACGTGTGCTGGTAGACTATTCCATCTTTTGGAAGTGCGGCAAAGAAACGAGTCACCAAATTTCTTTGTGCGAGATGGAATGTTAGAGACTGTAAATTGGTGACTCCGCAGAGCAGCACGCGTACTCCTATGGAGGAAGGGAGAAGGAGGGATGAGGTCAAAGAGTTCTTCAGAGCACTCGCCATGGTATAAACGGTAAAAGACGCTGAGTGACGCGATATCTCTACGCAATTGCAAAGGCTCGAGAGTTTTAGTGACCTTTGCATTGCCGATAATGCGCACAGCGCGGCGCTGCAATCTGTCCAAGGCATCGAGAAGGTACTTTGCGGAGCCGTCCCAAAGGTGAGAGCAATACTCCACGCAAGACCGCACCTGTGTCTTGTATAATAGACACAACTGATCAGGCGTGAAGAATCGCCGCACCTTGTTCAGGACACCGAGTTTACGTGAGGCATTTTTAATCACGGTTTCGATGTAGTCCTTTTGGTTCAGATCGCAGCGGATATCCATACCGAGCATGTTAATACTGCTCTGCAGGCCTAGAGATGTACCCTGAAGAGAGGGAAGGGGAAGGAATGGCGCCTTTTTCGCTGTGAACGCGCACACCTGTGTTTTCTTGGCATTGAACTCCACCAGATTATCGGAGCCCCATTTAGAAATGAGTTCCAACATCCGATCGAGCTCAATGACAAGATTTGTTCGCTTCATTTCGGTGTCTACCCGCCCAGCCGTTGGGTGCCCGTTATATCCCCCATGCACTGTGCTATCATCTGCATAGCAATGAATGTTTCCAAGAGGAAGCATGTCATTGATATGCAGAAGGAACAGCGTGGGGGATAGAACGGAGCCTTGAGGAACACCAGCGTTCACTGACATGAACCGCGAAGCGCATCCATCCGAAAGGACACGGATTCTACGCTCATGCAGGAAGCTGGCAATCCAGGTACAGAACAGAGCGGGCAAACCGTATGCCGGGAGCTTGGAGAGAAGAGCTTTGTGCCAGACCCGATCAAAAGCCTTGGCTATGTCAAGGCTAACTGCCAGTGACTCGCCACGCTTGTCAATAGCCTCACCCCAGAGATGTGTGACGTACGCTAGAAGATCACCCGTTGACCGTTTTGGCCGAAACCCATATTGACGATCGTGAATTAGGGAGTGATCTTCTAGGTATCGAATAAGCTGTTTGTTCAATATTCGTTCTAGGATCTTACACAACACTGAAGTTACGGCTATAGGGCGGTAATTAATCGGATCTGACCGATCTCCTTTTTTAGGGATCGGTTGCACATTAGCTTCTCTCCAAGATTCCGGCACACAACCCGAAGAGAGCGAGAGACGGTACAGACGCGTTAACACAGGGGACAACTCCGCTGCACACATTTTCAGGACTATTGCTGGGATGCCATCAGGACCGTTAGCTTTCCGGACATCGATTGACTGCATTTCCGCACGGACATCACACTGCCTGATTTTAATATCAGACATTGTGTGGCCACAGTGAGGAATTGAGGGTGGCTGTGCATCACAGTCATCGATCCGGGAGTTAGCCGCAAAGAGTTTGGCCAGGAGATCGACCTTTTCCTGCGGCTTGTGAGCTAAAGTTCCGTCAAGACATCTCAGTGGTGGCAGCGAGGGTTGGCAGAAGTTGGATTGCACGGCTTTGGCCAGACGCCAGTAGCTACGGCTGCCCGTAGGATGCGTCAGGAGTTCTTGGCCTACTCGTGCAACGCGCTGGGCATCCGCTCTAATGTAGGCCCTCTTACACGACTTGGTGGCATTATTATAGGCTGCTTTTAGCGAGCGAGTTTCGGGAGCCCCATGAGCTTTACCTCTGATCCAAGCGCGGTATGCCGTCTGTTTGCTCTCAACAGCGCTGGCACACTCGCGATTGAACCAGCGGTTGCGTCTGCCTTTGCTGATGACATAGGAGTGTGGAATATAGTATTCCATTCCTAATACTATCTCATCAGCAACGGCAGTGGCGCTAGCGGTCGGGTCCTTCCCCCTAAAGCAGCGCTGCCTCCAAGGGACGGATGCAAAATACTCCCGCATCCCGTCCCAGTCTGCCGACGCGTAGTGCCAAATCTGGCGTTTCGAAACCGCTGTTGGCGGGCGCGATGCCAAGGGCACTGTGCTGGATATCAAGCAGTGATCCGAGGAACCTAAAGGAGCTCGAATCTCCACCCGGTATCCAGCTAGGCGACTCGTCAGCAGAAGGTCGAGTAAGGAGGGCGCATGGCCAACTATGTCTGGGATCCTGGTGGGCTGGTTCACCAGTTGCGTCAGGTCATGCGTGAGAGCGAATGCGTGGGCAGTTCTACCAGCATGGTCTGTTTTGGAGGAACCTAACCACAACTCATGGTGGGCGTTGAAGTCCCCCAAAAACACCAGTTCCGCCGATGGAAACCGCTCCTGCGCATCATCTGCTACCCGACTAAGATGTTCAATTAGTCGAGTTGTCTCCATGTCGCCGTTATGGGATCGGTAGACGCAGACGTAGACACGGCAATGAGAGCCTAAGTCGACGTGTACCACTAGGAGGGAGAAGGAAGGGTCCTCCAGACAGCGCAGACGGCGACAGCAAACATCCGCCCGAACGAATAAGCAAACTCCGGCTTTGGCTTTGAAGGATTCTTCAAGCACATAGCCGGGATAGTTCAGATAGGTGGTGTCAGCTGGGCGGATTATTTGCGTCTCCGTCAGGAACAACATTGCTAGCCGTGCCGTCTCAAGATGGTGGTGGACGGCATTGAGGTTTGCATGGAGTCCGCGGATGTTAGCGAACTCCACCTCAAACGGTAAGGTTGTGGTGGGGGTGTGCACCGCTGTAGAACCAGTTTTGTTGTTAGGCGCTGTCATTTTAGGAGTGGAAAGAGAGGCGTGAATCGAGAAAATGATGCCGCGATGCGAATGGTCAAAGTGTGGTGGCCTGTTTCCCCAGGAATTTGCCCACAGACGAGTATTATTAACCTGCCGAACGGAAGGGCCCCCGAACCCCCCCGGGAATGGCCGCCGGGACCCCACCTTCCGGTCACCAACCGGCACGACGGACCACCCCGAGATTATGCGTGGCATGGTGAGGCAGCCTCACGAGCTGGTTAGGCTCGCTTGGGCCCCTGTACTGTGCCACGGGCGGCCAGCGGGACAACCGTTTCTACGGGTCTCCCTGGTCGGCAGGTTAACGAAGTCCTCCTGGCACTGGTTTGACGGAAGCCTCCACTGACCAAATACATCGCAGCATCATCCTCTCGAGCTCTGGTTATACGCTGGCTGATCCCGAAACGCGACCGACAAGCAGTCACTTGACGGGTTTTACACCATGCGTACGGTGGTCACCAACCAGACGGGTCAAGCCCTACCACCAGTGGAGCAGATCATCGCTCGAAAGAGTCCGTTAGTCGCTTCTTACGACACCCACCGGACGGAGAGAGGGGCGGCGATTGGTATTCTTTCTCCGTCACCGCACGGAAAATCTATTGTTAAACCTCTGCATAAAAAAAACTGTAAACAAAATATAAATAACTATAGACCTATTACCCTTGTACCCGTGCTCTCAAAAATATTTGAAAAAGCTGTTAAAGAAAGACTAGTAGAGTTTTTGGACAAATTTAAAATATTAGCGGTTGAATAAAATGGATTTGGAAAAGGCAAGTCTACCAATCTTGCTGGATATAAATTAATTTGTAACATTACAAGATATATAGATAATAGGACTCCAGTAACGGTGGTATTCTTTGATATGAGTAGAGCCTTTGATCTCGTTAATCATAACATCTTGCTCGCTAAATGTGAAAGGTATGGCATCAGAGGAATAGCGCTTGACTGGATTAGAAGTTATCTCACTAACCGAAAACAATGCGTCCAAATCACAAAAGTCAATAATGACAATGAGTGTAATGATTATAATAATTTATTTATTTAAATCAGATTACAAAGATCCATTTTTGTTAGTAACAATTTTACTTATAAATATGTTAGTACAGTATTTTTACTACTTACCTACATTTTAAATTTACAATATTCTATTAATCCATTAAATAACATTTAAAAATAGTATTTTAATAATTTCATAATCAACAATGATATTAATTAACTATTTGATTTATAAGTAATTATTTAAGTTTAATATTACATTCAGAATATTACTTTAAAATAAATGATTTTATTTAAAGCAAAGCAGCTACAGATATTCCCCATGTATTGTACTACAGTGGTTTAGGTACTCGCCGTCAAATCTAGTTGCAAACATGCTTAGCATGCCGTTGGGGCTGGCCCGGATCCTGCGCCCCAGGGATGTGCACCGCTTGCGCATGGTGGTGTAGAAACAATCCACCCGCGCGTCAGCAAACATCCCCGACGCGCTGCAGAAACGGGGCAGCCCCACCAGCACTCTAAACGCGTTATTATACTGGACTCGGAGGGCGCTGTACTGTTTTTGTGTATAATTAACCCACAGGCTGCTTGTGTAGAAACTGGTGCAATAGGCTCTAAAGAGGCAGATTTTTACACTTGTTGAGCAGCGAGCAAACGTGCGGGCAATCATGTTTGCTCTCACAGACAACGCCCTGCGCTCCCTCTCAATGTCCACATCATCTTTCAGGTCAGAGGTTAACCAATGTCCGAGGTATTTAAATTTATCAACTCGCTGTAGCTGCGTACCATACAACTTTATGGCAGGCATTGGCGACGGACATTTGTGGCCCCTGGCCTGGAAGGCCATGCATTCACTCTTTTTAACGTTATATTGTAAGCCATGTAAGTGCGCATACTTTTCACATATACTTATCATTTTTGATAAGCCGCAGACTAAAGCGCTCAGCAGCGCCATGTCATCCGCATAACTAATGTTATTGACCGCGACTCCATCAATATGGCATCCGACACGAGCCCTGCTGAGCTCCTCCACCAGCGCGTTCACATACAGGTTGAAGAGCTTGGGAGAGGTCAAACCCCCCTGCCTCACCCCGCACTCCAACCTGTATGGCTCCGAGTATGCACCCGACCACCTCACGACATTGACCTGATGTTGGTACCAAAACTTAAAAATATCCTTTACCTCTCTAGGCAATTGCATGGCTTCAAGTTTTTGCCACAAAATATCGTAACTAACCAGGTCAAATGCCTTCGAGAGGTCGAGGAAACAGGCATAGATGGGTGTTCATCTTTTAAAGTAGTATTTGACAGTCTGCTACAAACTCAGGATAGCTGCATCTGTTGAGAGACCTGATCTGAAACCGAACTGGTTATCATGTAAATCTAGATGTTGATCTAATTGAATATTTAGCAGACTGTCAAACACTTTCGCTATTATGGTGGCTAGTGAAATAGGTCTATAGTTAGACTTGTCACTTGTGTCGCCTGTTTTATTTTTCACGATTGGCACCACCACAGTCTTCATCATATCGGCTGGTAAGTATGTGTGTCCTAAACAAAGGGTATAGAACATCGCCAACACCCTGGGTAGGTGGGGGCCCGCATTCCGTAGGTGTTCGATGCTGAGTCCGTCATGGCCTGGAGATTTACCGCGCGACATAGCCTTTATTGCCTTCCGTACATCCTTTGCTGTAAAGCCAGTACCCCGCTCCAGCCCACACGGCCCAGTATCGTTCACCGACTGTGATGGTCCCAATGGTGATTTAACTGTAAAGTGAGCCCTAAACATGTCAGCTATCCCCTTACAGTCACTGATACCATCTACACTCACAGGCAGGCTCGGCTTGTTATTCAGCATGTTAGTGGATTTCCAAAAATTACGAAAGTCGAGTTTAGAATGATCTGCTGTTATCTTGTCCATCTTTAACTGCTCACTGTGGTTCTGACACCATTTAAGACGCGACGTGAAGATTTTACGGTACTTCTGCATTTCATCGTAAACACGACCCACACCCGGTTTTCCATGTAGGAGCCACATTTGGAATTCACACCTAGCCTCCCTGTGCGCTTCTCTTACATGCCTGTTCCACCCCGCTACAGGCTTTCTTTTTTTAAATGTATTTACATTTAGATAATGACTATCAGCCGCTGCACTACTCAAAACACTAACTATTTCACAATATAATTTATCAATAACCTGTCTATGGTTAAAATTATTACACAAAAAATCAGCACACTTTAAAATGTATTGGGGAAATCAATTAATTTTAATTTATTATTGCATAATTTATTGTACAAGTCAATTTGTGGAAGTTTCCTCTCACCCCACACAACTTTATTAATAACATTGTTTTTTAAACTAACCATTCCTGGTTTAATTTCACCAAGGTCACATTCTATAATCAACGGAAAATGATCCGACCATGCGACATCATATTTCGGATGGACATTAAGAATCGACGCTGCTGCCGCCTTGGTTACGACGCAGTGATCCAACCAGCGTCTAGACCTATTTGCCTCGCTAATGAAAGTATATGTACCCGAGTTTAGTCCTAAAATCTCAATGTCTGCACATAACCAGTCCTGCTCCGCACTAAAACATGTTAATTCGTCAAAAAAGTTTTCATTTGGATGGGCATTAAAGTCACCAAGCACATAAACAGACCCGGCATTGTTATTGCTTATAATAGCACTCACCGTGCTGAGACAATCCGTAAACTCCGCTATATTGTCCGCTTTATCCGTCGGCATATAAACACTAAAAACCATAAACGACTTTTGATCCATAGTGATTACTATACACGTGGATTATCATACTGCACTATCGACACATTTTGGAAAACACTTTTGTTCCAAAGTAGTGCGACCCCTCCGTAAGGCCTGCCGCGCAGCATGCCCGCCGCTGTGTCCACCGCCGAGGTCCCCGTGCAGCCAAATCGCTGGTCAATGCTGCTGAGAAACTGGATATCGTCTGGCAGCAGCCAGGTTTCTTGCAGTGCAATTATTTCCGATGACTGGCACAGTTCTCTTACGTGGTCAACAGAGCGCTTCACGCTCTTACAGTTGAAGCTGACTAACCTGCAGAGTGGTTTACTACACATTCTTTTTAGAAGAGCCGCTTACAGTGTTGCCACCGTTCATATCACTCCTTGACTTGAAGTTCACAAAACGACGAAAAATTATCCCTTGTGGTCACAGTTTGTCATCCAAAAATAGTGGTAGTTTGGTTACCGACACAAAGAACTTGTAGGCATTGTAGTCTTTTTCCCGCCGTGAGGTAATTTTCTCCAAAGAAATCCTTTCTTGCGTTTTATTGTAAACGTACTCGCTGATATCGTTTGTAGTGGTTTCTTTGTGTACTTTGGTAATGAAGATTGGCACTTTCACAACGGCCGCTCTAAAGTTTCCACCCGTGTCTCGGGAAGAACCAGACGTACCGATATAACGGTAATTCATTCTCGGTTTTCTTCGCTGAACCACTTTCCATTCACCATCCGCTTTCACAATATCTGCAATAGATACCTTAGGGCCCGTAAAATCTTTGTTATCGGCAGCATTTACGCCCGTCTTTAATAAATCGAACAGCTGAGGCTCGTCAGCTGTCGGCTCCGTTATCAAACCGGTTTGGCAACGCGGCGGCGGCGCAGGCCGCCCCGCCGCCGCTGCTCTCCCCGCTTTCGCCCCGGCTTTAGCGCTCAGCCCGGCGACGGCGGGTGGCTCTGTGCGTTCAACGCTTTTAGTCGGCGATATTGGGGGGTAGTTTTGTGATGAAACGCAGTCGGAGTTTTTGGGTGAATTCGATAAATTGATATTATCATTATCAGTGATGGTCATATCAATATGCGATAGTCCCATAGGTCCACTATCCAAACACGCAGCACCTCTTCTCGTATTAATACGGATGTTTCGGTATTGATTAGGAGTTGATTCACGAGAAGCAGACGCCCTATTTCTCACTTCCAATCTCAGTTCTTCAAACTGTTTTGTCGTCACATATTTAGACTTTATATCACGTAGCTCTGTTTGTAGAATAAGAAGGTCTTTGAGCAGCTTCGTAACATCTAGATGGTCGAAAGTTACCGGTGGAAGTTTTTCTAGATCACGGGCAACGAACACCGGCATAACTGCGGGATCCGTCCCTTTAAAAAGAGAGATGATATCTTCGACATCACGACTTTCCTACCCCTGTCTTTTTTGTAAGATCTTCCGTTTTTCGCTTGGCAGTGAATCAAAAAGTAACGACTTCGATGTCATGATTTCGTCGCCTTTGAATGATGATACACATATTCGTGTCAGACTTTCTTCATCAATTATGGATATTTTGTTCTGCACGTAAGCTAACAATTCATCTATCACAATATTGCACGTATTGCACTTCACAGTGTGAGCCATTTCTTTTTTACGTAAAACAATGACTTTGCACTCGATACACGGTAGCGCGTCCGACTCCGAGATGAGTGCGCGCGGTACTTGTATAGGTCCTCATTTCTTCTTAATGGCTCTGGAGTGCCCCAGGGAAGCGTTCTTGGCCCACTATTGCTTCTTATTTACATTAATGATATGCCTAGGGTCACTAACTTTCAAACCATTCTTTTTGCAGACGATATTTCGTTGATAATACCTTATGTCGATAAACAAGTCCAGTATGAAACAGTTATTAATGAAACTATAGAGAAAATCCAAAATTGGCTACAGATAAATAGTCTTAGTATTAACATCACAAAAACAAATTTTATACAATTTACAAATTATAAAGCAAAAACATATGATCTTGGTATACAATGTAATGGAGCAAATTTAAATGTTACTAAAAATTTAAATGTTACTGAGACTAAATTCTTAGGCATTGTAGTTGACTGCCACTGTAACTGGAAAAGTCACGTATCTGACATTTGCCACAGGTTAAACCGATTCATTTTCGCTCTTTACCGTCTGAGAGTTAATGCAGGTGAAAAAACGGCCCTTCTCGCATACCATGGCTATGTGTCCTCAGTACTTAGATACGCAATAATTCTATGGGGAAACTCGACAGATGCAAAAAAAGTATTTATAATACAAAAGAAATGTATTCGAGCCTTAAGTGCCCTTGGCCCTCGTGAAAGTTATAGACAAATGTTTGGGAAGTATAATATACTCACTTTAACATCGCTGTATGTTTATGAAGTGGGAAAGTTTGTAAGACATAATGTGGAGATGTTCAAAAAACCTGTTCATAACCAACGCTTACGACCATCAATATCCATACAAACTGCAGGTCCCGTTTTGCAATACAAGTTTATATAAAAGAAATTGCGACGTGATGCCAATACGTATATATAATAGAATTCCCATCGAGATAAGACAATTACCCACAACACCATTTTTACATAAATTTAGAGACTGGTTGATTGATAAATGTTTTTATCACCTAAATGAGTATATGAGTTTTGATATCCGCTGATGTAGTTATTGTATTCTTTTATATTTTATTGTTAACTGTTTTATTTAATATACCTAATTCACTATAATTTAATAATAATTGACATACATTTTTATCTTAAGGGATTTTTGTTTTCTGAGGTTTAAGCGAGCACTACACATTGAAATGAAACACTTTTTTACGGATTAACTCGCGTTTAATTTACTATTTACATAGTTTTTATATTATCCTGACGTTTCGAAGATCTAAAGACTAAGCGCGCAAGAAAAGTTACATCCCTAAATTTCTTGAAGAGATGCCGTAATCATGGTCTCATCCCACCGTGTGTCAAGATATCACCCAAAAAGGACATCCGAGGGAGCGCCAAGATCTTACAACAGGCCAGTCAAAAATTGCTCCGTCATCTCATCTACCGACATCGTTCCGAGCTAAGTACAATTAATAATAAGATCGAGAATTTGTCCAGTGGGTTAGGATTACAATTGTCGGCGTCAGATTTTACTAATTGCATTAATCTCCTCAATAAACGCGAAACATCTAAATATAATGAATGCAAACATAGACAAATAAATAAATTCCAAACGTTAGTATCAAATATAATAAAAAGTTTGTGAAATGGAACACAACTAACATTACAACATCAACCATAGATAGCCACAAACGTCAAAACCAAATCGATGAGCGGAAAATTGTAAATTTATCAAAACAAACACTGGACAAACCCACTGTTGAGGTACTAAAAAAGGGGCTTAATTACGCCGTAGCCCCTCGCAGGATACCGTATGAAAGCATCATTAGTAACGTAGAGGATTGCTTAGTTAAAAATAATATTAGGAAGGCTGATGCTGAAGCACTACGTCAAGACATATCATCTGTCTTGCGCCGGAGCAAAGTGCCGAAATCCAACCTTCCTCGTGATCAATACTTCGCCCTAAAGAACCTGCGAGCTAAGCCAGAATTAACCATCCTTCGTGCTGATAAGGGTAATGCTACGGTAGTTATGGATACGTCAGATTATAACGAAAAAATAATTCAACTTTTATCAGATGACAAGACCTACAAACGCGTTAAATGCGATCAAACTAACAAAATATTAAAGAAAACCAGTGATCTTGTCAAACAACACTCCGAAACGTTAAATCTAGACACTAATTATTTAATACCTTCCTGCCCTAAACCACCTAAACTGTATGGGTTACCAAAAATCCACAAACCTGAGGCTCCGCTACGTCCGATTGTAAGCCAGATCGACTCACCAACTTACCGTTTGGCCCGGCATGTAGCAAAAATACTTTCCCCACTAAGAGGTAATACAACAGCTTATGTGAAGGATTCTTACCAGTTTGTCAGTGATATTAAAGACCTACATCTTGCTGACAATGAAACCATGGTTAGTTTTGATGTCCAGTCCCTATTTACATGTCTACCAGTACAGGACTGCATTGAAATTACCAAGAAAAGACTAGTTGAACAAAATATGCCCAACGAATATGCAGTACTATTAGAGCATTGTCTAACATCTGGCTACCTTTTGTGGAATGAAGTTTACTACTTGCAAATAGAGGGTGTTGCTATGGGGTCCACTGTATCACCCGTTGTCGCCGATATTTTCATGGAAGACTTCGAGGAGCGGGCCCTAAGCACAGCACCCGTAACCCCAAGGTTCTACTCGTATAAGCGGTACGTAGATGACACTTTCACTATCTTACCAACTGATAAAGTATCTGCTTTTCTAAGTCATCTTAACTCCATACACCCTAAAATACAGTTCACAATGGAGTTAGAGGCAGACAACAAGTTAGCTTTCTTGGACACTTTAATCATCAGGAATCCTGACCATAGTTTGAGCCACACTGTGTTTCGTAAAGTAACCCATACAGATAGGTACCTCAATGGTGATTCTCACCACCATCCTAGACAGTTGGATACTGTAGGGAAATTTTTGTTTCAGAGAGCACGCGGCATCTGTGACACCCAACACCTGGCTGCTGAACTTCAGCATGTCAAGCATGTACTACAGGATAACAAACTGCAAGTACCACGGCTTCGTCACAAAAAACGCAAAAAACCAACCACAGTCGAGCGCCAACCTGCAGTACTTCCATATATGAAAGGCGTCACTGACAAGATTGGTCACATCTTGAAGCGAGCTTCAATCAATACTTACTTTAAGCCGCCAAAGAAGATCAACCAGTTCTTACGACCTGTCAGGTGCAATATACCCCTTCAAGGTGCAGGCGTGTACAAACTGGACTGCGACTGTGGGCTCTCGTACATCGGGCAAACAAAGAGAAGTGTAGGAACCCGCGTAAAAGAACATATAGCCGACGTCAAGCATAGGCGCGAAAATAAGTCTGCAGTGTGTGAACATGCTCTCGAGGGGCCCAACCATTACATCAGATTTGACAAACCTCAAATACTCGCCAAGGAATAACGTTTCATCCCTAGGATGATACGCGAGGCTATTGAAATTAAAAAACATCGTAATTTCAATAGAGAGGATGGTTGGAATTTACCACCTGCCTGGGACCCTATCATACAGGTCATCAAATCTCAGCCCCAACAGCAACACATTGCCAGACCTAAAAATATTGTTAGCTCGTATTGTGTAAACTTGAACGCACCCGGTTAAATATAAAATTTTTGACGGTAGGCAAATAACTTCTAACGATGAGATGACTAACACCCCAAGTAGCATATCAAGCTATATAAAAGCTGTATTTGAACTTATTTTTATACTTACAGCTGCATATTGAGGCTGTAAATAGGCTGTATAAGCGATTATACAGACCTTATTAGCTCAAAAAGGGCCCATATTATAAATCTTTTCGCGTTAGTATAGCTGTATAGTAGCTGTAGAAGCAAAGCAGAAGCTGTTTAGTAGCTGTTTAAGAGATGTTAATCGGTGTAAGGAAAAGCAACTACACTCCAAATAATATTTTATAAAGATAAAAGTTTAAAATATGAGTTATAAGTGAATTAGAAAATTATGAAAATAAAAGAGAAACATGTCGTACAAGAATAATACAATAATTATGACGTATGATGTTCATATTTCAAAGTGCAATCCCAAGTATTGATAAATCTTAGGAATCTAATGGTGTTAATTGGTAAAACAAAGTGCAAATCCAATTTTATTGTCAATGTGTGGTTGGTTATTGGCAATATTTTAACGCGCCAGTAAAACCTAAAAAAAACATAAGGAAGATTATTAAACACGGGTAAGTAAGTGTTTGTTTTTAAGGTTATAATATAAATTATATTTAAAATAATAGATTGTAGGACACAGCGACAAAATTTTGTAGCTGATAATCATGAAACGGTTCAAACTATTAACAAACATTGGTTTAATTATATTTGAATATCTTTATTCATTCGTTCTAAAATGGCGACATTTTGTTATACAGCTTAGATAATATTAGGAGGGTATTAAAGTCTTACTAGCTGTACTACGGCGGATATGGATTGCATAATACATCTCTTAGTTTTTAA
The DNA here is from genome assembly GCA_963921215.1 of Scoparia ambigualis. Lineage (NCBI taxonomy): Eukaryota > Metazoa > Arthropoda > Insecta > Lepidoptera > Crambidae > Scoparia > Scoparia ambigualis. Next base: position 37,803,940 of record OY992506.1, on the reverse strand, counting down.
CCAGCTTTATTAGTGTTTTTTTTTTTATTATTTAGGCTGTATATGAGATCTGGGTAGATAAATTATAATTCTGTTTAGAGATCCGTGTAAGAATTGATTATCCCTGAGTTATATTTTAAAAATTGAACAATGAAATGTAATTTAATTTAAAGTGGTAATTAAAAATTAAAATATAATATTTAATTTATTCTACGATTGGTTCCAGATTGTTAATCAACAAGAGAAATCATTAACTTCACCTACTGCAACAATATTCACACAGATACTTCCAGAAGTGACAACTGCTGAAAAATATGTTATTCTATATATAGACGAGTGCGAGCTGGCAACAATTTCTGTCGACCCCCATCGTAATGAGTTTGAATCTCAAACCTCTTTTCAAACCCAGAAGATCACGAAGTAAATCAGATTGAAAATTATCTAAAATAATTTTTTTTAATTTTATATAAAATAAAGTTTAGATAATCTAAATAATATATTAGACAAACAATAAATGTTCTTGCAGACAATCAAAATAACATTTAATCAAATAAAACATGTTATTGCAACAGATACTTTCTTTTTCACATTTTCTATATATGTATATCCCGTTTTTAATTAAGTGTTCCATTTCGTACACAAAATCATCTAAATATTGGTCAATTTGTTTGGTTTTCCAACACCAAAATAAATTCCAATTACAAACGGCTTAATATCTGGTCTTTCAAATATAGTTGACAAAATTGGCCAAAACTCTTTATTTGAGCTTCTAAATATTGGGAGACCAACAAAATTGAAATTTAAAGTAATTTTAGTTGAAACATTGTTCAACCTTGTTCAATCGTTTTGATACGTATTTGTTTGATAGTACCTAAAATAGTTCTAGCGTCATGTGGCGCTAAATCGTTTAGAGCTATTTGAGTTTTTTTTAATCCACAACGGGTTAGCGCTTGGCCTTTATCTTACCTGATAGTAAGTGACGATAAGGCCGAAGGTGGAAGCGCGCTTCACCCGGAATCCTCAACCACTGAGGAACTGGCTATCTTATCTCAAACTGTCAGAACACAACAATGCTATAAACATCGTTGTTATGGCGACAGACTTAGATAAGATGGTGGTAGCTAGCCAGGCGGACTTAACAGCCCTACCACAAAGATGTACACCCCGCTGGGAATCGAACCCGGGACCTCTTGGACTAAAACCGGTGGCTTAGCCACTAGACCACAAAGGCGGTTAAATAAATATATATTTTTTTCTGTAGCCCATTCTTTTATTCACTGGCGAAACTACATATTTTTTGAAAATTCGTCATCATTATTATTACGTTGTTAATCAGGTTCCAAAGTTTTAACTAAATTCAAACATTCGACACCAATTATTGTTTTTCCTACAGAACCTTCGTTGGACGTCGATGGAATTGGCGCTTAACTGTAGGTTGTCAAATTTAAAATATTATAAATAATTACTGTCATTTGGTTTATTTATATTTCGTTATTAACCGACGTAGAAAAAGGAGGAGGTTCTCAAGTCGTCTGTCGTCCATCTTTTTCTTTTTTTCCACATTATAAATGCGAGCTTCAGAAACACTATGATGCAATCGTGACGACTCTGTCAGTAAAGTGGGCTAAAGCTGTACTATTGATGTAGTTTATTTTTTAGTTTTAAAGCACTCCTGTAGACAGTTGTTTTAAAACCACTGTATTTACAAGAGTGCCTAATTACGCTATAAGATTAAGTTTTATAATGGAGGTTGCATACACCATTGTACAGAAACAAGTATCGAGTGATACCATAATAACGCTTAGTTCAGTAGTAAGTAAGTGATCACATACAAAAACCAGCCTCTATACAGCTTTAACGATAAAGCTAGCTTAAAGTGTCACAAAACTCTTAAAGTTCTATAGCAGAGTTTTAATAATCTGTTTTAAAACCTTAAGATTCCGCAGATCCCTTAAAACTAATTTTATACAGCTTGAGCTGTATAATAACTCAAATATCCCTCTTATAAATATAAAAGTATCTTTTGACACTCTTGTACGTCTTTTAAAGGACCTTAAGTTCTAAATGAGCTGGTAAATTAATGTTGTAAACGCTTGTGTGCTGCTTGGGACCTCAGTCTCCCTGTGACCACGGACCCTGTAAAGGGTTCGAAACGTCAGGATAATATAAAAACTATGTAAATAGTAAATTAAACGCGAGTTAATCCGTAAAAAAGTGTTTCATTTTAAGGGATTTTATTGAATTGACTACAGCAATATTAATATTAATAGGATTATATAATGGAAATTTATGAATTAACTATAATTTTATTGCCTATTTATAAATAATATTTAATAAATGTTAGGTCTTTTAGTTATCAAAATTTTTGCTTGTCGACTACTTGACAAAATACGCTTGACCTTTGTTTATTCTGTAACAACTTCACTGTATTCCGTGTTTGAAAGCAAATAAACCATTTCATTTCATTTCATAATCCACGGGAACGTGCCTATCACTCGAAGGAGTGGTAAATAGTCCTTCTTCGCTCTCACTCGCAACATCTCCGTTCTCTGATCGCACTACTACGTCATCCTCAACCCCATTTACACCCTCCGTATTCTCACTAGTCTCCCCTGAAGGACAAGGAACATCAGACATTCTCGCCCTGCGCTTGATTTGATCAATATGTCTATGCATCAGTCGATCGCCACCGCTATCCGCTAAGTACCTACGAGAGCCCTGCGTACCTACCACAGTGCCCTTTAGCCATTTGTCTGGGTGACGAAAGCCTCTCGCCCAAACGGGGTCGCCAGGCTGCAGCGCGCGCAGCACGCCGCCCGCGTGCCGCAGCTGCCGGCTGCGCGCGCGCTGGCGCTGCGCAGTAGGTCGAGCCGCGAGCGCAGCGGCCGACGCTGCAGCAGCATGCCGGGCGTGTTGCCTGTGCTACTTTGAATACTATTCCTATAGCTCATCAAAAATGTTTGCAAAGCGGCATCTGTGTCCAATGTGTCCCTATTGGCTTTTTTAATAGCCCGCTTGCACAGTTTGACCGTGAGCCTGAGACAAATCAATTTTACTAAATTTTTGTCTACCGTGCAAGCGTGCTAGTAAATCTTCTACTTTGGGTAGCGGATAACGATCGACTTCAATAACCTTATTTAAAGTTAACTTATAATCAGCACAAATTCTGATGTTACCGTCCTTCTTGACTACCGGCACGATGGGCGTCGCCCAGTCGGAGCGGTCCACGGGGGTGAGGATGCCGTCGCGCACCATCTGGTCGAGCGCGCGCTCCACCGGCGCGCGCAGCGCGTACGCCAGCAGCCGCGCGCGCATGAACACGAGCCGCGCGCCCGAGCGCACGTGAATGCTAACCTGGCCGCCGGTGAATCGCCCCAACCCGTCAGCGAACACTTCAGAGTATCTGGAACTAAAATCGTTTATGTTAAAATCATTACCAATTAAGTTATTTACACATTTGAATTTAGGTAGTTGTACGTTTAGTTCCATTAACCATTGTCTGCCCAGTAACGACGTTTTAGCGTCCTCTATAACATACAAGTTTAAATATTTTTTTGCTATCATTTAACATAACTAAAGGTTTTATAACTCCCACGGGTCGCACTTACTCCCCCGTGTAGTACCTCAACTTTAAATTGCATTTTTTTATTTCCAAGTTTTTAAATAATTTATAATAAAGTTCCGAACTTATACAAGACACTGCACTGCCCGTGTCACACTCCATAGCGATCTCCTTACCATCCACCTTGAGTGTTATCATTAAAGGACTACATTGCCGATAGACAACTGATTAACAGCTTTTGCTAATACCTCATCGCTATCCTCACTGTTTGCGCCGTTTTCTTGCGTCGAGGCCGCTATGTCGACTTTGTGTTGACCAGCCAGGTAAGGACAGGCCCGTCTTAAATGCCCCTGCTGGTTGCACACTCTGCACACGTAACGAGCAAAGTGACAGTGGGCCACGTCGTGATTGGCGCCAGAAGCACGGCACTGCTGCTGCTGGTTGTGCGTGGTGGCAGGGCGCGGCTGGCTGCCCGCACCGCCCGCGCTGCCCGCACGCTGCCTGCGCCACGCGCCGCGCCCGCGCGCTGGCGGGTACCGCGCCCGGCCTCCGCTGCTGCCGCCGCCGCCGCTACTGCCGCCGCCGCCACGCCGCGTGCCCGCCACCGCCTGGCACGCCGCGATGTCGCCGCTCGAAGAGTTAGCTCGGCCCTCCACCGCCGCTGCATCCTTCTCCGCCGCTTCCATATGGTCTCGCTGCTGATGCCGCATACTGATTGGTCACGCAAACTTTCTTCTAACCAACTGCCAAATTCGCAAGTTTTCGTCATTTTGTTTAAAACAGCTACATATTCCGAGATCGTTTCGTTGTTACATTGCTTCCTATGGCGAAATTTGTACCTTTCCGATAATATGCTAGGTTTCGGTTGCAAATACTTTTCTAAAATGTCCGTTAACTGTTTGAACGATTTATTTGATGGCTTGTCTGGTGTGCATAGATTTACCAGTAACTCGTAGCATTCTGCTCCCATTACTGTGATAAGCGTCGGCACTTGTCTTTCGGTTTGAATTTCGTTTACTACGAAGTATTGTTCTAACCTTTCCACATACATCATCCAATTGTCAGAGCGCACGTTAAACTCTGAAATTCTACCTATCGACATTTTCACGCACTTGTTATCACACCTATAATGCACTTATATTCACTATGGTTCGTATCAAACTCGTCGCCACTGAGAAATCTAGATTTAGGTGTTCGGAGCAATAAAACACGTCTTCACGTAACAACCATATAATGCGAGACAAGGGGCCGACATACACACTTTTACATCTACCTTACATACACAATAATAATTAATGACGAGATACCTACATACATCACAATCTGGATCAAATATGCCCAATGACCTTTCATTCAATTTGAACCAGTAGTTTAAGAATTATAACTAGTCAAAGTTTCTTAATTTTGTCACTCACTGACTGACTGACCGATCATGAAAGTTTATGGCAATTCTAGCAGACATAGAAGCTTCAAATTTAGACTACAATTAATGTTTAGTGTATAAATCAAGGAAAAACTAAAATATTTTGCAATTTCAGTGTAAGTACTTGTATGGGGTCGTATTGCGGTATGATGCGTGCTCAAGTGTGCGATGTGGAGCAACCTGCGTCTGTCGTTAAGCCCTATTCACACACGTCTACGTTGTCGGCCCTGGAAATGCTGCCGTCACTAAGCAAGCATCGCACATCTACCATCTACCTTGCGACGTGCAGCAGCCGAGTGTGTGGGGCTAACCTGCCAGTGATATCCCGCACGGTGGGTCATTCCTTTACCCACAATCCCATGATCCTATCCATAGCAACTCCCCTCCTTATCACTTTCCTTCCCCTTTTCCTAATCTTATCCCATCCCATCCTTGTAGGGACGACAACCTTGACCCCAACATTGTCTTAACAACAAAAATGGCACAGTTTCTAACACTAACTTACCCCAGAAGGGTACCGGCAAGGCCGGAGAACTCCTCCCTGGGCCTTCGGGCTCAGGCTGCCCTTGTATCTAGGGGGGGAGGGGGGTGCAAAAAATTTGCCAATTTTTGAGGCTGCCTTAGGCAGCAACCTTTCCGTCCCGCAAGGGACCCATGTGCGCAACACTCCTTCGGGAGTAGGCGCGTTTAAGCCGGGCCCTACCGCGAGACACAGTGGGGATGGACACCTTCGGGGACCAACTCCATCAGCTGGACGTGGTAGAAACCGTGGGGGTTTGAGGGCTTCAGGTGCACCGGCACGGCATTCGCCGCGGGCGGGATCCGCGCGGGGGCCCGGGGGAGTGGGAACCTTAGGGGCCTCTACTCGCCGGGAACGATGAGCGGGGACCAAGCGGTCGGAGGTCTGCTGCTTGATAAGGGGAGGGCGTCAGCGCCTGCCAAGCAATCCCATGTGGAGGACCTTGGAATGGCGGGGCAACGAGAATTGGGTCCTGGGGGGGGGGGGGGGGGGGCTCGGGCAAGAAGCCGTGGCATAGGTCGGGCAACCGCAAGCGTCAGGCCAAGCTGCTTAGGCAGCGGGCCGAGGGGGAGATGACGGCTGATGCGGTGGAGCGCTTGAAAAGCTCAACGTTTTCGAGATAAGCAATGAGAGTCATGTGGCGCTTAATGCCAAACGCGTTAAGACTCACGGGTCTTACGCGGGGGCAGTAAGTGCCTATAAGATGGCCATCATTGCTGACGACTACCCTGCGACTACGCTGGGAGAGGGTCACTACGTGGCGATCCAAGGAACCATTTGGGAACTGCTGGAGGCCGCGCCTGACCCTCTGCCCAGTAGTAAACATCGGAGGCATTTCGTCGGGGGCTATACTCTTCACGTGTGAGGGGAGTAGCTTGGCAAACTGGCTCCGAGCGCAGGACGGCCTTGTCGTGGAGGGCGACGTGGTCAGGGTGGATGATGCGAAGGACCTTTCGAAGCCAGTTAAAATAGCTTGAAAATCCAAAAACATCAGCCGCCTTGAGGTAGGTAGAGTTTTGAGGATGTTGCAGAGGTAACATCCTGGCTTGCGGACCTCGAGCTGGAAGATTGTCGACAGTGTGGTCGAGGGTCTAACAGTTCGTAGGATCGTGTTAATGTATGGTGCCTCTGCAGCATTCATCAAAGCGGAGGGCTTCTGCCTTAATACGGGCATCGACAAGAGCGTCTTCAAGCTTCTGGAGGAGAGGCCTACGGACGAGCTTGTCGATAGCGGAAGCGGTGGTGTGAGCGTGGTAGGGGTGACAGTCAGTCAGGGTGGGGCAGTCAGAACTCGGCGCACCTATCGCGGTAGCCGAGGATGTTGGAGAGGAGACCATACCAATGGAGTGTGGTGGGATCTCCTCGCCAAGATCCGAAGATGACATGGGGGAGCTTGCCCTGGACGAGCTGCTTCTGGGGGGCTCGTCTCCGTTGGCCGTGCATACGGCATCGGACGGCGAACTCACGGAAGACGGGCGATAACCTTAACAGAAGTAAGGTGCGTTCAAATTAACTTTCACGATTCTAATTCTGCAACTGCCCTTCTGGCACGCCAGCTAAAAAGGGATCAATTCGACATTGCCTTAATCCAGGAACCTTACCTTTACAAGGGCCAGATTAAAGGTTTAGGTGGAACCCCTGGTATAATATACTACATTTGTTCTACTAATGACATAAGGACTTGCGTTTATGTCAGAAAAGACCTACACGCAATGCCTCTAATGAAGTTCTGTTGCAGGGATCTGACCGCTGTTAAGGTCCTTACGTGGAAAGGGGGTGCTAGGCGGGCGGTAATTTTATCGTCAGCTTACCTCCCTTTCAAGAAGGCGGATCCAGTATCAAAGGAGATACGGGAACTGGTAACCTGCGCTGGCCGAGAAAACCAAGATGTCATCATCGGTTGTGACGCCAACGCGCATCATGTGGTCTGGGGCAGCTCAGACACCAATGAGAAGAGGGGAGAGACTGCTGGAGTATCTGGTAAGTTCACTCATGCAAATACTTAACAAAGGAAATAAGGCTACCTTTTTCAATGCCCGGAGGGCGCAGGTGATTGATATTTAACTGTTTGATATAGAGAGCTCAATCAACTAACCGTGCTCTGCTAACCTAGAATGTGTGGTCCAGAGAGGTCATTGACTGAGCTCCCTAAAAGCGACTCTGCTACTAGAGAAGGCATGGTTCAGAGGTCCTGTTCTGGTGAACCTGTAGACCGCACCCTCTCGACTTAAAGCTATCTTACTACTATTAAATCAACTTAAATTCCTACTTACAAACTAGTTCCTTTGAGACACGCCGATACCACTTCCAGGTGGTATGGTGACTCGCCGCTCCGCCCTAAGGCCGCTGCTGTGGTGGTGGTAGCTCGCCTCCCCGGCTACTGTCTCTGGCTGCTGGTAGACCGCGCCGGCGCGTCTTCGCGTGGTTGATGACCCTAGATGTCCCTAAACATCCCTTTGACTACCCCCAGAGCTCTTTACCCAAGACAACTACGTACCGATATGCACCGTTCACGCCACGACACGTGTACGTGTCAACCAAACAAATCACTGATTTTAACTAGCCCGCCCTGGTACTAATTTATTAACACTACGGTCCGCCAATTTTAACAATATGTGCCCTATACATCAAAATTACAACTACAAATTACGTTTTACACGGCCTCGCGAAGTCTGTTCCTAACCTAACAAATTTGTTCCAACTAGGTGAACGTCACACGTCACACTGACAGCCGTCTGTCAATATTTGAAAGTACAGGGTTGCCGTTCGGAAACGGTCGTTTTATTCAATACAATAACTATTGCTAGTAACAGAGCGGTAAGTAACATCACAAACTGGCATGTATCGGACGAAGTATCCCTCTCCGATCACAACTACGTATGCTTTAGGTACAGACTTGGTAAGACCATTGGAACTGTGCGAAAGAAGAACCCAAGAAACACCAACTGGGAGGGCTTCAGAAAGGATCTCAGTCGGGAACTAGATGGTCCATGCTGTAAACTTAACTCAGTTGTGGACATAGAGTTTGAAGCCGACAGACTCACAGAAGCACTGATGACGGCCTGGCAGAACAACTGCCCAAAAACGAAATCAGTGGAGGCACGGCAGTGACTGCCGTGGTGGACTCCAGAGGTGGCTCAGATTAGAAAAAAGACACGACAGGCGTTCAATGAAGCGAAGGCGAAGAACGACTTTAGCGATTACAATAAGGCTTTAACTCGCTACAGCAGTGCGGTTCGTAAAGCAAAAAGATCGGCTTGGAGGAAACATTGTGAACAGATACAGTCTGTTCCTGAAGCAATGAGACTAACCAAGGCAATCTCTACAACAAAGGCGATTCCACTGTTTACAGTAATGAAGGCTAATGGAACTCGAACAGAAAATGGTGAAAATACACTGAAGGTCATGTTTGATCAAGCATCATACAAGACGAACATGATCCAATCAGCTGGAAGGAGCAGCAAGTTAAGACTTCCAAGTATAATTAGATAATAGCTAAAAAGGTGGTGGATGAATTTAAGGTTAAATGGGCACTGGGGAGCTTTCAACCATTTAAAGCACCTGGACTTGACAATATTTACCCCATCCTACTACAACAGGGCGCTTCCATTCTGGGACCCCATCTCTGCAGATTGTATAAAGCCTGCATTGCATTCGGATACATACCCAGAACATGGAGACGTGTTAAGGTAATATACATACCAAAATTGGGTAAACCAGATTATAAAGAACCCAAAGCTTTTAGGCCAATAAGTCTCCAATCTTTTCTTCTTAAGACCTTGGAAAAGACGGAAGACAAATTCATCAGAGCGGGACCGTTGAAAAAATTCCCACTTCACGGACTTCAATGCGCGTACCAGCCAGGTAAGTCAACAGAAACCGCTCTCCACCATGTGGTAAGCCGAGCGGAATCAGCCCTGGAGAACAAAGAAATATGCGTCTGCACATTCGTAGACATTGAAGGTGTATTTGATTGCACAACCTTTGACTCCATCAATGTGGCAGCCAGAGATCATGGCGTGCCACAACCGATCTGCAAATGGATTGAATGCATGTTAAAGGGTAGAATAATCTACTCAGAACTGCTTAGGGACAGTTTACTCGCTCAAACAACTAGAGGATGCCCGCAAGGTGGGGTCCTCTCTCCTCTGCTATGGAGCCTTGTAGTTGATTCAATCATCGCAAAACTGAACCAAGGACCACTATATACGGTTCGTTATGCGGATGACCTGGTCATCACAGTCAGTGGAAAGTTTCCCTCCACGGTATCGGAACTAATGCAACGTGCCTTATGTTTGCTGGAGGATTGGTGTAATACTAATCATCTATCCATAAACCCGGGGAAAACAACCGCTATCTCCTTCACGAGGATGAAAAACCTCACGAAACTGGGAAGCCTAAAACTTAAGGGCGACCAGCTTCCCTGATCCAGAGACGTGAAATATCTAGGCATAACACTGGATAAGAAACTTAACTGGAAACAGCACATGGACACGACCGTTACCAAGACCTATAGGGTCTTTGGTATGTGTCGATCCACTTATGGCAAAACCTTAACCTCAACCTCATTAGGTGGATCTACATGATGATGGTGCGGCCGATCCTTACATATGGCAGCATCGTCTGGTGGCTCAGAACCAGGCTAAAAATCTGTAAGAATGCTTTAAGCAAACTACAGAGGGCAGCATGCATGGCGATTACTGGGGCATTCAGAACCACACCGACGGCAGCTCTGGAGGTCCTTACAGACCTTCCACCCCTGCACAGTGTCATAGAAACAGAGGCAAAGAAAGCGCTACATAGACTAAAGGTGGCCGGGCTGTGGGACGCATCTAAGCCTCTGACCAGACATACAAAATGGGAACCTAATGATTCCCTTGATAGGATCATGGAAATGGGGTGTGACAAAATTTCCCCCCAGTACATGTTCGAAAATAAATTCAGCATATATGTCCCAACTAGGGATGAATGGAAACAAGGACCACCGTCTCCAGAGAATAACAGCCTAATCTGGTACACCGATGGATCCAAAATGGAGTCGGGTACTGGAGCAGGTATCTTTAGCAATGACTTCGGACATAGTCAAAGCATGGGAAAATTCGCAACCGTATACCAGGCCGAAACTTATGCAATTCTCCTATGCGCAAAAATGAATTTAGAACTCGCCCCCAAAAAGCGAAACATATTCATCCTGAGTGACAGCCAAGCAGCACTCAAGTCACTTATATCGCCTCGGATCGACTCAAACCTTGCACTTGAAACCACAATAGCTTTAAACAAGCTAGGTGGACACAACAGGGTGAGATTGAACTGGGTACAAGGCCACATGGGAATTCCTGGCAATGAGATGGTCGATGCACTTGCCAGGGAGAGCTCAGAGACCCCATTTATTGGTCCTGAGCCGTTTGTTGCACTGGCACCGAACACCATCAACAAGGCCTTTAAGGACCTAATTGAAAACAGGCATAAAACCGAATGAGAAAAGCTACCCGGGATGAAACACTCAAAATCCTTCATAGGTGGAGACGCCCTAGGACGGAGTAAAATCATATGCGGAGGTAGCAAAAGGCAGGCACGAATAATCATCGGAGCCCTGACCGGGCACTATGCCACAAAACAAATGCTCCATAGAATGCAATTAGCAACAGACAGCTTGTGCAGGGCATGTGGGGAAAAAACGGAGAACACTTACTGTGTGACTGTGACTCTCTTGCTAGGAAAATAATGAGTCTCTTGGGATTGGCCTACCCAAAACCAGAGAATTATAGGTTCTTCGCCCTCGGAGACATTGCCAAACTTATGGCAGTCGTTTTCACTAAGGAAACAGAGTGATAGGACGGGGTTGCACAAAAGATCCCAATGGGTCGACGTGCTGTTGCGAGAGGGAGACCTCTGCAGGCCCCACTAAGATAAGATAAGATAAGTACTTGTATATTATGTATACTATAATATAATGGAATATCTGTTGTTGGTATTCAAGAAGTAGAAGGTACCCGAAAGGAAGAAGAGGTAAAACTATCTACGAAAAGATATGAGATACCTACCATCAAAATTATACTTGTAAAAAATACCAAGTCCCGCAACTCAGTTCTTCGACCGTAAAAAGTTATGAGATCCATGTAATACCAAGTCGGTTGACTTGGCAATCGCAATAAACAATCATATTTAATATAATAAATGTATTACTTGTGAGATACATTGTGTTTTCATGCGATGGCCAAGTTAACCGACTTGGTAGTACCTACATGGATCACACAACTTTTAACGATAAAAGAACTGAGTTGCGACACTTGTTTTTTTACGTATGTTTTTGGTGTCATATAATAATATACTTAGTTATGAGCTGAACATTACCTAAGTTGACCGCACATACATCCAACAACATAGAGCGGCGAGGGGCTCACCACCTGTCACGATGAGCACATGTGCAGTCGCTATTTGGTGAAAACTGGACTATGACAGAGGACTGCTTTTGCGGTTCTCATTGCCTAGTCATTGGCTAACCCTTTGGGGATAATAGTCGTGATTACTGTATGTGTGCAAAAGTAATGCCAATGCTGCCACTTTTCCTTTACGATTTAGTATGGGAATGCGTTACTAATTTTTATTAAGTGATCAAAACTTATGCTCTATATAAATTATGTCAAATTCTCACTCTTGTAAGGTCAAGAATCTAAAGATACGTTATCTATGTATTTAGTCAACGGTAATGGAATGAACGCAACGAACGGACGACGGTCTGCTCGTCGCGCTGCACGGTGGGACGCCCATAGGTCATAATTTTCATAAATCGTACAAAAAGTACCCTATATTTTTTTTTTGCCATTGCACTGGCTGACGTACCTTCTGTAACAATAAACAGGTCAGTAATTAGGAAGCACATTCATTATCTTTTGTGCATTCAAAGTAAGCGTTCCAAAGCGTGAAGATATATGTTATAATTTGGATCAATTCGTGCTGTGAGTGGTTTTTCTATGGATATCCAAGAACAGGGTATGTATTAATAATTTTCATATTTTTTGTTATATATAAATAAAATAAAATAATTTTATTTCCAACTGTGTCCGTTTAAGTAGGTAGTTGATTGACAAAATTCATAACTAAAAATAATCCTTAATTAAAATCATATACTTACTCACCAATTAAAATGAAATTAAAATCATAAAAATTATAAAAATCAAAATAATAACACAATATTACAAAAACCAAATTAAATTAAAATCAAAACAAAATGAAATAAAATAAAATAAAATTCCTAGGACATAAAATTAAATTAACAATTAGGGTAGGTAACGACCCCCCGTGGGAACACCGGGCACCTTCACATGCGCCTGCACCCATTGCCTTTGCAGCGGCTTCTCTCTGAGCACCTTTAGGATGACGTGGGAGCTCCCGCGCACCCTGCGCTGAAGCACAGTATAAATATAAGATACTGTGGCTGGAGGGAGGCGATGCGGCGCCGCAGCACCGTGTGAAACCCGTCTGTGCGCGCGTGCGCGAACATCGCAGACGCGCTGCAGTAGCGCGGGAGCCCCAACATCACACTAAAGACGTTATTGTACTGTACTCGGAGAGCGTTGATGGCCCGCTGAGCATAGTTGACCCACAGATTGCACGTGTACAGGGTTAGGCAGAACCAACATGTTGCAACGGACTGCCTCCTCTCCGCTCTCCTTTCCTTTTTAATATCCTCGTCATCTTTAAAATCCTCCGTGACAACATGGCCGAGGTATTTTAACTGCTTCACCCTATCAAGTGCGACCCCGTTTAGCCGCACAGGTGCCACATTTTTCAGCTTTCGGCTCTTGGATTGGAATACCAGGAGTTCGTTTTTTTACATTGTACATGAGGCCTTGTGTGACCGCATACTTCTCACATATCCCAAACAGCTTCCTGAGACCGGCGATTGATGGGCTGAGCAACACCACATCGTCAGCGTAACTAATGCTATTAAATGTTACACATGTCATAAATTCTAGTGGAAAATCAACATTTCCTAGTTTATCATAACAATATTTAGAGTACATTTTAACTTGACTTAAACCCCTTTCCCCCCAGTGAACCTTGTTAATCGCGGCGCGCGGCGGCCCAGATGCCCGGCAGATAGTTTTCAAATTGCACTGCACCTCCAGAGGATAGTGGTCCGACCAGTAGACATTATAGTGTACTTTTACTGAAAGCACTGTCTTCAGCGCCGCCTCAGATACCACACAGTGGTTAAGCCATCTGCGGTAGCCGTGCGCTTCGCTCACATAAGTGTATGCTCCAGAATTCAAACCTAGCATTTTTATGTCAGCACAAGTCAAACATTGATCAAAGCAAAAGTTTTGTAGTTCCTCACCAAAAAGTTCTCCCGGTTGAGCATTAAAGTCTCCCAGAATGTACACATTTTCAACACTAAGACTTTCAACAACTGCCGTAATTCCACTCATACACTGAACGAACTCCACAAAATTTTAAATATATATATAAATTATATAAATATATATAAAAGCGCGTGCTACCAGGCGATCTTTATGTTAGTATTTATTTTACATTTTTAAAGTTTGAGTGAACTTTTAAATACATGCTTTTCCCTGTAACTCTTGAGATATACTTAAATAAAATCTATATCATAAAATCATATAATAAAATCTAAACACGGAAAAGTTAAAAATTATCTGTCTGCCTATGCACTGAAGTCAATGCTGCTACGGTTGATAGATTTGATCTTGTGATACTTGCTACGAAATTTGTTTCTGAGTTTATGACTGAATATTAATTGTTTTTTTGTTTGTTTTATATACTTTTTATATAATAATATCTTAGAGCATTCAACCAACAATAATATGCTCATTTTCGAAGATGCGTATTTTTGAAACGAGACACGGCGTTTTATGCTTAAGTTGTATACTTTTTTAATTTTTTTATCTGTAATTCATTATCTATCTGGCAATATCTGTCAACAAATGACAGTTATATAGCCGCTAGCTGTAAAATTAAACATGACTTGACGGTATTGTTGACATTTCACTTTTTTAAAAGCAAAAGAATTATGGTTTATGCAGCCAAGTTACACATTTTCAAAGTAACGTGTCTGCCTTTTGAAGACTCAGTGTTTCCATATTATAAAATATTAATACCTTTTTTTTTATTATGACTCGTCATAGTGAAGTGACTGCATCCTGCCGGATGGTAAGCAGCCGATGCAGTCCAAAATAATGAGAGCGCTCCCCACCGTGGAATAAGTACGATAACGAGCGCACCCATTCATGACAGCCTGCCAGCCTAACAAATAATTCCAAAGCCAAATGGTCTTACAAAGGAACGACTTGCCAAATTTTTTGGTATGAGTACTGATAGTCTGTACAGTATGATGGTAGTTCCTAAGACCAGCACGTGTAGTCCGGGAGAGGAAAAGAGAGGGCGGGATAAGATCAAAAAGTTCTTCAGAACACTCTCCGAAGTAATTCCGGTAGAAGACACTGAGAGAAACAATGTCTCTACGCAGCTGGAGGTCCTCAAGGGAGGCTGTAACCTCAGCATCTCTAATATTGCGTACCGCTCGCCTTTGCAGTCTATCAAGTGCATCGAGGAGGTATTTAGCGGAGCCATCCCATAGATGGGAACAATACTCCATACTCGATTGCATCTGAGTTTTTTACAGCAAACAGCGCTGCTCGGGAGTGAAAAACCACCTCGTTGAGAATACCCAACTTCTGGGAGGCAGTCAAAATAGCACTCTCGATGTAGCACTTTGGATTCAGGTCCTGGCCGATGTCCATGCCAAGAATGCTTAGGTTCACCTAAATGGGTAACGAAGAGTTCTGAAGAGAGGGAGGAGTAAAGAAGGGAGTTACCTTGGCCGAGAATGCACGAACCTGGATTTTGCTAGCATTAAACTCGCCCAGGTTTTTAGCTCCCCACTGAGAGACACGAGAGTCAGGTTCAGTTTGGCAACCAGTTCTTGCCTTTTTACCATGAAATACACTTGCTTTGCCGCAGGATGTCCCAAGTACCGCTCATGCACCGTACTGTCATCCGCAAAACAATGAATATTGCCCAAGGACAACATGTCACTCCGGCATTGACTTTGTAGAATGCGGAGGAACTACCCTCACAAAGGACACAAATTCTCCGCCCTTCTAGAAAGTCTGCAACACAGGCGCACAAACGGGGCGGCACACCGAAGGCCGGCAACTTGGAAAGAAAGGAGCAATGCCACACTCTATCGAAAGCTTTGGAGATATCAAAAGTAACTGCCAGGGATTCGCCATGCTTGTCCATCGCTTCACCACACGCGTGAGAAACGTACGCTAGAAGATTACCTGTTGATCGCTTTGGTCTGAATCCATACTGGCGACCATGAAGCAGCGAGTGATTCTCTAGGTAGTGAATGAGCTGGGAATTAATTATCCGCTCAAACACGTTGCACAGCACAGAAGTTACAGCGATGAGTCGATAGTTGGCCGGATCCGAGCCATCCCCTTTTTTGGGAATGGGTTGTAAAATCGCCTCCTTTAAGACAGCGGCAGAATACCAGTATCGTAAGACTCCCTCAACAATCGTGTCAATATAGAAGACAACTCAGCCGCGCATCTGAGCAGCACAATCACGGGAACACCATCCGGCCCGCTAGCCTTCCGCCCGTCGAGCGACCGCAGCACGGCACGTACATCACACTACCTGATACAATATTAGGCATGGTTGCCCCACAATGTGCTATAATATCTACGTGCGTACGTGTAGTCGACGCGCGAATTGACCGCAAAAAGTTCAGCCAATAAGTTTGCCTTCTCAAGCGGCTGGTAAGCCAACGAGCCATCTGGATGTTTCAACGGGGGCAGCCAGGGAGAGCAGAAGATGGCCTGCACGGCCTTAGCGAGCCGCCAATAGCTACGACTACCCGTAGGGTGCGAAATCAACTCCCGCCCCACCATTGCCACTTTTTGTGCATCCGCTCCTGCGAGAGCCCTCTTGTTAGACTTAGAGGCCTTGTTGTAGGCCGCCTTCAAGGAGCTGGTACTAGGGCCATTTAGTGCGCAAGCCCTCGTTCAAGCACGATACGTCGCCTGCTTGCATTCAGCAGCTTTGGCGCATTCGCGATTGAACCAAGGCCGTTGTCTGTCAACGCTGGCAAGATCTGTGACTGGAATATAATATTCCATACCCAACAAGATCTCATCAGCGAGGGCAGAAGCCTACTGCGATGGGTCTTTTCCAAGAAAACAGCTCTGGCCCCATAAGACGGATGCAAAGTAATCACGCAATCCATCCCAATCCGCCGACGGGTAGTGCCACAAACGACGCTTGGTCTCCACCTTTTTCGGTGGACCAACGCTGTGCGGTGCTGTGGCAATGACCAAGCAGTGGTCTGAAGAGCCTAGAGGTGCAAGCACCGACACTCTATACCCTGCAGGGCGACTCGTCAACAATAATTCCAACAAGGAGGGCGCGTGACCTACGATATCTGGCATCCTGGTGGGCTGGGCTACCAGTTGCGTAAGGTCTTGCGTCAGAGCGAAGGCATGAGCGACTCTACCAGCGTGATCAGTTTTGGAGGAGCCCAACCATGTTTCATGGTGGGCGTTGAGATCCCTCAAAACCACCACATTTTCGTTTGGGAATTATCCGCGATTCGATAAAAATAAGACAATACTTGGTTGAGGTAGCAAACAATATTAGCTTAAATTATGACCAAATTCAATTGTATACAAAATAAGCATTTTTTCTATGGAAAGTGCCGGTTCTACTTTGGCTGACTGCCAATAAAAGTAACACACGACACTGAAAAGTGTCAACATGTCGTAAAAACTTTGTTGACCTCTCTAAATGACACTGAAAATATTAACATTAATAATTTAGAGTATGTTATAAACTTTGGACATGTATATAATCAATGGTTATAAATCAAATCATTTTTTATTTATGTATTTTAATTTTACTTATACAAACCCAAATAACACATTTAATAAGATAAACAGGTCGTAAAAAGACTTAATCTATTCATGACCGCACTTGTATTTTTTTTTTATTGTGGCACGCCATATTGGCTTCACTCTGCCTGATGAAAAGCAGCCAGTGAAGCCCAAGAAGTGAAAGCGTTCGTCACAGCGCTACCACGCTATGCCGAACGCTCTCACTATGGCGGCCTGCATAAATGCTTTTTCACGCCCCGCTTAAATAACCCGGGAGAGAAAGAGGAAGGAAACACGTGTGCGGGAAGCGCATTCCACATACGGGCAGTTCGGCAAAAGAACGATTGTCCAAACTTTTTGGTACGTGTCTAGATTGGTCAGCACGGTATGAGGGTGGCTTCTAAGACCTGCACGCGTCGATCTGGAAAGGAAAGGAGAGGGAGGGATGAGGTCAAAGAGCTCCTCAGAGCATTCACCGTGGTAAAGGCGGTAAAAAGCACTAAGGGAAGCAATGTCCCTACGTAGCTGTAACGGCTCCAGACTAGTCGTAACGTCATTGTTACCGATAATACGGACAGCACGTCTTTGCAACCTGTCAAGAGCTTCGAGCAAGTACTTGGCGGATCCGTCCCAAAGATGAGAGCAATACTCCACGCAGGAGCGCACCTGAGTCTTATACAAAAGACAACGTTGCTCCGGCGTGAAGAACCGCTTCACCTTGTTCAGGATTCCGATTTTACGTGAGGCTGTGGTTATAATCTCAATATAGCTCTTCGGGTTGAGGTCGCTGTGTATGTCCATACCTAAGAGACTGAGACCAGTCTGGATGGGTAATAGGTTGCTCTGGAAGGAGGGTTGGGGGAGAAATGCGGACTTTTTAGCCGTGACAGCGCAGACCTGTGTTTTTTTGGCATTGAACTGGACCAGGTTATCAGAGCTCCATTTATAAATGCGGTCTAACTCCTCGTCCAGCTCAATGACAATCTTCCGTCTCGACTCCACTACATCGGCCTGCTTTGCCGCAGGGTAACCCAAATAACGCCGATGTACTGTACTGTCGTCTGCATAGCAATGAATGTTACCCAAGCATAACATATCATTGATATGCAGAAGGAACAGCGTGGGCGATATTATAGAACCTTGCGGCACTCCGGCGTTCACCTGCAGAGACTGTGAGGCACTGCTTTCGCAGAGTACGCGAATGCTGCGCTCATGCAGGAACCCGGCGACCCAATAGCATAGGCGAGGTGGTAAGCCGTATGACGAAAGCTTGGAGAGAAGCGAACGATGCCAAACTCGATCGAAAGCCTTGGAGATGTCCAGGCTAACAGCCAGTGCTTCTCCATGCTTATCCATTGCTTCACCCCACAGGTGTGTTATGAACGCCAGGAGATCGCACCCGTTGATCGTTTCGGTCTGAACCCGTATTGTCGATCATGAATCAGGGAGTGATCTTCTAGGTAGCGAATGAGTTGTCTGTTTATGATTCGCTCAAAAACCTTGCAAAGGACAGAGGTGACAGCAATAGGTCGATAGTTGGCTGGGTCAGACCTATCCCCTTTTTTGGGGACCGGCTGGACGTTCGCCTTTCTCCAAGCCTCCGGCACAATTCCAGTAGAGTACGAGAGATGGTATAGGCGTGTCAGTACTGGAGACAACTCGGGAGCACATTTTTTAAGGACGACTGCCGGTATACCGTCAGGACCGCTAGCCTTCCGCACATCAAGTGACTGCAGCACGGCACGGACGTCACGTTGTCTGATTTGGACGTCAGGCATTGTGGAACTTCAGTGAGGGATGGTAGGTGGTTCCGCGCCGCAGTCATCGATACGCGAATTCGCCGCAAAGAGCTTCGCTAAGAGGTTAGCCTTGTCTAGCGGCCGATGGGCCAACGAGCCATCAGGGTACCGCAGTGGGGGCAGAGAAGGCGCGCAAAAGTTGGCTTGCACCGCTTTGGCCAGTCGCCAATAACTTCGGCTACCCGTTGGGTGCGACAACAGCTCTTGGCCAACGCGAGCAATGCGCTGGGCATTCGCTCTCGAGAGAGCTCTCTTGCAGACTTTGGTAGCCTTGTTGAAGACTACCTTGAGGGAAGAAATGTTACGATCGTTGAGCGTGCGAGCCTTGGTCCAAGCGCGATACGCCGCCTGTTTAAGTTCAACAGCTTTGGCGCATTCGCGATTGAACCAAGGGCGCGCCTTACTTCCGCTGACGGCATCAGTGTAGGGAATGTAATATTCCATCCCCAACATGACCTCGTCAGCGACAGCAGAGGCACTCTCCGATGGGTCCCTACCCACAAAGCAGCGCTGGCCCCACGGGATGGACGCAAAATAGTCGCGCATACCATCCCAATCTGCCGACGAGTATGGAGCGTGTCCCTACGTGCGCTGGCCGTGCGCCCGTACGCCCGCGGTCTTGGCCGTTAAGCAAATAGAAGTGCACTTCACCCGTCATCCTCTTTTACTTAGGTACTGGGGATCTTATCTCTAACTGTAATACATAAATTGTTTGTAAATGTTTATAATTTTTCTAACGGTTTGTACTATCGCTTTACTTTTGTGTGCGTGTTTCAAAACAAGATTTACCTACCATTATTCAAATCAAGCACAACATTAAAAAGCTGGAAATCAAACCAAGAACCTCTAGGTCTAAGACTGGGGCTCGTATTCTAAAACCAAACTCACACTCAAATCTCTGCTTGAGTACAGTTAGAAAGGGATGGTGCTATTCATCGCATATATTGCCATCCCTTTCTAACTTTTGGGGCTTAAAGTTACTCGCGTCCGTAGGTTTACCCTTGAGACCCTACACGTGACCCCTGGGTGGTGCTAAATGAGTGACACTGACTGAGTGGTAGAGCCACGCTGCGTTGCAGCACGCTTTGGGCCGGCTCGCCCGGCGTAATACTACCCTCTCACTAATATTCGGCGTGAAATAATGGCACTTGGTGCTGTTGGGTTTCGTCCGACCAGTGAGGGTTCCAGAGGCCCCTCCCCCCCCCCCTCTTCTCAATTCCTATTCCATCCTTAAACCTATTCCTCCCTTAAAGACCGGCAACGCGTCTGCGATTCCTCTGGTTTTGCGGGTGTCTATGGGCGGCGGTGATTACTCTCCATCAGGTGACCCGCCTGCTCGTTTGCCTTTTATAAAAAAAAAAAAACTGTATTCAAGCATGGATTTTGATTTTGGTTTTTGAATACGAGCATGGTAGTCTAACCAATAGACCACAAAGGCGGTAAAACGATTAAAGTTTCAAGTAGGATGCCGTACAGTTTGCCTTTCTTCTATCTGTACCACAAAGAAAGCACTTGCCAACCATAATTGGAAAGTTTTCCCATTTAACAAAGCGGGAACTCGAGGGGTCATCGAGACAATTTACGGAAGAACTTGCTCGTTACATTGCAGACGTATTGAGCTTGTGTCGTGGTAGCACTGGTGTGGCAAATAAGATTGATTGGTTGGTGGATGGACATGTTAAGTCCACCTGGATAGCTACCACCATCTTATCGAAATCTGTAACAATAACAACAATGTGAAAAGAGTTTTTGTGTTTCGACAGTTTAGAGAATAAGATAGCCAGTTCATCAGCAGTTTACGATTCTACCATCATCGGCCTTATCGTCACTTACTATCATGTGAGATGAAGGCCAAGTGCTTTCCCGTTGTAGAGTAATAAAAGACTGAAACTGACCTAATGGTCTGGTGAAAGAACAATCGATCTCTGACCTAGAACACCCTAGGTTCGATTCCCAGTGGAACGTGCTTGGTTTGGTTGATGGCAAGGTTTGTTTGATAGAAAGATGAACACTTTATTACACAGACACCAGAAACAGTTACACATGATATAATCGTAAACCTAGTATTAGAAAGGCCTTCCCTAAAAGTTCCTGGAAACTTTTGGTTTATGCACCTAAAAGGAAATGCGCATGTTTTAATGAATAGATTAGCACAGGTAAAGCACAGGTCAGGCCGCATATGGAATACTGCTCCCATCTCTGGGCTGGAGCACCCCAATATTTATTTTGATTATTTTGATCACTGATGTGATCGGACGTGTTAAATAATTAATGTAATAAAGTAAATAAATTGCAAAACGTGACCTAGCTCTACTTTAGTCGGAAGCAAATTATCTGTGTCATTCAATATTCGTGCTAAGTAAATCATTGTTTGAACTTATAATGTTCATTTAATTTAAGTAAAAAGAAAAATGGAAGGCAGTCCCTTCAACCGGAGCGCATCCACGAACCGCAGCCCGCAGCCTTCGCCCGCGCCCGCGCCGATCCTGCGGGAGGAGGATCCTCCCGAACTAGTGTCGACCCCTGAGCTCCAAAACTGGATGTTGTCCATCGAACAGTGCCTAAATGAGGTATGCGCTATCTCTACAGAAGGAAAATTAAATTCGGACCAGAAATTAAGGATTCACAATCTGTGTCGAAAAGTGAACAATGGAACATCTCATATGGCCGTGCTGTACCAGTCCCTTAAACAAGAAGCCATTCAAGCCCATACCTCTATTGTAGCCCTCAAAGAAAACCGTGACCTCTCGCAGCGATTTCAAGATCTCAAACAGACTATTGAAGAGTCCTCAAAACCTCTCACGGGAACTGTTTCCTTCGCTGATATGGTTAAGAAAAGTGCCAACAATTTTATCCAGCCCAGTAACATTAAGTCGTTAGCAATTTATCCTACCGATAAAATGAGGTCGAGCGAGGAGACGAAAACGTTAGTGCAAAAAGTTATCAAACCTGAACTGATGAAGCTGCACGTGAGAGGTTTGCGCAAGACAAAGAACGGTGGTGTTATCATCAGCACCGATACCAAGGACGACATTGAGAAGCTGAGACAATCGTCCCAACTGACAAACTCTGGCCTTACGGTGGATGAGCCTCTTAAACGCAAGCCTAAAATTGTAGTGATCGGAGTGCCCACGTGTATGCAGGAAAGTGAAGTTTTAAACTGCATCTACCATCAAAACTTGGCTGACAAGCATCATGATATGACACTCGAAACATTTTTGACCTCTATTAAGTTAAGCCATAAGTCGGGAAAGAAGGACGCCGAGACCTGCAATTACATAATCGAAGTCCCTGCACATATTCGCAAAGCCCTTATTGCGACTGATAGAGTTTTTGTAAATTGGTCGTCGCGCCCGGTAAAAGACTTCACTTTGGTTACGAGATGTTTCAAGTGTCAGCAGTACGGTCATGCAGCCAAGACATGCCGAGAGGAGGCCTCCACCTGCGGGCATTGCGGCAAAGTAGGTCACGCGCTAAAGGATTGCGCGGAAAAGGCCGAGCCAGCAAAATGTGCCTCATGCTTGCACTTCAAAAAACCGCACAACCACAAAACTGGCGATGCCGATTGTCCTGCTAAAATAATTGCTGAAAAAAGGTACATCAATTCAATAGATTATGATGGCGCCTAAGTGCAACGATATCGGTGCTCATCATGATTAAATCGATTTAGTACAATAACATATTTGCTCTACTAACCTTAAACTGTAAATTACTTACCTAAACTAACTCGCACATAAATAATATACCTATAAAATAATGACTACACTAAATAGAATGATAGAAGAATAATTAACTTTAACCCAGATTTCATTTCTGCTGACGCGGAAATTCGCTTGTAATACTTAAACGTTATTAATTGATATTTTATTTATATACCAAGTAGTTATAAGTGAATATTGTAAATTTATTATTAATTAATATAAAAAATGTAGTTAATTTCTAATGAATATTGTCTTGTAATTTATTTAGCAACTAAGAATATAACTGTATTTTGCATAGAATTATCTTAACCTTTCTATTTGCCTGGAAAACAGGAAGATCCTAGTCCAGGCACATGTATATTTTTGATTCTATTAGTACCTATATGTTTAGCATTAAGTTAAAATATTGTAAAATTAGTTTTTGAATAAAGAATTTATTATTATTATATTATTAATACCAACTCCTTCCATTTGACCGCATTCAACGCAGAGCTGCTCGAGTTGTCGACGACGTGGTTATTTCAGGACGGCTCGATCCACTGGCTCTTCGGAGAGACGTTGGGTCTCTCTGTATATTGTACCGTATATATCATGGGGAGTGTTCTGAGGAATTGTTCGGCTTAATCCCTGCTGCTGATTTCCTTCACCGCACTACACGCAATCGACTGTCATTCCATCCACATCACCTTGATGGATGGCGGTCTACTACTGTGCGTTTTTCAAGAAATTTCTTGCCTCGAACTACAGTGTTGTGGAACCAGCTCTCGGCGGCGGTATTTCCGGACCGTTACGACTTAGGGATCTTCAAGAAACCAGCCTATTCCTTCCTTAAAGGCCGGCAACGCGCCTGCGATTCCTCTGGTTTTGCGGGTGTCCATGGGCGGCGGTGATTACTTTCCATCAGGTGCTTGTTCGTTGTTCGTTTGCCTCCTTCTGCTATAAAAAAAAATTGTTTGCGCCAACGCAACGACCAATTGCTGCCGCCCCTTCGACGGCCAATGAGAGGCGAGCGGACTGCCGCCGCGAAGCGCGCGCCGCATCGCCCGCACCGCGGCGCCAGCAGCGTGTTACTGACCTTCAGAGCAAACCCACGCGCGCCGCGCATCCGAACCGTTTTTGAACTCAGCCCAAACGCCTTCGCCCTATGTGAAGTGTACAGTGACACAGAGCTAGTGCTATCAGCTCGCCCCTTTTTTTTTCTTTGTTTTAGTCGGATAAAATGCTTCTCTGCACTGGCATGAGGCCTCGAGAGGAGCGTGAGACACCCCATGCACTGTCCAGGGCTGGAACCCATATGTCCCCACCCGCCCCACCGTAAGGGAAACGGGTGAGTAAGGACATACGGGCCCGACCTGGTAAAAGAACCGACACCTGCCTTCAGGAACGCGACGCGGCGCCGCGGTACCGTATTACACGCCCCGCGAAACGCCGCGTGCTACGGACCCAGTTTTACCTGGGTCCTCCGCGCCAGGGAGAAGCAGTCTGGCAGGTGCAGACCAGGCGCTTGGGAGCCCAAGCGGGTGGAGGGCTGGTGCAATGCGGCCTAGTGCTCCTCTACACTAGGCCGCGGCCCTCCCTTAGGGGGGGAGGAGGGCGGCGTTATGCCGCCGCTCTCGTCCCCCCCTCTGCCTGCGCCGGATCGGATCCGCGAGAATATCGTCCTCGCGTACCCTTTCCGCCGCTTCCTTGTGTGAGACCATGGTCTCGCAGAAGGAAGCCACCGCCCACCAAGCCACCTCGCTCCCGAGCATGGCCCGCACCACCGCGGGCAGGGACAGGTCCTGCCCAATCGCGTCCATCAGAGTGTGGCGCTGCGCAGCCCACGCGCCGCACACCTCGAGGGTGTGCTGCGCTGTGTCTTCCGCAGCCCCACACTCGTGACACGCCTCCGAACGCCCTCGACCAGTACAGTGAAACAAGTGAAGTGTGTGTGTGCTACCGCCCTCACCAACGAAAGCCCGCTAGCGCCACCGCGGCCATAGTTCAGCTCGTGAGCGTGCCTACACGGCGGACCCCAGGTAAGCCTTTCCCGCCTTTCCCTTTAACCTCGTCGTATGTTGCACGCGCTTCACGTGGCAACATTTATGATCCTTCGACCCGGATACCAGACCTTAGTAACAGTCCACTTATTTAAACCCTACCCGCCACATTTAATTTTCTTCGCCTCGACTCGTGCCACGCATATAACACATATACAGCTACACTCGCACAATGCACGCGCAAGCCGGGCCTAGCCCAAATACGCCCTACTGTCCCTATTGCAGGGAAAGGGGGCACAAGCTCATAACGTGCGCCCGCTTATAATGCCTAGCCGACACAGGGCCGGTGGGACTTCATCAAGGCGCGCGAGCGGTGCCAGAAGTGCCTAGGTCCGCACTATGAACAGAAGTGCAAGTCGGTGAAGGGTTGTGGGGTGTGTGGCCGCGCCGAGCACCACACGTCCATTCACCGACCGGACGACACGATGTAGCAGTGCCAGCCACAGTCGGCGGCGCGGTGGCTGCCGCCCCACCTACGGGAGACCCCGAGGCAGAGACCCATCGATAGCCCGCTGCATGCGTCTGCGCACGTGAAGCAGCCGCATGAGTCGCAGCAGTAATCCATTTATCACCACAAATGCACGTTCCATCCACCCATACAATTACAGTCCGCTTTATGTAAAATAATTATTTCGGCCCATAAGATAGTAATCTTATTTTGTGCTATCATTTCCTGGTTCATTTGTTCCCGTAACTTTACGATTAAAATCTCGTGGCGAAACTGCCTGCCCCAATAAAAATTTCGTCGGTAGTCGGCAAACAATTGTGTTAGTATAGCGGGACAACGTGCACTTAATTTATTTTACTTTTGTTTAACGTAATTATTTCTGCACGTTGCTCATTGCAAAGAATTTATTGCTCGATTTTCTCAAAGCCCGTACACAGTAGTACACAAACACATGTAGTCAGCCCACACCTATACGGTGCATGACATCAGCCCACGCCTTTGCACAACACAATAAGCCCGTATAAACACGTACACCACACATCAGCCTGCAACACATACACACACACACACACTCACACACATGCAGTCTGCTTTTTATTTGCTTTATTGTGGTCGCTTTTTGTTGCGCCGTTGCGCTTTGCGCCACAGCGCGCATTGCGCCTTCTGTGCCTATATGGTACCTGGCCAGCGCACGCCTTTGCACTTTGCGCCACAGCACGCATTGCGCCTTCTGTGCCTATATGGTACCTGCCCAGCGCACGCATTTGCGCTTTGCGCCACAGCGCGCATTGCGCCTTCAGTGCCTATATGGTACCTGCCCAGCGCAAGCCCTTGCGCTTTGCGACACAGCGCGCATTGCGCCTTCTGTGCCTATATGGTACCTGCCCAGCGCACGCCTTTGCGCTTTGCGCCACAGCGCGCATTGCGCCTTCAGTGCCTATATGGTACCTGCCCAGCGCACGCCCTTGTGCTTTGCGCCACAGCGCGCACTGCGCCTTTCGTGCCTATATGGTACCTGCCTGCGCCAGGAAACCAACCTACATCGCCGCCCGTGGTCAGCTCGTCCCCCGGTTCCTGTGACTCATCATCCCTGTAAGTACTTCACTATCCATACCTACCCAGCCCACAACCCTTATTTCGTCGCTGTTACTGCGAACGCCTTTCGCCGTAACATTTTGGTCATCTTCGAACCGGTAATATTAGATACCGGCGACCTTCCCGTAACCAGAACCTAACTTTCTTTTAATTTTCAATTTTAATACAGTCCGCTAAAGATAATTATTTCCGCCCATATTCTTATTCTATTTCTAAATCTTATATCTAATTCGTGCCATCATTTCTAAATTTATTTGTTCACATAACTTTACCCTGTCCCAATAAAAATTTGGCGAGGTAGTTATGAATCATTTGTGTTAGTATAGCTGGCCAACGTACACTTATATTATTTTATTTTTATTGTTGATTTTGTGTATGCAATCGAAAGTGTGATGCAATGTTGTAATGTTGTTGTAATCTGAGCGGGCTTGTGTGTGTACCCAAATGATTTTTGCCTAATGATACGTTGTTCATACTCCTAACGGTAAATTAGTAGTTAAATTATTACGTTACGAATGGTATTATGACGAGAGATTGCATTGTTAATTTTCCCGTTTTATTTTTTAAGGAATTTTTTATGTTCTTGTCGTGTTAAATCGGCTCAGATCTCGTGCATGCTCACCACGCGTGCCAAATAGCGTGCTTTATTTTTTCGCTCGTGTTAATTTTATATCTATTTTTTTTTATTTTTAATTTTTGCCTTTGCGATCGGCTCATTCTTTGTGCGTGCTCACCACATGAGCTTAGTGTGTTTCATTTAGTTTCATCAGTTTTTTTTATATCGCTTACGGCTATTTGCGTGCGTCGCCTTCGCTTCTACACACGTTAAGTTTAATTAAGTTTTTATTATTTGTTTATTTTGTTTACTTATTTTTTCTGCGACCGACTCATTCTTCGCGCTAGGTTCCGCTACAGGTCTGCCCGACTGTGAGCGCCTTGCCCAATAGTGGGCTACGGATGACGTGATTTCCTTTGTTGTTTTGTTTGTTGTTTGTTTTGCGGTCGGCTAATATTGCGTACGCGCGTTCAATAGACACAGACATACACGTACACGTGCGTTGCCCACCCGTGGGCCATATACAAGGCGTCCCAACTTAGTTTTGCTCTCTTTATTGTTGCGTTAATTTTAGCCCATTTGCCCTTACCTTAGTAAACAAATACCTCCAGCCCAACTATAGAACATATAAAGGGTGTTGTTCTTTTTACTGCCTTTAAATTTGTTTATTTTTTTTTATTTTTTATTATTTTTTTGTCTCCTTTTATTCATCGCGATGCCGTCCAAGTCACAAGCCGCGATATTTAAGGAGGCCGCCAAAGCTTTACACCAGCTCCTAGAGGTGGGATCAATGATCATTGCTGGCGACACCAAACATTCCATAACGGAATTTAACGTGCGTTTCGCACAGATACAGGGCATAAAGGACAAGCTGGACTCAGTATACTACAACATTCTCGACGAAGAGAACTTAGACGAGGGGGTTGAGAGGACATACACTGAGAACCACACAAAAGCCTCCGGGGCATACCTGGGGATACTTGTGGCTAGGGAGGAAATCTCACCCTCTTCCACGTCGTCCCCGACCCATAGCGCTCAGCCCAGTTTCGGCGTCAATACGCCCACAGCCGTCCTCCCCAAGATAGCGCTGCCCAGGTTCAGCTCAAAAGTGGAGGACTGGCCTTCCTTCATTGCGCTGTTTAGGAGTTTGACTGACGACATGGCGACCCTGTCGGACGCAGTCAAGCTCCACTACCTGTTCTCAAGTCTCAGCGGTGAGGCATTAAGTATGGTGTCCCACTTAAAGGTCACCAATGAAAATTTTGCCGTGGCCATGGACATCCTCACCAAACGGTACGAGAACCGCCGGGTTCTCATTGATAGTTTTGTGGACATCATCCTGGGGCTGCCAGGCATCCATACGCGCTCGAACATCCGCACACTGTTCCTCACGCCGCTCATATCGGCTCAGTGTGCCCTCAGTAATTTGGATCTGCCCATAGGAGACGACTACGTGTTTGTGTCGATAGTGGTGCGAAAGCTTAAGGGTGAGCTCCGCACGTTATTTGAACGCAGACACGGGTCTAGCAGCACCCTGCCCACGTTGAGTGACCTCATCTCCTACCTCGAGGAGCACGCGCGCTGTGTGGAGACAGAATTCTCCAACATAGCCCAGCCGCAGCCCATTCACGCCCTGCCCGGCCCTTCTCGTAGCCGCGCGCCTCCACAGTTGCCCCATCGCACTTATGCTCAGATGGCTCAGCAACAGCCCGACCATTACCGTGGCCGCTCCTCAGCTCCATCGCCTCACCGCGCCTATGATCAGCCTACTCACCAACCATCACGCCCAGCGCAGCAAATGCGTCACCGCCCATCCACCTCCCCGGCTCGCAGTCAGCCCTTCCCCGTCTACTCGGCCTTCCAGCAAAGCTGCTCCTCATCATCATCCTCGTCCTCTTCCTCACGCTCGACGTCCTACTGTCCCTATTGTGCCACTAGGGGACATACGCTCATGACGTGCAGATGGTACAATGCCCAGCCAACACAG
The DNA here is from genome assembly GCA_963921215.1 of Scoparia ambigualis. Lineage (NCBI taxonomy): Eukaryota > Metazoa > Arthropoda > Insecta > Lepidoptera > Crambidae > Scoparia > Scoparia ambigualis. Next base: position 37,774,934 of record OY992506.1, on the reverse strand, counting down.
GGCCGTTGGGACTTTGTACAGGCACGCGAGCGCTGCCAGCGTTGTCTCGGCCGTCACTACGAGAGCGAGTGCAGGTCAAGGGGGGCATGCAAGAACTGTGGGAGCACGAACCACCACACGTCCCTCCATCGACCAGACGGCCCAACGCACTCAGCTCATTCGTCGTCTGTACATGTACCCCCACCACAGCTGACAGAGCACTCCAGGGAGCGTCCCAGACACAGCAGGCGGCACGAACCCGCACAGGCTAAACAGGTGCGACCCAGCTCTGCTCACAGAGCCAGCCCGCCCAGGTCCGGTTCGCCAGGTAGGCCCCGCGAACGCCGCCAGCAATTATGACTCCCAACTATCACAGAGCACCCTAGCGAAGAGGTAAATTTAGCCCATGCCCAGTCAACCCATGCCCACACAGCTGATACATACTCAGCTCATACAATTTCAGCTGATACTCAATCAGCTCACTCATCTTCTGTGCCCACTGGCACACCCATTTTGTTGCCAACCGTCTCACTAAGAGTCGCGGACGTACATGGCCATCTTCACACAGCTAGAGCTTTATTGGACTGTGGCAGTATGCTGACATTAATAACGTCACGCATGGCACGACTTTTGAACCTGCCATCAAAACCCACTTCTTTAAAAATTACAGGAGTTGGGAATCAGCACAAACATGAGTCAAAGGCGGCAATAACAATAGTATGCCGACCCACTCACAATGATACTCCTACAATAACTGCCACAGCTCACATTTTAAAAAACGTCACTGGCTACCTTCCCTTAGAGAAGGTACCAAACATTTCCCACGTACTAGGCCAGCCACCCGTGCCATTGGCTGACCAGCTTTACCACACACCAGCCCCGATCGACCTCACCTACCGCATCTCTCTGCCCCCCATCACACATGTCACAAAGCGGTCTATTTTAAGCACCGTAGCCTCACTTTATGACCCAAACGGTTGGGTTTCCCCCGTTATCTTCCGCGCAAAGCTGCTGCTTCAGCAATTGTGGCTACTGAAGCTGGAATGGGATGAGCCCACTCCCTCTGAAGTGCAAAAGGAGTGGCACCACATCTCAGAGGATCTGCCGCTGTTGTCTAGCATTCGCTTCCATCGGCACGTTTGTGCAAGCAAAGGCTCAGCTGCATACTCGCTTCACGGGTTTGCAGATGCCTCTGAAGCCGGGTTTGCCGCCGTTGTTTACCTCCATGAGCTCGATGCCTCCGGAGATACTTTAGTACACTTGATTGTCGCCAAGTCGCGAGTCGCACCAATCAAGAATCGCCTCACAATCCCCAAGTTAGAGTTGTCGGCCGCCACCCTACTCTCCCAGCTCATGATCCGTGTGTCGGTTCAGTTATCGGCCCATATCAGTATACAACAACATATATGTTGGTCAGACAGTACGATAGTCCTGGCCTGGCTTAATACACCGCCTCACCGTCTTCAACCCTTTGAAGCCAACAGGGTAGTCAAAATCAGCTCAGGCTCACCAGAATGTACCTGGCGACACGTACCTTCCGAGCTCAACCCGGCAGATTGCGCAAGCAGAGGGATGTCTGCGCAATCCCTGTCAGCCCACGACCTATGGTGGTCTCCCACGTGGCTTGGACGGCCTTGTGAGTCTTGGCCTGCGATGCCCTTAGCTCTGGGCCATCACGCCCTGCCCGGCCTTAAGCCCAAACACGTCCCGTCGCTGGTCACAGTGCCCGGTCTTGACTTTGACCTGCTCACTCGGTTCAGTTCACTAGACAAGCTCGTCGGAGTGACAGCTTGTCTAAAACGCTTTCTGCACAACTGCAGACACCACCCAGATTCGCGACGCTCAGGCCCCTTGTACGTCAGTGAACGAAGAGAGGCCCTACTTTACTGGGTGCGCAGTGTTCAGCACAATGAGTTTGCAGAGGACATCCACCGCCTTCAAACTGGCAAAATCTGCTCCGTCAGACTCCAGCGGCTGTCACCTCTCATTAAAGATGAGCTCCTTAGAGTTGGTGGACGACTGTCCCATGCGTCTATCCGATATGACGCGCAGCACCCGCTCATACTTCCCAGCTCTAGCCCACTTGTAGACCTTATCATTGACCACTACCACAAAATACACTGCCATCCTGGCGCTGACACTTTACACGCTATCCTACGCCAACAATTTTGGATATTGTCCGCGCGCCGTATTATTAGACACCGAGTTTTTAAATGCATTAGATGCTTTCGATGCCGGGCCCAGCCGCAAGCGCCCTTCATGGCCGACCTGCCAGCCGATAGAGTTACGCCTCAGCCAGTATTTAGTCAAGTCACGACCGATTTCGCCGGACCATTCCTCATTAAATCTAGTACCCTACGTAATGTTAAACTCTTAAAAGCGTACTTTTGTATATTCGTGTGCCTCTCGACTAAGGCGGTTCATTTGGAACCGGTCTCGGACCTCAGCACGGAAGCGTTCCTCGCGGCATTACAGCGTTTTATAGCACGCCGCGGTGCCCCGGTTCTCATCCGCTCGGACTGCGGTACAAATTATGTAGGCGCTAGAAATCAGCTCATCGAAGTACAAAACTTTCTTGCCTTGAATAATGACACGATTGCGCACAAGCTCGCTGGTCAGCACATTACTTGGTTGTTGAACGTCCCTAAGGGACCATGGTTCGGTGCGTTACATGAGATCAACGTAAAATCAACAAAGCAACTTTTATATCGCGTAATTGGCGAACAACACCTCACATTCAAGGAATTCTCCACACTTTTAGCTCGAATTGAAGCGGTCCTTAACTCAAGACCTCTCTGCCCACTTTCGTCTGATCCTTCAGGCTTTGAGCCGCTTACAGCCGGACATTTCCTTATAGGCCGCCCACTAACGGCCCTTCCCGAACTATCCGTGGAAGATAGGCCGATCTCCACACGTAGGCGATTCCAGATGGTACAAGCCCTTTCCCAGCGCTTCTGGACGCTGTGGACCCAGTCCTACCTCCACACACTCCAAACCCGCTCCAAATGGTTGTCCCCATCCTCCCCTCCCCGAGTTGGCGAGCTCGTCCTCATCAAGGAGGACAACCTGCCTGCCCTTCAATGGAGACTGGGGCGCATTACTCGCACCCTGCCTGGGAAGGATGGCGTCGTGCGGGTGGTGGACCTGGACACCGCCAATGGACACCTCCGGAGGCCTGTGTTCAAGATTGCCAGGCTCCCTCTGGATGAGCCCACCCTGGGCCCCGGAGGATGTACTCGCCACGGGCGAGACGTCTTGTAAGCGTATTAAGATACGCCTAGCGCCATCTAGCGTTGTATCGCGAAGTTGGCGCGCAGCAAGTGAAGGAACGACGCGGCCGGCGAGTGAGGCAGTCTGTCTGTTAACTACCGCGAGACGCCCACAAAATACGCGCGCTGGTATCTGCCCTTATTTATAGTGACTCCTGAACCTAATGTGAAGAGACCACCTAAATGCCTATTGTGTAGTGTAGTGACTGTGCGCCAGGAAACCAACCTACATCGCCGCCCGTGGTCAGCTCGTCCCCCGGTTCCTGTGACTCATCATCCCTGTAAGTACTTCACTATCCATACCTACCCAGCCCACAACCCTTATTTCGTCGCTGTTACTGCGAACGCCTTTCGCCGTAACACAATCACACACGTGCATTCCTCTCAGCTCATCATGTACACACGTTAACTTAACTCAGCACGAATCGAGGCTGTAGTCTCCTTTTACTTCCGTCCCCCCCCCCTTCCCTCTCCTACCCCCTGGGGCCAGGAAAGATGTTTGCGCCGACGCAACGACCAATCGCTGCCGCCCCTTCGACGGCCAATGAGAGACGAGCGGTCTGCCGCCGCGAAACGCGCGCCGCATCGCCCGCGCCGCGGCGCCAGCAGCGTGTTACCGACCTTCAGAGCAAACCCACGCGCGCCGCGCATCCAAACCGCCTTTGAACTCAGCCCAAACGCCTTCGCCCTATGTGAAGTGTACAGTGACACAGAGCTAGTGCTATCAGCTCGCCCCTAACGCCCTCGACCAGTACAGTGAAACAAGTGAAGTGTGTGTGTGCTACCGCCCTCACCAACGAAAGCCCGCTGCATCGCCCGCGCCGCTAGCGCCACCGCGACCATAGTTCAGCTCGTGAGCGTGCCTACACGGCGGACCCCAGGTAAGCCTTTCCCGCCTTTCCCTTTAACCTCGTCGTATGTTGCACGCGCTTCACGCGGCAACAAATAATATGATATATCTCAAACTGTCCCTGTCAGTGAACATAGCCAGTTCTTTGTTGGTTTAAGATTCTGGGGAAGAGAAGCTTTCATCTTCGGCCTGTTCAGCACATTGTGATGACAGTAGAAATATAGAAGGAAGTTACCGCTTTTCGGGCCATGATCTTGCTAGATTAAATTTAACAATACTGCATCACTATTAATGTGCGTTGACCAATGGTGAGATTACTCAATGTACTATTAAGTACATTATGATACAAGTGCGGTAAGTTGAAAATTACAGCCGAGGCGATATTGCTAGCCCGAGCCGCAGGCGAGGGCTACAAGAAAGCCGAGGCTGTAATTATCAAAGCGCACGTATGTCATACGAAGTTTTATATCATATTTGCGAGGAAAACACATTTTCTGAAAATGACTGCGTGTTTTTGTTGTTTTTCTAGTGTATAAATCTTTGGTAAGACAACATGTTTTTTTCTTTGGACTTTGTTTGCGCCACAGCGCAACGAATAACAGCTGTCTCTGCGCAGGAATAGAGTGCACATTGGACTGCACTAACCCGTCGCGCGGCCATTTTGACGGCCGGCGCCCGCGCAACAGTTAGTGGCCTTTGAGATCTCAAGACGAAATCACGCGTCGCGCGCCCTTGAACTCAGCCTTCGAAATAAAGCAATACCACTAATAGCATATGTGTAAAGTTACGCCTAACGCCTAAAGAACTGCCCTAGTGAATAGTTTCGTGTAGTGACTGTGCGCCAGGAAATCAACTACCTCGCCGCCCGTGGTCAGCGTCAGCCGCCTTCAGCTCCAGCACGATCCTGTGACCACAGCCCGGAACCAAGTAAGCCCCCACTATCCTATATTTCCATTTCCCTGCGTCGCATGTTGGTGCCTTAAGCGCCAACATATCTGGTCCATCGAGCGCGGAATACCTCTAAAGTTCATGGTCTTTCGACCATAATCAGCCCCGAATCAGCCCTTAACTTTGATTAATTATTTACAGTCCGCTAAAAATAATATTTCATAATTATATCTATTTCACTTCCTAACATTTATAATTTCATCTACATACAAAATCTTTTCTGCACGACAGACGTTGCAAAGTGCATTGCGAAATATTATTGACCTACCTACACGAATAAAAATTCGTGTTTCGGGTATCGTGTTCCAAATAAAAGTTCGTACCAGTATCCGATTCGTGCTAACTCCTAGTTAATTTACGCTAACAAGTTTAGTGTTTTTATTGTTGATTTTGTGTATGCATCCGTTGAAAGTGTGATGCAATGTTGTAATGTTGTTGTAATCTGAGCGGGCTTGTGTGTGTACCCAAACGATTTTTGCCTAACGATACGTTGTTCATACTCCTAACGGTGACTTAATTAGTAGTTAAATTATTACGTTACGTAGGGTAATATAACGAGAGAAGGTTTCCCGTTTTATTGCGTTGCGTGTGGTATTATGACGAGATATTTATTTTCCCGTTTTATTTTGTAATGAAATTTGTATGTTCGTGTCGTGTTAAATCGGCTCAGATCTCGTGTATGCTCACCACGCGTGTCAAGTAGCGTGCTTTATTTTTCGCTAGTATTAATTTTGTATTTTTTTGGTTTTAATTTTTGCCTTGGCAATCGGCTCATTCTTGTGCGTGCTCACCACAAGAGCATAGTACTTCTACACACGTTCACACGTTTGCCCACTTGTGGGACACAGACAGAGTGTCCCAACCTTTTTAATTAAGTTTTTATTATTAGTTTATTTTTATTTTTTTTTGTTTGCGACTGACTCTTTCTTCGCGCTAGTGTCGGCAACAGGTCTGCCCGACTGTGAGCGCCTTGCCCAACAGTGGGCTACGGATAACGTGATTTTTTTTGTTTTTGTTGTTTTGTTTGCTTTTTGTTTTGCGGTCGGCTAATGTTACGTACGCGCGTTCAATAAGCATACATACACATACACAGACATACACATATACACGCGTTTGCACCACCCGTGGGCCATATACAAGGCGTCCTAACTTAGTTTTGCTTTCCTTATTGTTGCGTTAATTTTAGCCCATTTGCGTTTACCTTAGTAAACAAATACGTCCAGCCCAACTATAGAATATATACAGGGTGTTGTTCTTTTTACTGCCTTTAAATTTGTTTAATTTTTTTTATTTTTTATTATTTTTTTTGTCTCCTTTTATTCATCGCGATACCGACCAAGTCACAAGCCGCGATATTTAAGGAGGCCGCCAAAGCTTTACACCAGCTCCTAGAGGTGGGATCACTGATCATTGCTGGCGACACCAAACATTCCATAACGGAATTTAACGTGCGTTTCGCACAGATACAGGGCATAAAGGAGAAGCTGGACTCAGTGTACTACAACATTCTCGACGAAGAGAACTTAGACGAGGGGGTTGAGAGGACATACACTGAGAACCACACAAAAGCCTCCAGGGCATACCTGGGGATACTTGTGGCAAGGGAGGAAATCTCACCCTCTTCCACGTCGTCCCCAACCCATAGTGCTCAGCCCAGTTTCGGCGTCAATACGCCCACAGCCGTCCTCCCCAAGATAGCGCTGCCCAGGTTCAGCTCAAAAGTGGAGGACTGGCCTTCCTTCATTGCGCTGTTTAGGAGTCTGACTGACGACATGGCGACCCTGTCGGAAGCAGTCAAGCTCCACTACCTGTTCTCAAGTCTCAGCGGTGAGGCATTAAGTATGGTGTCCCACTTAAAGGTCACCAATGAAAATTTTGCCGTGGCCATGGACATCCTCACCAAGCGGTACGAGAACCGCCGGGTTCTCATCGATAGTTTCGTCGACATAATCCTGGGGCTGCCGAGCATCCACACGCGCTCAAACATACGCACGCTTTTCCTCACTCCGCTGGTGTCCGCCCAGTGTGCCCTTAGTAATTTGGATCTGCCCATAGGAGACGACTACGTGTTTGTGTCGATAGTGGTGCGAAAGCTTAAGGGTGAGCTCCGCACGTTATTTGAACGCAGACACGGGTCTAGCAGCTCCCTGCCAACGTTGAGTGACCTCATCTCCTACCTCGAGGAGCACGCGCGCTGTGTGGAGACAGAGTTCTCCAACATAGCCCAGCCGCAGCCCATTCACGCCCTGCCCGGCCCTTCTCGTAGCCGCGCGCCTCCTCAGTTGCCCCATCGCACTTATGCTCAGATGGCTCAGCAACAACCCGACCATTACCGTGGCCGTTTCTCAGCTCCGTCGCCTCACCGCGCCTATGATCAGCCTACTCACCAACCGTCACGCCCAGCGCAGCAAATGCGTCACCGCCCATCCACCTCCCCGGCTCGCAGTCAGCCCTTCCCCATCTACTCGGCCTACCAGCAAAGCTGCTCCTCATCATCGTCCTCGTCCTCTTCCTCACGCTCGAAGCCCTACTGTCCCTATTGTGCCACTAGGGGACATACGCTCATGACGTGCAGATGGTACAATGCCCAGCCAACACAGGGCCGTTGGGACTTTGTACAGGCACGCGAGCGCTGCCAGCGTTGTCTCGGCCGTCACTACGAGAGCGAGTGCAGGTCAAGGGGGGCATGCAAGAACTGTGGGAGTACGAACCACCACACGTCCCTCCATCGACCAGACGGCCCAACGCACTCAGCTCATTCGTCGTCTGTACATGTGCCCCCACCACAGCTGACAGAGCACTCGAGGGAGCGTCCCAGACACAGCAGGCGGCACGAACCCGCACATCCCAAACAGGCGCAACCCAGCTCTGCTCACAGAGCCAGCCCGCCCAGGTCCGGTTCGCCAAGTAGGCCCCGCGAACGTCGCCAGCAATTATGACTCCCTACTATCACAGAGCACCCTAGCGAAGAGGTAGATTTAGCCCATGCCCAGTCAACCCATGCCCACACAGCTGATACATACTCAGCTCATACAATTTCAGCTGATACTCAATCAGCTCACTCACCTTCTGTGCCCACTGGCACACCCATTTTGTTGCCAACCGTCTCACTAAGAGTCGCGGACGTACATGGCCATCTTCACACAGCTAGAGCTTTATTGGACTGTGGCAGTATGCTGACGTTAATAACGTCACGCATGGCACGACTTTTGAACCTGCCATCAAAACCCACTTCTTTAAAAATTACAGGAGTTGGGAATCAGCACAAACATGAGTCAAAGGCGGCAATAACAATAGTATGCCGACCCACTCACAATGATATTCTTACAATTACTGCCACAGCTCACATTTTAAAAAACGTGACTGGCTACCTTCCCTTAGAGAAGGTACCAAACATTTCCCACGTACTAGGCCAGCCACCCGTGCCATTGGCTGACCAGCTTTACCACACACCAGCCCCGATCGACCTCTTATTGGGGTCGGACGTTCTTAGCCAGGTGTTGGACGGGACTAAGGTCTCGTTGGGCCCGGGCAAGCCCATAGCCTTCGGCACGATTTTCGACTTCGCGTTGATAGGACCCATTGAGGACTTGTATGCGCAGCCGGCGCAGCAGGTTAACTCAGCTCACGTCGTCAGCTCACAACCAGAGTCAGCTGAATCAGCCCAGGACATACGCCAGAGTCTGGAAAGGTTCTGGGAGTCTGAGGAGCCCCTCCCTCAATCTCACACTCATAATGATCCCCTGGAGGAACAATGCGAGGAAATCTTCCGCTCTACCACTACACGCGATCCCTCAGACAGATATACGGTCGCTCTGCCCTTTCTAAAGGACGCCCCTCAACTAGGTAAAACTCACCCTATCGCATTACGCAGATTCCTCAATATTGAGAAGAAGCTAATGGCGAACCCGTCTCTGCGTTCTAAATACGTCGACTTTTTGGCCGAATACATCGACTTAGGGCACATGGCTCATTGTCACCCAAATACATTCACCCATAAACCTCACTTCTACATCCCTCACCATGGCGTATTTAAGTCAGGGTCGGACAAGCTGCGCATTGTTTTTGATGGTAGCTGCAAAAGCTCCAATGGTGTCAGCATAAATGAATGCCTACACACAGGCCCCGCCCTTCAACAGGACATTGTGGACATCATCATGTCCTTCAGAACGCATCCAGTCGTTTTCAGCACTGACATCCAGAGGATGTTCAGAAATGTGCTGGTTGCCCCAGACCAGAGACGGTATCAGCTGATACTATGGCGGTCCTCACCAGATCACCCTCTGCTCACCTACGCCCTCAATACAGTCACGTACGGCTTAAGATCAAGCCCATATCATGCAATCCGCACCCTGCTCCAGCTGGCTGATGATGAAGGCCATCGCTACCCTGGAGCCGCTCAGGTTCTTCGCAAGTCTATCTTCGTTGATGACATCTTGTGTGGTCATGACACAGTTAAATCCGCCCAAGCACTTCAGGACGAGTTGATAAGTCTGCTAGACCTAGGCGGCTTTCAGCTCAGTAAGTGGACATCTAACTCGCCTAAGCTGCTCGAGAGATTTCCCTATCAATTTCCCGACCAATGCGACATGCCCAAGGACTTCGACATGAACCCAGAGTCCACGTCCATTAAGGTCTTGGGTATACAGTGGAGCCCTCAGTCAGACGAGTTCACCTACCGCATCTCTCTGCCCCCCATCACACATGTCACAAAGCGGTCTATTTTAAGCACCGTAGCCTCACTTTATGACCCAAACGGCTGGGTTTCGCCCGTTATCTTCCGCGCAAAGCTGCTGCTTCAGCAATTGTGGCTACTGAAGCTGGAATGGGATGAGCCCACTCCCTCTGAAGTACAAACGGAGTGGCACCACATCTCAGAGGATCTGCCGCTGTTGTCTAGCATTCGCTTCCCTCGGCACATTTGTGCAAACAAAGGCTCAGCTGCATACTCGCTTCACGGGTTTGCAGATGCCTCTGAAGCCGGGTTTGCCGCCGTTGTTTACCTCCATGAGCTCGATGCCTCCGGAGATACTTTGGTACACTTGATTGTCGCCAAGTCGCGAGTCGCACCAATCAAGAACCGCCTCACAATCCCCAAGTTAGAGTTGTCGGCCGCCACTCTACTCTCCCAGCTCATGATCCGTGTGTCGGTTCAGTTATCGGCCCATATCAGTATACAACAACACATATGTTGGTCAGACAGTACGATAGTCCTGGCCTGGCTCAATACACCGCCTCACCGTCTTCAACTCTTTGAAGCCAACAGGGTAGTCAAAATCAGCTCAGGCTCACCAGAATGTACCTGGCGACACGTACCTTCCGAGCTCAACCCGGCAGATTGCGCAAGCAGAGGGATGTCTGCGCAATCCCTGTCAGCCCACGACCTATGGTGGTCTCCCACGTGGCTTGGACAGCCTTGTGAGTCTTGGCCTGCGATGCCCTTAGCTCTGGGCCATCACGCCCTGCCCGGCCTTAAGCCCAAACACGTCCCGTCACTGGTCACAGTGCCCGGTCTTGACTTTGACCTGCTCACTCGGTTCAGTTCACTAGACAAGCTCGTCAGAGTGACAGCTTGTCTAAAACGCTTTCTGCACAACTGCAGACACCACCCAGATTCGCGACGCTCAGGCCCCTTGTACGTCAGTGAACGAAGAGAGGCCCTACTTTACTGGGTGCGCAGTGTTCAGCACAATGAGTTTGCGGAGGACATCCACCGCCTTCAAACTGGCAAAATCTGCTCCGTCAGACTCCAGCGGCTGTCACCTCTCATTAAAGATGAGCTCCTTAGAGTTGGTGGACGACTGTCCCATGCGTCTATCCGATATGACGCGCAGCATCCGCTCATACTTCCCAGCTCTAGCCCACTTGTAGACCTTATCATTGACCACTACCACAAAATACACTGCCATCCTGGCGCTGACACTTTACACGCTATCCTACGCCAACAATTTTGGATATTGTCCGCGCGCCGTATTATTAGACACCGAGTTTTTAAATGCATTAGATGCTTTCGATGCCGGGCCCAGCCGCAAGCGCCCTTCATGGCCGACCTGCCAGCCGATAGAGTTACGCCTCAGCCAGTATTTAGTCAAGTCACGACCGATTTCGCCGGACCATTCCTCGTTAAATCTAGTACCCTACGTAATGTTAAACTCTTAAAAGCGTACTTTTGTATATTCGTGTGCCTCTCGACTAAGGCGGTTCATTTGGAACCGGTCTCGGACCTCAGCACGGAAGCGTTCCTCGCGGCATTACAGCGTTTTATAGCACGCCGCGGTGCCCCGGTTCTCATCCGCTCGGACTGCGGTACAAATTATGTAGGCGCTAGAAATCAGCTCATCGAAGTACAAAACTTTCTTGCCTTGAATAATGACACGATTGCGCACAAGCTCGCTGGTCAGCACATTACTTGGTTGTTGAACGTCCCTAAGGGACCATGGTTCGGTGCGTTACATGAGATCAACGTAAAATCAACAAAGCAACTTTTATATCGCGTAATTGGCGAACAGCACCTCACATTCGAGGAATTCTCTACACTTTTAGCACGAATCGAAGCTGTCCTTAACTCTAGACCTCTCTGCCCACTTTCGTCTGATCCTTCAGACTTTGAGCCGCTTACGGCCGGACATTTCATTATAGGCCGCCCACTAACGGCCCTTCCCGAACTATCCGTGGAAGATAGGCCGATCTCCACACGTAGGCGATTCCAGATGGTACAAGCCCTTTCCCAGCGCTTCTGGACGCTGTGGACCCAGTCCTACCTCCACACACTCCAAACCCGCTCCAAATGGTTGTCCCCATCCTCCCCTCCCCGAGTTGGCGAGCTCGTCCTCATCAAGGAGGACAACCTGCCTGCCCTTCAATGGAGACTGGGGCGCATTACTCGTACCCTGCCTGGGAAGGATGGCGTCGTGCGGGTGGTGGACCTGGACACCGCCAATGGACACCTCCGGAGGCCTGTGTTCAAGATTGCCAGGCTCCCTCTGGATGAGCCCACCCTGGGCCCCGGGAAGATGTTTGCGCCACAGCGCAACGAATAACAGCTGTCTCTGCGCAGGAATAAAGTGCACATTGGACTGCACTAACCCGTCGCGCGGCCATTTTGACGGCCGGCGCCCGCGCAACAGTTAGTGGCCTTTGAGATCTCAAGACGAAATCACGCGTCGCGCGCCCTTGAACTCAGCCTTCGAAATAAAGCAATACCACTAATAGCATATGTGTAAAGTTACGCCTAACGCCTAAAGAACTGCCCTAGTGAATAGTTTCGTGTAGTGACTGTGCGCCAGGAAATCAACTACCTCGCCGCCCGTGGTCAGCGCCAGCCGCCTTCAGCTCCAGCACGATCCTGTGACCACAGCCCGGAACCAAGTAAGCCCCCACTATTCTTTATTTCCATTTCCCTGCGTCGCATGTTGGTGCCTTAAGCGCCAACAGACTTAGATGGTAATAGGCTGTCAATAACATTTTGTGCTTCTCTTATTATTTCCGGTAGTGTAGACTTTAAATTTAGTTCTTCATTACTAAAACTAGACATATTTATTTTTAAACTTTCAAAGTAATAAGTATTGAACACGAAGCCGCTGTTTGAATCGACAAAATATAGAGGTATGTAAAAGGTAGGAAGTCTTCCCATCCAATCCCTTGGGTATCGTAAATGGCGACTAACTGACTAAGGCCTGCACATACATCCTACAGCATAGAGCGGTGATGGGCTCATCAAAATAATACTACCAACCCCTTTCTACCCTTGGGTGTCGTAAAAGGCGACTAATGGACTTAAGACTGCACATACATCCAACAGCATAGAGCGGCGATGGGCTCATCAAAATAATACTACCAACCCCATTCTTCCCTTCGGTGTCGTAAAAGGCGACTAACGGACTAAAGACTGCACATACATTCGACAGCATAAAACAACGATGGGCTCATCAAAATAATACTACCAAACCCCTCTTTTCTCTTCGGTGTCGTAAAAGGCGACTAACGGACTAAAGACTGCACATACATCTAACAGCATAGAGCGGTGATTGGCTCTTCAAAATAATAATAGGTACCATCTTCTCTCTTCTCTCGGGTGTCGTAAAAGCGACTAACGGGCTATAGGCTCACCATCTAAGCACTTGTGCAGACTGTGCAGTTGTTTCTTGCTGAAGCGTGGACTGTGTGGGCGTGGTCTGTGATGTCCATAGATTCAAATTATTACTAATTTGACATTACCGCGCTAGTGTGTTATTACCTTTTTTACATTACCGCACTAGTGTGTAAAGCTACATAACGATGCTGACATCGGTGTATTAAGAGCCACTTTACGCGCAAATGTGTTATAAATAATATTTAGTCGCCTTTTACGACACCGAAGAGAAAAAAGGGGTTGGTAGTATTATTTTGATGAGCCCATCGCCGTTCTATGCTGTTGAATGTATGTGCAGTCTTTGGTCCGTTAGTCGCCTTTTACGACACCGAAGGAAAGAATGGGGTTGGTAGTATTATTTTGATGAGCCCATCGCCGTTCTATGCTGTTGAATGTATGTGCAGTCTTTGGTCCGTTAGTCGCCTTTTACGACACCGAAGGAAAGAATGGGGTTGGTAGTATTATTTTGATGAGCCCATCGCCGTTCTATGCTGTTGAATGAATGTACAGTCTTTAGTCCGTTAGTCGCCTTTTACGACACCGAAGGAAATAGAGAGGTTGGTAGTATTATTTTGATGAGCCCATCGCTGCTCTATGCTGTTGGATGTCAATGCAGTCTTTAGTCCGTTAGTCGCCTTTTACGACACCCAAGAGAAGAAAGGGGTTGGTAGTATTATTTTGATGAGCCCATCGCAGCTCTATGCTGTAGGATGTATGTGCAGTCTTTAGTCCGTTAGTCGCCATTTACGACACCGAAGGGATTGGATAAGAAGACTTCCTACCTTTCACATACTTATATTTTGTCGATTCAAACAGCGGCTTCTTGTTTAATAATAAATATGTCTAGTTTTAGTAATAAAGAACTAAACTTATGTCTACACCACCGGAAATATTAAGTGAAGCACAAAATGTTATTGACAGCCTATAACCATCTAAGTCCAAAGAAAAATACATGTTGACTTACCAAACATTATACACTAGAAAAGCAACAAAAACCCGCAGTAATTTTCAGAAAATGTGTTTTCCTCGCAAATATGTTATAATACGTCGTATGACATACGTGCGCTTTGATAATTACAGCCTCTGCTTTCTTGTAGCCCTCGTCTACGGCTCGGGCTAGCAATATCGCCTCTGCTGTAATTTTCAACTTACCGCACTTATATCATTATGTACTATTTATTACCTTCATATTTATTTTCATTAATGATACTTTCAATTTTTTTTTATTGTAGAAGGAGGCAAACTAGCAAGCAGGTCACCTGATAGAAAGTTATCACCGCCGCCCATGGACACCCACCCGCAAAATCAGAAGAATCGCAGACGCGTTGCCGGCCTTTAAGGAAGGTCGTTTCTTGAAGATTCACATAATACATTGACGACAACTTTTGCATTCCGTTAAAATCGTTACTTAGCGGTAGTTTTATTCCTAGAAAATGCTTAGTTTAAAGCAACAGTTACAATAACTATTACGATATTTTCTTAAGAATATCTGGGACTAAAATCTTAAGATTTTAAGGAAATGCAAGTTTCATACTTCTTTTCCTGTCCAATTTTTTTTCTATGTGAACGCTAAGTTAGTAGTCGCTCGTAAAGCAGCAATCAAAAGATCAGAAGGCGACTCGGTTGTTTGGCCACCTCACTGAGGCAGTTGATCTAGCCCAACGAATGTATCCAACTGCGGAGCTTGTTTTTCTGGGGGACTTCAACGCTCACCATAGCGATTGGCTATTCCCGTTCCAGAAAACGGACCATGCTGGAAGAGAGGCACGCAAGTTTGCGTTATCGCAAAATCTCTCCCAGCTGGTGAAGCAAGCAACCCGCATACCTGATGTTGATGGCCACACACCCATTTGCCTAGAACTACTGCTAATCCAGACAGACACTCAGTATCGGTCTCAGCTCCGCTGGGATCTTCTGACTACTGTCGGATGAAATTCTTATCTATATGCTCTCCTCCGGATGCTACCCTTCGGGGACCGAGACGAGTATGGACGAGTATGGATTGGGACGAGATGCAGTTACAGACCAATCGCCATAACCTCCATAATCTGCAAAGTTGTGGAAAAGGTCCTTAACCACAAACTGCTGACGTACCTAGGGCTCAACGATCACCTCAGCAATCGTCAGTACGGCTTCCACCAGGGACGGTCTACTGAAGACCTCCTAGTGTGTGTCAAACACTGTTGGGGCGAAGCCATCGAGAAACACGGCGAAGCCCTTGCCGCGTCCTTAGACATCTCGAAGACTTTTGACAGGGTTTGGCATAAAACTCTGTTAAGCAAGCTTCCCGCGTACGGCATACCTACTGGCTTCTGCAATCGGATCACAGACTTTTTGAGTGAGCGGTCGATCAGAGTAGTCATTGATGGCTGCTCCTCTGACTTCATAGCTATCGACGCCGGAGTTCCTCAAGGGTCTGTTCTTACGGCAACTCTTTTCCTGCTTCACATCAACGAACTGTTTCAGCCAGGGATAGTTGAGTACGCAGACGATAGTACTGTTGCAGAAAGATACATTCCAGCTGCGGGACCCAGAGAGGGAAACATTCACTCTCTAAGAGAGGCCATGGTTGAGCGAGCATACGCGACCTTAAACCTCGTCTCCAATTGGGAGGACTACAACCTGATCCGTTTCAACGCCTCAAAAACACAAGCTTCTCCATAGAGTTGACTGCAACTATCAAATTCGGCTTAACCATCGAGTCCAAAGCTCAGACTGCAGCAAAAAGGTTGGGCATCCTGAACAAGGTGCGGCAGTATTTTACACCAGAGCAGATCCTCAGCCTTACAAGTCTCAAGTCCGATCGTGCATGGAATACTGCAGTCACCTATGGGGACGCATCTGCCAAATACCAGTTGGCCGCACTCGACTCGGTGGAACGCAGAGCTATAAGGCTCATCAGTGATGACGCGTTTGTCGAGGCCAAGCTTACCAGCCTCTCATACCTGCGCCTGCCTGTGTGTCTTTTACCGACTTTACCACGGAGAGTGTGCCGCTTTTCGAGCTCATACCACTAACGCCCTTTTATCACCGAACCTCCAGACGTACTGAAGGATATCATCTCCACCAGTGTTGGGCATAGTTAACTACTATTTTGTAATCTAACTACTAACTACGATTAAAAGTAGTTAACTACAAGTAGTTATGATTACATGTAATCTAACTACAATAATCAAGTTACAAATAGTAGTTGTTAATCTGATTGCGGAAATCGAGTAGTTATAACTACTGATTACTTTCATTCTAAGAAAATCCAAATGTATAACTAAATATTTAAAAAAAGTAAAAATTAAAATGTTAATAGAAATGGCTAACAGAAGATGTTTTATATTTTACAAAATAACCTCTAAATCGGTGGTATACAAAAACCTTTAATTTTTTTAAAGTTTTTTATTATAGATGAATATGAACTTCGATTCGTAAATAGATGCGTAAGTGCTTTTACAATGTGATTATCACATAATACCACATAATAAATAACGTAAAACCTTTCAGGTGGTAACTCAGCCTATGAAATTGAACTACTTTTGTTCTTCCCGAAATGCAAAAAAATAATTCAGATTATGATAGAAACTGATAATGTAAATTACTAAATGGTCTGAATTTTTATGAGATTTCGGGAAAAAGTTTGTAGAGCAAAAGCTGTTCAGTTTCATCCGCTGAGTTAATACCTGAAAAGATTTGCGTGAAAATTGATAAATTATTATGTAAATTGATAGATAAAATAATCAACTTTGCACAGCAAACATCTTGGAAACAATTTAGAATAATATATTAATAATATGTTAATAATTTACATTAGCTTTTAATACAATACGTTTTTCGAATATTTAGTACGTCTAATAGCTTGTGTGATTTAGGGTGATTTATCATTGTCGCATATGAAAATAGTCTTTCCACTGGAACCGAAAAAGGTAAAGGGGTGTATTTCATGAAGACTTTTTTTACTTCTGGGTATCTGTGAAGAACACTAAGTTCTCGCTCCATATCTGACAAATAATAGGAAACTATCATAATTATCTGCTTTTGACCTCTGGGCTCGACATACGTTCTCTTCGGTATCTGAGGAAGAGCTATCAAATTAAAAAAATCAACTTCTTTATTTTGATTTTTTGTTGTTGAACTTGATTCTGCATTTTTAGAAACTTCTTTTGCAATAGCTGCTTTAAAAAGATTTTTCAATCAAAGGTGATCTTCTATAGGAACACATGCAAACCATTTGGTTATAAATCGTGGCATTGACATTGCAGCAATCGCTGCGTTTTGTGCTTTTGCGGTAGAAATATCAAAAATATCGTTAAAACGGTTATTAAAGCTTTCTAAATGCGTTCTTGCCAGAATTTTGCAGTCGTTAAAATTTTCATTGCACAGTTTTTCTAATTTTCTTCTTAGAGATAATAAGCATGGAAGTAACAAGCCATAGAACATACCCTTTTCACCTTGCAAAATGTGTTTTGTCTTTTTACTAGAAGTAAACCTAGGTAATTACAAAAAGTAATCAAGTAACCGTGATTGCAACTACAATTTATAGTTAGTAATCAAAATGCTTAACTACTTTTTATGATTACTTCATGTAATCTAATATTATGATTACTAACTACAAATTGTAATCGTAGTTAGTAATCAGTAGTTAGATTAAATTTTGCCCTACACTGATCTCCACCTAGTAGAAGTTCCACTATGTCGCACTAAACGCTTCATGTCATCATTTTTGTTGCGCACTGGCAAGGAGTGGCATTCTCTGCCATCGTCTGTGTTTCCAAAAACTTATAACCTGAATGCCTTCAAGGCAAAAGTTAATAGGCATCTTCTGGGGCAGCTCGCTCCATCGTAGACCTTATCTACGCTCACCATCAGGCGAGGACGAGGTCAAAAGCTGTCTTATTAAGCATAAAAAAAATGCAATCGGAATTGTCACAAATGCCCTATCAATCAATGGAACGGCTCGCCCCCGATGCCGGCGAATTAGCATTGGCTAGTTTCTTTTTATTCCACAGAAGTTGTAATTGCCGAGGAGTTATTAGCATTAAAAGCGGAGTAATAAAAGTTCCTGATGAAAGTGCGGCAATTTAAAGTTTCGCGACTTTTTTCTTTCGCTGCGCCTTATTCGGCCTTGTCTTGTTACAGTTGTTTGGGTGTGGTCACACTCGGACTCCTGTAGTTGTTTATTCATTTATTTATTTGTTACGGTACACAAAATAAATAAGTATTAAAAATAGCACACGAAAATAATTGATGATTAAGCGAACTTACATGTAAGTGAAGTTCTATCATAATTATACGAAGCGCCTCGTCCGAAGAGATTATATTATTGTTACATGTAGTACTGCATTTAGGTGGTCAATCGTGTACTATAAGAGTATTTCAATGTAATTTTTATAATGTGGGTAGTCCTCTTGCTACGTGGTGACCGCCATTACGCTCCTTCATCATATAGTTTAGAGTAAGATCCTGAAATCAGTGGTGGTGGTAATTTGTGTTCCATGTGTAGCTATACTTTATTAATGTAGCTGTCGAAGATAAAACACGCCTATAAAGAATCTCTGTATTTTATAAGTTTATTAAGGCGTCGACAGCGACTGCATCATGATCTCTATGGCACGAGATATAGCAGGCTTCACACTATTTATTGATGCGGATTGCAAATAGATCCAGCTCAGGGGACCTAAATAACAACGAGAGAGAGAGAATATAAGTAGCGTTACGTACTTAAACCTAACTTTCTAATGCCCATAATTTGTTAGTTTACACATGACTTAAAAACTGTGTTAGTAATTTTACTTTTAGTAGGTAATGTACTTACTTAGTTATAATTTTTTTAATTTTAATTCGTTTTATAGTTGCATTTGTGTTGTATTCGAATGTCTATTTATAATATTTTATTATTTCAATAATAATGCATGCACATTTTATTTATTTTATTAGTATTGGATCAAAGGACAATGCCAGAAACCCATGTATTTTCAGAACCACTTATAGACTGAGCGTATCAAAAAAATAATATTAGGGTTTTATTACTCTCAAATAGCCTAGTAAATTATGTAATGGTGAGATGTTATTTAAAGCTGGGGATAAACAATAAAATAATATAATTAGTTACATAATTTTTCCTACGGTTAGAACATAATTAAGGTTTTTGAGCGCATCCTGCCGTTCGAAACGTTCCGTTTCGCTTTTTTACTGTTAACGCCTAAATATTTAAATAATGTGGTGTTTATTAAACCATATTCTAATTCACTTTTTAGAGAGTCGTTATTATAACATTACAATCGCTTAACTGTTTATAAAGAGTTATTAATACAATAATTCATAATTATTTTATGAATTAATTTAACGACTAATATCTAACGATGGTAAAACGAAACGTATTTCGACTTGTCAAATGTCTCTGTAATTGTTTTGGTTGGTCCGTCCTTCCTTTAACAAAATAAAAAGTTGTGTAAATGTTGTTTTAAGTTTTACGGGTTTGATTTGAATAAGTTTTTTACCCTGGAAACCGATATTTTCTTTCAATAATATACTTGGATTTTGATTTTTGGACATCGATCGACCGACTGACTACACCTAACTTGGCTCACGATTCCAACTAAGGCTTGCGATTTGGTTTTGAAGATGCCGAGGTCAATAAAAGTGGGCACGTTCTGTGCGTAAACTGTAGAATTTGTGTGAATGAATACACTACGACATTTCGTAGTTTTCGATCTTCACAGAGTACTTTCTTTACTCAGCGAGTGCCTGTTACCGTTAATCGTAAGTACAGTACAAAGAGATTTAATAGTTTAATGTCTTTGGTACAGTAACATTTGCCTTCATTTAACTATCTACAGTGACATTGTACCTAAGTACTTACAAATCTACTACAATCTACTCATGTGCTGTTGTCTATGTGGGAAGGCCTGTGCCCAGCAGTGAGACGTTTATACTTACAAGCAGTTGGTTATTGTAATAAATCATCATCATTATAGCATAAAACAGTTTCTGCAAGCACCTCAAGTTGTGACTATGATTGATTTGGAAGTACTGATAAAAGATTAACATTCTCCTTTCTGAAATACTGTTACATATTTTTTAACCAAATGTATAAAAATAATTTGCTTTGTAAATAATAAATTCACAAAGTGATAACATTTTCTTTTTGTGTTTTGTTTTAGATCACTGATGAAGATTATATTTTTATTGAAGTGTGTTATGAAATTGCTAAGAGGACAGTGAATCAAACGATGGCCCCTATAATAATGATGGACAGAGTACAGGATCATCATGCCAAGTAGGACACACACAAGTCTGCCAAAACTATGTGGTTGCTCATTAATAAATCAACAGAAGCATCACATTTGTACGAGGAGAGAAGGATATTTACTGTTATAGAAAAAGAATTTCTCTACTAAAATAATGGCATCAGATTGGATATGCCATACTTGCTGGGTAGGTAGATAGATACTACAAGGTAGTACTATAAGGGGAAGAATTAAATCAAGACACATTTCACGTAAAATCTATTTTATTTATATATTAGTAACAATGTGTCTGGTAGAGACAGTATCACTGAATACTGTTTCAATTGTTTAGTTGGATGTCGAACAATAGGTTGTTGTGCCCACATAATAACACTAGTATGGTACTTTGGATGGGCTAGATATCAATCTAATATTCAACCCCGCAGTTTTTGAATGAAGTAGCAGTAAGTTTAAATGATAACAAATAATAAAAATAATACATAATTAACAAACAGGTGTTTTATTTGATCCCTTATTTATTACAAAAATTATGCAAATCTGCTAGGCACAAATCAAAGAGTAGATGTAATGGGCATACTCATTTTTTATTGTTACTTAATTAATCTGCAGTTACCCTGCAGTGCAGCCTATAAGTCATTTCAGTGATAGTTCATAAACAGGTAAACGGCTTAATGTATAATCTGAGGGCTTCATTATCATTACATATTAAAAAGTAAAGTCGCCATTTTTGTGTGTCTCTGCTTTGTTTGGCTCTGCTTTCTTCTTCTGAACCACTCAATTGATTTTTATGTGGTCGTCAATAACAGTAAGAGTGATAAATGAGGATGGGTTATTTTTTATATTTTGTACAAAATGGCTGGAGTAGGTATGTCCATGTTTAATTTTAAATAAGGTAATTTAGCAAAGCAATGTACTTGTACTTGAAAGGTATTGCGACAAATGTATGAATAGTCTTGATTATTGGCCTAATTAGTGATAAATATGTACTTATGTGTTGTAGATTTATTATTATTAATCTTAATTTAATGGCTTCGCGTTTAGCATGAAGCTAATTTCAAGTAATATACTAATATTTTAAAATTATATTTAGTTTTGTACAGTAGATTAAGTTAAAATGGAGTTGAGACTGTTGTGAGCAATACGTGTTGTTGCTAAAAGAACACGGGAGAAACTCTGTGTTGTAGAGAATTAATTCAAAGAAAATAGTACTAAACCGGATTTTCAAATGTATGGGCCGTGGGCATTGTCCTTTAGAAAATAAGACAAAACCACAGACATGACATGACGCTTCACTTGTCCCCCAAGAAGTCAGAGCCATATGAAGTCATTTCCTATATCTTCTCATCAATGACATAAGATAATATCATTGATCTTCATGGTCAGAGCAATGTCATCTAGTTTGAATTATTAATAATTGACCATGGATACCAGTCCTTTAGTAGTAATATTAGAGTTCATTGATTATGCTTACTGATGATAATGAGTGATGTTAATATGAACCGTATGAACGTTTATTGCTAAATGATATTCCCCTCAAACCCCTTGAGTTCCAGTAAAGTTGTTAGACTACTGTGATCTCGCACGGACTTCTTGAGAGAATTTGAAAAGTGATGTTGTAAGTACTGTTTTGTTTTATTTGCCAACACTCATGCACGTTCACAAACACTTAACAGTAAATAATCCACCATTAATTTTCATTATTACCTATTTGACAAAACACAAATTATTCTACTACTTAATATTATAAACGCGAAAGTTTGTAAGTATGGATGGATGTTTGTTACTCTTTCACGTAAAAACTACTGAATGGATTTGGATGAAATTCGGCATACAGATAGTTTATAACCTAGATTAACATATAGGATACATTTTATCCCAATATTCCCACGGGAATCACGCGGGTGACACCGCGAGCGGCCGTTTGTAGAAAATAAAACAAAACTGCAGCGCAGACTTAACGCTTCACTTTCCCGCCAAGTAGAAGTCTCAAATCAGCACAGCACAGCAGTCAGCAATGTCATCGTCTATTTATTTATGTTGCCAGATAAAAACTTAATGAATCGATTAAAAAAAGACGATTTTTTTATCGAATATGGTGCGCCGCGCCCCGACACCCGTGCCGTTATGTAAGGGGGTGCTTGTGTACAATGCTTGTAGCTTGCGCATGTTGAGGCACTTGCGCAGGTTAAATGCATCGTGCCAACTACTGTACACAGAGTGTGCGGGTCTAGCGACTCTCGCATTATCAGCGCAAGTGACCCGCGCGCTATTATCCGTCTCCGCGCAAGTAGGTACCTAACCCACCCCCGCTTTCTTGCGCTCGCGCATGTCACATGCACCGAGTGCAAATGACCGCTTGAGCATGCTACGTGGTATGTAGCCCACGTCTTCACTTGCTCTTTCTTATGCACTGTGTACAAGCACCTAGCAAAGTTCACTTGACTTTGTATAGCAAAACTAGTGCCACGCTGTTCGTGCCGCGACGTCAGTCAGTGCCGGTCCTAACATACCTAGTTGATAGATAGGTAATAGTTTTGCGAGATGTTATTACGATATAATATTCCTGTTTGTATTTTAATAGGGGGGGGGGGATTTACTGAAAGTTCGAGATTGCAACCACAGACGTATATACGTCTGTGGAATGCAACAGATGGCGTTGACAGTAATTAAAGATATAATGTATGGAAAGGAAGACCATAATATAACATATGAAAGTCATAAGTCGTGTTCCAATTTATTGTTAATGCTTTTTTTAAGAATATTCATAATGAAAATAAAGAATATTCTTTTTAATACATACCTACATAATCTATTATAATTAATAATTGATTTGTAATCGTAAATAATAAATCGATTATTCTATGGCAACACAGACTGAATGACATGCGATTTATTATGTTGGCTCACCTGCAATATCGTGATTGGTTCGATCACGTCGTTGGTCATGTCCTTAAGTCTGCCACGCGTTTTGTTTCGGCAAATATCTGTCAGGTTAGCGTTTTGTTTCACGTTAAGACGAATAAATAAAATCACGTTTAAATAATTATTCCCTGCTTCCCAAACAACATTGAATATTGATAAATATGTACCTTAATATGACCTTCAAATCACATATAATCAAATTTAGGTACGGTCAGTATTTATGAATATGAAGAGGTGGTTCCCAAACCGGCATTCTCCTTTAGATGACATTATTTGCCTTGTCAAAGATTACTATGTGGTGTACACACGTCATAGGAACTACAACCTGTCCTTGATACATATCAGGTTACATTTTTTTTATACCCATGCTATGTTGTATTCTGTTTGTGTACCGAATAAATAAATAAAAAAAACAAAAAACATCACCTCAACGCCTCTAGTATCCAAGTGAAGCTGAAGTGGCTTTGGATAGATGACGCTCTCATATCGCGGTCACTCGTAAACAACTGCCGCTTCTCAGGTAGCGCGGCGACTTTTTGCATTAATTTATAATGCCATACGCGATCTTTACACCGTCACATACTCATCGGGAAAAAGATCTTTATCGTTTCCGTCATCGAGTGCTCGGTTGTAGAACAAAGTGATTTATTGTGTTTTTTGTTTATTAAATAGTCTAATATATAAGCTAACAATAACAATATTAAAACCTTTTGTCTGAAGCAAACAAAAAGAAGGTTTATCTGGTAAAATTTAATTAACCTTACCCTACTTTATCCTACGTCATACTGTTTGTCTTCAATTCATTGACAAACATTTTAAAATTACAAAAAGGGCTAGATAAGTAACTAGGTAGCTTGTTTTTTATATTAAACACGCGTTATATTTTACAGCCTCAATGCCGTTAAGAAATGTAGTTTTAATTATTTTTCTAATATTGATTTCAGTTATGTTGTTTCTTATTTTTAAATCTAGGTAAATAACCTGGATTGGACTAAACAAAGTATTAAATAGCTCTACAGCCAGCGGCTAGCCATAGGCATTATTTGATTTCTGTACTTTTAATTTGTTGTTTGTGATTTTTAGTGTAGTGATTCTGTGTTCCTTTAGTTCTAGGATACCTAAATTAAAGAAATTTTCTTTCGGTAACTTATAATTTACTCGATCGTGTAAGGGGAGTGTCTTGCAACGTTTGAATAACAATATCATTATAGTCATCATTAGTACAACTGCTATGCTTTATACTTGGTGGTACAACATGTTTGAGTATTCTTATTTGCAGCCGGTGGATACTATTGAGGTAAGTTCGCACGTCCATAACTATTGAGTCCGTATCACAGAAATAGATCTAAATTGAAGCCGCATGTGTACGTACTTTGCGTGTCAAAATCGTGCCAAAAGGATGGCAAAATCCCATCTTTCGACCGCGTTTCATTTAGGCGATCTCAGCACCTGACATAAGAAGTATTTAAAAAAACTGACTAGTTACTTGCATCGGCATCGTCTGTACAAGAAAGGTTACTCGAGATAATCAACAAGGTTTTTTCAAGAAGTAATTTTGTTATTAAATTGGCACAGAAAGAAGTGACATGTTAGGTTTTCATACAAAGGAGCTAACATGCGGCTTCTATTTAGATCTATTTCTGTGGTCCGTAGGGTATAACAGAGGCGATAAATGCAATTTACTCACAAAGCGTGTACGTTGCTCATAAAAAAAGTTTAGATTGCAGAATGAGGAAAAGAAAAACGCATAATTAGGTGTTGACTGACTTTAATTCAAAGGCCTAATTTAGAGTTAGTTTGTTTTAAATATAATTAATTAATATTTAATTATTTTTTATTTTAATTCATGAGCTGTGTAAGATTTTTTTTAAATACCTAATTAGTTAGGGTACCTACCTAATTAGGGTAATGCTACCTCACGGACGAGAAGATAAGGGCTGATTTTTCAATCCTCAATATTATAAAAAACCGATAAAATTTGTCCGACTGATAAAGATCGATCGATCACGATCAAAGTAAAATGTTTTTTGTAAAGAAAGAAAAAACACGATATGACAATACATTTTCCAATTGGTAGTGTAATACTTAAAAAAAAGACAAATTAGTTTTGTATCTCACAATTGAAATGTCGGCCCTTAGTGACGTACCTATTAAGGTCTTTGCTTATATTGTTCAATAGTTAATAGTGTTTTACATAGTACAACAATTAGTTATCTTTTTATTCTTTCTTAATTTCCACTGATATTGTGCATTAATCGTAGTAGCTATAGTCTGTGCAGGAGTAGTCTTCCCAAGCGGTTAGATCGATTCCCGGTAGATATTTGCAGTCGCATATTTGATTCCTGAAACGTGAAAACAATACTTGAATACTCAAGATTGCAAGGTTTTGATTCCCTCCGGTAAATAGTGGCTAATAATCGGCCCGAAATGCGGAGGTCCTAGGTTCAACTCCCGAATCGGGAATGTGAAGAACATTTTTTCTAATTTACTGCCAGCAATGGAATAGTGTGTATAGAGTAACAAAATTTTTGTAAAATTTATAAGTAAGTAATATCTTTTTAAATCATGATTAGAAAACTGATGTATCGTTTGACCTTACGATATTTATAGACGAACTTACCCAGGGCCAGTTCTGAGGAATCCCTTCGGTTGGATTTTCGTGACTTTGTCGCCAACGTCACATAATAATTTTGAAATGGACGCTTTTCTTATCTCCAATAGTTGATCTGGAACATAATAATTTGTTTAATGAGGACCAATCATCACCATCAGCCTATAAACGTCCCACTGCTGAGCACAGGCCTCCCACGTGAACAACGCACGTGGGGATATTGGGCCATAACCCACCACGATGGCCCAGTGCGGGTTGGTGGGTTTTAACGGCTGCCATCTTACGACAACAACCGGGACCAACAGTTAACGTGCCATTATTTATTTCGTGTATGTGAAATTTACCTGGTCTTCTGTCTGGCAATGACGATCTCCCTATTTGACGCAGAGCTGTATTGTTTTTCATAACTGTGTTTCGATTTAAAGGTTACTAGATACAGTAAAATTAAAGGTTACAGAGGCAGTCTTTAGTCCGTTAGTTGCCTTTTACGACACCCATGGGAAGAGATAGGTTGTTAGTATTCTATTAAAGTGCCGCCACCATACAGTTCATAAAATCATGGTGCTTTCACTTATTTCAATTAAACTTACATTTAGTGAAAGCATACGGTCTATGCTGTCTCTCATACCAGTGTCGGTCCGTGACTATTAAATTAACCAGTTGTTCGGTCATAATACTATACAGTGTCTCCGGTATATAGCCCCCTTGTACATGCTTCTCCTGATATATGCCAGCTAGTAGGTCGATGTTCTCCTTGCACTTGTAGTTATCTTTGAGAAGTTCAAGTCTCTGTAAGCGTATAGAAATGGAAACATGTTTACAATACAACAAAAAATTCAATTTCAGAGTGTTACTCAATTATCTATCTATGCGCTTGTTTATTACAACAAAATGTAAAACGTATGGGTATGGTATGAGCCGACCTTACAATAAATATTTCAGAAATTGTTGTTGTTTTCTCTTATTATATATGTAGGTTAACAAATAGACTCCCATGTAACAGATATTTATATTAATTTTTACCTACACTCATAATGCATTTCGTAAGATAAAAAAGTAATAAGCTTTACTTAAATAACTTAAGATTTAATAGTCTCGTTTTGTTGTCTAAACCTTACCTCAGGCTCAATAGCATCATCCAGTTTATCATCACCGTAGAAATATTGTCTATACTTTACATAAGGCTGGAAACCAAAATATCTGTTTTTCGCAATGTCGTTTGTGATTATATCTGTAGAAAGCTGAAGTGGCCCCAAACCGACCTCAGATATCTGAAACAATCATAACCATGACACCCAAAGTCTTATAAAAGCTGTCAGTATTTCGTAGAAGTATCCAAATTCTATCAAATCAAATCAAATCATAACCTCTTTATTATTACTTATTAATTAAGCATTTTTAAATCGTCTAATCATCTATTTTTTTCTCTTGGATAGGTAGGCAGGACGTATTTTAGATGTGGAGAAGAACGAGCGCAAGGAACTCCACAGCTTTAAAAATATTTTTTAAAAAAACTTTCCTGTTCTCACACTAATTATCTAGCCCAAGAGAAGCATCGATGAAACTCGTTATATGGCTACTAGACAACGGATAAACATACTGAAAATACTTAAATACATACTTATGATACATAGAAAATACCCAGAACCGAGACAATTTAGAAAAACAATACTTTCTAAATTGACCCGATCGAGGGTCGAACCCGGGACCTCAGAGATGGCGACACCATGATAACCGGTGTACAAACCACTCGACTAAGAATGGCGGCAATCGTTTGCAAATCGCTTTATATAAAAGATAACGACCTCTTCAAAGTCGTTACCAAATCATACCAACAATATCAATAACATTATCAACAATAAAAATTAAAAACATATAAGTAACAGAAAAAAAAGATAAAAACAAAAGTAAACGTAAAACGTTTTACTCGGGCACTATGAACGTATTAGAAAAATTATTATGTGTGCGAAATTAGAGAAATGTTAATTCCATGCTTCTTAGTCATTATTGTAATTGTTTATAGTTTATTACATCATTCGGGATTTTATTGTGAAGTGACACCTCGTTCCATGAATAATCCTTAACTTTCTGAAGTCGAAATTTAAGAATTACAAAAAATCTAATATTTAGTTTGTATATCGCAATAACAGAGACCAACTAAAAGACCAATGGTACTTGTTATCATGTCAGTGTTTGATGTTTTGGGATTTCTGTCCCCGTTTACAATCCAAGGAAAGATTATGCCACAGGACACATGGCGTCATAACATTGAGTATGACGATTTAATTCCCGATGATGTTAACGATAAATGGTGCCAATGGATTGATGTGCTGCAATTAAGGGGGGTTAGGCAGTCAGCGAAAATTTTGATGTTGCGCGGGGCCTCGCGGGTGTTGCGCGGTGCGGGGTCCGCAGTAATTCGTAAGCGCCATTCACATTTTTATCAAAAAGTTAATAAAAATGTTTAGTTTTTTGGAAATCCAAATCAGTCAAGAAATCGAAAAGGTAACCTATGTGTTTATGATTTTATAGGAATTATTATTGTAAAACACGGTCGTGAGGTGCATTGATATGAAAATTTAGAGGTAACTTTAGGGATATTTTCTATCGAGTAAAATTTTTCCAATCGTGTTTTGGCTTCGTTCATCCCCTTATACATACGTTCTGTAATACATTGAAAATTGCAGTGCGAAATATCTAAAATATTTTGAGTAACAGCTACTTAATAGAAAACAGCCAATTTTTTCGTTTTCACCGCCTAAGGCCGTTAATAAAACAATACGTTTACCTCGCTGCTATACGTACAAGTCAAGAATTACAAACCGGTTTCCGAGCGAGCCGTGGCAGCGTCTACCGAGTGCTATGACAAGGCCCCGTTGTCTACGAGCGTTACGGATTTTAGGCTCTTGTCTACGGAACGTGAATGTGTTGTTTCATTTATATCGAGTAAATGTCGCGTGCTGCCGGTGAAAGCAATAACAATACCACGCGGGGAACTTCAAGCAGCGGTTTTGGCTGCTAGGCTTGCAAATACTATTGCGAAAGAACACAGATTAATGCCAGTGAGACGATAATTTTGGGGTGACTCTACTACGGTTCTTTACTGGATAAAGAACAATAAGCGTAAGTATAAAACTAATTGATGTCGTGTTTGAAGCTAATCGACTCGAAGAAATTGACAAACTAACACGCTGCGCTGTAAGGAATAGCGTTACGTGCCTGGTAAATTAAATGTTGCAAACTTGGCGACACGTGACTTTTTTGACAATGTTTCCTTTTTTAATGATTGGTTTTCAGGGCCACCATTTTTTTTTTAATACGAGGCATTGTGGCCCGCTAATGTGTCGCAATCAGATTCGAATGAAATTGAATCAGGAGTGGTGATGACGATTCAAAGCTCAACAGATAGTCGTTTGGCTATCCCTGGTGCCAGCAATATATCGTCCTGGCGCCGGCTGTTGGGAGTGACGGTTATGATTTTCCGGTTTATTAGTAAGTGCACGGAACTAACCAAAGACGTAGCATAGCATAGCATGATGTTACGAGCGGAGTTTTACAGATAAGACAATCGCAAGCTGACTCTTTTTCTTGTGAGATATCTGCATTAATAGGTGGTAAATGTGTGCAACAGAACAGTCGGCTATTAATTTTAACTCCATTTTAGATGATCGCGGCTTATTACGCGTTGAGGGCCGCATCGACGCAGCTGCTGATATTGGGTATGAAACTTTACATCTCCTGATCCTCAATGGTCAGCATCCGGTAGCTCGTCTGGTAGCCCGTCACCATCACGTTAAGTTTGCGCATGGAAACCAGGAAACCGTTGTCAATCAGTTAAAACCGAAATATTGATTATTGCGGTTAAGACCTACTGTTAAAGGTGTGGTGCCTGGTCGTTACCTGTGTCGATTGAGAAGGGCCAACCCTCGGATGCCAATGATGGGTGTGTTCCGCCTTCTCGGCTCGCGCACCACCAACGTCCATTTACGTTTTGCGGCTTGGATTTGTTGGGACTAATGGAGGTTACTGTAGGCCGTCGCCGGGAAAAGCGATAATTATGGAGTTACGTGCTTAACGGTGCGCGCCATACATATCGAGATTGTTGCGTCATTGACATCCGACTCCCTTATTATGGCAATACGACGTATGGCTTCCAGACGAGGCTGGCCGTTGAAGCTTTTCTCGGACAACGGAACAAACCTAAGGGGAGCAGATAACGAGCTGCGGAGAACGATGCAAGCACTGGATATAGAATATTTTTTTTAAATTCTACAACGGGTAAGCGCTTGGCCTTCATCTCACCTGATGGTAAGTGACGACAAGGCCGAAGGTGGAAGCGCGCTTCACCCAGAATCCTCAACCACTGAGGAACTGGCTATCTTAAACTGTCGGAACACAACAATGCAATAAACATCGTTGTTATGGCGACAGACTTAGATAAGATGGTTGTAGCTAGCCAGGCGGACTTAACAGCCCTTCCACCAACCAAACCGAGCACACAAAGAAATACCCCCCGCTGGGAATCGAACCCGGGACCTCTGGGTCTAAAACCGGTGGCTTAGCCACTAGACCACAGAGGCAGTTAAAGACCGAAGGAATGCACAATGGCATGACGTTCAACTTTATTCCACCCGTCAGTCCTCATTGGGGTGGAACATGGGAACGCCTGATTAGAAGTGTCGAAACGTCTCTTCAGGTTATTTTGAGGGAGCGGGCCCCAACAGATGAATATTGAGTACCCTCACGCTACAAGTTGAAAATATCGGAAATAGTCGACCTCTCATGCACGTATCAGTCGAGCCTGGCAGTATCGAAACATTAACTCCCTACCATTTTCTGCTTGGGTCTTCGCCCAACTTACCTGTGGTTGATGTTTTTGATGACTCGGACCTTTTTCTTAGGAGACAGTGGCGCATATCCCAAAGGTTGGCAGATATTTACTGGCGAAGATGGGTAAGGAGGTACTGCCTGAACTATTGCCCAGAAAGAAATGGAAGGGCGAGCAGAAGGCAATTCAAGTGGGAGCTCTAGTTCTGGTGGTGGTCCCTAACAGCTCTCGCAATACTTGGCCAAAAGGAATAGTGGAACAGGTTTACCCAGATAAGGATGGTCAATCAATTAATATAATTTATATAAACAATTTATCGAACGCCCCTATAAACTAACCCGAAGCAACCATGCTACCAAAAAATTTATCCGCCGTACGCGGAGCCCTAACGATTACAATAAATAGATTTAAGAAAATAACCTCGTCGTGGCTCATGCACGGCTCTGATGACAAAGGCCTTTGCTCTTCTCTCTTGCACCGTTTGTTTTTCACAATAATGTTAACGATTCTATCGGAAACATTATTGTGAAGAACACAACACTTATAAATAAATAAAATAAGCCAAAAACTTTTATACCTTTTAAAATACATAATAAACGAAACCGTAAAATTAAAGCACACGAGGTCGCTGACCCCAAAGACAAGAGAAAGAATCTGACAGATGCAGTGCTGCGATCCCTCCCAAACCTCCAATATGTGCTTCAGCAGGGCTACACCTGCATTAGTAGTAGACATCCTTTGCTAAAACCATACTGTTCACTGTGAAAAAAGTGGTTTATAGCGAAGTGGGAGCTGAATTGTTCTAAAATAAGTTTTTCAAAAATTTTACTACGAGTAGGTAAAATCGAAATAAGTCTAAAATTGCTCAGGTCATCTTTACAACAGGATTTGAAAAATGAAAAAGCGGGCATAAAATATCATATTATGCAAGAATCTCAGAGGGCCTAGCAAAGAGAAATAAATGCCTGTAGAATAGAATGTAGAATGAAAGGGATTAACAAAAGCTAACGATACATCATTTAGCGAAATATAAATTAATAATTTTAAAGCTATAAGCATCATCATTATCAAAATTGAGTGCCTTCTTCATAAAGAAGTTTGCAGGTCAGTTGACAAAATTTCTTGCGATCCCATGAAGTAGCTCTTAACTGATGATAGCCAAGTCCTGTCCACTGTTTGATGCAGCTAATTTTTAAACTTTATGCGTGATTTATTAATTATTATAAAATATGACTATGTTCAGAAATATAAAACAATATTGTTATATTAATAGTATCTCAATTAGGAGATTTTAATTTGTGTTCGTGTTCAACGGCAGTGTCTATTTATTTTAAATACTTTAAAGCTTGTTGTAGGTTCATACTTTAGCAGATATTTCGTGGTTTACACAGAGCAAAACTATTAGTAATTGTAATTAACTGTTAGTAAATGTGTCACTTATCTTGGGGTAAAAGTAGATGAACATTTGTCTTGGTCTGATCATGTCAACTTTATTTGTAATAAGCTAAGAATTTTATTTGGTAAATTTTACCACTTAAGATTTAGAGTTCCTAGCAGTACTTTCAAATGTTTATATAAGTCTTTTGTTAAAACAATTTGTGAGCTACGCTCTCGATTGCTATAGTCTGACATTCTAAACAAACATAGATTAATTAGAAAACGCGTAAATCCGCTTTTTGAAACTACTTGTAGGTAAAAAGACTAAACTTAGATGTAAAAATGATTATAGACAATTAATAAAATTTGTAAACTCCTCCCAGCTAGTTTAACACATAAATATTTATTAGCGGTAAATAACCATGGCACCCGAGAGCGTTCCATACGTAGTGCCCTACGTATGGAACGCTTCTATCAACAATATGTTGATCAAAGATGGAACGTATTAAACATATTCATAAGACAAGAACTACTACACTGGAAAAATTTGTCGTTCCCAGAATTCAGAATTACTTTGGTGACAGAACTTTATAGAAACGTTTTCCATATCTTCTAAATTCTTTACCTACTGCTATAAGGAATGAATTACTCAAAAACAAATTTAAAGCATTGTTGAGCGACTTCTTGCACACCGCAATCTAGCTTAGCGATAGCAGTAATACGATTGTTACAACTCTCTGACAATACCTAGTTTGTTCTTACGTATATAATCAAATAAGCTATCCTTATTTGAGACTCCGGATCCGCAGTTAAACCTTCTAGTATGGTTTTGTGGGACATAAAATATCGTTTTTTGGACTAAGTGTTGAGTACACGGGATGGTTTGAGTGTGTTATATTATATTATATTCTGTAGCAGCCTGCTCTCGGAGTAAGCGCACACCCGAGCTTGAGCTCAAAGCTCACTCCGCTGCCACCACATACATCAATGCGGCTACACCCCGATATGGGTTCTGGAGTTAACTCGCTTGCCACGGTGCAATTGAATTTTAATAAAAGTAATTTACCTCTTTCATATTGAATAATAGCAGATATGGATCGGACTCCAATGTAACCGTGTCGCGTAGGGGTGAAAGAATAGGTACTACCACCCCTATCTTTCCT
Organism: Scoparia ambigualis; assembly: GCA_963921215.1. NCBI lineage: Eukaryota > Metazoa > Arthropoda > Insecta > Lepidoptera > Crambidae > Scoparia > Scoparia ambigualis. The sequence continues at coordinate 37,741,618 of OY992506.1, read as the reverse complement.
TGGGTGTCGTAAAAATCGACTAACGGACTAAACGCTGCACATACATCCAACAGATTAGAGAGGTGATGGGCTCACCACCTGTCACGCTGAGCACATGTGGAGTCACTATTTGGTGAAAAGTAGACTATGGTAGAAGACTGCTTATGCTGTCCTGATTGTCTTGTCTTTGACCAACCCTTCGGGGATAAGGCAGTTATGATTATGACTATATAAGTAAGATAAAATCGGCACAGGAACAATTATGTCACAGTCCAAAGTCCTATGATGACTGACCCCAAGGCATTTTGAAATAAATATTTAAGATCAAAAAGGGATCATAGAGGACCGTACGTTAACGGTCAGCTTCCACAGTAAAGAATACTCACGTCGGGGTCAACAATGTAGTCACTTTTTGCGCAGGGCTGCCGGAAGCTGCCTTGCGTTATGTAGTCTATGTTGTCGTCTATTGCTAAAAATCCCGTTCGCAGTGTTAAATTCACAATAGGATGCTGGCTGAGATAACAGCCATCCATGTCGTACATCCTGAAAAAAATGTATAAATGTCATCTGGGAGTTCTGTTCAAGCTATTCGCAGTCTACAACAGCTGTGTCAAAAAGTGAAACAGATGTCGCTATTTTGATACCCTACTTTTATCTAAGCCAGACTAAAGGTACTCCACGCAACATGCTACAGAACAGTAAATGATGAAGTTACGTTTAACATTTATTTGCTACAGCGAGTCAAAGTAAAAGAACAATTCATAAGAAGAAGTCAGTAAAAGACAAATTTTTACTATGAGATCTATAAAAGGACTTAATATAATATTTACAAGTTTTTATATAGTGTTTGATAGCATACTTACTTTAGTGAGCCTTCTTGCATGCTGTGGAACCACCGGATTGCAAAGGGATATTCTAAAGCGATTTGAGGAAATTTTTGATCGTTGTATATGTCTCTGAATCCTGGCGAAGATGATATCACACCGTCTCTCAGTAAGTTATTTTTCCCTAAAAGTGAGATTTAATATTTATATAGGAAGAATGCTGGTTAACTAGAACTATTTAGCTTAATGTTAAATTAACAAGTAATTACATACATTATTGTCTACTAAAAGCGGTATTATTACAGAAACCTCGTCTATTGGAAAAGTGTCTTGATAAAGTAAAAAAAATGGGTTGAAAATCGCTAAGATGTTATTAAAAGCCATAATAGAAAGAAAAAAAAGTCATAATAGAATAGGGTTAACAATCATACTTGCGTCAATATAAAAAGAAATTGTTTTTACGCCCACAAGTTAGCTAAACACTAAAATATTAAAAAAGGGAAAAATCTTGCCATTAAAATACATCCATACATCACGAACTCTTCTCGGAGGCTAGGCGGAGCCCACAGATATTCCATCTACTACGACCCTGACACACATCCTTTGCTGCACTTACACTCATAACGTTCTTAATACATGCTCGTCGGTTTAGGGTACTCTTGACTTAAGGGAGGTCATCGTCGCGGGCGACTTCAACGCCAAGTCGGCGATGTGGGGGTCGCCCGCCACTGAAGTGAAGGGTCTTGCCGTCGAGCTCTGGGCGGTGTCGTCTGGCCTGGTCCTGGCCAATCGCGGTAGGGCGTGGACTTGCGTGCGGCGAAATGGGGGATCCATCGTGGACCTTACGTTCTGCACCCCCAGGATCGCCACCCGCCTCTCTCATTGGCAGGTCCTAGAGGAGGTTGAGACCCTTAGCGATCACCGCTACATCGCTTTTAAGGTCTCCCCCTCTAGAGGCGCAACGACGAGGGCGGGGCAGCAGGCCCGCTCTTGCTTCCGGTTCCCGCGTTGGAGCTTAACGCACTTCAACGCGGACCGAGCCGAGGAGGCCGCACTGGTCGCAGAATGGGGCGCCGCAGACAGTGGCCGAGAGGACGTCGACGAGAGGGCTTCCAGCCTAAGGTCCGTCCTGACGGGAATCTGCGACGCCGCCATGCTGAGAGCAAGACCCTTCGCTGGCCGCAGGCAGGTCTACTGGTGGTCGGAGGAGCTGGGCACTCTCCGAGCTACCAGTAACCGCGCCAGAAGGGCCTTCCAGAGGTGCAGGAGAAGGCGCCACACTGCAGAGGAGGAGGGCCGGCTGTACGCGGTGTACAAGGAGGCCCGAAAGGCTCTTAAAACCGCTTTCTTCCGGGCAAAAGAGGCAGCGAGAGCGGAGTTCCTCGCCGATCTCGATCGGGACCCTTGGGGGCGCCCATTCAGGATAGTGAGGGGGAGGCTTCAGTGCCGTGCCCTTCCCACCGAGTCGTTCGATCCCGCTTTGCTGGAAACGGTAGTGGAAGGGCTGTTTCCCTCCGCTGCTCCGTTTGTCCCCCCGGCGATGTTGCCTCCTTCCAGGGAGGGTAGAGTATCCCCGTGAGAAGTCCCCGTAGTAACGGACGACGAGGTTGTGGCCGCGGTTGAGCTCCTCGCCAGAAAGAAGGCACCAGGGCCGGATGGGGTCCCCGGGAAGGTCCTGCAAGCAGTCGCTGGGACCCTGAGGGACCGGCTGGTGAGCCTCTTTTCCACCTGCCTGGCTGAGGGAAGGTTCCCGCGGGTCTGGAAGCGGGGCAAACTCGTCCTCCTCCGCAAGGAGGGTCGTCCGGCGGACGAACCGGCTGGGTACAGGCCCATCGTTCTCTTCGATGAAGCGGGCAAGCTCCTCGAAAGAGTGATTGCTGCCCGCATCAACAAACACCTGGAGGAGACCGGCCCGAATGTGTCGCATCGACAGTTTGGGTTCCGCAAGGGCCGCTCGACTATCGACGCTCTATCGGAGTTGCGGCGGCTCTCGGATGAGGCCACAAGCCGAGGGGAGTGGGTTGTCGCCGTGTCCTTGGACATCGCGAACGCCTTTGGCACCCTCCCCTTCGCCTGCATAGAGGAGGCGCTAGTCTTCCATGGGGTGCCCCTCTACCTGCGCCGGACCATAGCGGATTACTTGCGTGGTAGGGACGTCGCGTATCAGCGTAGCGACGGGTCGCTGGGTTTGAGACCCATGAGCTCGGGTGTTCCACAGGGGTCCATTCTGGGGCTCCTCCTGTGGAACCTCGGGTTCGATTGGGTGATCCGGGGGAATTTACTCCCCAGGAGCGACCTAATATGTTACGCCGACGATACCCTGGTGGTAACAAGAGGCGCGGACTTTAGGGACGTCTGCCGCCAAGCGTCGGTCGTAACCACTATGGTGGTTCACAGAATGGGCCTACTGGGGCTGCAGGTCGCGCTGCATAAAACGCAAGCCCTGGTATTCCACGGGCCGCGTCGTCGTCCGTGTGCGGGTGCGCTCGTCGTTGTCGAGGGTGTTAGAGTGGGTGTCACTTCCACAGTGAAATACCTCGGACTCACCCTCGACAGCAGATGGCGCTTCGAGGCGCATTTTAGACAGCTGGCGCCTCGTCTGGTTGGTGCTGCAGCGGGTCTGGGCCGTCTCCTCCCCAATCTGGGGGGCCCTAGCGCACTATGCCGGCGCCTGTACATGAGGGTCATAGGAAGTATGGCCCTCTACGGTGCACCAATCTGGGAGCAAGCGCTCCTCTCCAGCAGGAAGAACCGAGCCCTCCTGCGTCGCCCCCAAAAGGTGATGGCCTTGAGGGCCATTAGAGGGTACCGGACGGTTTCTGGGGCCGCGGCATGTGCATTGGCCGGAACCCCCCCGTGGGAGTTAGAGGCGGGCGTGCTGACAGCTATGCACCGATTACGAGTCGCGGCCAGGCACGAGGGTGAGCGCATGGCGGCGGCGGAGCTGACAGCAGCTAAACGCGCCGCTGACGCGCTCCTGTTCGAGCGCTGGGAGGCCAGCATGGCCGACCCGGCCTTTGGGGTAAGAACGGTGGAGGCGCTCCGCCTGGTATTGAGCCGCTGGGCGAAGCGGACGCATGGGTCCCTCTCCTACCGTCTCGTGCAGGTGCTGACCGGGCACGGCTGCTTCGGTCGGTACTTGTACGGAACGGCTAGGAGAGAAACGACCTGCCCAGCGTGGTTCAGTCCATGCTGAGCAGCGACAGGTCTTGGCAGGCTATGGCCGCCTTTTGCGAGGACGTCATCTTGCTCAAGGAGGCAGTCAAACGGAAACGCGAGGACGACGTCCAAGCAGACCCAATACGGCGTAGGCGAGGGGGGGCGAGACGAAGGCGGTTCGCCGCGGCCGTTTAGCCCTCTGTTAGAGCAGCGGCTAAGTAGATGGGCTACTTAGCTGCATTGCACCGCTCTATCCCCGTCTGGGAGGGAGTCCGCTTGCCGGCTCCCACCCTTTAGCGCAGGGGACCAGGCAAGACTGGTCACCCCGTAGGCGGATTCCCGGAGATTTCTAGCGTGATCCCGGGTTCCGCTAGCGGTTCTGCTGGCAGGCATTGGGGTTGTTTATTGGGTGGGGTCACTACGTCCTAACTCACCCGGCTCATCCGCTCCCTTCCGGGGGGGCGTATGGGTGCGGGTGGGGACATGTGGCCTCGAGTCCCTCTCTATGTCATGCGTCATCCCATAACCCATTGGGTTCGCATGGCCTGTGTACGACACATTTTTCCTTAATACAAAAAAAAAAGGGTACTCTTAACTTGACCTTTGACGAGAACGTCACCGATCTGATCTAAGTATGTTCGCCGAGATCTTAAACTTTCAATTAACCAATTCACTCTTGCCTCTTGCACGTTTTTAGGAATTCGTAGTTGTTAAAAAAACTGTACCCATAAGCAGCGGGAACAGCTCGTAACACATGATCTGAGCTGACGTGGCGATGTTGATGTCCTTCGCGGTGTCAAACAGCTTGTCATCGTTCCAGCAGGGGTTGATGTCGGCGAGCTCCGTAGCGATGCGGTTGTGGTTCCTCCAGAACCAAATGCTGAGCAGGTTGACACCCAAAATAGAGTTGACGGCGTCTTCAGCTGTGGGGCAATAATATACATGCATACATGCACTCAAGACTTACTCTAGTCAAAGGCTAGGCAATGAGGGGTGACACTTCTTAACGCATAACGTCGATTGTCATAATTTCAAATGAAATGCATCATCACATTGCGTATACAATTAAATGCATAATATTACATACATACATATATAGATACATAGAATCACGACTATTATCCTCGAAGGGTTAGTCAGAGACTAGGCAACGAGGCCCGCAAAAGTAGTCCTCTGCCAGAGTCCACTTTTCACCAAATAGCGATTGCACATGTGCTCAGCGTGACAGGTGGTGAGCCCATCACCGCTTTAATCTGTTGGATGAACGTGCAGTCTTTAGTCCGTTAGTCGCTTTTTACGACACCCACGAAAAGACCGGAAGTGGTAGTATTTTTTCATCGCTACGCGACACTGTAATAATACATAATTGCTTGGTATAATTTTAGCTACGCATAAACTTGATATTGCATTATTATTGAAAGGCATAATATCAAAAACCATAATTGTGAATATCCATATTTTTGCGACCCCCTCCCCCCATGCTCAGGGGTAACACAACATTCTTAGCCGAAATCTGTCAGGCATAATTACGGAAAAGCCTAATCTTAATGAGCATGAGTAACAAAAGGTATAATTTATGTTTGCCATAATATTAAGAAGACATATTACTCTGTCAAGAAAGTACCGGGAAAAGATCAATAATACACAAAATGTTAGTTATTCATCCAAAGGAGAATGCCGGTTTTTGTATGGAAGCCTGTACCAATTGCTTTTAGATGAAACAACCATTTTAAGCCAGCTTATAGTTTATAATTACCGTTGGCAATAAGCGTTTTTGTTTTCGAATCCGCAGTGCTGAGATTTTTCCTCTTAACTACATTTTTAAAAAACCTGCCTAAAATATTGCAATGATCCCATTCACATAAAAAGGGAATACGTTTCGATTACCAAGTGTTTACCAGTTTCAATAAATAAATAAACTATCAGCAACGCAAATATAGCTAGGTACCTACCTACATGCAAAAAGATAGATTACTTACCCAAAATCGGAGTTATGTTTCTAGATATACCAAATAAAGAATTCATCAAAGGTAGAAATTAGCATATATCAGGCGGATTTAAAAAAAAAATATAGTACCTATTGATAAAAAATCTCAGCATAGGTATGTAATCAGAATACTTTTATGATATAATAATATATTCTGAGAGACTTCTGCACTGCAGTGGTATTATTATTATGCTCTTTATTTAAATATAATCTTAAGTAAAATTTTTTACAATATTTTATATAAAAAAATATATTTACAATATAAAATATTATAAAAAACTTAACCTAGGTTGCCACCGGCAGCGGGGATAGACCCAAGTTACCGGTGGTTAGGGCTGCAGAGTGAGGAACCTCCTGACAATACGTGCCGTGTCAAGGAGTACTGCCTTCTGTATCTGACCCTTGACCCAACCTTTTAGCGAGAGCCTCTCTAGGTGTTGATCGAGGCTCTTAGCTAAAAGACCGTTTGCCGAAACGACTATCGGTACAATAATGGTTGAATCCACATCCCACATGGCGGTAACTTCGTGAGCCAAGTCAAGGTACTTACTGAGCTTGTCCTTCTCGGCTTTCACGAGGTTCTCATCATTATTATCTAAGTGGTTGCGTTAATGATCCATCATTATTATCTAAGTGGTTGCGTTAATGATCCCTGCCTTAGGAAGTAATGTGGAAAACTACAGGTAGACATTAACAGAATAATATGAAGGATATTATTAAAATAAAATGCAAACCATAAACAGTTGTTTAGGAGTGTTGCTATCTTGATTCAATATGTCTAAAATCGATATCGCCTATAAAATAATTGATTCATGAATAAATTGATCATTCGAAGTCTGAAATAAGTTTTGCAGCCAAATGACGTATTTCTTTCTATTCAAAATAGCACAAAGAACATAGATTTTTTTTTATTTACTATCATAATGCCTTCTAACGAATGCAAAATCATTTTAATCGTTTATCTGCCGTACTCAGAGACGTCAATTAAGTCTCTTGCTGTCACTTAGAAGTAATGTGGAAAACTAACAGGTGTCTAAACATTAACAGAATAATATGAAGGATATTAATTAAATAAAATGCAAACCATAAACAGTTGTATAGGAGTGTTGCTATCTTGATTCAATATGTCTAAAATCGATATCGCCTATAAAATAATCGATTAATGAATAAATTGATCATACAAAGTCTGAAATCAAGTTTAGCAGCCAAATCGGCGTACCTCTTTATATTAAAAATATCACAAAGAACATAGATTTTTTTATTCACTTTCTAACGAATTCAAAATCATTTTAATCATCTAACTGCCGTACTCAGAGACGTCAATTAAGTCTCATGCTGTCACTTTTTTATGTATAGTGTTAAATAGAGAAGGAAAGACATTTAATTGTCTGAGTACGGCAGTAAATCGTTCTGTGGTCCATTTATTTTATCGATTTTTTGTTGCTTGGAATCAACTTTTTTTATGCTGGCAATGAATAGGCATCTATCTAATTCTTGACTACCGAAAATGCAAATGCAACTTTTTTATTGCATTTCGTAAACGCGGATTTAATATTGATTCATATTTTGGAAATGGCAGTCAAAAAGTGTTGAAGTATTTATGGGAAATATATTTTTTACTAGCTAGTTGCCCGCGACTTCGTCCGCGTTTTCGTCGTTTTTCGTAAAAAAAAGTAGCCTATGTCCTTCCTCACGGTTCAGTGGTTTTGATGTAACAGACAGATTAACTTTCGTATTTTAGTAGGGAAATATAATATGTCAATCTACAATACTGTTGAAAAATATCGCAATACGGAACCGCACAATATTATTATTAATAGCTGTGCCCGCGACTCCGTCAGCGTGTAACTCCTTGTTTGTTATTAAGTTAATGTATTGGTAATATTGTTTAGATCACGTTCACATGCGGCTTAAGTACCTATAGAACGAAAATACTTAAGCGCAAAGCTTCCGGGTAAACTATGTTGAAAGTTGACCCGTTTGGCACGTGAACATAAAGATTTCTAGAACTGCTAACGCGGGAAAGAGCGATGTACAACTGACCATGCGGGAAACAAAGCTCCCGCTCGGACGCCCCCCGCCTTTTTATACCTTCGGCCGCGAGACACGTCGAGCGAAGCTTCGAACTGCTAAGCTATCGGGAGTTACACGTGTTATTGTGAGTCAACAATAAAAGATAGACATATGCTGTCATGAGATATTTTTTATATAATTTTAAGGAAAACATTTCCGTCATACATGATTTCTGTGTAGCTTTAACCATGAAGGTTGCACACGCGACGGAAGCTTAAAAAATGGAGTAACTTCTCCCGTTTTCCCAACATTTCCCTTCGCTGCTCTGCTCATATTGATTGTAGCGTGATGAAAAGTATACTATAACCAGCTCAGGAGTATGAAAAATAACTGTACCAAGTTTCGTTAAAATCCGTCGAGTAATTTTTGTTTCTATAACGGTTATACAGACAGACAGACAGACAGACAGACAGACAGACAGAAAGACAGACAAAAATTTTACTGATTGTATTTTTGGCATCAATATCGATCCCTAATCACCCCCTGATAGTTATTTTAGAAATATATTTCATGTACAGAATTGACCTCTCTATATACAGATTTATTATAAGTATAGAAGATAAGCAATTGGTACAGGTTCCGGCATTCTCCTTTATTTTATCGCCTTCAAAGTATGCTCCTTCAGAAACGATAAACTTACGCCAACGAATAATCCAATCATCAAAACATTTTTTTAAACGCTTTTCCGGAACTGAGTTCAGTTCTCGCCGCGAATTCTCCTTTATGTCTACTACCGAATGAAAACGGGTGCCACGAAGTGGTAATTTGAGTTTAGGAAAAAGAAAGAAGTCAGCTAGAGCCATATCTGATGAATAAGGTGGTTGCTCGATGGTATTTGTTGTGTTTTTGGTCAAAAATTCGTTTACAATGATGGCCTTGTGCGAAGGCGCATTATCGTGGTACAAAATTCAAGAATTTTCTTTCCACAAATTTGGCCTTTTTCGTACAATTTGCTCTCTTAAACGCCGCATAACACTCAAATAATATTCTTTATTTACTGGTCGACCTTCCGGCAAGAATTCCGAGTGCACAACACCGCGATAGCCAAAGAAAACAGTCAACACGACTTTGACTTTTGCATGGTTTTTTCGGTTTTGGTTCAGTCGGAAGGCGCCACTCCAAAGTTTGTTGACTAGTTTGCATGTCAAACTCGTAAACCAACGTCTCGTCACCAGTAACAATGCGTTGCATGAATGTTAGGTCGGAATTGTCTCGTTCTAGCATGTCCTCAGAGACTCTTATGCGATTGAGTTTTTGGAGAAAATTCAGGTCTTTTGGGACTAGCCGAGCGGCAACAAGTTTCATACCTAAGTGATTATTTAAAATAGTACGGATCGACTCGTGAGACACTAAAACGTTCAGCGGCTATCTCTCTCAAACTTGAATGAGGATTTTCAGTCACCATTTCCTTCACTTTTGCGATGTTAACTTCAGTTGAAGACGTTGACGGCCTACCAGAGCGAAGCAAATCTTCCATCACATCTCGACCGCTTTTGAACGCTTTGTACCACTTAGAAGCACGTTTTTTTGATAAATTCCATTGGCGACGCAAAATTTAAGACAAACTCTTTTATCGATAAGTTTATCAATTATGTAATTCGCAATACACACTAGATATAAACTAACTAAAAACAGCACTGTATATTAATCTAAATAACAGATGCAAATCAAACTTCGCGCTAAAATGGATAACAGTTGTGCCAATCTAACAACTAGAAAAAACAAAAATTTTAATTTGCATTTATAAACAAACAAATCATCCGTTCCCGAATTTTTTTTGACAGAATGTACATTTGACTTCAATTTGAATTTACAATAATGTTTGGTCACTGCCCCAAACTAACTTTACCGACTCACTAGTTAATTTACATTGACGAGTACAGAAACCCGTAAAGTAAAAGACAGAAAATCATGGATTAATTAAAAGTCATGCGTTTAAAAGAATGTAATTTTTTTTATAACACATTTGCTCGTAAAGGGTCTCTTATTTCACCAAAAAACGGTACTTTTTTAAATCTTAGCAAAGAGTTTTTATATCAGAAAATTGGTCAATATTTTATGAATAAAATTAATCTGTGCGGTGTAGAATTTATTAATTCGACACCGAACAGAAGTCTTAGAGGCAGCGAAAAAGGCTACTTTAAGCCTCCTGCCCAAAAAATCGACCGATAGATACTCACAAGCGTATCAAAATTTCATCATATGGAAAACAAGCAAAGATGGAAATTCATTTTCAGAAAGTAATTTTTTGGCTTTTTTATGGATCTTTCTCAAAAATATAAGTCAAGCTCATTGTGGTGCTACTATTCAATGCTAAAAAGCACTGTGAAAACAAAACATGGTAAAGATATCAAGTCGTACTCCAACTTGATAAACTTTTCTAAAAAGACGCTCAAGTAGCCATGTGAGTAAAAAGTCGAAAGTATTTTCGGCTGACAATCTCAAGAAGTTCCTAAAAGAAGCTCCGGATTGCCAATATTTGGCAACAAAGGTTAGTTGAAACTAAATTATTGTTATTAATTTCTTTCACTTTCGTATTTCTTTACAATATAGATGTTGTATCCGCGGGTCAGAGGACACCGCCAGATACAGCAGAGAATGGATGGAGGAGAAGGGACTTACCGGGAGCAGGCTATACGGGATCGCAGGGACCGGGAGCTATGCTGACCACGGGCGGCGATGTAGGCGATTTAATGCACTTTCACACCTTTTACTGCACTTAACCACAGGCATTTAGGCGTTCACAGTTAGATAGGATGTGGTGTGCGCGCGCAGTAGCTGGCGACGAACTTGGCGCGATCTCATCACGACGCGAGCGACAGCGAGTCGCGCAGAGGTGGCGCCGCGGCGGGCCGGCGGACGCGGTCGTCACCAACCGTTGAATCAACCGCCATACAGATGGCGGTTGATTCAACGGTTCATTTAAATTGGCGTCCCGGCCTTAGCGGGAACATCCTCCGGGGCCCAGGGTTGGCTCATCTAATAAGAGCCTGGCGATCCGGAATACAGGCCTCCAAAGATGTCCATTCGCGGTGTCCAGTTCCACCACCCGGACGACGCCATCCTTCCCAGGTAGGGTGCGGGTGATGCGCCCCAGTCTCCATTAAAGAGCAGGGAGGTTGTCCTCCTTGATGAGGACGAGCTCGCCAACTCGGGGAGGGGAGGATGGGGATAACCATTTGGAGCGGGTTTGGAGTGTGTGGAGGTAGGACTGGGTCCACAGCGTCCAGAAGCGCTGGGAGAGGGCCTGTACGATTTGGAATCGCCTACGTGTGGAGATCGGCCTATCTTCCACTGATAGTTCGGGAAGGACCGTTAGTGGGCGGCCTATAATAAAATGTCCGGCTGTGAGCGGCTCGAAGTCTGACGGATCATACGAAAGTGGGCAGAGAGGTCTGGAGTTAAGTACAGCCTCGATTCGTGCTAAAAGTGTGGAGAATTCCTCGAATGTGAGGTGTTATTACGCGATATAAAAGTTGCCTTGTTGATTTTACGTTGATCTCATGTAACGCACCGAACCATGGTCCCTAAGGGACGTTCAATAACCAAGTAATGTGCTGACCAGCGAGCTTGTGCGCAATCGTGTCATTATTCGAGGCAAGAAAGTTTTGTACTTCAATGAGCTGATTTCTAGCGCCTACATAATTTATACCGCAGCCTGAGCGAATGAGAACCGGGGCACCGCGGCGCGTTATAAAACGCTGTAATGCTGCGAGGAACGCTTCCGTGCTGATGTCCGAGACCGGTTCCAAATGAACCGCTTTAGTGGAGAGGCACACGAATATACAAAAGTACGCCTTTAAGAGCTTAACATTACGCAAGGTACTAGATTTAACGAGGAATGGGCCGGCAAAATCGGTCGTGACTTGACTAAATATGGGCTGAGGCGTAACTCTATCGGCTGGCAGGTTGGCCATGAAGGGCGCTTGCGGCTAGGCCCGGCATCGAAAGCATCTAATGCATTTAAAGACTTGGTGTCTAATAATACGGCTCGCGGACAATAGCCAAAATTGTTGGCGTAGGATAGCGTGTAAAGTATCCGTGCGGTGACGGAGAAAGAATACCAATCGCCGCCCCTCTCTCCGTCCGGTGGGTGTCGTAAGAAGCGACTAACGGACTCTTTCGAGCGATGATCTGCTCCACTGGTGGTAGGGCTTGACCCGTCTGGTTGGTGACCACCGTACGCATGGTGTAAAACCCGTCAAGTGACTGCTTGTCGGTCGCGTTTCGGGATCAGCCAGCGTATAACCAGAGCTCGAGAGGATGATGCTGCGATGTATTTGGTATGTGGAGGCTTCCGTCAAACCAGTGCCAGGAGGACTTCGTTAACCTGCCGACCAGGGAGACCCGTAGAAACGGTTGTCCCGCTGGCCGCCCGTGGCACAGTACAGGGGCCCAAGCGAGCCTAACCAGCTCGTGAGGCTGCCTCACCATGCCACGCATAATCTCGGGGTGGTCCGTCGTGCCGGTTGGTGACCGGAAGGTGGGGTCCCGGCGGCCATTCCCGGGGGAGTTCGGGGGCCCTTCCGTTCGGCAGGTTAATAATACTCGTCTGTGGGCAAATTCCTGGGTAAACAGGCCACCACACTTTGACCATTCGCACCGCGGCATCATTTTCTCGATTCACGCCTCTCTCTTTCCACTCCTAAAATGACAGCGCCTAACAACAAAACTGGTTCTACAGCGGTGCACACCTCCACCACAACCTTACCGTTTGAGGTGGAGTTCGCTAACATCCGCGGACTCCATGCAAACCTCAATGCCGTCCACCACCATCTTGGGACGGCACGGCCAGCAATGTTGTTCCTGACGGAGACGTAAATATTCCGCCCAGCTGACGACGAGCAGCTCGAAACATTTTATAACAATATGACTGATAAATTATTGACTGTTATCCCAACGATACATTTTTGATTCTAGGCGACTTTAATGTCTCGAACGCGGACTGGTATTATGACGAGACTATTGATAGTATGAACCTACAAAATAATGAAAATAATTTAGCGATTCTTACCTCTAATTTTATGCATTTATCCTCCTTGTTTCAGTTTAACTCAGAATTTAATAACAACCATAAACTTCTTGACTTAGTATTTTGTAATCATCACTGTAGCGTGAGTTCCTGCTCGTTACCATTGACGAAAGAGGACTCTCACCATAAATCTCTCGATATTACCCTACCTTTAAATTCTCCCTTAAAGTTAATGCCTAACGTTATTATTAGAAAAAAAATTTTTAAATTGAACTTTGACAGTATCAAAAAGGAATTACTTTTAATCGACTGGGAAGAAAGATTTTCAAAGGAACAAAACGTAAATCATATGACGAAAATCTTTTATGATTACTTAGAAAAATTAGTCGATAAATACGTACCCTCTCGAACTACATCATCGAATTCTAATCACCCCCCTTGGTACACTAGGTCACTTATAAAACTAGAAAGAGAAAAAAAGAAATATCACAAAAAATGGAAAACATACAGAAATCTGTCTGACTACAATACTTATTCCTGCTTAAGAAAACGATTTCACAAATTAGAACGTGAAATCCATAACAGTTATATCGAGTATGCTGAAAAGAAAATAAAAATTGACCCCACTTATTTTTGGGCCTATATTAAAAACAAAAAATGTGGGTTTAATGATTTGCCTAACAAAATGTCCTATGTAAATCGTTGTCAGATCAAATCGTGGTAATGAAATCTGTGCCGCGTTCAATTCCTACTTCCGGTCTGTCTTTGTAGACGCGCCAAGCCAGATAACATCATCATTACCTCAAAGCATCCCACCCACTGACAGTGTCCTTGACATCAGCACCGTAGATATTGACACACATGTAGTTCTGAAAGAATTAAAAAAAGTAAAAATTAACAAGGGAGCCGGCTCCGATGGTATTCATCCGCTTCTTATAGCTAATTGCGCACACGAATTATTGGTCCCTATTTCATACATTTACAAGTACTCACTTAGCTCTGGTGTTTTTCCCGACGTATGAAAGAGAGCTTTGATCACACCAATTCCAAAGAATTCGAGGAGGGATCTTGTAACTGAATACCGACCTATCTCTAAACTGTGCAAGTTAGGTAAAATTTTGGAAAAATTGTCACGAAGATTCTTTCATCTTGTTTTAAAAATTTTATCTCACCTGATCAGCACGGATTTGTAAGGTCTCGCAGTGTTAAGTCAAATATGCTTTCCTTTACTGAATTTCTGCTTAGTACTATGGACAGGAATCTCCAGGTAGATGTGGTGTACACTGACTTTTCCAAGGCTTTTGACAAAATAAATTATAATACACTTCTAGACAAGCTTCGGAGGGCTGGTGTACATGGCAGCCTGTTGCGTTGGGTTGAATCGTACATAAGAAATAGGAGTCAGGCGGTTTGTGTCAAACGATACTGTTCAGATTACCTAAAGATAAGCTCAGGAAGCAAGGTTCACATCTAGGCCCAGTTTTATTTACGCTGTACCTCAATGATTTGGGTCACCATTTACCAAATACACGTCAATTGCTATACGCCGATGACACAAAGATATTCGCCGTGGTTAATTCGATCAGCGATTGCATGTGTATTCAAACTGATCTAAAAAATCTGTCTAAATACTGTCTTGATAACCAGCTTTACCTAAATAATGACAAATGTTTCGCTATCAGTTACACGCGAAATCGTAAACCCATTATGTACCCATATTCAATTAACGGTCATACCCTTAAACGTGTTAAAAGAATCCGAGACCTTGGCATCATAATGGACGAAAAACTTTCATTCAATCACCACGTCGATAAGGTTGTTGAAAGATCCTTAAGATTGCTGGGTTTCGTTAACAGAATCGGTAAAGAATTCAAAAGCGCAACTACTTTTAAAATGCTATATTTTGCTGAGCCCATCATACAAGGTACACATTAACAGGTTGGAGCAGGTACAAAAAAAATCATTAAAATCCTTAATTACAAAACACACTACCTTGATTCGTCATACGAGGAATCAGTAACTCACTATAATATGTCAACCCTTACCAACCGCCGTTTACACTTCGACCTATGTAATTTATTTAAAATTATTAACAACCATTTAGACTGCCCTGATCTATTACAAGTTTCATTACTAAAAGCAAGTTCTTAGCGCGCCCCTAACGCGTCAAGTCACTAAAAGATAAATATCTACACGTGTTTGTGCCCCCTTCTGCATGTAAAAACTAAACACGTAATCGTTTTTTGATTAAAAGTTTAAGTAAGTATAATAACGACTATTGTAAGCTAGATAATGTTGATTCAAATGTAGACATTTTCAGTAACTCCTTTGCTAAATTTAAACGCTTGAAATGAAATTAAAAAATTAGAAATTAAAATGAAATTACGTGATAACTACGAGATATAATTATGAAATATTATTTTTAGCGGACTGTAATCAAAGTTAGGGGCTGATTCGGGACTAGTACTGGTCGAAAGACCATAAAATTTAAAGGTATTCCGCGCTCGATTGGACCAACATGTATCCGCGGGTCAGAGGACACCGCCAGATACAGCAGAGAATGGATGGAGGAGAAGGGACTTACCGGGAGCAGGCTGTACGGGATCGCAGGGACCGGGAGCTATGCTGACCACGGGCGGCGATGTAGGCGATTTAATGCACTTTCACACCTTTCACTGCACTTAACCACAGGCATTTAGGCGTTCACAGTTAGATAGGATGTGGTGTGCGCGCGCGGTAGCTGGCGACGAACTCGGCGCGATCTCATCACGGCGCGAGCGACAGCGAGTAGCGCAGAGGTGGCGCCGCGGCGGGCCGGCGGACGCGGTCGTCACCAACCGTTTAATCAACCGCTATACAGATGGCGGTATCATTTAAATTGGCGTCCCGGCCTTCGCGGGAACAGATGTTTTGTACGCTGTTTTTATCTCTTTTCAGATTGTATTAATATTCGGTGTAAATGGTGCATGTAGACGTCAAGAGTTGGCAAACATCACAACTAATGACAACGAGAACCATGGGCGGGTTCTTCTTGTCCAGGTCAAAAACACAAAAAATAAAATTCCAAGATCGTTCACAATACAGGGGCCTTTTCACGACATAGTGAAAAAATACGAAGCGCTTCGTTCAACAAAAGCGATGTCTAACAGATTTTTTCAAAATTACCAAAATGGAAAATGCACTAGCCAACCCATTGGCATAAATAAATCTGGAGCGATGCCGAAACAAATTACCACTTTCTTAAATTTGGATAATCCACATGAATACACAGGGCACAGTTTCAGAAGGTCCTCGGCTACATTGCTCGCCGATTCCGGTGCGGACTTATTGACACTAAAACGCCACGGAGGGTAGCGGTCGAACAGTGTAGCCGAGGGCTACATAGAGGACTCGATGAGAAATAAAGAAGAAATTAGCTCCCGCATTACAAAGAATATAAATTTGGAGCGAAGTGTTGACGCTCGATCATCTACAAGCACACACGCGTACATTCCACCATCGTTGCCGCCGCCGCAGCCGCCTCCGCCGCCACCACCGACTGCAGAACTGTGTGTTCTCGTTTCTCCTACGTTCACTCAAGAGAGTGAGAGAGAGAGAGACTGGTGAAATTGTAACTAATAATAATAACTTGACAACATTAAAAATGCCAACTGGCAACGTAATAATCAATTTTACAAATTGTTCAAATTTTTATAACTGCTTTAACAAGTGATTATAGATTTATTCGTTTAAGAAAGTTCGAGTTTTATTTATTTCCTCGCAAATATGTTATAAACGTCGTATGACATACGTGCACGTTGACAATTACAGTCTCTGCTTTCTTGTAGCTCTCGCCTACTATCAATATCGCCTCTGCCGTAATTTTTAACTTACCGCACTTATATTATCATAATTAAGAATCAAACGAACTTACCTTGTGAAGTTTGATTAAAATTATGCGAGGGTCTCAATCGAAGACGATTACTTATTACATGCAGCAGTACATGAGATGGTGCTATCTTCTTCACACTTTTAGATATGTCCTAAAAATAAATAATCTTATTTCCGTTCCCTGCACTGGCAACCCCGCGTCACGAGACGTCATTATTTCAGAGAATTTTGTGTTATCCTCCACAATTTTTTATTTTATTTTTTGGGTTGGGAGGGATGGGTTGACGTAATCGTCTTCGGTTGAGACCCTCGCATAATTGGAATCAAACTTCACAAGGTAAGTTCGTTTGATTCTTAATTATACTTCGGGTCTCAACCGAAGACGATTACATGCAGATGTTCAGAGCATTGTAATGTTAACACAATAAAAATAAAAAATTATGTCAATTTGAACTTTACTATATGTAGGTAGTTTTTTATAGGTACATAAGCCTTCTATAAACCTTAAAAGATGCATTTAATGGCTATCGATGCATTTGTTATTTTCTAAACAATGACTTTAACAATTTCATTTATTTATTTGATTAAGTATTATTATTTTGTTGTGTAAATACTGCATTGACAAATTAATTCCGATTCGTACCTAAACATTTCTCCAACAATAATAACAAATACATTTAAGTGTGGAAAAACTTAAATGTAATTGTTTTGTTAATGGGCGGAAGCCCACTACAGCTCTGCGAAACACCTCCAGACTAGATCTGTGAGCAGTGTCAGCAGTAATTGCCGAGCTAGTACGTGACTGTAAGCTCCAAATACAGATGTGGCGAGCACATTTCTATTACACGCGCCCGTCTCTACTCTCGGCGCGGCATAGAGCGATGTCACTCTGACGGAGACAAGATCTGAGAAGACGCCCTACTAATCTCTGCGTGCCTTGTTATATCTTTTACCAATTAATATACATTGTACAAACAGTGCTGTGGCTTTTAATCTGCTCCCCGGCGTTCTGCCATATTGGTGACCCCGCGTTCGAGTTTTATGT
Source organism: Scoparia ambigualis (assembly GCA_963921215.1). Classification (NCBI taxonomy): domain Eukaryota; kingdom Metazoa; phylum Arthropoda; class Insecta; order Lepidoptera; family Crambidae; genus Scoparia; species Scoparia ambigualis. Next base: position 37,723,709 of record OY992506.1, on the reverse strand, counting down.
CGAACGGACGCGCAGAAAAAATGGACGACGACGACGTTGTTGAAAAAGAAATGTCGGCGATGGGCGCCGTGGTGAGTCGTGTAGCTGTACGCTTGCCACCGTTTTGGCCGGAAGACCCAGAAATATGGTTTGTGCAAGCAGAGGCACAGTTTCAAATATCGGGTATCAAAGAAGATACGACAAAATTTTACCACATCATATCGCAACTAGATCAGAGGTACATTCGCGAGATTAAAGATGTAGTCAAAAATCCTCCTGCGGTCAACAAATATGAAAAATTGAAACAGGAGTTAATTAAAAGATTAGGCATTTCTCGTCAACGTCAAATTACGCAGCTGCTTTCACACGAGGAATTAGGTGACAGAAAACCGTCACAGTTTTTACGTCATTTGAAAACGCTAGCGGCGGATACTGTCACAGACGAATTTTTACGCAGTTTGTGGTCGAGTAGATTGCCACCACATGTGCAAGCAATTATTGCATCAAATACATCCGGCACTTTTGAGGACATCGCAGAACTAGCGGACAAAATTTGTAAAATAGCACTGACACCTACACCGTTACAGCAAGTCGCTACGACAAGCGCTGTCATAAGCAATAATTATGATGAGTTTTTAAAGCGCTTTGAGAATAACCCCTTTTGGATTGATAGAATTTCCATTTATGACGTTTGGCCTAAGGAATGCAGCTCAAACTTTCCAGCGGTTCCTCGATGAGGTGCTGAGGGGTCTGGATATGTGCTGTTTTTCATATATAGATGATATTTTAATATATTCCAGAAGGAAATGTGAACACCTGGAACACCTGGAAGTCATTTTTAAGCGCTTGCAGGACTATGGACTTCATATCAACGAAGGTAAATGCGAGTTTGGCCAAAGTGAGATCGATTTCCTTGGATTTCACATCACAGAATATAGTACGCGTCCATTAGAAGGCAAGGTCAAGGCGATACAAGAGTTCCCTCCGCCAAAGACCGTCAACGGCTTACGCAGGTTCTTGGGGATGCTTAATTTTTATAGGCGTTTTATCCCACATGCTGCTACCGATCAAGCACTACTACATGAAATGCTATCAGGACCCAAACTAAAAGGTACGCAACCACTTGAATGGACGTCCGAGTTGATCGCCGCATTTAATAACTGCAGGGCGAACATAGTTAAATGCACGCTACTTGCACACCCAGTACTGAACGCACCTCTAGCCCTTGTGACCGACGCTTCGAATTTATCATTGGGCAGGGTGCTGCAACAGTTGGTGGAAGGTGAGTGGCAGCCGCTTGCTTTCTTTTCTAAAAAGCTGACCAAATCCCAACAACTGTATAGTGCCTATGATCGTGAGCTGCTTGCCATATACGAAAGCGTTAAACATTTCCGCTTTATGATTGAAGGTAGACACTTTGTCATATATACGGATCATAAACCATACACTTTCGCCTTTAAACAAAATAAACAGAAGTGCTCACCTAGGCAGTTTAACAATCTTGATTTTGTGTCGCAATTTACCACAGACATAAGGCACATTTCAGGTAAAGACAACATACCTGCTGACGCGCTGACGCGAATTGAAGCCGTGGCAGCACCACCAACCCTAGCACAGCTGGCTTGTTCTCAGACGCATGACACTGAACTTCAGGAACTCCTCTGCAACAATTCAACCTCATTGAAGCTGGAAAAAGTACCTGTCCCGCGTTCGAACATCGCAATCTACTGCGATGTCTCTCTGTCGAGGCCTCGTCCTTTCGTTACAAAGGAGTTGCGTCGTCAGATTTTCAACTCAGTTCACTCAATGAGCCATCCTGGAACGAAGTCGACTACAAAATTGGTGACAGACAGATTCATTTGGCCCTCAGTTCGAAAAGATTGCCACGCTTGGGTACAATGTTGCGAAGCTTGCCAAAAGTCAAAAATACATCGCCATACCTCAGCGCCGCTGGGCAATTTTCAACTGCCTCAATCAAGATTCAGTCACGTACATATTGATTTAGTCGGCCCGCTTCCACCTTCTCACGATTTCAAATACTGTCTTACAGCTATCGACCGATACACAAGATGGCCAGAGGTACAGCCGTTGCAAGACATAACCGCTGAAACTGTGGCAAAAGCTTTCTATGGGACGTGGATTTCACGTTTTGGCTGTCCACAAACTGTGACAACTGACAGAGGTCGTCAATTCACATCTCACCTTTTCAAAGCTCTTACAGAATTATGCGGAATCCAGCTATGTCACACCACTGCATATCACCCGGCTGCCAACGGGATGGTCGAAAGATTCCACCGCACGCTGAAGGCAGCAATCATGGCCCACGGCGGGCAGAACTGGACAGATATTCTGCCAGTAGTTCTTCTCGGCGTACGGACAGCCTGGAAAGAGGATTTGCATTGCTCCGTGGCAGAGATGGTGTACGGTGAGCCCTTACGAATACCTGGTGAGTTTCTGCAATCCACTCCCGCTAACACACTGAAACCAATTGATTTCGTATCCCAAATCAAGCATAATATGTCACTGCTGAGACCACAGCAAGCATCACGACACTCACCTGCATCTGTGTTCGTTCACAAAGATCTTGAAACAGCTACACACATATTTTTGCGGAAAGATGCTTTACGAGGTGCTCTGGAAGCTCCGTACAGTGGTCCACACAAGGTCATTAAAAGATCAAAGAAAACAGTCACTATTGATGCAGCCAGAGGACCTGTTACTGTTTCAATGGACAGAGTTAAGCCAGCATATTTACTGGCAGAAAATAAGCAGGAGGCGACACCAAGTCGCATTCAGAAAGCTGATGATGCGCAGTATAGGCGTTCTGGCCGTCGCGTAAAATTTACGAATTTCTTTCAGATTCCAGAACGTTGATTCTCCGCGGGGGGTACTGTGGCGAGCACATTTCTATTGCGCGCGCCCGTCTCTACTCTCGGCGCGGCATAGAGCGATGTCACTCTGACGGAGACAAGATCTGAGAAGACGCCCTACTAATCTCTGCGTGCCTTGTTATATCTTTTACCAATTAATATACATTGTACAAACAGTGCTGTGGCTTTTAATCTGCTCCCCGGCGTTCTGCCATGCAGACAAATATCGGTATCGGCATGTCGTCCACTGTCTTGGAATCCTTTTTTTTATTTTTTATCTGCAACACCATGTTTGTAACCGCCTTTTTATGAGGTAGGCACAGCCAGAAACAAATAACTGGGATTCTTACAAATATTGGACAATCTGATGAGCGGTTGCCAATCGCGGGTCCTGAAGTCTAAATTAAGTCTATAATATTAATCACAATCACATGCTTAATTTTGTATTGATATATTATTTTTGATTAAACTAATAAACTGCGTTTTTTGAGCAAAAACAATAGAAAATAGTGACAAATCAATGATTATGATCTAATTCTAAGGATAATCCTGAAAATATGGTTTAATATATATAATTATATAACATGACATTTGTGTCCCATGTTGAATTGTATTATTGATTTGGATCAATAAATCTTAGTTAGTGTACACTAAACAAAACTGTGTTAAACACAGTCATTTATGTTAAGTAAATTACTTCCCTTAGATCACAGGTAAAGCGGACCTATGCGTATTTAAACAACATAGAACCTTCCTCAAATTTTTTGGTTAGAAATGATAACTTTATAACTATCAGCTTTGAAAACATTCATGTTATTATTTTTCGAATAAAGCCACCAAGATATTATCAAACTACAGTACTGATTTAATGTTACTGATTTTGTTGCAAGAGATGTAAACATATATCTCAAGATGCTCGTGGTATACCATATCTGGTCAACGATGCACTTATAATTTGGCGTCACCTGGATAAGGCTATCTAGAAGTGGATGGCTCGCCTTAAAAGGCAATTATAACAAATATTATTTAAGGCTTAAGAACATTTCTTCTAAGACAACAACTTTGGGCCACATTGTATACCAAGGATGTAAATACTAATCTGTACCACAATAATATATTCTGCTTTAATTATCCTATTTGTATTAATTTTAAGTTTTTTTTTGTCATTCAGGCTTGGTCAGGATTCCGTGATGCATTCTGCGTTTGTAGTTTCGATAATTGACAAAAAGGTCAAATTATGGCTTTGCTAATGAACTAATAATATGTGAAAATGCATAGTTTGAGAGTTACCTACTCCGTATCTAAGTATATCCGTATAATGTTTTCACAAGACTGGATGGATGTAGGATGCGAATACAAAAAAGTTTCTGAATAATTAAATGCTAAGAACTTCCCTTTTTCAAACAGCTTGGTGTAGGTAGGTAGGTACATCAAACCGCAACGGCCACTGTGCATGCCGTAGTCGATAGTCCTGAATTCATCTACTAAAATCCCTTATTAAACAAGTTCTGTTGCTCGGTTTTTTAGTAATGCTTTTGTAAGTGTTTGTGACAAACCCTATGACTCCAAAAAGGTGCTTGTAATCGTAGTTTTATTATTCAATAGACACTCATCATAGTTTGAGCTTATTTTTCGTGCGTAGGTAGGTATAAAACATAAACTAAACAAATCTTGTAGAAAATTCAAATATTATGCGCAATTATTCTAGAACCGGTTTCAGTAATTTCGCAAACACAAATAGTGCAAACAAAGGCCGAACAGAAGAACATTAAATTCAACTGAGGCCTCAAACTAAACCTTAACTTTTTCCGATCAGCTTTAATTGCAGTAGATACTTAATTAAAAATAAGCATCTTGAATATCAATTGTTGACAATAGTAGTTGTGATTTAATAATTTAAGGGCAGTTCGATTTTTTTTAAATATAATTATTTTGAAGCTGCTTTAAATTTTAAGTGAATCTGTGAGATCCTTTACATTTTTTAAAAAATATTAATTGTAAACAATTCCTGACCTTTATAAACACAACAAAAAAGAATTAGACAAATCAGTCGAGCCGTTTTCGTGCGCTTAGTAACACATTTGTCGATTCATTTTTATCTACATAGATTGAGATAGTAAGTAACAGACATTGTTTTGGGGTATAGTTGTTTTGTACAGGTTTGCCGGGAAAAAGAATATTACATTTACGAATCCAATGTAAAACATTACGATCCCTAGTGAGCTCACACTTTCTGTCATTCAATCATAAAAATAGATCAAGCGACTGCAGGAGCTCTGATTCCAACGTCTCCCTGTCAGATATCCGGCGGAACCTCGGCAGTCCCTCGGCGGTATGAATGGTGCTGGTGGGTTGATCGCAGCTCGATAGCTGATGATACTACTACGCGCAGTGGCGCCCCCCTGGAGTTTAAAGAACCTCGAAGTTGTGATGCCCGGACCCTGTACAGGATGTTGGATTTTTGTTTTCTTTCCGAATCAATCTTGATTATGGCTTTTGGGTTCTTAATATTATTATGCTCAGAAAATGAAGTTTTAAAACTTTGATTCATATTTACCTCCAACAGACCTTATTATTATTATTATTATTTTAGTTTCCTAATTTAGTTTTGAAGCTTCGAGGCTTATGTACATTATTACCATTTTTTCCATTTATTTAAGTAGTAAGTACTTTTTTTTAAAATTGTTATTATCAGTAAGTAACCCTTTATTTTTTATGTGGTTCTTTTCTGAGCAATTGTAGAAAGAAATAGAGAATACGGGTGTCCAATGAAAGCAGGCTATCGTCGGACTGACCGTCGTATACGGGGACAGATCGAAGATCTTAGTGGCGCAGCTGGCACGGGCACAGGCGTTAGCGCTGCAAGCAGCGCGAATGGCCAAGCTTCGTTGGTGCCGCTACTGTTTGAGTCATTGTAAACATCAATGACATAGTTTAAGATGTCTTCACCAAATCATTATTGATAAGTAAACCCGAAGATAACGAAACGTTGAAAACATGTCCACCTCAGGTGGGAATCGAACCCACGTCCTCAACAATGTTGAAACTCTGCTTTGTTCCACGGAGGAAATGGAAATGTGAAACTGTTAGGGTGAAATAGGTATAGCCTCTCACGGTTTATGTGGAGTAGAAAATCCTCAACACAGTTCAAGTGGAGTTAGAAACCATGAAACAGCTAGCGTGGAGTAAAATAAAGCCTCAACACAACAGTGTTGAGCTTCCAATCCAGAGGGGCTCCTTGGAATTTTCTTTCTTGATGTATCCACCAATTGCCAACATCAATATAGCCTTAACACTGTTAAAGTGGAGTGAGTATCTTTGACACGGCTTGCTTGGAGTAAGATATAACCTCAACACTATTAAAGTGGAGTAAGTATCCTCGACGCGGATTGCGTGGAGCCTCAACACTGTTAAAGTGGAATGAGTATCTTCGACACGGCTTGCTTGGAGTAAGATATAACCTCAACACTGTTAAAGTGGAGTAACTATCCTCGACACGGCTAGCGTGGAGCCTCAACACTGTTAAAGTGGAGTAAGTATCGTTGAAACGGCTTGCGTGGAGCCTCAACTCTGTTAAAGTGGAGTAAGTAACCTTGACACGGCTTGCGTGGAGTAAAATAGAACCTCAGCACTGTCTAATTGGTGTAAGTAACCTCGATACGTCTTGTATGGAGTAAAATCAATGACATTCAATCTCATTGAGTAAAATAAAGCATCAACACAGTTGAGCAGTTATATATCCTCGACACATACGTTTAGTAAGTTAAACCTGTTACAGTGGTGTCTAAGTAAGTAGTTTAGTATTTAAAGAATTTTTTGTTGTAAATGGCTTTAATTTTGTTACAATCATTAATAAAGTACCCAAGAAATACCAATAAAAATGAGGGTAGATCATTTTAATGATAAATGATCATAGTTCCTTACAACTATGATACATTCCTTAAGGGAAGGTATTTCGAGCGCTTCTCTCTCGCTCTCTCGACGGTACGACGGTAAGGGACGGGTATAACAGCGAAGCGGCGCGAATAATCGCGTTTTATATTTTAAAAAATTGATAGATGTATTAAATAAAAAACGATCGGTTATAATTCCTCAAGTTATCTATGAAATTCATTTTGGTAAATGACTCATAATATCAAATCACTTATTTTAAGAATAAAACCTGGAAAAGAAGATAAAATGACACAAAAATATATAACTTTGTGAATTTATTCTATCGAGCCAACGTTATCAAATCGTGTTTCCATCGGGTGAATTTTACAGAATAAAGCCTCAACAATATTTCATAATTTTCGCAGATTTAAATTTTACTGTTTACTACTTCAAAAAGTAATTCTAAGAACGTGTTATTTTAATTTTTCACTAACACCTAGCCTTAATAGTTAATTTTCCTGGTAAATTAGCGTTATGTTCCAATACCTGCGTGTCGTAATATCGTTAATATACGACCTTTATCACTATTCACCGACACCAATGATGATAAACGCCTACGTTTTTTGAATTAAAAATGATTTCTTTACTTTACGAAGAATACCATAATGATCACTGTCTCTCAACTTCGAACTCTAACATTTTACCATCATATTAAGTACAAATTTAATTTCGTTACGAAAAGTACGTGTGATTCCGATAACACAAAAACACGTAATGACGTCTCGTGACGCGGGGTTGCCAGTGCAGGGAACGGAAATAAGATATTTCTTTTTAGGATATATCTAAAAGTGTGAAGAAGATAGCACCATCTCATGTACTGCTGCATGTAATAAGTAATCGTCTTCGGTTGAGACCCGAAGTATAATGTACTATTAATGCACATCCACAAAATCAGAAAAATCGCAAATGCGTTGCTGGCCAGTCTTAGAGGAAGATATAGGATCGTTTCTTGAAAATCCCTTAGTTGTATTGGTACGGAAATAACGCAGCTGCGAGCTGGTTCCATGGCACTGTCGTTCGTGAGAAAAACGCACAGTAGTAAGGTCATCTAACAAGTTGATATGGCTCGAATGACAGTCGATTGCGTGTAGTGCAGTAAGTGTTTTTAGTTATGGCCCAATCTCCCCATTTGCTGTTGTCCATCTGGTAAGGCCTGTTCCCAGCAGTGAGGCTTTGTAGGCTGATGATGATGATTTTTGGTTTAACCATAAGTACTTACGAGTAGCATGACACCTTTTCTCAGCAGGCTTTTGATTCAGCAGGCATAGGTCCACCTTATTCTTGGTACTGGGTGGCCATATTCTTCCATCTTCAATTTCAGTTTTAAGCAAACCCTTTTGGAATAATCTGCCTTTCTTCAACAAAGAGTCAAGAACGCTTCCATACAAATGTGATAAATCCAGCGGTGGTGTCGTGGAAACTATCTGAAATTTTATATTTATAATATGGTCATAATGTTTAAGAAAACACTGTTGTTACGGGTAAGTATATTCTTACATGTAATGGCTGTAGCTATCCTGATTTTAAACAAGCTCTACTCCCAACCCGATCAGTTCATGTAGCGATGTTGGAAATAGAACCCAAGACCCGAGCGTAGTGGTTATTCCACAGACGTTAGAGGGTGTATATGTATATTCTTTGTTAGAGGTGATTTTTTTTGTATTGGGAACTAATGAACTATGATCTGGCTACCAAACCAATACTACTCACATTGCTGTTATGGTGGAAGACTAAAATAATTAAGAATAAGTAAAATAAAGTCAATATAGCCCATGTACTGTCCTGCTGGGCAAATACATTCATTATTACAATCAATTAAAATGGTTTAATCACCACGCTTGCTAAGTGCGGGTTGGTGATCGGCTGGGCTATAATTAAAGAACACACTAAGCGCGATCTAAGAATTAAACCAAGCACCTCCAGTCTCCCTAGCGGTACCTAATCGACTACCGGTTCATCGAAGTGTTGAAGTGTCTGTACCAAAACGCCACTATGTCAGTTCGCTTTCTAAACCAGAGTTCAAAACACATCCAGTTGCTGAGTAAAGTGAGGCAAGCGACAAGGAGACGTAATATCTCCGAAACTCTTTGCCGTTGCACTGGAAAACACATTTAAACTTCTGATTTCCCTCTCACCAATTATCTAACCTAAGTTTAGCTTCTTTTGAAACTTGATGTTATTGGTTATACTGGATAGCGGATAATACTTAATATACATAAAAAACACACAGACTCGAAGTCAATTTCGAAAAACGGATATTTCTAAATGAACCTCAGAACCGGTGTGATAACTACTCGACCACGCAGGTACTTACCTCCGGTTCGCTGAAGATATAGTGGTCATGGCCGAGTGAGACCCCGGAAGACCTCGGCAACCTCGGCACGGCAGTGGACGTCTTTCGACTGATGATGATGATTATTTTTATTCGGGCTGTGTGGCGGCTTTTTTGTGAAAGAATATCACTAACTCATCTCTTGAATTGAGTATCTGAGTACATATAGTTGTGGTCATAGAATAAAGAACGGCTTTTATCGAAAACAATGTATGAAATCTATTTTTATGTAAATTAATAATTTAATTATCCAATTTTTTATTATTTAATAATGCCATGTATACGATATTTCTAAATGAACCTCAGAACCGGTGTGATAACTACTCGACCACGCAGGTACTTACCTCCGGTTCGCTGAAGATATAGTGGTCATGGCCGAGTGAGACCCCGGAAGACCTCGGCAACCTCGGCACGGCAGTGGACGTCTTTCGACTGATGATGATGATTATTTTTATTCGGGCTGTGTGGCGGCTTTTTTGTGAAAGAATATCACTAACTCATCTCTTGAATTGAGTATCTGAGTACATATAGTTGTGGTCATAGAATAAAGAACGGCTTTTATCGAAAACAATGTATGAAATCTATTTTTATGTAAATTAATAATTTAATTATCCAATTTTTTATTATTTAATAATGCCATGTATACTAATACTAATAAATTAAATAGGTAACAATTTTCGGGCTCCATACATTTTTGGGCCTTTTAAGAAAGTGCCGGCCAACAAAAAAAATAGTACGTATTGTTAAAACTAGCTATTTGGAGTAATAGTTAATATGGCACAAAAGTTGTAGGATTGCTCAGACCCAAGTTATACAAGTTCGATGATTTATCATTTTCATACATTTATTGATTTCTGAAAATGCTGGCACTGGGAAACATAAAATAATGATAGATATTGCTAGAACTAATGATTTGAAGCAATTGTCAATGCAGCGCAAAAGCTATGGGGTCATCATCAATTAAGTTAATATAAAAAAATTAGGAATCAAAAAACTGTATGAAAATGATGAATCTTCGAACTTGTATAAATTGGCTCGGAGCAATCCTACAACTTTTGTGTCATATTAACTATTTCTCCAAATGGCTAGTTCTAACAACACTTAAAGTTTTTTTTGTTGGCCGGCGCTTTCAGAAAAAGGCCCAAAAAAATTATGTCCTTTTTTGAATTGAATAACGTCAACGTATTACTGTAGTTTATCAAAATAAAAATAAATAGAGTCTGGCCAACGAAAGCTGAACCTCGTAGTTATTTGATTGGCAACACTTTATCTCTATGTGAGTCTATCTGAGGTGTCATGTCGTATGTCAAATTGAAATTTTTCTGAGAAAATTGTAGCTGTGTGAGTGACCCTGTGTTACCCAGACATGTTTTTTTTAAATTTGCTGCATTTTTCATTGTTCAGCTTTTGTTAGCCAGACTCTATTTGGTAAGATAACCATTGTTTGCAATTACCGCACTGCATCGACGAGGCATCGAGGTTATTAGAGCTGGCAAGTTTAATTTGAAATGGCGTTCCACGACTCCACGAACGCATCGTAAAGCTCGTTTAGATTTCTTGTTCTTTTAGCGGATACGCTCCTTTTCCCTTTACGCCACAAACTTTCAATGGAATTGAAATCTGGACTATTTGAAGGCCAGTCTAGTATCGAAACTGATTGCTCCCTAAGATATTTTTAACAGAATAATAACAGGCAGTGTGTTTTGTGTTGTAACATATCTGTCTAAACACAAATACTAAATCCTAAATGCTGTGCAAATATAAGACAGGCTTAAAACATGCAATGATAGGTTGGAATACTTATGTAGTTGTTTCATTCAATCTTAACATCAAATCAAATGATCTCACTATGATCTCACTATAAACGTCCTACTCCTGGGCAAATAAAATAATTTAGCTAATTATACACATCTAAATTACCTGCATTAAGCATTGATTTTTGACAGCTGACAAAGACGCAAATAACAGAGCTTGTTTCACTTACTCTAAATATCCTGTCGTTAGCTATTTGTGTTAGGACGTTGAAAGCGTGTTCCAGCCGGATTGAAGTGGTTTCAAGTGATTTAATCTGGAAGGCTGAATTTTTCCTTTAATTAAATAATGTTTGATTAAGGGAAGAATCATATAAAAGAAAAAATTATGTATCGCTTACAGTGGCGAAGCGTGAAATATTGAGAGAGGTAACCCGGAGCAAAAAAAATGCTTACCTACTCTGAGCGCGGGCACGCAGTCTTGAGTCCTTACCGAAAATCTGTGATTGGCATCCTGGCTTCAGTCTTGTATAGGCAGATGTATCTTCAGTCCACTTTTACTATACGTGTAAGCACTGAGATATTGAAACAGTGTCTTGCAAGCATAATAGAAGTGGCTTTGATAAAAGCCGTTTGTGGTGAAATGATGATATGATGTAAATTAAACAAAACTTAATCGACTAAGTACTAATAATACTACTTATACTCTAAAGCTATTCGTCTATTCTTTCTAACAAAGTGCGCTAAGACATTATCATAAAAGCCGGGAAGAATCTAAAGCTATTAATGCCGACATCTTACAATTCTACCGATTACTTTGCAAATCTACTTACTCTAAATACGTAATTTCAACTTATTACAATATCTACTTACCGCAAATACCTAATTATAACGTACGTCTTCGTAACTACTTTCTACACACAACACAAATAAACAAAGTCCAACTACAATACTAATCATTCTAATAGGTGAAACTAACTAATAAATTCAAATACTAATAAAACACAGTCATGCATTCAATGATGAATTGCAATTACGTCAAATTATCTGTCAACAGAACACAAACCGAAAACGATCCTCCGTCCCGCTCACGCGTACGCAAATTGTATAACTGTCTCTATCAAGTAACTCGGATAAAGACGGCTTACCGGCTGCTAAATACGCGGGTGGGTTTATTGAAATTTATGTGACGTCATGACGTTTATTTTGTATGGAAGTTTAACTGCCTAAAAGCCGATCGCGCCTGCGGCGTATTTTAAAGCAATATGTTGTTAAAAAGCAAATTTTGTTGATTTAATGTCCATAGTGTAGGCAATTTGTAATGTTTTTTTCATATATTTACTTTTTTAATTACTGATTGAGCCATTTCTCAATTCAAGTAGAGAATGGTTGTGTTCTAAACTTCTGAAGGGAAGCCGGTGGGAATCGAGTTGTATGGAACCTTCGTCACTGATCGCTTATAATTTTGCTACATTTGTGTAAGCGGACGGACCATTGCTGATCTGCGTTGTCCTTGGTCTGGTCGCTCTATTTTTGTCTCTGCTTTAGTGTTAATTTGGACGTGGCGTTGAATGTTTGAAATAACAGACGGAGAATTTTTTTACCATCTTCTGGATATAAAAGGGCCGACTCTCGCTGAGAGGCTCTCTTCGCTGTCCCGAGGTTACTTACACTCAACGCTACTTGCCACGTCGTGCTGTTGAAATTCTGCGCGAAATATAACCCCGAATCTTGGAGTTCCTGTACTAGGCTTAAACCCCTGGGCCTGTGCGCTATCTGCCTGCTGCCTGCCCACCTGCTATGCTGCCCGTGCGAGACCAGCTGCCTGGCGTACACGACTCCGCTTTCGTCCCAGCGCGCAGGCTGATCCTGCCAGCTCCAGGTTCCGGCTAGCTGCAGTCGACGAGGAAAATTAGCCTAAAGCTAAGTCCTATTTAAGTCCTAGCAAGCGGACAGAGTGAGCGATCCGTGAACCCTCCCTGAGTTTTGTAAATTGTTTACTAAAAAAATAGGAATAAACCTTATTTACCTATTCGCTGGTTTCATTCTTATCCTGAAGCAACATACTAATTGTAGGAGGTTTAGCCTACTACATCGCTTCAGTGTCATTATCATGGTGAAATATCCAGGTCACTGGTAACGTCTCCTCAGCGTAAGGAAGCATTGTCTCTTCCATAATGTTCTTGTATTTAAAATGATCTAGATTACCTTCAATTTTTTCACAAGGCCCACACCATATCCAGAGAAACATCCCCAAACTTTAATGTTTCCTCCTCCATGATTTACTTGTTTTGTGGTGTATTTATTATTCAACGCTTGCTTTTCAGGACATTGCACATACAGTTAATCATAAGAACTCAGTCTATTAATCTTTGACTCATCAAAAAATAATAATTTTTTCATTGATTTTCCGTAAAGCTGCCATACTTATGAGCCAAATCTAGTCTCGCACCGACGAGCGAGACTCTCGTTCGTCGGTGCTGCCCGTTAACAAGCGATACTTTCCGTGCGATTCTTCCAAATAATTTTGCATCATTATGCGTCTACGAATTGTACGTGTGGATATTCCTTGCCTGCTGCGAAAAACTTCCCTTCTTACAGTTTTTGAGCACCTAAAGGTCCCTCACCCTTGTTGCCCGAACAATCATAGAATCCTCTCGAGATGTCGTTTTCCGACATTTAGGTTTACGAGATAATTTAATGGTAGTGTGAAATTTCTTAAAGTGATTGACCGCGTTAAATACTATAGTTTTTAAAAAATATATTTAATCAGCAATATTTTTGTAAGACCAATCTAGTAAAGACCTTCATGAAGTGCAATTATTATTTTTCTTGTCGAAGAATCGCGACTTTTCTGCTTTCCCATGTTTTATATTAAATACTTATATTTAACAACTTGCAATTTATTGTAGACTTGGAAAAATGGCGCCAAAACACTCCTGATACACACTCCTCACATTAGCCTAAAAGAATTGTTCATTAAATTTTGAATTTAGAACCATTTTAAAACGAAATCAAATTGCGTTCCTAATTATTTGTCCAGCGGCCAGTACATTGCAAAAAAATGTCTTGTTTGTTTATTGTTTCCAAACATGATAAAAGTTTATTCGATTTGTATAAAATATTCTGAGTTGAAAGATAATAAATTAGTGCAAAGTTATTTGAACTAGATTTCATAAAATTGAATTGAATACTACCCGTTCCTAATTAAAGGACCACACTGTCCCCTTGTGTTTCAAGCGACCTCCTGGAGGTCGCTATCTGTCAAATCCGTTATGTGTCAGAGGCCTCCTGGAGGTCGCTCTTTCCCCGTCATATATAAAGTTGAATTAGTGCCCCTAAAACTATTGCTATATCATTTTTCTTTGTCTTAAATGTATAGAGTGGGACAAAGACGACATTACAACGCCACAGATGTTTCAATACGGCACCGAATAGAGGAACTGTGCGCGCGCCTTTTTGTGGGTTCGACCCGTGTCTCTATCGCCCAGTACTTTTGGCGCATATAAAAAATGTATGGCGAGATTTATTCTGTTTTAAACGCGTTTTCTACATTGTAAATAAAACAAATAATACTCGTAATAATTATTACACCCTTCACGCTTTTATATTTAATTATTTTTTTTATTTTATATTAAATAGGAAAAAATGTACTTTACCTACATTAACTTTTTTTTTGCAAATTAATATAGCATCAAACTATACTTTATTATACATAGCCAGATAACTTATTTAATAATGATTCCAGTGATATAAGTTTTTAACTAGTCTCCATACAAAATTTCAAGGAAATAGTCATTTTAATGAGTAACCCGAAATAGACCGGAAATACTAAGGAAGTAGTGACGCCTATAAATTTTTAAAATGGCCGTAGAACACAAGGGGACTTACCTTTTTACTCTGACACTAAAGCTCTTTTAACTGTTTGACTTTCACATACCCTTTCTGGTATTGTACCGTTCTTGATGCACCCCGAGGACTGGAAGGTCTGTGGCCTCGTCATGTTCAGGCAACGGATGCCAGAGAACCGATGCACCGGGTCATCAGCCGGCACCTCATTGGGCACACAGACAGGGTCGGTCTTTCCTTTCGGGAGGCAGCAGTAAGTCGTCCATAAAATGTAGTTGACTTGAAATAAAAATATAATACTCATTCAATAATATGTAGGTATATCAATCAACAATGTGATGTGTGTGATACAGGCATGTATCAGTTGCCTCAACTGTGTGCCTCAATAAATAATAATAACACTTACTCACTCTCTCCTTGCCCGCTGCTAGTGGCTAGGTAAAGTTTTTTACAATATTTTATACTGTGTTTTTTTTAATAATGTTAAAAGTTGTTCTTAGGACCAAAGTTAAATAAAGGGAATAATAATATTAATGACATCCAAGGTGGCAACCTAGGTTATGATTTCTAAAATGTGATTTCTTATCAAATATAAAAAAATTGCCTTAATTGAATAAAGAGCATAATAATATAAATATTGACAAAGTACTAATTAGCGCACTGCTGCATGAGGTGAGAGAGAATAGAAAAGTTAGAAGCGAAAAACATCTGCGAACGTGGTCGGAGATGTTTTCGTAAAACGTCAGGGCGCACTGTCGGAGCAGTATTACCTTAGTATGTCAATTTCCCATACAAAGTTTGTGCTAATACTGCTATAAGAGACTGCCGACGAGCATGTATAAATAATGAGATAAAAGAAGCAGAGGAAGTGTGTGAAGTGTGTCATCAGGACTCAGGATCGTAGCAAATGAAAAGATGTGGTCTCTGCCTAAACCCTCCGAGAAACGCGGTATGTATGGTAATAATAAATAAAACGCGTGTGAGTATGAATGGGTATTTATCAAATGAAGCATAAAAGTTAGGTACCTGTATCTTGAATTGTAGTTACATCACCCGCGTGAAACACCAGCATGTGGGTGGCCAACTGAGTAAACGTCTGATCGGGGACTTTGCCTTCAGGGATTAAGCTGGTGCGTAGTTTTCGAGCTAGTGGCAGAGGACTTCCATCGCTTGCCTTACGAGGCTCATATCCACCGTCATCTTTAATAAAGTAATAAAAACATTTAGGACACACATACATACATATAATCATGACTATTATCCCCGAAGGGTTAGTCGAGACTAGGCAATGAGGACCGCAAAAGCAGGCCTCTGCCATAGTCCACGTTTCACCAAATAGCGACTGCAAATGTGGTCAGGGTGACAGGTGGTGAGTCCATCGCCGCTCTATTCTGTTGGATGTATGTACAGTCATTAATTCAATTCAATTCATTTATTATATTTAGTCCGTTTGTCGCCTTTTACGGCACCCAAGGGAAGAGAGGAGGTATTCTTTCACCGCTACAGTTAAAAACAATTGGTACGTTTATATAGAGTCTAACAATATCAATAAGCGGGGAATATCTATACATTACACTGAGCATGCTAACCAAAGGTCCAAAACTACAAGCTCGTTACCAAGATAATCTATACAACATTGGCAGGGTTGGCTTTTGAATCGAGTCGCCTGAATTGAAGAAACTAACACTGTCGGGGGGTCTAAGGGGTTCTTAAATAAAGGTTTATTAACATTTCAGCTGTATACAGAAGTTACAGCCGAAATTGATAGAGCCTATAGTGGCTTCCATAGAATTTATACAGATGGATCAAAGTGCCAAGATGGTGTAGGAGCAGCTTTTTATGACCCTTTGATTTTTTGATAAAACATCTAAATCCTATAAAATTAAGCACTGTATTTCTATAATGTCAGCGGAGTTAGTTGCAATCTCGGAATCTTTAATTTATATAGAAAGCTTAAATGTAGAAAATATTGTTATACTTACTAACAGCAGAAGCGCTTTACAACATCTGGCTCGATGCGCCTCTGGGCACAGAGGTGTCTCGATAGCCTACATAGTGTTGCTTCAAATGCACAAGTTTTACATGTGCAATAAGAATCTAAGATTGCAATGGATCCCTTCGCATATAGGAATCATGGGAAATGAGGTGGTTGACAGGGTGGTAAAATCGGCTGTATCTGATGGTGTTAGTTATCATATTGTCCTAGATCAAACTGAACTTGTCAATAAGTATAAGAATAAGTGTCAGGAAATGTGGAAAGAGTATTATGACGACCTCCTTGGTCGAGTGGTTTGTACACCGGTTTTCATGGTGTCGCCATCTCTGAGGTCCCGGGTTCGATCCCCGGTCGGGTCAATTTAGAAATTATTGTTTTTCTAAATTGTCTCGGGTCTGGGTGTTTTCTATGTATAATAAGTATGTATTTAAGTATTTTACTAAACTACAGCCTCGATTCGTGCTGTGTTGAGTTAGCGTGTGGGTGTGTACATGATGAGCTGAGAGCAGAATGTACGTGTGTGTGTGTGTGTGTGTGTGTGTGTGTGTATGTGTATGTGAATGCATGTGTATGGTTGTATGAGAGCTGAATGCCTGTGCGCATAAGCACAGGGGGCGCGGGGGCACGAAGCGCAGAAGGCGCATGGGCGCACAGGCGTGGGGGCGCGGGGGCGCGGGGGCGCAAAAGCGCAGGCAGCGCGGGGGCGCAGAGCGCGGGGGGCGCATGAGCGCAAAGGCTACCAGCTTTAGAGTGCCACAAGGGAGTGTTCTGGGACCGTATCCCTATTTATTTTATACATTAACGACATCCACGCAAACGCTCCCAGTTCGGCAGAACTAATTTGCTATGCCGAAGACACCGTAGCGATCTATCAAGGGAAAACCTGGAAAGAGGCTTTACATTCTACAAATCTCGGTATGTCCTCGATCAAATGGCTAGACCTTAATCTGCTCACGTTGAACCTCAGCAAAACAAAATATCTATGCTTCCACAAGACTTGCTCCTCACAACCGGCACTTACCACTAACATAAAAATTCACTCCTACAATGCCCCACACTACACCTGTATCCCCATAGCACGAACAGAGTCTATTAGGTATCTAGGAGTTAAAATTGATGAGAAACTTTATTTTAAGCTATACATAGATTCACTTATTAAAAGAACTAGAAACCATGTCCACATTATGCCCCTTCTTCGAAACTCAGCTGACAAAAAACTACTTACCACTGTATATACAACATTATGGCAATCAATCCTGAGCTACTGCATTCCAGTCTGGGGAGGCTTAGGAAAAACAACCATGATAGGTCTGGAAAGAGCACAAAGGTCTGTCCTAAAGGTAATGCTGAAAAAACAATTTCTATTTCCTACTAGAGACCTATACCGGGAGGCTTCTGTCTTGAATGTACGACAACTTTACATAATCAAGGTGTTCGTTCTAGGACATTAGGCGACTCTTAATTCTCCTGAATACGCAGGCCTTATACAAAGGAGGATTTTCCGTATTCCGCAAACCACGATCAAAACGGCCTTTGGTAAAAACCATCTTTCCTTTAAATTGCCATATATTTACAATGTGATTGCACGAAACTGTGATATAAAGCCGTGTTCAGTAACTAAAGCTAAAAAAAGGGTTCTGGAGTGGCTTTTAACCTTATCCTACACTGAAACCGAAAACTTGTTAAGAATAACACAATAATAATACCAACCCTTACACGCATACACCCAGCCAGACACACACACACACACACACACATACACACACACTCACTCACAACCTTCCACACACACACACTCACACTCACACACACACACACCTCAAACACACACATACAATCACACATAGGTATTAAGCATGAATTTGCATAAAAATATTAATAATTTTTTTTTTACGAGCAGGCGGGTCACCTGATGGAAAGTAATCACCGCCGCCCATGGACACCCGCAAAACCAAAGGAATCGCAGGCGCGTTACCGACCTTTAAGGAAGGAATAGGGTAAAGGAAGGAATAGGAATTGTGAGGAGAGGGGGGGGGGGATGGGCCTCCGGAACCCTCACTGGCCGGACGAAACACAACAGCACCAAGTGCCGTTATTTCACGCCGGATATTCGTGAGAGGGTGGTATTACGCCGGGCGAGCCGGCCCAATGCGTGCTGCAACGCAGCGTGGCTCTACCACTCAAAAATTATTAATAATTGTTTAATTTTGAATTAAAATTATTTTCGTTTTACTATACAATTATACTCTCGCACCTGTATGGTTTGCCACAAGTCAGGCTCGTCCTAGTGTGGAAACCACCGCTACTTATTAAATTTTGGCTTAATTGTAAGTAAATATATTTTTTTCTTGTAAACTTGTTTGTTTCATGTTTGTCAAAATGAATGTTATATGTTTTTATGTGAATAAAGATATTATTGTTATTATTATTATTCCATTTATTCATTTATATACATACTATTTACATTTTTAAATATTTCTATAAAATACAAAAAACATTTAACACAAACACAAAAATATTAAAAATAGTAGCCCACCGGTATCGGGACAAGGTCCAAGCTACCGGTAGTCAGACTTTCAGCAGTGCCATCAAGATGGA
This sequence comes from Scoparia ambigualis, assembly GCA_963921215.1. NCBI lineage: Eukaryota > Metazoa > Arthropoda > Insecta > Lepidoptera > Crambidae > Scoparia > Scoparia ambigualis. The sequence goes on along the minus strand of OY992506.1, from coordinate 37,704,401 downwards.
GTTTGGTGTGGATAAGTGTGCGGTTATGCATGTACAGCGTGGGAGAGTAGTAAATTCAACCAATTTACAACTCTCCGAAACGATAAACTTCAGATCTCTCTCCGAAGTTGAAACATATAAATATCTTGGTATGTCACAGTCTTTGGGTGTTGTGGATGGGGACATAAAACAGTCATTACGGGAGCGATTCTTTTACCGCCTAAGAAAAGTACTTAACAGTCTTTTATCGGGTGGCAATAAGACGCGTGCTTTTAATGGCTGGGTTATGCCTCTCCTCACATACTCCTTTGGCATACTAAGATGGACTCAGACCGAATTGGACGCCTTGGATAGAAGAGTCCGTCAAATGCTCACGACTTCCAGAATGTTACACCCGCGCTCATCGCGTACGCGTAAACATCACATACGCGCGCGCGTAAACCCTGCGCTCCTGACGGACGTCAAATCGATATCGAGTCGGCTGTGCTTATCGGAATATGAACGCTCGGGTCACGAGATAGGTTTCAGTTTCACGTGGGGGTCGTTGGAGGGTGAACCTTCTGTACGGTAGTAGTATTAGTTATTCTGTGCTTGTACCAAGACGAAAAACGAAACAATTTTAAAACACACAAGTTTATGCTTATTAATTTTTGACGTTTTTTTATGCTTAAGTTTTTATAAAAAAAGATATTTGAATGATTAAAAATGTCAACCTTATTGGTTAGGTACTAATGTTTTCCAAAACTCATTTCAGCCGCTACTTTATTTTACTTCATAAACTCTCCAATTTATATTACTTACCACAGTATCAATACGATAATTGGAAATCATATTACACAATTCTATGACCACGGCTTATATTTCGGTTCGACGCGATTCTGTTTCGGCGTGCAGTGGTACTGGGGGTAGCAATGCGCATTTGTCTGGCACAGACTATAATAGCTCGTTAGATTAGTTATTAAGTCTTAACTATAAGTTAGTTAACTGTTTTTTTATTATTATTAGTATTGACGTCAATAAGTGCCTGTAAAGGTTTACATTGAATAAATAATTTGACTTTGACTTTGACTTTGACATCTGTTATGAGGCTGTACATCCCGCGGAGATGTGGGGGTCGCGGCTTTTTAAATGCCAAGGACCTACATAACCGTGAGGTGTGCAGTCTCAGGGATTATTTCCTTAACAGTGAGTGCGGGATGCATTTGGATGTCGTGGCAGTTGATAGACACTTTACCCCGCTTTCCTTGGCAACAGAAAACTGGCGCAAACCAGTGGTGCTAAGCACTCTCGATCGCAAGGACATATGGAAGAGCAAGGTGCTACACGGGCGCTACTATCGGGCTCTAACTGGGCCTGATGTAGATTTGCCTGCCTCGGTGAACTGGCTACGTTTCGGTGACCTTTTTGGGGAAACCGAAGGTTTTGTCTGTGCTATTGAAGATGAAGTTATCAAGACGAATAACTACCGGAAATATATAATGAGGGACGGTACGGTCGACATCTGTCGGGCATGCCGCGTCCGGAAGAATCACTCCGACATATTATTTCCGGTTGTTCTCATCTTGCTAACGGAGAGTATTTGCACAGACACAACCAAGTAGCCAGAATAATTCACCAGCAACTTGCTCTTCGATATGGCCTTGTTGAATCAGAGGTGCCGTACTATAAGTACGCACCTGCGCCAGTTCTCGAAAATGGTCATGCAACGCTCTACTGCGATCGCTCTATCATCACGGATAGGACTATTGTCGCTAATAAGCCTGATATCGTGGTGATCGACCGATCTCAGCGCCAATCAATATTGGTTGATATCACCATACCTCATGACGAGAACCTCGTGAAAGCCGAGAAGGACAAGCTCAGTAAGTACCTTGACTTGGCTCACGAGGTTACCGCCATGTGGGATGTGGATTCAACCATTATTGTACCGATAGTCGTTTCGGCACACGGCCTTATAGCGAAGAGCCTCGATCAACACCTAGAGAGGCTCTCGCTGAAAGGTTGGGTCAAGGGTCAGATGCAAAAGGCAGTACTCCTTGACACGGCACGTATTGTCAGGAGGTTCCTCACTCTGCAGCCCTAACCACCGATAGCTTGGATCTATCCCCGCTGCCGGTGGCAACCTAGGTTAAGTTTTTTATAATATTTTATATTGTAAATAGGTTTTTATATAAAATATTGTAAAAAATTAAACTTAAGAATAAGGTTAAATAAAGAGAATAATAATATTTAAATAATAAAAAAATAATAAAAATACTAATATTACTGCCCTAATACCCCAATAATATTATCATTATTCTCTTTATTTAAATTATATCTTAAGAAAATTTTTTTACAATATTTTATATAAAAAACATATTTACAATATAAAATATTATAAAAAACTTAACCTAGGTTGCCACCGGCAGCGGGGATTAACCCAAGCTATCGGTGGTTAGGGCTGCAGAGTGAGGAACCTCCTCACAATACGTGCCGTGTCAAGGAGTACTGCCTTCTGTATCTGACCCTTGACCCAACCTTTTAGCGAGAGCCTCTCTAGATGTTGATCGAGGATCTTAGCTATAAGACCGTGTGCTGAAACGACTATCGGTATAATAATAGTTGAATCCACATCCCACATGGCGGCAACCTCGTGAGCCAAGTCAAGGTACTTACTGAGCTTGTCCTTCTCGGCTTTCACGAGGTTCTTGTCATGAGGTATGGTGATATCAACCAATATTGCTCGGCGCTGAGATCGGTCGATCACCACGATATCAGGCTTATTAGCGACAATAGTCCTATCAGTGATGATAGAGCGATCCCAGTAGAGCGTTGCATGACCATTAACGAGAACTGGAGCAGGTGCGTACTTATAGTACGGCACCTCTGATTCAACAAGGTCATATTGAAGAGCAAGTTGCTGGTGAATTATTATGGCTACTTGGTTATGTCTGTGCAAATACTCTCCGTTAGCAAGATGAGAACAACCGGAAATAATATGTCGGAGTGATTCTCCAGGACGGCGGCATGCCCGACAGATGTCGACCGTACCGTCCTTCATAATATATTTCCGGTAGTTATTCGTCTTGATAACTTCATCTTCAATGGCAAAGACAAAACCTTCGGTTTCCCCAAAGAGGTCACCGAAACGTAGCCAGTTCACCAAGACAGGCAAATCTACATCAGGCCCAGTTAGAGCCCGATAGTAGCGCCCGTGTAGCACCTTGCTCTTCCATATGTCCTTGCGATCGAGAGTGCTTAGCACCACTGGTTTGCTCCAGTTTTCTGTTGCCAAGGAGAGCGGCGTAAAGTGTCTATCAACTGCCACGACATCCAAATGCATCCCGCACTCACTCACATAACCTCAAAATACAAAAAAATAACATAACTTAAAAACTACTTAATTGCGGCAAGGGGGGTAAGTAAGGGGGTACTCCTCCCACCTCCCCTTACCTTTACCACCCCCACTCCACCTCCTATTCAGGCGACTCGATTCAAAAGTTTTACCCATTATCATAATTCACCAAAAAATACACCATTTTCAAACCCGTACAGCTGTACTACACGCACACAAAGAAAGCCGAATATGCACACTAAACTTGGAGCACACTGAGCTTTTTACTGACGCTGGGTGTTAGTAAAGAAAAAGCATGTTTCATGATGTGCATAATTTTATTTGATTTAGTTTGTTAGATAACATAACTTTGAAAAATCACTATAAAACTGGAGCCCATTTTTTGTCATTGTATTCAGAATGATGTACAGATATCGTCCTTAAACGTTCGCTTATTGATTTTGTTAGGCCTTGTATAATAAGAAAAGTATGTGTCCGCTGTAACGCAAAGCCATAAGAGTAATTCTAATAAAACTAATATAAGTATCTATGATGCTGAGGAAGACCTAAAAGCCTCATGGCGACTCCTTTACTTCCAGTTTTCTTCTGACGAGAGGTACCTCTCTTCTTTCTTGCACCGTTCGTTCTTTAGGTCCACCAATATTGTCAGTATAAATATAATAGGGTATTAACTTCATATCGCAATTACCGAATCCAAATCATTTAAACCCAAGCCGCGTATTCCACCGAAAAGTCAAAATACAGTATTTTGACAGCTGATAATTCTTTTGTATTTATTTAAGAGGCAAATAGCAAGGCGAAAGGAATCAACTCATACAGTACGAAACATTACCCTCGCCTCAGAACCGTCTGATTAAGCATCAAATTATCGAACTATAAAGAAACCGAAAACTAATCTATAGGCAAACGCGATAATTTGCTTATAGCCCGTTTTAAAATCCCCTGAGCAAGCGAACATACGAGAGCTTGACCACACCGTCCGAACCAGGAGTCCAAATTACACGACCGCGTCGCCAGTGAAGAGGAAGGACATTCTCTTCTTTTAATAAAACTAAATCTCCTTCCGTAGGAGGTACAACCGAGTCCGTCCAATTTACTCGCTGTTGCAGGGTGTGAAGGTATTTGAAGTGCCACAGTGCCAAAAGCTTTGTGTTAACTGTTGTAACAACTAAAAGCGTGTTAACTGATTCATCTTCACATCATGCAAGGAATAATCAGAACAGCATATTTAAAGGGCTGTCCAATAAAAAATAATTTGGTGTCAAGTTTTCAAGATCATTGGGATCCGATAAAATAGGGCACAATGGCCTTGAATTTAATACTGCCTCCACTTTACAGAAAACCGTACTTAGCTCTTCGAAAGTGAGCTTTGTTTCATCGACACACCGTTTGTGATGCGTTTTTGCAAACTTTACCGCAGCCTCGAATAAACCGCCCCATGATGGACAAGCGGGTGAATCAAATATTCAATTCTCGCCAATTCTCCCTATGAATGATGACTTCGCCTTGGCAATGTCCCTCTTAAAGGACCTGGCGGCAAAGTTGTACCTCTTTCTGAGCACACTGGTGTTTGTATCCTTTGATGACACCGCATTAGCCCAGGCTTGGTAATATTGTCGCTTTTGGTGAGATGCCATTTTGCAGCAGCGACCAAACCATGGTTAGGACCTGCCGCCAATGGGAACCACAGAGTTTGGAATGAAAAGTTCCATTCCCTGCAGTAGTTGGCCGCTGGTTGCGTTTTTAAAGTTTCTGTGAGAGGCACAGTGCTACGAATCAGACAATGGTCTGATGACCCTAGTGGTGCATCAACAGAAACTTGATAGCCGTCTGGGTGCGATGTCAGCAGAAGGTCTAACAAGGAAGGTGCATGGCCCTCCACATCTGGAACCCGCGTAGGCTCGGTTACCAATTGGGACAGATTGTAGGCTAAAGCGAAGTCATGAACGGCTCTACCCGCGTGGTCAGTTGTGCGGGAACCAAGCCATTCGATGTGGTGGGCATTGAAGTCTACCAATACCACAATCTCGGCAGCGGGGATCAGTTGGAGAGAGTTGGGAGTCTGGCGCTGTTTGGACGCTCTCGATGAGTTGGTCAGTTTAGTTGTTACCGCTGTGGGACCTATACAAAGGCACATGTAGACGCGAGGATGGCGTCCGCAGTCGACGTGTAGCCATAAAATGGAGAGGTCCCTATCTTCAAGATTGCCGAGGCGACGGACGCACATATCCTCCCTGACGTAGGCACAGGCACCGGCTCGTGGTACAAATGCCTGTTCCAAATTGTATTCCGGGTAGCGCGAGTAGGAGATGACATAAGGGGAGGGATTTCAGCGTCTCATTGAGAAAGAGCAAGGCCGGCTTCTCCATCTCGAGGTGGTAATGGACGGCGCTGAAATTAGAGGGAATTCCCCTGATGTTGCAGAAGTCCACGCGAAGCGTAGGAGAGAGTGCCAAATGTCTTGCCTTACTACTGCCTGCAGCATGCCTTGTCACGAGCGGACTTTTGCCCTCCCCAAAATACGTAGGGTAGCCTGAGCGAGAAAGCTTTGGGGGGGATTTCCAACACTGGATGTTCTGGTACCCCCCTGGGGTTGTGAGGGGAAGAGGGTCCTCAGAAACCCTCACTCGCCGGAAGAAACACAACAGCACCAGGTGCCGTTATTTCACGTCGAATATAATAGTGAGAGCTTGGAATTACACCAGGCGAGCTGACCCAATGTGTGCGGCAACGCAGCGTGGCTCTACCACTCAGTCAGTGTCACTCATTTAGCACCATCCAGGGGTCACGTCACGTTCCCCACTCGCAAGGATACAGATCACTAAATCCCACTTAAGTGTCGGACTAACCCCCCTGTTGTAAATCTAGATTTAAGTTCGCTGCCATATCAATTGTGAGGGCAAGAGGGGCCTCCGAAACCCTCACTCGCCGGAAGAAACACAACAGCACCAGGTGCCATTATTTCACGTCGAATATTCGTAAGAAGTTGGTATTACACCAGGCGAGCCGACCCATTGCGTGCTGCAACGCAGCGTGGCTCTACTACTCAGTTAGTGTCACTCACTTATCACCCAGGGGTCACGTCACGTTCCCCACTCGCAGGGATACAGATCACTAAATCCCACTTAAGTGTCCGAGTAAATGAAAGACCTAGGTTAGTTACCTAAGTATATGATTCTATACTTAAGTAACTAACCTAGAGCTATACCGTACCCTAACGAATTTAACGCCCCGTAAACGAAATTTAACAAAATTAAACCACGCTCTGCTACCAATAAATGTATCTGCCGTAACGCGGAGCTCTGAGAGTAATTCTAATAAAATTATTATAAGTACCTTTATTTATTTATTTATTTGTTTAAAACTTTTGCAACATAAACATTACATGGCGGACTTAATGCCTGAGGCATTCTCTACCAGTCAACCATAGGGTGGTGCAGAGATGACATAGTTTAAGAACAAGATATTTAAGTTGATTTAAAATTACATTTTTAAATGTTAAAAAATGCTCATAGCTTCAATTCTGTATATAAATAACTAGGATTTAATTATCAAATAAATAATAAAATCAGTTAATGTGTTATAGAATAACAAAATAATTTATCAAATATCATTTTATTAACCCAGAAACTGCATGGTTACTGTGGTCCAACTTAGTTTTACATGTTACTGTGTTTCGACCATTTAAAGACACTAACTTTAGTGTTTTTCAACACAGTAACTGTACACATACTGGGTTCAAACATAAAAATAAGTAGCTTCAATAACTTAGCTAAATACCTAGTAAGTGAAGATGCTGTATTTAAGACTAAATTACGATAAAAAAATCTTATATGCAATATAGAGTATCTAATCATACTGTGTTTTAAGTTAATCTTTTTTCATTTGCTTATTATTACTAAATAACCGTATTTTTTATTGTATCAGTTTTCTTAGAACTATTATGTTGCACACACATTACAAATTGAAAAACCTTAAAAAAGTTTCCAGGAGTAGGATTCGAACCCGCACCCTTCTGACAATCCGGGTCAGGTGCTCTTCCAGTTAGGCTACCGTGGACTTACTTATCCAGCCCGCCGAAATTTATCAATACTACACTGGCCTGCAAAAATAAGTATCACACTTTTAAAATTGTAATAATATTTAAAGTACACAAGTTAAACAAGACACACAATACTTAAAAATGTTACTATAGTATAATTTACTATAGTTTCAAAGAAAGCTGATAAAATTGCTATAAAATGTTTTTTATTTTAATTCTTTTATTTTAATTCTATAGTTTTGAAAAAATGAAATTTTAAAAATGTGATTCTTATTTTTGCAGGTCAGTAAATTTACTTTTTTATTTTACAAGTCAAAGTCGCCCATTTAATGTCAACATCTACCTACGTCATAAACATCCGATCTTTAATGCTGAGCTTTAATGTCTGACCTGAAAGCCTCGTGGAGACTCCTTTATTTCCAGTTTCCTTCCGACGAGACGTACCTACCTCTCGTCTTTCTTGCACCGGTCGTTCTTGATGTCTACCAATATTGTCAGTATAAATAAAATAGGCTAACACCTTAATACCGAAATTACCGAATCCAAATAATATATACGCAAGCTGCGTGTTCCACCGAAAAGTCAAGAAAGTATTTTGACAGCTGATAATCCTTTTCTATTTGGGAGGCTAATAGTGAGGCGAAAGGATTCAGCTCATACAGCCTTTGTACGAAACATACTGTAAGTAAATATACTGACCCACTGCTGGACAAAAAGCCTACGTCGTCGTTGAAAACAAGTCATCGCTTCAACTAAGTATTGGCTCCGCTGGCTACGCTTTGTTGAGTGGAAGACATTTTCTATTTCTCTAAAAACCACGATGAAGGCGAATACTTACAATCAGTTGGTTATTATCACTTGATTATCAGTGAATAAATTTACTTTCAATTAAATTTTTAGTTCGTTGCTTTCCGTAGGTATTTCCTTAATTTGTTGATAAACAATATTATTTAAAAGTTTTATTGTTTATTATTATTTTAAAGGAATAATGTTTAATATTATTTTAATTATTAATTTTAACTGCCTGTATATTTATTTATTAATCTATGAAATTCGGTGATAGTGTAATTATACTGTATACCTGTGTTGTAGACAGCCGGGAGTATCCTGTAGAACGGTGTATGCTCGGCGCCTCTGCTGGGATGGTTCAGGTTGTTGCAGGTGCCATCCACACGACGCCCTTCCTTGGGGTCGCAGGGCAGCCTCACGTCACTGACGCACCAACTAGGAACATAATTATTTTACCAATTGAAAAATATTGAAAGAATCAGATCGGATGTTTATGACGTAGGTAGTTGTTGACATTAAATGGGCGCCTTTGACTTGTAAAGTAAAAAAGTAAATAGTATTGATTAATTTTGGCGGGCTGGATAAGTCCACGGTAGCCTAACTGGAAGAGCACCTGACCCGGATTGTCAAAAGGGTGCGGGTTTGAATCCTGCTCGTGGAAACTTTTTCAAAGTTTTTCAATTTGTAATTTGTGTGCAACATAATAGTTCTAAGAAAACCTGATATAATAAAAAATACGGTTATTTTAAATTGGTCCGACCTGGAACTGAACCCGGGAGCTCAGAGAAGGTGCCACCAAATACCACACAACCACATCGGTAGTCGGAGCATATTATAAGAGTGCTCTTATAATTTTCGAGTTACATAATATTTTTAGTCTCATATTTATTAATCTACTATTGTTTTTTCAGTTGGTGTGACGCATTTAATTTGCACATAATTTGCAATTTGCATAAATTACTCGTATACGTATGTTATTTAATGTAGCATCTAGTTTACATACTAACTGCTTATATCCTGTTGCACATTATGAATCATTTTGTTTTTCAAATTATTATACAACTTATATCATATTTGTTTAATGACATAATATTATTGTATGATGTGTTTCTAAACGAATGTGGTGGTTGTAATTTTTAAATTCTAGCGGAATATATTATTGAGTTGTAAAAGTTAAAATTACCTCTCTTTGTGTCCAGTTCTAAAAGTTTCAAAAAAAGTTCAGTAGTTTTTACGTGAAAGAGTAACAAACATCCATCCATACGTTCCCGTGGGAATATCGGGAAAAAAGAATCAATAGTCAATAGTCAAAATATATTTATTCAATAAACTCAATTAATAAGTACTTTGAAAACGATATTTACAAAAAATATATATATTATATGTCGTTACCAGGTCACAAAATACAAAATATGAATATGAATGTAAATAGTTTAATTAAATATGGTGCTCTATATAAATTAATTATAGGCAATTAGAAATAGCTGTTGGAGTAGGTACTTGGAGCATTTCAGACCCAAGCTGTTTTGTCTTCTGTATAATCCGACACTTTATAATAAGCTTTTTTATAAAGCTTTTCTTTGATTTTGATTTTAAATTTATCAAGATCTAGTTTCTGAATATCATTTGGTACTTTGTTGTATAATCGTACACACAGACCCTTAAAAGAATTATTTATTTTATGGAGCCTAGTATAAGGCACTGCTAATTTGTTCTTACTTCTAGTATTTAATTTGTGAATATCACTGTTTTTTGAAAACATTTCAATATTTTTATGAACATACACAAGATTTTATATTTTATTTTATAAATATATTGTGATGCAACTGTCATTATACTTATATCCTTAAATCTCTCTCTGAGAGAGTCACCAGCCTGTAGGTTATATATTGCTCGAATAGCCCTCTTCTGCAGCACAAAGATAGTTTGAATGTCGGCAGCATTTCCCCACAGTAAAATGGCGTACGACATTACACTATGAAAGTAACTGAAATAAACTAATCTAGCTGTATCAACGTCAGTTAACTGACGGATCTTCATTACTGCATAAGCCGCAGAGCTAAGTCTATTCGACAATTTAGCTATATGTGGGCCCCACTGAAGCTTGGCATCCAACGTGATGCCTAGAAACACAGTGGTGTCCACAGGATTCACATTCTTATCTTTAATTTGTACACTAGTTATTACCTGCTTAACATTAGGCAATACAAATCTTACACATTTGGTTTTTCCCTCGTTTAATAGCAAGTTATTAACACTAAACCAGTGAACAATCTTTGAGACCGCATTATTCACATCGTCATAATTTGGGTGTCGTCGTTTCACTTTGAATAAAAGTGAAGTATCATCAGCAAACAATACTATCTCATGACTGTTTTTTACAAAATAAGGTAAGTCATTAATATAAACCAAAAACAAGAATGGACCAAGTATTGAACCCTGCGGAACTCCCATTTTAACCACTGATCCCGGAGATCTTTTACCGTTAATGCCGACCTTTTGAATCCTGTTCCTCAAGTATGAGATCAGAAGGCTCAAAGAAGCATCCCTAATTCCATAGTGGTTAAGCTTCCTGACCAAAGTTTCATGTAAAACACAATCAAAAGCCTTGGATAAATCACAAAATACCCCTAGGGCATCCTGTGATTCCTCCCAGGTATCAAATATTTGGATTAAAAGCTCAACACCGGCGTCAGTTGTAGAGCGACCCCTAGTAAAACCATATTGTTTACAATGTAAAAGTTTATTTTTATAAAAATGAATTTGCATTTGATCTAGCATTAACTTTTCAAAAATTTTACTAAATGTGGGTAGCACAGAAATAGGTCTAAAGTTAGAGGGGTCAGAAGTGCTACCTGATTTAAATAATGGAATTATTTTACTATATTTCATGAGGTCAGGAAAAACACCACAGTCAATGCATTCATTAAATATGCAAGCTAAAACTGGAGCTATTGTCATAATTACAGATTTAGCGACGTCCACGGAATTACCCCACAGATCAGCAGTTTTCTTTTTATTGAGAGTGTTAAATGTTTTTATTATATCTATAACACAAATTTTTTGAAAACTGAAATTATTTTCACAATCTTTAACATTCTCCTTCAAAACAGATTCAGCTACAGTGGGGGAGGAAATCAAGGCTTTTGTAGTTGAAACTGGAATGTCAGTAAAAAACCTCTCAAATGCTGCAGCAACATCAGCATCAGAAGTCAAGGTTTTATTATCACAATTTAAATTGTACTCATTATTACGACTTTTGACCTTTCCTGTTTCACTATTTATAATATTCCATGTCATTTTTATTTTGTCATTACTATTCTTAATCTTAGAACTCAGATAGTTTGCCTTGGCTAATCGACATACTCTTTTGAATAACTTTGAATAATTTTTAACATATAATTTGAAGTCATCGCTGGTGTTATAGTTGCGTTCACCATAAAGTTCATAAAGGCGTTTCCTACTTCTGTGAATACCAATTGTAGCCCATTCATTAAAAGTTACAGTACCACTAACTGAGATCTTTTTTGGAATAAAAGTTTTATTAAATTCTGAACAATAAATGTTAAAAAAATTATTATAAAAGACATTAGGGTTGTCATTGTATTCTAAATAATTTAATTTTGTATCTAGATTGCTTTTAAAGCGTTCCAGCCGACCTGCAGTTTTTGGTACAACAGTGATATTCTTTTTCGTCACTTGTTTACGCTGGTGTGGAAAGCTGACCATTTGGCCACAATGATCAGAGTCCAGGTTATTAATAATTTGCTTAGCCAGTGGTTTTACATTTGTATATATGTTGTCAATACAGGTGGCCGAAGTGGCAGTTATTCTTGTCGGCTCCAAAAATAAATTATTCAAGTTGTATGATAGAAATAGGTTTTTAATTTTAGTTGACATCGTGGAATTTTCTAACAAATTAATATTAAAATCCCCGCAAACAATTATTGTTTTACCTACAGTACGGACTTTATGTAATGCCTCATCCATAACTTTTTCGAAATAATCATATGATGCTGAAGGAGGTCTGTACACACTTAATACAACAAACTGCTCCAACTCCACACAAGCTATTTCTATTGTTCGCTCAACCGAGAGGCTCACTATGTCTTTGCGTTCCTTTAATTTAAACTTTTTACTAACAATAATTAAGGAGCCACCATGTATTGCATTTCCTCGACTGAACGAACTTCCTACCAAATGATTCTTAAAATTGAACATGAACTGATGGTCTTTAAGCCAGTGTTCTGTTATGCAAAGAATATCAATTTTATTACAGTTCATGAACAATTAAATCTCCAAATCTTTGCCCATCATTCCTTGGATGTTCTGGTGGACAATGTTTAAAGATTGTACATTTTTTAAATTTAATGATTGACATGGGCTTTTGCTAAAGCTATTTTTACATTCATTTAATTTCATTTTATTAACAAACATTTCGCAAGAGTTTTCCTCTTTTGTCATATAATTTAATTTAAATAATTAATTGGAATGTCAGTAGAAACACTACTGAAGTATATGTCAAATATACATTGCTCAATAGAAGCAACTTGTTTAGCCAAGTTTTTGGCTGACGTTTGAATACAATAGGATAGCGATAAAGCTATTTGTCGCTTAAAATAATTTGGCAGATAATAACTATCTCTTGTCAAATAAAAATTACTAACATAATTGTTAGTGTCAATTAAATGCATTAAGTCATTTTTGCAAAATAAATGTAATGTCAGGTTAAGCTTATGTCTAATAGAATTTTCCTCCTGTGGCAAACTACTACAATAGGGTAATGTAAACAATATAATTTTCTTTACAATTAACTTATTCAAACATTTTAAACATTTTTAAGGCTTGTTTTGTTCAGATTACCTCTATCACTAACAAATAATAATAAGGTGCTATTGGGGTTATATTTATGTTCTACAGCTTTTTTCAAAATATGTTGATAAGAAGCACCCGGTATACAATAATTGATAACTGAATGTCCCAAGTCAAATAACAACCGACCCATGTTTTTACCAAATTCATCACTAAATATTACCAAGTCACTATTACAATCTGTCTTACATGGAATCTGGTTGGTTGGCATAAGTTGTGGTACAATTTTAATTGTGCACTGAGTAAGGGAGCTTTTGGAAGAAACATCAATCAATTCGACAGAGGAAGAATCACATGGGATTGATGAACGGCTTGGTAACTGTTTACATTTACAATTACTTGTGAGTGAATCAATCCCTTCATTGTTACCATTACACAGGACTACCAGTTCATCAATGGCCAACATGTGTTCTTTTATTTGACCTTGTGAAAGATCATATTGCTTAGTAATAGATATAAGCGAGTCCTCTAGGTGTGCAGTTTTAGTTTGTAGAATTTGTGTATCATTTTTATATTTTAAATTTTTATTGTGTAGTTGTGACGAGTATATATTTTTTTTTTTATAAAAGAGGGAGGCAAACGAGCAGGCGGGTCACCTGATGGAAAGTAATCACCGCCGCCCATGGACACCCGCAAAACCAGAGGAATCGCAGATGCGTTGCCGGCCTTTAAGGGAGGAATAGGTTTAAGGAAGGAATAGGAATTGGGGGGGGGGGGGGGGAGGAAAGTGGCCTCCGGAACCCTCACTGGTCGGACGAAACACAACAGCACCAAGTGCCGTTATTTCACGGGTTCGTTTTCGTACGTTGTCAGGGTGGTATTACGCCGGGCGAGCCGGCTCAATGCGTGCTGCAACGCAGCGTGGCTCTACCATTCAGTCAGTGTTACTCATTTAGCACCACCCAGTAAACCTACGGACGCGAGCAACTTTAACCCCCAAAATCTAATTTGTCAATTAAGTACAATCTTTCTCTATTTTATTTTACATTTTTAATAAAAAATTTGTGCTTCTTAACTAGTTTTTGCGTTTTCTTAATGTACCTATTTATCTTAATATATTTTTTTAGTTTATTTTTGCTACAGCCAGCAATCTCCACTGAGTGGTTGCTATTTTTATTTTCCTCACATGTAAGATCTATAGTGACAGTGGGCTGACTGCTAGCTGTCGCAGAAACCATGGAGGGGGCACAGACTACTAACTCATCGTACAAGCTTTGATATATCCTATGTGCTAATCCAGCTTATAAACTATCTGTATGCCGAATTTCATTCAAATCCATTCAGTAGTTTTTACGTGAAAGAGTAACAAATATCCATACATTCTTACAAACTTCCGCGTTTATAATATTAGTAGGATATAATAAAGAAAGGAAAAATATACATTTATATAATCACGACTATTATCCCTGAAGGGTTAGTCAGAGACTAGGCAATGAGGACCGCAAAAACTGTCCTCTGCTGCTGTAGTCCACGTTTCAATTTTAAATAACGTTTATTTAAGTGAGTTATTGCGATTTTTAACTTTCTATAGTGGACTTTAAATCGCAATAACTCAGCTAAATAAACGTTTTATAAAAATGTTTTCAACAAACTATTTAGATCCCTGTGTTTTACTTTGGCATGCAAAGTTTCATCCACATTGGCCTTATGGTTTTTAAAAATATCGACGAAGGTGGTATGGGAAACCGAAAGGCGTAAACCCTTTTAACCTGTAATGGTGTTGGGACGGAGACCCGAAATGAAACAATGTCTTGCGTTGAATCAATCTCCTTTATCCTCTAGTGTATCATCTTAAATACTAATTAACATCACATCTATACGTGACTAGAGGAAGGACGCCTTGTCAATCAGGAAGACCTTAATTATCACGTACTATTGAGTACGTGCTGATAGTGTAATTCACTATATCACACCTCCCCTGAAAAGGCTAGGCATCCCTTCCCTGAAAAGTAAACTCTTATTTTCTAAATATCTTAGTCCTATTCTTATGAACTATATATTCTTTATTATTCTTTAATATTTTTACATTAGTACCTAGCTCTTCTAAAACTTCAAATGGACCTAAATACAAGTCATTCAATTTATTATAATTTTCATTCTTATACAAGAGTAGATCACCTTTTTTGTAGTGTACTTCCTTACAATCTAAATCATAATTAGTTTTATTACTTTGTTTTGATATTAATAAGTTGTTCCTGGCATCATTATGAGCTTTTTGCAATCTAAATTTTAACTCCGATGGATAATTGTCGTATACATATAAGGGATCAACTTTACTAACTAAATTACTAGGTACGTTACATGTTTTCCCAAAAACTAGTTCATAAGGGGAGTATTTGGTACTAGTATTTACAGAATTATTATAAGCAAAGCACCAATATGGTATCCAGGTACTCCAATTTGCCGACTGATTCTGTGTTTGTATTCTCAAGTAACATCCGAGATGTTTGTGCCAGTTTTCTAGCGAACCTATACTCTCATGATGATAGGGTGTTGAATTTAACTTATCAATATTTAGCAATTTATATACTGTTTCTAACGTGGAATTAATAAATTCCGTTCCACAGTCAGTCGCAATAACCCTGGGAGTACCATATCGTAAAATAAAATTTTCAGTAAAAACCCTAGCAACAGTTTCAGCTGACTTATCAAGTATTGGGTAAGCTTCTACAAACTTTGTCAATTCGCATTGTATTGTTAATATGTATTTATTACCCAAATTATCGACCTCCAACGGCCCCACAATATCTAAATATAATTTTTCAAAAGAAGTAGATGCTGTAGTGGTTATTACCATTTTCTCTTTATTATTTTTATTACAAAATTTCTGCTTTTGGCAATCTTTACAGCGAGTCACATATTCAGTTATGTCTTTTTTGTTTAAGTTTAGACTTTGTCTAGAAGAATATGATTTCGATATTGAATACATAAAAGGTTCCGAAAATGTAACGGCAGATGCCTTATCGAGAGTCATTATAACATCAGACGAGTTAAAAAATCTAAATTCAAATTTTTTGGGGGTATTAACCCGTTCAATGAAAAGAACCATGGAGCAAAATAATGAACCCGCTACCTCTGGAAGTAGCAGGGTTGAGCCCCCTGTTGATCATAGGCAACCAAGAGTGGTAGATATTATGCAGAAATCACAAAATGATGTAAGGTTAGATATTTGTTCGTATGAAAACTTCGTGAAGTTGAGGAAAAAGAAAAGATACGTCTCACAGACGGGTGATATGTTATTTAGTGACTCTACTATTTACATAAATCAGGAATCTCTACTAACGGAGGCGCGCCGAGACGCAACGATAGGAGAACTGAGTGCATTATGTAAAAAATATAATATTGTAGAAGTCGTTGTGATTAAAAATGGGTTTAATAAAAAGTTTATTAAAATTTTGACCCAAACTTTCATGAAACATAAAGAATTACCGCGGTTATGTATTATTAATAACCAAGTTGAACATGTTACAAATAAAGACTTGATACGTGTTATACTAAATGATTATCATTTATTGCCGACAAGTGGTCATGTAGGCATAAATAAAATGACTAAGAATATTCGAAAAAAATATTTTTGGAGTAATATGCAAAAAGACATAACTGAATATGTGACTCGCTGTAAAGATTGCCAAAAGCAGAAATTTTGTAATAAAAATAATAAAGAGAAAATGGTAATAACCACTACAGCATCTACTTCTTTTGAAAAATTATAATAGTACTACGAACTGTGTAAGCACAGAATAAATAATAGTACTACGCATTTCAAAGCGACGGAGTCCGCGATGCGATAGTACAGTGTACCGTGAACTGAAATGTCGAGCTGAAAGTAGTTAGTATGTAAATGCTAACAAAATAAGGTGTTATGTAATAACTTCAGATAATAAAATAAAATAGAAAACTCTAACTTAAAAAAATCGTTTTCATTGCGATTGTAGCTTACCAGCGATTCGCTCGCAAGGCGATCGAATCTGACGCTGAGCTGCCACCCTTTTGCTGCTGCTATTTGAGGAGAACTATTTCAACATTACCAAGCGGCAAAAGCGTTGCCTCGAAGATACATCTGATCAATCAATAATAAGTAACACAGACATTAAGGCATTATTTGACAGTAAATTTGAGACATTAAATAATGCCCTTCTAACAATTATGACCCAAAATCAGACGATCCAACAAACTGTTTCAGCTATGTCGGTAAAACATGCACAACTACTCACTAAAATAAGCGATCTGGAGCGTGAAAACTGTGAGCAAAAAAAAACTGGTATCCACTTTAGAGAATAAAATAGACCTAATCGAAAAAAGCACTCGCAACAGCTCGCTGGAGATCCGCAACCTTCACAAACAAAGAGAAGAAAACAAAGATGTCCTAATCAATGTAATAAAGAAGGTTTGCTCGACACTGGGTGTCGAGAAACCGATTGACGAGTCCGAAATCCGTGACGTCTATCGAAACAAAGCTGAATCCATTGTGGTGGATTTTACCACAACTATTCGTAAAGAAAACATTATCCACCAATACAAGATTTATAACAAAAACAGTCGGGAAAATAAGAAACCGTTGCTGAACTCTGAACTCCTCTATCTTACGGGGGTCTCCCAGCCAATATTTATCTCGGAGTGCCTTACGAGTAAAGCTAAACGTCTATTCTACTTAGCGCGTCAACTTGCGAAGAACAAAACAATTGCCTCAGCCTGGACGTCGTATGGAAAGGTGTACATTAAGAAGGAAGAAGGGGCACCACCTACTCGTATCAGTGAGGAAGAAGAACTAAAGAAACTGGTTATGTGACTAGTGCTTATAGTCTTAAGTTTATTGTTTTATAGGTACTCATTTTATAGCTACTTGATATTGTTTTACTACGTATTAATGCATGAAAAAAATTACTTTTGTTATTATATTACTTATTTCTTTTGTTCCCAGAGTTACAGAGCTTCTTATACACTACTTTCTATACTTGTTTTACCTTATAACTTTACATTTACAACCAACAAAAATATAAAAGGGTTTAATACATATACTCACAAGCACTCAAACACACACATACCTACACACTACTTACAGACACATAACATATTACTACATAAATGGGATATTGGAGTTTTGATCGCGGTTTGTCTTCTTTTTTGTTGTGTGTTTATTACTCCCTTTCTACGTCATTTGCGGTATCGCGTGACGTCTTTTATACTTACAAAGAGAAAGTAAACAATATGCAGAATATTGAAATGATAAACCGTGACCTAGATTCCATGGCAATTGCGCGGGTGGTCAGCTGTGACGTGGACGACGTAAAAAATCATATCAGTAAAAATATCGGAAATTTAAATATTATTTCCCAAAACATACGGAGTATCAATTGTAATATGCCTAATTTTACTACGCTACTTTAAAGGTCCGAGCTGGCATGGGACATAATAGTCCTAACCGAATGCTGGCTGCCAATGCCTAAAAACATACCCGAAATCGATAATTATGACTTTGCAACCACAATTAAGAACAAAACACAAAACGAGGGCGTTGTAATCTACTACAACAAATTATTAAATTTAACCGTAGAAGAGCCGACAGTAGCGGACGCAAATTGCCTTATGCTAAAATTAAACAACGAGACCTGTCTAATTAGTATTTATCGGCCCCTAGCTGTTCGGACACTAGTAATTTTGTAAGGTCCATTGATTTACTCTTATCGATGCTGGGTAGTTTTAAAAACATAGTTCTGTGTGGCGATATTAATATCGACATTCGGCCGGACGGTACTGATAAACGCAGTCACGATTATTTAGATCTGTTGGCCAGCCATGGCATGCTCCCCGGACATACGGAACCAACACACGGCCGATCCTGTCTCGACCATATGAACATCAAAACAAAACTCGATGCTACTTGTTTTTTGTTGCACGCATCTATTACGGACCATGACTGTGTTGCACTTAGTCTAAATCTTAAATCTAAACTACCTACTAACAGTTGTATTGCTAACCTAATGGATTTTGATCTTCTTGACTCAGTCATTTCAAACTTAGACTTTCAACCAGTTCTCAACTGTATGGACACTAACGTAGCTGCAAATCTCTTAGTCTCATGCCTGTCTGTGGCCATAAAGGATAGCTTTAAGCCAGCTAGACCTACAAAAAGGAAGATAATAAACAAGCCATGGATTACAAGAGGTCTACTGCGTTGTATGAGAAATAGAGACAATCTACATAAAAAGTTAAAAAAGGATCCAGTCAATGAAGTTTAAAAGACCACATACAAACGCTATAGAAACTTTTGTTCTTCTGTACTAAAAAAAGCGAAACGGACGTACGAGAGACAAGAGATTGACAGAGCAGGTAACAATAAAAAGCAGCTTTGGGAGGTTATAAAAACAATAAGTGGCACAAAACGGTCCCCTGACTGCTCTCCCTTTTTTTTTTTTTTTTTTTATAGCAGAAGGAGGCAAACGAGCAAGCGGGTCACCTGATGGAAAGTAATCACCGCCGCCCATGGACACCCGCAAAACCAGAGGAATCGCAGGCGCGTTGCCGGCCTTTAAGGAAGGAATAGGCTCGTTTCTTGAAGATCCCTAAGTCGTAACGGTCCGGAAATACCGCCGCCGAGAGCTGGTTCCACAACACTGTAGTTCGAGGCAAGAAATTTCTTGAAAAACGCACAGTAGTAGACCGCCATCCATCAAGGCGATGTGGATGGAATGACAGTCGATTGCGTGTAGTGCGGTGAAGGAAATTAGCGGCAGGGATCAAGCCGAACAATTCCTCAGAACACTCCCCATGATATATACGGTACAATATACAGAGAGACGCAACGTCTCTCCGAAGAGCCAGTGGATCGAGCCGACCTGAAATAACCACGTCGCCGACAATTCGAGCAGCTCTGCGTTGAATGCGGTCAAATGGAAGGAGTTGGTATTGGGGTGCTCCAGCCCAGAGATGGGAGCAGTATTCCATATGCGGCCTCACCTGTGCTTTATACAGTTGTAAACGGTGGGCCGGCGTGAAATACTGACCCGCTCTATTAAGCACACCCAGCTTTTTCGAAGCTAATTTAGCTTTACCTTCCAAATGACCACGAAACTGAACGTCACTCGAAATATCGACGCCAAGGATTCCAATAATCGGATTGGTATCAAGGGGAGCTCCCTCAAAGTTCAGAGATACGACGAAGGGATGTTTTTTCGCGGTAAATGCGCAAACTTGTGTTTTAGAGGGGTTAAAGCGGACTAGGTTATGTCGGCCCCAATCCGAGACATGACTTAACATGTTATCGGTGTCAGTCACAAGTTTATTCCGGCTCTCGATGACGCTTTCCAGAGAAATATTAGCTCGCCCGGTGTAGAGCGTATCCCCAGTACTGTCATCCGCATAGCAATGAATGCTGTTGTTATGCAGCATGTCATTGATATGCAGAAGAAACAAAGTAGGGGACAACACACACCCCTGAGGGACTCCAGCATTCACGGGCTTCATGTCGGAGCACGAACCGTCGACTGCGACTCTGATGCTACGCCCAGTAAGAAAGCTGGCAACCCATGAACACAATTTCTCAGGAAGCCCGTATGATGGAAGTTTAGAGAAAAGAGCCCTGTGCCATACCCTGTCAAAAGCTTTCGCTACGTCCAAGCTAACTGCCAGTGCCTCCCCTTTACTCTCGACTGCCTCCGCCCATCGGTGAGTAAGGTACACTAAAAGATCACCAGCCGATCGACCGCGACGAAAACCATACTGGCGATCACTTAGTAGCTGGCTAGCTAGCTGGCTAGCTCCCTCTCTCGTTTCTTCTCATAATCCACAAATAAGTGTTAATAAAGTAAACAATTTTTTTGCGACCATCGGGAAAAAGCTTGCAGATAAGATCGAAGCAAGTGGTTACGTGGGTAATACCTGTAGCCTTCACCCAGACTCACCATTGCGTTCTTTTGTGATGGCCTCGACTGATGAGTCTGAAGTATCCCGGATCATAGCTGGACTTAAAGAAAGATGTGCAGTGGGGATTGATCAAATTTCTAGCAAAATAGTAAAACGATACGCCCCCTTTCTGATAACTCCGATCACACACATCTGCAACCTTTCCATATCTAATGGGGTCTTTCCATCGGTTTTCAAATCCGCTTTAATTAAACCTATTCACAAGGGTGGAGATCAAGACCATTTCAACAACTACAGGCCTATCTCAATCTTACCCACCTTTTCTAAGATCCTGGAACGATTGATTAATGAGAGGTTAGTACAATACTTAGAGTCCAACAATCTTCTATCACCATCTCAGTTTGGATTTCGAGGTGGGATGTCCACCAATGACGCTGTCCATGATCTGGTTCATTCTATCGCAACCACTCTGGACGATAAAAGGAAATGTGTGGTAGTATTCCTTGACCTGGCGAAAGCCTTCGATACGGTCGCGATCCCACGTCTTCTTACTGGGTTGGATGGGGTCGGAGTGAGAGGACTTCCCTTACAACTCTTCGAAGACTATTTGACTAATAGGACGCAGAGAACAAAAATAGACCACTGGCTACGTGAGGAGGCTAATATCACTTATGGTGTGCCTCAAGGCAGCATAATCGGCCCTACTCTATTTTTAATTTATATAAATGGACTCTGTCAAGCACAGCTCTCCCGGGGTAAGGTCTTCACTTTTGCGGATGACACCGCCCTATTCTTCAGTGGAGACACCTGGGATGATGCCTTTGGTAATGCACAGAGGGGATTCGATAAGGTCAACGCTTGGTTGCGTAGTAATGTCCTAACACTGAACGTAACAAAGACCAAATACGTTGCTTTTGCCATTAGATCTGATCTTCTTCCATCCCGATCATTCGATCTTATTGCACACGGGTGCAGCCCTCAGACATCCGGAAACTCGTGCGACTGCCCTGAACTCGAGAGGACAGAGTCATTCAAATATCTTGGGGTCATGTTAGACCAAAATCTAAATTTTAAACTCCATATAGAAGCACTTACATTGAGGTTAAGGAGACTAACCTATATCTTTAAGAACCTCAAGCACGTTGCTGATCGCAGAGTTCTTAAAGCGGTTTACTACGCCCTTTGCCACTCTCTTCTAGAGTATTGTATCTCAGCCTGGGGCGGGGCAGCCAAAACCCACATGTTAGCTCTAGAGAGGGCTCAGCGACTTATCCTTAAAGTGGCAGCTGGACTTCCTTTTCGACATCCTACTACTGAACTGTACAGTGAATGGGAAATACTCACTGTCAGACAAACATTCCTCCTTAAAACAGTATTAAAGATGCACTCACAGACACCGTATGACCCAGACAAGGCTAAGGGCAAGCGTCGAAAAGGTAAAGTATGCAGTTCCCAGCCCCACAAAACCGCCTTCTCACATCACTTCTACACCTTTCTAGGCCCTTATCTATACAACAAAATTAACAGCACTCACAATATTTATCCACTTACCAAAATAAGTTGCAAACAGACCATCACTAAATTCCTAAAGACCTTGGACTATGATACCACTGAAAACTTTCTCTCTCCCTCCTTGTAATCATTAAATACTAGCACAACCTTTCATAACATCAGCTTCTTCTAGTTATTAACGCATATAAAATTTATATATGGTGCTCTCTCTTATTACTCTCAGTTATCTCTGCACTACTGCCACAATATGCGCCTATAGTCTATTGCCTCCATCCCATTTACACTCACATCCACGTCCTCCAACACGCCACACACACACGCCACACACACACGCCACGCACACAAATCATGTATTATTTACATATATATACATACATCTACTGACACTTCTTGCTATCATAATCATTCCAACACTCAAAATAGGTATGCTCTTTAACTCGTCTTTAGTGTTTTCTTTTTAATATTACCTACTGATTTGCAACATCATTCCTGTCATCGTTAAAGCACTCTTGCTCACAAAACGAAGCTTCCAGCTACAACTTATACTACCTAGTACCTACATTAAGTTTAATCCTTTCTGCGGGAGGGGGCTGGAGACCTGTGTAACCGGTTTTAAAAAAAAACCCATATCAGGCTCCAGTCCTTCACAAATTTAGGATTTAAGTTACTGCATTGTATCAGCCATTCGTTAAGTTTGTTGAATTTGTGAAGTGACAAATAAATAAATCTTATTATTATTATTATATTATTTTCTTTTTTTGTGTCATGTTTTTTAATTGTGATTTTGTGTACCTACATGTGTGTGTGTGTCTTTTAGCAGTAAATAAAGTTTTTATCTATCTATCTAATTAAAAATCCCTTAATTGCAATGTCTAAGCGAACGACGGCGTATATTTCTTTATTAAAAAAAAATAGTTATGTGCAACATACTTAAACTTACGACTATTATATTAAATGTGCTGTATTTTCAAAGCACAAAAGGATTAAAATAACGAAACGTTAAAAAAAATATTCTTACAGTTTATTTGAGAGTTTTTAACGCAAACGATCAAATATTACGAAGGGGTTGGTCAGAGACTATATAACCAATGACTGAGGATCGCAAAAGCAGGCCGTGTATCAGCGTGATAGGTGGTGCGCCCATCGTCGGTTTAGTCTACTGGAGGTATGTGCAGTCTTTTATTCGTTAGTCGCGTTTTACGACACCCAAGAGAAGAGGTGGGTTGGTAGTTTGTTTGAACGAGCCGCCGCCACCCAGCCCTAAACAGGTATGTTTATCTCTAATGTCAAGCACCCATAGCAGGTGGCTGTTAAAGAGTTACAATTAAATTGATGATGATAATGAAGCAGTGCGCGTACATCACCTATATACTCGTACTGTCTATACACTGTCTATATACTGTCTTTTGGATTAAAAGCTAACGCAAAAGCTGGACGCTTAATGATTCTCGGGCGTGTTCCCTTTGGCAGGAGCTGTTGGAGTGAACTCTGGTGAA
Organism: Scoparia ambigualis; assembly: GCA_963921215.1. NCBI lineage: Eukaryota > Metazoa > Arthropoda > Insecta > Lepidoptera > Crambidae > Scoparia > Scoparia ambigualis. The sequence goes on along the minus strand of OY992506.1, from coordinate 37,680,514 downwards.
CAGGCGGATCCAGATCACCCCTGCAGCAAGTGAGGGGAGGTAGAATTCTTAGTGGGTATGCGTCTTCCAGGACACGGTGGTACTCGGTAATAAGTTTTTCCTAGTAGAAAAACAAGGGGGGATTTCTGGAATAATTCAAACAAGGCAGTTACTTACAAAGTGGTATTCTTCTTTACACTGTCTCCATACTGAGCGGCGGACATCGGGCACCCTCTGAAGGAGTCGTAGTGAATGACATTATTCTGTTCAGCGCCCACGATCAAAAGGCACCCTGCATACAGAACTATACCAAAAAATAACATTTTATTCGCCGCGCTCCGATAGCGCCTACTCAAGGAATGCGCTAAAAAGCGTGCTCATTTCCTTTTTATAACGAAGTAATACCTATTCTGATACTGACCTTGTTTATTTGTTAGAGGTCCTTTTATTATATTTTCACACCACCTGCTCGACAATGTCAAATTATATGTCATGCAAACCTAACCTAAAGTAAGTCATTATAGACCTGAGGTCTAGCAGGGCATTAATTTTGTACTGAATTTCATTATGACCCGCTGGTCATTAATGTGATTTGAATTTGGAACATAAATAGAAATCGCATATTAACATTTACTTTAGAGGTAGTAGGTAGGTGTGCAGTCTTTAGTCCGTATACGCCTTTTACAACACCCAAGGGACGAAAAGGGGTTGGTAGTATTATTTTAATGAGCTCATCGACTCTCTATTGTAGGATGTATGTGCAGTCTTTAGCCCGTTAGTCTCTTTTACGAAACCCAAGGGAAGAGAATGGGTTGGTTGTATTATTTTGATGAGCCCATTGCCGCTCTTTGCTGTTGGATGTATGTGCAGCCTTTAGCCCGTTAGTCGCTTTAACGACACCCTAGGGAAGAGAAGGGGTAGGTTGTATTATTTTGATGAGCCCATCGCCGCTCTATGCTGTTGGATGTATGTGCAGTCGTTAGCCCGTTAGTCGCTTTTACGACACCCAAGGGAAGAGAGTGGTTGGTAGTATAATTTTGATGAGCCCATCGCCGCCCTATGCTGTTGGATGTATGTACAGTCCTTAGTCCGTTAGTCGCCTTTTACGACTCTTGAATGACACGTTGAATTACACTCTAGCGTAGGGCAGACAAGACTACGTGGAGTCGGTTTTGCCGCGATTCGTTTCTGTCACTGACTTTTTAAGTAATAATAGAAAATAAATTCATGGACATTTACAATTATGCTTTATAAAACTATGACTTTTATGAATTATGCTTTGTAAAAGTATGTCTAACAATATTGCGAATAACACAGTTATGCGTTTTAAAGTATGCTTAATAAAAATATGATAAACAATAATATATATTTTAATGATTATGGTATTTATTAATATGTCTTTCACCGGTTGTGCGCTATTATGTTTATGCGTAATAAAAAAATTGCTACAAGCTATTATGCTTTTTTAATTGTATGCCATATGATGTATGTCAATTAAAATTATAGCAATAATCATTCTGCGTTTCACTGTGTCACCCTGAAAACCTGGTCGAGTTTAATGCCAGAAAAACCCAGGTTTGTGATTTTCAGAACTCTCCTTTGCCCATTCCAGTGGACCTCAGCATTCTTGGCATGGACATCGGTCAGGAACTAAATCGAAAACGCTACATCGAGAGTGTTATTTTAACTGCCTCCTGTAAGTTAGGTTTTCTCAATAAGATGAAGCGGGTTTTCATTCCCGAGCAACGCTGTTTCTCTTACAAAACTCAGGTGTGATCGAGTATGGAGTATTGTTACAATCTATGCGACGGCTTCGCTAAATACCTTCTCGATGCACTTGATAGACTGCAAAGGCGAGCGGTACGCATTCAAACTCAAACTCAAACTTTCTTTATTCAATAAACTTAAAGTAAGCCTTTTGAATCGTCTAAATTTATTTACATGGATGGGCACCCAGCCACCTACTCCACTCATTCAAGAAGTCTTTTAGCTGTGGAGAAGAACAGGCGCGAAAAGCTCCACAGTTTTATAATAATATAGAAGTAACGACATTTACAAAACAATATGTCCTTACCAAATAACACAATATACAAATTACTAATATGTTATGCTCGTACATCCACTATGTCCATACATATGTGTAATTTACATTACACTTACCACTGGAGTGGTAACACTCCACTTTATAATAACCTTTACTCATGAGGGTTTTTTTAACATGGGCTTTAAATGTATGTAAAGGCATTTCAGTAATATTTAGTGGAAGTTTGTTATAAAGATAGATGGGCAACAACCGGCCCGCTATAAGGTATGATCCGGCCCGTGAGACATTTTGAAAAAACCCAATTAAAAAAATATTACATTAGGTACTTATATTTATTTATTTATTATTAGGTTTACCTGTAATTGTTACACTAATAAATTTATATTTACTAAATAATACAATTAAAACTAAGTGTACAATAGTAAGTCGGTAAACACTGCATGCATTAAATATTAAATTTAAGTGTTTACCAGTAATAAGATGTATATAGTATTAAGCAATATAGTTGTAGAAAGCAATTTATAAGATAGTAGTCCCGCATTCAACAATAAAGACTAACCAATATCCAGTTGTTGAAGCTGACATTTAAGCTTGAATAATGATGTGCAAAACATATCCAACTGAGAATTAAATTTATTGTGAAGCCTGCATAGCCTTGGAACCGGGGAGTTTGAGCCTAGTACGGATTTACGAAAGGGGGGAGATAGGAGATCAATGGGATTTCTGGGATACCTAGTTGGTACTCTGAATTTAAATTTTGCTAAAAGATCAGGACAATTAATGTTACCAGTTAGAATTTTAGATAAAAATGATAAATCTAACATGTTTCTTCTACATTCTAAAGATTTGATTTTAAAATAATTAAGACGATTTGCATATCCCTTAATCTTCTTGGAAATGCCAGAGGAGTATGCTAAATGATGTAATAGGCGTTTTTGGACCCGTTCAATTCTAAGACTGTGTACAGAGTAATGAGGGCGCCATACAACACAACAGTACTCAACTAAGCTACGCACTAACGAATTGAATAGAAAAATTTTGGTTTCTACTTTACGGAATGATTTGGTGTTTCTGATTATAAACCCTAATGATTTTGACGCTTTTTCGATAACTGAATCGATATGGGGGATAAACGTTAACTTTAGGTCGATAAGGACTCCAAGATCCTTAACAGTATCAACTACGTTTAGGTGTGAGCCATTCATTGAATAGTTGTGCGTAATTGGTTTTGTTTTTCGGGTAAAAGTAATTTGCAAACATTTCTTAATGTTAAGTTCCATGGCATTATTTTCACACCAATATAACAGCCTGTCAATGTCACCTTGAAGCAATAGGGCATCACTCATACTGTCCACCGTTCGTGTTAACTTTAAATCATCGGCAAACAGGTAAGGCGTGGAATCACTAAAACAATCAGGCAAGTCGTTGATGAACATATTAAAGAGAACAGGTCCCAAATGTGACCCTTGGGGTACGCCTGAGGTTATCTGGAAGCTGTTAGATCTATAACCATTGACTACAACGTACAAGTACCTGTTGGTTAAGTAAGAACTAAGCCATTTAAGAAAAATACCAGTGAAGCCATATACTGAAAGCTTTTGAATCAATATGCAGTGTGGAACCTTATCAAACGCCTTACTGAAGTCAGTATATATCGCGTCCACCTGCTTGTTAGAATCCACCGATTCTATAGTATTTTCAACGAATGTCACTAAGTTGCTACACGTGGATCTTGCAGAAATAAAGCCATGTTGAAAATCAGACACATATTTTTTGAAATAACTTTGAATTTTTGGAACTATTAAGACCTCAAAAACTTTACCCAAGGTGGGGAGAATGGATATCGGCCTGTAATTACTCACAATGTCTTTAGATTCTGATTTGTGTATCGGAACAATTTTAGCTAGCTTCCATTTTATAGGAAAGATGCCAGTACTAAGTGACAGATTAAAAATTGAACATAACGGAACCGCAAGCTCTTCGGCACACATAGATAGAAAAATAGGGGGTATATTGTCAGAACCCGGACCCTTCGATACGTCTAATGACTTTAGAGAAGTAACAATAGCGGCCATATTGATCTGTAAAGTAGAGAAGGAGTCGGAACTGTTCGCTAATCTATCTAAATAAGCAGAGGTATTGACTACACCCTGTGATTTCATATTTGGAGAATAGACAGATTGAAAATATGACGCAAACATGTTACAAATATCGTTTCCGTTAGTAGTAGAGATCTCACCATTAGACATACTTTTCGGGTAGGCACTAGCTCCATTCCGCTTAGCCTTCATGTATGACCAGAAACATTTTGGTTGCTTCGTTATTTTCTCTTGGATATAGTTAATATACGAGTTATAACATTGTTTTGATAATTTTTCACAACGTTTGCTGCATAGTTGAAGAGCTATTTTATCCATAGGATTTTTATATGTGTAGTATCTTTTATTATATTTATTTTTTTCGCGGATGCACCTCTCTAGTTTTTTGCAAAACCACGGCGGTCGAGACCTATTCCTATTGGTTATAACAGGAACATACAATTTTACTAATCTACTTATATGCTCGTAAAGTATTTCAAGTACTTGGTTAGGATCTATGATGTCCTTGAATAATTCGTGCCAATTTATTTTTCCTAATTCAGTATTGATATTAATGTAATCAGCTTTGTTAAAATTATATCTAGTTGCTTTATTAGGTTTCAGAGTTTTATCGATAATGTATTCCAGGATAATATCGAGGGGAGGATGATGCGGATCCACCTTGCAAAGACCATCTGTTGCTTCTGTTACTTGACAATGATGCTGATCAACAAGAACCAAATCTAAAATCCTATTATTAACATTGCAGACAGTATTACATTGTTTCAGATTATTTAAATGCGTAAAGTCTACAAAGTCTTGACACAATTTAGGATGCTTAACGGTGGTGTTCAGACCTATGGCATTGTTCAATCGAATCCAGTCAATACCGCTCATATTGAAATCCCCTATTAAAATAGCCCTGTAGTTTTTTAATTTCTCTATGACAGAATTTACGTTATTTATGAAGTGTTTTAGAGTTGGTTTTTGCACTGGTGGTGGTAAATAAGCAGCACAAATTGCAATATTGAAATGCGATCCCACATTAATTGTCACCCACAGGTCCTCACAGTCGCTATGCCAATTGCACCTTTCGGTAGCAGTGAACCTCCTGGAAACCGCAATCAACACGCCACCTCCTTCTTTTTTACGATTGAGTTTAGAAATTCGTCTATCTCGCCTAAAGACATTATAATTACTGTCAAAAAGTTCACTACTAACAACATCTTCGTTTAACCAAGTTTCCGTCAAAACAATTACATCATATCCAGAGCAACATACATTACGGTAAAAAGTCTCGGTTTTAGATCGCAGACCACGAGTATTTTGGTAAAATATCCTTAACTTATCGTATTTTACTTCTTATTAACAATATACAATTTGCTTATCTAAATTAATCTTATATTCTAAACTATCCTATTTAATGAGTCCATGTCTCTAATTAGTATATACTCGGTGAAGTCAGTCTGTCTCACATAGATGCGGCCTCCTCTGACCCAAACGTGTTTATAGCCTTTTTCTTTTGCCTTGATGCGCGTAGCTGCGTGCAGTGCCTTGTTGGCGAGACTCAAGTGCTCCGTAACGTATATCGGAGATCTTACCTCATCAATTCCCAAGTGTAGCGTATTCAGTTTATCAACCGCAGATTTTGACCTGTTAAAGTTAATTGTGCTTGCCAAAAATGAGTCGCGAAGTCTAGGCGTATTAAACTGCACTATTATTGATTTAGGCCGGTTGGTGTTATTGTTGGACTTCATCACTCGCGTACAATGACTGACATCTTCTTTCTTAACCTCGTTATTGATTACCTTTCCCAAATGCATTACAATATCGATCAGGTTTTCATTTTTTTTCTGGGGAACACATTGTATCTCGATATTGTTAGCGCGTGTATGTTGCTCCAAATTATTAAGGCGAGTCGACATATCCTTTAAAGTCTTAGACATGACATCACTCTGATCTTGCAATTCCTTAATTCTCTGTTTGTCTTCTTTACTCTCTCTTAAAATATCCTCGTATTGAAGGCTTATAAAACTTATGGAGTCTTTAATGTCTTTAATCTCTTCTCGCATAGGGTTTAATTCTGTGCTCAACATAATCCTCATGGTCGATGCAAACTTTTCCAGTAAAGATTCTGTTTGATTCTCCACTACCTCTTGTATTATAGTACGTACTCCACTTTCCGTAATAGGTACCAAAGCCGGATCAGGTGGAGATTGTAATGCTGGTCTCTTGCTGCTGCGCACCGTTATGTTCTGATTAAACCGAACAGGGGTATTGTCGTCTTTCTTTCCCTTAGGCGTCTTCGAACAGCATACAGGACACTTCCAAGAAGATGGATCACAGGACAGGTCCAAGGTCAGACATTTATAATGAAAACCTTTCTTACAGCTATTACATTTTATAAACTTCTCGCTCTTGTCATTCAATTGACAACAGCCCCATTCCGTTACGATATCTTCCATAGTTTGTTTGCTTGTTGACTTTTTCCCAGACATCAGACAAATAAATATCTAATTAAGTAACTTTCTTAATTCTGCGTGAAACGGAACACAGTTTTCCAAGCAGCAATGTACATCGAAGTGTGACCAGCGTTGTACATCGAAGTTTGAGCCAGTGTGTTGGTAGTAATGTAAGTAGTGGCTATGTTCACTCTCGAATTGCTTAACCTCAACTAAATTCCACTCAATGTTCTCACCTCACAACACAACAGTCCGGGTGTTTTTCACTTGGTGTAAAAGCTTTCCTTCACTATTGCACACTCCGTTCACGATTCCGCTTTCGATTAGTGGTGTTCTTCGCGTGTTATAATTTATTTTATGAGCGCCATTAGCAAGACGTCCTACCACGGCCAGTGTTGCCTACTTATACTCACGGGAGTGACAGTGATTACTCACTTATTGATAAACGCCGCCACTCGGCGGCACTAGTTTATTCCAGATTATTCTTTCATTTTGCCTATCTAAGCGGGTGGATGGCCCGAACGTTAGTTCAGTTCTATAAGAGCTACCGAGGTGATAACTTGGACAAGCGATATCCTAGCGAACTGCTCAAGCCGTCAACTTGCTTTGTGACTTTGTGTGCATCTTGAGTGGTTACGAACTATAGTTTGTTAAGTTTACTGACCAAAAAGTAAACAAAAATGATGTCTGGTGGATAGAAACAAAAAGTAAATACAGAGGGTAGCCAGTTTCAAGAAAAATGGACTGAAGAATTCTTTTTTATCTTGCACAATGGTAAGCCTATTTGTTTGCTGTGTAATGAATCTATTTCAGTAATAAAGAATTCAATATAAAGAGGCATTACTCAACTAAGCATGCTACGCTGCACTCACTGACAGGACAATTAAGAACAGACAAAATCCAGAAGCTTACCGCAAATTTGGAAAAACAGCAACATATGTTTCTTAGACAAAGAACACAACTTGATAATGTTATGAAAGCTAGTTTTATAGTTAGCTCAAAATTGGCAAAGGCAAACCATTTGCCGAAGGAGAATTTATCAAGGAGTGTATTTTAGTAGTTTGCAGTATTTTGTGTCCTGAAAAGAAAATGAATTTGAAAAAATTAGTTTGTCAAGACGAACTGTTGTTCGACGTATAGAAATGATAACTAATGATATAAAAACAACATTAAATGACCGTATGGCTGGTTTTGAATCATTTTCCCTAGCATTAGACGAGAGCACCGATTTGTCTGACACAGCTCAACTGACTATATTTATTGAAATTCAAAAGGTATTTACAAGTTTTGGCTCGCCATGGTCAAAATTAATTGGAGTATGCACTGATGGTGCACCTGCTATGGTCGGCTTACGTTTAGGTTTCATCGGAATTTTGAATGAAAAAGCAACAGAAATAAATGTGCAAAAAGATGATTTGAGTAGGATATTATTGGGCATCCTACTCCACCTTCCGTTCCTTCGGCTCACTCCGTTCGCCTCCGTTACTCCTGGTGGAGTAGAACGCCCAATAATATTTTTGAGGCACTCATCAATTTAAGGGTTCTATTGAACTATATTTATGTCAATGCAATAACAAAAACGTCTCATTATTAATCAACCTGTTTTAAGTTGTAACAATGAAATTTGTAAAACAACCTCATTCATTACATGTAAACAAAATCTGTGTCCAGTCTATGAAGACTAGTCTACGTCATGGAAAACTATTACCTAACTCGCTGCGATGTATCATCTGTGGACCATCGAATTGTGGAAAAACAAATTTAATAATTGGTCTTCTCCTTCATGAAAATGGGTTGAAATTTCAAAACGTTTATGTTTATTCGAAAACTTTACAACAACCAAAGTATATTTTTTTAGAAAAAGTTTTGCAACGAGTACCAGACATTTCATTTCAAAAATACCATGAAAATGAAGAAGTACTGAGTGTGCAAAGTGCTAAACCAAATTCAGTCATTATATTTGACGATGTAGCCTGTGAAAATCAGAATAACATGCGTAATTATTTTGCAATGGGAAGACATAAGCACATCGATTGTTTTTATTTAAATCAAACATATAGTGAAATTCCTAAACAGTTGGTAAGAGACAACGCGAACCTAATCGTGCTTTTTAAACAGGATGATATCAATTTAAGACATGTTTATGAAGAACATGTCAACACTGATATGACGTGGACTGAATTTCGTGAAATGTGTTCCAAAATATGAAGCAAGCCTTTCAGTTACGTTGTAATTAATAAGGATTGCCCCAAAAACAAAGGATGCTACAGAGATACGTTTGACACTTTTGTTGTCTTTGATTAAGAACGCAAATGGGTAGGTATATAAAGCAGTCGTCTGCTCTACAATATTATTCCTTAGCCATCACTAAATCAATTAGGATCGCTATACCAATATGGAAAAATCATTGAAAAGACAAATTGTAAATGCAGCAGAAGCTGTAAAGAAAAAGGTACGAGAAATGAGAGATGCTGAGATTGATAATAAACAAGCATTGGAATCTATTTTCAAACCTGTAACAGAACCTCTCAATTTGATTGCTAGTACTAGTAAGCAAGTTCCTCTTTTACGAGTCACTGAAGATAAAGATCTTGACAGCAATTTGCAGATAGATAGATGTGATGGTGATGACTATGAAAATGAATCTGTTTCTCTTAATAGCAACTCGTCTTATGAATCAGTTGGTCAGTGTCCTTAGAAGCTTTAGGAGATATTCCTTTTGGAGTTAGAGTAGAGTGTGGTAAATTAATGCTAGGTTCTGCGCGCATCACTATAAATGATCAATATATCACCGTCGCTGGACGTAAATACCAAAGTACTCCTGGTTTAAAACAATTGTTGCTTAAGAAAGACATAGATTTTAGCTTAATTACAAGCAGTGATATGCAATATTATAAATCGATGTTGATAGATACAAATGCACATCGCCGAGACTACGATGAAAATAAACCTATAAAAAGTAATAAGGGTCAAAAATATTTGCAAGTTATTAAGCCTCTCTTCAAACCGCATAATACAGTTAAAAATAACCAAGCAAAGGGAAAAGGTTTACCATTGATAAAGAAATGGAAAAAAGATGTTGATTATGTGTACTGGGATGATCCGAATGAATTGGTAGAAAGGTTGAAATTACTAATTGCATCTCGAGATGCTGGTAACACTGGATTAGACAATGAAATAATATCTATTGTTGAAGAATTGCGAAAAAGTAAGGTTATAAATAAGCAAATTTGGTCTATATAAAGTTCATTTCAGTTTCATCCTCTCCATACTATACAATACACTTTAAACATGAATGTTGACAAATTTGGTCACTATATTCATAAAAGAATGCGTTTATCAGATCTGTTTGACTTTAATGAAAATGCACTGCTTAAATCTAAAAGTGGTGAATTTGATTTAAAATCGACTAAACTCAAAGGCTAAAACCTCCTGTAGACGCAGACGATGCTGTGAACAAGGATTATGTAGATCAGTTAAGTACTTTACGATACAAGAGTTTAATAAATTGATTGGTTCATTGCGAGCTCAAATTATAAAAGATGCGCAAAAGACAGTTCAAGTTACTTTAAAAGCAAAGACATCTGAGATTTTACCTCATTACGATGACAAATTTTATACTAAAACACAAGTAGACGAATTACTTGAAAAATTTGTAACAAATGGCAAAACAGCAAATAGTGAATGAAATACATAAAGGGGCACGAAGAAATTTCCTTCGACGGCCTGTTATTCTAAAGGGAATTGAAGATTTATGGCAAGCAGATTTGATGGATATGCAAAACCTGAGAAAGTTTAATAAAGGTTATAATTATATCTTGGTAGTGATTGACTGTTTTTCAAAGTATGCTTGGGCAGAGCCATTAAAACTGAAAAATAAATTTGAGGTTACCCGTGCATTTTAAAAAATACTGTTTACCAGTCAAAAAAACCCTGTCAATTTACAAACTGATAGGGGAAGTGAGTTTTATAACGATACGTTTAAGACACTTATGGGAACGTATAACATAAACCATTATTCATCATTTTCTACTAAAAAAGCCTCAATTGTAGAGCGACTTATTAGAACACTTAAAAATAAATTATATAAATATTTTAGTTTCAATGGAAACTATAAATGGTTAGGTCATCAATTAAAATATATATTGACCGAATACAATAATACGAAACATCGAACTATTAAATATAAACCGGTTGATGTGAATAAATCTAATGAAAATAAAATAAAAGAAAATATTGGAAAGATATTTATCGATAAATCTATTAAGCGAAAGCCTACTTTTAAAATTGGTGACTGTGTTCGTATAAGCAAATACAAGCACTATTTCGAGAAAGGATATACTCCTAATTGGTCTACTGAATTATTTAAAATTAAGAAGATTAATAATACCATACCGGTAACATATCACATAGCAGACCAACGAAACCAAGACACATTAGGAACTTTTTGCAAACAAGAACTTCAAAAATCTTATTATCCAGATGACTATTTGATAGAAAAGTTTTTGAAAAGGAAAGGAAATAAAATTTATGTTAAGTGGCTGGGTCTTAACAGTGAAGAAAACAGTTGGATTGATAAAGCTGCAATAATGAGTTAAGATAATTATATAGCCAATATTGTCTGGTGTTCCTTTCATTGCACTTCAAGTAATGCAAGGTGGTGGACTAGTAAATAGTTTAATCAATCATCTACCGTTCGAAATTCATTTGCCTGGATATAATTATTGTGGGCCTGGAACTAAATTATGTGAACGTTTGGCTCGCGGTGACCGGGGTGTGAATAAATTAGACGAAGCTTGTATGCATCACGACATTGCGTACACAAAATATACAGATTTACCTAACCGTCACAAAGCTGATTTACAACTACTGAACATGGCCAAGCAAAGACTTCAATCAAAAGATGCAGGGAAAGGTGAAAAATTAAGCTCATGGCTTGTTAAGAAAGTTATGAAAGCTAAACTGAACTCTGGTTCTGGTATAAAAACATTCAGAAGCTTAGTTTCAAAGATCAAATCAAAAATCAAGAAACTGAAACATAAAGACAAAAAGGCAATAATAAAAACTGCTTACTTAACAGCAAAAAAATTATTTCCACATATTTGTCACGTTCGAGTGCCTCGAATAATACCTTTACCGAAAACTGGAGGAGTTCTGCCTTTAATGCCAATTTTTGCCGTATTGTCAGCTTTAGGAACTTTAGCTGGAGGTGCGGCTGGTATTACAAAAACTGTAAATGATTATAAAGCATCTCAAAAAAAATTTGCAGAGACGGAACGACATAATAAAGCCATGGAAGCTTTAGCTCTCGGAAAAGGTTTATACATCCAACCGTATAAAAATGGTAAAGGGTTATTTATAAAAAATTCAAAAAACTAAAATATAAGCTGCCCAATCGTCCTCTAACAAATGTAGATCTTCAAAAACATGCAAAGGATATCCCATATTTTCGAGGGGTGTACATGAAAGATCAGTTACCAGGGAAGCCGAAGAAGATTGAATGTGGCATCGTTAACTTGGATAAAAATGAAGGAACTCATTGGGTAGCATATGTTAAAATAAACAACTATTGCGAATATTTTGATAGCTATGGAGATTTAAAACCTCCAGTGGAAATAATGAGGTATTTTAAGAATTGCACTGTATTTTATAACTACACGAGATATCAAAAGTTTGATACAGTAATCTGTGGACACTTATGTTTAGAATATCTGTTGACGTTTTGGAATAAAAATGTATAAAATATATGGTATTTCTTTAATTTCACTCATTCACAAAATGTCACTCACATTGTCAATAACTGGAAACTCATCAAATTTATCTACATACTTTCCTAATCCTCTACAATTAGATGGACAATATGAATGTGCTTTGATGCATCTTTCAACATATAATTCTATTCCAAATATAGACAAAAGTAATAACAAATTCTATTACGGCATCAAAGACGTTATTGAAATACCTGAAGGTACGTATGAATTGCAAGATATCAATGACTTATTAAAATCTGAAATAAAGGATGCATCAATAAAACTACAGTGTAATAACAATACTCTAAAAACTACTATATACTGCACAAAAGACGTAAATTTTGCAAAAGAAGACTGCTTCAGAAAACTGCTGGGGTTTAATAAGCAGATTTTGAAAGCAGATAAATGATATGAATCAGAGTTTCCAGTGAACATTTTGCCGACAACCGTGGTCAGGATTGAATGTGATATTGTGAGCGGCTCCTATATAAACGGCGATCCAAGTCACATTATTCACGAATTCGCCCTTAACGTATCACCTGGATACAGAATCATAGAAATCCCGAAGAACCCTTTATACTTTCCAATCAACCAAAACTATATAAACTGCATACATATCAAGTTATTGGATATTAACAATCGTTTAATTAATTTGCGTGGTGAAGAGGTACAGTTGTATTTACACCTTAGAAGAAAAAATGATTGACTTTAATAAATATGAGATTCGGCAAATAAAAAATATTAGTTCTATTCGAGCAACCTACCAAGTAGGACCTCGCTTTAAGAAAAAAATAACTAAAGAAAATAAAGCATTCCTCAGAGCAATTGGATTGTTAAAATGAATAATAATATATTAAACGTTTTATCAACTCCGAGTTACGACACCTCAATGGAAGGAATTGAGTTTCATTCTTACAAGCCTTATGTCACAAGTTTCAATAGAAATGATGAAATCCGCATACCTATCAACCAACAAGACCTGTATATACTGCCTTCTGCCAGCACCCTATATTTGGAAGGAACTGTTATAGTGAGCAAAAAAGAAATAAAAGATAAAGCTACCACCATCCATTTCACGAACAATGCTCTGCTCTACTTATTCCAAGATATTAGGTACGAACTAAATGGAGTGGAGATTGATAAAATAAAAAATGCAGGTATAACTACAACTATGAAATCTTTAGTGTCAATGAATGAAAGCGAGTCCAAAATGTCATATGCCTGGGGATGGAATATTGATGGTATAAAAAATATGAATGAAGGGAGCTTTTCTGCTTCTATACCGCTTTGTAATATCTTCGGATTCGCTGAAGATTATAAAAAAGTCGTGATTAATAGTAGACATGAACTAATATTGTTAAGAAGTAATACTAATTTAAACGCTTTAAAATTGAACTCTGATGAAGTAGTGGAAGATGTTCAAATTAACAAAAAAATATGGCGCGTACCACATGTTAAAGTGTCAGACAAATAAAAAATAAATTTACTAAAGCTATTAGAAAAAGATCATCCGCTTCAGATGATATTCAGAAATTGGGATCTGTACGAATACCCAACTTTACCAAAAACTACAAAGCATACCTGGTCTATCAAAACATCATCTCAAGTAGAAAAACCTCGATATATAATTATTGGTTTACAGACAAACAGGAAAAATAATGCAAGTTCCGACATGTCTCAGTTCGATCATTGCTATATTCGTGACGTTAGAGTGTATCTCAATTCAAATTATTTTCCATATGAAAATCTCAACGCTAGTTTTTCTAATAATAAAATTGCATTAATATATGAGCAATACGTTCGATTTCAACAGTCGTATTACGGACGTCGTGGAGAACCGTTACTAAGTGAAAAAGAGTTTAAAGATATAGCACCTCTGTTTGTAGTTGACTGCTCTAGACAAGTAGATAATCTTAAAACAGGTCCTGTTGTGGATGTGAGAGTGGAAATTGAGACTGAATCAGATATACCAGATAAGACTACAGCATACTGTCTTATTCTCAACGATTGCATTGTTGAATACAAACCACTAAGCAGCATTGTGAAGAAGATATCATGAACGCGGATACACTTATAGTGGATGTTCAAGGATTTAAAGATATAAATAACAATTTTATCGTGAAAGAAGTAGCAATTGCAAGCCAGGAACATACCCAAACGTTTTTAGTAAAGCCACCATACTCATTTCATCATCTCACAGAAGTAGAAAAGAAACGAGTCAGATGGTTAGAAAGAAATCGAGGAATCAGCTGGTGTGAAGGCTACATAGACTATAGAGAGTTTCATCGTGTTATCATAAATCATCTTAATAATAAAAAGGTTATTACAAAGGGTTGTGAAAAAATTAAGTGGATTAAAAATGTATGTGCAAACTGTGAGGTAATCGATGTTGGTGAAAAGGGATGTCCTAATTTTTCAACATTAAAAAGTAAATTTTGTAAAAATGAAACGGATTTTAGTTGTGTAAATCATAAAATGAACTGTGCATTAAATAATGTTGTGTGTATTAGAAAATGGTACCATGATAATAATATGTATATGTTTAATTTATTTTAATTGTTATATTATTATCAATAAACTGATTCTTTGTGTTATATAAATGGATGGTTTATTTAAAATACTTATGCTACCTGTTTTACTGACTTTGAACTAGCTGCAGCAAAATGAATTTAATTATTGCTACTTTTATTTATTAGATAAAGATCTTTTCATTACAATTTCTTTTTCTACGTCAACAACAAACTATAATTATATTTCTCTATCATATTCCATTATTACTTAAATATTTGTTATGTGTAACTTTATTTATTTAAACAAGAAATTAGACTATATATCTAAAGAAATAATATCATTTATTTTACACAATATACTTTATTATTATAGGTAAATCCTTAACTATTTACAATAAATAAAACTTATGTAATAACACATCATTAAACACTTAATATAAACACTTAGATATAATATTTACACATAACTAGAGTCTCCACAAAGTTTTTTTGATATTTTATTTATCAAGCTTTCTGTCTCATCCATTATATAATCTGTAGGTTCAGTCACTATGTATTGCGCACTCAGCAATATATCTTCTTTATCACTATCAGGTCCTTGATCACTTAAGTTCACCACTTGTATTTGAATAAGGCGAAATCCTTTTTTCTTTTCATTATTTATCACGTAAGACTGACACATATTATGCTGCTTCTGTGATCCTCGTCTTGCTCTTTTTTTGACCGGTTCTTGTGGTTCTGGATTATTCTAGCTCAAACTCGGAGTCGGAAAACCTTGGCCGTATTGATGAAAAATGTCAGGAGAATAGGTCATGATGAACTGAAACAAAGAAATATAATTAAGTAAATAATGTAAACAACATAACTAAGAAAAATAAAAATTATAATATGCGTACTCGCTATGTAATACTTACAATTTATTAAAAAAATTTAGTCAACACTAATGTGCAGTGACTCTGGCAGCAGCTGACAGTCTAATGATGAGTAATACGAATAAGTAGTATACATGTCGAATACCTAATGTAGTATCAAGTTTAAACCTGTATGGCTTGTGCAAGTGCAGCTGTGCGGTGTCATATTTAACAACATTCGCTTAACAGCTGACAGTCTATGATGAGTAATACGAATAAGTAGTGTACATGTCGAATACCTAATGTAGTATCAAGTTTAAACCTGTATGGCTTGTGCGAGTGCAGCTGTGCGGTGTCATATTTAACAACAGGCGTGTGTGAGCGCGATAGACGTGGATGAACATAAACTAATGTTTTGACTAATACAATTATATACCTATGGTATATAATCAATTTAATGTTTTTATCAAGATTAAACCTGTATGCTTTGTGTGAGTGCACCTGAGCAATGTCATATTTAGCAACAGACGCTAAGCGTGATAGACGTGAATGAACTTGAAACTAATGATTTGATTATTACAAGCATGTACCTATGGTATTATCAATTTAATGTTTTAACAAGTTTGATCTTGTGTGCTTTGAACACCTATTTGATCATTATTTGACAACAGGAATGGAAATAAAAATAATATGTACATTTACACAATATTTATTAACTTCTTACATACTATTATCTTAATCAATCTACTCAATACTTCTAATTTTCTTGCATAAATACACTTGCAAGCTTACAGACAAAATCCCAAATGTATCCTTACAAGTTTATTAAAATAAATGAATTGTCAGAATTCTTACAGATTCACAAAGTACGGACAATTCTCATATTATTTTATCTTAAACAAACTAAAACAATAACTTGCAAACTAATTTACTTAAAAACTAATAATTATTTATTAATTTCTAATTTATTTAGTTATATAAAACACTTACAAGCATAAGTACTGACAAAATATAAAACGCGTTTATGAGTTCATTGAATTACCGACAAGAAGATGGTAGGTAATTGCACACATTTTATTATC
Organism: Scoparia ambigualis; assembly: GCA_963921215.1. Classification (NCBI taxonomy): domain Eukaryota; kingdom Metazoa; phylum Arthropoda; class Insecta; order Lepidoptera; family Crambidae; genus Scoparia; species Scoparia ambigualis. The sequence continues at coordinate 37,663,758 of OY992506.1, read as the reverse complement.
ATAAAAAATTTCAACAATACATACATACAACGTTACATACTAATTATCGTAATCATACTACTATTATAATATACTTACATATTACCAAATTAATCAGTTAGTTTTACATATCCTATTTACCTATTTAGGACATCCAATTACAGAAATATGGTTGCATTTCCCCAGGATAAAGTCGATACCTTATCCGACAGTAGCATCCGCTTATCATCATTACTTGACAATGCTATTTTATTAACACTTTGTGTAAAAATTTCATGTTTTATTGATTTAAACAACACATTTTTTTTGCGGATAACATTACCATTATACAATACATTTTTATAATCAATGATATTTAAATTTTTTACAACACATTTCTTTACGCCTTTTGCTTTTTTTATTGTTTTATCTAATGTTTTCACACAATACAGTTTTGAGCGCAGTCCTACAAATTCTTTGATAATTTTACCTCCCATTTCGTCCTTAAACAATCCCGGAATCTTTTTATTTATAATTGGCCATTTATACTCGTTGTTACAGTTGTAATTGCTAGTATCAAAATACTTTAGAAAATGCATGTTAATGTCCTTGTAAAGGTCATAGGTATTTACATTATAAATTAGACTATCTGTGTCAGTATAACACAATTCAATTCGATCACCATAAAAAGGTTTTATAATGGAATAGTGAAAATCATACATATGGCTTTTAGATAATTCTAAAACAGCGAACCCTATGTATATAGGTTTGTTGAGAATAACACGCGAAGGCTTCATTTGTATTGCTACTAGATCATCAGAAAACACAGAAGCGCTATGAAAATAGGGACTAGCTATCAATTTCTCAGCACAATTAGTCTTTGTCGTTTTATTGTTTGAATCACACCATTTGTTAACTAATTTAACATCTACTCTTTGTTCATTATTTTCAAGAGTTTTACCAAAAATGCTATTATTTAATAATTTGAAAAAATCTTGTTCAAACGTTGATTCTGCTTTTTGTCGTAGTCTAGTGTTAAGATCAATGAACTGTTTTAAAAAACAGCTTTGCTTAAAAACAATTGCACGATGAACCCTTTTTAACACCAATCCATGTTTCATGCATTTTTTAAATGAACGTAATGTATAACGTAGTGGTATTTGTCATACAAATTCGGTATTAGTTTTTTATTCTTGCCGCCTGGTGGAACAAATTTTTCTGGACAAAATGGAAAGTCGTTATGTTCATTGTGCAATGTTTTAGGATATAATAAATCAACTTCAAGAATATAACCGTTTTCCGCGGTATCGCTAATATCTATTATGCTCACTCATCTATTTCCTGTCTACTCATGAATCTAAAATCGGAATAAGGCAAATATTGGCACATGCTATAACCATATAAATTGTTACAATCTAAATAAATGATAAAGGAACTCGGAAGGGACGGGTTGTATGATTCCAAATATTTATGGTTTGCTTTGACATGTCTTCTGGAACACATACAAATGCCTCCTCGAATACCTTTTTGTATCATTCTAAAAATTTGCACATCACTTATCAATTCTAATTTAACTCTGCTTTTCAAAAGCATTGCATCGTATGACAGACTTGGCGCTGTGAGATAAAATGCGGGATCGAGATTATAATATTTTTTACAAGTTTTTCTAAAACTTTCAAACACGTCTGTAAGCAAAAGAACGTCGGTTTTAAGATATAAATCTGTATACATACCCATATTTTTAATATTAAATATCGACCAAATGGTCTGCGCGTGCTCATAGTCTTCATCGCTGATTGATTCATTAGTTAAGGAGTTGTAAAAATTATTTTTATATGGTAAACACGTATCTTCGTACTGTTTCCATTGGGACATGTAATCGTATGGGTACACTCCTTTACGGGTAAGTAGATCAAATTGTGTTTTTTCAGGAAAGTTAAGTTTTAATTGTTTGAAGTCTTGTTTTTTCATTGTGCTTGCTAACTTTTCTAAGCTAGTTCCTAAAAACTTGAAAGAATCTACAAATCGTACCTGTATGCTTTCATTAACAGAAATTGGAATATACTTTGTGAAAGAAATATAATTTTCTTTTGTTTTAGGGATCACTTTTATTGATCCCGGAGCTTTCCCTAATTCTTTTATAAAAAGGTGGCAATCATAACCCGATAAGTTATGAAAAAATACCGACAGAAACTTTGGCATTTTATGTTGTAGGTTGCAGTAACTGTGAGCTGCGCCACGATATTTACCAGTCAAATGACAATGATCGCGAACCCTATCACCTAACAAGATATTCTCACAAATATGACATATATCAGCTTTTTGGAAGTCGAGAGCATTCTCATTCGTGTAAATCATAGTAATGTTATTGTTTAAAATTCTATAAACTGATTTAGCATCTTCATAGATAGAATTCACAAATTTCGAAACACAATCCAAACCACGATACGAGACATATCGATTATAGGTTTCATCTAGAGTGCACGTAATATGATAAGCGAAAGCGATGGGCACATGTCGCTGCCTCGTAACGGTGCTCACCTGAGTTGGGTCAGGGTCGCAGGAATCGTACCGTTCTAGCATTGTTTCAAAATCTGCGTATATAACAAATGGTACCATCTGCTTTCTATCATAATTTTCAAACTGAATAAAAGAGTCTTTTGGAGGTAATTCAGTGGCAACTCCTCCACAACTGTGTGAACTAAGATCATCACATGAGACAAAGAACATTAAGCAAACATCACAAAAGTATAATTTACTATGATGCTTTGTTATTTGATTTTTAACAAGACGCGGTAAATCCTTAATGAGACAGTAATGTGATAAATCATCTTTTTCTAAATAAAGTAAATGAATCACTTTTCCCTTCAAAGTTGTTGGTTTATAAAACGGTCCAATCACGGTATTATTTTTTAAGCCATATATATATACACACATTTCAGGGTTATTTAATTCGAATCGAGCAATATCTGAGAAACTCAATGGGAATTGAATGTCTTTTATGTTTAACACGTTCCGGAAATCGGGGTAAGACGATACTCTTTCAGGATGACTTTTAGCTGGATATAAAGCAGCAACAACTGACCATAAAAAGCAATAATCATCTTTATTTCGAATATTAACACATGCTTTTTTAGATTTAATTGCTGCCGGTAAGTCAATAAAGTTTGAGCAGCGCAAAGGCTGATATTTGTTAATATTAACTTCCAAATGTGAACTGTTTAAAAATGTCCACCCACTAGCACGATCTTGAAATTCTTCCAATTTCTTTTTCAACGTGTTTCTAACCTGAGTTGCTAATGAATTATATTCATAATTCTGATGTACTACATAATTCTTTGTAGCAAATGATTTCATCTCTTGACTATCATTTTTAACCATCAAAAACAAAGCGAAATATTCAAAATTAATTTTTAGACAGATATGATCCTTAAGAGATTTGTTTATCAATGTCTTTATTTTTTCGTAATTGTTATTAAAAAACAAATCTAAAGAATATTTTTTATGAGTTTCAATAATTCTATAAGAAGCTATACGATTTAGAAATGCAGAATTAATTAATTCCACACCTTCGCAAACGTATGAAATATTTTTATTTTTATCTTTGTTACTGCGTAGATGACCTGTCCAGTGACTGCGCTCAACAGATATGTTACAAACAGTGCAGAAAGGCATTTTAGCGTAATTAATTACCAGCTAACTTAAAAGATTTATTTTGGATGTCCCAAATTTTAAATTTAAATTGATATTTATGTTTTATTTAAAATGTATTTTATCGCTAAAAACACAGCCTCTGAGTCATTGAACGACTCATGAGCCTTGTGCATAAATTTTTGTAGTGAGTTCCACTGCGGGCCACCTTTATCCAGTTGCAGTTTTAATGCAACTTTTGCCTTCTTCCAGCGCTCCTCAGGAGCAGTGAAGATAATGTCTCCTTTATGGTATACCTTTAATCCCACATAGAAGGAACCCCTTAGATTCGCTGTCCGTCGTACCTTCCCGTTGGCAACGCGAGACAGCAAGGATGAACCTAACTCCGTCTGCGTGGTTGAAGGAAGGCTGTTCAAGTCTTCCAACCCGAAAAGGTCGGTGTTCTCAGGTTTCTTGTAACTGTAAACAAGTAAAATTATATTTTAATAATCATGAATAATAACCTATCTAGATACCAACTTATGTTGTATAAAAATAAGTAAGAGTGAACTTAAAATTTCTGTTGAGATGTACGTTATAATATAATAATGGAGACTCTAATAAAGAAGGGATAACTCATATAGGGTATTCATAAACTACCTTGATTCCGATTCCACAACCGAAGAAGCTTTGCGCTTTGTTGTTTTTTTCGTAGCCGGGGTCTTGGTCAGTACAACCTTTGCAGCTGTCACCGGACTCTTTATGTAGTCAGACACACGGGAAACGTCGGAGTCGGACCTATAGAAAACATTAAAATATTATTTAAAATATCAAACTAAAATCCCCATTAGGTAATTTTAAAAATACATACAATAAATTTAGACTAAAACAATTTATGACAGAATAATAACAGTTACATCAGCCGACAGGCAGAAACTGGGCTCGTGGCTGAGTAGTAATTACTGTAGATAGGTAGAACTCGATCATTACTACAGCTGGCCGGCAGAAAACGGGTCCGTGGCTGAGTAGCAATCACGACGAGTTAGGACACGATAGCTACTACAGCCGGCAGACAAAAGCCAGGGCCGTAGCTGAGTAGCTATCAGGATTAGGTAGGACACGATAGCTACTACAGCCGGCAAGCAAAAGCCAGGGCCGTAGCTGAGTAGCCATCAGGATTAGGTAGAACACGATAGTTACTACAGCCGGCAGGCAAAAGCCAGAGCCGTAGCTGAGTAGCCATCAGGATTAGGTAGAACACGATAGTTACTTCAGCCGGCAGGCAAAAGCCAGGGCCGTAGCTGAGTAGCTATCAGGATTAGGTAGGACACGATAGTTGCTACAGCCGGCAGGCAAAAGCCAGGGCCGTAGCTGAGCAGTATACAACAAATTTAAAAGTTAAGAAGTATTTACTTACATGTTTAAAAGTTGTTAGTGCTGGTACCACTTGTCACTTGGAAGATACTGGAGCGAATGTAATTTATTGTTTGAAATTAATTCGTTTAAATACACAAAAAAATGCAATATCAGCATAAAAATAGATCATTTCAATTTCAGACATTAAATACATTGTATTACAGTTGTTTATAAAGATATGTCGTTTATGTAATATTAAACAGAATTGATCGCATACCGATTTTGTAAATTGCACTTTGATCATGAGTACTCGGAACCGGAAAAATAAAGCCGGCTGTTATGCATTATGATTCATAATTAAATTGATATGTATTGTTTATACGTCCTTGACCCCATTTGCGCAGCGACCTATGCTGACACACTTTAAAAATGCACGACTGCAATCTTCGCAGATGGCTCACTAGTTAACAAGTATTATTGTGTGTGTAAGATAACATTAGTATTTAAGAACCTATTTTTGTAAATAAATTCTCTTTGTACTCGGACTACAACGGTGCATCATTGCTGCTACCTGGTAACTATATTCCTCTCACTGTGACCAAGACACCCTTAGCCGTCAGGTAGGCTACTCTTGAAACAGATTTGCACTAATCAATTTCCAATAACAAATCTAAATAATGTCAAATGGTACTTTTGTAAGCGATAATAGCGTCACATTGGAATTAAATTGCGTGGAAATTGATTGAACAAATTATTATCGAGATGGCGTTCCGGAATTATCTCTACTTATCCTAATATCGATACATATTAATCGCATTGGAATTGTAATAATATTGAGTTTGCGTTCGAGAGTAACCCCCCTGTTCTGATCAGTCTTGTGAGTCTGCTTGACTGGCAGTGAGAAAATTTTACTCCGTAGCCTGTTTCCTCACCACCTTCCGTCTGTCGGTGCCTTAACAAGAGACCACAATAAACATCCACTATTAATATTCTTTTACAGTGACCACTTTACTTAATCGGCAGCTGTGTATGTTTCATTAATTTTTGATAGTATGATTGTTGAGAATATTTTACTTCACAATTACATTTATCTGGAAGGTGAAACTAACAAAAGTCAAATTAATTCTCCTTAGTAGGTTCCTGATTTGTTAAATTATCTCTTCCGTTAAAAATAAATTTGTCAGCTTGTCTTATTAAAATCGGTTTAGCAAATGTAGTTTAATTTACTACTTAAAAGGGGCTGATTAATAATGAGACGTTTTCGTTATCGCGTTGACATAAATATAGTTCAATAGAACCCTTAAATTGATGAGTGCCTCAAAAATATTATTGGGCGTTCTACTCCACCAGGAGTAACGGAGGCGAACGGAGTGAGCCGAAGGAACGGAAGGTGGAGTAGGATGCCCAATAATATCCTACTGATTTGATAGTCTTTCATTGCATCATCCACCAACGGAACTTGTATTCTAAGTCCATTCGACTCCAGAATGTTATAAATGTGGTAGTAAAAACCATCAACTTTATTCGATCCTGAGGGCTTAACCATCGTCAGTTCAAGGCATTTTTGGATAAAATATCAGCTGAATATAACGACGTAACATATTATTGTGAAGTCAGATGGCTGAGCAAAGGAAAAATGTTTAAAAGGTTTTACGAGCTTAAAAATTAAATAGCAGACTTTATGAAAATAAAAGAGAAACAACTATCTGAATTAAGTGATCCAAAATGGATATGTGACTTAGCATTTCTGGTCGATCTTACAGGCTATTTGAATGATTTAAATTTGAAACTTCAAAAACAAGGACAGTTAGTGAATGATTTGTACAGCCATTTGAAAGTGTTTCAGAACAAACTACGCTTATGAGAGTCACAGAGGGTGTCTGGTAACAGTTACCATTACAACACGCTCTCTGCGTATGAAAATATTGCTTATGCTCAATATGCTGAAGAACTCAAGCTACTGTCGGAATAATTTTCGAACAGATTTAGCGACTTCAAAAACTTACAAATAGAGTTGCTCGAGATTCAAGAAAACTCACTACTAAAATCCAAATTTGAAGACGTAGAGTTGTGCGATTTCTACAAAAAATACCTAGAAGTAGACAATTTTTCCCGCAGCTTAGAAAATACACAAGAATATTGATTAGTGCGTTTGGCAGTACTTATAAATGCGAACAGTTCTTTTCATTGATGAAAGTTAATAAATCAACACATCGTACAAGACTGACTGACGATAATTTGGAAAATTCTTTACGTCTTTGTATCAGTCGAGTTAATACAAACATCGATGGATTAGTTTCCCAAATTCAAGCTCAAGTGTCTCATTGATTTCGGTGTATTTAACTTTCGTAGTTTGTAACAATTGCAAATTTAACGATATAATAACATTGTCGTATTATTTCATGTGTAATATCTATCGCAAAAAATATTATCACTACCTTAAAATGCACTAAGTACTTTTAAACGCGGCCCGCGAACGTATTTGCACGCTGAAGTTTGGCCCTCAACATGTCAAAGGTTGCCCATTCCTTAAAACGTTACACATTTACCCAAGAAAGAGCCACCTGCTTTATGAAGTCTAAAACTAAGAACGGCAAGCTTAGTTTTCCTACGAGTGTTTAAGTTATGAAGATCTGAATTTTTAACAAATGTCTTTTCATACTTCTTGACATACATAAGGTTTTCAAAAATAAAATGTGATGCAATAGTTAATATATCGATTTTTTTAAACACTTCTTTGAGTGAGTCTCTAGACTTCAGGTTGTATATGGTGCGAACTGCCCTTTTCTGTAGAATAAAAACATCGTCAATATTAGCAGCGGAGCCCCACAACAGTAAGCTATAAGACCACACTATGGAAATAACTAAAATAAACTACTCTTGCCATCTCAACAGCAGTTAGAAGCCTTATTTTCTTAACTGCGTATGTAGCTAAACTCAGTCTTCCTGACAAGGTATCAATATGTGGGTCCCATTGTAAGCGTGAATCCAGTTTAATGCCTAGAAACACAGTAGAATCTAATAATTCAACTACATTATCGTTCATATTAATTTGTGTGCTGACCTGTCTTGTATTAGGTAAAGAAAATTTAAGACACTTTGTTTTTGTTAAATTCAGTAATAAATGATTAATAGTGAACCAATGTAATACCTTTGAAAGTGCACTATTTACATCGTCAACATTTTCAAGGCCTCTTTTAACTTTAAAAATAAGAGACATATCATCTGCAAATAGTACAGTTTCACACAAGTTTCTAACAAAGTAGGGCTGATCATTTATGTAAATCAAAAAAGTTATTTACCCAATATTGACCTTTGGGGCACGCCTATAGTTATGGGTGCTCCTGAAGACACAGCACCATAAATAACAACTTTTTGATTTCTATTCGACAAGTATAATTGAATAAGGCTCAATGCTATTTTTAGGACACAATATAGCTTTTAGTTATTAACTAAAGTTTCATGACTAACGCAATCAAATGCCTTTGAGAGATCACAAAATTGTGTTTAAAAATTGCAACTCCAGCGTCAGTTGTAGATCTACCTTTAGTAAAATCAAACTGTTTTTCATGAAAAAGTTTATTAATTGCAAAATGAGACAGTAATTGATTGTAAGTAATTTTCTCAAAAACTTTGCTAAAGGCTGGTAATATAGAAATTGGTCTAAAGTTAGAGGGGTTGTTTTTGTCACCAGCTTTTAAACAATGGAATGATTTTAACACGCTTCATTAAATTTGAAAAAGTTCCTTTTATAAGACACCTATTGAAAATATCGGCCAATTGAGGAGCTAAGCAATTAATAATTGTTTGAGCAACATTTGTAGAAATACCCCACGGATCTTCTGTATTTTTAATATTTATTGTTTTAAAAGCTTTTAAAATGGTCTCAGTGTATAAATGTGTAAAACTAAAACTGTCACCGCACTTTTCAACACTTGACTCGAGGAGAGCGACAGCAGTATGAGAGCAAGAACATATGTTACTAGTTATTTACATAGGTTTCTCACAGAAAAAATGCTTAAATGGACCAGCGACTGCGCCATCTGATATTATTTTACTATTGACTTTAAGTGAATATGAACGGTCCTTAATTTATGTTTTACCAGTTTTTTGCTTAACAGGTTTTCAATTATTATGTACCATATGTGATTCATGGGACAGGGAAGAGGTAATATTCCATGTAGTCTTTATATTGTTATTCGAAAGTGCAATTAAAGTAAAATTTGATTTTGCATTTATGCAGACCTTTTTAATAATTTTGAATAGTTTCTAACATATTCAATAAAGTTTGGATCTTTAGAAGTAGATTTTAAGTCATACAATCCATACAAAGTTCTTCTATTTGGATAAATACCTGGTATCGCCCAGTCACTGAACTTTTTCTTAGAGTTATTTAATTTAATAATTTTCTGTTTAAATGTGTTGTTAATAAATTCATCCCGAATGCAACTGAAAACTTTCGTATAAATATTATCTGCATCATCCGTACGTGATACTGAAAGAGAAGAAAGTTTTAAGTGAATATTGGTTTTAAATTTTTTCGATACTTTTTTCACTGATCGGTCTACACACTATATTTTGTATGGGAGAGAATTATGGTGCTCAATAGTGACTAATTGTCCGTTATGGTCTGAACTAACACAATTTATAATAGATTTTTTAAAAACAAGACAATTTCAAAAAAATATTGTACAAGCAAGTAACAGATGTGGATGTTATTCTAGTTGGTTCATTGAACACGTGAACTAAATAAGTTATTGATTTAAATAAGTTTATAAATCTACTGGACATAGAACAACTTTCTTACTCTTTTTACATATGATTTTTAAAACATCTTCCATAGCGGACTCAAACATTATGACAAATATTATTGGGGATGCTGAGGTTACAGCCGCTCTTGAGGACCTCCAGCTGCGTAGAGACATTGCGTCTCTCTGTGTCTTCTATAAACATTACTACGGAGAGTGTTCTGAAGAACTTTTTGATCTAATCCTTCCCTCTCCTTATCTGTCCCGGACTACACGTGGTGGTCTTAGAAACCAACGTCATACTGTGCAGACTATCAGCACTCGTACCAAAATGTTTGGTTCCTCGTTCCTCGTAAGACCATTTGGTTTTGGAATTCTCTACCGGCGCATGTGTTTCCCAGCTCCTATAGTCCCGAGTCTTTTAAGCGGGGCGGGAAACTGCATTTATGCACGACTTCATGAATGGGTGCGCTTGTTACCGTGCTTGTTCTACGGCGCTCTCATTCTTTTCGACTGCATCGGCTGCTTACCATCAGGCAGGATGTAGTCTCTAGGACGTGTCACATTAAAAGGATGTAATCGTTAAGTGTGCACAGGCGATTATTCCGAAATTATGAGGGATATCAAAAAACTTAAAACTGAAAACAAAAGTACGTTATCTGATGAGTAAAAGTAGAGTAACAAAAAGTTACTTTTTTTGTTATTTTTGTAGTGCGTTGCTTTTCAGCCAGTTCAAATTAACGCGATATTGAAACAAGATTTATTATTAGTTTGAAGTGGTAAGATACCTTATTAATCTACACGTGTATCTACTTGAAAATCATAATTATCATACGTTATCATAATAGATAAGGTAAAATGAATACTAGACCACTTAAAACAAAGAAACTAAAACCTTTCTACTAATCTCGTATGAAATGTATGGGAGTGTTTAATGTCAAAATTTTGGATACTTCTCGTTTGATTTTTAAAAAGTTATAGATGCCATTTTACTCATTAGATAACGTACTTTCGTTATCAGTTTTAAGTTTTTTGATATCTCTCATAGTTTTGGAATAATCGCCTGTGCACACTTAACGATTACACCCTGTATATATACATATATGTCGGAGGGGCGTTGAATTCGAAATAAAATTAGGCTCTCGATAAAGTCGTCTATTTTCACAATGCAACACAATTTGGTACAAAATTAATAAGATGATGAAGAGAGATTACTTTTAGGAAACGCGGCAAGTTAGATACAGCGACGTTTGACCCAAACTCAGAACCGCTCGTGACGGCGGTCTCTCCCGTAGCACCTAATGCCATCTCAAATTGACAACCCTCTGTCATGAGTCACTGTCTCTTATCAGTCAGCGACAGCTGTCAATGTCATCGCCACAGTATCAACCTCACCCAAGTGACATTGTAACTTGCCGTTTCCGTTTAATTAAATCTGACATAGCTCAATAGATGACGTGATAAGTTGGAGGAATAATACTACAACCTAGAGGGAGTATTGATGCTGTTACTTGTCTTTAAATTATAGATGTTAGAGTTAATAAAACGCAACCTACCTTTAGACAAAGATTCTTCTGTTGAAGGAATGTCTAGAAAAACTCTTATCTTTTCTGACAAGATTGGTCAGGGCCTGGGTCCGCAGCTTAAATCTAAACTCAGCCACGAGCTTATAAACTTTTGCAATCCAGGCCAAACATTCACTAATTTAGTAAGTACATTAAGCAAGCAGGAGTTGAATCATTCAACAAATGCTCTAATACTGTGTGGTGATAGTCTCACAATAAAAAAGCGTGACCTTTTAAAAAGCATAGAGAGTTTAATTGATATACAATCTAAAACTCATTGTAAAATAATAGTTTGTGCCTTTCCCTATGCCTGTAACTTATCGTGGAAACAAAACAAACAGATCTTTGATTTGAACTTACTTTTGTATAACTCCACTTATCGTCACAGTGACAGTATTGTATTTTTTGATACAAATAAATTTATATCTAGTTTTAAGTTGACTACTGATTCTATGTATTTAATATACAAAGACAGGCTACAGATAGCATCATTGCTAGCATATAATTTAAAAGACACAGTTATAAGTAGTATAACAATGTCGACCCAAAATTATCGCACTGTTAGTATTTCTACTAATGTAAATTTAGTTGATAAGTCTTGCACAACCTCTAGTTTAAACTAAGAGGTAAGACAAAAGCCAGCCCTATCCAAATTAAAATAGTTCATCAAAACATGCAGGGCCTGGCCGGCAAAGAGTTAGAAATTGAACTTTTTTTATTACATGAAGATATAAACATTTTATGTATAACTGAGCACTGGCTTAAAGATTATCAGTTAATTTTTAATATTAAAAACTTTCAGCTTTCCAGTGCTTTTACTAGAACAAATGCAATTCGCGGCGGATCCTTAATATTTGTTAATTACAGTAAACATAAGATTACGGAACGAAAGGATGTAGTTTCCCTTTCTATTGAACGCGTTATTGAGCTGTCATGTGTCGAGTTAGAGAAATTTATAATTGTTTGTGTATATCGACCTCCTTCTGGTAATTTTAGTGTCTTTGAAGCCACTATGGAAGATGTAATTAAGAAGATTTGTAAATCTAAAAAGAAAATAGTAATTTGTGGGGATTTCAATGTAAATTTATTAGACAGTCATTCAACTAGTGTAAGATTAATCTCGTTGTTTAAATCATTTGATTTGGATTACCAATTTAGAGAACCGACTAGAATTACAGCAACCACTGCAACCTGCTTAGACAATTTTTTTTTGTAACTTTGCTCCTGAGTCTAAGTTCATACTAACTAATTTATCTTCAGATCACTGTGGGCAAAAAATAGCTTTTACTGAATATGGACACCCTAACTCAGAAGAAATATCTTGTAGGCCAGTGACAGAGAAACGGGTTAAAATTTTCAAGCATAACATAACTGCTAAACTTGCATGTTTACCATTTATACAGGAAAATCCAGATGCTCTTTACAAGCATTTTTTTGATCTTATAAACGGTGAATTTAATAAAACTTTCTCTATTAAAAAGTTTAAAACTAACATTTCAATGAAATTTAGGGATTGGGCTACAGCTGGTTTGCATAAAAGTAGGGCTAAGTTGTATGACTTATATGAGCAGAAAAAATATAATAATAGTTCAAGTTTTCTAGAGTATATCAAAAAGTATTCGAAAACTTTTAGGAAGGCTTGTGCATGTGCCAAGTCATTATTTATTAGTGAAAAAATTAAAAAGTCTGATAACAAAATAAAGGCAACATGGAACTGCATAAACCGCGAAACTGGTAAAATAAAGCCACGTGATACTAAGTTTTCTTTAAGAATAGGCAATAGCTTTTTAAGTGAAGACAATAAAGTTGCTGATGCTTTTGAACATTTTTTTACAAATATACCAATTGCCACAACTATGTTACTCAACTCTTCACCAAGTAATGCAGAAATTCTGCTAAAAAAGTATGTACCCATGTGTAATGAAGTGTTCAAATTTAAACACGTAAACTGTAAAGACGTACTTAAATCCTTTAAATCTTTAAAAATAAAAAACACTTGTGATTTGTGGGATATTTCAACAAAAATTATTAATAATATTATCGAGTCCATTGCGCCTTTTCTTGTAGTCATATTCAATAGCTGTGTTGACGAAGGAGTTTTCCCAGATCTCATGAAGCATAGCAAAGTTCTGCCACTTTTCAAATCGGGTTGTAAAGATGACCCGAGCAATTTCAGGCCTATTTCGATTTTACCTACTCTTAGTAAAGTTTTTGAAAAACTTATTTTAGATCAACTCGGCTCCCACTTCGCTATAAACCACCTTTTTCACAGTGAACAGTATGGTTTTACCAAGGGAAGGTCTACTACTGATGCTGGTGTAGCTCTGCTAAAACACATATTTGAGGCTTGGGAGGGATCGCAGAATGCTTTTGGAGTGTTTTGTGATCTCTCCAAGGCTTTTGATTGCGTTGAATACAACACCCTTTTAATAAAGCTAAAACACTATGGAGTGCACTCTGATGCCTTGAAATTGATTCAATCATATCTTAGCGGCAGAATCCAAAAAGTTAGCGTGAACGGATCCATATCATCCGGATCTTCTGTGCTTATGGGGGTCCCACAAGGGTCAATACTAGGTCCATTTTTATTCTTAATCTATATTAATGATTTACCATTTTATGCGGAAAACTTTTGCAATATTGTTTTGTTTGCTGACGATACATCTTTGATATTTAAGACTGATCGAAATAAAAATAGTTTTGATGACATCAACAGTGCCCTAACAAATGTGTTGAATTGGTTTACTACTAATAATCTTCAATTAAACGCGAAGAAAACCAAATGTATAAATTTTACTCTACCTAACGTAAAGAATATTATAGGAAATAAAATTAAACTGAATGGTGAACTGTTGGACCTTGTTGATTCAACAGTTTTCTTAGGTATTACCTTAGATTCAACAATACAGTGGTACCCTCATATTAGCACCCTTGCGGGGAGACTTAGTTCAGCTGCTTATGCTGTTAGGAAAATTAGGCATTTTACAGACGTGGAAACTGCTCGATTAGTCTATTTTAGTTACTTTCACAGTGTTATGTCCTATGGTATACTACTTTGGGGTAAAGCAGCAGATATAGAAACCATTTTCATTTTACAGAAAAGAGCAATAAGGTCCATATATAACCTAGGATCACGTGACTCCCTTAAGGAGCTGTTTAAAGAAATAAATATTCTTACAGTTGCATCACAATTTATTTATAACTGTATTGTTTACGTGCGTCAAAACATTACTCATTTCAAAAAAAATTGCGATATACACAAACTAAATACTAGAAATAAGTATAAACTTGTAATTCCTAAATTTCGACTTCAGAAAGTTTATGGATCATTTATGGGACAAAGTGTCATAATTTACAATAAAATCCCGAACGATGTTATAATTTTGCCCTTTGACAAATTTAAGACACATGTTAAGGACAGACTTTTAGAAAAGGGCTATTACACTGTAAGCGATTACATCAATGACAAAAATGCATGGAATTAACATTCCTCTAGTTTCGCATACATTGTTCTAATGCGTTCATAGTGCCCAAGTAAAACTTGTAGATTCACTTTTGTTTTTATCTTTTATTTTATATAATTGTTTTATGACTATTGACTGTATAATTTGGTAACGACATATTGTTTCGTAAATGTCGTTACCTCTATATTATTATAAAGCTGTGGAGTTTGTTGTGCCCGTTCTTCTCCACAGCTAAAAGACTTCCTGAATGGGTGGGGTGGGTGGGTGGGTTCCTGTGCCTATCCATCCATCCATATAAAAAAAAAAATTGACGATTCAAAACGCTTAATTTAAGCTTACTGAATAAAGTTATTTTGATTTTGATTTTGATTTTGATGCCTTTCCAGTGGAGTAATATTACTTGAGTTTAAGAGACTGCCAGATTCAAGGTGATCTTTATTTCAGGTAAGGCCAAATACTTTCTCACTAGATCATCCAATTTTGTCTTTCTTTCCTCGTCCTAAAATTCTCTTTCGACTTCTTTCCATATAGCTTTATTATTTGTCTTCCATTTATACAGTTTAAATCCTACCTTTGCAATTAAAACTTTGATTTCCTTATAAACTTTTCTTTCTTCCTCTACTGTTTGTACTCTTGCCATAGAATCATCTACAATAAAATTGTTATTGCATTTTCAGGTGCCAGCGTGAAACCAGCTTTAACATAGTGTGCCAGTTGCGGCAGGGTATTCACAGCAACATAAGACGCAGAAGCAGTTTCGACTATAACTCTAGCTTTCTCTTCCTCTTTTTCAGATTGAATTTCTGCGACTGGTCTTTGCAAAGAATTCATTTGATTGTTTTCCTCTTGGTACAGATTATACGATTTGTATCACTTACTATGTTCGATTCGATTTCACATTGATTGATCATATTATTGTCACAGAAGTGGGAATGCATACTGGTTGAAACTTTGTGAAAATGTACTGAAAAGTGATCGAAATCGGTGTGTGTTTGTGGTGTTCGAGTAAGTATATTACTACAAATATTTATATCTGACTGTACTTCTAAGTTTTTTAAGGTTGCGATACCAATTTTTAGTTTGGTCTTATACCATATATAGATTTCATAAGTTTGGTCATAAATCTCTTCTGTAAAATAAATATTGTTTCCATCTACCGGATTTGCAATTTCGATTATTGTCTATGTGTTTACCGAACTGATGCCATTGCTCTTCTAGCAACTCTAATATAGATTTCACATAAGGCAAAGTAATACAATCCTTTGGTGATTCATTGAACTTAATTTGATATTTTTCCATTGTATTTTTGTGTTTAATTGCAAATTAATTAAATATTCCATTTTCTTATTTATTAGAGCTATTTAATTGATGACAAATCCGAAAAAACTGTACCTGTATTAACATTTTGCAACTGAGGTGGTAGTCTCACAGACACCGCCAACCAAATAAGACGTTGCCATTTCGCAATAGGGCGTGATGGAGCTCCGTCTCACTTAGTACCTTACTTAAATGGTGCGAGCCATTGAACAGTCAGACGCGAGCGGCGACACAGTGCACAGGTGTGGCTGTACAAGTTTATGGTGTCTGTCAGACGTAAGTACAGCAATAAGCGTTGATTCTATTAGACGTCACGTACCAAAAATATTTAAACTTTCATAGTGTCTTTTAGTCGTAACCCCAGTAATAGATGTATATTTACATAACGTCTCTCAGACGTAGCCACATATTTAAACTAACGTTTAAATTCAATTATTTCAGTTTTATTTTTTTAAATTTTGTTTTATTGTAACGCAACGAACCGTGTGGTGGCGACCATCAAAATAATACTACCAACCCATCTCCTCTCTTGGGTGTCGTAAAAGGCGACTAAAAGAATTAAAACCGCACATACATACAACAGCTTATAGCGGCGATGGGTTTACCACCTGTCACGCTAAGCACATGTGCAGTTATTGCTTGGTGAAACGTGGACTGCTTTTGTGGTTCCTATTGCCTAGTCCTGACTGGGTTAGTCAGGGGATAATAGTGGAGATTATATGTATATGTATGTATTTATGTAATTTTGTGTTTTCGAATACAGAAATATCATACAGAATACTAAATGTTGCAGATGTCGAATTCAAGTAGTCAAGAGGCTAGACCTACCAAGCAAGGTTTTAAAGAAACACCTAAAAATAATGAAGAGCAAATAGAAAAATGGCTTTTAGAAGAGGACACATATGGAGTTTAGCAATGTTGACGATTCAGTCGAAGATTCCGACATCGAAATTGAAAATATACAAGACCCAGAGGAATCAAGAATTGTGAGCGAAAGTGAAAAAGCGAGTGTCAGGAAAGACGAAGCTAGTGAGAGAGATGAAGAAGAATCTAGTAAAGGGACGAAGAAGAAGAGAATGAGAGCAAAGATAACCAGCCGCTCGGCTTTCTTGCTGTACAAACAAGTAATGGAACTGTTACGTTGTAAATTCAGGGCCCTGTCTGCCTTTACTAATCTACAAAAGGGTTCGCAATAATTGAATAATAGTTACCTGAAATCATTGTTGATAAATGATCAGATATCCAAAAACATTAGTCATTGTAGCTTGTTTGAATTAAATCCATTTTTCTTCACATTAAAGACATGAAGAGTAGTGATATTATTGGGAAGTCTAGCTCAAAAATCAACACAACCACGCTCACTTCGTTCGCTGCTTCACTTCGTTCCGCGGTTGTGTTGATTTTTAAGCCAGACATCCCAATAATATTTCCATAAAACCACTTTAGAACGATCAATCGATCGCTGCCTGATGCAAATATTTAAAAAAAGACGCTGATGTTTGAAATATTATTGGGATGTCTGGCTTAAAAATCAACACAACCGCGGAACGAAGTGAAGCAGCGAAATAAAATTAATGTTCCGTTCAACCGATGGCTATCATAAATAAAGCACGCAAATCTTCTGTCAAATAAAACTAAACTTACATGCCGTATGGTAGCCGCAACAAAACAGCACTTTCAACTCTCTATAGCACTGTTATTCATATTAATCCTTGAAATATTTAGTTTCTGTCCCAAAAAAGGGTTGTAGAGGTTTAGCACTACTACAAACTGTACATTAAGACTTAAAAAATGACATAACACAACACAAGCAATGCGCTTGAGACATCGACAACTACAATGATCAATTAACTCGATTCTGCTATGATCGCCCTACGTACCAGTAAAGCGGAGTTCACAATATGTAATTTATTTAGATAACATCAACCTATTTTTAAGCATATGGTAGGCATATTACGTTCGGTAAAAATAAAAATAAAGGATAACCTGTACTTATGCAGTCCCACTGTTGAGCAAAAGCCTCAATTATTGGAAATAAGTTGGCGCTATAATTTAGGAGTATGCGAATAAGCATTCACCATGATTACCAAATGCCGCTTGGTGATCACAAACCCATCGAAAAATTATGATAAGTAAATATATTTTTTGTTCGATCGGGAGAATTGAACTCGCGACCTGATTTTGTGTAGAATTAAAATGATCAATATCATATTAATATGTTTGCCTATTTATTTCTCCACTACAACAAATCTGACTGCAATATATTTTTGTTTTGGTTGAGAATATTCAAACTTTGCTCATAGTTTTAGAATAAATTACTGTAAGTAGTAGAATAAATAATAATAAACGATTGTATTTTAACGTTGTGCACTTGCCTTAATGTTGTATGTTACAGTCACTTGACTGAATATAGGTTTTAATGAAGTTATATAAAACTAATTTATATAAAACTAACATTTAATGTGGAAATTTAATGTATTTAGTTAATAAGACACATGTTGCTTAATGAGGATATAAAACATCATAAAAAACATATATTATTACTATCCTTACCTTAATTTATTATCAAAGTATGTTACACCATTTATTTATTTATAGGGTTAAATAAATCTGATGAATAAAGTTGTTTTTAATGCAGACATTATTGAAATTTTATTTTATCACTTTTACTGTAACATACAGGAACAATGCAAAAGGAACAATGCAAAAAGCCCTGCAGTGCGGGCGGGCTCATCCGCTCAGCTCGCCACCAGGAGCGCGATGTCAAGTAAGCACTTTTTGTGGGAACATGATTTTGCATTGCATAGGTGTTTTATTCATTGCGTTTGTATTTCAATCATTGCATTATTTCTAAACGTAAGGTGAGAATCGTAGAAACATCAACTGGTTCCGTGCACACCAAAAAAACAATTTATGAGGATTTCAATATCTTTGCATCAGCCATTACTGCAACACGAATTTTTAGTTTTATCTAGATGAACGATAGTAGTAGTGTACAATTGAGAGCAAATATGTAAAATGTAACCATTTTATCAGGTAGTGGTACCAGTGATAAATACTTTTACCTTTAATCATTCGAAAAAAAATGTCAGCCACTGACTATGAGTTTGACAACAATTTAACATCTGCTTCTTAGCTTTATCATCAGCCTATAAACGTCCCACTGATGGGCACAGGCCTCTCACGTGGACAATAGCACGTGGGGTATTGGGCCATAACCCCCCACGTTGGTCCAATGCGGATTGGGGGGTTTTAACGACTGCCATCTTACGATAACAACCGGGACCAAAATATTCACCTACCCAACACTACAATAAATCTGACTGCAATATATTTTAGTTTTGATTGAGAATATTCAAACTTTGCTCATAGTTTTAGAATAAATTACTGTAAGTAGTAGAATAAATAATAATAAACGATTGTATTTTAACGTTGTGCACTTGCCTTAATGTTGTATGTTACAGTCACTTGACTAAATATAGGTTTTAATGAAGTTATATAAAACTAATTTATATAAAACTAACATTTAATGTGGAAATTTAATGTATTTAGTTAATAAGACACATGTTGCTTAATGAGGATATAAAACATCATAAAAAACATATATTATTACTATCCATACCTTAATTTATTATCAAAGTATGTTACACCATTTATTTATTTATAGGGTTAAATAAATCTGATGAATAAAGTTGTTTTTAATGCAGACATTATTGAAATTTTATTTTATCACTTTTACTGTAACATACAGGAACAATGCAAAAAGCCTCGCAGTGCGGGCGGGCTCATCCGCTCAGCTCGCCACCAGGAGCGCGATGTCAAGTAAGCACTTTTTGTGGGAATATGATTTTGCAATTTTTGAATTTTTAGTTTTATCTAGATGAACGATAGTAGTAGTGTACAATTGAGAGCAAATATGTAAAATGTAACCCTTATATCAGGTAGTGGTACCAGTGATAAATACTTTTACCTTTAATCATTCGAAAAAAAATGTCAGCCACTGACTATGAGTTTGACAACAATTTAACATCTGCTTCTTAGCTTTATCATCAGCCTATAAACGTCCCACTGATGGGCACAGGCCTCCCACGTGGACAATAGCACGTGGGGTATTGGGCCATAACCCCCCACGCTGGGCCAATGCAGATTGGGGAGTTTTAACTGCCATCTTACGACAACAACCGGGACCAAAATATTCACCTACCCAACCCTAAAGACAATATGATAAGAAAAAACGTAGATATATAATGGAGGTTTGATTGCTAGGTAATTATCAGTATTTCACTGTCGCTACTCCGCTGTACAAAGTGATCTGTCTTCGTGAAGTGAAGTGTCTTCGGATATTCAACAATTCACAACAAGTGTTTGTGTGTCGTTACTCCGCTCCCTGGCCTGCAGCTGCTCGACAAATTCGTCATCAGTCGCCTTCAGTCTTCAACAATTCGCATCAAGTGTGTTGATATAATGTTCGTAAGTTTTTTTTTAATATAATTTTTTTACGATTTCAATCTGGCGGCCGGGTGGTCGAGTGGGCAGCGGTCCTGACTACGCAACCCACGGTCCCCGGTTCGAATCCCGGAAGAGGCAAATGTTTGTGTGGTGAGCACGAGCATTTGTGACCGAGTCATGGATGTTTATTAGTATTTATGTATGTTTATCCGATATTCAGTCACCATAGTTCGGGCTATACTTAGTTTTGGGCTGAATGGTTAGTGTGACAACTATGAAATTTATTTAATTAATGTTTGTGTTTACTACCTATGTATTTACTACTAGTAGAAACGTATTGTATTGTTTTCTTGTTTGTTTTTATATCCGTTGGATATAATTTAGTGTTCAATTTATGATTTGTAAATTATATGACGTGTTACTTGTATGTCACTCATAAATAGTTATGCAATTGCATAATATAAACCTAATTTACTAATTAGTGTTTTATTATTTTAGGTCTGAATCCCAGTACATCTCCCGTAAGCGCAATGCTGCCGCTTTCGAGTCGGACGAAGAGTCCAACGTTGACGATTTGGACTTGGATGTCAACCGGTAAATATCTAATTATCTACACGACAAAACAATAAAGTGTGAACGTGCTAGCAGTATATTATCTTTATTTAACACTTTATTTCAATTATTTCAGATCTACAAAAAAACGGCAGCGAAACCTAAAGAAAAAAATGCACGTGTAACTAAGAAGAAATCATTGAGGTTAGTATTATAAAATGTAACAAGTTTATTTAACCGAGTCCAATGAACAACTTATTTTAATAACATTGTCTCATTGTCTTAAGGTACAATAAAGTTTGTGCGCAACTAAGGTGCAGCCGCAAGGCCCACAATCACTTGAATCACGCGCACTAAGGCGTTGGCAGCCCATGGGCTGCACATTAGTGCACACAAACTGGCTTTGCGGTGTCTTCTCTAGTTTATTGTACCTCAATGGTTATGATATTACTTTATTTGCGGTTTATACCGAGGTCAAGATTGTAGTGATAACTTTCTATCAATGATAGAGGCCTTTGTCCCGCAGTAGGTCAGTACCTATATAGACTGTTTACTTTATTATATTTTGTTTTATTTTTTGTTACAGTCCTGCTGCAGACGAAATTGCACAACAGTCACAACCGTCACAGTCATTGATTGCTGACCTCTTCGGCGACGAAGAGGAGCCGGCAAGAGCACCTAAACCGTCGCAGCTGTGGTCGTCGCTGACAAAGCGCGTAGCAGGCGGCGTCCTGCGCCAGGCCGCTCTGCTGGAGGGGGACCTATTTTTTGAAGTACGCGCATACCAAGTGGCCGACATTGTCGATGTCAACTCACGTGACCGTTGGGAGAAGGCGAGCGCGCATCTACGGCTGCAAGTCCACCCACATTCAGCAGAGTGGAGCTTAATTAAAAAATTATTTACTGAAGGTAAAAAGAAATTTGATAAGGAGGCAGTGTTTTATGGGGACAAAACGAAATAAATAATACTTAATGTATATTTCTTACACTTCCTCTATTCGAATTTCATTTAATTTTCAATTGGTTTAAAGACATATTACTTAATCATATAATAGTATATAATTTTGTTTAATTATAATAAGGATATACAATTGTAATTGGTGGGAGTGGAGTTTGATTAAACAATTATTCACAGAAGGTAAAAATAAATTTGATAAGGGGACAGTGTTTTTTGGAATCAAAAATAAATAAATAATATTTCTTACACTTCCTCTGTTCAATTGTCATTTTTTTGTCGAAGTAAAGACATTATTATAATATAATCTATTAGTATATAATTTTGTTCAATTGTAATATGTAGGTGTATAATTAATTGTAAGTAAGTAAGTAATTAAAAATAATCTAAGTATAAAAATATTATTGTTTATACCGTATCTTAAATACGTTGAAGTTAGGAAAGAATGATATAATTCTAATAAAGTAGTTATTGTTTTAAAAAGTCCTAATTTTTTATTAAAAAACATGAGTAAAATTAATGATGTTTTTTGCTCAGATTGTCAGATACTAATACAACGTATAGCTTTACCAGGACATTTACGTAGCATCATTCATAAAAATAACTCCGAAATCTTAGTTGAATCCGGAATTGAGAAAATTAGCTCCGCGTTCCGCAGTCGGATTGCCTCGTATCGCGTACGGGACCAAGTGTCTCACGGCACGCCGACGCCGGCGTCGGCGGCGGCGTCGACGAACATATCGCCCGCGCGCTATTTGCACGCCTGCGCTGACAGGCTGCGACGCCTGCTCGATACAGCGCTCGCGACCTATACCAAAATAAGGGTAAACATAGAGATATTTATCCAAGTTACCTTGCCTAAAGACGATACTATAGAAATTAAATCATTCGCCACTCAAAATATATCTTTACATCAAAGTAATGATTTCAAAGAATTTTTACAAAAAATTACAGATGTCCTTAGTAAAAAAGTGGATGAATTTCAAGAGAAAGATAGCGGTTGGTCTTTGTTAAATATTTTGTATGTTGAAGTGAACATTAATAAGTATTCCCCACTAAGGGGTTCATCTTTTATGGAATTACCTAAATCAATAAAAGCCAAAAAGGCCTGCATAAATGTAAGAAATAATGATGATTATTGTTTTGCGTGGACAATTATGGCTGCGTTATACCCTGCTAAAAAAAATGCTTGCCGTGTGAAATCATACCCTCACTTTAGTACAGTGTTAGATTTGAGTAATATTACGTTTCCAGTATCCTTAACTGACATTAAGACATTCGAAAATAATATTAATAATTTATGGATTGAACATAAATAAAATTACAAGTCCGTTGTACAAAACAAGTTCACGTAAAACACACCATATTAACATGTTGCTATTACAAAATAAGTCCATGACCCACTATTGCCTTATAAAAATTTGCCAAAGTTACTGAGAAACCAAATTACGAAGCATCATGGTAAAATTTACTTTTGCGATGATTGTTTAATGTTTTTTAAAACTGCCAGTGTATACGAACAACATGTCTGCGGTGGTGTTTCGACTGTTTTACCTGAGAGTGGCACTATTCTTCAATTCCAAAATTACCAACGTATGCAAAATGTACCTTTTGTAATATACGCTGACTTTGAGTCATTTTTACTGCCGTGTGATGAAAACCTAAAAACTGGAAATTGTACTTTGAATATTGAAAAACATATACCGGCCGCTTTTGCTTATTATATTGTTTGTAATTATGATAGCTCGTTAAATCGTTTAGTATCTTACCGTGGTAAAGATTGCGCTGAAAAATTTGTATTTCTTTTACAAAAGGATGTAAAAGCTCTCTATAACATACTTTGTGATAAGTCAGAAAACCCTGAACCAATTATACTAAATGATGATGATAAAATAAGTTTTAATAGTGCCGAATACTGTTATTTGTGTTCTAAATTATTAATATCGGACAAAGTGAAAGCTCATTGTCATTTTACAGGAAAGTACAGAGGCGCAGCGCATTCCTATTGCAACCTCAAATTTCAGTTGCCTAAATTTATTCCCGTGTTTTTCCACAACTTGGCAGGTTACGATTGCCATATGTTTATTCGTGAGCTAAGTCTAATACCAGGTGCAATCAAAGTTATACCGAAAAATAAAGAAAACTATATTTCATTTACTAAATTTATACATATTTCAGATGACAAATTTGCATCAGTGCGATTTGTCGATTCATTTAAGTTCTTGGGTGCAAGTTTAGAAGAGTTAGCAAAAAATTTAGAGGAAAAAGATTTAACAAATCTTTATAGAAACTGTAAACATCGAAAGCAATTTAATTTGTTACATAGAAAAGGTGTCTACCCCTACGATTATATGACTAGCTGGGACACGTATGAAGAAACTAGTCTACCACCAAAAGAAAGCTTCTTCAGTAATCTTACAAATGAGTTTATATCCGAGTGTGACTATAAACATGCTAAAGAAGTTTGGAATTATTTTAACATAAAAAACCTTGGGGAATATACGGATTTATATGTTAAAAGCGACGTATACTTTTTATTACTTGCAGATATTTTTGAGACTTTTCGTAAAACATGTAAAGAAAATTATTCTTTAGATCCCTCATTTTATCTTACTGCTCCGAGCCTTAGCTTTGATGCAATGCTTTTGAAAACAAAAGTTCAACTAGAACTTATATCGGATTTAGAAATCATACGCATGATACAAAAAGGCATTCGCGGGGGTATTTGTTTATGCTCGAAAAGATATGCTAGGTCCAATAATAAGTATACAGTAAATTTTGACTCTACTCAACCAAGTAATTATTTAATATATATTGATTGTAACAATTTATATGGATTTGCAATGTGTGGATATTTATCTCACTCTCAATTTACTTTACTTAATAAAGAAGAAATAAGTCAACTACAAATAATGAATGTTCCAGACGACAGCAATTACGGATACGTTTTAGAAGTAGATTTGGAATATCCAGTAAAACTACATGATTTACACAATGATCTTCCATTATGTGCAGAACATTTTGCCCCTCCCGGTTCAAAATGCAAAAAACTTATACCGAATTTCTATGACAAGTTTTATTATGTTATACATTACATTAATTTAAAAACATGTTTAAAACATGGCATGCGTCTAAAAAATTTTCACAGAGTTATAAAATTCAAACAAAGTCCTTATTCAAAAAAATATATTGACTTAAACACGGAGTTACGACAAAAGACGAACTCGTTGTTTGAACAAGATTTTTTCAAACTGCTAAACAATAGCACCTTTGGGAAAACATTGAAAGACACAGAGCTCCGAGTTGACGTGAAGCTGGTAACTCAGTGGAATGATACTAGAAACAAAACAAAAAATATTACTCTGCTGAACAACTCATTGCGCGTCCTAATTTCTATAGTGCTAGCATTTTTGGAGAAAATTTGGTAGCAATTCAACTAAAAAGAGAAAAGGTTATTTTATATGAAATTAAAAAAATTTACAAACGTAATATATCTCTTTGCTATACGGACACGGACAGTTTATTATATTCTTAATAGAATATAATAAACTGTCCGTTTAAAGTACACAAGATTTTTATTCTGACTTAAAGTCTAACTTCTTACAATATTTTGATACTAGTAATTATCCATCAACAAACTGTTACAATATTGCTCTAAATAATAAAAAAGTTCCTGGGCTCTTTGAAGATGAGCTAGGTGGAAAAATATTGTTAGAATTTGTTGGACTAAGATCATAATTGTATAGCATAAAAACAAATGAATTTGAATATAAAAAAGCAAAAGGCGTTAAGAAACCGGTCACCAAACAATTGCAATTTGTTGATTACGTAAACACTTTGTCATCTGGTTCGGATTTAAGAAGAAAAAACCTTTATTTTAAATCTATTAAACATGAAGTTTTTACACAGGAACAAAACAAAATTGCTTTATCCAGAAAAGATGATAAGCGTTTTATTCTAAAAGATAATGTAACGACTTTGTCATGGGGACATATTCAATAACTCCTTAATTGATAAATGTATGCCTAGTGTTAGTTTGTTACCTCCATGTTATAGATTAATGGAAATTTATATCGATTTGTATAGAAATGACACTAAAAAATAAAAACTATGTAATTAAAAATTTGTGTGCCTGTAATTTGTCTTCTACCTTTAACCTGTATTTATCTTAATTGTTATTACTTACCTGCTACGCCTCGGTTGTCGTAATACCAGACACAATAGATAATGGTATTGTCAATGACACATAAATGTGTCGTCCGGTAAACAAAAGGTTAAATACTTATGTAATAAATTTTCTGTTAAGAAATTGTGCACCTGTAATTTGTATTTATCAATATTGTAATTGTATATATATCTAAAATAATAAATTACCTATTTAAAATTTGATGTTGCATTCATTTCTACCGCCTTTTACCACCCCACACCTTTCGCTGCCTATTTTATTGTCATATAACTGGAAGCAATAGACGTGTGTTCCTATGCTTGCGCAATGCCACACATGCAACTTACTCTTAACCGCAAGCTTGCAATAATACAAGTTCTGACATGAAACAGTAGCATACAAAACGCGCTTGACGTCATGGTACCTTATCGCTAAATGCTAAAAGTGCAAGCTGGCAATTTGCAGGTTCTCACTTGAAATTGTTGTATCGAGCAAAAATGCGCTCTGTTTTATATACCTAGAAGCGATAAGCGTTTGTTTTCATGCTTGCGCAACGCGCACGTGCAACTCTAAATAGCAAGCTTGCAATAATGCAGGTTCTGACAGTTCAACAGAACTTTATCGCTAAAAGACATAACGAATTTTTCAGTTCAGTCCGCGATCTCGTTCCGTTCACTTCATTAGTTGCTCAAGATGTCTAACCAGATAACACAGTGTGCAAGTGTTATTACTATGGATAATATCAAAAAGGACCTTCCTAAATATGTTATGAAAGTTCAGATTCTAGAAGGTATCGACAAGTCTGACGAAATTGAGTTCCAAACTCGTGCTAAAACGCAGTATATAGTGTACAATCACCAGGACGAAGTGCTATTAAATACGTATCAGTTAATGTGCGACATTAATGCGGAAATTGCAGCACGCAACGAGAGACATCTGGGCTTCTAAATTTTACAATAATTTGGGTGTGTATTAATTATTATTAGTTTTTTCATATTGCAACGAGACTTGTTCATAACTCTATATATACACGTACGCGACGCTGCTCTATACATAACGTACCACTCTTGTTTAAAATTGTAAGAAATCTTTTTTTCTATATATTTAAATGTAAATTAAAAAATTAAAAATATGTTGAGTGTATGTATATAGTTCAATAACCATATTTCATTTTTTTTTTCAGAAAATGGATTCTGTCGACTTGTGGTACCCATGCGCTCAAAGATATGACGATTTATGTGACAACGAAGTGGCTGAAAGGCAAATTCCTGATGTTCCTACTCCGCCAGCTACACCTGGACTAAATGCAGATGTCAAGAAAAGAAAACAGCAGCGGAAAAAAGCAATTACAAAGGTGCCATCCTCATACGTGGTTTCAAAAACACTTAAAAGGGTGCACCGTCTGATCAAGATTCAAATATACGACCTTGATGGTACTGAAACAATACCGGATGAAAAAAACATTGTTGTTAGTGCACAGTATTCAGTTTGTGATTTTGTGGATGAAATAGTGGACATGACCTAAAACCTAGTAAATAAAATTTGTAAGAAAATATGTAATGAATCTATTTAATCAATTTATTTTACTCAATTTTGTGTGTGAGTGTGTAACCGTAATGCATTACTTTTCTGTAATATTATGATTAAAAATTTGTAAATAAAACAATAAAACTATACTTACTTATAAAAATTAAACAATAACTGTTCAGTATTGGAATTAGGTGTTAAATTGTGCTATATTTTGTAATTATTCTTTATTACTAATAATTGATTTTGTTTATTCATATTTGTTTATTATAATACAATAATATTTATTAAGAAAATATATTGTAATGAATCTATTTAATTAATATTATTTTAATTTACTAAATTTTGTATGTGTAGTGTAACCATAACGAATTACTTTTCTGTAATATTTATTATTTACAATTTGTAAATAAAATGATAAAATTATACTTACATATAAAAATTAAACAACAACTGTTCAGTAATTAGTTGGTAAACTGTGCTGTATTTTTGTAATTATTCTTTAATATGAATAATTGATTGTGTTAAGGTATATATGTTTATTATAATAAAATTATTTCTTATTAAGTAATATTGTCGTTTCAATTTTTTCTACTATTTACTTATTTTATTTTATTTCATTCAGTAAATCCACTTCTATTTTTAAGAATAAAAATAAAAGAAATTTCATTGCTTAGCTATTTCATTTTTATTACAACAACAAAAAACATTATTTAAATACTTACATTATTTTCAATACACCATTTATTATTATCTATCAACCATTTCTTAATACATATAACACAATATTTCATATGGTTAAAACAATTGTATGCAAACATATCTTAACAATAGAGTTTACTTAGTGTTTCTAAATTAGGTAAACCTTTATTACTTATATCTAAAACATTCTCATGTCCACATAATTCTCGGACCCACTTAACTTTTTCTTCACCTTTCACAATGATTTTGCGCTCATTCGAGTATGGTTTGAAAAGTCTTTTAAATTCTTTGTAGTCAATATGTCCCTCGCTCCATCGGTATCCTCTGTTTCTCTCTATCCACCAAACGTTTTTCCTTTCTTCAAGAGTCAGAGCAGAAAATGGAAATGGTGGTTTTATTAAGAATATTTGAGTGTGCACTGATGTGCCTATTACTAATTCTTTTAATATCAATTCATTATTTTGATCTTTGAAACCTTGCACATCTACAATAATACTAGTAGTATCGTTATTCATGATAGTTTTTTAACGATGCTGCTAAGTGGTTTATATTCAAATATACTATCGTTCAGTATAAAACAATATGCAGCAGTCTGATCAGGTACTTCTTGATCACTCGTACGTCAATCGATCCCTTTAAAGTTTCGTGTTGGCGAGAACAGTCAATGACGAATAAAGGAGCAAAGTCTTTAAAGTCCTTCAAACTTAACAACGGCTCCGCTCGACGTCCGTAATAACACTGTTGATACATTAATGAAAACATATTGTTAGCAAAATATATATTCAACCCTTCATACGGGTAATACGATGTATTTAAAAAGACTCTAACGTCGCGTATATAGCAGTGATCGAACTCTGCCATTGACATTTCCGCATTATTTTTACGGTTAGTTTGTAAAGCAATAACAACGTCTCGCGGTTTCTCAATTTGCGATGAAGTTTTGATAGAACAAGTATGTTTACGTGATTTAGGTAGTAATGGATATTCATACAAGTCCCAATTACGAAATGCCACTGTTATAGCACGATCCTTTTCTAAGTGTTTTAATAAATTAATTCTTTCGCGGTCTGACACTTTTTAACGTGAGGAACTCTCCAGACAATTTTATTTATAATTATATCTTTCACATCTTCCCCGGAATTTAATTTTAAGGCGTTGAGATTTGTATTACTTCTCAATAATACCAACTCATGTTTACAGTTTATAATATTTTTTCATAATCTTCTGCAAAACCTAATACTTTATTCAGGGGTATAGAAGCTGAAAAGACTCCGTTACTAACAGTGGTCGAACCTGTGGGAGACCAGCCCCAAACGCTTGCGCATTTGGACTCGTTTGCATTCAACGAAAGATAAGATTTTATTGTTGTGGTAACTCCTGCATTTTTAACTTTATCTATTTCTACTCCGTTTAGTTCATATCGAATGTCTTGAAAAAGAAATAAAGCGGGGCTATTTACAAAATGCATACTTGGTACTCTATCGTTTTCCTTGGTAATGCTGTTATGCTTAAACACATCGACTCTGCCTTCAATATACAAACTGCTGAGTGCTAGCAAAACGTACAGGTCTTGCTGATTTATCGAGATCCGTATTTCATCATTCTTTTTGAAACTTGTCACGTATGGTTTGTCCGAATGATATTCAAAACTTTCAATGCTGTTATCGTATGAAACCGGATGAGATATATTTATAATATTCATTTTAACGAACCGAGAAACTTTAAAAATTCTTTATTGGTTTTAGTTAGCTTCTTTTTAAACTGAGGTGGTGCTCCTCTATGAAATGATCTTTTAGAACTGACTCGAATAATACAAGCAGATGCGTTTTTATTGAAATTTAGCATATTTTTTTTAAGTGTACAAACACAGCTGTACTTCTTCACCGTGTAAGTTGATTTGCTTATTTTCAGCGTCTAATAGTCTTATAGCACTTATTGAACTTTGATTGACAGGAAAGTAAATTAAGTTTTTAGGTATTTCAATAATTCTATAACCAGGTGGTACGTTTGGTACAAATTCATAAATTATATGACTTGCTTTCCCGTTCACCAATGATCCACTGATTACATCGCATTCGATGCGTACGACAGTTGTTGGTAAAATGCTGACAGGATACCGAGATTCGGTAATTATATTAGCCTTAACGGGTTCCATACCAAAACCCCAAACTTTGCCAAGTGAGTCTTTTTTATCAAAGTTAACATTTTCCGAACAGAAAATACTAGTTTTCATTGTATTATTATTGCAAGTCAATTTCAAAGCAGCATTTTTAGTGTTACTTTTAAGAAAATCGCAAATATCTTGAAGTTCATAGGATCCTTCAGTCATTTGGATGACTTCATTTTTGCCAAAATAAAATTTATTGTTTCTTTCATCTATATTAGGAATTGAATTAAAAGTAGAAAAGTATAAGAGCCCACACTCATATTCTCCGCGTAGTTGTAAAGTAGGGGAATAGTTTGTTGTCAAAGATTCCCCCCTGCCAGTTATCGACACAGTGAAGGACATTTGTGTACTAATACTTTATTTTTTGCGTTCTTAATATATATGTCTTTTCCAATAGTCTCTTAAAAATTTCAAACAAAGGTGACCGCAGTTTATTGTACCAAACGCTTGATACTGAAAGTAATTATAGTTTATCGAAATACACCTTAAATAATTAATTAATTCTAATGGCGGCTTTAAATTACCAAAACTATCACAATATTCACAGTAACCATTTTCCTTAACGTAGGCTACCCAGTGAGTTCCAGGATTCTGAGAACTATCTAAATTTACAATAGCACACTCTATTTTTCTTGGTTTAGATGGAAGTGAATCTCTCATGAAAACTCCTCGAAAGTACGGAATGTCAGTAGCATGCTCCAAAATATCTAAGTTTGTAAGAGGTCGCCTGGGCAGCCGTTTAATTAGTTTTTTGAAGGATTAAAGGTCGTTCAGATTCTTGAAGGTTCTTTTGAGCAACCTTGGAATCATTAACGGCCTTTGCTATACCTGCAGCGCCTCCAGCAAGAGAACCTAGAGCTGACAATCTAGCAAAAATGGGAATAAGTGATAAAAAGCCTCCAATTTTTGGTAGAGGAATACATCGCAGTAAGCGTATTCCTTTCTTATTAGTAAACATTTTTTTCGCTGCTGCATATGCGTATTTTATAGCAGTACGATTATCTTTACATTTTAATTTTTTTATTTGTTTATGTATTTTTTTCACGGTGGCCATAAACGGACGACGCACTCTAGCACCAGATTTAAGTTTTGCTTTCATTGCATTTTTCACAATACATGAAGCGAGTTTTTCACCTCTCCCAGCATCTTTTGATTTTAATCTATTCTTTGCCATTTTCAAGAGCTCTAAATCAGCTTTATGTCGAATCTTTATATCCTCGTTATTGTATGCAATATCGTGATGCATACAAGCTTCATCCAATTTATTTACTCCTCGATCACCCTTTAGTAACCGTTGCTCTAATTTAGTTCCAGGTCCGCAATAATTATAACCAGGAAAGTGAAGCTCAAACGGTAATTTGTTGATCAAATTGTTAATAACACCTCTGCCTTCCTTCATTGGTATTTGTATAATGACTGCGTGAGCTATAACTAATAATTTATATTACAAAACTAAAGCACGATTGTCTACACAGCTGTTCTCATCATCACTGAGGCCTAACCATTTCACAAAAAGATTATCACCTTTTCTTTTAATTACTTTTTCAATAAGCTAAATATCCGGAAATTTTGTTCTTTGTAATTCATACTCGTAGAATGACCCTAAAATTATCTGTTTATGTTTATCTTCTAAATGGTACTCGTATGTTGGTGGATTCGTATAATTTACCTTAACTATAACGAATATTTCCGTTGACCAGTTAGGAGTATATCCTTTGTAAAAATCTCCCTTGTATTTACTAATGCGAACATGATCACCAACTTGAAACTTAGGTTTCTGAACAGCCTTGTTACATCGTGTTTTGATAATATTGGACCTGATAACCATATGGTTTGTTTTATTGACATCGACGGGCTTAAATTTTGTTATTCGATGAGGAGTATTGTTATAGTTTTCGACAACTGAGTTTAAATTTTGACCTAACCATTGGTAATGACCGTTTAAGCTGAATAGTTTGAAGAGGTGAGATTTTAACGTACGTATGACTCGTTCTACAATAGAAGCTTTTTTTACAGAGTGGGTAGAATAATGATTGATTTCATATTTTTCTAGCAATTTCTTAAAAGTATAATTATAAAACTCCTTGCCTAAATCAGTTTGTAGATGTTTAGGTGTTCACGACGAAGTAGTTAAAATCCCTTGCATTGCATTTGTAACGCATTTTTTTTCTTTTGATTTTTAAGGACTTATCCATACGTACTTTGATAAAGCATCTATTACTACTAAAATATATGTATGATTTTTGTTAAACTGCGAATATTTCTGCATATCTATAAGGTCAGCTTGTCACAAATCATCAATTCCTTTTATTATTGTACATCTACGAGGAAAATTTTTTCTTGCTGCTTTGTGGAGTTCGTCGACTATGTCTTTTTTACTCATTTTTTATTTAATTTAGCTTCAATCAAATAATCCACTTCTGTTTTTGTATAAAATAAATTGGTTCAACGATCTGAAGTAACGCTTTCCAAGTTTTTTAAATATAGCTTGACATGAACAAGCACTTTTTCTATTTCATTTTCTAGTTCTTGGACTCTCTTATCCATATAAGCTTTATTCACTGCTTCATCGTCTTCATTTGGAGTTGTTAGACCTTTTAATTTTGATGAATTTAAATCGTAGTGCCCTTTTTCTGTTTTTACTAATGTATAATTGAGGGTATTATTATATTCTTCTAATCTTAAACGTTTATGAACGTGGTGACCAAACTTGTCTATATTCATTGCAGTCTTGATGCGTTGTTCCCTGTTAGTTTACTGCTTAATTTACCTGAGACACGCTTCTTATATTCTATGTTTATGATACCAGCTTCATACAGTTCTTCAATTATGGTTATGATTTCGTTATTTACTCCTGTGTTACCCGCGTCCCATGATGCAATTATTAATTTTAACCGTTCGACCAACTCGTTGGGATCGTCCCAATATATGTAATCAGTATTCTTCTATAGTTCTTTCATAAGTTTATTACCTTTTCCCTGTAAAAGGCTTTTCCGTGTAATTTTACACTTAAAAGAAAGAATACCAATCGCCGCCCCTCTCTCCGTCCGGTGGGCGTCGTAAGAAGCGACTAACGGACTCTTTCGAGCGATGATCTGCTCCACTGGTGGTAGGGCTTGACCCGTCTGGTTGGTGACCACCGTACGCATGGTGTAAAACCCGTCAAGTGACTGCTTGTCGGTCGCGTTTCGGGATCAGCCAGCGTATAACCAGAGCTCGAGAGGATGATGCTGCGATGTATTTGGTATGTGGAGGCTTCCGTCAAACCAGTGCCAGGAGGACTTTGTTAACCTGCCGACCAGGGAGACCCGTAGAAACGGTTGTCCCGCTGGCCGCCCGTGGCACAGTACAGGGGCCCAAGCGAGCCTAACCAGCTCGTGAGGCTGCCTCACCATGCCACGCATAATCTCGGGGTGGTCCGTCGTGCCGGTTGGTGACCGGAAGGTGGGGTCCCGGCGGCCATTCCCGGGGGGGTTCGGGGGCCCTTCCGTTCGGCAGGTTAATAATACTCGTCTGTGGGCAAATTCCTGGGGAAACAGGCCACCACACTTTGACCATTCGCATCGCGGCATCATTTTCTCGATTCACGCCTCTCTCTTTCCACTCCTAAAATGACAGCGCCTAACAACAAAACTGGTATTATAGCGGTGCACACCACCACCACAACCTTACCGTTTGAGGTGGAGTTCGCTAACATCCGCGGACTCCATGCAAACCTCAATGCCGTCCACCACCATCTCGAGACGGCACGGCCAGCAATGTTGTTCTTGACGGAGACGCAAATAATCCGCCCAGCTGACACCACCTACCTGAACTATCCCGGCTTTATGCTTGAAGAATCCTTCAAAGTCAAAGCCGGAGTTTGCTTATTCGTTCGGGCGGATGTTTGCTGTCGCCGTCTGCGCTGTCTGGAGGACCCTTCCTTCTCCCTCCTAGTGGTACACGACGACTTAGGCTCTCATTGCCGTGTCTACGTCTGCGTCTTCCGATCCCATAACGGCGACATGGAGACAACTCGACTAATTAAACATCTTAGTCGGGTAGCAGATGATGCGCAGGAGCGGTTTCCATCGGCGGAATTGGTGTTTTTGGGGACTTTAACGCCCACCATGAGTTGTGGTTAGGTTCTTCCAAAACAGACCATGCTGGTAGAACTGCCCACGCATTCGCTCTCACGCATGACCTGACGCAACTGGTGAACCAGCCCACCAGGATCCCAGACATAGTTGGCCATGCGCCCTCCTTACTCGACCTTCTGCTGACGAGTCGCCCAGCTGGATACCGGGTGGAGATTCGAGCTCCTTTAGGTTCCTCGGATCACTGCTTGATATCCAGCACAGTGCTCTTGGGCAGACTGGGACCGTATGCGGGAGTATTTTGCATCCGTCCCTTGGAGGCAGCGCTGCTTTAGTGGGAAGGACCCGACCGCTAGCGCCACTGCCGTTGCTGATGAGATAGTATTAGGAATGGAATACTATATTCCACACTCCTATGTCATCAGCAAAGGCAGACGCAACCGCTGGTTCAATCGCGAGTGTGCCAGCGCTGTTGAGAGCAAACAGACGGCATACTGCGCTTGGATCAGAGGTAAAGCTCATGGGGATCCCGAAACTCGCTCGCTAAAAGCAGCCTATAATAATGCCACCAAGTCGTGTAAGAGGGCCTACATTAGAGCGGATGCCCAGCGCGTTGCACGAGTAGGCCAAGAACTCCTGACGCATCCTACGGGCAGCCGTAGCTACTGGCGTCTGGCCAAAGCCGTGCAATCCAACTTCTGCCAAGCCTCGCTGCCACCACTGAGATGCCCTGACGGAAGTTTAGCTCACAAGCCGCAGGAAAAGGTCGATCTCCTGGCCAAACTCTTTGCGGCTAACTCCCGGATCGATGACTGTAATGCATAGCCACCCTCAATTCCTCACTGTGGCTACACAATGTCTGATATTAAAATCAGGCAGTGTAATG
Organism: Scoparia ambigualis; assembly: GCA_963921215.1. Taxonomy (NCBI): domain Eukaryota; kingdom Metazoa; phylum Arthropoda; class Insecta; order Lepidoptera; family Crambidae; genus Scoparia; species Scoparia ambigualis. The sequence goes on along the minus strand of OY992506.1, from coordinate 37,628,241 downwards.
TCCGTGCGGAGCTGCAGTCAATCGATGTCCGGAAAGCTAACGGTCTTGATGGCATCCCAGCAATAGTCCTGAAAATGTGTGCAGCAGAGTTGTCCCCTGTGTTAACGCGTCTGTACCGTCTCTCGCTCTCTTCGGGTTGTGTGCCGGAATCTTGGAGAGAAGCTAATGTGCAACCGATCCCTAAAAAAGGAGATCGGTCAGATCCACCTAATTACCGCCCTATAGTTGTAACTTCAGTGTTGTGTAAGATCCTAGAACGAATATAGAACAAACAGTTTATTCGATACCTAGAAGATCACTCCCTAATTCACGATCGTCAATATGGGTTTCGGCCAAAACGGTCAACGGGTGATCTTCTAGCGTAGGTCACACATCTCTGGGGTGAGGCTATTGACAAGCGTGGCGAGTCACTGGCAGTTAGCCTTGACATAGCCAAGGCTTTTGATCGGGTCTGGCACAAAGCTCTTCTCTCCAAGCTCCCGGCATACGGTTTGCCCGCTCAGTTCTGTACCTGGATTGCTAGCTTCCTGCATGAGCGTAGAATCCGTGTCCTTTCGGATGGATGCGCTTCGCGGTTCATGTCAGTGAACGCTGGTGTTCCTCAGGGCTCCGTTCTATCCCCCACGCTGTTCCTTCTGCATATCAATGACATGCTTCCTCTTGGAAACATTCATTGCTATGCAGATGATAGCACAGTGCATGGGGGATATAACGGTCACCCAACGGCTGGGCGGGTAGACACCGAAATGAAGCGAGCAAATCTTGTCATTGAGCTCGATCGGGTGTTGGACCTCATTTCTAAATGGGGCTCCGATAATCTGGTGGAGTTCAATGCCAAGAAAACACAGGTGTGCGCGTTCACAGCGAAAAAGTCGCCATTCCTTCCCCTTCCCTCTCTTCAGGGTACATCTCTTTGCCTGCAGAGCAGTATTAACATGCTCGGTATGGATATCCGCTGCGATCTGAATCAAAAGGATTACATCGTAACCGTAATTAAAAATGCCTAACGTAAACTCGGTGTCCTGAACAAGGTGCGGCGATTCTTCACGCCTGATCAGTTGTGTCTATTATACAAGACACAGGTGCGGTCTTGCTTGGAGTATTGCTCTCACCTTTGGGACGGCTCCGCAAAATATCTACTCGATGCCTTAGACAGATTGCAGCGCCGCGCTGTGCGCATTATCGGCAATGCGGAGGTCACTAAAACTCTTGAGCCTTTGCAATTGCGTAGAGAAATTGCGTCACTAAGCGTCTTTTACCGTTTATACCATGGCGAATGCTCTGAAGAACTCTTTGACCTCATCCCTCCTTCTCCCTTCCTCCATAGGAGTACGCGTGCTGCTCTCCGGAGTCACCAATTTACAGTTTCTAACATTCCATCACGCACAAAGAAATTTGGTGACTCGTTTCTTTGCCGCACTTCCAAAAGATGGAATAGTCTACCAGCACACGTATTCCCTCCTACCTATGACATAGGGTCCTTCAAACGAGGCGTGAAGAAGCACTTTGTGGGCCGGCAGAGTGAGGATGACTGATGCTACGTCTCTTACGCTGCACCAGTTGTCCTCGCGCCTGGACTTCATTTCCACTTAACATCAGGTGGAGTGGAGTAATTTGCCGGGCTTAGACTTAAAAAAAAAAAAGGCTCTCAACGCTTGTAGTTGCATTTCTAGAGAATTTAAATAAAGGCTTAATAACATTCAAATACTTGAATCCCTTGTTGCTGTTCATTGGCTTAGATGAATTATAATTACGTCGGTTTGCATTAGTTTCTAATAGTAAAAATTTATAGTTTTGTAAGTCATCGTCTGTGACTATATCTAAATTTGGTTTCTTTTTATACAATAGTTCTTTTAACCCTTGGGTTTTTTTCAAAGTTTGAGTTAAAATTTTCAGAAATCTTCCATTTTCAAAAATACGGGTCTTGCCTTGCATTAATTTATCTCGTTCATTTCTGATTCCGTAAGGAATATCAGTCATTGCTTCAGATGACGTTGACCATGACGATTGATTTTTAACGCTTGGCGACGATTAAAAAGACTTGAACGACTCGTCGCTCACATTATGGTCTTCAGAATGTGATACAACAAGGGTTTGGTTTTTTTGTAACTCCCTATCAGAAGTGTCTTCTTCTACATCACTAATAGTTTTATCATTAGAAGAATACAACGATTCGCTAACACTATTCTTATTTTTTTTAATTATCGGGCTATATTCTTTTTCTATCTTATGATGCTTGTCATAATTCTTACTTGCTAGCAAATTAAGGTGTTGAATTATAGGTTTAAATATAGTTTCTAAGGCCATATTATTAGAATTTTTCATGTTTTGATAAATTTAACTTTTCTTTTAACAGCTGCTGCGGACTTAACAATTTGCGTCTTAAGGTTTTTTTTTCCATTTTAGGTAGGATTCTGCTCAGCTCCAAATCATAAATGAGACTGAATCATCATTAGGTAAACTTTCTTTAAGTATTTTATTCAACCACAATAAATGTGTCAAACTCTAATCGATAACAACCGTTATTTCTCTCACAATCCTTATTAATCACAAGATAGCTGAACGAATTCTTCCAAACAGCTGAGCATATCTCACGGAATTGAGACCATGACATATCAGACCCAACATGTACATCATAAACATGTTTCAAATTAATATCGTCGGTTTTTTTACCAATATAATCAGGTTTGAGTTGTCCCTCACAAGTTGTTTAGGTATCTTGGTATAGGTTTGATTAATATAAAAACAATCAACGTTCTTATGACGTCCCATAGCAAAATAATCTCTGATGTTGTTTTGATTTTCACATGCAACGTCGTCAAAAATAATAATCGAATCTGGTAAAGCTTCATGTGGACTCAAGATTTCACTATTATGGTTATATTTGTAGTACGATGTACCCGGCACCATATCTAAAACTTTTTCTAAGTATAAGTATTTAGCTTGATATAAAGATTTAGAATACACATATAGGTTACTAAATCGGAGGCCATCTTCATGCAATAATAAACTAATTACTAAATTGGTCTTTCCACAATTTGATGGACCACAAACAATACAACGTATTGTGTTCGGCAATAAGTTTCCATGTCGCTTTGGCTCATTTGATGATGCAGGAATAATGCAGTCTAATTTTAATGATTCTTTTTGTTTGACAAATTTCATTGAACTGTTCAACTTGTACATGACTACTATCTTTCAGGAGTTTCAACTAAATGAGTTTAAGTTTAATTGCTATGATATTTAAATACATCATAATATCTGGTAAATTTTAGGTTAGTTAGTTTGCAATCGGGTAGCGATTCATTGTCATGCTCGCAAGTGGCAAGTAAGTTTAGTTTTATTTGGCAGAAGATATGTGCATTTGTATGTGTATTTATAATTTATTATTAAATGCGTTTAGTACTAAATATTATTATCAGATAGAAATCAATCGTACGTTCGAGAAGTGATGTTCACTCCATTCGCTGCTTCACTTTGTTCCACGGTTGTGTTGATTACGCCAGACAGCCCAATAACATTTCCATAAAACCACTTTAGAACGATCAATCGATCGCTGCCTGATGCAAATATCTAATAAAAGACGCTGATGTTTGAAATATTATTGGGATGTCTGGCTTAAAAATCAACACAACCGCGGAACGAAGTGAAGCAGCGAATGAAGTGAGCGTGGTTGTGATGATTTTTGAGCCAGACTTCCCAATAATATCACTACTATGAAGCCTTGGCTGACACATTACAAGACACACTTTTCTTGCATTTTCAATCAATACACATTTCTAAATCAGTTTTAGCAAGACTTTGCATTAGATTTGGAGAAAATTAAGTTTGTTTACGTTTTGTATTTGACATAACACCATAGACAAAATGACAGCCACCGTAGCGACGCCTAGCGGTAGCGGGGCGAAGTGGCTGTCAGCTTTTAGTTTCACATAAAAGATTCAATTTTAAAAATAGCCGAAACAGTTCCAATAATAAATTACATAATAAATTAATATGTATAATCATTACTTTAAGTAATTAAATTTAATTCAAGCAAATCCGGAAATAGAACTATTTTTTCTATAAGGACTTTTATCTAGAACATTTGAACGGGAGAAATATTTTTTATATGGATATTTTCTCTGCCCGCAGGTTCCCCAGAGAGGAAACTGATACTCCTTAATATTTAGACATGGTATAAACTCGAGTGGAATTGATTTCCAAATTTAAAAAAGGACGAGATTCAGATTGCTAAACGTTAACTTGTCTCTAGTTCATGTAGTTTTATTATTGACAGATTCTTTCAGTGTCAGAACGAGAGATGAAAACGTCATATTTGACGTTTTGATAGTTTGAAGGAAAATTCTAAAGGAACTGCGTTGTTATAGATTACCCCACTTTGAGAGTAGAAATCATAAGCTGGCCTTCGATTTATAAGACTTCCGGCGAAGGGAAAGCTGCCGAGTTGCGACGTCGAAATGATTTCAATCTCTGGCGTGACGTGGTGTAGTGCTTTGTGTTGAGATCGATTCACTAAGGTAGGCATGAGTCGTAGTTACCTTTTGTTTTATTCTGAGGTCGATAATGTAGTGGATTTGAGGCGTCATTAGCTTATGAGAATGTAGTAAACAAGTGTGTGGTTTATTTACAGTGATCCGTGCCTAAAACGAAGTTCCGGTCGCTGGCAGCCACGCGCAAAGATAAGATCTCCCAGCGCGTAAGTATCACAATGTCATTGTTCCTAAATGTTTTGCTTGAGCGCTGCTAACCAATTGACTGACCTCTAGGAATCATGCCTTGTCGCCTGGCGACGCAGGGCTCTTAGCCATGTGGCGGACGTGTCAGACCTCAGTGCCAAAATGGATATTGCATCATCCAGCAATAGTCTAGCATTGATTAGTTTTGTTTAGTGGAATATCGTAGCCGTGTAGTGCCTTGTGTACTAGTTAAATGTGAAACAACACTAAAATTAAAACATGGTGTTAAATATTATTGATATAGTGTTAGTTTATAGTTGTACAACAGCGCTGGGAAGCTTTTGATAACCCTTAGCGCTGCGAGTCCCTGATTATGATAGGTTGCAGCCCCCGATACACAGATAGCAGACTGCGGGACCCCAATTTATGTAACTGATCTGAACTAGGCGTGTAGTGTTATAAATAGGCCCCGTGTTGATAATTTCAGATGCTTCGAGAGGCCCATCTCGCCGCCAGGATTTAGAGCTGGGCCCTAAATCCTGGACGCGAGACCTGCTTCGTCGGGGTACCAGCGGCCACCTGCTGCCAGTCGAGCTGTCGCCGCCTAGCGGATGAGCAGGCGTTGACGGTTTTTTGTACCCCATACTCTGGGTCTAATTGTTCTTTATTCAGGAACATATTTTTACATTAAGGTTTCGAAACCTTAACCTAGTACTTTCTTTTTACATCCAACTACACCAAGCGTTGGTGAAGTTGCGAAACATTTGAGGATCTGCGAGTTCGACCTGTGTGAAGTTGAACAGTGACGTCGTCTGCAGGTTCAGGTTGTGATATAGTGAATTACACTATCAGCACGTACTCAATAGTACGCGATAATGAAGGTCTTCCTGATTGACAAGGCGTCCCAACGCCATTACAAGGTCTACCTCTAGACCCTGGCGCCCTTTAATATTAATTTTATATCGGTGTAACCCCACGGTTCTATAAGGTATAGGCTTTAAACGTTTGATGGTTTTCATACGGTTAAACTGATTAAAACATTTAATTTAATATTTTTATGTACGGAGTAATTTAAATTTAATTACAACATCATACTCCGGACGGTACTGGCTTTATCCCCAACCCCCCACGACCATAGCTCTTACCACTGAAATATTAGCTAGCTGGTTAGGTAGTAGTAGGAACAGTATTATAAAATTTATTTGAAATTAAAATTATCACCGACCCGCTTGGTCACTTTTGACTCTTAGGATTTTAATGTGTTTTAGGGGGTGATATAGCTTTGGAATAAGGTTTAGATTAATTTAAACAGTAAATTATAGTTGGCAAAATTATTAGAAAGTTTATTGGACTTTCATTTGAGATTGACCCTAGGGTCAATTTTGACTGATAGTTTTTTTTAGTTATTTTCGGCTTAATAAATTAAAAGGAGCAACGTAGATGTAATCATCTACGTTGCTTTTAATTTATTTACAATTTTTAGTATAATATAATATAGTAATAATAGGTTAGGTACTAATGTACCTAACCTATTATAAGGAAAAATTGTGACTAACCCCCTCTTTGGAATAATAGTAGTGAAATAAAATTTATAATTTTATTTTATTGTTGTTGAACAAAACTTTAGGGTGTGTGTTCTTTTACAATATACTGTCTAGCTGTAAAACATTTTATGGTTTTATTTGATAACAACCCACTGAAGCTTGCGTTTGGGATTTTCTTCCTTTTCCCCAAAAGGGAAAAAATCTCAAATGTTTTGTTGGTAAAAATAGATTCTTGTGGTCAAAGTCTGCTGGTGTTAACGATTTTGTTTTGTTTAGACGTTGCCTGGGAGCTAAATTGAGGAGGGAGACTTTTTGATATCTCTAGCAAGAGAATTAGTTCTACCTAGCATAAAGCAGCGTGTCTATAATGATAGATTACCAAGAGAGCTGCGACTAACCATAAAAAGAGTTTTGGGTAAAGATTTACCTCCTAAGCCTGAATTTTTACCCAAACCTGGACCGCCAGCAAGAAATGTATGCAGCATTTGTCCTAGCAGATTAAAACGTCAGACTCGATTTACTTGATGTGCCTGTAAGAAGCCTTTTTGTCTACAATGTTTGGCCCAGATCTGCAAAGATTGTAAATTTTGAGTCTTTAAATGTACAGTAACTTTAAGACTGATTTGTGCTTAAACGTATCATACGATCTCGTTAATTTTTTAAATTAAAGTTTATTAGTTTAATAAGTAAAAGAAAAAATGTTAGATTTTTAAAGTTATTTTGTAAAAAAAAAAGAAAAAAATAATTTGTTATGGTACCTACCCAACAGATAAAATTTTGATCTCAATGAAAAATACTTTATTAATCTTAGCGTTTTATTGAAATATTATATTTTATACTAATAAATAACTTTTTATAAAACACTTAAGGAAATAAAAGTAAAAATAAAATAATATCTTTGTATATTTTTATGATATTTACATTTTAAAATGGTGTCTGACAGACTCCACCTCAGTCGAATGTTAACAATAATTTTACCTCAGTTGCAGAGGGTTACAACAAAATGGAACAGGGGAAAAGGGGAACAACAAAATTATCCTAATTAAAAAGTGTTTAGAAAAATTTTACACTTTTGAGAAAATCGGGCATAGGTTCCCCGTGTTTTTTCTAAGTCCTAAGTAATTACTAAAAGTATGTAAGTACTAAAACTAAAATTATTCTAAATCTAACTTAGTTGAAATGTCTCTTCTGTTGATATCACCAAGTACTCACTGTTTAACTACCAAACCTTGCATTCTTTCTCGCTGCTGTGTCACTTCACCAAAGATGGATCGTTGCTTGTGTCCGCTCCAAAGACCGCTACCGGTGATTTCTGGATGCTGTTGTTGTGATGTTGTCCGGTTGTGCCCTCTTGCGGTGATTTCTCGATTTTCTTGCTGACCGATGATGAGCCCTTTATAGGCTGCTAGTGCTAAGCAAATTTCCACAGATGGGTGACTGCTGATAAAATTCTAATAATCCGGCTCGAATGATGACATGACAAAGGTTTCTTCAAGTATAACACCTTTATAGAGAAATAATGTAAAAAAAGTTTTATTGCTTACTGTTACTATAGGTGTGCGAGTGCTGGCGAGTGATAATTAAAAATAAAACATGGTTGACTATATATTATACTACAAAATAAACACAACGATAGCGTGATTCAGAACATTTACCTACGCCATCTTGTAGAAATAATGAAAACTAACAGAATTTTGACACTTATAAACATCTTTGACATTAATAATGAAAAACGGCTATATAACGTTAAACTTAAATAAAACAAGGTAATTTCCATGGGTTTTACGTAATTTCATGGTTTTGTTTTATACACTTAAATTACACCATGGAAATCACTAAAAAGCATATATTTTGAAATTTCTCGGCATTAAAATGATATAACCTGCTAGTTTGTTGCTGGTTATTTACACTTCAAAACCCGTTTACTATTTATTGCAAAAATATGACATGGTAATGGTTGGAAAATGAGAACCAAAAATTTTAAAATTGTAGAACTTACTCAGCACCGAAAGCGCGGGGAAACAGCGTTACGGCCACCTACCTGCAAGCTGCGGCCCGCAATTGACGATTCGCAAACACTAATCACGATTCATCTATGCCTAGCCAATCCAGTGCAGTGCCCCTCGCAAGAAGCGCAGCGAAAATTTTGCCAGGCGTGTTACGTACTTACTTATAAATCAAAATATCCCGTCCGATGGAATTTAAAATTTTGTCATTTATAAAATGATTTGTCTATTTTAGATTTGTGTTCGAATCTAATTATAAATGTGGGTAATTTAGAAAATATCCGCGAATGCTCAAAAGACGGCAAATGTGCTATGCGTGAAAAACGTGCAACATTAACCGGATTTAAGGTCCTTAGGGTAAGTTACTCCGATGTACGTGGTTTTTTTATAATGAAAGCTATATGACACGATCATATGGAATGTATAAACAATGTAATAGGTAGTAGATTTATTCATCAATAATTTGTTGATAAAGGATATTATGAGTGTGTTACGGTCAAAAATTGCTCTCTTAAGAACCACCCATTTATTGAATGTTACTAAGCGGGAAAATCAGCTTACAGACCGCTTGATGAACCGAGTACACTTCAACCCGGAAAGCAGCTTTATAAAACAGTACTGCTTAGCGGCAGATACCAGTTCAGTCAGATTCTGGGCAGAATACGGGGGTAAGTAATGCCTTGCTTACAAACGTTAGTACGTGGCTTCTCGTCTGCCTCCTGGTCTATATTCTTCGAGCAACAATACCAACTAGAAAACGCGTCACGTACAAAATCAAAGCTAAATTCTGTCCACGTGAATAAATACTTTTTAAATTACTCCTGTCACTTAAAAAAGACGTCAATAACTTTAGTGGTGAAATCAACCTTTAGAAGCAACAAATAAAGCACTTTTTCCTGTTATGCCTTGCGAGAAAATAAGAGCTCACTTCTCAAGTGCGCTCTTATTTACCGAAACACATTTTTAGCGCCGACCTGACATCTGGTTGTATTGTTGATCGAAGTCTATATTAATAAAAATCAATTGCCGAAATGTTTGTATGCGCATCACTTTCTAGAGCGGCTGCACCTATTTGGATAACTCTTTTTTTGTTGGGTTTGTATGAAAGAACATTACCTGACATCTGGTTGTATTGTTGATCGAAGTCTATATTAATAAAAATCAATTGCCGAAATGTTTGTATGTGCATCACTTTCTAGAGCGGCTGCACCTATTTGGATAACTCTTTTTTTGTTGGGTTTCTATGAAAGAACATTTTTTTAAATTCGTCATAGGGTACGGGGTCTACGCGGACGAAGTCGCGGGCGGGCCGCTAGTATTAAGGTTTTCTAAATTAAAAATTCAATGTCAAAAAATTCGCCGTCATCGTAAATTAGGAGTCCAAACATCTTGAAGAAATAAAGGTAGTATAAAAGGGTGCGAAGGTGACCTATAATTTGCTGTCTATATTCATACAACCTTGTCGCGTAGCGGTGAAAGAATACTACCAGCCCCTCTCTTCCCTTGGGTGTCGTAAAAAGCGAATAACGGACTAAAGACTGCACATACATCCAACAGTCACGCCGAGTACATATGCATTCGCTATTTGTTGAATTGTGGATTGTGGACTATGGTAGAGGACTGCTTTTGCTGTCTTTATTGCCTAGTCTCTGACTAACCCTGTATGTATGTATATGTATGTAGTAAATAACGCAGCTGCTATACTAAAGTAAGTACATAAAAGTTTATGAATATTCAACTGTCTCGATTATGTTTGTTTTGGGGCCACATTTTATATTTTTTCCACCACTTTCAACTGTCCTTGCTAATTGTTAAAATTATTATTTTTTAATAAATCAAATAGTTGTATTAATTTTTAAAAATACATACATATACAGTCGTGGTCAACTAATTAGGGACATTCAAGATAGTGAAGAGCAATAACCGGTTATGTACATATAAATATAAAACCCTATTGATTTTTCAGCACCTATTATTTGCATAATTTGGTCCGATTACTATACTATAAATGGCTGTAAATAAGAGAATAATTAAATAGAAAAAAGTATTTAATATCAAAGGTTGAACATGTATTAAATTTTAAGGTATAATTATGTAGCTGGACATTTAATTAAGGACAGTAAAGTATAATGATGAATAGAGTTAAACAAAACGAATAATCTCCAGTATTATAAAATTTTTAAAAGCTCCATTTTATTACGTGTAAAATCAGTACCCAGTAGCAAAACCTTTGTTAGTAATTACCGCTTGACACCGATGTGGCATAGACATTATCAGTTTCTGACATGTTTCGATAGGAATGTTTGCCCATGCCTCACAAAAAGCTTGATTAAGTTGATCTAAAGTTGTGGTACGATAAGTTGAAAGTTTTTTCTTGATTTCGTGCCAAAGGTGCTCAATTGGGTTGAGGTCCGGGCTATTTGCTGGCCAATCTAGCACCGATACTGACTGACTGGTAAGAAACGACTTGACTGAACGGGCGGTATGTTTCGGGTCGTTATCATGCTGAAACGTCCATATAATAGGGAGATGCTCCTCAGCATAGGGAAGCATAGTTTCCTCCAATATTGTTTTGTATTGATGTTGGTCTAAGTTACCCTGAACTTTTCTCACAGGTCCCACTCCACGTCCAGAAAATGAACCCCAAATTTTAATGTTTCCACCGCCATGTTTCACCTGCTTTTTTGTGAATCTTGGATTCATTTCCGCTTTTACAGGACGCCGTACGTATTGCCTTCCATCTGAAGAAATTAAATTAATCTTGGTCTCGTCAGAGAATAATACATGTTGCCATTGGGCGTAGGTCCAATGTCCATATTTACGTGCAAACGCCAAACGAGCATTTCTATGTTCTTTCTTCAACAACGGTACTTTGCGAGCCACTATTCCGAACAACCCTGCTTCTACCAGACGTCGTCGAACGGTCCTCGCTGATACACCGGCTCTTTCGTCTGCCCCAAACACTTCGTGTTTAATTAAAATAGAGCCTAGAAACGGATCTTTCTTAGCTAACCTGGTTATCATTCTATCTTCTTGCGGAGTTGTTTTTCTCGATCTTTTTGTCCTGGGCACATTTAAAGCTGTGTTATTGCGCCTGAAATGTTGCACTGCATTGCATACCATAGTTTTTGAACAATTTAAATGTTCTACTATCCCTCGGTATGACCAACCACGCTCGACAAACTTCATGATAATTGTTCGTAGTGTTGGATCGCAACTTTTATTTTTGCCCATATTTCTTCAAAATAATTCTCAAAACTTAAAATTAAAAATCTGGATTGCCGCCAAAACTACCACAAAACAATAAAAGAAGAAATAAAAAAGTATTGAGATTCAAATTTTGAAAATAGAACGCAATATCTCAGTGTCCCTAATTAAATGGCCAGCCAGCATTCTTTGAACAAATAGCACACTGATAATCTATCAGCTATACTGTAAAGAGGTTTAATGTTTAAGAAGTTGTTATTGTTTGTATAATCGGGCACATCAATGACTAATTATACTTACGTGTAAAAGATATGGAATATTGTTAAGACTCGTTGGAAAATAAAAAATAAATTCACAATTTGGCTTAACTAGAGATTGTCCCTAATTAGTTGACCACGACTGTATATAATAGTATGAGGAGCTCGATGGCGCAGTGGCTAGCGTATTTGTGATGGTGCCTGCTAAGCAACTTTCGCAATGCCGCCGCTGCGCTGGATGGGTGACCAAAATAAAAACATCTCGAGCTCCTCCGTGCTCCGGAAGGCAAGTAAAGTGGTTGATCTCGGTTGTTGTCGAAAGATGAGAGTCGGTATAACTCACCAACCCGCATTGGGCCAGCGTGGTGGCTTATGTCCCAACCTCCCCATGTGATGATGTCCATGTGGGAAGCCCTGAGCCCAGCAGTGGGACGTTTATAGGCTGATACTATATTACACAAACTATACTATATTACACATAGCCAGATAGCTTATATACATAATAATGATTCCAGTGAAATAAGTTTTTTTATATAAGTAGTCTCCATACAAAATTTAGTTATTTTATTTTTTTATGTTTTTTACGAATAATAGATAATTTTTAATAATTATTCTTATTTAGCACTCTTAGTATTTTATTCTGCCTAGTAGCGGCTCACTGAAAGAATAATACCAACCCCTCTCTTCCCTTGAGTGTCGTAAAAGGCGACTAACGGACTAAATACGTCAAACGGGGTGAATAGGCACAGAATTGAACTTTGGGTTAATCTTTTACTAATCATAACTAAAAATATTATATTGATTTTGGTATCAAAACTTGAGTCGCATCCTGAAGATTCTTATGGACTTTACGCTAAATCATGTAAAGCACCCAGTTTTACATATTTATTAAAATTATAGGTCATCCCTATTCAAACACGAAATGGGGTTTTTATGGACGGTGATTGGCATTATAGGGAAAAACCGTCAGGGCTGTCACAATTATGTTATATAGGTACTTACCTATCTTAACAAAATTTTGACGGGTACAGGCAGGTTCTTAGATAAGGTTTCTATTCAGTATTAGGAGTTAATTATGGTAAGTAGATATGTAGTTTAGGTAAGGTAAGTATTTTTTGGATACAAACTAGTATTTTATGAACATATACTTTACATATTAACATACTTATTTTAATACAATGGAAATTACTTAGTTTATCATTTACCTTATCACATTTTTCATCAAGTCATTTAAATTACTTCATAAATCAAGTGACAACCCTGTCCCTATAGTATAGACCCTTTACTGTCTCTTGACATACTGCATCGTCCCTATTTATTGAATAACCCGTCCCTATTGACCTCCCAACCGTACCCAAAAACCCCCGACGCGTACCGAAAAACCTCATAAATGTTAATAAATTTAAAAGTCTTATTAAAATATGATTTAATGAGTTAAAAAGTCTTTCAATTGTACTTTCATTACGTTATACAGATTCTAGAATAAACACGAACCTCGCAAACAGTTGTATTGATACAAATTTAACCACAAGATAATGTTAATCGATAAAGTAAAACACTTCAATAGCAGGTACCAATATATACAAGCAACTTCAGAATGTTGTTTTGACAATTTATTTCAACTTTCATGTCAAATAATTGTTGTCAGTACAAAAAGTAACTATTCTACTATACAGTCTTGCCTTATAATAGGCTATGGTTAGTATATTTTCAGAGTTACTAGCACGATAATTTCAATACCGATTTTTTCCCTATTCACCCCTCGATTCCTATTCACCCCGTTTGACCTGCTCATACATCCACCATCATAGAGCGGCGATGGGCTCACCACCTATTACGCTGAACACGTGCAGTTGTAGTTTGGTGGGCAGTGGGCTGTGGGCGTGGACTGTTTCTGCGGGTCCCGTACGTAGTATCGAATGCCACTGTTGCGACAAACGCTATTGCGAATTTTTTTTCCACTGCCTCATAGGTTCGAGAGCTTACAGACTCGAATGATGTCGTCGCGAACGACGCTGTTTCGAAAAACATTTTCACTATGCTTGTGTGCTTGAATGCTTGTGACTTCGATTTATTAGTCATAATGTGTATAAAAATATTCAAGAAAGTAGTAAATAAATAACGTGCTTCGGCAGGCACGTTAAGCCGTTGGTCCCGGTTGTTGTCGTAAGATGACAGTCGTTAAAATCCACCAACCCGCATTATTTTTCACCAAATAGCGACTGCGCATGTGCTTAGCGTGACAGGTGGTGAGCCCATTGCCGCTCTATGATGTTAGAAGTATGTACAGTGTTTAGTCCGTTAGTCGCCTTTTACGACACCCAAGGTAAGAGAGGGGGTGGTAGTATTCTTTCACCGCCACGCGACACGGTTACTTACAAACAACAGCAATATAATAAAATTAAATAACGTTTTTAATTAGAGCCTAAATTATTATTTTTTTTACAGTTACCTACATTTCACTCATTTTATTGTGAATTACTGGTATAAGTAGGTACCTACCTAAATAAATGTTGATTGACACTGAAATTTTGTTTTTAAACTGTTTTATTTAGTTGAACCGTTTTGTTGATGTTGATGTTGGGTCAAATTTAGTAGGTACTGTAGAGTTTATACCATGTTAGGGCGCTGGCTGGTTTTACTTTATAGTAATTTGTAAAAAACGTAATTTGAATTGACAAGATGTCAAACCGGGGATTAAAGAGAACGATCTGAAGTGCCAATATGGGTAGACTTGACCATGTTATTTTTATATTGTAAATATGTAATTGTAAATGTATATAAAAGTATACAATAAATGAACTCGTATACTAAATAAAGGTTGTTGTTATTAAAACAAACGCCCCCCAACCTTTTACGAGTTCTACAATGGTGGAGGCGTCAAGAGCCGGCCGTGCGCGAAAAAGTTTCCGTTTTTCAGGTGGCACGAAAGCACTGAAAAGAATGGTGAATAAGCTAAGTGTTGAAGAATGAAGAATAGAAAAGAAATTAAGATAATCTATACCTGAAAGAAGAGGAAACTTTTTTTTAAGCAAAATGGATCGCGTAGTCACTTGTTTTACGGGTCATTTTGATGAGTCGGTGGAAGAGTTTCTGGAGCAGTTCCAAGCAGTAGCAGTTTATAAGAAGTGCACTAGCTCTGAGGATCGGTTATTGTTGTTGCCAGCATTTTTGAAAGGGAGTGCTTTATATTACTTTCGCTCAATAAAAGCTTCATGTAAAAGCTTTGAAGAAGTGGTGGATAAATTGAGGGAAGAATTTGAAGTGTGTGATTACTCCGAATTGTTTTATAATGCCAAGCAGGACCAGAAAGGCCTGAGCGAGCATTTTTATAATTTATCGGAGTTGGCTAGCAAAGCAAATATAACCAAGGATTCCACGTTCATTACGCAATTTTTGAAGGGATTAAAGCCTTACTTCAAGAATAAACTAGCATATTCTCACTATGCGTGTAAAAGAGACCTCAGGGAGGTTATTTTGCAATTGGAGAAGGTGTATCCACAAGCACGTGAAGAGCAGATGAACTTAGCGCAGAATCCTGCTGCGTTCGTTCATAAGTTTGTTGGTGGGGGAGGTGATCATAGTACGCCCACTCCATTTGGTCCGCCAATGACGACGGAAGTGCAAGATGTATGCCGCGTTGTACCAGGACCTGCACCTTCAAATAGCTATAATTTACGTTCTAATTTTAGGAAAACGCAGTCACAGCCGGGTTTTCAACCTCGCCGACAATAAAGAAGGCCAATTGTCGCGACGGTGATGTTTTTAAGATGTCGTCTGGTCTTTTGCAAGCGCACACATCTGACGTGAAATTGCAAGCGATGTATGAAGCTAGTCAACAGGTTAGACCTTCTTCTGCGTTATTGCCATTATTAGTATTTTCTACAAATGAGGTAAATTGTGTAGCTCTTGTAGACACAGGTGCCACGGTTTCCTGCATCAGTCAAGCTGCCGCGGATGAGATAGTAAAATGTAGAGATATAGAAAATAGATGTATTATGGCGAGTAATGGTAGTAGGTTAAAAGTAGTAGGAAAATGCGATATAATGTTTTCTCTGTGCGATTTTTTATTTAAACAAGAATTTATAATTATAGCTGACTTAAAGTGTAGTGTAGTTTTAGGTCAGGATTTTTTAATAAAGAATAAAATGTGTATTGATTTTTATAACAATTGTGTGTCTTTTTCCCAAGGAAAAATTCATTTTGTTCAACCAAATGTGTTGGGCCAAAAAGATGAATCCGCTTTTGTTGCAAGACAGGACTCTGAAAGATGTTCGATTGTTAGACAAAAGTTAGGAAATATTCATTCTGTTCAGCAAAATGTGTTGAGCCAAAAAGATGAATCCGCTTTTGTTGCAAGACAGGATTCGCAAAGATCGAGTTCGATTGTTAGACAAAAGTTAGGAGATATTCATTTAGTTCAGCCAAATGTGTCGAGCGATATAGGTAAAGCCGCTATTGTTGCAAGACAGGATTCGGAAAAATCGAGTTCGCTTGTTAGACAAAAGTTAGGTAAGTCATCGAATGTTCCATGTCAAACAATTGGTTTAGAAAGTTTGAAGTTAGAACAAAAGTCAGATAGGTCATCGAATGTTCTATATCAGGCAATTGTTTTAGAAAGTTCCGAGCCGGGCGCGGAAAAGAAAAACATTGATTTGTCAACAAGTGACAGGCATCAATCAATTGTTGACTTTATTGATTTTCAGAAATTGCGTAACAATGATTACGTATATTTCTTGAAGGCACCAAATAGTGGTGAATTTTCCTTGCCCGTGGAGGAAAAACGTTTTGTAACTAATGTAGATTTAGGAACGGGTTATCCTAAAACGAAAATTCGATAGAACAGGTAGGTCGTATGAGTAGATTATTTACGAAGGCACTACGTAAGAGTTAGACCGGTATTCTTTAACGTCAATGATTTAGTTTTATTATGTTCCAAGGCGAGTTATTGGCAGATGTACGAAACTGGCACGTCTTTATCAATGGCATATAGAATCATTGAGCGATAGGAGGTCTAATGTTGGTGGCTTGTTAAGTTCGTTTTTCATACAAATCGCCTGAAGCATTTCATGTCACGATGATGTGTGTTTGTAGACATTGTTGTGTATGTATGTTTTTAAAATATAATAGGTTTGTGTATAAAGGGAAGGCTTTAGTAGGTTAATTTTAAGTTATATGTTGTCATTGTTATTTACTAATATGTGTTTTAATGTTTCATAATGAACGAGGGAAATAAGAATAACTTATTTTAGGTAAACTAATGATGGCAGGGAGCATTGATGTATGAAAAAGAGGTCCTTGAGCATTGATGTTTGAAAAAGAGGCCCAAATACAAATAATAAGTAGTAGTTTGATATAATTAGAAAGGAAATATTGTTAAAAAACGTGAGATAGGTTTATGAACGTATATGTAATGTTGAATGCTGGTAAAGTAAATATTTGAGGAAGGTAATGAGATGTAAGGGTTAAGTAGAATTAGATTGGTAGATCTAGTCGACTAATTCTATTATTTGGTGTAACATGATTAGGCAATAAGCTATTTGTCATGGATTCCTGATTTGGGTTTCACACACATAAGTGATGGGATATAGGGTTAGTATCTGGTTTGTAAATGGTTTGTTATTATTGAGGGTTAAAGATTGAGTATTATAGCATAGTTGGTGAAGGTATAGGAATTAGCAGTATGTAGTATGCAGATAAAGGGTTGAGTATTTATAACATTAATTTATGAAGGGTTAATTAATAGTTTGTTATTTTAGTAGTTTGTAGTGAGTTAATAAATTTCTCTCACGATAAGCAATTTCTGGTGTAGAATAGAGTGACTATTCTCATAAGCATTCGGAATTACTTAGTAGAAGTTCTACCTAAGTAATGGATTGGAAATAGAGGGATTATCTTTTGCCTTAAAGTTTAATCAATAATTCCCTAATTCTATAGATTATGAGGGAATATTGTATTGTTGAGTATCAAGTCATAACGTGGGATAGTTGACATGTTTTTGGGGATTCTATTTCTTACCTTGTACTTGAGCCTCTTGAATTCTTGAGAGTTTTAAATATAATGGTGTAGAATATTTTTTCCTATTGATAAGTTGATAGTATCTGCTTTGAGTCTTGTTATGAAGCTTAAGATTAAGAACGACTATCACACCCTTAGAGAGTTTGAATTTTTCTCTGCATTAACATGAAATATTTTGACATGCAGATTGATAAAGTTAGTTATATAATTTTTGTTAAGGGTGATGTTTATGAGTCGTGTTAATTAGTGATTTGGAGGATGATTCGAAATAGGTATATAGTTTTGACGGGTTTATATGTGTCAAGTTCTTTGAAGTTTAATTCTTCGAATAGCTAAATCCAAGTCGGGTTTAGGTTGAATCATTCTTGTATGTATTTTTTTTCCCGTTTCTGCTAGGATGTTTAGAAATGTTTAGAAATGGGTAGAAATGTAAAAAAAAAGTTGTAAAAAAATTTTTTTTGTTTAAAATTTTTTTTTTTCCCCAGGTCGGGAGGAATGTAGAGTTTATACCATGTTAGGGCGCTGGCTGGTTTTACTTTATAGTAATTTGTAAAAAACGTAATTTGAATTGACAAGATGTCAAACCGGGGATTAAAGAGAACGATCTGAAGTGCCAATATGGGTAGACTTGACCATGTTATTTTTATATTGTAAATATGTAATTGTAAATGTATTTAAAGTATACAATAAATGAACTCGTATACTAAATAAAGGTTGTTGTTATTAAAACAAACGCCCCCCAACCTTTTACGAGTTTTACAGTACTTAAAATTTTGCCCCCTTCCTGTTGACCGATTGATCTGAAATTTGGCACACACCTTTAGTTCTGATGACAATACAACTGTGTATATTCACAGTATCATTGTAAATTCCAAATGGCCGCTTCCACAAAATGATGGATTACAATAAAAATAAAAAACTTAAAACTTTAAAATAAAACAGTAAAAACACTTTTATTAAATATAAATATAGTGATGATTAAGATAATGTACTAAAAGCTACAAAATAATTAAAAATAAAATCGTGGGGCGTAGCATAACGTGGATAAGAACAGTTGACTGTTGACTTCGATTCGATTCGACTTCGATGTTGACAGAAATTTTACGCATCCTACGATTTTATTTTTAGTTAAATTTTTATTACTTTGTAGCTTTTAGTACAATCTAAATCATCATTATCTTTCTTTTTAATAAATCCGTTTAACTTAATTTTTTTTTTACTTATTTACTTACTAATTACTTGAATATTTTTTATACACATTATGACTAATAAGTCAATCGAAGTCACTAGCATTCGAGCGTATGAGGTAGTGAAAATGTTTTTCGAAACAGCGTCGTTCGCGGCTACATCATTCGAGTCCGTAAGCTTTCGAACCTATGAGGCAGTGGAAAAAACATTCGCAACAGCGTTTGTCGCAACAGTGGCATTCGATACTACGTACGGGACCCGTTTCTGCGGTCCCCATTGCCTCTAGTCTCTAATTAACCATTTCAGGATAACAGTCTTGATTTTTTTTTATGTATGTTATTTTATGACGAAAATAATATCATTGCCTTTAGCAATACACTTATTTTGTTATCTCTCATTATTGTTTTGTTTTTACATTATTTTCAATAATTCACTTTAATTTTTCTTATTTCATCTTTATTTGCTTTTGTTTAAGTTACTCTTCATTAATTATTTTAATTCTTTAACCACACACTTTTTAAAAATAACAAAACCCTATAAAACCCTCTGCTCAGAGCTGCCGACGAGTAATCCTGGCAAAGTTACATGCAAAACCGGATGGTTCGCCCAACGAATAAAAGATACGATTGCAGTTAGGAAGTTATAATGACTGTTTATTTAGTAAGACCAGGGGGGTGTCACTCCGCAGTTTAGGTACGTTCGGCCGGCGCGCCTCCCAGGCAGGCCGCCTAGGCGTGTGGCAGTAAAGGTTGCCGCACGCGACGCACGCTCCACGTTGCGCGTCGTCGCTTAACAGTACCATTATTTATTCTGTGGCTTGACTCGTAATCCCTGCGAGCGCGCGTTAACCCTACGCTCTGTGACATCATGACGTCAAATCAATATCGAGTGAGCGTTGCTTAACGGAATATGAACGCTCGGGTCACACGATAAGTTTCAATTTCGCGTGAAATTTGTTAGAGAGTGAACCTTATGTACTGTAGGTAGTACTATTAGTTATTATGTGGTAAGACTTTCGTTTATATTTTGGAGGGAGGAGCTTGTGTTACATTGTGTACACATTGCAATAGAGACAGACTTTGTAAGGGTGATGGTAGCTAGCCAGCCGGCTTCAAAACAAAACTTACCTAGCAATAACCAAATCGAGCATAACAAAGACAAAGACAAAGACAAAGATTTTTATTTTGCTTGAAATATGGTACATAAGTGGTGTTAAATATAAATGAGGTTCACATATTTCACCAGAAGCTGGTACGCAAAAATGAGTTAAAAGTTAAAAAAAAAACAGAACAAAACTATGTATTTAAACAAAACACTTGACCAGTAGACACTATTACAGTCATACTCATACTCTAAAAAGTCGTGGGGCTAAAGTGTTCTTGTAAAGAATAAAAGCATTTTTGGATCAGCCATTTTTTTAGTTTTGCCTTGAACAAATTTATAGGCATCATTTTCATGTCATCATCCAGCCTATAAATATAAATTTTTATTGCCATTACATAACTGTTTTTTGCACATGACGCAGTTTTGACTAAAGGTACACGGAAATAAATTATTAGTTGGTTTTACCATATTTCAACAAAATTTTAGGGTTATCATAGCACCTACTCTTGAGTTTGTTGATAGAACAAAAACTATATTGTTGATCAGTTTCGGTAATTTTAACTTATTACATATTTGTTTGATTCAACATTTCATTAAAATGGTAAAATTAACCCTCTAACAAGGGGTTAATATAGCACCAACCCGTGGAATTTAGTTGTTTTTACCAGTAGCACAATGGTAATTTTAACCGTCTAGCAATATGTTAAATTCATTACCTACCTTTAGATTTTTGTCAGTTTTACTAGTTTGCACTTGGTGCAAACCTGTAAAAACAACCAACCATGACAGTAAAATTGACCTTCTAACAAGGTTTGCTTTAACGTACTCGAAATGTTAAAAATACATGTATGTTTGTGTTGGAGCTACTTGCTTTTAATGGTTAGTTTTACTGGTTTGCACTTGGTGCAAACTTGTAAAAACAACCAACCATGACTGTAAAATTGACTCTCTAACAAGGTTTGCTTTAACGTACTCGAATTGTTAAAAACACGATTTGTGTTAAATCTACTTGCTATTAATGTTAGATTAACCTTCGAACTCAAGGTTGTGTTAACTGAGTTACTATATTGGATCAACTCGTACTATATTGTTGGGTCAACCCAAAATATTTTGGGTATATCCAACAGTATTTTAGCAAATTCGTTTTGTTGATTCGATCAATGTCAAGGTGTTGAACATACCAACTTTAAAGGTTAAATGTACTTTCAAAAATGGGTAGGGTTAACATTCCTGCACTGTTGAACCAATTTTTGCTGTAATAGTTAGATTTATATGTATGTTTTGTTGAATTAACCTCAATTAAATGGTAAAATTAACAGTGTAGTTTTGTTGAGGCAATAAGTGTCTTGGTGTTGTTTTAACCCATAATCTATAGTAATTTTAACAAAGCAGTTTTGTTGTGTCATCATCTACTAATTTAGTTAGGAACGCTCAAATAATTTTGTAGTATCAACCTAGACATAATAGTATTTTCAACAAAACAGTTTTGTTGTGTCAATATGTGCGTTTGTGTGCATCTACCTGATAAAATACTTATTTATTATATATATATTTTAGGCCAATTTTGATGAGACTCGGCATGCTGAGGTAAAATATAAAAATCTAAATAGTTTGTTGAAAACATTTCCAAGAAGCGTTTATTTAACTGAGTTATTGCGATTTTAAACTTTCTATAGTGAACTTTAAATCGCAATAACTCAGCCAAATAAATCTTTTTTAAAATTGTTATCAATAAACTATTTAGATCCCTGTATTTTACTTTGGCATGCAAAGTTTCACTAAAATTGGCTTATTAGTCTTTAAAAATTTCGACTTGAAAAATTGTATGGGAAACCGAAATGCGTAAATCCTCTTAAGTATATTCACCCTAGGTTGAACAATTATTTGACATTATAATCCAGGTTTTAGTCTTAACAATTATAGCGAAAGTTGATACAACATTGTAGCTCGTGTTAATCCAACCTCTACTTCGAAAGGGTTGATTCAATAGTATTTTATCAGGTACATGCACACAAACGCACATATTGACACAACAAAACTGTTTTGTTGAAAATACTATTATGTCTAGGTTGATACTACAAAATTATTTGAGCGTTCCTAACTAAATTAGTAGATGATGACACAACAAAACTGCTTTGTTAAAATTACTATAGATTATGGGTTAATACAACACCAAGACACTTATTGCCTCAACAAAACTACACTGTTAATTTTACCATTTAATTGAGGTTAATTCAACAAAACATACATATAGATCTAACTATTACAGCAAAAATTGGTTCAACAGTGCAGGAATGTTAACCCTACCCATTTTTGAAAGTACATTTAACCTTTAAAGTTGGTAAGTTCAACACCTTGACATTGATCGAATCAACAAAACGAATTTGCTAAAATACTGTTGGATATACCCAAAATATTTTGGGTTGACCCAACAATATAGTACGAGTTGATCCAATATAGTAACTCAGTTAACACAACCTTGAGTTCGAAGGTTAATCTAACATTAATAGCAAGTAGATTTAACACAAATCGTGTTTTTAACAATTCGAGTACGTTAAAGCAAACCTTGTTAGAGAGTCAATTTTACAGTCATGGTTGGTTGTTTTTACAAGTTTGCACCAAGTGCAAACCAGTAAAACTAACCATTAAAAGCAAGTAGCTCCAACACAAACATACATGTATTTTTAACATTTCGAGTACGTTAAAGCAAACCTTGTTAGAAGGTCAATTTTACTGTCATGGTTGGTTGTTTTTACAGGTTTGCACCAAGTGCAAACTAGTAAAACTGACAAAAATCTAAAGGTAGGTAATGAATTTAACATATTGCTAGACGGTTAAAATTACCATTGTGCTACTGGTAAAAACAACTAAATTCCACGGGTTGGTGCTATATTAACCCCTTGTTAGAGGGTTAATTTTACCATTTTAATGAAATGTTGAATCAAACAAATATGTAATAAGTTAAAATTACCGAAACTGATCAACAATATAGTTTTTGTTCTATCAACAAACTCAAGAGTAGGTGCTATGATAACCCTAAAATTTTGTTGAAATATGGTAAAACCAACTAATAATTTATTTCCGTGTACCTTTAGTCAAAACTGCGTCATGTGCAAAAAACAGTTATGTAATGGCAATAAAAATTTATATTTATAGGCTGGATGATGACATGAAAATGATGCCTATAAATTTGTTCAAGGCAAAACTAAAAAAATGGCTGATCCAAAAATGCTTTTATTCTTTACAAGAACACTTTAGCCCCACGACTTTTTAGAGTATGAGTATGACTGTAATAGTGTCTACTGGTCAAGTGTTTTGTTTAAATACATAGTTTTGTTCTGTTTTTTTTTTAACTTTTAACTCATTTTTGCGTACCAGCTTCTGGTGAAATATGTGAACCTCATTTATATTTAACACCACTTATGTACCATATTTCAAGCAAAATAAAAATCTTTGTCTTTGTCTTTGTCTTTGTTATGCTCGATTTGGTTATTGCTAGGTAAGTTTTGTTTTGAAGCCGGCTGGCTAGCTACCATCACCCTTACAAAGTCTGTCTCTATTGCAATGTGTACACAATGTAACACAAGCTCCTCCCTCCAAAATATAAACGAAAGTCTTACCACATAATAACTAATAGTACTACCTACAGTACATAAGGTTCACTCTCTAACAAATTTCACGCGAAATTGAAACTTATCGTGTGACCCGAGCGTTCATATTCCGTTAAGCAACGCTGACTCGATATTGATTTGACGTCATGATGTCACAGAGCGTAGGGTTAACGCGCGCTCGCAGGGATTACGAGTCAAGCCACAGAATAAATAATGGTACTGTTAAGCGACGACGCGCAACGTGGAGCGTGCGTCGCGTGCGGCAACCTTTACTGCCACACGCCTAGGCGGCCTGCCTGGGAGGCGCGCCGGCCGAACGTACCTAAACTGCGGAGTGACACCCCCCTGGTCTTACTAAATAAACAGTCATTATAACTTCCTAACTGCAATCGTATCTTTTATTCGTTGGGCGAACCATCCGGTTTTGCATGTAACTTTGCCAGGATTACTCGTCGGCAGCTCTGAGCAGAGGGTTTTATATGGTTTTTTTATTTTTAAAAAGTGTGTGGTTAAAGAATTAAAATAATTAATGAAGAGTAACTTAAACAAAAGCAAATAAAGATGAAATAAGAAAAATTAAAGTGAATTATTGAAAATAATGTAAAAACAAAACAATAATGAGGGTTTACGCATTTCGGTTTCCCATTTAAATTTCCAAGTCAAAATTTTAGGCAAATTTTGATGAGACTCGGCATGCTGAGGTAAAATATAGAAATCTAAATAGTTTGTTGAAAACATTTCCAAGAAGCGTTTATTTAACTGAGTTATTGCGATTTAAACTTTCTATAGTGAACTTTAAATCGCAATTACTCAGCCAAATAAACCTTTTTTAAAAATGTTATCAACAAACTATTTAGATCCCTGTATTTTACTTTGGCATGCAAAGTTTCACTAAAATTGGCTTATTGGTCTTTAAAAATTTCGACTTGAAAAATTGTATGGGAAACCGAAATGCGTAAACCCTCTTAATACCTTAACCTGAATCATGTTGAAATTTACCTCGTATACCATTGTAAAGTAGTTAATTTGACAATATAACTCAAATGGTTCTAACAATTATAGCGGAAGTTGACTCTACATTGTACCTCGTGTTAAGCCAACATTTACTTTGAGAGGTTGATTTAATAGTTTTTTTTATCTGTGAGGCTGGTAGGCTAAGTTTTATGTCGGACATAAAGCATTTGTCCCTTTCTGGCAAATATGCGTGTGCGAGAGGGACAAATGCTTTACGTCGGACAAATAACCGAGCGTGCTAAGGGGACAGGTAGAAGCAACAAAAATTATTGACACAACAAAACTGTTTTGTTGAGAATACTATTATGTCTAGGTTGATAATAGGTACAAAACAATTTTAGTATTCCCAACAAAATTTGTAGAAGTTTACACAACAAAACGGCTTTGTCATATATACTATAGATTCTAGGTCAATACAACACTAAGACACTAAAATAGAATGACCTAACATTATTTAAATCACACAGATAGAAGGTAGGTAGAAAGTAGACACGACACTAAACAAAAGTATCTTCTAACTAATACATAGATATACATATCTTTAGCCTAACTAAGAAAACAAGTTGGTTCGACATAGCAAGTACTGTAAAAAGAACATTAAAAAACGATTCATACGGTAAAAAGTTTATTCTTAAACAATTTGGTGACGGTTTTTACAATCTTTAAACGATATAAAATCATGTACACGGTGTTTAAAGTCTATATGTATTACCCAGCCGCCAGTCGCGGCATACTTTCGGCTACGAAAGATTGCGTCTCGCGGAAGACGCCCGCAGTCAAGCCGCTCGACAGTGCCCCGACGCGATGACGCCTGAAAAATAAAAATATTTATAATAGGTTTAAAATATTATTTGTTAGTTTTAACAGTATATTTTTTGTGTCAAGGGGTTTTTAAATTTTTAAATTTTTCTTTTTTTTTGTCCTTTTTAAAGTGATGATCTTCAAACGGCTGATTAGGTCATGGTTACCTTACCATATACTTTCAACATCATTGAAGTAACACGGTACCAAATTTCGAATCGATAGGACATATTGAAGGTAGTCAGATCCCCTCATCAACTATTAAAGAGCTGATGCTCTTCAAACGGCTGAACAGATTTTCATGAAACATGGCTAAGAACACTCGGGGTAAAATTATCTATGACACAAAAAAAAAACTAAACGAAAATCAGTCCATCCATTTGGGAGCTACGATACCACAGATAGATACACAGACAGACACGTTAAGCTTATAACACCTCTCTCTTTGCGTTGTGGGTTAAAAATATTTACAAGTAATGTTTCATTTAACCCGTGAGAAGGCGCGCTATGAGCATTTTGCTCACGCAAAATTTAAAAGTGATATTTTTTTGTGATACTGACACCGTTGTATCTCTAGCGTGTAGGTACCTTCCCAACTATTCAACCCCTCTCCCCTGACGCTACTCCTACGCCGCTCGGTGCCGCGGCGGTCGCGTAGGGAAGTGGTTCTGAAGACCGTGTACCATCTCACGGCATTTTGCTCATCACGCGCCCATCCGCGTAAGTATTTTTTTCCTTAATAAAATAATATAGATGTATTTTTCTTATGGATTCTCTTTTTTCTTTGTATGTAAATCCAAAGACAAACTCACCAGGATCTCATTGAAGAATAAATTTTTCGATTTCTTTTTATTCTTATTTTTATATTGTTTTTTTTTTCAAAGCCTCCAAAAAGCTAAGGGCCAAAGTTAAGATATTTTTTTACTTGCGATGAAAGTTGCAGTGCATGCCAAAACTGTTATTTTCATACTAATATATGTTCTTTTGTTTATATCAATAGTGTAATAATTAAATCATGTTATAATAAACTAAATAGAACCATTTAAAATGTTGTGAGCAATTTACTCGCGCGCGCCAAACCGTGATACAAAAAAGGCGCGCCTTCTCACGGGTTAAACACTTACGCGTGATATTCTTCAGGATTTCGAGTGTTTGTTACTACTTAATGCCGGGTTCGACGGAGGTGATATTATATCATAAACATTATCACTTGCTGTTGCCGCCTCCAAAGATGTGCCCTGTAAACACAAACATTTAAATAAAGAAGGGAAAACTGTGGTTTTAACGAAAAATAATGTGTAATTTGTACTGATATATATCAGTTGAATCAGAAGCTTTCCTTTAGTTAAAGTAACACATTATTTTTGTTTGATTCAACCGATATATATCAGTTGAATCAAAAGCTTTGCTTTAGTTAAAATAACACATTATTTTTTGTTAAGACCACAGTTTTCCTTTCCTTTCCTTTAGTTAAAATAACACATTATTTTTCGTTAAAACCAGTTCTCCTTTTTTAAAATACAAAGCTTTGTATTGAACGTGGCGATACGCGGGACTGAAGGCCGATTTACACACCCATAAGTAAGTAAGTAAGTACGAGTAAGTTGAACTTACTACTTCCTTGCTTACTTAATGCGATAGGTAGACAGACTTACATACTTGCCGCCCGGCGTCCACACGTAGTTTTTACTTACTTAAGGATATGTAAATTGGCTATGAGCTATTGTTACCACGTTCATGCAAAATGTATGTAACCGATTGCGTTGCGACACGCAGCGTGGCGCTAAGCTTTAGTAATCCGACAACGAAAACAATAAACACGTAGGTACCTTCAAAATGTTTGACTGTTTCCGCCGAAATACCCCATTCGGCCAAATATACGAAACAAATTAAGTATTTAATTAAGGTACCCAGGCCGGTCGACTTTTACGGCAAAAAATACACTAAACGCGATAAAACTTATGTGCTAGATGAGTAGATACACGTTTTTATATTAAAACACATTTATATGTCTGCACACTTACCTAAAT
Organism: Scoparia ambigualis; assembly: GCA_963921215.1. Taxonomy (NCBI): domain Eukaryota; kingdom Metazoa; phylum Arthropoda; class Insecta; order Lepidoptera; family Crambidae; genus Scoparia; species Scoparia ambigualis. Next base: position 37,600,782 of record OY992506.1, on the reverse strand, counting down.
CCATTACACACGAACCATTGAACTGTCCACCTCACCTCCGCAAATACGTACTCAGTACGCAGTACGCAGTTGCAGTACGTCGTACTGCAAGCCGTGCGTGCACTTTATTCGAATATTCACGTTCAACTAAGCAGTCGGCAGCACAGCGCGGCAGCGCGCACGCGGGTTTGCTTGATATGAACGGCAACGTCGCTTCGTTAATCCATAATTTTGTACAGGACCTTAACCTGTTTATATATTTATTTTAACCCTAGTCCGTGAGTTAGTTTAACTATGTGAATTTGTTGATTTAGTTATAAATCTTGCTGTTGTTTTTAACTGTTTATATTGTTATCCCAACTGTTTATGTAACGGTTAAAACAAACATTACGCACACCTAGATTAAAACTAACACAATTCGAAATAATTCAAAATCGACGTATTACTACTATAGGAATCTGCGTAGTAAACTGCACAAACTCCAAAGACACCTGTATTAAAATGTCAATTAATAATAAGTTGGCGGCTCTATAGGTGAGTGTTCCTGATTTGACCCCCGCGCACCCCCGCCACAAATAGTCGTGCATCACTAGTTGCGACAGGTCAACCGCGTGGGATGGACGCCAACCCAGCGCACAAAGACTAGAGTATTTCGAGTTAGTTTAGTATTCGTGATTCATTGCACTGAACTATTTATAATTAGTCTAGTATTAGTGACTAAAACTGTGATTTTTTTTGTGAAGTTATTTTGACTATTTCAACTTACCGTAATATTGGTGAACCAATGTAAGTATTTTTTACTATCTAACTGAAAATAATTTGTTATTGTTGAAATAAATTTAGATTGTTTGAGTTGGTCGAGTATTTGTGGTTAAAATAAAAGTAGCTCTTATTCCATAGTAATAAATGCTATTTATCATTCGATTTCAAGATTATTTAGAGTTGACGTTGTATTTTTGACAGTGAGTGAAAAAATACATTTGAAACGGATATTACTTTAGTTATAATGTTTTTTTTAGTTAGTTTAGTCTTTGTGATTTAATTCTAATGAGTCAATTTTATTTGTGAAGATGAAGGGTCGAGGTCTTCTAATGTTAGAAAAGGTGTTACCTGCAAATGAAATCGAACCTGCGCGCACCGAAGTTCAGTTAGACGTGCAAGATACGATGACAACGCCTTCTCTAGGTGACAAAACGTCTGAGGAAACTTTAAATAATGACAATGTGGAGTTAGAAAATAACGAAAATCTATTACTAGCACCATCTACCAGTACCGAGGTGAGACCGTCGTACTATATTTCACCGGTTCACAGCGAATGTAGCGATTTGGATGACTCAGATGCTGATCCGCATTTTGTTTTACCTACCAACGAAGGATCCCACATTAATCGTCAAAAAACAACCCGTTTCTCTAGGTCTCCATCTTCAAGTTCTACCTCGTCCAGGTCTAGTTCATCATCGAGTACTAGTAGCTCTTCAAGCAACAGTAGCACTGAAATGGGTAATCAATCTATCATAGCCAACGGGGCTATACCAGATACTGCCACACTTCAACAAAACGATCCTCAACCTTCTACCTCTCAACCAATTATCAATGAACATACTTCAACTGTAACTGAAAGCCTTCAGAGATCCAGGAAAAGATCAAGAAACCCTGACCGCTGGGTCTTAAATGTTAAGAAAGCCCTACGTAATACGGGTAAGGCTTATACAACTTCCACCAACAAAAGGGTCCCGAACAGAGCAGTCAAACCCCCATGTACCGACAAATGCAAGTTAAAATGCAAAGATAAAATTGCTGAACCGTTACGACAAACTTTATTTGATAATTTTTGGGCACTAGGCGACTTACAGAAGCAGAGAGAGTTTATCATACGACACACCCAATACATTAAGCCCAAATATAGATACAGCAGTACCCAAAACTTGAGGTCACTTAACTCTGCATTTTTCTTTGAGGTTGGCGGCAGTCTTATTAGGGTTTGCAAGATGTTTTTTAAATGCACTCTAAATATAAGTGACCAATGCATAAGGACAGCTCTTTCTAAACAAAAAGAAGGTGGTTTTCTTGAAGACGAACAAAGGGGCAAACATGGCCATCATAAGACAATAGATACTGAAGTAAAGGACAGTGTTTTCACTTTCATCAATTCCATCCCTCGAATAGAGTCTCATTATCTCAGAGCACAAACAACAAGAGAATACATTACAAGTTAAAAATCACTTGCAGATTTATACCGGGATTATAAAGATCAACGCGAAAACGATAATTTACCATTTGCTTCATCATCAACATTTAACCGTATCTTTAATACACAATTTAACATTTCGTTCCACATACCGAAGAAAGATGCGTGCGACCTCTGTGAGACGTACAATAATTCAAGTGGGGAAGCCAAACAAAATCTACATGAGGCTTATGAGCAACATTTAAAAGAGAAAGTGCTGTCGAGGTCAGAAAAGGAAGCTGATAAGAAAAGAACAGATGTAGATGTTGCAGTTTATGATCTGCAAGCCGTGATGCAAGTTCCAAAAGGTCAAGCATTCTTATTTTTTTATAAATCCCGTATTAATTGTTTAAATTTTACAATCAGTGATTTGTATGCTAAAGATGTCTACTGTTACTTTTGGGACGAAATCGAAGGCAAACGTGGTGCAGTAGAAATAGGGTCATGTGTGTTACAATACATACAAATGCTAGTTGAAAAAAAAACATCAGACACCGATCTTGACATTATATTCTATAGTGATAACTGCTGTGGTCAACAAAAAAACAAATATCTGTTATTAGCCTATGCTTTTGCTGTTTCAACCATGAGAGTAAACTCAATTACTCATAAGTTCTTAATTCGTGGCCATTCCCAAAACGAGGGGGACAATGTTCATAGTGTCATTGAAAAACAAATTAAACGGTTCACTAAGGCAGGTTCAATATACACTCCACAACAATATGCCACACTGATAGGATCAGCCAAGAAAACTGGGAAACCTTATCATGTAAAAGAGCTGACACATGACAAGTTTTATGATTTGAAAGCCTTACAAGAAGAATGGGGTAACAATTTTACTGTTAATTCTGACAGACAACAAATCAAATGGCATGATATAAAACAACTTCGCGTTGAAAAGTATCAGCAGATGATTTTCTTTTATAAAACTTCTTATGAAGATACTGTTTTTAAAAAAGCTTTTGTAAGAAATCTAAGACGAGCACAAGATCATCAATTTTCCCCAACTTTAAAACAGGCTTATTTGCAGAAAATTCCTTTGGGTGCTAATAAAAAGCGTGATATTAAGGAGTTAATTGATAAGAAAATTATACCAGAGAGATACGTAGATTCATATTTTAAGAAGGCATTAGATATTAAATGAGTTTTCAGGGAAACATTTTTTTTACTATACTTTATCATTGATAAGTTGATTATTATCTAAGATAGGTACTACTGTAATTAAAATGTTCAAAGTAAAAGTCTGATTATATTAAATTAAGTAACTTTGGTGATCAAATCACCGTGTAATTTTGATCTCAAAGTTGATGATTGATTCCTAAGATTTTTGTCTGTAAGTGTATAAATAAGTTCAAAACAAAGTCTGATTGTTATGACTATTTAAGTTTTTTTACACAGTAATTGCCGATATTTTAAGTTAACATTGATAGTTCATATTTTTGCTTTTGTACCTACTTATTAACAAAAATATTTTATAACACTGAAATAGTAATATAAGTGCCTATAAAAGAGCTGCGATTCATTTTGTTATGTCTTAAAAATTGTTATTAATTATTTTCTTAATGTTGTACCAACCTATTCAAGAACTGACAGAGAATTATGTTTTATTTTTTATGTGACATTTTGTTAGAAGTGTTAATTTTGTTAAATGTTTAAGCAACCGTATTCAAGGATTGATAGAGGTTTTTGCTAAACAATTACTGTATTTGTTTTTTAATGTGATTTTTATTACAAAACCTTAATTTTGATACTAGTTTCATTCCTTTTGAAAGATTAATAAGGTTTTCGTAGAAAATATATTTCCTTGTTTTTAACTAATTTATAATTAATAAAAATATTTTGTTTCTAGTAACAGTATTGTTTTCTTTTCAAAAATGCATTTACATTATAGTAGACATACACTACTATTATTGATAGAGATCAGATACAAAATTAACAGAATAAGACTGCATTAATTCAATTTCTTTCAGTAAAATCAACACAATTTGAGTTACTAAAACAATTGAACAAATATTTAGTCATGATTACTAGTCTAATTAAAAAAATTAGATTATTAAGGAAATTGTGCTATTTAAAGACAAAATAAACAATTATAACAATCAATTGTATATTTACACGTCATATATATTTAAAGGTTTCTAAAAAAAGAACTGTGAATAGAATTAAACGTTTTTTTCGTTTCCTGAAAAAAGTGATATTTTGAGTTGTGTTAGTCTTTAATTAGGCGTGCGTGAAAGGGCCAGCTTATACATAATTTTATGCAGTGCGTTGCAAGTATTGACACGATGAATGTTTCTTTGTAGACTAACGACACGACCTTTTTGTATACGGTATAGTTTACAAGGCTGAGCTAGATGATATACGAGCTTGGTTAGGCAGAATATCCAGTTGAACATGTGACGAAAATTCTCCTGGCGCCCCTTTATTTTTAAGCTAGATTTAGTTATAAGTCGATAATAAATACCATAAACGTGATCGAAGTGCCCGTTATTTTAACGGGATCCCTCTTTTTCGCCTATTTTTTTGTCCTAATTTAATTTGGCATAACGAGTTAGGCATTCTTTTATTTGTCATAATAATATTTTGACCTAATTGTTTTTAGGCATACTTTTTCATTAAGCATAAATATGGTTTAGGCTAATGTTTTTCGCCCTAATTTTGATTTCCATTAAGTTACAAGGCATATTGTTTATTCGTCTAATAGTTATTAGGCATAAAGATAGTCTGGTAGATAACATAAAACAGAAGGTTAGGTTACAGTTTCAAAATCGGCTATAATTTGAATTGATTTTTTAACAGGTTTTGTCTTTGCAATATTTTTTATTTTAGTGATAGCTATTTGAATCTGAAAAACCAAAAGTAGGTATTAGGTGTATCAAATATAAATTGGTTACCGTAGTGTAATAGCAGGTTAGGGTGCGGTGTGAGTGTGGCCCTTGAGCCACCCCTAAGCCGCCAACATGTTTATTTTATATACGAAACATATTTTATCAAATGCAAACACAAAGTTTCCAAACCTTACTTTTTCCCTATACAATTATTATGCCTAACAAAACTATGCTTAAATATTATTATGCGTAAGCAAATTTAGGCTTTAGAAAAGCATGTTTAACAATTATTTTGCTAATAGTAGTTATGCTTAAAAAAACGTGCCAAAAAATATTGTGCGTAACTATTATTAGGATAAGTAAAAGTATGCCATGATAAATTATGACATAAAATTTTATGCAAAAAAATAGGGAACCTATTTTAACACCCAGGACAACCCATAACAATATCACTGTCTTGCTACATTATCGGGCAAAAATTCGTGTCGCATTGACGCGATAAAAACTCCGTGTTTTTTCTACGGCAAACTATTATTACGGGCCTAGGTAGGTGTATTGGGCTGTATGAAATTCCTTTACATATCATCTTCAATCATCGCACCGGTTACCGAGTATTTCCGGACCTAATTGAAGTAAGTCATGTCAACATTTCATTGCAAGTTTGAGAAAATATCCCTTTAATGTGCGGTAGGTTCAGCAAACTGTTTGGCTATAGTTGCACGACGCGACAGGTCAAACATTCGCCGAATCCCGATAATGTAACCATAACATTATAAATGTCCACTCACTTATGTCATTGTCAACAGCAGTGCGTTTCTCTAAGTTAAATAAAGCCTTAATAGCAGCGGCTGCTGCAGCGCTGAGAATTAACTCTGTCTCTTTTTTATATTCATAGAATTGGAAAAAGAAAGCAGATCACCGCCATGCGCGCAGCGTCTGTGTCGCTTAGAGAATCGCATAGCCGAACTTCTCGTGAATAGATGCCCTTGCTTCTTGAGCGCGCGCAGATAGTAATTTGCGACGTTGCCAGCACTTCTGCACACATTATTTAAATTGTTATTTCAACTATTTGTGAAAGGGTTAAAACAAACATTTGAGAAGTTTGTGTCCTGTTAAAGCACTAATTATATCGTAAACATCGAAATCGTTAAGTACAGCCGTTTTCGACAATCCATTAAATAATCAAAGCTCGTTTAACAGTAGGTACCTACTTACACTATTAAGGTAGGTAAGTATATGGCGTTTAATTCAACTTTTCATCCTGTTATCTTCCAAAACAAGATCATAGGGCTGGACATACAAAAGCATTTTGCCCTAACTATAAATAGGTGTCGAACTCGCTCATAAATTTTCACGAGAATCGGTTGAGAGAGTGACCTATACTATAGACGGTAAAGCTGGACAGCCAGACATACGAAAGCAAATACAATTATAATGATATAGTTTCGCCATGTCGGTTTGTCTGTATTGTAGGTACTCAGATTACTCGTATTTAGCATTTAGGTAGCGTTTAATTTAACAACATACATTTGAAAACGTTAGCTCAATCATTGGAACACGTTGATTTTGCTTTTTGTCATGCTGTTGTTTTTACCTGTTTATATTAATAGGTATCCTAACTGTTTGTGTGACAGTTCAAACAAACACTTGCAAAGATTGTGTGAATCGTTTTTTTTTGTTTAGGACTTAATTTGTTTATATTATTATTTTAACCCTAGCTCGTGAGTTAGTTTATCCATGCAAACATGTTAATTTGGCCTTATGTGTTGCTGTTGTTTTTACCTGTTTTATTGCTATCCTAAAAGTTCGTGTGACGGTTATAACATACATTCGAAAGCGTTAGCTCAACCATTCAAACTTGTTGATTTAGTTTTTTGTCTTTGTGTTGTTTTTACCTGTTTATATTGCTATCCCAACTGTTTGTGTAACGGTTAAAACAAACATTTGAAAGGGTTGTGTGAATCGTTTTTTTGTGTGTAGGACTTAACTTGTTTATCTTATTATTTTAACCCTAGCTCGTGAGTTCGTTTATCCATTCGAACATGTTGATTTGGCCTAATGTGTTGCTGTTATTTCTACCTGTTTTATTGCTATCCCAACTGTTCGTGTGACGGTTATAACATACATTTGAAAGCGTTAGCTCAACCATTCAAACTTGTTGATTTAGGTTTTTGGTTTGGTGTTGTTTTCACCTGTTTATATTGCTATCCAAATTGTTTGTATGATGGTTAAAACTAACATTTGAAAGAGAATTTTAACCCTAGCTCTTGAGTTAATTTTACCAATCGAACATATTGATTAAGCTTTATGTGTCGCTGTTGCTTTTACTTGTTTATTACTGTTATCTCAAATGTTTGTGTGACGGTTAAAACAAACATTTTAAAGGGTTGTGTCAATTGATAATTTTTGTACAGGACTTAACCTGTTTTTTATATTTATTTTAACCCTAGCTCGTGAGTTAATTTAACTATCCGAATTTGTCGATTTAGTTATAAATCTTGCTGTTGTTTTTAACTGTTTATATTGTTATCCCAACAGTTTATGTGACGGTTAAATCAAACACTCTGAAGGGCTAGTTTAAACATTTAAACAGGACAAACAGGTTAATTTAGCTTTTTCAATTGGTGTTGTTTTTACCGGTGTATATTGCTATTCCAACGGTTTGTGTGACAGTTGAAACAAGCACTTGAAAGGGTTGTGTCAATCGTTTTTTTTGTATAGGACTTAACCTGTTTATGTTGTTATTTTAACCCTTTCTCTTGAGTTAGTTTTACCATTCGAACATATAGATTAAGCTTTATGTGTTGCTGTTGTTTTTACCTGTTTAATACTGTTATCTTAACTGTTTGTGTCACGGTTAAAACAAACATTTTAATGGGTCGTGTCAATTACTTTTTTTGTATAGGATTTAACCCGTTCATATCATTATTTTAACCATCATTCGGGTGTTCGTTTAACTATATGAACGTGTTGGTTTAACTATATGTCTTGCTGTGATTTTTACCTGCTTATATGGTTATCCCAACTGTTTGTGGATCGGTTGAGACAAACATTTGAAATGGTTATGCCAATCAGCTTGGTTCCAACATTAACATTTACATTAAATCAACTATTGGGAATAGGCATAACTAACAAATTTATTTTGTTGTTTCTGGTAATCGACAAATGGTTGAATATCTTTTGTTGTTTTAACGTATTTATTATGTAAATTTAACTTTAAAAATGGTTATTTCAACAACTTGAACAGTAAAATCAACAATTACCTATTGAATTGTTACGCCAACATGTACAAATAGGTAAAAACAACTGTTTTCATATCAACAAAAACTTTTTTGTGAAAAAAACAATTTGTTCATGTTGCTTTAACCCATCACTTTGTTAATTCAACTAATGTGTCGCCAACCCGTGCAAAATCAACCTTTTTGTTCTTTCAGTGTAGTATTAGCTTATTTGGGTATCTACTGTTTACTTTGTATTCTTTTTTTAAAAGTTAGGTATGTAACCGAACAAAAACACAAATCTCATAAATATACAACGATACGATGGTTAAAATTCTTAGTTTTATAAATAAAGGTCTACAAGAGGTCATAATAGTAACATTACAAATTGCTCTTATGCATGCCTTTTGAGAAATTAAAGCTTGCCCGATGTAACAAGAATTGCCCCATATTACAATGCCATATCTGAGTAACGAGCCTACATAGCCATGATATGCTTGAATAGCAGTAACTTGATTGCTAATCTTCGTGAGTCGCCATAACGCATATGTAAAGGATTGCATTTTATTACAAATACTAGTAATATGCTTGGCCCAAGTAAACTTATCATCTAAATTTATTACAAGAAATTTTATTTCATTACATACTTTAATTACTTGATTTTGAACATCTGTGTTTAAAAATTGCTTATTTCCATTTTTATTTATAAGTTGTATGTATGTTGTTTTTTTTAAGTTTATGTTCAAATTGTTATTAAGTAACCAGTCTGCTATTTTATTTATTGTTAAATTAATTTCCTGGTTATAGCTTCTTATATCTTTACTTAGTACACACTAAAATCATCCGCAGAAAGAGTGCAATCATATCCGGTTACATCAGGTAAATCATTTATGTATAACAGGAAGAGCAGCGGACCGAGAATGCTCCCCTGAGGTACACCAGAATAATTTATTTTAGTTCTAGACCTATAAGCGTTTACTTCATTACTTTCATCTAGGTATGTTACCTCCACATATTGTTTCATATTTTTGAGATAGCTATCAAGTAATTCGTAAGCTGGACCTTATACAATAACTATGACATTTTTCAAGAAGAATCTTATGAAAACCAAATCAAACGCATTACTCATGTCGAGGAATAATGCTGTAACTGGTTTTCGATTATCCGTGTATTTTAGCAATTTATTCACAAGCGAGAAAGTCGCTAGAGTAGTTGACTTTCCTTTTATAAAGTCATACTGTTCAGATTTTAAAATTTTGAAATTATTAAGAAAACTTATTATTCTAACATATATTATTCGTTCAATTAATATGGATAAAACTGGTGTTAATGCTATTGGTCGATAATTTTCTAGTTTGTCGTTATTGCCTTTTTTATGTAGGGGTTTTATAACAGATATCTTTAAAACTTCTGGAAAAATACCTGTTGCAAAAAAACAGATTTATCATGTGCGCTAAGATAGGTGCAATCTCATTTTTACACTCTTTTAGTTTTTTTTTTTTTTTTTTATAGCAGAAGGAGTCAAACGAGCAAGCGGGTCACCTGATGGAAAGTAATCACCGCCGCCCATGGACACCCGCAAAACCAGAGGAATCGCAGGCGCGTTGCCGGCCTTTAAGGAAAGAATAGGCTACTTGAACTACAACTTGATTTTATTTCATCATATCCTGTAGCATTAGTTGACTTAAGACTACTTACTATTTTAACTATTTCATATATATCTGTTGGATTCAAAAACAAACTATTACAATTCTAACTTAAATTTGAGTTTATTAATGTTCTATAATTTTTATTCATTTTATAATTTTTATTTGTATTTGTAATGTTAATATAGTAATTATTGAATTCGTTAGCAATGTCTATGGGTTTATCTAATATCTTAGTATCTATAATCAGTTTATCAATATTCAAGTGAATTGGATTGGTAGCCGTTTGATTTTTTATAATATCCCATGTGCTTTTGCATATGTTTGTCGAGCTATTAATGTACTGGATGTTGGATATATTTTGAGCTTGGTGTATACACTTCTTTAGGAGTTTCGTATATTTCACATATTTTATTTTATTTTCTTGTTGACAGAATTAATAGTATTTGAAACGTAACTTCCTTTTTGTAACCGTAGATTTCTTTATGCTTTAGTAAACCATTTCTTTAATTTTTGTCTTCTATTTATTTTAACTTGCTTCATTGGGAAACACAGTTTATAAAACAACAAAAAATCATCATGAAAAGAACTAAATGATAAATTGGCATCATTTTCGGCGTACGCGCATGCCCATAATAAGTTTTTCATGCAATCCTTAAATTTAGAGATATTCTCTAAACTGTAGTTTTTCCCTTTTTTTACAAACCAATGATCAATAGGGTTAATGGCATTTAAGATTTCGAATTTAAGACATTGCGCTGTATCATGATCCGATAATCCTAGATTTAAAACTTTACATTGAGTTAGAGGCATGTTACTTATTATTTAATCGAGACATGCAATTTTCCGTGTTGGGACCTTTATATTGTAACGTTGCACTTTTCTGTCATATATAAAATGTATGTATTTAATATAATAAAATCACTGTTACCTCATCTACAATAACTATTTACATTTTACGTATTTATTAATATTAGTATTTATTAATAAATACGTAAAATGATAATAATTTAGAGGGTTATAGAATTTTCGCGCTTCCGCGCAGCGTAAAGGGACTTTGTGCAAATTTCGTATTACACAAAGGCGATTTTGATAGGTTTTCATTTTAATAATGCAAACCTATATTTTCCATGCTTAGTATGCATGTTATAATTTTTTAATGATCTTGATTTCTATTGGTTGATGCCTACCTATGAAATATTTATAAAATTGCATAGAATAGTTATTTGTTCGTTGAACACAGTCGAGAAGGAATTTCGCATTTGAAAGGGCGGGCTAAGGAGGGAACTAAGAAATTACCTACTTAGACGAATTAACTAACTACGATCGACGATCTACAGATCTACATAGTCGGTATTACTACGTCTACTCTTTTCCTTTGCACCTTTGGCGGGGATTATTTAAATGGCCAGCACCTAACTATGTTTTGCCCTGGTTTCGTTCGTGCTCTATCTACTCTTGCAACACCTCCAAGTAAGATTGTTCTGTGTTTCTACTGGTGTTGGTGTAAATAAGACATTTAGAGTGACTTTTTATTTTCAATTTCTTGCCATCATAATTATAATACTATTTTATTGTGACACGTCTAATTTAAAGGAGCAAAAGAATAGCGCACACGCATATATGTTCTACCGATTGTTTATTTATATTTACTTGTAGGTACCTATTTCTAATTGTTGTTATTGTCCTGTTTTTAGTTTAACAAATATATTTTATTATTTTTTCTCATAATTAGTTTTTTTATTTAATCTGATCACATGTCCCTGCATATTAGCCGGGCCAGGGAACAGTGTGACAGTTGGCGCCCAACTCAGTGGCCTATTCTTTTGCTTCTTCTTACCTACGTGTGGTTTTAAATGAACATAGTATTTTTCATTGTTTGATATTCGCATTCATTGTAGTTTTCTAATTTTTGTAATATTTTTTATGATTTGAACTGATAGGCAAAGGAACAAAGTGCCATACAGCCTTACAGCATACAGCCTTGTTATTTTTGCCAATTGATTTTTTTTGTAAATTGATGTTTTTTGGTATTTGATTACTTACTGGCAAAGGAACGAAGTTGATTACAGCCTTTGTTTTTATTTTATCTAACAAAGGTTTATGTCTTGATTTTATTTTTGAATTACATAAAAAATATTTTAAGTTAAGTTATTTTTATTGCTTTGATAGTTTGAAGTTTTTTTTGTGTAATATTAATAATTTAAGGTTGTAATTTGCTTCTTTAAATATGGACTTGTCTAAGGTATATTTACATTCTTTATTAAAAGACGAACTTATTTATGAAGTGGAAATTCGCGCAGAAAGCCACGAATTTACGGTAAATAATTTAAAAAGCCAATTAATTAAGTTATGCAGTGACATTTCACCGGACGAAATTACTGTAGGTGAATTAAGTTCAGATATTGAATTACCCTTAGTTAGTAGTAAGTTGTCTGAATTGGAAACAAAGTTAAAAGATTTTAAAAGTACGGGAAATAGGAATTTTTTAACACGCGCTTGAGCTTTGTTTTGCCATTTATACCATAGGATGGAGCGTATGGTTTTGATGGATGGTGATGAAGATAAGAAGACAGAGCTTCAACGAAACATGCTGTCTTTAAAGGGTAGGTTGGAAAATAAGCAGGTAGGTGATAAAGTTAACTCCCTATCTAGCGCCTCTGCCGAACCTAAAGAATCATTGCCTAAATGTTCATGCTCTAGCGACGTTAATAAATGGAAGATAAGTTTTGATGGACGAGGCAACCCACTTCATTTTCTAAAAAGGGTGGAAGAGTTAGCCGAGGCTCATTTCGTTTCTAAAACTAAATTATTTACTTCTGCTGTTTTTTTATTTACTGGTTTGGCATTAACTTGGTTCCGTGGTATTAAAAATCAAGTTTCATCTTGGGCTGAACTGCGTGCTCTGTTGGTTGATGAATTTGAGCCAGTTGATTATGATTATAGGCTATTAGGCGAAATTCGATCTCGTACGCAGGGTAGGGATGAACCGGTACATATTTATTTTACGGTCATGTCTTGTCTTTTCTCCCGATTAAAGAAGAATCTTAGTGAAGAAGACAAACTAGATATTTTTCTACATAACATATGCCCTTGGTTTGCGCAACATTTAGCCCTCATTGAAATAAAATCTGTACAGGAGTTGAGGAATATTTTGCGCCGGCTTGAAGCAGCTAAACAAAAATCCGACTTATTTCATGAGCCCACATGCCTAACTTTGAGTCCGGAATATTCTTACCAGACTGGCACGAATGTTAGCGCTATAGAAAGAATACATGTTGATGTTTCCTGCAGACGGTGTAAGAGCAATACTCATACTCATAAAGAATGTAAAGAGGAGAAAATCATTAAATGTTTCAATTGTGATCTCGTAGGTTACACAATTAGAAGTTGTCCTAAATGTAACAAGCTTTCGGAATTTACTTTTAAAAACTAGTAAGCCAGAATTGAAGCCTTCAGTCTCTTAAAAGTACTGAATGGAAAGAGTGGTTAGTCACTGTATCTAATTTTTGTAAGTACAGATCTGTTGCTTCGATTCTATTTAAACCAGTTATAGGAGATGTTAGGCCTTATTTGAGAGTATCGTTTTCAGATATGACTCTTTATGGTATGTTAGATTCAGGGGCAGCTGTTTCGATTCTGGGAAACGGGGCTCATCAGAAGTTTGTAAATATTGGTTATAATGTAAATAGTTGTGCTAGATTAAGTGTTGTGGTAGCAAATGGCTCAGAAAGTGAGACATTAGGTTATTTGTCATTGCCTATTTCTTATAACGGTAAGATACAAACTATAAAATTTTATGTTATTCCTTCTATTGTTTCTAATGTAATTTTTGATGTTGATTTTTGGAAGGCTTTCGAGATAGCACCGCACATTTTTAAAGATGTTGTCTATGCCAATGAACCTTCAATTATTTTATATCAAACAGCTAGCTTGAATAATCCTGTTCATTCTGTTCAAGCTTTCGAGACTTTGTCAATCGCTCAAAAGAAATTAGCTATTGCAACTGTAGATAATTTTTCGCTTATTTCTTTTGAAAAGGCCGGGTTAGGTAGAACTCGTCTCACGCAACATACTATTGATACTGGAGACGCGGTTCCTATTAAGTGTAGACCTTATCCTATGTCACATGAAAAATTAAAAGAACTCAACAAGGAATTGGATCGAATGTTGGAGTTGGGAGTCGTTACTCCTAGTGAAGGTCCCTGGAACAATCCAACACTTATGGTTCCTAAGTCCGATGGCAAACTAAGATTTTGTTTGGACTGTAGAAAGTTAAATGCAGTGACCAAAGGTGATGCTTATGCTATACCGTATATTCCTCAAATCTTGGACAGTTTGAAACAGGCAAATTATCTTAGTTCGATCGATTTAAAATCAAGTTTTTGGCAAATTTCTCTTAATCCGGATTCACAGGAAAAGACAAATTTTACTGTCCCAGGTCGCGGTTTGTATAAATTTACAGTCATGCCTTTTGGACTTTGTGGCGCACCGGCTCGACAGCAAAGATTGATGGATTCTTTGTTTGGTAGTCAGTTTAATAGCGATTTAACGGATGGTTTGTGCTTTATTTATGTTGATGATATAATTATTTGCAGTTCTAACTTTGAAACACATATAAAAATATTAAATAGAGTATTAGAAAAATTGAAGTTAGCAAATTTAACCATCAACATGGACAAATGTAATTTTTTTCGCCAATCTTTGAAGTACCTAGGTTATGTCGTTGATCCATATGGTTTGAGCACAGATCCGGGAAAGATACAAGCTATTTTAAACTTTCCTACCCCCACCACGTCGAAAGAAGTAAAAATGTTTCTTGGAACATGCTCATGGTATCGTCGTTTCATACGTAATTTTTCGACCATAGCTGCTCATTTAAACGCTTTAACAAGTAAAAAATGTAATTTTTTGTGGTTAGAAGACTCGGAGCGTGCATTTAACTTGCTCAAAAACGCATTGGTTTCGGCACCTATCTTAGCTTGTCCAGATTTTACTCGTGCTTTTGAAGTGCATTGTGATGCATCTGGATTTGGCATAGGTGGGATGCTGACGCAAAATTTTGAGGGCGTTGATCATCCTGTTGCATATATAAGTCGTTCTTTAAATAAAAATGAACGTAATTATAGTGCCACTGAGCGCGAAGCTTTGGCTGTTGTATTTGCTGTTGAAAAATTTGAGCCCTACTTGGGTACTAGGCCATTTAAAGTTGTAACAGACCACGCTTCCTTGAAATGGTTTATGAAGTTAGAAAACCCGACTGGGCGGTTAGCTCGATGGGGTTGTCGTTTGTTCCAGTATAGGTTCGAAATAGAACACAGAAAGGGCAAGGACAATATCATTCTAGACACGTTATCCCGTTTGCTACCCGTTAGTGCAATAGATGTTACCGGCGATGCTTGGTATGATCGCATTTTTCATGGTTGTCAAAGCACTCCACAGAATTTTCCAAATTTTCGAATTTAGAATGGCATTTTATTTCGTTACACTAAATCCAATTATACTCTTGTACAGGAGTTTGAATGGAAAGAGGTTATACCGGAATGCAATCGGGAACAGGTCATTGCAAATCTTCATTGTCCACCTACATCAGGACATTTAGGTGTTTTTAAAACTCACCGACGGCTGAGTTTGCGTTATTACTGGGCTGGTATTTTTAAGGACGTGTCGGTTTACATAAGTAAATGTGATGTTTGTGCTTCATACAAACATTCCACTAAACTTACGCCTGGGCATATGGGCCAACCGAAACGTTGTTATCGTCCTTTCCAAGTAGTGTCAGCTGATTTAGTAGGGCCTTTACCAAAATCCCGTAAGGGGCATATGCACTTATTAGTTATTACGTGTTGTTTTTCGAAATACACCACATTAATACCTTTGAGACGAGCTACAAGCGCAGCGGTTGCAGAATGTTTTGAGAAATTCTTATTTTTAATTCATGGAATTCCGGAAACCGTGATTGCTGATAATGGGGTACAGTTCACGGGATCTGAATTCCGTAACATTTTAAATGGGTACGAGGTATCGCATGTTCATTTTGGGCCCCGGTACACACCACAAGTGAATTTGGTGGAAAGGTATAACAAGACTATCATGACTTCTATCGCATCGTATGTCAAAGAAGACCATCGTTCGTGGGATGTGAATATTAGTAAAATCCAGTTTGCCATTAACAGTGCGGTTAATGAAACTACAGGGTTTTCACCTTTTTTCTTAGTGCACGGTCGGGAACCTATTGTAAATGGCTCGTTTTACAAGCAGTTCCAAGGCGTTGGTGATGAGAACTATGACATAACTATGCCCAGGGATGAATATGCGGGTGAACTCGGAATTTTGAGCGATATATTTACCCAGGTTCAAAGTCATTTGGTCAAGTCTCACAGCCGAAATGCCAAATACTACAACCTCCGTAGGCGACCAGCAGCTTCGTTTATTGTAGGTCAATTAGTGTTTAAGAAGACTTACACACATAGTGATGCAGCTCAATATAAGGCAGCGAAACTTGCTCCCAAGTACGAGAAATGTATAGTACGTAGAGTTGTTTCCCCTCTAGTACTTGAGTTAGAAGCTTTGGATGGGAGATCGCTGGGTATATGGCACGTTAAGGACATCAAAATGTAAATACGAGGAGTTGAATGCGTGTGGTGTCGGACAAGATTAATATCACCCCTACACGGGAGTCGTAAGAGGCGACGAATGACTTAGAAGCACATCATCAGCTGCCACTTAAAGGTACAAGTTCGAAGGGCTATTGCACCACTTGTATTTTTTTGACCGCTTTGTTAATTTTATTAATTATAGTTCTTAGTCATTTGTTACTTTTTTGGTTGTAATTCATTACTTGCTTTATGTTAATTTAACATTTGTTAGGGCATATGTGAAAGACGCTGGGGGCAGCTCCGTTTCTCCTCTCTGTCCGAAACTTTTATAGGAAGGGGGGTACTGTAACGTTGCACTTTTCTGTCATATATAAAATGTATGTATTTAATATAATAAAATCACTGTTCATCCTCCTCCTCATCCTCATCTACAATAACTATTTACATTTTACGTATTTATTAATATTAGTATTTATTAATAAATACGTAAAATGATAATAATTTAGAGGGTTATAGAATTTTCGCGCTTCCGCGCAGCGTAAAGGGACTTTGTGCAAATTTCGTATTACACAAAGGCGATTTTGATAGGTTTTCATTTTAATAATGCAAACCTATATTTTCCATGCTTAGTATGCATGTTATAATTTTTTAATGATCTTGATTTCTATTGGTTGATGCCTACCTATGAAATATTTATAAAATTGCATAGAATAGTTATTTGTTCGTTGAACACAGTCGAGAAGGAATTTCGCATTTGAAAGGGCGGGCTAAGGAGGGAACTAAGAAATTACCTACTTAGACGAATTAACTAACTACGATCGACGATCTACAGATCTACATAGTCGGTATTACTACGTCTACTCTTTTCCTTTGCACCTTTGGCGGGGATTATTTAAATGGCCAGCACCTAACTATGTTTTGCCCTGGTTTCGTTCGTGCTCTATCTACTCTTGCAACACCTCCAAGTAAGATTGTTCTGTGTTTCTACTGGTGTTGGTGTAAATAAGACATTTAGAGTGACTTTTTATTTTCATTTTCTTGCCATCATAATTATAATACTATTTTATTGTGACACGTCTAATTTAAAGGAGCAAAAGAATAGCGCACACGCATATATGTTCTACCGATTGTTTATTTATATTTACTTGTAGGTACCTATTTCTAATTGTTGTTATTGTCCTGTTTTTAGTTTAACAAATATATTTTATTATTTTTTCTCATAATTAGTTTTTTATTTAATCTGATCACATGTCCCTGCATATTAGCCGGGCCAGGGAACAGTGTGACAATATGTAATTTAAATTTAGAATTCATTGTTATTCGATTTAATTCATTAGAAGCCCTTGATTTCTAAGATGTCTATGTTTAGGTCTCCAGTTATTATTATTTTATATTTAATTTTTTGCTTGAGTTTATCTTTCAAATTTTTGTAAAAATAATGATAAATTAGAAGAAGGTGTTCTATAAATACATATTATAATACATTTAATAGCCACTATCTCGATACCACAACATTAGAATATTAGTTCTTCTTCAAAATCATTTAGAAATTCTATCTTTTTTACTTGCATATTATCTTTACATAGGATACAAACGCCACTTCTCTTTTGTTTTGCTCTTGAAAATGAATTTACTAAACGGTAGCCATTCATACATATGAATATATGTATATTTCCTTCACTGCCTGATCTAATTAATGTTTCACTGAAACAAAGAAAATTGAAACATTCGTTTTTATCCCTTAGTTCATCTAACGTTAACTCAATCAAATATTTTTTGCTTAGTGAGTCAGCTATATTTTGATGCAGTATAGAAAACAAAATGTTATTTTCACTAGTCATAATTTTATTTTATTTTATTTTATTTATTAGGACAACCAACAAGGCATACACTACAAAAGACTTATGTAAGTGAACTGTATCTCATTCTAAGTGCTGACTTAGTTAAAGGTTGCCACGGCATGCAAACGTAAACTCAATATTTTATTTAATAACCTTACTAAGATTTACTTACTTAACTTAACTTAACTAAGATTTAACGTAAAAGGTAGATAAACATTAAAAACACAAGAAGGAAAATGGAGATAATAGCTAACTAAACAGACCCGGGCGAGAAAGAAGTAAGTATGTTACGTTAATTTTTGCAGATCATCTGTAAATATATCTATAGATTTGCTTTTAAGTGCGTTGTATTGTCGCTGAAGTCTATTCATGGTGGCGTGGCGACCAAGATTAGTTTTAGAACCCCTTATTGAAAATGGAACGTATCTGCAGGCGCGAGGCTGTTTAAGTGGGACATTAAAATTGATTGATCTTAACAGCGACGGGCAGTCAACAACTCCATTGATGATTTTGTGCAAAAACATGCAGTCCAACAAAAATCTCCGTTCCTGTAAACTATTCATTCCAAAATTAGCCAACCGCTTATCGTAGGAGGGAAGCTCTTTAACCATGTGAGTTTGGTAGGTTAGATGCCACAAAAAACGTTTTTGTATGCGTTCGATTCGCTTCATGTGTACGTCATACTGTGGGGACCAAACTTGGCTGCAGTATTCCAGATCCGATTGGACCAATGACTGGAACATAAGAATTTTCGTTGATGGTCTTTTGAAGTCTTTTGCATTACGTATCATGAATCCTAGCATTTGGAAGCTTTTTGTGGCAATGTGGTTTATGTGTTCGTGGAAACTCAGCTTTTTGTCCAGAATAACACCCAGGTCACGAATTAAATCCACCTCTTCTAACGCATTTCCACCAATTGTATATTTTTGCGACGAGACGATCTTGTTTCTCGAAAAACGAATGTACTTACATTTATTAATGTTCAATGACAATCTGTTATCATGACACCAAAGAGCGAGACGCTCCAAGTCTTCCTGCAGTAACAATGTGTCACTAACATCTCTGATCTGCATGGATAACTTCATGTCATCGGCATAGAGAAAACAATTAGCATGTTTAAAAATGGGAACTACGTCATTGATAAAAATATTAAACAAGACCGGGCCGAGATGATAACCCTGGGGGACACCAGAGGCGGAAAAAAATGGTTCCGAGGAGAATCAACTCACCACCACTCGAGAACTTCGCAGACTGAGATAAGATGAGAACCACTCCAACAGACTGCCAGAAATGCCAAAGAGAGAGAGTTTATGAAGCAAAATTTTGTGGTCTACATTGTCAAATGCTTTACTAATGTCTGTATAAATAGTATCAACCGATAGCCGCATATCTAGTGATTCGGACACATGTTGAACAAAAGAAACAAGATTGGTTGATAATATTTTGATTAGAGAAATTTTTATTACTAATCTTTGCGAAAAAGAAATTTATTTGTCCCACCAACTTGTTCATTTATTCTAAAATAGTCAGTAATTTTCTTTTGCAGTAGAGTTTTGGCGGCTGTGTTAGACTTGATTGACCCTTGTACAGTTAGTAGCATAATCTAAATGATTGACCTGACCACATTTTATCATATTATACCTGGCAACCATTTCTGCTTGTAACAATTTCATTATCTGTAACCTACAAATTAACAACTTCTAAAAAATTACAATTTTTGAAATTTTCACAATACAATTTTAATAATTTAATAAGTCTAGTTTCATTAAGGTATTTACAAAATTTAGGCGCAAGTACAAGTATGGTAGGGTCCGGATGAGACTTCAGGAAAAAACTCAACTCTGCACATATTTTTGCAGGGTTGCGGTCCATTTCACATATGCATATAATGATGATATCATTAGATGTTGCCTTTTTAGTTTCTGACGATTTTAGAACCACTTAACACATAGCATTTGGTTTTACAACGGATGATATTTGATAATTTTCGTAATGAGTTTTTTTTCTTGACTTAATTAATTTTGATGCTAGACCTACGCACTGCTCTCCTTTAAGTATGTAGACATGATGTGTCTTCTTTCGAAAAAGGTCCAGTTGGCGTGGCTGTTGATTTTTGCTCTATAATACTTAAAGGATGTGTCCTTAGTTCCACGCAGAGAACAGAGAACTCATAATATCTTCAATTCGGAAGAAATTTAATTTTGTGTTGTTTAAATTTTTTCTTTCTCGTTTTTTAATAGTTGTTGTTGGTGTTTTACATATTGTTTGCAAATGTTTGACTTTTTTAGCATAATCAGATAAATGTTTTTTCATTTGTCCATTTTCTAACAATAAATTATCTATTTCGTTGTCTGCTACCTCAAGCTTAGTTTGTAAAGTTTTGATTATTTCCTTTAATTCAAGTAAATCAGAGTTTCCAGTAGTATTCAACTCCGGACAACTTTTGTGCAATGTATCGTTATGTAAAATAGAAGATTCAAACTCATCCTCTGATAGCGATTGAAAAGAATTACTAATGGGTACATTATATTTCCTTCTATGAGTAACATTGTCTGGTGTCATGTTCATTTTACAATCTTTGCATTTCCACATTTTTTTTCTATAAGGACTCATTAGATAATACAGCTTTTCAGAAATATTTACGCAGTTTATATCATACATATGTAAACAGTTCGAACACACAAAAAATAGTCTGTTTGAAATAACATGTTTACACTCCTTACATTACATTCCTTTCATTACATTCCTTCGACATTTTTGGTAGAATTCAATAATATTATATGTTGTCAGAAGGCCGTATGTTTAAAACTCCTTTGCCTTGAAAAACAATATGCAGTCCTTGTTTATGGTTATTAGTTAAACTGACATAGTCTGTCAACATATAGTCAGGTGGCAATAATTAATTTTAATAAATTTTTGGAGGGTTTGTTTACTAACTTTGCAGAATTTTGAAAATTAACTGATTTAGAAATCTCTCACCTAGTAGAATTTGTGCTTCAGTGGTTTGCCGCAGTAGTACGTTTTATCAACAATATTTCTTAAAATCGTTCTATCACCAATAACCTTGTGATCTAGATAACTGTTTGAAATCACTTTCTGGATAATGTAGTTACTTATAACACTCTAAATTAATTAATAACTGAGGAGCAGCGAAACAATACGTCTTTCTCGTATGACTTCAACTGGACGAAAAAGCCAAGCCAAGGCCACCGCGCCCGTGTAATTTAGTTAGGTTATATTTTTGCGTGTGCATGTCACTTATTGTTATCCATAGAATCATTAATACGTAAACGCTGGAAATGGAACCAGGACCCTCTGGGTCTAAGCAATAATTCAAAATTCTAACAGTTGAATCGCTATTTATTTATAACTTATTTATTTATTAGTAGAATTAGACAATTAGACCTCACGCAGATTATTTGAAAGTTTTAAAAAGTGCGTTGTTCTGTCTTGCTCGAGCTTTGCCACTCGGCGTCGGCCGAGTTTAATAGTCTTGTTGAGATAGTTTCGTGTTCACAAACGCAGTGACAATTTTAGCTATAAATGTTGAACTCGACAATATTCCATAATAATTACAATTTATGTCGAGTCCTATACAAATCACAGACATTACAACCAAACTTCAACAGATCTAGTTTGATCTGCTACCGCCATTTGACTAAGTCTTATAAGCCCAATGCCAATGTAATGGAGAGCATTAAAATAACATTTACAATGTGGTGGCAGTGTTAGCACGCACTATACAGATTTTAAGTTAGAGTAGAAAAATTTAGGTAGATATGTCAACAAATACGTGGGCAAATTTCAAACAAATTTTCAATATGGACAAAGTTGAAACTTATCCCACATGTAGGATTTGAACTGCGTTTAAAAATGTAAAAAATCTATTATTTTTTTGGTAACTGATCTCTATCAAGCTAGCAATTATCTCATTTGACATTATTGATAGTCCGTATTATCATAATATGGGATTAAGTTTGTAGACACGAGTTTAAACTAACTGTAGTAGAAGGAGGTTCAGCCTGTGGTGGTCATTTCCGTTCAGCCCTTATGCTCATTTTACAGCTCAGTATCATAAAAATGAAAATGGCCTTGTTTATTTCCCCTAAATTATGCGCCCAGTTTTTCTGCACGCCACTGTAAACTGCGTTAAGCCGTCTGCTTGTGTTGACACTGACAGTTAATCCTGTGGTTACCGCATTAAATTTCTTTAAAACAAGTTTATTATCTGGAGTCATCCCGGTTCCAATCCCCGTCTGCGGACTTGGGGCTTTAATATCAGCGTTTGTGGAAGGATTTCTGCTCCAAATCGGTGTTTTATTGATGTGGTTTTGGGGCACGAATAAGTTTCGCCCGCGGCAGTGTGAATGGCAAGAGGCAATAACGTTTCTTGTTTCAGATTGTTGTTATATTCAAAGTGTTGTCGCTTTTTAAAGAGGTGAATTTTTTGGTTGGCGGTACCTAACCAAGTACACATAGATGTATTCTCCGCTGGGAATTGAACCCGGGTCCTCTGGGTCTAAGACCGGTGGCTTAGCCTTTAGACCACAGAGGCGGTTACTACGACTGCAACTCGGTCGAAACGTCAAAAAAAGGTAGGTATGTGTAAGATGTCTTTGCTAAGTAGTTACCGTTAATGCTCGTCTAAATATTTTGTCAATAAACGGAACGCGAAAGTTTTTAAGTGTATAAAGTAGGTACTCTGCTCACTTTGCTAGAGGTATAATATATGTATATTATATACCTATACGTTACTCTCATTATAAAAGTTATGACTTAAACGTTAATCGAGCGTTTAAAAACAGAAGTGCGATTGCGTAAGGTTGTTCATGGATGGATGATCGTTACAATTGACGATCGATCGTAACATGTCAATTCGAATTGCGTAATTATTGTCCATTCCATGAAGACCGATGACTTAAAAACGTATCATGAATTGGCGTTTTATTATGAAAGTTACTCAATGAAACCTTGATTTATTTTACAATAATCATCGAATAGTAAAAAGTAGTGTATGTTTTGTATCATTTTTTACCTCAAAAGTGAACTTTCATTGATAAAAACATTGAATTGAAACTAAAAACATGTAAAAAATCTTTAAGTAACTAAACGCAAGGAACGAATGAAACGAGAGTTTCAGCTACCGGACCCTAGATGGCGGGATAAGTTTTCTACTACTCGACAAAAGGTAGCGTTGTTGAGGTACAAAGTACTCTGTGGGGCTGACAAAAAAGCTAAAATGTCAATGTGACGCAATGTTGATTTGATAGATTTTCATTAGAGCAGCAAGAAAAATACAAAATAAAGAGTATTTAAATTGTCGAATTTACACACAAGTAAGTAAAATATAGTAGATAAATTATAAAAATAAACAACACAAAGTGTAAACAATCTTTCAGTGTGCTGTATGTGACTGTAAAGTGTGATTATGAAAACAAAAGGTCATTAATGAAAACTAAATAAATAAACTTCTCAATGTGTATCTTTGCTTGGTAATTTCATATCAAAACAAATTCAGTGCCAAAGGCGAGAGTAATATCAAGTGGAAGCCTTACTCTTAACATTACCACTACTTCGTGCGACAGCCTAAAAATGTACTAAAAGATCTCGTATCACAGAAGTGTAGTTTGTAAGAAATAGCTACGTAGGATTCGTAGTCTGTGGCAGAGAGTGTAGGTTGCATTACAAAGAGTCCAATTTGGAGATAGCATGGCCAGTCAGCGCGTGGATGAGTTTTGGCGCAATATCCTAGCTCCTAGCATGGGAGATGTTGAGTGAGTCAATGATGTTACAATAAATAGAGGTAGATGCGTTACATGTGCCAAAAACTGGCAACAGAAAAATTTCCTAATTGGCTTACCTTAGCAGTCTCAGAAAAGCGTTGACATGTGTTCTGTGGACAGCGGTCTGTGGCAGACAGTGTCAGTATATTCGTTTCCGTAAATTAGTTTAAAAATGCCGTCCTGTGTAATACGACACTGTAGAAACAACACAATAAAGACTCATGGGATGTTAACATCGTAAAGCTTTGGTCCATTATTGACATTACATTAGTACTGACATAACCTATCTACCTCTTTTTATTCTAATATGTGGAAAACTGTAAAGCTACCTAGTTTTAACCGTTAATTAATAATAAACAGAGAACACAACAGCTGTTATTACTTTTATATTTTTCAGTATTGGCATGAACTAAAATACCGGAGCCGAAAGTGGGATACTGATATCCGGCAATATGCCTGTGGGACTGGCGGTGATCTAGCAAAAAAACCACTCTTAATACATGATCAAACGAACTTCACAAGTGAAATTCGATCAGTATTATATGAATACGCTTCATTCGAAGATATAATTTAACTATGTAGTACTTTTAGCCTACGAGGCAACTTCGCACATATTAAGAGATGGTCTTTGACCTACTTAAAAAAAGTTCGCTGTCAAACCCCGCGCCTGCACAGCGCCGTCTGCGCGCCTCGTCATTCTTCAGAGACCATACCAAAACTTACTATAATGGGATGGGTGGGAGGGAGATTATATCTTCGAATGAAGCGTATTCATATAATACTGATCGAATTTCACTTGTGAAGTTCGTTTGATCATGTATTATATTTCATCGCTTCATTCTTCGATATAATTTAACTATGTAGATGTTTAGAGCTTAAAGTTTTGGTACCTTATGTTAAAGACAGAATTAAAAAATACAATATTTTTAATCACTTTCAGTCTTTTATTAATAACAAATATCATTTGCGAGTACGGGATCTCAATCAAAACAACAATAAACCTAGGT
This sequence comes from Scoparia ambigualis, assembly GCA_963921215.1. Lineage (NCBI taxonomy): Eukaryota > Metazoa > Arthropoda > Insecta > Lepidoptera > Crambidae > Scoparia > Scoparia ambigualis. The sequence continues at coordinate 37,575,654 of OY992506.1, read as the reverse complement.
TTGCTTAGCTATCTTAATTAGGTACTTAATTATTTCCTAGACAAACCGCTTTTGCAAAGTTTCCCACGTCTGTAATCTGACGGTGGTAAAACCTTGCAAAAGTTTTAGATGATTTAGTCCAGCCTGCCATTTTTCTAATAGTATCAACAGACACTCCTGCAGCTTTAGCGGCAGAAGTGGACGCGTGCCGTGTGCTATGAGCACTGAATGTCGACGTGTCCACTCCACTGCTGGCCAGAACTTGTTTGATCCATCTGCTGATGGATTGAGTCGTGGCTGGTTTATGGGGTGACTTAAACGTCAGTAACAGGTTTTGTGATTCGCCAATTCTTAAATGCTTTGTAATAGATAAGTAATCTTTTAAAGTAGTTGCAGGGCATATGCTATTATTTTCTGTAAAATAAGGCAAAAATAGAACTGGCTGATCACGTCCTGGTGCTGAAGTTTTAATTACATCTGAGATAATAATATTGACTCCATCTTTGCCTATTTTAATGTTATTACATTTTATAAGGCTGAACGTTTGAACTCTATGTCCTGTACACAAAGCTAAGAGAATAACTAATTTTTTAGTCAGTCTTTCAATCGAAATTTGATTGTTGGGAAACCAATCTGCGATATAGTTCAACACTATTTGTGGGTCCCAAGTAGAACTGTACTTAGGGGTGACAGGACGTAATTTATACGCTCCTTTAAGTAATCGTTTTATTTGTTCTTGTGAGCCAATATCATTTCCTAGCAGCAATGATAAGGCAGATCGATGACTATTCAACGTTCCGTAAGAGGAGTTTTTGTAAAACTGTTCGGTTAAAAACAAAGAAACTACTGTTACTGAGGCGATGTATGGGTCAAAATTATTACCTTTACAAAAATTCCACCACAGTTTATAAGTGACATTGTATTGCTTTAGGGTGTTTTTTGAAACTGAAGCAAGCATTAACTCTAGCGATTCAATGGGTGAACCTCGCCTTATGAACGCGACCCTGAGAGCGTCGCTGCTGCCAGGATATGCTGATTCATTCGTTGTCGACTCCTGGAAGAGGAAATGACAACATCTTTAATCGGGTCTAGATACAATACATCGGAAACAATAAGGCTTTGCAAAAGCGGGAACCATGGTTGAGAAGGCCATAATGGATAAACTAATATGCCTTCTGCTTTGTCGTTAATTATTTTATTAATACATTTTAAAATAATTGAAAACGGAGGAAAACAATAGAAGTACCAAGGGTTCCAGTTAAGTGTAAATGCATCTACAGTGAATGCTTCTGGGTCGCGTTTCCACGAAACATACAGTTCACATTTGGCATTGGTGCGAGAGGCGAAAAGGTCAATATCTGGCTGTCCTAGTTTTTGAGAAATTTTTTGAAAAGCTGACCGATTGAGTTCTATTTCAGTATCTGGATTAATACGCCGTGATTCTTGATCGGCTTCAATATTATCCTTAGTGTTAATATAGGAAGCATATAGCCATATTTTTCTCTCTTCGCACCACTGCCAAATAGTCCTAGCCAAATTATTCAAATGTGGGAATCTAACCCCTCCCATGCGATTTATATAACTAATTGCTGTAACATTATCGATACGTAACAAAATTGTACAATTAGATTTGTCATAAGCGAAGCATTTTAAGCCAAAGAAAGCTGCCAAAAGTTCTAAGTAGTTTATATGGAAACACTTTTCATGAGGTTTCCATTTACCATTGGCTCGTATCTCGTTAGCGTAAGCACCCCATCCTGTACGAGATGCGTCTGTAAAAATCTCAATATCAAATTCTAACGGTCCCATAGGACAACTAGCAACCTCAACATTATTCATCCACCAATATAAGTCATGTAAGACATTATTTGAAAATTTTATTTTTGTATCATAAGAATAAGAATTTTGAAGTGCTAGTAGTTTTTCCCGTTCTAGTTGCTTGGTGTACAGCCAGCCATAGCGGACGGCTGGGCATGCTGCTACGAGAACTCCTATAAGATGTGCATAGTCCCTTAAGGGGCGTTTGGGTAATAAGGAAAACTGATTTGTCAATCTTACTATGTTAATGTGTTTATCATCGGGTAATGATAAAGACATTTTAACGGCATCGTAAATAAACCCTAAAAATTTACAACGTTGTTGTGGCTCAAGACAACTTTTATCATAATTTACTACGAATCCAAGACATTCTAGTAGATGTAACGTTTTTCTTACGTTTGACAAACATTCTGTATATGTTTTCCCAATGCACAAGATGTCGTCTAAATATATAACTGAGCTGAATCCCTGAAGTCTTAAATGAGAAATGACCTCTTTCATCAATTTTGTGAAGGTTCTAGGTGCCGCACTCAAACCATAAGGCATAGCATTAAATTCATAGGTGATATTCTCAAATTGAAATCGTAAATACTTACGATGTGAAGGTAAAATCGAAACAGATAAATAAGATTCTTTCAAATCAATGGTGGCCAAGTAGCCACCTTTTGGTATTAATTTTGAGGCAGTGCGGTAATCCTCCATTTTAAAATGAAGTTTTTGAACGAATTTATTAAATGGTTTCAAATTCAAGATAAATCTAAAACCCCCATTAGACTTTGGGGTTAGAAAAATTTTTGATATAAATTGTTCAGGATCTTGCTGACATTCGGATATAGCTCCAAGACTTAATAAGTTTTGAATGGCTGTAGCCATATTTATTTGATCTGTCGGTGACAAATTGTTTTTTGGAACCTGAGTCTGAATGACCTCACTAACTAGTGGGATGGGAAAACCAAATTTGATCCATTTCAATATCACGCGATTTTTTGTTAACTTAGTCCAACAAGAATAATAATGTTGTAGTTTGCCAGCATGTACCTGCGTTAATGACGCGTTTGAGCACGATGTTGTTTGTAACTCGATGACCTCGACTGGTTGAAAGCAGGTTGTGTCCTGCGCGTTGCTTGGGTCGTCCTCTGCGCCGCTCCACGCCCCCCCCTGTTCGACGACTAGAACCGAGGCGGCGCCGTCCAGTTTCCCTGAAAGCGAGGGCGCGTCGCAGATTGATTATGTGATGTAGAAGGAGCAGGGCCCTTTTGAATCGGCCCTGTCTTCTTAATCTGTAGGCCTTGTTTTTCTATAGCCTTCGAAGCCTTAATTTTATCAGCAAGTTTTGCTCCAAAGAGAAACTCATCCCGTTCGACATCTTGAATCACACTCAGAAATGTTTTATCTAGCAAAGGAGTTATTGCTTTAATCCTACTTTGCGTTTCAGATGAGTGTAGATCCGTCAATATACGGCAGGCATCCGACAAGATTTTAATTGCTTGAATTTTGGTGGACTTTTCGTCGTTAGTGAGAAGCAGACTAAGAGCTCTGCTGACAGCTGTGATGCCTGAACCAAGCTGTTGCTGCCCGCTTTCAATTTTCTTGTCTCTGGCTTTCGAACCATCATTCACGGCCGCCATTATTTCCGGGTTCAAATTTGGTGCTCGTAACTGCTTGCAGTTTTCCGGTACCACGTAATCCTTAAGAAGTTTATCTTTAACTTCTTTGTTTAAGCCCTTACGGAGAATAGGCAACCATCTTTGCGCCAAGTCAGGGTGTATATTTTCTCCGTACACCGGAGCGTCTTCACCAGTGTCGCCAAGTGCCAATATTAACTCAGAGTCTAGCTCTGGTAGAGTTTCCGTGTCTTTTAGTTCCATGACATTGGATGGTGTCGGTGGCGACGTTTCATCTTCATGAGAAGGCAATATTTCTGTGACGGATTCCGGCACAATGTTATCATTTTCTTCCATCGGTTGCGTCGGCGTCGGATCATTGTCGATTCGAGCCGGTAAACCAAGTTCTATAACAAATAATTTTATTTGTTAATATAGAAATCGAATTGAAAAATAAATTTTATGCCAATAGATTTATAGCAGGCTCAATAAATATAACTATTGATAAAAACCTGGTCGACTTCAGGATAAGAAAGACCTTCGTGTTAACTCACGGTTAACCCCCAGGTTCATGTCTGTGCCATCGTGTTAACTCACGGTTAACCCCCAGGCCATAAATGTTTCATTGTGTCGACTGACGTTCGACCCTCAGATAAAATACGAATAGGTTTTTCACTAATGGCTTAATAGCATAGCAATATTTTACTTAAACACTCACTTTGAATTGTTCAAAAACAAAGTACATAACATACCTGAGTTGTTTTCAGAATCCGACGAAGAATAGGCAATGACTCGACGCTGTTTTTTATGTTTTTTCTCTTGTAACCTTTTTAACTTTGCACTATAATAGTCTATTTTATCTTGTGCACTACGTTTAGGCATTTTTATTACTTTGAAAATAAAAAAAATATTAAATGTGGGTAAGTCAAACTTCTGCGCTAGCGAACTGCGTGCGTTCGTTGCCTCGCACGAAAAAAGAATGACGAGGCGCGCAGACGGCGCTGTGCAGGCGCGGGGTTTGACAGCGAACTTTTTTTAAGTAGGTCAAAGACCATCTCTTAATATGTGCGAAGTTGCCTCGTAGGCTAAAAGTACTACATAGTTAAATTATATCGAAGAATGAAGCGATGAAATATAATTATAAAAAGCCGGGTACTCTAATACTGGGGGATTCCCATAATGTAAGTAAAAGAAACAAAAAATAAATGTATTTTAAATAACAGTATGGTACCAAATAGAGGTTTTTGTGATGTATGTATCATTGTCACATTCCAGCTATTCCTTGTTGCTATCACCATGGATCTCATTATTTTCTGTTTTTGCAGCTCCCACAAGCTGTAACTGCAGTGCAGAACCCTCCAACGGTAGAATCTGCACACCATGTAAGTAAAAGAAATATAACTAAATGTACCTATACTATTATAAAGCTGAAAATTTGATTGTTTGAACACATGATAGTATACGATGATGGGTTGAATTAACTATACTACAATTGAAATAATAATGATAGTACAAATTGATCATGCATGATAAGATAATATTATTAAAATTATTTTGAAAATTAATTTAAAATCTCAGAAAAAAAATCATTAAATACAGTCAAAATAAACAAATCTTTATCTGTCAAAAATTCATTGAGTGTGTAGTAGCATTTTTCCAACAACAATGTCTTTAATTTCTGCTTAAACGTAAAGTTATTATCACTGTGTCTTATTGATATCTTCTTATAGAGATGAGGTGCATTACAAAATACACTCTTACTCATAAGCGCGGTTTTACAAAGAACATTGCAAAGTTTATCCATAAGTTGTGCAGATGAAAGAAATGTAAACAATTCAATGTTAGTTTGACAAAATTAGCGCATTCAAGAATGTACAGACACGGAAGTGTAAGAATCTTGTAATTTTTAAAGTCTGTGTCTGTTTGTTGTGTTGGCTGTTTCTGTTTTAAACATAGCTCTAATACAGCATTTTTGAGACCTAAATACAATTTCTTTGTCGGTTGCGTTACCCCAAAACATGCCACCGTATCTCAATGTATATCCATGATAGGTAGTTAGCAAAGCCTTTATGCTTACTTTTTTACTAAGCTTATATAAAGCATACGAATGACTACTCAATATTATTTTATTTTATAGTTACACCATGGAATAATTTATTTTTTTCTGTTAGCCCAAAAATGCTGGTTCTGGACCGAGGCGGGGTCGAACGGCTCAAGGGCACAACCCTCGACCTTGTGAGTACTAACTACTATATTATAAATACTGTTGTATGGTTTTAGAGGCCACACACACATCTCGATTGTGATTTTTGCGTAAAATGGCCAATTTCGGCGTTATGGATCTCAGAAACAAAAATACATTAACAATTATGACTTATTGAATAGTGTAGAATACCTATTGGAATAGTGCGTAGCGGCCTCGCTTTATGTAAATTTTGCTTAACTTTTTAATTAAACCCAAAATTGCAGAGAAAGATTTTCATAAAGCGAAGGCACTTTTTTGAGCTCATCGATTGAACTAATGTTCTAAACGAGTGAAATAAAAAAATTATAATGTTATCTCTTATATAGTCGAATAGTGCGTAGCGACCTCGGAATTTTAAGATATCATTGATTTTATATAGGAAAAAAATCTTATTCTAAACCAAAAAACTTGAAAAATCGCTATTTAAGTTAACTGTGAATATCTCCTATCTACGATAATATTATTCAGCAAAATTAATACCAGAGTAATTGTTACTTCACGAGGAATAATAATTTTATAATGAATTTATTATCCTATTTCGATAAAAACGATAAATACAACTGCAAAATTACTACAAAATGCGAAAATGGGCATTTTACGCAAAAATCACATTCGAAATGTAATAGGCCTCTTAAGAAGAGGCTTTTATTGGAGCAATAATTGCTAGGTGCTGGGTATTAAGACGCCGGCGACACGTCAGCCTCTCATACAAACGTTATACCAAAATAATAAAAAAATTGAGCGTGATTCACTGTACTTGTGATGTATTCGGATTAATTTGTGTAATTATTTTGGACTATTTTTTTATGGCGACCTAGATAAATACTGTCTTAATCCGAACATCACAAGTACAGAAAATAATGTTCTAATTGAAAATCATTTTGGTAATACTTTAGTATGGAAGGTTCGTTTTAGGTGACCGGTCGCCAGCTTCTTAAGTCAACATACATAGATAAACAATCCATCAAAAATTTCTATTGTTTCAGACCGCAGGCTGCGTTATGATGACCCTCCAGAGTGGGCACGCAGATACGAAGATCAGCGCCTTCGTATAGATAGAAATCGGGCGCGCTTGCTTTAACGCTTAGTGACGATAGCCGAAGAAGCGTTGGAAATTTTATTTTTATTTATTTTAGGGTGCGTCCACATCTGGCGAATGCGCCGCTTGCGAGCAGCACGCGCGCTGCACGCGTGCTGTTGCTGCCGTTGTTTGGCGCGCAACTCATGAAATGCTTGTATAGTGCGCGCGTGCTGCGCGCGAGTGCTGCGCGCGAGCTTAAAATGCGCGCGCGCGGCTCGCAAGCGGCGCACAAGCGGCGCATTCGCCGCGCATTCGCCAGATGTGGACGCACCCTAAGGGAAACATACAGCATATTATACACTTATAAAACAGAAGTTAATAAACATTTCGTTAGCCAAAAAAGTTTTCACAAATGTAAAAAACATACAAATTAGCTTAACAACTTATCTTTAACAATGAAGGCCTCTACAAGTTACATATTTAACTTAATCATAACATTTTTATTTTGCTATAAGAAATATTAGAAATATTAACTACATGTAAATATAGCGACAATAACCTCTCTCATAGTCTCTCAGTACTTTTCTCAGTCACTAGCAGATGACAGACACTAAGGCCTCGGCTAGACTGTACTCAAACATATTATGTGTTCTCATTTGAGTGTCCATAGTGGGCACGCGGCGCGGGATACATTTTGTACGCCGCGCCGCGCCCGCGCGTTGTAACCTCCCCCCCCTTTTATTAATATTGCTACACCTAAATCTAAACCTAAATCTAATGCCTTTCACACCTATATGCCTAGCTAGCTTATAATACATACACACATCCTCGCCGCTTTACCTTAACTTAAATTATTATCTAATTCTTAAAACTAATTAACCTAATTTATCTACAATCTAATGGTTGTGTCTGGAGTTTTGTAGAGTGTGTAGCGTTTGTATGAAGATGGAACCTTAGCATAGCTTAATTCTATTTGCAGTGAATTTCAGTCAAGCAATGTAATATTATAATAACTACTATTTTGGCCAGATCGTCTAGTGAACCCTCCGTTGTTAACCGCATTTAAGTAACTCAAGTTCTTTCGTGAAAGTTTAGTAATTGGCTTATCCCTGTGTTAAATTATTTTCTCCTGACCTAATTACCTACCAGTCTATAAATCCTAACATAAATATGTGTAGCCTAGCAATGACTCCGTCTGAACTGTGACCTAAATCCTTCACTGCAGCTGCGGGGAAGATTTGTAACCACTCAAAGGTAATCAGATGATAGCTTAGCTTGTAGGTATTATTATTTATTATCAGAAGCATGATACATAAGAAGCCTGGTGCAATTTATATAAAGGTTTAGTGGGATTATAAAAGTCTTGTGGAAGTATAAGTCTTGTGGAAATATAAGAGTCTTGTGGAAGTTTAAAAGTCTTGTGGAAATATAAGAGTCTTGTGGAAGTTTAAAAGTCTTGTGGAAATATAAGAGTCTTGTGGAAGTTTATGAGCTCCAACCGCCGCTCCATAGCGTGCCATTACATCTCATTGTTTAATTATGGCCCCGTCCACTTTGGCTTTAACATTAATTATTAGCTTGTAGCTTTAATTCTTTCAAACTGAGAATTTACATCTCCTCTCAAAATCTAATTTCATTTTACATTATGAACTATGTGTTAGCAATTTAAATTCTTATTATTCCACATAAATCAATAGAGTTTATCTCAAGGCTTGCTATCATCCAAATATCCTTTTCACATTAAGAACTTAATTATTCAATGCAATAACTTATATTCAGTTCCGTAAAGGGTGGATAATTTAATCAAACGCCACTTCAGGCGGTGGCTAAAGTAGAATGCTATTAATTCAGGTAAAACTACTTTTATTTACTCTTAGTATTTATTATACAGGTCTTGTAAAGTTCCAATATAACTACATTGGATGGCTGCATTGGCAGATTATTACATCTTAAGTTTATTAAAGGACGTTTAATTCATTCAATATCCTTGACTTTAGGAAGTGAACTGAAATAGAATACTATCATTTGAAGTAAATTACTTTGGGTTACTCTTAGTGTTCATTATACAAATCTTATAAAGTATAAATACATCTCAAGTTTATTGAAAGATGTTTAATTCATTCAACATCCCTGACTTTTAGAGAGTGAATGTAGTTAATTATTTTCCCATTAACTTCCACCCTCTGTCTCTCAGACTGAGTGGTTAATTTGATAGACTACTAAATCATAGTTAGTATACTTACCTTTAGTAGGTAGTAAATTAGGTAGTTAATTATCACTGTTAATCATTAAATAAATTACATTTAGAAGTTATCTTTTACTCACTTTAATAAGTTTAAATTAGACTGTACTAGGTATTAGTCTGATTGATTAGATTGTTCCCATCAAATATTTCTATGTTTCATATTATTAGAAGTAAGTACTTACATATCTTAAGAGGTCTATTCAAATGATATTAGTAGACCATTGTCAGGCTAATTAGCTGGTTGTTATCAATCAATTATTTCTATGTTTCAGATTATTAGAAGCTCATAGCTTGCAATGTCTTCTTTCAACGACTTATCCTAGGTTCTAAACTGGTTTTAGTTGTTCAGTTTGTATCAGCTTATTTTTGCTAAGGTATCGGATGTAAAACTTTAACACCTTGAAGAGTGTAGCGATATGAGATCGTATTGCATCCCAGGGAAAGCTAACAAATGCCTGTTTGGTCATATCAGTGTTAGAAATCAAACATCACAGTACGACTAAGCTTATTTGCTATAACTTTTTAGTATTTTTCTTGTAATAGAAAACCAGTCTAGACTTTTAGGTACTCCAAAGTAATGATGGTACGATATTATCATACTTCTGTTAATTATTTAAAATGAATAATTAATTGGTAACAACTTTAGGAAAACAATTAGAATTTTACCGGCCTGCGGTAACAGATTACTTGCCTAGCTAGGACCCACATCACTTCATCATAATTTTATTTAGCGCCGTAACTTAATTATCCCTGCCTTATTAGTCTGAATTAATAACTAACCATATATATATATATCCGCCTACCTATAGATTCCTACAACTTTCCTCACTTGAAAATGCCTATATTTTGTCGAACTAACAGTCCCTCTTGTGTACCTTGCAAACTAGGCCAAGCCTCATTTAATTTAAATTCGTGGTGTGTGGTGAGAGTCGCATTGCCCCTGAAAGCAACTAACTCCTAAATGTTCTATCAGTCGAGCCAGTATACTCAGTGTGTTATTTTCCTATCACTACACTGTATGTATGGAGATAGACTCGAGATTGGACTGGGTCATACGGGTCTACCTCCAGCTAAATGGTGTCTGACCTATCTTCAACTTTCACTAGGGAGACAACTGTCTCTCCCCCATTACTCCGTCGAAGATAGTGTATTGTTTAGCGTAATAGTGTAAAACGCCGATCTTATTAAATACAATCAAAGATCATCCAGACCGAAGTCTGTTGAAAGGTACATAGGGTTTTGTTGTCACCGTGACTCGTTTCCGCCGATGTACCCCAGAATACTTCATTCTGTTAACGGATTCGAGTTGCGATCGCAATAGTTTACTTTATTAATAACTTTCAATTTCACAAATCTTAATTAATATCGCAGCTCGAATATCACTTAGCGCACTATCAAGCTCGGACGCTATTTTTCCCGTATGAGTCGTACCGCACTCTTAAGTTGGACCGCTCCGTTGACGTCCCAAAACTGAATGTCCGCTAATTTTCCCAAGCATCTTAACTTTCCCGCCACGCGCGCCTAAGATTTTTCCCGCGCGAGTCCGCTTTTCTTCCCTTCCACCAATCGCTAGCCGTTTCCCCGATGCCCCCCGCCTTCGCGTCGCGCCACGTGGAGCTATCATCCGACCTCTCTTTCTGTCTTTTTCTCAACCTCTCGCTCGCTCATTGCCGCTTTCGCCGCGCAATTCTAAAATTTTTCCATAATCTAACCAAATCTCGTCAGATAGCCAATATTACATCTTTGAATATCTAAATGTAGCCTTCTATTAACAATTCCCTCTCAATAATCATCCACTTAAGCCAATAATCCTGTATTTTGTGAAATTATAAAAAGTTCCGTATTCCGACCATAGGTGGCGCCCGCCCGTATGTCTACCGGCTTGCCAACCTACGCCTATGTCACAAGGCCACACAGAGCAGTCCCCGCGAAATTCAAAATAAAGATAAAGCCCGTTGCCAACCTAACACGAAGCTCAAGTAAATAACTCACGCTAGACGGCGCCTATGTCGCAAGGAGCACACAGAGCAGTCCCCGCGAAATTCAAACTAAAGATAAAGCGCTAGACCACTGACCATTATTCTGAACTAGTTTATTATTCCCTTTTCATGCTTATTATTAATGGTGCTACGCATTAATATTTATTTTAGTGCTACTCCCATGCATTCCTTACTAACGGACGGATACCATTCATTCTGTACCGTTACAGCCGCCCCCGATAGAATTTAAGCAGATAAAGTACCACTCTTATCTGCGGCGAATTATATCTAAACCCTGTACTTAATTAAGTACAAAATAGCACCTCCTTCCTTGCCAACCTCATTGTCATCCTAGCCCTCAAAGATATTCCTACTATTTATAGTTCCTCCCCAAATCCCTAATGACTCCTTCCTCCATAAGCTTTCTTATTGCAAAATAGCCCACACCCCTCATTCTATTCAACTGACACAAAATCATAATCGCATACCCAGTTCTCGTGTTCGAAACGAAATCCCAGTAAACTTAGTCTCGGTAAATATTTCCCAATAACTTAGACATCTACCATTTCTTTAATCATACACAACCTCCGAATAATGATTTGCCTTTTGTTTACCATCATAACAACAAATCTTAATATAATTTAAATCAATATAACAGTCTCTTGCGCTGTCTAGTAACGCCCCCTAGCGAAAACTCTTCAACTCTATGACGATTCCGACGTAAGTTTATAACATCTTCCGAACCATTCAATTATTCTATTCTTTAAATTATTTTCCTAGAATAATTTCAAGTACATCTGTCATCATGGCCTTCTTTTAACTTACGTCTTTTCTTACAACTTGTTCCGCATCTAAATGTTGCAACCTAGGGATCGAACCTGGGATCTTTCGTGGGTGAAGCATCAACCACTTCGCCGTCATGGTCTTTTAGTTCCAACTAGGTTAATGAATAATTATTAATAATTTGAATTAAAACTTTCCTTCATACTTCAACGCTACCAATCTCATCTTAGCTTATATAATTACCTAAGATAACGAAACGTCGGAACAATTGTCTACCTCAGGCAGGGATCGAACCCGCGTCCTCCACAATTCCTAATTAGCTACTTCTTTTAACGGAAACCTATTTTCCTCTCCGCGGATAAGAAATCTTAACCAAACCCCCATATCAACCAAACCCAGTAGGCATACCATCATCGCCCAAGAGTTATAACTTTATTTTAGATGAGATACATCTAATGTCTAATCCTGCAAATAACCGAGATAGAATACTAGACTCGCTTCCGTCCGGTACGCAGTGACACCCACTCACCGTGCATACAAATAGAGGTCTTAACGCCTTACAATAAGGTTGTCGATCGTAAATACTTAGGAAAAACTCATTCACTCTAAGGGGGTACGCATCTCGAAACACATCCTTGAGTTTTGAACTAGCTACCCCGTAGTTCAGATCTATTAGAAGTTTGTGTGCTATGTATATCTAACTGTCAATGTATGCGTCATCGATAAGTACTTGTTAATACCCCGGTACGCGTTGGACATTGTATACTAATTGACAAGTACTGAGCTTATACGTATAAGCAAATACTTATGCCAAAACCTATCTAGTAACTATGTCTCATCCCTAGTTATTACTATGCACGAAAGACAACATTTAGTCTCATTTGCTAATATATAATACGTCAATATCCCCTTACTTTCCTATACCTTTGAAAAATATCATTTTCTTTTTTAAATTAAACAGACCGGTAACTATCTTATCCGCCCCCACAACTCTACTTAACTTCCTACCTTTTATATAACTAATAACGATCAAATCGGTAAATAATAAGCCACTGAAGGTGACACTTAGTTTTAGTATTCATGGTAATTAATATCGTGAGTTCTTTCTCGTATTTACTGAATTCCAAACTGCGTGATTCAATAGTGCTAGTTTCTTTTTATTTATTTTTTTATTTTTTTTTTATTAGATGTTTTAAATTTTATACTCGCACAAGACACATTATTAAGATGGTAATCTCCCGAATGTTTGTAACTCTAATTGGTTACTCATTATGCATTCTACTTTACTTTTCAGCCTTCCGTCCAGATGGTAAAATTCCCCAGCAACACGAGATCCCCTGACCACGCCAAAATGAAATGCCATCAATGGCCTCTGTTTCTGCAGCCTAAGACATTATCTCTCTATAGGTTAGTCAAGTATAATTGTCCTGATTTAGACTTCACAAGACGCCCCCAAAGGAACCACCTTACAGCAGAATTTCCGCAACTTTAAGAAAGGCTAGTTTAGGAAATGAAGCTAAATGGAAACCACTTAATTTTATTGTGTGCTGAGTAATTCCCACTTCTACAGCACAGTTCCGAAACTTCGATTCAATTACTTCACCAGGTAAATCAAAATAAACCCTACACGCTTAACTAAGTTCTATTTGTGCCCAGTGCGACTAAAAATATTCGAACACCCTAAACAAGCTACTTTTACTAATTTAACAGTGCCAATTAAGAATGCTCCCTTGTGTCATCTATAATTTTATTGTGTGCATAGACGACCAAAGACCTCGCTTTCAGCATGCCTTCTTCGTTGGACCCGCTTAGTTAAATACTCTAATCAAAATTCTAAAGTTACAATTGAAAATGTCAAAAGTTCGAATATTATGCAATAGAGAATTTCTCTAACATAGTTACTCCATCTCTTCGCACTATTAAGTCAGGCATATTGCAATTCAAGTATTTATTTTAATTTATAATGACCTATCTTCTCCACCCCTGTTCACATACTTTAGCCATCCCTATCCACAGCTGCGGTAAAGATAATTAGTTAATGAACAAAACATCCTATAAACATTCTATGTTACTACCGCAATCACAAGAAATATTTACTAGAAGGATTATCTATCATACAGCTGACTATAACAAAATGAGTCCCCCTTATCTTTCTCCGTTCCTCTTCTAACGTAGAAGACAACAACAGACAATTAACAATTAATTACTTATAATTTAGAACAACCCTAGGTAAAACGCTACCACAAAACTAGTATAGAACAGAATAATACTAACCGAAGTAAACTTTTGTATTCACACTTGCAAATAAAATATCTTTATCTTTCCGTGATGAATGATTTTGATAACACTATTTCATCAACTCAATGTCCCGGCCTACATATGTGAAAACTGTCAATTAATTAGTTTGTATAAAACAATCTAGATGCAACATGCAGTTCACATTAACTAACAATTTTAAGGTTGTGCCATAATTTCGACAATAACCTACCTTAGCACTAATTTTAATCATCTACAATTTCATCACGTACATATTAGATGCCAATAATCTAGATTATTTAAGAATTCTAGCAATTCATATTAATATAATAAATAACCAAAACAAGATAATACCGCTTTGACAGTCTGCGCTGACCTTCCCACAAGTCAAAACCGCGTTTCGTTCGTCCTATCATTTCTAAACCTGTAGACATTTACTTTGTACTAAACAAATTCTTGAGTTAATAATTAGTTGCCAATTGTTAAGCAACCTTATTTAATTTCATAATAACAATTTTAATATAGCAGTATTAGAATATTATTATAAATCCCGAACATCTTTATTTATTATAATCAACATTACCGGTTAAAGTATTTGAATGGCCTAGTGCGAACTAGGTTTCAGGTCGCACCTCGGGAAAATAAATTTACTATTGACTTTAAAATCTACTACTTATAAATTTATTATTTTCTTCTGACATATAAAGATAGGCTATGACTCTAGGTCGGGTTTAGTAAACTTTGAACTATGGCTACCTCCACAATAATCTCGATTAAATATATATATCCGCAAAACGAATTATGTCTAATTCGGCCGATTTTATTAAATTTAAATTATGCTACTAAACAGTACGTATCCTAAGAACGTCACACATCCGAAACCCATTTCAGTTCTAATTTCTTTACCCATCTAAATTAAATTTTGTACCTGTCGACGCGAGATAACATCTAAATAATTACTTTGTATGATTCGAATTGTGATAGTTGATTTTGTATTGTAATCTCGATAACGCAATATCAGGGATTTACTTATTAATAAATTTTACACTAAGAAATTTATTCTCAGCTCGCAATATCATCGCTTTATTTCCGGCTTGAATGTTTCTGCGGACTATGAGTTTAAATTTATCCTGCAACTTAAAATTGTGGTATATATAATCGATCACTGTTTTATAAGTAGCTGGTGTTAACTTTTAAAATGATAAAACGATTTAACTATTGATTATGACGTGACATCCGCCCGCAACTCGCCTTTATAATTGATGTGATAACATACGCTATTGTTATCCCTATAGCGTAACAGTGCTATAACTCGTTAATTTTGCAGTTAAATCTCGACTTCAAGCCAGTCAACTATTTTTTTTTTCTACTATTATTTTTTTTTCAATTTATTATTCTTTCTTTACTATTGTATTTTTCTTTCGACCCCTATTTTGCTCCCAAGCTCAATTAATATCTACCTTCCACAATTATCCATCATCCGTCAATCTTAGGTATCCTCGAGAAATATTTCATCTTAATCGTTCAACGGAGATAGACAATTGTGCAAGGTACCCTTCTTAATAGGCTAATCCAACCCAGTGAATTTAATGATTTATCTATCTCTACCTATCCTAACTAATTAGTCATGTAGTAAAGTCTTTTCTTTTCACCGCTCTCCCGACTTAGATATCTCTAGGTAACTCACAACTGATAATATTAGGTAAGTAGGTATAGTAAGCTGTGCCCAGCGAGCTTTACCTCTGCGTACGTTAACCTCATCTTAAGCTAATAATAATCCTTTATAAATCTTCATAATTAACTATTTATCACGATTTCAACTATACGGTAAGAAGCAATGATTACCGGTAACGACTAATTACAACGCTGCAAGAGTATTTCAATTATACATATTATTATTAGACAGCACCCTTTTACCATCATCCAAAATAAAATCTTTTATTGGTAACCCAACGCCATCTAGCCTCGCTAATAAGTAACCTCCCCACAATAGAGTAGATATTAGATAGTTGTTTCCAGACGGTAACGACTTTTATCGCCTACTAGACGTATTTATCCGTTTACATTATGCATCCCAAACTACGTTGCTTTTAAACCAAAATTCCTACTAGCAATGAATAGTCATATGATTCTATCCCCTACATGACATCCCTGCTACTTGTTATTACTTATAATCGCGATTCCTCATCAACGCGTGTATTTTGAACCGTAATACTATTTTATGTTACTTTTCCTAGGATTTTAGCGAACTAACAAAATGAAGCGGCATTTCCCATGTCATTGCATTCTAATCTACTACGTGATAAGTATTAGGAAAATCTCTTTCAATGTAAAAATCGCAGGTATTAAAAATAGCAGGTATGGAAAATAACAGGTGATTCCGCTTGCTATAACAAAATCATATGATTACGCGATAAGGAAGTTTCCTCTTCGATTGGTTTTATGACGTCATGTTTTATAATCATTCCTAATTCTAGATTGTTTATGGTCTAGCTAAATCATATGTCTATGGTCCAACCATAGACAAATGATTTAATAGTTCCTGACTAGCCTAAAACTACTCTATGGATTTCAGACGTGAGACTCAAGTACATTATTATATTTTTTTTTCTAACATAACCAACAAAATAAATTATAATACGTGGAATAGCACATCAACTAAAAACCGCAATCGCTCAACGATTATTAGTCAAAATATAATTATTATTAGTTTTATATTATGCTGTTAGCGTCATAACTTTATAATATTGTACAGCATATCGCCGTCCTATAATATAAATTGAATCCTGCAATAATTTAGTTGGTTAATTCTGTCCAATCTCGCCCCCTTGCCTTTCCATCCGACAGCAATAATAATTAAACCGCCCCCTATTCCACAAATCTTTCTAAATCAATAAATGTTGAACTATGTCATCCTATCGACTTTTTACGATCCTAAAAATAACTCAACACAAGGCTGTATGAACCAGTTGCCTATGCCTATATGAAATCTATCACCAGGAATAGAAACAAAACTACAGTTACCATAGCTCCTAACGTCAACAACAAAAATTGGATACCTGGTTTCAGTATTCAAGGAAACAATTACTAAAGGTTTCAGTATTCACAGATAACTCAACAATTTTAAAATTTAATACTCCAGACCCCCGGAATAGTTTGGTTATTGACTATATCTAAGTACTTTGTTCACTCATTAAACTTTGGAAAACCAACAACGCACGGTACCTGATGCTGGCGAAATCCGCCATTAAATAAAGAAGAAAAAGATAATAACTGAAAGGTATTGTATTTCAAATAATACTCATTACGCTATTGTTTTGTAGCTTTATCTCCTCCTTTGACCTTTAACCTAACCTGAGAATCTTTTTGTTACAGATTTCGTACAACAAAATTTAGCTCCAGCTCTCATTGCGACTGTCTACAATATTGGTCGAACCCGTAATACAAAGTGTATGAATCAACTTTAGAAGATAACAACGTTTATTGTGAAAAGTGTCAAATTATAATTCACCCACTATCAAGAGCCCGTAATACAAAGTGTATGAATCAACTTTAGAAGATAACAACGTTTATTGTGAAAAGTGTCAAATTATAATTCTTCAATATCTCTGAATTAATTAATCTTCATTGAATTATTCCCTATTAAGCCAATTCTAAACTCACACATCGCAACACGACAACAATTTGTGGGAAAAATCCCACTTCTAAATTAAAGTATTACCGCTTGACTGAAATCCAATACAACTATATTAATGATAATTTATAACTTAACTTTCTAATCCTGGTCATGGCTTACCAAATTGTAACCTCCCCCCCCTTTTATTAATATTGCTACACCTAAATCTAAACCTAAATCTAATGCCTTTCACACCTATATGCCTAGCTAGCTTATAATACATACACACATCCTCGCCGCTTTACCTTAACTTAAATTATTATCTAATTCTTAAAACTAATTAACCTAATTTATCTACAATCTAATGGTTGTGTCTGGAGTTTTGTAGAGTGTGTAGCGTTTGTATGAAGATGGAACCTTAGCATAGCTTAATTCTATTTGCAGTGAATTTCAGTCAAGCAATGTAATATTATAATAACTACTATTTTGGCCAGATCGTCTAGTGAACCCTCCGTTGTTAACCGCATTTAAGTAACTCAAGTTCTTTCGTGAAAGTTTAGTAATTGGCTTATCCCTGTGTTAAATTATTTTCTCCTGACCTAATTACCTACCAGTCTATAAATCCTAACATAAATATGTGTAGCCTAGCAATGACTCCGTCTGAACTGTGACCTAAATCCTTCACTGCAGCTGCGGGGAAGATTTGTAACCACTCAAAGGTAATCAGATGATAGCTTAGCTTGTAGGTATTATTATTTATTATCAGTAGCATGATACATAAGAAGCCTGGTGCAATTTATATAAAGGTTTAGTGGGATTATAAAAGTCTTGTGGAAGTATAAGTCTTGTGGAAATATAAGAGTCTTGTGGAAGTTTAAAAGTCTTGTGGAAATATAAGAGTCTTGTGGAAGTTTAAAAGTCTTGTGGAAATATAAGAGTCTTGTGGAAGTTTATGAGCTCCAACCGCCGCTCCATAGCGTGCCATTACATCTCATTGTTTAATTATGGCCCCGTCCACTTTGGCTTTAACATTAATTATTAGCTTGTAGCTTTAATTCTTTCAAACTGAGAATTTACATCTCCTCTCAAAATCTAATTTCATTTTACATTATGAACTATGTGTTAGCAATTTAAATTCTTATTATTCCACATAAATCAATAGAGTTTATCTCAAGGCTTGCTATCATCCAAATATCCTTTTCACATTAAGAACTTAATTATTCAATGCAATAACTTATATTCAGTTCCGTAAAGGGTGGATAATTTAATCAAACGCCACTTCAGGCGGTGGCTAAAGTAGAATGCTATTAATTCAGGTAAAACTACTTTTATTTACTCTTAGTATTTATTATACAGGTCTTGTAAAGTTCCAATATAACTACATTGGATGGCTGCATTGGCAGATTATTACATCTTAAGTTTATTAAAGGACGTTTAATTCATTCAATATCCTTGACTTTAGGAAGTGAACTGAAATAGAATACTATCATTTGAAGTAAATTACTTTGGGTTACTCTTAGTGTTCATTATACAAATCTTATAAAGTATAAATACATCTCAAGTTTATTGAAAGATGTTTAATTCATTCAACATCCCTGACTTTTAGAGAGTGAATGTAGTTAATTATTTTCCCATTAACTTCCACCCTCTGTCTCTCAGACTGAGTGGTTAATTTGATAGACTACTAAATCATAGTTAGTATACTTACCTTTAGTAGGTAGTAAATTAGGTAGTTAATTATCACTGTTAATCATTAAATAAATTACATTTAGAAGTTATCTTTTACTCACTTTAATAAGTTTAAATTAGACTGTACTAGGTATTAGTCTGATTGATTAGATTGTTCCCATCAAATATTTCTATGTTTCATATTATTAGAAGTAAGTACTTACATATCTTAAGAGGTCTATTCAAATGATATTAGTAGACCATTGTCAGGCTAATTAGCTGGTTGTTATCAATCAATTATTTCTATGTTTCAGATTATTAGAAGCTCATAGCTTGCAATGTCTTCTTTCAACGACTTATCCTAGGTTCTAAACTGGTTTTAGTTGTTCAGTTTGTATCAGCTTATTTTTGCTAAGGTATCGGATGTAAAACTTTAACACCTTGAAGAGTGTAGCGATATGAGATCGTATTGCATCCCAGGGAAAGCTAACAAATGCCTGTTTGGTCATATCAGTGTTAGAAATCAAACATCACAGTACGACTAAGCTTATTTGCTATAACTTTTTAGTATTTTTCTTGTAATAGAAAACCAGTCTAGACTTTTAGGTACTCCAAAGTAATGATGGTACGATATTATCATACTTCTGTTAATTATTTAAAATGAATAATTAATTGGTAACAACTTTAGGAAAACAATTAGAATTTTACCGGCCTGCGGTAACAGATTACTTGCCTAGCTAGGACCCACATCACTTCATCATAATTTTATTTAGCGCCGTAACTTAATTATCCCTGCCTTATTAGTCTGAATTAATAACTAACCATATATATATATATCCGCCTACCTATAGATTCCTACAACTTTCCTCACTTGAAAATGCCTATATTTTGTCGAACTAACAGTCCCTCTTGTGTACCTTGCAAACTAGGCCAAGCCTCATTTAATTTAAATTCGTGGTGTGTGGTGAGAGTCGCATTGCCCCTGAAAGCAACTAACTCCTAAATGTTCTATCAGTCGAGCCAGTATACTCAGTGTGTTATTTTCCTATCACTACACTGTATGTATGGAGATAGACTCGAGATTGGACTGGGTCATACGGGTCTACCTCCAGCTAAATGGTGTCTGACCTATCTTCAACTTTCACTAGGGAGACAACTGTCTCTCCCCCATTACTCCGTCGAAGATAGTGTATTGTTTAGCGTAATAGTGTAAAACGCCGATCTTATTAAATACAATCAAAGATCATCCAGACCGAAGTCTGTTGAAAGGTACATAGGGTTTTGTTGTCACCGTGACTCGTTTCCGCCGATGTACCCCAGAATACTTCATTCTGTTAACGGATTCGAGTTGCGATCGCAATAGTTTACTTTATTAATAACTTTCAATTTCACAAATCTTAATTAATATCGCAGCTCGAATATCACTTAGCGCACTATCAAGCTCGGACGCTATTTTTCCCGTATGAGTCGTACCGCACTCTTAAGTTGGACCGCTCCGTTGACGTCCCAAAACTGAATGTCCGCTAATTTTCCCAAGCATCTTAACTTTCCCGCCACGCGCGCCTAAGATTTTTCCCGCGCGAGTCCGCTTTTCTTCCCTTCCACCAATCGCTAGCCGTTTCCCCGATGCCCCCCGCCTTCGCGTCGCGCCACGTGGAGCTATCATCCGACCTCTCTTTCTGTCTTTTTCTCAACCTCTCGCTCGCTCATTGCCGCTTTCGCCGCGCAATTCTAAAATTTTTCCATAATCTAACCAAATCTCGTCAGATAGCCAATATTACATCTTTGAATATCTAAATGTAGCCTTCTATTAACAATTCCCTCTCAATAATCATCCACTTAAGCCAATAATCCTGTATTTTGTGAAATTATAAAAAGTTCCGTATTCCGACCATAGGTGGCGCCCGCCCGTATGTCTACCGGCTTGCCAACCTACGCCTATGTCACAAGGCCACACAGAGCAGTCCCCGCGAAATTCAAAATAAAGATAAAGCCCGTTGCCAACCTAACACGAAGCTCAAGTAAATAACTCACGCTAGACGGCGCCTATGTCGCAAGGAGCACACAGAGCAGTCCCCGCGAAATTCAAACTAAAGATAAAGCGCTAGACCACTGACCATTATTCTGAACTAGTTTATTATTCCCTTTTCATGCTTATTATTAATGGTGCTACGCATTAATATTTATTTTAGTGCTACTCCCATGCATTCCTTACTAACGGACGGATACCATTCATTCTGTACCGTTACAGCGTGCAGTCTGGCCAAGGCCTAAGGGGTGTCTGTCATCTGCTAGTGACTGAAAGCAATGCTTCTTTTAAAAGAGCCAATCTTTCGAAAAATAAATCTATTTCCTTAAAACTATTATTAAAATTGTGCACGAACAAGGAATCTATTTTTTGCATATTTAATCATTAAACTGTTTTTTAAATTTGTATTGCAATATTTTTATGAATTTATTTGTATATTGTTGGAGTGCATTAATATGTACATTATACAGGGGATTCCGTACAACGGAGGCATATTCAAGGGATGATCGTATAAAAGAGTTCTATAGCAAACATACTGTGGTATGATTTTTAAAATTACTACTTTGTCTAAAAATAAAGCCAAGCATATGATACGCTTTTGCTGTAACTTTTTGAATATGTGGCTGAAATGATAATTCTGTGTCAACTGTTACACCCAAGTCTCTCATCTCGGTAACCCTTGGTAGGGTTTCCCTATTTAGTGTATAATTATAATTTATTTTATTTTTCTTTCTTGTAAAGGATGCAACATTTTCTGAAATTAATTATTTTTTAGTTTTATTAGTAAGTGAATACTAAACTAAACGCTTCTAAACTTTGAGAAGCTCCTAAACATCGACCTGTTGCTCTGAATATCTGTTACCCATAAAAAAAAACGCCATGATGTTTATGAGGCTGTGAACAGCTAACTAGCGCCGCCAATCTATTTTATTTCATTTCTAATTGAGGTAAATTTAAAAAAAAAAAAGGTTCGGCAATGTTCTTGTAAATCATTTCTTACTTTGTGTAATAATTAGTTTTAAAACATCGACCTGTTGCTCTGAATGTCTGTTACCCATCAAAAAACGACATGATGTTTAAGAGGCCTATTACATCTCGACTGTGATTTTTGCGTAAAATGGCCAACATTGGCGTTATGGATCTCAGAAACGAAAATACATTAACAATTATGACTTATTGAATAGTTTAGAATAGCTATTGGAATAGTGCTTAGCGGCCTCGCTTTTTGTAAATTTTGCTTAACTTTTTAATTAAACCCAAAACTGCAGAGAAAGATTTTCATAAAGTGCGCGAAGGCACTTTTTTGAGCTCATCGATTGAACTACTTACTGTTCTAAACAAGTGAAATAAAAAAAATATAATGTTATCTCTTATATAGTCGAATAATGCGTAGCGGCCTCGGAATTTTTAGATATCATTGATTTTATATAGGAAAAAAATCTTATTCTAAAACAAAAAACTTCGAAAATTGCTACTAATTAACTGTGAATATCTCCTATCTGCGATAATATTATTTAGCAAAATTTATACCAGAGTAACTGTTACTTCATGAGGAATAAAGATTTTATAATGAATTTATTATCTTATTTTGTTAAAATAGATAAATACAACTGCAAAATTACTACAAAATGCGATGCGCCGGCCGACCGAATTCAACTTATGCTCACAGAATGGAGATTTGTAATATTATGCACAAATTTATTATCCTATTTCGATAAAAACGATAAATACAACTGCAAAATTAATACAAAATGCGAAAATGGGCATTTTACGCAAAAATCACATTCGAGATGTAATAGGCCTCTTAAGAGGCTGTGAACAGCTTACTAGCGCCGCCAATTTATTTTATTTCATTTCTAATAAATAATGGTTTGGCAATGTTCTTAAAAGTAATTTCTTATTTTGTGTAATAATTAGTTTTAAAACTTGTTTTAGTCAAAAGAAGTCTTGTTTAATTTTTAAATAAGTTATTATTTAGTTTGTAAGCTAATTATAGCCGAAGGCTGGGGACCTACTCCAAAATGAAATTTTGAGCAGCTTTTTGCTGTCTTCAATATTACAAACCCTAAAAATTCATTTTGCTATGTCGCAAACACAATGATTTAGGTAATGTTGATTGAAAAGTCCATATTGATCGTTAAATGACGAAATTAGTATTTGAAATTTTCATTTTGGAGTAGGCTCTGCTTAGACATTTGTTGCAAGGCTTTATTAGCACAATCAGTATCAATGTAATCACTAGGTAATATAAGGCTGTGATGTGAATAATATTTTCAAAGGAATACTGATTTAGTTTTTAAGTTAAATTTGGGCTGAAAGCTGCTTTCGTTTGTTGCAAGTATTATTACTAGTACAAATAGATGGAGTATTGTCAGATTGTTGTTGTGAGCACAAGTGCTGCCTAGTGTTTTGCAAATTAAAATCCAATAACTGTGTCTTATACCGTTACAATACAACTAAAGTGTAGCATAGGCAGAGATTGCTTGGTGGTATTTCATGTGAAATCAAACGTTTTAGTGGGATAAAACTGTAAAAACTGAAACTGTGAATTCCGAACTTTTCAACCCTACCCTCAAGTGTTTTAATATTTTTTAATTTTCTGTCAGTTGAATTTGACATTTGAGATAATAAAGTTGCCAGTGCAGGAAATTATTTACCAATTTAAGCAGCTTACAATTAATTAGTGTTTCTTAATTATTATTTATTTTTTGCAAAATGAGTTTAAGAAATATCAAGTGTTCCAAATGTACCAGAACCCCTAATGATAAGAAACTGTCATTATCATGCGACGCTTGTAAAAACGTCCTATGCAGTGATTGTCATGGACTGTCACCCACTGAAGTAAGAGTTTTTGAATTGAAAACAGTAGCTCGAGTGATAACATTTTTATGCGATGATTGCAAATCTGCAATGATTCAGTTGCCGAACATTATGAAAAAACTAAACGAGATAACTGAAGAAGTGCAAAACTTGCGTATGCGTCAGAACATGCTCTCTACTGAGGCTGCTATACAGGAGATAACAGAGCGTACTAAAAGAGCCAGCAATATAATAATACACGATGTGTCTGAATCAACCTCTGATCATCCCCTTGAAAGGCAAGAGCATGACAAAGAAGAGTGCAAGAAGATAATTGCTAGTGTGACCAAGAAAGTAATCTGTAGTAATATAAAAGTGTTTCGTCTTGGTGCACCGAAGGCCCGCACTGGAGCTCCACGCCCCATTAAAGTAGTCATGAGCAGCAAGATTGATGCTATCGAGGTATTACGTAACAAAAATAAAATGGATAAACCTTCGTCTATTAAAACAGATCAAACTCCAATGCAACGAGAATATCTGAAACATCTCCGCGATGAACTTGAAAAACGCAGCAATAGTGGTGAACCAGATCTGACAATAAAATACATACAGGGACAGCCAAAAATTGTTAGCAAGACACATCTAAAAAACTAGATTATGCCCTAGATGCAACCGGCCGACAACAAGTAATTAAAAATGACACAGGCAATGCAACAGGTTATATTTTAACATCGGAACTTTTAACAATAACTATTCTATATACAAACATACAATCAATCACTTCAAAATTGGACTTACTTATTGCAAGGATACAATCAGAGAAGCCGTCAATTATAGTACTCACAGAGACATGGCTCAAACCAGCTATACCTGATTCTTTGATTAAAATAACGGGCTACGACGTGTACAGAGATGACCGCATTGGCAAACGAAGTGGTGGAGTAGCTATCTACACATCAAACCAAATTAATTATATAAGTACAAAGCAAAATAATAAATATAAAACTAAGTATGATACTTCAGAATGCGTATGGGTAGACATTGAAGTAGGAGAACAAAAAATCCTGATTTGTGGAGTATACCGGGGCCATGAATCAACCATAGATCACGACAACATGATTTATCAAGAACTACAGCTAGCTGCCCAGTCCAACACAGTAGTAATTATGGGCGATTTCAACTTTGGAGGAATTAAGTGGCCGCTTCAAGATTGTGGTTATCTTCTACCGAAGGAAATAAATTTCCTGCAATGGTACAAAGACAGTGACTTCTATCAGTTAGTAAATAAACACACAAGATTTCGCCAGGGCAACCAGCCATCTTTTTTGGATTTAATCATAACTAATGATGAGTTACTCATAGCCAATATTAGTTATGAAGCAGCTATTGGCAAAAGTGATCACACATGTATAATTTCAACAATACAGCTACAAGTACAAAAACAGAACCGGCAACAAACAACACCTAAGCGAAATTACAGTAAAGCAGACTTTGATAAAATTAATGTAGAGCTAAAGCGTACTTTGACAGGGTTTTCTGTATACTTGAACTGCGCAAAAAACCAGTACAAAAATCTGCATGAGGCGATTACGAATACTATAAACACCCACATGCCTCTTATAAAGATACCAAGAAAGAGAAGATTTAATAGACCCTGGGTAACGTTTGAAACATGTCAATTAATTAGACAAAAAAGTTATTATGGAAGAGGTATACCTTAACTGGGTCCAATGACCTTTACAAGGAATACAGAAGACTTAATAATAAACTGACAAACTTCTGTTGCACATCGAGAACAGTATATGAAAAAAATCTCTTAAAGGCTGGACCAAAAAAATTTTACTCGTATATCAGACAGCAAATCACTTCTAAAGTCAGTATACCACCCGTTATAAAAAACATTCAAGGACAAGATGTCACGCAACCAAAAGATATAGCTGAAGTTTTTGCAGATCAATTTTCTAGCGTATTTGAAAAAGAACCTGTAGGAACGCTTCCATTTTTGGATCCATGCCTCAGAGTTGCAGAGTCAATCGAAGATCTTATATTTAATGAAAATCAAGTACAATCTGCTATTAAAAGAATGAAAGCAGACTCTTCACCTGGGCCGGATGAGATACCAGTGGTCATACTGAAGAATTGTGACCTTGATAACCAATTGGTATCTATAATGCAAACTTCCTATGACACTGGAATTTTGCCAGACTTATGGAAAACCGCAATAGTAACCCCTGTGTACAAAAAGGGAAACAAGCTACAGGCAGTAAATTATAGACCAATAAGCCTAACTAGCGTGATATGTAAAGTCATGGAGAAGATAATAGTCAAACACATCAGAGAGTTTCTTGACAAGGTGCGAGTCATCAGCAACCAACAACATGGTTTTTGCCCACATAGGTCCACAATATCGAACTTGTTATCTTGCCTATCATCTTGGACCACAAGTCAGAATGCTCGACAACCTGTAGATGTGATTTACCTCGATTATGAAAAAGCATTTGACAAAGTACCGATAAGTAGACTTCTGCAAAAAATAGAATACGTAGGAATACGTGGAAAACTTCTAAAGTGGATTGAGGCCTTTTTGCGACATAGGACATTTCGAGTGAGAATTGGTGACACTCTTTCAGATGAAAGAGACACACAAAGTGGTGTTCCACAAGGCTCTGTCCTAGGGCCATTATTATATATTATTTTCACTTTTGATCTACCGAAACATTTGAATTGCAAAGTTAGTATGTTTGCTGACGACACAAAGATTTTTGCAGACCCAGAAATGGATTTTGAACGGCTTCAAGCGGATCTAAATCAAATAGTAAGCTGGTCAAAGGAGTGGCTCATAAAACTAAATTCAGCTAAATGCACAGTTCTCCACATAGGAAATCGGAATCCCCATCTTACATATACAATAAATGATGAACCACTAAAAGAAACAAGTGTCCAAACTGACCTGGGGGTACATATATGTGAAAATCTCAAATGGGAACACCATATTGCAGCAATAACTAAAAAAGCTAACAGCTTTATATACCTTATCAGAAAAGCATTTGGACAGTTAACACCCGATATGATGCTAAAAATTCACAAAGCGTATGTTCGGCCTATCTAGGAATACGCTTTCCAAGTCTGGAACCCATACTTCAAGAAGGATATGGAATTACTAGAAAGAGTACAGCGGCGATTTTCCAAAGTACCTAAATCTTTAAAAACAAAACCATATAATGAGAGACTGTATGTGTTGAAACTCACTACTCTTGAAGAACGCAGAAAACGAGGAGATTTGATTGAAACCTTTAAAATATTACATGGACACTACGATCTTGAAGGTTTTGATAAACAGATGTTTCAATACTCAAAGAATACACATCTTAGAGGACACCATCTCAAGCTGTCAAAAACTGCATCACATAGTAACCCACACAAACATTTTCTAAGCAGCAGAGTAATTGAAGCTTGGAACAGGCTGCCCAAAGAAGTGGTATCAGCACAAACAATAAACCAATTTAAAAACAGGCTAGACAAGCATTTGAATATGAACAAATAAGCAGACTAAGACATTAAAAGGAGGAAACAGGATACAGACTATACCAGTTGTCTTACAACTGCCTGTCTGTTAAACAATAATAATAATAATAATAATAATAATAAAATAGGTAGGCTGTTTTTTTACAAAAAAATATCTATATAAAAGTGTTTTAACTTGAGCTAGACTGACAATATTAAAATAAAAACGATATTTCTATTTTAATAGTTTTTATTATTTGTGGTGACAACATTCCCTCCACAGTATTTCCACTAACACTTGTCGCGAAGTGGCACCATCTCTGGCAAAGACTAGCTGCGCCACCTTGCTTTTAAGATCCCAATGCTGTGTTCTACTGTGTTGCGAGTGCTGCAGTGGAGATCTGTATAGTGGGATTCTGGGGAATCTGGAACTGCCTGCAGAATCAGTCATCATGCACTCCCGCTGGGCGTATCCGGAATCCCCTTTAAGGGAAAAAAAATACTTAGGTATGCTGCACAATAAAGACTTGGTTCATAATGAGCTTATGTCCTATAAGTACGATTGCACATTTATTTTAATGGGCACAGTGGAGTAGGTCATACAAAGTTATTCCTTGTGACTGTTAGGACTTTTTGAATTTATGAAAAATATAGTGTCAAAGTTATGGGCCCTAATACAATATTAATATAAACTCGATATTGCAGAACTTCCACGTTTTTTTACTGGACTAATGTCAGATGACTTCACAAGGTAACTTTTAAGGCTTAACTTTGTAATTTTTTTTGTGAGACAAACTCAATTATCTATCAAACATAAGGGCAGCCTACTGAAAATTAGCTTATAAAAAATAACAAGATGAGGGTCCAACAGTGACTACATGATGTGGACACATTTTTTATTATAAAGCTTAGCACATCTTTGGTGGAATTTATTTATTTATTATTTAATTAATTAACATGGTTATATTACCAATTACATTAATTAATCTATATGAATTACAAAGAATAATAAATACTATTAAAATTAAAACATTAAATTAAAATTAGACGTTACATTATTAATGCAGGAATAGCAACTCTAGAATAAGTTGAATTATGGAATGATATTCTTTGTTCAATGTCTTACCTAACAGCCAGCAAACTTCTCCATTTTCATGGAGACTCCGCATATGTGCTTCCAAAGGGCTCCTATTCCACACATGCGAGTCATGGCTGGCACCTTCATATGAAGCCTCAACATGGAGGATGTTGAAATCCACATCACAAATCTAAAACAAACAAAAATTATATAACCATTGCATTTAAGAAACTATAGCAAATTTTAAATGGTAATAAAGTTAGTTTATCATAGTTTTTGACAACATTAGTTGTAATATAACAATCACAGTACCTATTATAAAAATGCAATTTAATAAAAACTTACGATCATTGCATTCAAAGAATGATAATGCTTCCTATTAAAGAAAGCTTTCTCATACATGTGGGGTTGTATGATGGC
Organism: Scoparia ambigualis; assembly: GCA_963921215.1. Classification (NCBI taxonomy): domain Eukaryota; kingdom Metazoa; phylum Arthropoda; class Insecta; order Lepidoptera; family Crambidae; genus Scoparia; species Scoparia ambigualis. The sequence continues at coordinate 37,546,610 of OY992506.1, read as the reverse complement.
AATGTGAGTGCCGTCAATACACCCAATCACAACACCCGGGACACCAAAGACATCCATGAATCTGTAAAAAAATATGCAAAGGAAAAATTATTGGCTTTGAAAACAAAACAGAATATTCAAATCTCATAATTTTTCTATTATTCATACCCTCTCATAAGAGTCATCCTGTCTTCTCTATTATTGGGAAATTTGATGTGCCCAGCAGGACTTCTGGCTGATTGAGGGCATCAGTGACCTCAGCCACACACTTGTGAACAGAAGTCTGACTGATGCCCAAATTAAAGTCTTTGCCGACCCGTCTTTGATAGCTGCCCCTGCATAAAAATCTAAGGCAGCCAAGATAACATTAAAATTAAAGTAGGTACCTACTTATTATAAAAAATAGTAATAGTAGCTAGTAAACACTCATTTAATTGCAAAAAAGGACTTACTTTTATCTCATTGCATCAGAGATCCCTGTGGACCTCTGTCTTTGCGGCATATGTGGCTTGAGCTCATCAACAAGTTGTTGAAATATAGGTAAAGACAACCTATAATTGATCACAAATTAAAAGTATACCGACACACTACAATAAAAAAATATTTAATTAAGTGTTACTGTATAATTTGGACACTCTGATAACGATTGTCATGGGTCGCGAGTCACCGCAATCGTTTGACATTAGCAATGAGCTCAAAAACCTTACGCAATTCGAATTAGCTGTCAAAATCAGTAAATCATTCACTCATCGATAAAATTGACGATCGTAATCGTAAACCATAGATGAAGTCCTTAGACAATTAGAATTTACCGTTTGACAGATGAAACCTTACGTTATGAACTGTCAAATGAATACGATGGCTTTACGCAATCGCACTTCAGAACTGAAGATCTAAACACGTGTGAACGCGCATAGTACGACACGGGCATAATATTACGGAGATAACAAAACACAATCAGTCCACATTTGCAGACATTGGCGCCCTAGCCAGTCCCCGAGCGACAAACATTGAGCTATTATAACTAGAGCACCGCGTAGCAAGCTTTTGCGCCCCGAGTTGCGGATCATGAGCTGCAAACGTTTTAAGGCGAGTCACCGAGGATATGCGGGCAAAATTCGCACCTACAGTGGAAAAAAGGCATATAAGTCGTGTAACGTCGAAATGTTGATTTTATATTTTTTTCATTTTTTGCCTTATATGTTAAGTTACTACCTTCCAAACCAAGCATACACATACTTCACCAAACTTATACACACGCACACACATAAATAAACACCCTATCACTCACACATTGACACACATTCCCACAAACCATTAAACAACACACTCTTTAACTCAGATTTATTTTATTTTATTTTTTTATTATTAGAACTGTTATTGTTGTTGAAACTGTAAAATTGCATATTCCAGCTCCTTAACTAAAATCTGTCTGGGTGGAGGCCTGGAGACCTGTACTTTCCGGTTTCTTTTTGAAACCCATATCAGGCTCCAGTCCCTTACAATCTTGGGCATTTTTACTAATGTTTATTTAAAAAGAGCTAGCCTTTAACCCCTCAAGCCCCAAGCGGCCATATTTGGCCGCACCTAAAAACTCGCTATTCCATCAGACCCCAAGCGGCCATATATGGCCGCGCTGGCCGCACTCTCCACTTGACTTTGTACCGTGTTTTGATACACTTAGAGACTTATAGTATACTTTAGTATGAACAAGGTCGATTTTTTCGGTTCTGTAGTACATTTTATGCATTGTGAACGCAAAATTTAACATGAACTGCGTTCTATTATTTTTTTATTTTTTTTACCGTATCCGCAAATTTAAATTTCCGCCAAATCGCACCTGCTGTCAAAAGTTTTAGACATTTTGTTGTCAAGACTGAGAGGTTAAGAACCAAGTAAAAAAAAATTAAAAAAATGGCTATCGACGCCGGAGTTCCTCAAGGGTCTGTTCTTTCAGCAACTCTTTTACTGCTTCACATCAACGACCTGCTTCAGCCAGGGATAGTTGGGTACGCAGACGATATTACTGTTACAGAAACATACATTACGGCTGCGGGAGCCAGAGAGGGAAACATTCACTCTCTAAGAGAGGCCATGGTGGAGCGAGCAGACGCGACCTTAAACCTCGTCTCCGATTGGGGGGACGACAACCTGGTCCGTTTCAACGCCTCCAAAACACAAGCGTTACTATTCTCCGCCAAAAGAAGTCCATTTCTTCTGACTCCTACTTTCCGTGGTACGTCCGTCCCAATCAGGGGCACCCTTGAGCTGTTAGGCATAGAGTTGACTGCAACTATCAACTTCGGCTCAACCATCGAGTCTAAAGCTCAGACTGCAGCAAAAAAGTTGGGCATCCTGAACAAGGTGCGGCAGTATTTCACACCAGAGCAGATCCTCAGCCTGTACAAGGCTCAAGTCCGATCGTGCATGGAATACTGCAGTCCCTTTGGGAAGGATCTGCCAAATACCAGTTGGCCGCACTCGACTCGGTGAAACGCAGAGCTATAAGGCTCATCGGTGATGACGCGTTTGTCGAGGCCAAGCTCACCAGCCTCGCACAACGGCGTCGTATCGCCTGCCTGTGTGTCTTTTACCGACTTTACCACGGAGAGTGTGCTGGTGAGCTTTTCGAGCTGATACCACTATCGCCCTTTTATCACCGAACCCCCAGACGTCATGAAGGATATCATCCCCACCTAGTAGAAGTTCCACTATATCGCACTAAACGCTTCATGTCATCATTTTTGTTGCGCACTGGCAAGGAGTGGAATTCTCTGCCATCATCTGTGTTCCCAAAAACTTATAACCTTGAATGCCTTCAAGGCAAAAGTTAAAAGGCATCTTCTGGGGCAGCTCGCTCAATCGTAGACCTTATCTACGCTCACCATCAGGTGAGATCGAGGTCAAAAGCTGTCTTATTAAGTAATAAAAAAAATGCTATCGGAATCGTCACAAATGCCCCATCAATCAATGGAACGGCGCGCCCCCGATGCCGGGCGAATTAGAATTGGCTAGTTTTATTTTATTCCGCAGAAATTGTAATTGTTTTTGACAAGTTTTATCGGTTTGTTATAAACCGATAAAACTTGTCCGTCTGATACAGATCGATCGATCCCGATCAAAGTAAAGTGTCATTTGGAAAAAAAGGAAAAGACATGATATGACAATACATTTTCAAAATGGTTGTGTAATACTTAAAAAGACAAACAAGTTTTTTATCTCACAGTTGAAAAGTTGGCCCTTAGTGACGTACCTATTAAGGTCTTTGCTTACATTGTTCAATAGTTAATAGTGTTTTTCATAGTATAGCAATTAGTTTTCTTTATATTCTTTCTTAATTTCCTGTGGTATTGTGCATCATTCGTAGCAGCTATTGTCTGTGCAGGAGTAGTCTTCCCAAGCGGTTAGATCGATTCCCGGTAGATATTTGCAGTCGCATATTTGATTCCTGAAACGTGAAAACAATACTTGGCTACTCAAGATGGCAAGGTTTTGATTCCCCTGGGTAAATAGTGGCTAATTATTGTCCCGAAATGCGGAGGTCCTAGGTTCAACTCCCGAATCGGAAATGTGAAGAATATTTTTTTAAATTTACTGCCAGCAATGGAATAGTATGTGTATAGAGTAACAAGAGAGTTTTTGGGGGTTAAAGTTACTCGTGTCCGTAGGTTTACCCTTAAGACCCTACACGTGACCCCTGGGTGGTGCTAAATGAGTGACACTGACTGAGTGGTAGAGCCACGCTGCGTTGCAGCTGGCATTGGGTGGGCTCGCCCGGGGTAATACCACCCTCTCACGAATATCCGGCGTGAAATAATGGCACTTGGTGCTGTTGTGTTTCGTCTGGCCAGTGAGAGTTCCGGAGCCCCCCCCCCCTCCCTCTCACAATTTCTATTCCTTCCTTATCCCTATTCCTTTCTTAAAGGACGGCAACGCGCCTGCGATTCCTCTGGTTTTGCGGGTGTCCATGGGCGGCGGTGATTACTCTCCATCAGGTGACCCGCCTGCTCGTTTGCCTCCTTCTTTTATATAAAAAAAAACAAATTTTTGTAAAATTTATAAGTAAGTATTATCTTTTTAAATCATGATTAGAAAACTGATGTATCGTTCAACCTTATGATATTTATAGACGAACTTACCCAGGGCCAGTTCTGAGGAATCCCTTCGGTTGGATTTTCGTGACTTTGTCGCCAACGTCACATAATAATTTTGAAATGGACGCTTTTCTTATCTCCGATAGTTGATCTGGAACATAATCATTTATTTAGTGAGGACCAATCATCATAATTAGCTTATAAACGTCCCACTGCTGGGCACAGGCCTCTCGCGTAGGAAATAGCACGTGGGGATATTGGGCCATAACCGACCCAATGCTGGCCCAATGCTGGTTGGTGGGTTTTTAACGACTAACATCTTACGACAACAACCGGGACCAACGGTTAACGTCCCGTATTTATTTTGTGTATGTGACATTTGTCTGGTCTTTTGTCTGGCAATGACGATCACCCTATTTGACGCAGAGCTGTATAGTTTCTCATATGTTCCCATTAAAAGGTTACTAGAACCAGTAAAACCACAGGTCACAGAGGCAGTCTTTAGTCAGACCTTTATGACACCCAAGGGAAGAGATAGGTTGTAAGTATTCAGTTAATGTGCCGCCACTACACAGTTCATAAAATCATGGTGCTTTCATTTATTTTAATTGAACTTACATTTAGTGAAAGCATACGGTCTATGCTGTCTCTCATACCAGTGTCGGTCCGTCACTATTGAATTAACCAGTTGTTCGGTCATAATACTATACAGTGTCTCCGGTATATAGCCCCCTTGTACATGCTTCTCCTGATATATGCCAGCTAGTAGGTCGATGTTCTCCTCGCTCTTGTAGCTATCTTTGAGGAGTTCAAGTCTCTGTAAGCGTATATAAATGGAAACATGTTTTCAATACAACAAAATATTCAATTGCAGAGTGTTACTCCAATTATCTATCTATGTGCTTGTTTATTACAACAATATGTAAAACGTATGGGTATGGTATGAGCCGACCTTACAATAAATATTCCTGAAATTGTAGTTTTTCTCTTATTATATATGTAGTTTAACAAGAAGACTCCCCTGTAACAGATATTTATATTAATTTTTACCTACACTCATAATGCATTTCTTAAGATAAAAAAGTAATAAGCTTCACTTAAATAACTTAAGATTTAATTATCTCGTTTGCATACTAAATAAAACATATGTGTTGTCTAAACCTTACCTCAGGCTCAAAAACATCGTCCAGTTTATCATCACCGAAGAAAAATTGTCTATACTTTACATAAGGCTGGAAACCAAAATATCTGTTTTTCGCAAAGTCGTTTGTGACTATATCTGTAGAAAGCTGGATTGGCCCCAAACCGACCTCAGATATCTGAAACAATCATAACCATGACCCCCAAAGTCTTATAAAGGCTGTCAGCATTTCGTAGAGTATCCAAATTCTATCAAATCAAATCAAATCATAATCTCTTTATTATTACTTATTAACCCGCGAGGAGTCGCATCTCATTTTCTGTCGAGGCCGGTCGCACGTGGGTCTAAAAGACCCAGATTTTAAATATCTTTACTAATGTGAACCCAATTACTTTTAAGTTTTTTTTTATAACAGAATGGATTAGTGTTAACAAAAAAACATTTTTAAATTTTTTGTACATTTATTATCAAATAACATATTAATAAAAACTACTTTCAAGCTGAGATCAAAAAGTTTTTTTAATTTTTGGCAGTAGGAACAAAAAGAATAGAAATTTTCTGTTTTCTCTTTAAAAAACATGCAAAATAACTTTTAATTATCAATAAACAAAATATTATATTCTAAATAAACGAAATAACAATCCACTTTTATAGGACTATTTTTAAAATAGAGATAAAAAATTACATTCTTTTTATAAGGCAACTATAACGCAACTATCTAATCTAATCTGACTACTTCCTCTGATCTTCGTCACACCTTTTACACAAAAAGCTAGTGTGTTCACGACATATAGACCCTCTGCAATATTCACAAGATGTTTTTGTCTTTCTGTCCTTCTTTGTGGGGCATATACAACCCGCGAATGCCAATTGCGGGGCCTTCTACTGGCTGACTAGTGCTTTCTTCATCACCAAGTATTACAGATATCCGGGTACAAATGTGCTTAGGTAGGTTAGGAACAGCAGTTCAGTAACAATCTTCTCGAAAAAGCTGTCCGTAAACATCAGACTCCAACAACCCATGGGTGCCTCCGAATATCTAGCTTCACGCACGCTTCTGTAACAATATTGTGTCGCCTTGTCCTTACAGCTCTCGGTGGTTCATGGATATGCCACTGTGTGATCTTGTCCTTGCTATGAATGTAATACCTTAATAATAAATAAATAATAACCTTGGCGAATATATAAAAGTGGAACGTCACTTAAATCAGGTCTCTGCACCAAGTCAACCGACGTAAACCGTAGGTGTTTCAGAGTAATCATCTTCTACACTTTGTCAAAAATCTGAATTATCGAAGTCCATTTCTAGGTTATCTTCTTCCTCCTAAGTAGTCACCTTCTGAAATATTTTCTTCCGCTAAAATGTCCTCGATAACTAATAGAGTCGGCTACGCGTATTCGCGACATTCCGTTTATAAAAAGACCAATATTAAGAAAACACTACTTTAAAATTAACACTTACGTAAAGCATCGCATGTGGGTCGAATCGACCCAAACTTACTTTACGCGTCCTTCCTGAACAAACGCCTAGCGGAAACGGACCGGTGCGAGACCTGGTGGTAGCTTATAATGTAGTTTGAAGATACCTAGAATGGCACCGCGAAATAACAAATATTTAAGGAATTGCGACTGAATTGGCACAGCCATGGGTCTTTTAGACCCAGCGCGAGTCCTCGCGGGTTAATTAAGCATTTTTAAATCGTCTAACCATATATTTTTTCTCTATAAGGATGGGTAGGCACTCAGGACGTATTTTAGATGTGGAGAAGAACGGGTGCAAGGAACTCCACAGCTTTAAAAATAATAAAAAAACTATCCAAATGATATTCAGAAATTAGATCTTGATAAATTTAAAATCAAAATCAAAGAAAAGCTTTATAAAAAAGCTTATTATAAAGTGTCGGATTATACAGAAGACAAAACAGCTTGGGTCTGAAATGCTCCAAGTACCTACTCCAACAGCTATTTCTAATTGCCTATAATTAATTTATATAGAGCACCATATTTAATTAAACTATTTACATTCAAATTCATATTTTGTATTTTGTGACCTGGTAACGACATATAATATATATATATTTTGTAAATGTCGTTGCTTCTGTGCGCTGTGGTTTCTTGCTTGGTTTCTTTGCCACATTAAAAAAATGATGTCCTGAATGGGTGGTAGGTTAAAAAATATTTGGACGTTTCAAAGTACTTATTAATTGAGTTTATTGAATAAATATATTTTGACTATTGACTATTGACTATTGACTATCCTTCTCTCACACTAATTATCTAGCCCAAGAGAAGCTTCGAAGAAATTCGTTATATGGTTACTAGACAACGGATAAACATACTTAAAATACTTAAATACATACTTATGATACATAGAAAACACCCAGGCACGAGACAATTCAGAAAAACAATACTTTCTAAATTGACCTGACCGGGCATCGAACCCGGGACCTCAGAGATGGCGACACCATGAAAACCGGTGTACAAACCACTCGACCAAGGAGGGCGTCAATCGTTTGCAAGTTTCGACGGTTGAAAGCCAGACCTCGGTAGCCAAGTGGTTAAGGCAGCCGCCCGGAATGCGGGAGGTGCGTGGTTCGATTCCCGCCTGAGGTTGTCGTCTTTTTTCAGTGTTTAAAATTTTACTTAAGTATATTTAAGCGTTAATAAAACGCTAAAATATAAAACATTAATCTATAAACGCAGCTTCATCTTAACCGAATGTTAAAATATTTCTTTCGGATCTCAGAGGTGAAAACTTCTAAGATTTGATGAAGCAATGTTGACTAAAAACATAAGCATCAAGCACTGACAAATTTCGACGGTTGAAAGCCAGACCTCGGTAGCCAAGTGGTTAAGGCAGCCGCCCGGAATGCGGAAGGTGCGTGGTTCGATTCCCGCCTGAGGTTGTCGTCTTTTTTCAGTGTTTAAAATTTTACTTAAGTATATTTAAGCGTTAATAAAACGCTAAAATATAAAACATTAATCGTTTGCAAGTCGCTTTAAATAAAAGATAACGACCTTTTCAAAGCAGTAAGTCGTTACCAAATCATACCAACAATATCAATAACATTATCAACAATAAAAATTAAAAACATTTATGTAATAGACAAAAAGATAAAAACAAAAGTGAACCTAAAACGTTTTACTCGAGCACTATGAACGCATTAGAACAAATGTGTGCGAAATTAGAGAAATGTTAATTCCATGCTTCTTGGTCATTATTGCAATTAATTATAGTTTATTACATCATTCGGAATTTTATTGTATATGTGACACCTTGTTCCATGAATAATCCTTAATTTTCAGAAGTCGAAATTTAGGAATTACAAGAAATCTAATATTTAGTTTGTATATCGCAATAACAGAGACCAACTAAAAGACCAATGCTACGTGTTATCATGTCAGTGTTGGATGTTTTGGGATTTCTGTCCCCGTTTACAATCCAAGGAAAGATTATGCTACAGGACACGTGGCGTCATAACATTGAGTAGGACGATTTTATTCCCGATGATGTTAACGATAAATGGTGCAAATGGATTGATGTGCTGCAATGAAGGGGGGTTAGGCGGTCAGCGAAAATTTGGATGTTGCGCGGGGCCTCGCGGGTGTTGCGAAGTGCGGGATCCGCAGTAATTCGTAAGCGCTATTCACATTTTTATCAAAAAGATAATAAAAATTTTTAGTCGGCGGTGGCGCGAGCGGCGGCGGTGGTGGCGCGAGCGGCGGCGGTGGTGGCGCGGGCGGCGGCGGCGGTAGCGCGGCCGGCGCCGGCGGTGGCGCGGGCGGCGGCGGTGGTGGCGCGGGCGGCGGCGGCGGTGGCGCAGGCTGCGGCGGCGGTGGCGCGGGGGGCGGCGGCGGTGGCGCGGGTGGCAACGGCGGTGGTGCGGGTGGCGGCGGTGGTGGCGCGGGTGGCAACGGCGTTGGCGCGGGCGGCGGCGGCGGGACAGCCGCGAGCCGCGCACTGCGCGCGATCAACACGACTTTTACATCGGGACGCAGCCACAACTGCACAGCTTGCGGGGCCAGTAACCATAGTGTGGCAAGCTGTCGCTACAGGGAGTTCGTGTGCAGCAGATGTCAGCATTCGGGACATTTACGTCGAGTGTGTCCGGCAAATAATGAACAGTTGTCGCGAGGAATATCTTCATATCGTCGTAATCAGCGAAATGAAAAGAGGTATTCCGTGGAGGCCGATAACGAGACTGACGTAGAAGACATCGAGAAAAGTTTGAACCTAATCGGACTAAATAATTTTAAGCCAGTAAGTTTACCTATTTTTGTAGAGGATACCGTGTTAGATATGGAAATAGATACAGGAACTGCGATTTCTTGTATAAATAATTGCACGTACGAATGTTATTTTTCACATCTATGTTTTGAGAAAGATGACACAATTTTAAAATTTTATGACGCTACCAAAGTAAAACCTTTAGGTATATTTCGCCCACGGGTTCGATTCCAGGGGCAGGAAAAACAGCTGGAATTGTTTGTAATAAAAACGGTACTACGTCTTTGCTAGGTCGGCAATGGCTAGCAGAGCTACATGTAAAAATACCTATACTTAAATGTAATAAAAGTATCAGTAACATGAATTGTGTACGAATTAATGAAGGAATTGTGAAAATTTTCGACAGACATAAGGAGTTAATCAGCAGCGGACTGGGTCGGTACAAAGGCGGCAAGGCTACGCTACACGTGCGGCCGGAGGCGACGCCGGTATTCCAGCGCGCACGGCCCGTGTCTTAAGACTCCTCTTCACGTCGGCCGACGTGTAGAGGGGGTGATTTGCGCGTTTGTGGTAGGTTTTTAACGTCTGCAGATGCACCTGCCTCGCATCTGATGCCCCCTCTTGACGTCGGCAGTTGCGTCCGCGGACATCGGCAAATGTAACCGCAGATGAATTTCCACGAGCTGTCCACACGCCTGCAGGTCGATCAGTCTATGTACATTCTGGGCAGACACGACTCTCGCTCGCACTTGCAATTTTAATAGTTAAAATCAATCACATCAAGTTATTTAAGTAAATTATCTGTTTATTTACACATACTTACTTATACATACAGTAAATCTCACGACAGCCTTTGTTTGCGCCAACGCAACGACGAATCGCTGCCGCCTGTTTGTCGGCCAATGAGAGTGCGTCTCTTCGTCGCATGGGGGCTATGACGCCTGTACCGGACGAACCTTTTGGACCGCGGGCATCACGCGGTCGCCCAGGCAGTGCCCTTTGAGATCTCAAGGCGAAACCACGCGTCACGCGCTCTTGAACTCGGCCCCGAAGCCCTATGTGTACAGTGAAGAACTAGTGCTATAAGCTCGCCCCTAACGCCTAACGAACACCAGTGCCCCTAGTGAAGTGTGTGTGTGTTACCGCCATCAGCGAAAGCCCGCTCCAACGCCCGCGCCACGAGCGCCATCCGCGGCCACCTTCAGCTCGTGAACGTGCCTACACCACGGACCCCCGGTAAGCCCCTGTCCCCGCCTTATTCCTTAACTACGTCGCATGTTGGTGCCTCTCGCATCAACAGCCTTTTATATCATATTAAACTGTTTAATGACGTTATAAACTGTTGATAGTAAAAGTTTATTTTTTTCTTTTTAGCGCATTTAAATAAAAGCTTGTTTTTTAAAAAGGTTTTTTTACTTTTTATTTATTTTTTACTTTTTAGTTATCCCTGTACACATTTTTCATCTGTTCATCTCACTGAACGTGTATACAAAATTTATTCACGTCAACCAAACCACCACCACTCACCACGCATCAAAACGAAAGTAGGTACGAGAATTAAAATACAAGTAGCGCGCGTGCACTCTCAATCGCAACTCCGATCAATTTGATGCGCCGGCAGACGTGTGGACCGACGCCGGACATTGGCACCGAATCCCTTTGATGCGTGCCACAAGTACCGACAACAGTCGAATGCAAGGCAGATGCATCTGCAGACGTTATATACCTACCACAGACGCGCAAATCACTCCCTCTACACGTAGGCCGACGCATCCGCAGACGACGGTTGTCGGTTTTTGTGCCACGCATCAAAGGGATTCGGCGCCAACGTCCGGCGTCTGTCCACACGTCTGCCGGCGCATCAGTTTGATCGGAGTTGCAATTGAGAGTGCACTCGTGCTTCTTGTGTTTAAATTCTAGTACCTACTTACGTTTTTGATGGGTGGTGAGTGGTGGTGGTTTGGTGGACGTGAATAAATTTTGTGTACACGTTCAGTGAGATGAACAGATGAAAAACGTGTCCAAGGATAACTAAAAAGTAAAAAATAAATTAAAGTAAAAAACCTTTTTATAAAACAAGCTTTTATTTAATTTAATGTGCTAAAAAGAAAAAAAAACTTTTACTTTAAAACTTTTACTATCAACAGTTTATAACGTCGTTAAACAATTTAATATGATATAAAAGGCTGTCGTGAGATTTACTATATGTATAAGTAAGTACTTATTTGTAAATAAACAAGTAAATTACTTAAAGAACTTAATGTGATTGATTTCAACTATTAAAATTGCGAGTGCGAGCGCGAGTTGCGTCTGCCCAGAATGAACATAGACTGATCCACCTACAGACGTGTGGACAGCTCGTGGAAATTCATCTGCGGATGCCAATGTCCGCGGACGCATCTGCCGACGTGAAGAGGCGCCTTTATGCGCTGCGCGAGTGCATCGACGCGGAGCTCGACGCCATGCTGCGCGACGGCGTCAGAGCCCATCGACTGCTCCGCCTGGGCCTCACCTCTAGTGCCGGTCACTAAAGCAGACGGTACGTTGCGAATTTGTGCAGATTATAAGGCGACTCTGCATCCCGATTTGCTGATCGATCGATACCTGCTGCCTAAGATTGAAGATATAATAATATATTAATATAATAATATATTTATTTGGAAACAAAAACGAAGTAAGTACATTAATTTAACGTAAGTGCGATAATTACTGCAGTAGTCATAGACTGAGTTGCAGTCCTTAACGCCCAAACCTCTAGTAGTTTGAGGCGACAGTGTTCCAATTGCTTAAATATTTCAAACTTAACTAACTAGTAATATAGAACAATGATATTATAATCTTTTGTATAAGAGTGTGTGTGTGCGTGCGTGCATGTGAGTGGGTATGTGTGTGCGTTTGTGTGTGTGTGTGTGTGTGTGTGTGTATGTGTGTGTGTGTGTGTGTGTGTGTGTGTGTGTGTGTGTGTGTGTGTGTGCGTGTGTGTGTGTGTGTCTGTGTGTGTTATTGTGGTTGTGGAATTGTGCATATACGTTCCATCATGCAATCATAATTAGAGCCTGTTTAAAGCAGTAGATTTTCAGTCTCATTGTAATTTAATGAAAAAAGCCATTCCATTTCTCTGTTCTTGGTTGCACGATACGTAAGAGGGTAAATATTTAATATTTTGTTAATCTTGTAAATTTTACAGCTTAAATAGAAATAGTGAGTACCTGCAGTGGAAAGTCAACATGGGTTTATGTAGCAAACCTTAAAACAGTTTTGCTGGTTTTTTGTGAGATTCGGATCAAATGGAGTTTGCATCTCTTTTCTTAAGATAACGTTAAGAATAAATATTTTTCTAACAGTAAGAACTTTACATAGCTCGTACATCTCTGAGATAGCAAAAGAAAAAGGTTTGTACTTTCAAAACTGCCCTCTGTGCCCTTTCGAGGCGCATTAATTGAGTTTTACCGCAGCCACCCCAAACAGTTATGCAATAGGAAATTATAGATTGTGCTAGGGCAAAATAAACAGTTTTAAGAATAGATGCATCTGCACTAGATCGAAGGTTTTTAAAAACGAAGATCAGTTTTCTTACCCGTGAAACGAGCGTCTCAATCCAGGATAAATTATTGTCTACAATGACTCCAAGGTATTTAATATCTTTAGCCCATGAAATTTTTGTACATGCACTTGCACATGATGTATTTTCAAATTGGCCACATGTGTGAGCCATGATAGAGAAATCGAAGGTAGGTTGTAGGTTTTTGTTAATCGAAAATGTAAGGAATTTGGTTTTAGTTAAATTTAGAGTAAGTTTATGTCTGGAAAGCCATTGCATAACAGCTGAAAGGGATTTTTCGGCATTTTTTTGGGTTTCCATCCAAGTTTTGCCATGAACAATTATAGCTGTGTCATCAGCGTAAGTAACTGTCTGAGTCTTTGGGTGTGACATATTGCATAAATCATTGATGTAAATCAAAAAGAGGGTTGGTCCAAGCACACTACCCTGTGGAACACCGTAGTCAAGTATTTCTTCTCCACTAACAAAACCATTCAAAACAACACTCTGTGTACTACCAGTAAGGTAACTCTTGAAGATATCAAGAGATAGCCCCTAATACCTTCATGTTCCAGCTTTTTAAGAAGAATATGGATTGAGACAGTGTCAAAAGCCTTGGAGAGGTCCAGGAATAAAGCTATAGTTTTGTTCTTAATGTTTAAGTTTTCAACTATCGTTAAAGTCAATTTTAGAACAGCGTCTTCAGTAGAACGCCCTGCAACAAAACCAAATTGATTCTGAGATATGATTTGTCGGGTATTTAGGTAAGCCAATAATCTCTTATTAAGAACTTTTTCAATTATTTTGGATAACGCTGGAAAGACAAAGACTAAATACGTAACAAATAATCAGAACAAGAACATGTTTGGCAGCTTTCAGTAACGATGCTGAAATACCATCTAGGCCAACAGCGCAGTCAGATTATAAGTTTAGGATAATACTTTCAATCTCATCGTTGTCGGTTGACATCATAACCATTGAGTCAAGTTTAGCATCACCGTGAAAATAACCAGAACCATAACAAGTAGAGTGAGGTATTTTTGCGGCTAAGTCTCTACCTACATTCGCAAAAAAAAAAAAAAATTATTTACTGACACTGTAGGATTACAATCCATGGATAAAAGTTCGTGCCCTGTACTCTTAAGGTTATTTATGTGGGCAATTTTCTTTATAAGATTCCATGTAGCTTTTTTTTTTTTTTTTTATATAAGAGGGAGGCAAACGAGCAGGCGGGTCACCTGATGGAGAGTAATCACCGCCGCCCATGGACACCCGCAAAACCAGAGGAATCGCAGACGCGTTGCCGGCCTTTAAGGGAGGAATAGGTTTAAGGAAGGAATAGGAATTGGGAGAAGGGGGGGGGGAAGGGGCACACTGGTCGGACGAAACACAACAGCACCAAGTGCCATTATTTCACGCCGAATATTAGTGAGAGGGTGGTATTACGCCGGGCGAGCCGGCCCAATGTGTGCTGCAACGCAGCGTGGCTCTACCACTCAGTTGGTGTCACTCATTTAGCACCACCCAGGGATCACGTGTAGGGTCTCAAGGGTAAACCTACGGACGCGAACAACTTTGACCCCCAAAAAGCTTTATGATTTTTACTATTTTTTATAAATTCAGCGCGTTTGAATTCTAACTTTATTTTTTTGAGTAAATTATTGCAGAAGTTCCTATATCGCTTGTATGTATTTGAAATATTTCGTTACTAGGTTGTTTTTTAGTTTTTTTAAAGAGTTTGTCTCTGTTTCGAACACACCGTAAAAGACCTGGAGTCATCCAGGTTTAATAATTCTTTTTCTAGATGGTATTTTTACTTTGTGAGAGTTAGAATCTACAATTGAGGCTAGTAAGTTTACTAATTGAGATGAGGCATGCTCTGCATCTTGTGAATTTAGAATTAGTGTGAAATCTATGTTTTCTATGGCAGCAACACATGCGGGTATATCAACACGTTTTGAATTTTTTTCTGTAGATTTGGTTATAATGTTAGAATCTATAGACAGAAGAATTAGGGTATGGTCAGTTAGAATGGAATCAAGTACTATGCTGACTGTGCGTTTGTTCGTTTTAAGAATTATATGATCGATACAGTTCTTATAGCGTGTAGAAAATAGATGGGCTGGCAGCATAGCGTGGGATGCGGTAGTATTAAGGTATAAGTCAGAGTTAGGATCTTTATTACCAGGGGTAATGTTTATGTTTATATCACCGATAATTGCAATTAATTCATATGTATTTAGTGACTTAAGAATAGTTTTAAGACTGGAGATAAAATCAGCACAGTTTTTTGTGATGGTGATCGATATATAGCTAGTATTGTAATGGAGTTTGGGAGTTTAAGTAGAAGGCAATTTGCTTTTACAATATTAGGTTTTTCCACACTACATGCCATATCGCTTTTGACGTAGACTACCACTCCATCATTTTAATTAGTGTATTGTGTTTTAAATATTTTATAACTTGGTAAACAAGGTATAAAAGGACATTTGCTCAGCCAGCATTCTGTTAAAATGATAATATCAAATTGTATATTTGTTCTTTTTAATTCGTAATAATATGAGATTATTAAAATTTAATACATTGCCTATACTTGTAATATTCTCTGGAACGCAGGACTCGGTGGAACGCAGAGCTATAAGGCTCATCGGTGATAACGCATTTGTAGAGGCCAAGCTTACAAGCCTCGCACACCGGCGTCGTATCGCCTGCCTGTGTGTCTTTTACCGACTTTACCACGGAGAGTGTGCCGGTGAGCTTTTCGAGGTCATACCACTATCGCCCTTTAATCACCGAACCTCCAGACGTGCTGAAGGATGTCATCCCCACCTAGTAGAAGTTCCACTATGTCGCACTAAACGCTTCATGTCATCCTTTTTGTTGCCCACTGGCAAGGAGTGGAATTCTCTGCCATCATCTGTGTTCCCAAAAACTTATAACCTGAATGTCTTCAAGGCAAAAGTTAAAAGGCATCTTCTGGGGCAGCTCGCTCCATCGTAGACCTTATCTAAGCTCACCATCAGGCGAGAACGAGGTCAAAAGCTGTCTCATTAAGTATTAAAAAAAATGCAATCGGAATCGTCACAAATGCCCCATCAATCAACGGAACGGCTCGCCCCCGATGCCGGGCGAATCAGCATTGGCTAGTTTCTTTTTATTCCGCAGAAGTTGTAGTTGCCGAGGAGTTATTAGCATTAAAAGCGGTGTAATAAAAGTTCTTGATGAAAGTGCGGCAATTAAAAGTTTCGCGACTTTTTTCTTTCGCTGTGCCTTATCCGGCCTTGTCTTGTTACAGTTGTTTGGGTGTGGTCACACTCTGACTCCTGTAGTTGTTTTTTCATTTATTTATTTGTTACGGTACACAAAATAAATAGGTAAGTATTAAAAATAGCACACGAAAACAATAAATTGTATAAGAGCTAAATCCATATAGCGCGACAAGTTCGTGCGCGACCTTTACGCGGATCAATTTCTTCCGTGGTAGCGTCTGGCACTGATTTGTCTTTACAAATATTAGTTACAATAATATTAACATACCTTGTAGGTCAAGAAATTTTATATTTGTTGTCATTAGTTACAATAATAATAACCTGCTTTGTAGGTCAAAAAATGTTATATATGTGTAAAGATATGCAACCTCATTTTATACATACGTCTATGCGCATTTCTTCATTATCGGCGAGACGGTGACATTACTGATATTTGACAAATAAGTCATGTTGTCAATAAAATAAAGAATTATTGTTGAATAAGGAATCGATTAAGTAATAACTTTAAATGTCGTTTCTTTATTATTTCAGAGCAACACTTTGAGTTTATTCTGTCGATTCCTGACAATCCATAAATTGTCTTATAAAACGACACTTTTAGTCAAGATATATGGAAAAGTTAAGATTCACATTCACGGTTTTAGCAGCAACTGATGGAAAAACAAATGTGATCTGCATAATTTCGATCGAGACACCAGATGGACTTGTATTTGATATTCCGGATGACCTAAAACCAGCAAATAAACATTCTGGGATAATATCTTCAGATGTTTTTCCAAAAATAAGGAATTCACTAAAAAAAAAGTAGACATCAGACTCGAAAAATTTGGATACCATTAAATGAGGAATTGAGAAATATCTACTTAGATGAAGGTGAAAATTTGCAATTTGGCGATCGGTATCTGGACGAGATTACAATTCAAACAAAGTCTTTCAATAGCACCGAACCTGGAAGTACAAATCTAGTAAAAAAAGTTGAAAGATTTATACTAGAAAAATTTTCAGGACGGACTTTAAATGTTGACCAATGGATTGATGAATTTGAGAATGAGTATACACGATTCGAAATACTACAAGATTCAGAAAAAATTGAGACTTTAAAACATCTACTGGAAAAACAATGCTTAGATTGGTACTTTTTTTTTTTTTTTTAGAATTAGGGATTAGGGACACTAGTATGTTAATAAAATTTACCGTAAATTCTGGATGGGCCATTTGGAAAAATAATTTCTGTGAGACATATGGAAATACAGGTTGGTTACAAATTAAATATGCATTTACATTTAAATATCAAGCGGGTTCATTACTAGAATATGCTACGAAAAAGGAAAGGTTGTTACTAAAGGTAAATAAAGACATTGACACACAAACTATGATAAATGTCATTGTTATGGGTCTACCAGATTACATAATGTACAAGATGGATAGGGGATCAATTAAATCCACTGCAAACCTTTATAATGAAATTGGTAAACATGAGCATATAATAAACAAAAATTATTATAACAAATTCAAAAGAAACAACTTTGATAATAAAGGAACAATTGATAACATAAATAAACCATGCAAAATTTGTGAAAAAATAAATAAAGGTGTCCGTTTACATTCTGAAGCAAAATGCTGGTTTAAACAGAGTGATTATTATGAAAATAAGAGAAAATTTAGAGGCAGATTGTTTAAGTCGAAATCCAGTTTTGGAAGCAAATCAAGATAAATACGAACAATTAAAAGTAGTTAATTTAATAACAATGAATGACATTGTAACAGATCAAGATAAAAATAAGGATATACAAAAATATAGTAATAATTTAATACAGAAAAACAAAATATACTATAAAAGAGTAAATAAACAAGAAAAAATAATATTATCAGAAGAATTCAGTATAAAATTTATGAAACAAATACATGAAAATATGTGTCACATAGGTGTAAAACAAATGCAAAAGAAAATTGGAAAATTTTATACAGCAAAAAATTTAACAAGGAATATTGATGATCTTTGTAAAAGGTGTGAGATATGTATAAAGAATAAGATGAGAGGACAAGTTAAGTGTGGTTTAATGTCACACTTAGGCCCGGCTTCAAAACCATTTGAAATTGTCTCAAAAGACACAATTGGAGGTTTTGGAGGCACACGATCAACGAAAAGATATTTACATCTTCTAGTGGATCATTTCACTAGATATGCATATATAGTAACTTCAAAGACACAAAGTGCAAAGAACTTCATAAAACTAATAAATAAAGTCACAAATTGTGATAATATTGCTATGGTTCTCACTGAACAATATCCTGGAATAAATTCAAAAGAATTTAAAGATTGTTTAAATGAAAAATCAATTTCGCTTGTTTTCACTGCAGTAAATGCGCCATTTTCAAATGGTCTGAACGAAAGATTGAATCAAACTCTTGTAAATAAAATAAGATGCAAAATAAATGAGAACTCAAATACAACAGCATGGACAACTATTGCCTATGACTGTGTAGATAAATATAATGATACCGAACATACAGTCACTGGCTTCGCACCGAGATACCTGCTAGACGGCACAGATGTTTCATTTATTCCAAATGAACTCAAACAACACAATGAAACAGATGTTTGGATTAAAAATAGGAAAATAGCATTCGAAAACTCCAGTAAGTCACATGACTATAACAAAATGTTATTTGATAAAAATAGAAGAAACCATAATTTTAACACAGGTGATATGGTATATGTTGAAAATGGACATAAGCTAAACCGAAGAAAGTTAGATGAGTTGAGAATTGGTCCATATAAAATTTAAGAAAAAATATCACATTCAATATTTAAGATTAATACAGGTTATAGGAAATTGGAGTCAAATCTCTTCCACATTACAAAACTCATTCCTGTTCCTATATAAGAAGAAATTCAAGGTGGAACTCCTAACATGAAGATGTCTATCGAAAATTTCTGGGGAAATTTTCTAGCTTAGGAGGGGAGATGTAAAGATATGCAACCTCATTTTATACATACGTCTATGCGCATTTCTTCATTATCGGCGAGACGGTGACATTACTGATATTTGACAAATAAGTCATGTTGTCAATAAAATAAAGAATTATTGTTGAATAAGGAATCTTAAAAACTTTAAATGTCGTTTCTTTATTATTTCAGAGCAACACTTTGAGTTTATTATGTCGATTCCTGACAATCCATAAATTGTCTTATATATGTAATCAGACAAATCAGTGCCAGACGCTACCACGGAAGAAATTGATCCGCGTAAAGGTCGCGCACGAACTTGTCGCGCTATAGAATCGTAGAACTTTTCATCTTCTTAAATACGTAGAACAGTGAATAACAATGTTACCTATCTAATTTAATCGTACAAATTCAAAACGTCATTTAATTATACTAAACATGCTGTTGCAATGAAATATTTCATGTAGATGAGTAAATTGGGTTGGCATTTACCTACATCAATTTTATTAATCAAATATTTTTAGTCAGTTACTCTTGGCACGTTTGCCCTCAACTGAGTCCGGAATCACAAGCTGCTCCATTGTGTTAGTTTTTCGTGTAACAAAGGATTTTAAGATCATCTACTGTACAAACGATGATAGTTTCAGCTCACAGGTGTTTGTGTTTTACTTTGATTTCTTTTAGTACCGGCACGTTAATACGATCAGCGTTCCTTTTCCTTACAAAACAAAATTAGGTAAAAGTCGATTTCTTTTTCTAAAACTGGCTGTACAGGTGACGAAACCGCACATGGAACGTCGTGAATGCAATGTGAAATTGCAACGTGATATACGGATAAGTATTCTACGCATCCTCCACAGAGACGCGTCCACTCCAGCAGCTGTTCCATGTAGCAGCAGTGCAGAAGAAAAGTTGGCGGTTCGTAAAAAATGTTCAAGTTGCACATACAGTAAGAACCGCAAAACACAATACATGTGTTTCGAATGCAAAGCACTTTTTTGCCTTGAATGTTCAAACAAGCTTTGCTTTCTTTGTCGTGAAAAACTCCAAGTTCAGAGTCTGTAATTTTGATAATTGTATGATTTGTTTTAGAATTTAATATTTTTTCTACGTTCATTGTTCGTTGAACATCAAAAAAAAGTTACAACAAAGTTCCTAGTGTAAGTGGCAATTTTTATGGATCTCATTTTCCAAACATGTTAGTTTGTAAGCTTAAAATAAGAGTTCTTAATAATTAACATAGATTAAACGAGAAAAAAAAATAATGTGCCTTTTTTTTAATAAATAGTCGAATATGTTCCTAAACATACTTTTAATTAAAAAGAAAAAATTTTTGAGCAAACTTTTAACATTTTCAATTATTTTACTCTTTGGTCCTACAGACCTTTGATAGGTGGTTGTGTGACAAAAATATATGCTAGGTGGTCAAGGGTTAAATAGTAAATCTATATGGCAATATTAAAGGCGTTTAATAGTATAAAGTTACAGTAAAAAATCTAGCTAATAATTTTGGAAAAGAATTTGATAGTAATGTTAAAAAATTGTACCAAACTGTAATAAAAAATTACTTAATGAATCTGATTACATGTTTCCCGAAAATAAATCTATGTTGTTCAAAGCTGCAACAAATAGTACTGTGGCAAAAATTATCAAACATCTACATATACGAAGCATCTGGAATAGATGGCATGCAATGCATAGATATAAAATCACTCTGCGAAAAAATTACAAGTTTAGCGTGTATGTGAGTATCGCTAAATAATAAGTGTTCTATGCTAGGGTACTTAGCTGTTTTGTGGGCGGTGAAATAATAAGTCCAGCACTTGACAGTCACAACACGTTTACTTAGCACAGACACAGACAGAAGGAGTACAGAGCACAGCAGATAGATATTCAATTAAGCACAAGCAGAATAGTGAAGCACATAAACATATAAGCAAGCAGTTACAAGCGAGCGCGTCGGAAACTAGCGGGAGGCAATCGAACGTGCGTACGGCGTTAAGCATAGATTCTGACTGGTTATCGAGGCGGCACGCGGTCTGCGCGTGCGCCGACCAGATTATAGAACAATAGGTTCGCTCGGTGTGTGCGCGACTCCATTCCATGGGACGGCAATCAGCTGGTACTGAATAATGCCGGACGAGTTTTTTATTTGTATGGAAATGTGTAAATAAGTAAATGTTATAAGATAATAAAATAGTATGTTAATGTAAATATCATTTTGTAAATATGTAAATATAGTAAAGGTTTATTTTATGTATATAATAACTATATGAAATAAAGTACAAATTATGAAATTGATATTATATAATATTTTATGTTATATAAAATGAAGAGAAGCCCACACAAGTACTATAGTCAGACTTATAAATACCAGTATCACAGTAGGAAAATATCCAGAAGAGATAAAAAGGGCATTGTTCGACCTATTTATAAAACAGTTCCCATTCAGAATACGAAAACTACAGACCGATAACAATCCTCTCAGTTATAGATAAAATCATTGAAAAATAGGTAGGTAAGCAGATACAAGATTCTTATGCGAAACATGATGTTTTTTCTGATGATCAGTTTGGCTTCCAGAAAAATAAATCCACCGCTTTATTGCTCACAAAATTCATTGACATTTACAAATTAACAATTACCTCATCTATAAAAAAACATTTTATACTTTTATTCATCGATTTTAGCAAAGCATTTGATACTTTGAGGCACGACACGCTCATAAAAAATTTAAACAATACAGGAATTCGTGGTCTTCTCCTAAATTGGTACGAAAACTATCTCAGCAATAGAAAATACATAGTAAAATAGGAAATGAACTTAGCGATGAGGTATCTGTTGAAACCGGAACGGCGCAAGGCTCAGTATTGGGACCCTTGCATTACTTAGCGTATGTGAACGATATGGAAAACGTTGTCAAAAACTGCTCTGTTATGCAATTCGCAAACGATATGTGTCTTATTGCAGCAAATAATGATCAGAAGCGGAATTGAGCATTGAAAGGGACTTCATGAACCTATGCAAATGGGCACATGATATGGGACTTGTATTAAATGTTAGCAAAACCAAAATTATGCACGTCCGTTAGTAGTAAATAAATTGGGCATTCTGGCTCACAAAGTTGTGTCCTCACCGCTCGCCGTGCTCGCTTCGTCGTCGCCCCGCGACGACGTTCGCACACAACTATTGTGCGCCAGAACGCCCAATTTTTACTACTGTCGTAGATAACAAACAAAAGTATTACTTACCATGTTTAAAGTTTTTTCTAGAAGTATATGTTTAGGTTGGTATAAAAAGATTCTGAATGAACGTACCTACAAGTTACAAAAACGTAAACCATCTTTATGAAGTAATAAACTAATCAATAAGTTGATCTTTTCGCAATTCGATGGGCCGCAAACAATACAGCGAATAGTATTTGATATAAGGTACCATGGCGTTTTGGAGCGTTTGATGACGTAGGACAGATGCATTCCAATTTCAATGATTTTTTGTTTAACAAATTTCATAATTAAATTGACTGCAGTGTTTCACAGATTTCAATAAACTACTTAAAATATTAATTGTAACTTGTAAAAATCAAAACATTCGGGATTTTATAGATCAAGGTTCCAAAACAGTTTCTAAGGAAACTCAAACCTAATTATATTACGACGAGATAAAACATAATTTACCATCACAAACTTCGAACCGCAGTAAATCGATACAAAAAAGATTTAAGAAATATGTAGTTAAAAATAGCGCGACATTTTATTACTCCTTATAAATTTTTATAGTTTTAATATTAATTTCTAAATACTTCTTTTACAATTCATATTTTAGTGCCAATAACGGATCAAATATACCTAAAACGTTTTATTTATGCAAGGTAAATCATTCAAGCTCAGAGCAAATTTACTTTAAGACTAAATATTCGATAATAAAATAAATTAAAAAGAAAAAAACAGGTATCGGTAACTGTATCTTTTCCTCCAAAGTTAAAGTGCATCCCTTCGTCGGGAATTGTGAAGACGTCCTACATAATGTACTTATGTATCCCAGACAATGCTGAGCACTTGACTCTTACACGACAAATCAGACTTGAAGTACGTAACACTATAGTATTTTTAAATAGTTTTAAGTATTATTTCCTTCAAGTTACAATGCATCCCTTTGTCGAGAAACGTGAAATGAGCCCTACAAAACAGACTTTAAGATTTTCTTAAAACTGAGATGTATCCTGGACTTGCGAGGCACATGGCTTTTCACAACATAGCAACTACAAAGTACTCAATACTGTTATTTCTTTCAAAGTTAAAGTGCATCCCTTCGTCGGGAATTGTGAAAGCGTCCTACATAATGTTCTTATGTATCCCAGACAATGCCGGGCACTTGACTCTTACACGACAAATCAGACTTGAAGTAGGTTACGTAACACTATAGTGTTTTTTAAATAGTTTTAAGTATTATTTCGTTCAAGTTACAATGCATCCCTTTGTCGGGAAACGTGAAATGAGCCCTACAAAACAGACTTTAAGATTTTCTTAAAACTGAGATGTATCCTGGACTTGCGAGGCACATGGCTTTTCACAACAAAGCAACTACGAAGTACTCAACACTGTTATTTCTTTCAAAGTTAAAGTGCATCCCTTTGTCGGGAATTGTGAAGGCGCCCTACATAATGTACTTATGTATCCCAGACAATGTTGGGCACTTGACTCTTACACGACAAATCAGCCTTAAAGTACGTAATACAGTATACCAATAGTCTTATTTTTTCTTTCAAGTTACAATGCATCCCATCGTTGGAAAACAAAAATGCTCAGTTTTAAGAAGGAGGTTCTTAAAATTCTGATCTACGAACTGTTTTTTTTGTTATACCTAACTGTTAAATCAAATTTAATGGTAACCAAATTTATATTACATAGTTATTTAATTGTTGGTTGACAGAGCTTACAAAGGTCGCGATATTTTTGAATGTGTTATTAAAATTAAGGAAAAACACTCACCTGATTACACTTTTCAGAAGATTTATCACTTGTTATCACAATCGCCAAGTAACAACGTATCAATGTATCCTTTATTGTGAAGCAAAAAGTTCTACAAAACTGTCTATAATTTTTTAAAACAGATGTATCCCGGTTTCCGAACCATGTATGCAAATGTCAACCATCGTCGTTGACGACCACTGAAGACTAAAATTTTATTTTATTTCTTACTATTACAAAGTATGAATTACACTGCGAGCTTAGCTTACTTCGCTCAGTATAGCACGCAAAATAACATAGCCATTCATAGTTCACAGCCGTTTCATAGCTTGCGGTGGACGTTGCGATTAATGCGCCTTATAAAATGACGACGGTGTAATTTCATGAGAACTATAATGATTAACTTGCTATTTTTACATAGGTGCAAACAAAGCATCAGCTCTGTGGGAATAACTTGTAACCAACTTGATAAAAAAGGAGGTTCTCAATTCAATGCAAGGTTTTATTTATTAATTATTATTTTTTAAATATTGTTAAATAATATATTCAATTAATAACAGCCGCTGTGGTCTCAGACCCAGAGGTCCCGGTTTCGATTCCCAGGGCACAATGTTGTGTTCGGTTTGGTTGGTGGTATAGTTTGTTTTAAGTCCGCCTGGCTAACTTAGTATATAGATGGTAGTCCATCTTACCTAGGTCTTGCGCATAGCAACAATGTTATCTGCATTGTTGTGTTACATCATTTAGAAGTAAAATAGCCAGTGCAAAGATGTAATTTTTTTTTTTATAAATATACATAAACATAGAAAAACACCAAGACCCGAAATCAATTTTGAAAAACAGTTTTTTCCAAACTGACCCGACCGGGAATTGAACCCAGAGATGGCGCGATGCCAAACCCGGCGCGCTAACCACTCGACCACGGAGGTCGTCAAGTCAATATATTCAATTCTATGCTAAAACATAACACACAGTACAAGTACATACACAAAACATACAATAATATTACATGTACCTACTTACTAATATTATTATTATTTGGACTTTATGAGTAAGTAGGTACACCTACCTAAGTTTTTTTTGGGAATCGAACTTAGCACTGCTACTTACCTAAGCTTATTACTACACGTAACTGGTTTTATAATTTATATTTTGATGACACTTTATTTTAATTACTTCATAATTTGTAATTCGATGAAGTGATTGTTGGTCACACGTTATTGCTGATTTAGATATCTACGAATGTGTGCATAATTGCACACATTTTTCGTGTATCTGTATTTGCCAAGTTTTTGTATAAATAAAGTTTCCATAAAATACATTAAATCAATTACGATCGACTTGTCATCAAGCACGTCTACCTATTGCTGCCTGCAGTGTTATTTCCATCACCATTGTTCTTCACATCAAGTGCGTCGACATAATGTTCGTGAGTCAATAATATTTTACTGTTTTTTTTTTTTCATTTCATTATAATATATTTATTTATTGGTATTATTTACAATGATTGTACGATGGTTGACATACAGACCTATAATTTATTTTCCGTTCGTGTCTCTACAGGTCTGAACACGAGTACAAGAAACGGCTCGCCGCCGCAGCTGTCCTAGACTCAGACCGTGAACAGTCATCTGACTTTGAAGAAGACTCTAGGTAATTATTTGCTATGCATATCTCAAGACTTTGGTACTATGTCGCCATAATTGCCATATTTTTAAATACTTTATTTTTATTTTCTTATTTTGACGACCTCCTTGTTTGAGTGGTATGTACACCAGTTTTCATGGTGTCGCCATCTCTGAGGTCCCAAGTTCGATCCCCGGTCGGGTCAATTTTAGAAATTATTGTTTTTCTATATTTTCTCGGGTCTAGGTGTTTTCTATGTACCTATAATAAGTATGTATTTAAGTATTTTAAGTATGTTTATCCGTTGTCAAGTAACCATTTAACGAGTTTCATAACGAAGCTTCTCTTGGGCTAGATAATTGGTGTGAGTGTAGGAAAGTTTATTATGTTTATAATTTATGTTCTTTCTTTTCTTTTTACAGTCCTCCGAAGAAGGCGAAAAAATCGGCGAAACCGAAAAAAGAGCCTGCGAAAAAGAAGTCAAGTGGGTATGTATAACGTTTTTAAGTTTTAGCATAGACGAATAAGATAATTTTTTAGACAAAACTTTGGTTTTAGACAATCACACTAATATTATAAAGGCGAAAGTTTGTGAGTGTGTATGTTTTTTACTTGTGCACGTAAAAACTACTGAATGGATTTGGATGAAATTCGGCACACAGATAGTTTATAACCTGGATTAACACATAGGATACTTTTTATCCCGTTATTCCCACGGGAACGGGAACCACGCGGGTGAAACCGCGAGCGACCGCTAGTTATTTAATAATTCTACGATAAAGAGTTAGTTACTGTGCTAAAAATAGATTTCATGAATTGGCGGTAACAATTTATAAATACAATTGTTTCAGGAAGCCTACTGCGAAAACAAACGGCTCGGCTTCTGTGCTGTCCGACCTATTTGGCTCCGACGACGAGTCTGAGCAGCCTAAGCGCTCCTCCAGCAGCCCCTTGTGGTCGTCGTTGTCTCGGCGAGTCGCGGGCGGGGTGTTACGTCAGGTGGAATTGGTGCCTGATGGTAACATATTTTTTGATGTCAAAATATATAATACCGAAGACATCATTAATCTCGGCTCTCGTGAACGCTCGGACAAGTGGATTGCTAATCTTCGCTTGCGGGTCTCACCAGACGATCCGCTGTGGAAAGAGTTGAAGAAATTGTGCGCCGAAGCGAAGAAGAGATTCTCAAAAGAGGCGATGTACTACGGTGACAAGGTTGGCAGCCAATAATAGGTTCATCCATCGATTCACCTTTTTTTTTTTTTTTTTTTTTTTCACTACATTGTAAAAACTTTATTGTACTTATACTTAACTAATGTAATGGTTAATCTAGGTAATATAAATTCTAAAACTATATTTTCTTTTTTTAACTTAGCTTAATCAACCGCAGAACTAATAACCACTCAACTATGGGTAAATCTATCTATTGTTCGATTTGTCAAGAGTCATTACCAAGTAAATCGTTTTCGGGGCATTTACGCAGTATTAAACATAAAAGTAATAGTGCAGTAAGTCTCGATAGTGGCATTGAAAAAATAAGTTCCGCGTTTCGTTGTCGCATAGCGTCTTATCGCATACGGGCAGAGCGCGAGCGTCTGGCTGACGGCAGCGAAATAGCTGCTACTTCGCCCACGCACTTCTTGCGTTGCATTGCCTCAAAGTTACAAACAATACTTCATTCAGCTTTATCTAATCATATAAATATAAAAGTAAACTTTGAACTTTTTGTTAAAGTAATTTTACCTAAAGATGATTCTACGGAAACTAAATCATTTACAACTGCAAACATTTCTTTACATTTAAACTACAGTTTTAATGATCTACTAAATAACATTTCTGAAATTATTTGTAAAAAGATAGACGAATTTCAGGAAAAGGGGAGTGGATGGTCTATGTTGGATATTTTATACCTCGAAACTAATATTAACAAATATACGCCATTGAGAGGATCATCATATCTAAAATTACCAAAAAAAATTTACTCAAAACAAGCTTGTGTAAATATAAAAAATGATGATGAATATTGTTTTGCTTGGGTTGTGATGGCGGCTTTGTACCCAGTTAAAAAGAATGCTTGTCGAGTATCATCTTATCCTCACTTTAGTACAGTATTAAACTTAATTAATATGTCGTTTCCAGTTGCAAATAATGACATAAAAACATTTGAAAAAAATAATAAAAACATAAGTGTAAATATCTATGGTTTGGATAGTAAAAGTAATATTACTGGGCCGTTGTATAAAACCATTTTACGAAAAAAAAATCATATTAATATGCTTTTAGTTCAGAATGGTTCTAAGTCTCATTACTGTCTCATAAAAAACTTTCCTAAACTATTAAGAAGTCAAGTGACTAAACATCACAGTAAGCTTTATTTTTGTGATGATTGCTTGTTGTTTTTTAAGTCTAATCTAAAATATAAAAATCACTCTTGCGGTGGAGTCGCAACTATTTTGCCCGAAAAAGGTACTTTGGTTCAATTTAAAAATTTTCATTGTAAGCAATTCATACCTTATGTAATATATGCAGACTTTGAAACATTATTACAACCGTGCGTTGAAAGTCAAAGTAAACACACAGCTAACATTCAACGGCACATTCCCGCTGCGTTTGCGTATTATATTGTTTGTAATTATGATAGCTCTCTAAACCGCCTAGTAAAGTATCGCGGTCCTGATTGTGCATTCAAATTTGTTACTTATTTACAGAAAGACGTGAAAAGAATTTATGATATTATTCAGTCGGCTTCAGAGAATCCAGTGCCTATAATTTTTAGTAATATTGACTCGCGTGCTTTTGATCGCGCAGACTATTGTTATTTATGTTCAAATTTATTAGTCGTAGATAAAGTGAGAGATCACTGTCACTTCACAGGTGTTTACAGAGGCGCAGCTCATTCATACTGTAATCTTAAATTTCAGATTCCTAAATTTATCCCCATTTTCTTTCATAATTTGTCGGGTTACGATTGCCATTTGTTTATTCGGGAATTAAACACAATATCAGGCTCAATCAAAGTTATTCCGAAAAGCAAAGAAAATTATATTTCTTTTACTAAGTTTATTCCACTTTCAGATAAAACTTTCGTTGCAGTACGTTTTGTCGATTCTTTTAAATTTTTAGGGACAAGCTTAGACCAGTTAGCTAAAAGTCTTAACCCTAATGACTTTATACATTTACGTAAAAATTGCGATAGTGAACGAAAATGTTCATTGTTGCGTCGCAAGGGTATATATCCATATGAATATATGTCTGCTTGGGAGGTATATGAAGAAACTAGTTTGCCGCCGATAGAAAAATTTTACAGTAGTCTTACGAGTGAATCAATTAGCTTAACTGATTACCAACATGCCTTAACCGTATGGAAAACTTTTGACATACAAAATTTAGGAGAGTATACAGATTTATATGTAAAAAATGATGTTTTATTATTAGCCGATATATTCGAAAAGTTCCGCTTAACTTGCAAAAAAAATTATGATTTAGATCCGGCTTTTTATATTACAGCACCAAGCCTAAGCTTCGATGCAATGCTTTTAAAAACTAAAATAAAGTTGGAACTTTTATCTGACTTGGAAATAATTCGTATGATACAAAAGGGTATTCGAGGAGGCATTTGTTTATGTTCAAAAAGGTATGCTCAATCAAATAACAAATATCAGCCTGATTTTGATTCATCTCAATCTAATAGTTATTCTATGTACTTGGACTGTAATAACTTATATGGTTACGCTATGTGTAGCTATTTGCCCTATGCGGACTTTAGATTACTTGATGAGGAGGAATGTAGTCAGCTTAACATACTGAGCATTCCTAATGAAAATGAATATGGATACATTTTAGAAGTAGATTTAGAATACCCAGAGAGTTTACATGACTTACACAATGACCTTCCATTTTGCGCCCAAAATTTTGTTCCACCGGGTTCGAAACATAAAAAACTGATACCTAATTTATTCGATAAATATGAATATGTCATACATTACGTTCATTTGAAAATGTGTTTGAATCATGGATTACGCCTTAAACGAATTCGCAGAGCAATAACATTTAAGCAGAGTCAGTTCTTAAAACAATATATTGATTTAAATACGGAGTTAAGACAAAAATCTAACTCTGCTTTTGAGCAAGACTTTTTTAAATTGTTAAATAACAGTATTTTTGGAAAAACATTAGAAGATACAGAGCGCAGAGTCGATGTAAAACTTGTTAATGCATGGCATGACGATCGCAATAAAACAAACAAGTACTATTCCGCCGAACAACTGATAGCTCGCCCTAACTTCCATAGCGTAGCAGTGTTTGATGAAAACTTTGTAGCTATTCAATTAAAACGAGAAAAAGTAATATTGAACAAACCAATATACATAGGGTTTTCAGTTTTAGAGATATCAAAAAGCCATATGTACGATTTTCATTATTCTGTTATGAAAAAATATTACAACGAAAAACTGTCTTTATGTTACACAGATACTGATAGTTTGTTATACTCCATTCAAACGGATGACTTCTATCGCGATTTGAAAGACCACTTTTTGAGTTATTTTGACACTAGTAATTATTCTAGTAATAACTGCTTTAGTATTATTCCAAGGAACAAAAAAGTCCCTGGTTTGTTCAAAGACGAACTAGGTGGTAAACTTCTCTTGGAATTTGTAGGATTGCGATCCAAACTGTACAGTATTAAAACAATTGATAATGAGGTTAAAAAAGCAAAAGGAGTCAAAAAACCTGTAACTAAAAAGTTAAAATTTTCTGATTACGTAAATGTTCTTTCAACAGGAACAGATCTTAAAGGTAAAAACGTTCTATTCAAAACCATAAAGCATCAAATTTTTACAAGAGAACAGTATAAAGTGGCATTGTCGAGAAAAGATGATAAACGTTTTATTTTAGGTGATAACGTGTCAACGATATCGTGGGGACATTATTCTATTACAATATAATATACTATCCTGCAATAGATAGTTTTTACCATAGGTGATAATAATGTATGATGGTTTATATCAAGATTAAATCACTAAAACTTTAACGTTTTATACTATCAATTTAATGTTTTACTGTCATCGATAAATTTAAAATATAAACATAGATTTTTAAGATTAATTTTAATCTGATAGGTAGTTTTAAAAAAAGTTAAATAATCTAAGACATTTAATCAGCTATATAATATGTTAAGTTAATTAATTGGTGTTAAGTTTGTTTTAAATTTAAAAATAAATATTTGTTTACAATCAATTTGATGTATAATTTTCATTTTTGTGTGGATTACACTTTATATTGTTGAAACTAAAACTGTAAATAACAATAAAGTGCATTTTTGAATGTTTTATTTAAGTTTATGTCTAATAATTGTTTTTCTTAAGTTACTAAATAAATGTTGTTGTAATATAATATACAAAAAAAAGTTTTGTATTGTCTACAACCAATTTGATGTGTTACTTTCATTTTAGTATGTACCTATCCATACACTCTTTATAAAAACTGTTGTTACTTAATTCGTGAATAAACAATAAAGTGAATTTTTATGTTTTATTTATACTTAGCCCGAGTATTTTTTTCCTTAACTATTACAAAGCACAATTATTATACAAACTAAAAGTACTTACCTACTTGTTTAGTTTATTACTAATTACTTTTATTACTTTGAATTAATGGTTTTATTTGATGATGTGCCTATAATTACTATTTTATACAATTACATTACATTACATTATTACATTATTTCATAATTAGGTGTAATAAATATGAAAGCTGAGTAAAATTTCAATTAAAGAATTATCATATAATGTAAACTCTACGAGGACTAGGTATACAAAAGCATAAGACTTTTTTAAACCAATTTTAACCGCACCATATTTTATATTTGTTAAGTTGTTATCAAATTCTAAAAAAGATTGTACCGAACTGTATGATTTAAACAAGTCATTACATGTCGACAATATAATGCTGATTATGATGGGAAGTCATTTGATGCTATTCGCACACGTTTCACAATAATTACGTGTCATGTTGTTGAAAATAACACCTAGTCAGCGGTTAGTTTTTTGCATGTTTAAACATGCAACGAAGCAACTTACACCGACGCACACATATTATCGGTCGTAGTAAACTAGATAAATAAAGCGTGGTTTGTCATGTAATTCATTTACATTAATAGACAGAACGTTGTCAGCAGCAGTTGCATTGTCTCAATTGTTTTTATTTTTTTGTTCTAAATAAAAAGTTATTATCATGGTAAGTGGAATTATGTATTTAAAAATGATGGACATAATTTATATTTGTAAGTGTTTTATATTATTTTATTTTATTTCAGGAAACTCCACCCACTTCACCGGTCTACATTCTGCCTGACGAGGAACACCAAGATCGAGTACTGAATCAATACACACAAGGCCAACATGAGGGAATTGACGAAGCGGGTCCCTTTCACTATGGATTCAGACCTCAGAACCCGGAGCCGGAGATAAAGAATTTGAAACATAGACATCAAAAGAAAAGATGTTTTCTAAGACACTTTCACAACAAACAAAATTCCTTTGTATTGAAAAGCGCGCCGAAAAAGGGTCGCTATTTAATCAAAATTCAAGTTATTGACTTACAATCAAGAGTGCCTGTTCCAGAGAAGCTGTTGTGCGCACAATATGTTGTGGAGGATGATGTTGATCCAATTATGGATCAGACAGAAGGAGTTATTAGTAACATTTCAAAAAAATTGTGCGGCTATAGCTATAACTTCTATTGAGGCTATATGGCGCAGATTTATTTGTAAATTAAAGTTCTCAAAAGGTTTCAAGCGTAATTTCCATATTTACGTGTAAACCTCCAGAGACACATTTAAATATATAAAATATTTTGATTGTATAAAATCTTATTTTGAGGGGTACAATACTTAGTTACACAATTTTCTTTTTAGTATATAAATAAATTTAACGTATATATTTTTAAATGTTATTGAAACTAATTAAATTTTTTGTAAATTTAGTAATAAGCTTTATAATAAACTTAAATAAAATTAAATAATAGTAATAACGTTTTTTTCATTTTATTGCTCTCGGTTATATTGATTATACTCGTAGTTTAATAAAGAAAACACAGCATTCAATTTAAATTTATGTTTATTAAAAAATAACTAATAGGTATTAAAGCACATACTTACATTATAAAAACAAAAAAAAAAAACTTTTAACAGTCACATAAAAATAAAAAGTTCAATTCTAATGCCTAGTTCTATTAAATTCAATGATTAAAACCTAAATAAAACTATAATTATTACAAAATTATAAGATCACTTTATTTTGTAAACACCATTTTTTAATACACAGTACATTTTTTAATGCACATGTTTTCCTATGAGTAAAACAGTTATATACGAAAACATCTTTACAATACAATTCAGAAAGAGTTTGTAAATTAGGAAGCCCTAAATTACTTATGTCTAACACGTTGTTATGATCACATAATTCTTGTATCCATGTAATCTTTTCTTTACCTTTAACTAAAATTGTACGATCTTTTAAATACGGTTTGATAATTCTTCGAAATTCCCTATAATCTATGTACCCTTCGCTCCATCGAAATCCTCTGTTTCGTTCAATCCACCAAACACTTTGCTTTTCTTTATCAGTAAGAGCGGTAAACGGGTAGGGTGGTTTTATTAAAAAAATATGGGTATATTCTTCAGTGGCTATAGCTAATTCCTTTACCAGAAACTTATTGTTTAGGTTTTTAAATCCTTGTACATCCACGATAATTGTATTACTTTTCATGATAACTTTTTCACAATGTTGCTTAAAGGCTTGTACTCGAATATACAGTCGTTTAATATAAGACAATATGCAGCTGTCTGATCAGGTATCTCTTTTTCAGTTTCAATTTCAACTCTTACATCTATTGACCCCTTTAATGCCTCGTGTTGTCGAGAACAATCAATTACGAATAATGGAGCGATATCTTTAAATTCTTTTAAAGTCACCAACGGTTCTGCTCGGCGTCCGTGATAAGTCTGTTGAAATCTAGCATATTGCTCATATAATAAGTAATACTTGTTTTCCGTAAAGCTGACGTTCAAATTTTCGTAAGGGTAATATGAAGAATTCAAAAAAACTTTTACGTCACTAACATTGCAGTGGTCAAATTCAGCCATT
Organism: Scoparia ambigualis; assembly: GCA_963921215.1. Lineage (NCBI taxonomy): Eukaryota > Metazoa > Arthropoda > Insecta > Lepidoptera > Crambidae > Scoparia > Scoparia ambigualis. The sequence continues at coordinate 37,512,665 of OY992506.1, read as the reverse complement.
GACATGTCCGCCTGATTTTTACGATTGGTTTGAAATACAATAATTACATAACGTGGTTTTTCTATTTGCGTTGAAGTTTTAATTGACCATGTATGTTTGCGTGTTTTTGGTAATAACGGGTATTCATATAAATCCCAATTTCGGAACGCTAAGGTAACAGAACGATCTTTTTCTAAATGTTTTAACAAAGTAATCCTTTCACGATCTGATACTTTTACATGCGGAACTCTCCAAACTATTTTACTTATTTCAAGGTTATCGATAATTTCATTTTTATTTAACTTTAATGCATTAATATTAGTGCTGCTTCTTAATAAAACTAATTCGTGTTTACAGTTAATAATTATTTTTTCATAGTCTTCTGCAAACCCCAGTATTTTGTTTAAAGGTATTGAAGCGGAAAAAACTCCATTATTGGTCGTACCAATAGTAGACCAACCCCAAACATTTGCAGATTTTGATTCGTTTTCGTTTAGCGAAAGATATGATTTTAAGGTGGTCGTAAGGCCAACATTTTTTATTTTGTCTATTTCAACACCATTTAGTTCGTATCGTATATCTTGAAATAGAAATAATGCTGCGTTATTTATAAAATGCACACTGGATACTTTTGCTTTAGTAGTGCTATCATGAACATGTACTTTGCCCTCAATATACAAAGTGCTGAGGGAAGGCAACACATACAAATCTTGTTGGTTAATAGGTATACGTATTTCATCATTCTTGTTGAAACTTGTCACGTATGGTTTATATGAATGATATTCGAAACTTTCAATGCTATTATCGTGTGACGATGGTTGAGATATATTTAAAATATTCATTTTATTAAGCCTATTAACTTTAGAAACTCTTTATTTTCTTTGGTTAACTTCTTTTTGAATTTAAGAGGTGCTACTTTTAAAAGTGCTCTTTTTGAACTGACTTGAGTCCCGGATGGTAAATGGGTTTTATTAAAATTTAGCATCTTTTTCTAAAGTGCAAATATAGTTGTACTTCTTCGCCACGTAAATTGATTTGCTTATTTTCAGCGTCTAACAATCTTATGTTTAATGAACTGATTGAGTTTTGGTTAACTGGAAAATATATTATATTCTTAGGTATTTCAATAATTCGATAACCAGGTGGTACGTTAGGCACAAATTCGTAGATTATGTGACTTGCTTTTCCGTTTACAAATGATCCGCTTACTGCGTCGCATTCGATGCGGACGATGGTTGTTGATAAAATACTAACAGGATACTGTGACTTGCTACTTATATTAGCCTTCACCGTTTCCATACCAAAACCCAAAGTTTTTCCAAGCGAATTATCATTTTCAAAGTGCACATCCTTTGTACAGAAAATATTGGTCTTAAGTGTGTTATTATTACAAGTTAAATTAAAAACACAATTTTTTATATTTGCTTTTAAATAATCACAGATGTCTTGAAGTTCATATGAACCTTCAGGAATTTCAACAACTTCGTTGGTACCATAATAAAACTTATTATTTCTCTCGTCTACATTTGGGATTGAATTAAACGTAGAAAAGTAAAGTAGTCCACATTCATATTCTCCACATAAGTCTAAGGTTGGGGAATAGCTAGTTGCCATAAAGGCTCCTCGACCAGTTATCGACACAGTGAAAGACATTTTTATACTGAGAAATATATTTACTATTCTGTATTTAAATGGTGTTTCCAATATTCCTTTAAAAATTTTAAGCAAAGATGTCCACAATTTAATGTGCCAAAAGTTTGATGTTGTGTATAATTATAATTTATAGGAATATTTTTTAAATATTTTTGTAATTCTAGCGGAGGTTTTAAATTACCAAAACTATCAAAATATTCAGAGTTATTGTTTTTCTTAACGTAGGCTACCCAATGAGTTCCAGGATTCACAGAAGTGTCCAAATTAATTATAGCACACTCATTTTTTCTTGGTTTTGAAGGTAAAGTATCTCTCATAAAAACACCACGGAAATACGGAATGTCACATGCGTGTTCTAAAATATCCAAATTTGTTAATGCTCGCCTGGGTAGCCGTTCCACTAGTTTTTTGAATTATTTAAATATAAACCTGCCCCTTTTTTATGAGGTCTAATATACAATCCTTTCCCAAGAGCAACCGCTTCCATCATCTTGTTATGGCGTTCAGACTCTTGAAGACTTCTCTGAGCAGCTTTGGCATCATTCACGGCCTTTGCTATACCTGCCGCACCTCCTGCTAATGAACCCAAAGCTGACAATCCAGCGAAGATTGGTATCAAAGGTAAAAACCCACCACTTTTAGGAATGGGAATACAGCGTGGCAGGCGTATACCTCTTTTGTTCATAAATAGTTTTTTGGCAGCAGCATATGCATACTTAATAGCTGAATTATTGCTTTTGGATTTCAATTTCTTTACTTGAGATTGTAGTTTTTTCACGATAGACATGAAAGAACGTGCTCCACCACCAGCTTTAAGCTTTGCCTTCATTGCATTTTTAACTATCCACGAGGCAACCTTTTCTCCTTTCCCAGCGTCTTTTGATTTCAATCTTTTCTTAGCCATATTCAAAAGATCTAAATCAGCTTTATGACGTACATCCAAATCACTATTGATGTATGCAATGTCGTGGTGCATACAAGCTTCATCCAATTTGTTTACACCTCGATTGCCTTTTTGTAACCGTTTTTGAAGTTTAGTTCCAGGACCGCAAAATTGATAACCAGGTAAATGTAATTCAAAAGGTAAATTATTAATTAAACTGTTAATGATACCACTTCCTTCCTTCATTGATACTCACAAAATGATTGAGCGGGTATTGCGTTCTTTATTTATATTACATCACTAATGCATTTTTTTCTACCCAACTGTTTTCTTCATTACTTAGGCCTAACCATTTCACAAAAAGCCTGTTCCCTTTTCTTTTTAAAACTTTTTCTATGAGATATAAGTCTGGAAACATAGTTCTTTGTAATTCATATTCATAAAATGAACCTAAAATACTGTGGTTTTTTCTGTCTTCTATGTGATAAGTTGGTGGGTTTATATGATTGATTTTTGTGATAGTAAATATTTCAGTAGACCAGTTAGGGGTATAACCTTTGTAAAAATCGCCTTTATATTTACTAATACGAACATGATCACCAACACGAAACTTAGGTCTTTTCAAAGTATTGTGCTTTTGGGATTTAATTATGTTGGTTCTTACCAACATCTGGTTTCTGTTGTTAACATCGACTGGTTTAAATTTGGTTATGCGATGAATGGTATTATTATAGCATTGTACTACTGAGTTTAAATTTTTCCCTAACCATTCATATCGACCACATAAACTAAAAAGTTTAAAAAGACGACTTTTTAGAGTTCTTATCACACGTTCAACAATAGCTGCTTTCTTTACAGAGTAGGTTGAATAATGATTAATTTTATATTTCTTCATCAGTTGTTTAAAGCTATCATTGTAAAACTCCTTACCTAAATCAGTTTGCAAATTTTTTGGTGTTTGAGTAGACTCTGCTAGTATATGTTGCATCGCAAAAGTAACACAGACTTTCTCTTTTGATTTTAAGGGCTTTACCCAAACATACTTAGATAAAGTGTCAATAACAACTAATATGTACTTATAACCTTTATTAAAGGATGCATATTTTTGTACATCTATAAGATCTGCTTGCCATAAATCATATATTCCTTTTATTATCGTGCATCGTCGTGGAAAATTTCTTCTAGCAGATCTATGAAGCTCATCTACTATGTTTTGTTTACTCATTTTTGGTTGTCTTAGTATTAATCAGAAAATCGATTTCCGTTTTTGTATAATACAAAGTACTCATATTATTAGAAGTAACTTTTTCTAAGTTTTTAAGATAAACTCTAACGTCGTTAAGAACTTTTTTCAATTCTTTTTTCAAGTCTTCAATTTCTTTATCTAAATGAGCTTTATTTACAGCTTCATCATCATTTTGTGGAGGTAACAAACCTTTTAATCTTGAGGATTGCAAATCGTAATCTCCAGTCTCTGATTTTGCTAACGTGTAGTCAAGAGTATTCATAAATTCAGAATATCTTAAACGCTTATGAACGTGATGTCCAAATTTATCTATATTCATTGCAGTCTTTATGGGTTGTTCACTGCTATTAAACTGCTTAATTTTCTCAATACATGCCTTTTATATTTCACGTTTATAATACCAGCTTCAAACAGTTCTTCGATGATTGCTATAATCTCATTGTTTAGGCCAGTGTTGCCTGCTTCGCGTGATGCAAGCAGTAATTTTAGTCGTTCCACTAATTCATTTGGATCATCCCAATAAACCAAATCGGTATTCTTTTTAACTTTTTTAAAAATATTTATACCTTCCCCTTTTGGGATGCTTTCAGTACTTGTAGTTACTTTTCTAGTAAATTTGAATAAGGGTTTAATAATACTCATGTATTTGAAGCCTTTGTTACTGTTTATAGGTTTATTTGGATCAAAATTACGTCTGTGTGCGTTGGTATCAATTAGAATTACTTTATAATTTTGCATATCCTCGTCTGTGATTATATCTATATTTGGTGTTTTTTTAAATAATAATTCCATAATACCAGGCGTCTTCTTCAGAGTGCGATTTCCAATCTTTAAGATACGACCCTGATCATAAACGCGGGCTTTCCCCAACATTAACTTATCCCGTTCAGTTCTTATTCCAAAAGGCACATCTTTAAATACTTCAGATGATAGTGACCATGATAAAGATCGATTTTTCATGCTTGGCGATGATTCGGGTGATTTAAACGAGTCATCACTGATATTATGTTCATCAGGTGGTGAAACAGTAAGAGTTTGATCAGTTTTGTCATAAAAATCATCAGCTGAGTTTTCTTCTTCACTAAAACTTTCTTGAATGGTATCGTTAGACGAATACGATACTTCAGCATCACTGTACTTTATTTTCTTTTTCATTGGGGTTTGAACTGATTCTTCGTTGTGAAAAATTGTATCACTTTTGTTTGCCAATTGATTTAGAGGATCCACAATGGGTTTAAATATTGTACCCAGAGCCATATTATTCGAATTTTTTAGATCTTTTATCATTTTAACCTTTCTTTTCACAGCTGCTGCAGATTTTACAATTTGTTCTTTTAAATTTCTTTCCATTTTAGTATGTAAGTATTCCGTTCCAAATCAAAAGTGAAAATGATTCAGATATATTAGAACATTCACTTATGTATATTAGTTAATAACTATAAAAGTGTCAAACCTCATTCTATAGCAACCTTTATTTCGCTCACAGTCCTTATTAATTACAACATAACTGAAGGGTTTACTCCAAACTATTGAGCACATTTCGCGGAATTGAGGCCATGTCATATCAGACCCAACATGTTCGTCATAAACATGCTTTAAGTTGATGTCATCTTGCTTAAATAATATAATAAGGTTTGAGTTATCTCTCACGAGCTGTTTTGGGATCTTGGTATATGTTTGATTTATGTAGAAACAGTCTATGTTTTTATGACGCCCCATAGCAAAATAATCACGAATGTTGTTTTGATTTTCACAAGCAACATCATCGAAAACAATGATTGAGTTTGGTAAAGCTTCATGCGGACTTAGAATTTCACTATTATAATTATATTTGTTGTACGACGTACCTGCTACCAAATTCAAAGTTTTTTCTAGGTATATATACTTAGGTTGGTATAATGATTTTGAATAAACGTACAAGTTACGGAAACGTGGACCATCTTTATGAAGCAATAAACTAATCACTAAGTTGGTCTTTCCGCAATTCGACGGTCCGCAAACAATACAGCGAATAGTATTTGGTAATAAGGTACCATGTCGTTTTGGAGCGTTTGATGACGTAGGACAGATGCATTCCAATTTCAATGATTTTTTTTGTTTAACAAATCTCATAATAAAATTGACTGCATTGTTTCAAAGGTTACAACAAAATGACTAAAAAATTATAACGGTTCTATATTTAATACTTTTGTTTGTTATCTACGACAGTAGTAAAAATTGGGCGTTCTGGCGCACAATAGTTGTGTGCGAACGTCGTCGCGGAGCGATGACGAAGCGAGCACGGCGAGCGGTGAGGACACAACTTTGTGAGCCAGAATGCCCAATTTATTTACTACTTCCGTTCAAATCACATACTTAATGTTGTGAGACCTTTGAAAGTTCTTGCACATAGTCACGACTGCCTGTATGATTATTCCACATTAGGTTACGATTGTCGATGTGAGAGGTTAGAACAAGTAACAAACTATAAATATTTGGGCGTCATTATTGACGACCGATTCAATTGGAGTAATCACAAATTACGAGCGATGTTAGCCGAATTCTCAATATTAAAATATAAAGAACCATTCCGAATTTTAATAAATTTATATAACGCACTCGCTGAATAAATTATTTCGTATGGTATCACTAGTTACGGCGAACCTGTAAAACCAAATTAGATAAAATTTACAACTTACAGCTAAGGATATTAAAAACAATACTACCCAAAAAAACTAAAAACAAATTAAGAAACGAAAATGGAACGTCAGGTATATTTAGTTATTGTAAAGTACTGCCAGTCCACATAAAATTTAAAATGTTAATACTGACCGAGCAGTTTCTAAACAAGGAAGTACAAACAAAATGCAAATACAGTATCACAACAAGAAAAATTAGGCAATGCAAGCTTCAAGTACCTAAAGTTAACAACTACTACGACAAACGATCAAATCAATACTTAATCCCCACAATAATGAACGAAATATCCTTAAAAATATTATCCGACATGACCGACGATCATTTTAAAAACAAATACAAAAAATATTTTTAAAGGTTTTTACAGGACTAAATTTTTATGACATCCTTTATAGGGCTTTACCTAGGGCTGGTGCATTATCGCGGTAAACCGGTTTTCTTTCTGGCGAGCGACGAATGACACGAAAATCATGCGGCGGGCACACGGCAGACAGCTAGGCGCTGTCCGTGGGTTTATGTTTTAATTATTTAGGCATTGTGTTTGCAACAACAAATCTTTTGGATTTTATATACATAAACTAGCATATAGTTCTTAATCTATTACGACCGTTTTAATTGATTGTTTACTTATTATTATTATTATTACTTCTTATTATGTTTTTTTGTGATGCTTTAAGCATCCGTACAAACCGACTAACGGTTTTTGTGATGCTTATCAAACAAACATTGTAATTATTATGTAACAAAAAAAAATTTAAAAAAAGATATCTATGGTTTAAACAGAGCAAAACTGTTAGTAATTGTAATTAACTGTTAGTAAATGTATTGGGTGTCTATTAGAATACAGATTTTTTTGATATCGAATTTCATTTTACCGAAAACTATTTCACGATTTTAATACTTTTTTTTTCAATTTATCAAATAGTTATTCATCGCTGTTTTATATCATCGAAAAACGTTTCTTTAAAAAAATCTGTTAAAGTGGTTTTCATTACCAGAAAAACGGTATATCGAACTTTCATTTCATAAAAGTATTAAGTTATCGATGAAACTATTCGTAAAAACATATTACAATATGTATCGGAACCCATAATACTTTTTCACTTAACAACTCTTTATCGCAGTAACGTTTCATCAAACGATGCATTCGCCTGTTGACGATAAAATGTGTTGCGGTTAGTTCTATATTAATATTTTTTTCCTACTACAGCTTAATAATTATACATACTGCGTGTTGACAATATTAGTTAAAATGTGTAACGAAATATTTTGTTGTCAGTTTTTTAAATCGACAAAAGGTGCTTTAAAACTGTATATTAACGGATATACATATGATAAAAAACGTGTGAAGGACAATCGTTTTTATTGGCATTTTGAGACACGTTATGATAAAATATATAAGTGTAATTCATCCGTTATAACAACAATGGATGGAAACTAAAGTGAGACTCACGTTGTGATTATAAGTTCCGGACCACATAATCACGAAGGAAATCCTTTGCCAAAAGTGATTGCCGATTTTTGTGATTCGATCAAGAAAAAAGCGAGTACCGGTAAAAAGGCGTGCCAAGTATTACGAGATAATTTAGCAAGTACAGCAAGCGATGTTCGTGAATATTTGCCAACCAATTCGGCGCTTTAGCAGCTTATTCACCGAACTAAGAAACCAGTGACCTTCCATCGGAGCCATAAGATGTTAATTTTCAAATTAATGAAAAATATACGAAATTATTCGATGATAATTTTATAATAAAAGATAATATTTATGACACCAAAAAGCGAATTATTTTATTATCTTCTTTAAAAATGATGGGTTTGTTGAGTTCTGCCAAGTACTGGATCATGGATGGGACGTTTAAGATTACCCCAACAATGTTTCACCAACTGTACACTAATACATGGCAATATAAATGATGAGAACAAAACATTTCCCATGTTATTTTGCTTATGTTCTAATAAAGATAAAAGATCTTATCAAGTTATGTTTGAATTAATCATAGAGTATGGCACAAAAAATAACCTGAGTATGACACCTAAAGTACGTATTTTAGATTTTGAAAAGGCTGCCATTTTAAGTTTAAGAGCGAATTTCGAAAATGTCCTTTTACATGGTTGTCTTTTTCATTTTGGACAAATAATATATAGAAAAATACAGAACACAGGTTTGGTATTAAATATTCCACAAACCCACATTTTAATATTGATATAAGATGCCTCCAAGCATTGAGCTATTTGAGCTCTAAGGACATTCCTATATATTTCAATGAACTTCTTACACATTTACAAGATGAAGACAGTAAAACAATATATTATTGGTTTGAAGAGAACTACGTAAGTGGTACAATATCATCTCAACAGAAATACAAACCGGAGTTTTGGAGTTGTCACGTTGTAAATGCTAATAATATACCAGTAACCTAATTCTAGAATTTGAAAAATATTGTACAAAAAGTTCTGCGAATAGCTTTATGGGTAATGAAAATCGTTGAAAGGAATTGCGATAAAATGATGGATTCCCAAATGTGTCACTTATCTTGGGGTAAAAGTAGATGAACATTTGGTTCAGTCGCAGAATGTACCTTTCGCATAATGCACTCCATGCGCAAAACGTCCCTTTCGCAAAATGTACCTTTCGCAAAATGTACCTTTCGCAAAATGTACCATTCGCAAAATGCACCTTTCGCAAAATTTACCTTTCTAAAAATGCACCTTTTGCAAAACGTACCTTTTTTCTACATTAACCCGCATAGTCCGTTAGTCGCCTTTTACGACACCCAAGGGAAGAGATGGAAAGACTGTACATGCATCTAAGACCATAGAGCGGCGATCGGCTTATCAAAATAACACTACCAACCCCTTTTATTCCCTAGGGTGTCGTAAAAGGCGACTACTCGACTAAAGACTGCCCATACATATCCAACAGCATAAAGCGGCGATACGCTCATCAAAATAATACTACCAACCGATTTCTTCCCTTGGGTCTTTCGGGGATAACAGTAATGATTATATGTATATAAGTAAGATAAAATCGGCACAGGAACAATTATGTCACAGTCCAAAGTCTTATGATGACTGACCCCAAGGCATTTTGAAAATAAATATTTAAGATCAAAAATGGATCATAGAGGACCGTACGTTAACGGCCAGCTTCCACAGTAAAGAATACTCACGTCGGGGTCAACAATGTAGTCACTTTTTGCGCAGGGCTGCCGGAAGCTGCCTTGCGTTATGTAGTCTATGTTGTCGTCTATTGCCAAAAATCCCGTTCGCAATGTTAAATTTACAATAGGTTGCTGCCTGAGATAATATCCATCCATGTCGTACATCCTGAAAAAAAATGTATAAATGTCATCTGGGAGTTTTGTTCAAGCTATTCGCAGTCTAATACAGCTGTATCAAAAAGTGAAACAGATATCGCTATTTTGATACCCTACTTTTATCTTAGCCAGACTAAAGGTACAGTCACGAGCACCAATATGTATACACTTTGTCTCTTATTCCATTGCATTAAGAGTAACAATTGGTTACATATTTTTGCTCGTCACTTACTACTACTACTTACGTACTTCCACGCAAAATGCTACAGAAGAGTAAATGATGAAGTTCGTTTTGCACTTAATTGCTACCGCGAGTCAAGTCATCATTTAAAACACAAATTTTTACTACAAGATCTTTAAAAGGACATATTTACAAGTTTTTGTATGGTGTTTGATAGCATACTTACTTTAGTGAGCCTTCTTGCATGCTGTGGAACCACCGGATTGCAAAGGGATATTCTAAAGCGATTTGAGGAAATTTTTGATTGTTGTATATGTCTCTGAATCCTGGCGAAGACGATATCACACCGTCTCTCAGTAAGTTATTTTTCCCTAAAATTGAGATGTTAATATTTATATCGGAAACGTGGAAGAATGCTGGTTAGCTAGAACTATTTAGCTTAATGTTAAACTAACAAGTAATAACATACATTATTGTCTACTAAAAGAAGTCTTATTACAGACATCTCTTCTATTGGAAAAGTGCCTTGCCTTGATAAAGTAAAAAAAATGGTTTGAAAATCACTAAGATGTTACTGAAAGCCATAATAGAAAGAAAAATAAGTCATAATAGAATAGGGTTAACAATCATACTTGCGTCAATATAAAAATAAATAGTTTTTACGCGCACAAGTTAGCTAAACACTAAATTATTAACAAAGGGAAAAATCTTGACATTAAAATACATCCATACATCATGAACTCTTCCCGGAGGCTTTGTAGAGCCCACAGACATTCCATCTACTAGGATCCTGACACACATCCTTTGCTTCACTTACACTCATAACGTTCTTCATACGTGCCCGTCGGTTTAGGGTACTCTTGACCTGACCTTTGACGAGAACGTCACCGATATGATCTAAGTATGTTCGCCGAGGTCTTAACCCTTCAATTATCACATTCACTCTTGCCTCTTGCACGTTTTTTGGAATTCGTAGTCCATAAAAAAACTGTACCCATAAGCAGCGGAAACAGCTCGTAACACATGATCTGAGCTGACGTGGCGATGTTGATGTCCTTCGCGGTGTCAAACAGCTTGTCATCGTTCCAGCAGGGGTTGATGGCGGCGAGCTCCGTAGCGATGCGGTTGTGGTTCCTCCAAAACCAAATGCTGAACAGGTTGACACCCAGAATAGTGTTAGCGGCGTCTTCAGCTGTGGGGCATTAATATACATGTATACAGATACTCAAGACTTACTATAGTCAAACGCTAGGCAATGAGGGGTAACACTTCTTAACGAATAACGTCGATTGTCATAATTTCAATGAAATGCATCATCACATTGCATATATACAATTTAATGCATAATGTTACATACATACATATATAGATACATAGAATCACGACTATTAACTGCCGCCGTGGTCCAGTGGTTAAGGCGTTTGTCTTATGACCCGGAGGTCGCGGGTTCGAACCCCGCGGGAAGCATACTTTGTTTAGTTGTTTCCAGTTTGGTCAGAATATTGCAGGCTTGAATCACCTGATTATCCGAAAAGAAAGATGATTCCGTGCTTCGGAAGGCACGAAAAACTGTGGGTCCCAGTCGCCATCTGGTGGCCGTTATATAAACCACGACAGAGGCCGTGAGGCGGTTTACTTAGAAACTCTGACACTATGTTGTGCAATGTCGATTGACCTTGTAAGCCACTCGATAAGAAGAAGACGACTATTATCCTCGAAGGGTTAGTCAGAGACTAGGCAATGAGGCCCGCAAAAGTAGTCCTCTGCTAGAGTCCACTTTTCACCAAATAGCGACATCACATGTGCTCAGCGTGACAGGTGGTGAGCCCATTACCGCTCTGATCTGTTGGATGTACGTGCAGTCTTTAGTCGGTTAGTCGCTTTTTACGAGACCCACGAGAAGACAGGGGGTGGTTGTATTTTTTTACCGCTACGCGATACGGTTATAATGTACAATTGCTTGGTATAATTTTGGTTAAGCATAAATTTGATATTGCAAAATTATTGAAAGGTATAATATCAAAAACCATAATCGGAAATATCCATATTTTTGCTACCCCCTCCCCTCCTGCTCGGGGTTAACACAACATTCTAAGCCGGAATCTGTAAGGCTAATTTAAATGAGCATGAGTAACAAAAGGCATAATTTATGTTTGCAATAATATTAAGAAGACATACTACTCTATCAAGAAAGTACCGGGAAAAGATCTATAATACACAAAATGTTAGTTATCCATCCTATACTTTGTTACTTTAGCAAATTCGACCCATAAAAGCAGATGGCGCTACTGTTGTACCGGCAGGTATATTGCCGTGGTGTCCGAGTTCATTCTAGATAGCTCGCGGGGCCTGGGGAGGGACGCAATTTATTTTATCGCCTTCAAAGTATGCTCCTTTAGAGACGATACACATACGCTAACTGATAATCCAATCATCAAAACATTTTTAAACGCTTTTTCCGGAATTGAGCTCAGTTCTCGCCGCGAACTCTCCTTTATGTCTTCTACCGATTGAAAACGGTAGCCACGGAGTGGTAATTTCAGTTTAGGAAAAAGAAAGAAGTCGGCTACAGCCATGTCTGGTGGTTGCTCGATGGTATTTGTTGAGTTTTAGTCAAAAATTCGTTTACAATGATGGCCTTGCGCGAAGGCGCATTATCGTGGTACAAAATCCAAGAATATTTTTTTTACAAATTTGGCCTTTTTCCTCGAATTTGCTCTCTTAAACGCCGCATAACGCTCAAATTATATTCTTTATTTACCGTTTGACCTTCCGGCAAGAATTCCGAGTGCACAACACCGCGATAATCAAAGGAAACAGTCAACATGACTTTGACTTTTGATCGACTTTGGCGTGGTTTTTTCGGTTTCGGTTCAGTCGGACGGAAGGCGCCACTCCGATGCTTGTTGACTAGTTTGCATGTCAAACTCGTAAACGCACGTCTCGTCACCAGTAACAATGCATTGCACGAATGTTGGGTCGGAATTGACTCGTTCTAGCATGTCCTCAGCGACTCTTATGCGATTGAGTTTTTGGAGAAAATTCAGGTCTTTTGGGACTAGCCGAGCGGCAACATGTTTCATACCAAAGTGATTATTTATAATAATGGTACGGATCGACTCGTGAGACTTAGAAAGTTCAGCGGCTATCTCTCTCAAACGTGAATGAGGATTTTCAGTCACTATTTCCTTCACTTTTGCGATGTTAACTTCAGTTGAAGACGTTGATGGCCTACCACAGCGAAGCAAATCTTCTAACACATCTCGACCGCTTTAGAACGCTTTGTACCACTTAGAAGCACGTTTTTTTGATATAGTCGATTTGCTGTAAGCCTTATGTAACATATTCAGTGACTCCAAACACGAAATTACATTTGCGACGCAAAATTTAAGACAATTTCTTTGTTCGATGATTTTATCCATTATGAAATTTGCAATACACACTAGATATAAACTAACTAAAAACAGCACTGTATTTTAATCTAAATAACAGATGCAACTCAAACTCCGCGCCAAAATGGATAACAGTAGTGCCAATCAAACACCAAAAAATAATAATTTGGAATCCTAATCAATTCGTCCATTCCCGAAACTTTTTTGACAGAATGTACGTTTGACTTCAATTAAAATTTATAATAATGTTTGGTCACTGCCTTATACTAACCTTACCGACTTATTAGTTAATTCACATTGACAAGTACAAAACCTCGTAAAGTGAAAGACAGAAAATCGTGGATACCTATTAAAAGTCATGTGTTTTAAAAAATGTAATTTTTTTGTAATGCACATCCACAAAATCAGAGAAATCGCAAATGCGTTGCTGGCCAGCCTTAGAGGAAGGAATAGGCTCGTTTCTTAAAAATCTCTTAGTTGTTATGGTGCAGAAATACCGCCGCTGCGAGCTGGTTCCACGGCACTGTCGTTCGTGAGAAAAAGTTACAAGAATAACGCTCACTAGTAATGTCATCCAACAAGTTGATATGGATGGAATGACAGTCGATTGCGTGTAGTGCAGTAAGTTTTTTTAGTTATGGCCTAATCTCCCCGTTTGCTGTTGTCCATCTGGTAAGGCCTGTTCCCAGCAGTGGAGCTTTTTAAGCTGATAAAGATGATTTTTGTTTAAACCATAAGAACTTACGAGTGGCATGACACCTTGTCTCAGCAGGCTTTTGATTCAGCCTGCATAGGTCCACCTTAGTCTTGGTACTGGGTGGCCATATTCTTCCATTTTCAATTTCAGTTTTAAGCAAACCCTTTTGGAATAATCTGCCTTTCTTCAACAATGAGTCCAGAACGCATCCATACAAATGTGATAAATCCAGTGGTGGTGTCGTGGAAACTATCTGAAATTTAATATTTATAATATGGTCATAATGTATATAAAAAAACAATATTGTTATTGCGGGTATATTCTTACATGTAATGGCTTTTTTTTATGTGACACGTCATAGTGGCTACATCCTGCCTGATGGTAAGCAGCCGATGAAGTCCAAAATAATGAGACCGCTCCCCACTGTGAAACAAGCACGGTAACAAGCGCACCCATTCATGACGGCCTGCATAAATGCCGTTTCACGCCCCGTTTAAAAGACCCGGGATTATAGGAACTGAGAAACACATGCGCCGGCAGAGAATTCCAAAGCCGAATGGTCTTACAGAGGAACAAGTGCTTGATGGTGGTACAAGTGCTGATATTCTGCACAGTATGATGGTGGTTTCTAAGACCAGCACGTGTAGTCCGGGACGGGAAAGGAGAGGGCGGGATTAGATCAAAAAATTCTTCAGAACACTCTCCGTAGTAATTTCGGTAGAAGACACTGAGAGAAGCAATGTCTTTACGCAGCTGGAGGTCCTCAAGAGAGGCTGTAACCTCAGCATCTCCAATAATGCGTACCGCTCGCCTTTGCAGTCTATCAAAAGCATCGACAGTAAGGCTAATTTAAATGAGCATGAGTAACAAAAGGTATAATTTATGTTTGCCATAATATTAAGAAGACATACTACTCTATCAAGAAAGTACCGGGAAAAGATCTATAATACACAAAATGTTAGTTTTTCATCCTATACTCTGTTACCATAGCAAATTCGACCCAAAAAAGCAGATGGCGCGACTGTTGTACCGGCAGTTATATTGCCGTGGTGTCTGAGTTCATTCTAGATGGCTCGCGGGGCCTGGGGAGGGACGCAATTTATTTTATCGCCTTTAAAGTATGCTCCTTTAGAGACGATACACATACGCTAACTGATAATCCAATCATCAAAACATTTTTAAACGCTTTTTCCGGAATTGAGCTCAGTTCTCGCAGCGAATTCTCCTTTATGTCTTCTACCGATTGAAAACGGGTGCCACGAAGTGGTAATTTGAGTTTAGGAAAAAGAAAAAAGTCGGCTAGAGCCATGTCTGAACAATAAGGTGGCTGCTCGATGGTATTTGTTGAGTTTTAGTCAAAAATTCGTTTACAATGATGGCCTTGCGCGAAGGCGCATTATCGTGGTACAAAATCCAAGATTTTTTTTTTCACAAATTTGGAACAAGCACGGTAACAAGCGCACCCATTCATGACGGCCTGCATAAATGCCGTTTCACTCCCCGTTTAAAAGACCCGGGATTATAGGAACTGGGAAACACATGCGCCGGCAGAGAATTCCAAAGCCGAATGGTCTTACAGAGGAACGATTTGCCAAATTTTTTGGTACAATAGTGCTGATATTCTGCACAGTATGATGGTGGTTCCTAAGACCAGCACATGTAGTCCGGGACAGGAAAGGAGAGAGCGGGATTAGATCAAAAAGTTCTTCAGAACACTCTCTGTAGTAATTTCGGTAGAAGACACTGAGAGAAGCAATGTCTCTACGCAGCTGGAGGTCCTCAAGAGAGGCTGTAACCTCAGCATCTCCAATAATGCGTACCGCTCGCCTTTGCAGTCTATCAAGTGCATCGAAGAGGTATTTAGCGAAGCCGTCCCATAGATTGTAACAATACTCCATACTCGATCGCACCTGAGTCTTGTACAGCAAACAGGGCTGCTCGGGAGTGAAAAACCGCCTCACCTTATAAAGAATACCCAACTTACGGGAGGCAGTTAAAATAACACTCTCTATGTAGCATTTTGGTTTCAGTTCCTGGCCGATGTCCATGCCAAGAATGCTGAGGTCCACTTAAATGTGTAAAGGAGAGCTCTAAAGAGAGGGAGAATTAAGGAAAGAAGATATCTTGGACGAGAATGCACAAACCTGGGTTTTTCTGACATTAAACTCGACCAGGTTTTCAGATCCCCACTTGGAGACACGATCGAGAGTCAGGTTGAGTTTGGCAACCAGTTCTTGCCTTTTCATCATGATATCGGCTTGGTTTGCCGCAGGATGTCCTATGTACCGCCCATGCACCGTACTGTCATCCGAATAACAATGAATATTGCCCAAGGATAACATGTCATTGATATGCAGAAGTAATAGAGTAGGTGAGAGTACAGAACCCTGCGGCACTCCGGCATTGACTTTATAGAACTCGGAGGAACTACCCTCACAAAGGACACGTATGTTCCGCTCTTCTAAATAGTCTGCAACCCAGGCGCACAAACGGGGCGGCACTCCGAAGGCCGGCAACTTGGAAAGAAGGGAGCGATGCCATACTCTATCGAAAGCTTTGCCGAAGCCTTGACTAACTGCCAGAGATTTGCCATGCTTGTCCATCGCTTCACCCCATGCGTGTGTAACGTACGCTAGAAGATCACCCGTTGATCGCTTGGGTCTGAACCCATACTGGCGATCATGAAGCAGCAAGTGATCCTCTAGGTAGTGAATGAGCTGGGAGTTAATTATCCGCTCAAACACCTTGCACAGCACATAAGTTACAGCGATGGGTCGATAGTTGGCTGGATCCGAGCGATCCCCTTTTTTGAGGATGGGTTGTATATTCGCTTCCTTCCAAGACACCGGCACAATACCGGTATCGTAAGACATCCTAAACAATCGTGTCAACACAGGAGACAACTCAGCCGCGCATCTGAGCAGCACAATCGCCGGAACACCATCCGGCCCGCTAGCCTTCCGCACGTCAAGCGACCGCAGCACGGCACGTACATCACACTGCCTGATACGAATATCAGGCATGGCGGCCCCACAATGTGCAATGATAGGTGGAGCGGCGCCATAATCGTCGATGCGCGAATTGGCCGCGAAAAGATCAGCCAACAAGTTCGCCTTCTCGAGCGGCTGGTAGGCTAACGAGCCATCTGGATGTTTCAACGGAGGCAACGAGGGAGAGCAGAAGTTTGCCTGCACGGCCTGCGAGAGCCCTCTTGTTAGACTTAGAGGCCTTGTTGTAAGCCGCCTTCAAGGAGCCGGTACTCGGGTCATTTAGTACGCAAGCCCTCGTCCAAGTACGACACGCCGCCTGCTTGCATTTAGCAGCTTTGGCGCATTCGCGATTGAACCAAGGCCGTTTTCTACCAACGCAGGCAAGATCTGTGTACGGAATATAATATTCCATACCCAACAAAATCTCATCAGCGATGGCAGAAGCGTACTCTCACGGATCCTTTCCAAGAAAGCAGCTCTGGCCCCATGAAACGGACGCAAAGAAATCACGCAGTCCGTCCCAATCTGCCGACGAGTAGTGCCACAGACGACGCTTGGTCTCCACCGTTTTCGGTGGACCAGTGCTATGTGGTGCTGTGTCAATGACCAAGCTGTAGTCTGAAGAGCCTAGAGGTGCAAGCACCGACACTCTATACCCTGTAGGGCGACTCGTCAGCATTAAGTCCAATAAGGAGTGCGCGTGACCTACGTTATCTGGTATCCTGGTGGGCTAGTCAGCCAGTTGTGTAAGGTCTTGTGTCAGAGCGAAGGCATGAGCAACTCTACCAGCGCGATCAGTTTTGAAGGAGCCCAACCATGTTTCATGGTGGGCGTTGAAGTCCCCCAAAACCACCACCTCGTCATTTGGGAATCGCTCTTGCGCGACATCAGTCACTCGGCCAAGGTGGTCAAAAAGGTTGCTTGTATTAGCATCTCCCGTGTGGGACCAATATAGGCACGCATAGACAAGGCAATGGGAGCCGAATTCAATTCAATTCAATTCCATTTTATACAACAAGATGCAATAAATGAATATGAATATGAATATGAATGCGCACCCATAGGATGGGAAAAGAGGGGTCTTCCAAGCAGTGCAGACGACGACAACAAATGTCAGCACTCACGTACAGACACACGTACGTACTCCGGCTTTCGCGAGGAATTGCTCCTCAAGCTGATAGCCGGGGTACCTTAAGTAAGACGTGTCAGTAGGGCGACGAATTTGAGTCTCCGTGAGAAAAAGCAATGCAGGCTGCGCCGTCTCGAGGTGTAGGTGGACGGCGTTGAGGTTAGAATGGAGCCTACGGATGTTAGTGAACTCCACCTCAAACAGCAAATTGGTGGTTGGAGAGGAGGAAGCCGCTGTATTACCTGCATTCTTTTTAGGCACTGTCATTGGAAAAAGGGGAAGGAAGGGACGTGAAGAAGGAGCCACTACTATTGCAAACAGATGAACAAAGCGAGAGTCTTCCACTTCAGCATTGGAAGAGCCTTACAACCACAGCCGACACGCCGAACGGAAGGGCCCCCATACCCTCCCGGAAGTGGTCTCTGTGTCCCATTATTTCCGGTCAGCAACCGGCACGACGATCCACTCCGAGATTATGCGCGACCTGGTGAGGCAGCCTCCCGGGGTGGTTAGCCCCGGTTAGACCCCTGTACTATGCCGCGGGCGGCCAGCGGCACCACCGTTTCTACAGGTCTCACTGGCCGTCGTGTCGAGTCTCGTCTCCCGCTCAATGGATCAACGGCAGAACTCTCTGGTCCACTGTTTGCAACCATAGCCGCTCCCCTGGCTCCGGTAGTACGGAGCTGTTCCCGGAATGCGACCTGCGACTAGCACTGATCACTTGGCGGGCGTACACTGCCGCACGGTGGTCGATAACCGGGCAAACTGGGCTCTACCACCAAATGCTCAATTAGCACCACCCAGGGGTCACATGTAGGGTCACGAGGGTACACACCTACGCATGCGAGCATTGCTAACCCCCAAAAATGGCTGTAGCTATGCTGACGGATTTAAAACAAGCTCTACTCCCAAACCAATCAGATCATGTAGCGATGTTGGGAATAGAACCCAAGACCCGAGCGTAGTGGTTATTCCACAGACGTTAGAGGGCGTATATATTACTATATATTTTGTTAGAGGTGATTTTTTTGTATTGGGAACTAATAAATAATGATCTGGCTACTTAGCCAATACTGCTCATATTGCTGTTATGGTGGAGGACTAAAATAATTAAGAATAAGTAAAGTAAAGTCAATATAGCCCATGTACTGTCCTAAAGGGCAAAGACATTCATTATTGCAATCAATTAAAATGGCTTATTCACCACGCTTGTTAAATGCAGGTTAGTGATCGGCCGGGCTATAATTAAACCAAGCACCTCCAGTCTCCCTAGCGGTACCAAATCGTCTACCGGTACATCGAAGTTTTGAAGTGTCTGTAGCAAAACGCCACTATGTCAGTTCGCCTTCTGAACCAGAGCTCAAAACACATCCAGTTGAAGAGTAAAGTAAAACAAGTGGCAAGGAGACGTAATATCTTCGAAACTCTTCACCGTTGCAATTGAAAACGCGTTTAAACTTCTGATTTCACTCTCACCCTCACCCTCACACCAATTATCTAACCCAAGTTTAGCCTCTTTTGAAACTTGATATTATTGGTTATACTGGATAGCGGATAATACTTATAATACATAGAAAACTCACAGACTCGAAGTCATTTTCGAAAAACGGATATTTCTAAATGAACCCGACCAGGAATTAAAGACAAATATTTGTATTCAGTGAGATGAACAGATGAAAAACGTGTGTAGGGATAACTAAAAAGTAAAAAATAAATTGAAAGTAAAAAACCTTTTTAAAAAACAAGCTTTTATTTAAATGCGCTAAGAAGAAAGAAATAACTTTAACTTTAACACTTTAAATATCAACTATAACGGCATTACACAATTTATATGATATAAAAGATTAACGCAAGATTTACAATATGTGTAAAGACAAGTAAATTAAATATGTAACTTCTTTAATAGTTAAAATCAATCACATCGATTGATTTTAACTATTAAAATGTTTAATCTAAGAAAAGACGAGTAAGTATTTAGTTAAATCTCGCGACAACCTTTTATATCATATAAATTGTGTAATGACGTTATAAGTTGATAGTTAAAGTTTTAAAGTATAAGTTATTTTTTCTTTTTAGCGCATAAAAGTTTGTTTTTTAAAAAGGCTTTTTACTTTTGATTTTAAAAAAATAAAAATAAATATTTGGTAGGATAACCATTGTTTGCAATTATCGCAC
The DNA here is from genome assembly GCA_963921215.1 of Scoparia ambigualis. Taxonomy (NCBI): domain Eukaryota; kingdom Metazoa; phylum Arthropoda; class Insecta; order Lepidoptera; family Crambidae; genus Scoparia; species Scoparia ambigualis. The sequence goes on along the minus strand of OY992506.1, from coordinate 37,492,347 downwards.
TGCATCGACGAGGCATCGAGGTTATTAGAGCTTGGCAAGTTTCATTTGAAATGGCATTCCACGATTCCACAAACGCATCGTAAAGCTCGTTTAGATTTCTTGTTCTTTTAGCGGATACGCTCCTTTTCCTTTTACGCCACAAACTTTCAATGGAATTGAGATCTGGACTATTTGCAGGCCAGTCTAGTATCGAAACTGATTGCTCCCTTTTTAGATATTTTTAACAGAATAATAACAGGCAGTGTGTTTGGTGTCATTATCATGTTGAAATACCAGGTCACTGGTAACGTCTCCTCAGAGTTAGGAAGCATTGTCTCTTCAATAATGTTCTTGTGTTAAAATTGATCTAGATTACCTTCAATTTTTTCACAAGGCCCACACCATATCCAGAGCAACATCCCCAAACTTTAATGTTTCCTTCTCCATGCTTTACTTGTTTTGTGGTGTATTTATTATGCAACGCTTGCTTTTCAGGACGTTGCACATACAGTTCATCATCAGAACTCAGCCTATTTATCTTTGATTCATCAAAAATTAATACATTTTTTCATTGATTTTCCGTAAAGCTGCCATACTTTTGAGCGAAATCCAGTCTCGCACCGACGAGCGAGACTTTCGATCGTCGGTGCTGCCCGTTGACAAGCGGTACTTTCCGTGTGATTCATCTAAATAATTTTGCATCATTTGTGCGTCTACGAATTGTACGTGTAGATATTCCTTGCCTGCTGCCAAAAACTTCCCTTCTTACCGTTTTTGAGCACCTAAAGGTCCCTCAGCCTTTGCTGCCCAAACAATAATAGAATCCTTTCGAGATGTCGTTTACCGACATTTAGGTTTTCGAGATAAGTTAATGAAGGTGTAAATTTTTTTAAAGTGATTGACCACGTTAAAAATTTTAGTTTTTGAATATTTTATTTAATCAGCAATCTTTTTGTAAGAACAATCACCTTCTTAAAGTGCAATTATTATTTTTCTTGTCGAAGAATCGCAACTTTTCTGCTTTCCCATGTTTTATATTAATTACTTATTTTTAACAACTTTCAATTTCTTTTATACTTGGAAAAATGGCGCCAAAACACTCCTGATATACACTACTTTCAAATTCTGATTTTAGAACTATTTTAAAACGAAATCAAATGGTGTTCTTAAATATTTTTCCAGCGGTCAGGTCATTGCAAAAACATGTCTTGTTTGTTTCGAAACATGATAAAAGTTTATTCGATTTGGATAAAATATTCTGAGTTGAAAGTTAAGTCATGATAATACATTTTTACGTGGTTAATAGCAATTAATAATAAATTAGTGCAAAGTTATTTGAACTACATTTCATAAAATTGAATTGAATACTACCCGTTCCTAATTATAGGACAACACTGTCCAATTGTGTGTTAAGCGACCTCCTGGAGGTCGCTATCTGTCAAACCCGTATGTGTCAGAGGCCTCCTTGAGGTCGCTCTTTATCCGTCATTAAAGTTGAATTTGTGCCCGTAAAATTATTGCTGTATCATTTTTCTTTGTCTTAATGTATAGAGTGGGACAAAAACGGCATTACAACGCCACAGATGTTTCAATACGGCACCGAATTGAGGAACTGTGCGCGCGCCTTTTTGTGGGTTCGACCCGTGTCTCTATCGCCCGGTACTTCTGGCGCATATAAAAAATGTATGGCGAGGTTTATTCTGTTTTAAACGTGTACTCTACATTGTAAATAAAATAAATAATACTTGTAATAATTATTACACCCTTCATGCTTTAATATTTAATTAAATTTATTATTTTATATTAAATGGGAGAAAAAATGTACTTTCACCTACATTAACTTTTTTTTGCAAATTAATATAGCATCAAACTATGTTAGCTGGCAACACTGGCCGTGGTAGGACGTCTTGCTAATGGCGCTCATAAAATAAATTATAACACGCGAAGAACACCACTAATCGAAAGCGGAATCGTGAACGGAGTGTGCAATAGTGAAGGAAAGCTTTTACACCAAGTGAAAAACACCCGGACTGTTGTGTTGTGAGGTGAGAACATTGAGTGGAATTTAGTTGAGGTTAAGCAATTCGAGAGTGAACATAGCCACTACTTACATTACTACCAACACACTGGCTCAAACTTCGATGTACAACGCTGGTCACACTTCGATGTACATTGCTGCTTGGAAAACTGTGTTCCGTTTCACGCAGAATTAAGAAAGTTACTTAATTAGATATTTATTTGTCTGATGTCTGGGAAAAAGTCAACAAGCAAACAAACTATGGAAGATATCGTAACGGAATGGGGCTGTTGTCAATTGAATGACAAGAGCGAGAAGTTTATAAAATGTAATAGCTGTAAGAAAGGTTTTCATTATAAATGTCTGACCTTGGACCTGTCCTGTGATCCATCTTCTTGGAAGTGTCCTGTATGCTGTTCGAAGACGCCTAAGGGAAAGAAAGACGACAATACCCCTGTTCGGTTTAATCAGAACATAACGGTGCGCAGCAGCAAGAGACCAGCATTACAATCTCCACCTGATCCGGCTTTGGTACCTATTACGGAAAGTAGAGTACGTACTATAATACAAGAGGTAGTGGAGAATCAAACAGAATCTTTACTGGAAAAGTTTGCATCGACCATGAGGATTATGTTGAGCACAGAATTAAACCCTATGCGAGAAGAGATTAAAGACATTAAAGACTCCATAAGTTTTATAAGCCTTCAATACGAGGATATTTTAAGAGAGAGTAAAGAAGACAAACAGAGAATTAAGGAATTGCAAGATCAGAGTGATGTCATGTCTAAGACTTTAAAGGATATGTCGACTCGCCTTAATAATTTGGAGCAACATACACGCGCTAACAATATCGAGATACAATGTGTTCCCCAGAAAAAAAATGAAAACCTGATCGATATTGTAATGCATTTGGGAAAGGTAATCAATAACGAGGTTAAGAAAGAAGATGTCAGTCATTGTACGCGAGTGATGAAGTCCAACAATAACACCAACCGGCCTAAATCAATAATAGTGCAGTTTAATACGCCTAGACTTCGCGACTCATTTTTGGCAAGCACAATTAACTTTAACAGGTCAAAATCTGCGGTTGATAAACTGAATACGCTACACTTGGGAATTGATGAGGTAAGATCTCCGATATACGTTACGGAGCACTTGAGTCTCGCCAACAAGGCACTGCACGCAGCTACGCGCATCAAGGCAAAAGAAAAAGGCTATAAACACGTTTGGGTCAGAGGAGGCCGCATCTATGTGAGACAGACTGACTTCACCGAGTATATACTAATTAGAGACATGGACTCATTAAATAGGATAGTTTAGAATATAAGATTAATTTAGATAAGCAAATTGTATATTGTTAATAAGAAGTAAAATACGATAAGTTAAGGATATTTTACCAAAATACTCGTGGTCTGCGATCTAAAACCGAGACTTTTTACCGTAATGTATGTTGCTCTGGATATGATGTAATTGTTTTGACGGAAACTTGGTTAAACGAAGATGTTGTTAGTAGTGAACTTTTTGACAGTAATTATAATGTCTTTAGGCGAGATAGACGAATTTCTAAACTCAATCGTAAAAAAGAAGGAGGTGGCGTGTTGATTGCGGTTTCCAGGAGGTTCACTGCTACCGAAAGGTGCAATTGGCATAGCGACTGTGAGGACCTGTGGGTGACAATTAATGTGGGATCGCATTTCAATATTGCAATTTGTGCTGCTTATTTACCACCACCAGTGCAAAAACCAACTCTAAAACACTTCATAAATAACGTAAATTCTGTCATAGAGAAATTAAAAAACTACAGGGCTATTTTAATAGGGGATTTCAATATGAGCGGTATTGACTGGATTCGATTGAACAATGCCATAGGTCTGAACACCACCGTTAAGCATCCTAAATTGTGTCAAGACTTTGTAGACTTTACGCATTTAAATAATCTGAAACAATGTAATACTGTCTGCAATGTTAATAATAGGATTTTAGATTTGGTTCTTGTTGATCAGCATCATTGTCAAGTAACAGAAGCAACAGATGGTCTTTGCAAGGTGGATCCGCATCATCCTCCCCTCGATATTATCCTGGAATACATTATCGATAAAACTCTGAAACCTAATAAAGCAACTAGATATAATTTTAACAAAGCTGATTACATTAATATCAATACTGAATTAGGAAAAATAAATTGGCACGAATTATTCAAGGACATCATAGATCCTAACCAAGTACTTGAAATACTTTACGAGCATATAAGAAGATTAGTAAAATTGTATGTTCCTGTTATAACCAATAGGAATAGGTCTCGACCGCCGTGGTTTTGCAAAAAACTAGAGAGGTGCATCCGCGAAAAAAATAAATATAATAAAAGATACTACACATATAAAAATCCTATGGATAAAATAGCTCTTCAACTATGCAGCAAACGTTGTGAAAAATTATCAAAACAATGTTATAACTCGTATATTAACTATATCCAAGAGAAAATAACGAAGCAACCAAAATGTTTCTGGTCATACATGAAGGCTAAGCGGAATGGAGCTAGTGCCTACCCGAAAAGTATGTCTAATGGTGAGATCTCTACTACTAACGGAAACGATATTTGTAACATGTTTGCGTCATATTTTCAATCTGTCTATTCTCCAAATATGAAATCACAGGGTGTAGTCAATACCTCTGCTTATTTAGATAGATTAGCGAACAGTTCCGACTCCTTCTCTACTTTACAGATCAATATGGCCGCTATTGTTACTTCTCTAAAGTCATTAGACGTATCGAAGGGTCCGGGTTCTGACAATATACCCCCTATTTTTCTATCTATGTGTGCCGAAGAGCTTGCGGTTCCGTTATGTTCAATTTTTAATCTGTCACTTAGTACTGGCATCTTTCCTATAAAATGGAAGCTAGCTAAAATTGTTCCGATACACAAATCAGAATCTAAAGACATTGTGAGTAATTACAGGCCGATATCCATTCTCCCCACCTTGGGTAAAGTTTTTGAGGTCTTAATAGTTCCAAAAATTCAAAGTTATTTCAAAAAATATGTGTCTGATTTTCAACATGGCTTTATTTCTGCAAGATCCACGTGTAGCAACTTAGTGACATTCGTTGAAAATACTATAGAATCGGTGGATTCTAACAAGCAGGTGGACGCGATATATACTGACTTCAGTAAGGCGTTTGATAAGGTTCCACACTGCATATTGATTCAAAAGCTTTCAGTATATGGCTTCACTGGTATTTTTCTTAAATGGCTTAGTTCTTACTTAACCAACAGGTACTTGTACGTTGTAGTCAATGGTTATAGATCTAACAGCTTCCAGATAACCTCAGGCGTACCCCAAGGGTCACATTTGGGACCTGTTCTCTTTAATATGTTCATCAACGACTTGCCTGATTGTTTTAGTGATTCCACGCCTTACCTGTTTGCCGATGATTTAAAGTTAACACGAACGGTGGACAGTATGAGTGATGCCCTATTGCTTCAAGGTGACATTGACAGGCTGTTATATTGGTGTGAAAATAATGCCATGGAACTTAACATTAAGAAATGTTTGCAAATTACTTTTACCCGAAAAACAAAACCAATTACGCACAACTATTCAATGAATGGCTCACACCTAAACGTAGTTGATACTGTTAAGGATCTTGGAGTCCTTATCGACCGAAAGTTAACGTTTATCCCCCATATCGATTCAGTTATCAAAAAAGCGTCAAAATCATTAGGGTTTATAATCAGAAACACCAAATCATTCCGTAAAGTAGAAACCAAAATTTTTCTATTCAATTCGTTAGTGCGTAGCTTAGTTGAGTACTGTTGTGTTGTATGGCGCCCTCATTACTCTGTACACAGTCTTAGAATTGAACGGGTCCAAAAACGCCTATTACATCATTTAGCATACTCCTCTGGCATTTCCAAGAAGATTAAGGGATATGCAAATCGTCTTAATTATTTTAAAATCAAATCTTTAGAATGTAGAAGAAACATGTTAGATTTATCATTTTTATCTAAAATTCTAACTGGTAACATTAATTGTCCTGATCTTTTAGCAAAATTTAAATTCAGAGTACCAACTAGGTATCCCAGAAATCCCATTGATCTCCTATCTCCCCCCTTTCGTAAATCCGTACTAGGCTCAAACTCCCCGGTTCCAAGGCTATGCAGGCTTCACAATAAATTTAATTCTCAGTTGGATATGTTTTGCACATCATTATTCAAGCTTAAATGTCAGCTTCAACAACTGGATATTGGTTAGTCTTTATTGTTGAATGCGGGACTACTATCTTATAAGTTGCTTACTACAACTATATTGCTTAATACTATATACATCTTATTACTGGTAAACACTTAAATTTAATATTTAATGCATGCAGTGTTTACCGACTTACTATTGTACACTTAGTTTTAATTGTATTATTTAGTAAATATAAATTTATTAGTGTAACAATTACAGGTAAACCTAATAAATAAATAAATAAATAAATATACTTTATTATACATAGCCAGATAGCTTATGTAATAGTCATTTTAATGAGTAACCGGAAATAGACCGGAAATACTAAGGAAGTAGTGACGCCTATAAATTTTCAAAATGGCCGTAGCACACAAGGGGACTTTCTTTTTTGCTCTGACACTCAAGCTCTTTAAACCATTTGTCTTTCACATACCCTTTCTGGTAAAGTGCCGTTCCTGATGCACCCCGAGGATTGGAAGGTCTGTGGCCTCGTCATGTTCAGGCAACGGATGCCAGAGAACCGATGCACCGGGTCATCAGCCGGCACCTCATTGGGCACACAGACAGGGTCGGTCTTTCCTTTCGGGAGGCAGCAGTAAAGCGTCCTTGAAATGTAGTTGACTTGAAATAAAAATATAATACTCATTCAATAATATGTAGGTATATCAATAAACAATGTGATGTGTGTGATACAGGCATGTATCAGTTGCCTCAACTGTGTGCCTCAATAAATAATAATAACACTTAATCACTCACTCCTTGGGCAAGTAATTATTGTCAGGATCTAAGCTCGGGTCTATCTCCGCTGCCGGTGGCTACGTAAAGTTTTTTACAATATTTTATATTGTGTTTTTTTTAATAATGTAAAATTTGTTCTTAAGAACAAAGTTAAATAAAGGGATAAATAATAATAATGACATCCAAGGTGGTAACCTAGGTTATGTTTTTTTAAATATTTTTTTTTTACAAAAAATGTCATTTCTTATCAAATATAAAAAATTGCTTAAATTGAATAAAGAGCATAATTATATAAATATTGATAGAGTACTAATTAGCGCACTGCTGCATGAGGTGAGAGAGAATAGGAAAGTTAGAAGCTAAAAACTTCTGCGAACGTGGTCGGAGATGTTTCCGTAAAACGTCAGGGCGTGCTGTCGCCTCTTAGAGCAGTATTATTTTAGTATGTCAATTTCCCATACAAATTTTGCAATACAGGATTCAAATAATACTGCTATAAGAGACTGCCGACGAGCATGTTTGAATAATGAGATAAAAGAAGCAGAGGAAGCGTGTGAAGTGTGTCGTCAGGACTCAGGATCGTAGCAAATGAAAAGATGTGGTCTCTGCCTAAAGAACCCTCCGGAAAACGCGGTATGTATAGCAATCATAAATGAAACGCGTGTGAGTATGAATGGGTATTTATCAAATGAGGCATAAAGGTTAGGTACCTGTATCTTGAATTGTAGTTACATCATTCGCGTGAAACACCAGCATGTGGGTGACCAACTGAGTAAACGTCTGATCGGGGACTTTGCCTTCAGAGATTAAGCTGGTGCGTAGTTTACGGGCTAGCGGCAGGGGACTTCCATCGCTTGCCTTACGAGGCTCGTATCCACCGTCATCTATAATAAAGTAATAAAAACATTTGGTACATACATACATACATATAATCACGACTATTATCCCCAAAGGGTTAATACCGCAATTACCGAATCCAAATAATTTAAACCCAAGCCGCGTATTCCACCAAAAAGTCAAAAGAAAGTATTTTGACAGCTGACAATCCTTTTGTATTTATTTGAGAGGCAAATATCAAGACGAAAGGATTCAGCTCATACAACCTATGTACGAAACATTACCCTCGGCTCAGAACCGTCTGATTAAGCCTAAAATTATCCAACTAAAAAGAAACCAAAACCTATCTATAGGCTAACGCGATAATTTGCTTATAGCCCGTTTTAAAATTCCCTAAGCAAGCGAACATCCGCGAGCTTAATCACACCGTCAGAACCAGGATACTACCGAATTACACGACCGCGTTGCCATTGAAGAGGAGGGACATTCTCTTCTTTTAATAAAACTAAATCTCCTTCCGTAGGTGGTATAACCGTGTCCGTTCACTTTACACACTGTTGCAGAGTGTGAAGGTATTCTAAGTGCCAACGGTGCCAAAAGCTTTGTGTTAACTGTTGTAACAACTGAAAGCGTGATAACTGATACATCTTCACATCATGCAAGGAATAATCAGAATAGCATATTTTAAGGGCTGTCCAATAAAAAAAACCCGGTGTCAAGTTTTCAAGATCATTGGGATCCGATAAAATAGGGCACAACAGCCTTGAATTCAATACCGCCTCCACTTTACAGAAAACCGTACTTAGCTCTTCGAAGGTGAGCTTTGCTTCACCGACATACCGTTTGAGATGTATTTTTGCCAACTTTACCGCAGCCTCGAATAAACCGCCCCATGATGGACAAATGGGTGGATCAAATATCCATGTAGGTAATACCGCGAAGCGACAACTATTATTATTGTCCGATGACACTCATTTTTCTCAAGAAAAGCGTACCTACAGTTCTAGCCAATACCTATCCGCGCCCTTAAAATTTGTCCCTCAACCTGACCGAATTAATGAAAGTAACCCGTGCCTTGAAACAAACCGAGTAAGAGTAGAGGGACTCCATTACTTTGGAGAGCAAAAAGGTGATGGCTATTGACCTGTAGTTAGACGGATCTCAGCGATCGCCTTTTTTGGGAATCGGGTGGACAAGAGCTGTCTTCCAAGAACTCGGGACAACGCCAGTGATGTAAGAGAACCGAAAAAGGCGCGTTAGAACCGGCACCAACTCAGGAGCACACGTTCGAAGCGCAATGGCGGGAACTCTTTCCGGCCCACTAGACTTAATGATATCAAGGGAAAAAAGGGCCTTACGAACTGACCTTTGTAGGAACCGAAATTTTAGCATTGAACAAGCGCAATGCGGTATGGTCGGTGAAGATTTTTCCCCATCGTCCAAGGTCAAGTTTGATGCGAAAAGAGTGCCCAGGAGATCGGCTTTCTCCTTTGCAGTATGGGCTAGGCAGTCATCGGTCTTGTGCAATAGTGGTAGGGACGGCTAACAAAAATTCCCTAAGATAGCTTTGGCGAGAGACCAGAACGCACGCATACCCTAAGGAAGACGCAGTAGCATCTCGCCAATTCTCCCTATGAATGATGACTTCGCCTTGGCAATGTCCTTCTTGACAAGGACCTGGCGGCTAAGTTGTTCCTCTTTCTAAACACACTGGTGTTTGGGTCCTTTGATAACACCGCATTAGCCCAGGCTTGGTAATGTTGTCGCTTTTGGCGAGACGCCATTTTGCAGCAGCGACCAAACCATGGTTGGGACCTGCCAGCAATGGGAACCACAGAGTTTTGAATGAAAAGTTCCATTCCCTGCAGTAGCACATCAACGACAGAGTCGGCGGCGACATCAGGATCATCCATCAAAAAGCAAACTTGCTACCACGGGTATGACGCAAAGAAATTTCGCACTCCATCCCAGTCCGCTGACCTATTATACCAGATTGACGGCTGGTAGCTGGTTGCATTTTTGAAGTTTCTATGAGAGGCACAGTGCTACGAATCAGACAGTAGTCTGATGAGCCTAGTGGTACATCAACAGAAACTTGATAGCCGTCTTAGTGCGAGGTCAGCAGAAGTTCTAATAATAAAGGTGCATGGCCCTCTACATCTGGAATCCGCGTAGGTTCGGTTACAAGTTGGGACAGACTGTACGCCAAAGCGAAGTCTTGGATGGCTCTTCTCGCGTGGTCAGCTGTGCGTGAACCAAGCCATTCGACGTAATGGGCATTGAACTCTCCCAATACGACAATCTTGGCAGAGGGGATCCGTTGAAGAAAGGAGTCTGTCACCATTTGGACGCTCTCGATAAGTTGGTCAGTTCCGTTGTTACCGCTGTGCGATCAATACAGGCACATGTAGACGCGAGGATGGCGGCGGATGGCGATGTCCGCAGTCGACGTGTAGCCATAAGATGGAGAGGTCCCTATCTTCAAGATTGCCGAGGCGACGGACACACATATCCTCCCTGACGTAGGCACAGACACCGGCTCGTGGTACAAATGCATGTTCCAAATTGTATGCCGGGTAGCGCAAGTAAGAGATGTCAGGAGGGGAGGGATATTAGCATCTCGGTGAGGAAGAGCAATGCCGGCTTCTCCATCTCGAGGTGATGGACGGCGCTCTAATTAAAATGGATTCCCCTGATGTTGCAGAAGTCCACGCGAAGCGTAGGAGAGGGTGCCAAATGTCATGCCTTACTCTTGCCTGCAGCATGCCTTGACACGAGCGGACTTTTGCCTTCCCAAGATTACGTAGGGCAGCCTGAGCGAGACAGCTTTGGGGGGGGATTTCCGACACTAGATGTGTCGGTACTCACCTGGGGTAAATCTAGATTTAAGTTCGCTGCCATATCAATAATTGCGAGGGGAAATGGGGCCACCGAAACCCTTACTCGCCAGAAGAAACACAACAGCACCAGGTGCCGTTATTTCACGTTGAATATTCGTGAAAAGTTGGTATTACACGAGGCGAGCTGACCTAATGCGTGCTGCAACGCAGCGTGACTCTATCACTCAGTGAATGTCACTCATTTAGCACCACCCAGTGGTCACGTCACGTTTCCCACTCGCAAGGATACAGAGCACTAAATCACACTTAAGTGTCCGAGTAAATGAAAGACCTAGGTTTGTTACCTAAATATATGATTCTATACTTAAGTAACTTACCCAGATTTATACCGTACCCTAACGAATTTTGCGCCCTTTACGAAATTTAACAAAATTAAACCCCGCTCTGCTACCAATAAATGTGTCTGCCGTAAGGCAAAGCCTTGAGAGTAATTCTAATAAAATTATTATAAGTATTTATAATGCTGAGGTCTGACCTGAAAGCCTCGTGGCGACTCCTTTACTTTCAGTTTTTTTCCGACGAGACGTACCTACCTCTCGTCTTTCTTGCACCGGTCGTTCTTGATGTCCACTAATATTGTCAGTATAAATAAAATAGGCTAACATCTTATTACCGAAATTACCGAATCCAAATAATATAATAATGCAAGCTGCGTGTTCCACCGAAAAGTCAAGAGAAAGTATTTTGACAGCGGATAATCCTTTTCTATTTGGGAGGCAAATAGTGAGGCGAAAGGATTCAGCTCATATAGCCTTTGTACGAAACATACTGTAAGTAAATATACTGACCCACTGCTGGACAAAAAGCCTACGTCGTCGTTGACAACAAGTCATCGCTTCAACTAAGTATTGGCTCCGCTGGCTACGCTTTATTGAGTGGAAGATATTTGTGGATTTATAACATTAATAATGTATTAGTATAGTTACCTATTTTTTATTTCGCTAAAAACCACGATGAAGGCGAATGCTTACAATGAGTTCGTTATTATCAATTGATTATCAATGAATAAATTTACTGGCAATTATATTTATAGTTCGTAGCTTCCCGTAGGTATTTCCTTAATTTATAAAGAATTATTGTTTAATATTATTTTAAAGTAATAATGTTTAATAATATTAATTATTTATTTTAACTGCCTGTATATTTATTTATTAATCTATGAAATTCGGTGACTGTTAGGGTAATTGAAACTGTATACCTGTGTTGTAGACAGCCGGAAGTATCCTGTAGAACGGTGTATGCTCGGCGCCTCTGCTGGGATGCTTCAGGTTGTTGCAGGTGCCATCCACACGCCGCCCTTCCTTGGGGTCGCAGGGCAGCCTCACGTCACTGACGCACCAACTAGGAACACAATTATTTTACAAATTGAAAAATGATGAAAAAGCAGATCCGATGTTTATGACGGAGGTAGTCGTTGACATTAAATGGGTGAATTTGGCTTGTAAAGTAGAAAAGTAAATAGTATTGATTAATTTCGGCGGGCTGGATAAGTCCAAGGTAGCTTAACTGGAAGAGCACCTGACACGGATTGTCAGAAGGGGGCGGGTTCGAATACTGCTCGTGGAAATTTTTTCAACGTTTTTCAATTCTTAATTTGTTTGCAACAAAATAGTTCTAAAAACTTTTTGAAGAACTTTTTGATCTAATCCCGCCCTCTCCTTTCCCGTCCCGGACTACACGTGCTGGTCTTAGGAACCACCATCATACTGTGCAGAATATCAGCACTCGTACCAAAAAATTTGGCAAGTCGTTCCTCTGTAAAACCATTCGGCTTTGGAATTCTCTGCCGGCGCATGTGTTTCCCAGTTCCTATAATCCCGGGTCTTTTAAACGGGGCGTAAAACGGCATTTATGCAGGCCGTCATAAATTGGTGCTCTTGTTACCGTGCTTGTTCCGCGGTGGGGAGCGCTCTCATTATTATGGACTACATCGGCTGCTTACCATCAGGCAGGATGTAGTCACTATCACGTGTCACATAAAAAAAAACTCTAAGTTCAAAAATTCGTTTTCACTCGCAGTTGTAACTGAAAACCAGCGATTCGCTCGCATGACGCTGAGCTGCCACCCTTTTGCTGCTGCGGCACAGACGCACATTATTATTTTCTTTTTTTATGTCATGTTTTATAATTGTGGGTTTGTGTACCTACATGTGTGTGTGTCTTTTAGCAGTAAATAAAGTTTTTATCTATCTATCTATCTGAAAATCTAATTGCAATGTCTAAGCGAACAACGGCGCATATTCCCTTTTTAAAAAAAAATAGTTATGTTCAACATATATACATAAATACTCAAGACTATTATTTCCAAATCACAAAAGGGTTAAAGATAACGAAACATTAAATAATTCGAAAAATAATTCTAGAGTTAATTTGAGCGTTTAACGCAAATGATCAAATATTACGAAAGGGTTGGCCAGAGACTAAGCAATGACTGAGGACCGCAAAAGCAGGCCGCTGCCACCGCCCACGGCACATCAAATAACAACTGCACATGTGCTCAGCGTGATAGGTGGTGAGCCCATCGCCGGTTTAGTCTGAAGGAGGTATGTGCAGCCTTTAATTTGTTAGACGCGTTTTACGACACCCAAGAGAAGAGACGGGTTGGTAGTATTGTTTTAACAACGAGCCGCCGCCACCCAGCTCCAAACAGCTGTGTTTATCTCTAATATCAAGTACGCATAGCAGGTGGCTGCTTAAGGGTTACAATTAAATTGATGATGATGATAATGAAGCAGTGCGCGTATATCACCTTACTGTTTATTGGATTACAAGTTTCTCGCCTCTTTCCCCCGCAATGAAGGGACGGTGGGGGGTGAGGAGTCCCTAGACGTCGCTAGCCTCAGGATATCTGGAACACGCCCAAATATAGAGGGATCATGCCCGAGGATGTTGGGCTGAACCCTGGTGAATCCTAACAGGCAGTCCTAGATCACCCCTGCAGCAAGTGAGGGGATGTAGGGTTTTGAGCTAGTATGCGTCTCCCCGGAGGCGGTGGTACTCGGTAATAAGTTTTCCTTTTAGAAAAAAAGGGGAGGATTTCTGGAGTAATTTAAACAAGGCAGTTACTTACAAAGTGGTATTCTTCTTTACACTGTCTCCATACTGAGCGGCGGACATCGGACACCCTCTGAAGGAGTCGTAGTGAACAGCATTATTCTGTTCAGCGCCCACGATCAAAAGGCATGCTGCACACAGAACTACACCAATAAATAACATTTTATTCGCCGCGCTTCGATAGCGCCTACTCAAGGAATGTGCTAAGAAGGCGTGCTCATTTCCTTTTTATAACGAGTAATACCTATTCCGATACTGACCTTGTTTATTCATTAGTTTCTTGGTTCTTTTTATATATATATTTTTTTGGTAATTGAAAATATTTTTACCTAATATTTTTAAATTGAGTTACTATATTATAGTAGTCTTATTTTATAAGGTAAATAAAGTTTTGTTAAATTTTGTCTACGTTTATTTATATAAAACTGTACTTGTACAGAAACAAATTCAAGAAGTAATTTCGCTACCCGGTCTATTTGAGATTTGGTCTGGTGGTCCTTTCAAGAACCAGTCGTTTTGCTACAAAGTCATTCGGAGATATAGGCTTTCTGCAGAGATGGTCCTTCTGAGATCTGGACCTTATGAGGATTTGGTCGTTTTCACAATGTAGTCGTTATGATACCAACCCCTTTAAACCTCTTTGACCTCCATTAAGTTAAGTCATAAGTCGGGGAAGTAGGACTCCGAGACCAGCAACTATAGAAGTTCCGGCACATATTCGCAAGGCCTTGATAGCGAAAGATAGAGTGTTTAAAAATGGGTCATCGTGTCCTGTAAGATTTCACTTTGGTAACAAGGTGCTCCCAGTATCAGCAGTACGGCCATGCTGCCAAGTCATGCCGAGAGGTCCTCACCTGCTGTCATTGCGGCGAAGTAGGACTCGCAATAAAAGATTGCCCGAAGAAGGCCAAGCCAGAGAAATGCGCGACATGCTTGCAATTAAAAAAGCCCTATAATAATAAAACCGGTGATGCTGTTTGTCCTGCGAGGAAAATAGCTAAAAAAAGGTATATTATCTGTATATATTATAAAGGCGCCTAAGAGCGATACTTTCAGTTAATTATATTTTAGAACGTTTTACATTTACACTAAAATAAAGTTAAGATATTAAATAATATTAATATGGTAGAGAGTTTTATTTCCGACTTAGATATTATTCTGTATCTGACTCTAGGGCTTGTGACTATACTAACACAAAACATACGCAGTATTTCTAAAAAAAATGACAACTTAAGTGTTTTTAAACAAAGATCAATCATCATCAATTGTGATGTCTTTGTTTTAACTTTGTTTCAACCGAGTGTTGCCTAGACAAACATTTTATTTTACCAGTAGTATACCAGGATATAGTATGTACAGCAGCAAGGTAAATTATAACCAAAATGACCGGATAGTAGTGCTATTATAATTTAATTATCACCGTCGAAGAACCAAACATATTAGACTGTAATCGGCTACTAATCAAAATTGGATCAGATTTTGCAATATTAGCTTTATACAGACCGCCCTCTTTTAAAACTACTATTACTTTTATAGACTCATTAAATTACATATTACAAAGTGTTACACCCTAAAAAATGCAGACATTTTAGAAGAGCGGAGAATTCGTGTAGAAGTGCCGCAGGGTTCTATTTCTTCTGCATATCAATGGCATGTTGTCCTTGGGCAATTTTAGTACGGTGCATGAGCTCTAAGACGGTATCGTAGTGAAAAGGCAAGAACTGGTTGCCAAACTGAACCTAACTCTCGCTCGTGTCTCTAAGTGGGGATCTGAAAACCTGGTCGAGTTTAATGCCAGTAAAACCCAAATTTGTGCTTTTCAGAACTCTCCTTTGCCCATTCCAGTGGCCCTCAGCATTCTTGGCATGGACATCGGTCAGGAACTGAATCCAAAATGTTACATCGAGAGTGTTATTTTAACTGCCTCCCGTAAGCTGAGTTTTCTCAATAAGGTGAAGCAGTTTTTCACTCCCCAGCAACGCTGTTTCCTTTACAAGACTCAGGTGCGATCAAGTATGGAGTATTGTTACAATCTATGGGACGGCTTCGCTAAATACCTCCTCGATGCACTTGATAGACTTGCAAAGGCGAGCGGTACGCATTTAAACTCATACTCAAAATTTCTTTATTCATTAATCTTAAAAAAAGGATTTTGAATCGTCTAAGTTTATTTGGATGGATGGGCACCCGGTCACCTACCCCACATATCAGGGAGTCTTTTAGCTGTGGAGAAGAACTGGCGCAAAATGGATATTTCTAATAATATAGAAGTAACGATACTTACAAAACAATATGTCGTTACCAAATTACACATTATACAAATTACTAATATGTTATTCCCGTACATGCACTATGTCCATACATATGTGTCATTTACATAATCTTCCACTTTATAATAACCTTCACTCACGAGGGTTTTTTTAACATAGGCTTTAAGTGTATGTAAAGGCATTTCAGTAATTTTAGTGGAAGTTTGTTATAAAACGTTACACATTTACCCAAGAAAGAGCCACCTGCTTTATGAAGTCTAAAACTAGGAACGGCAAGCTTAGTTTTCCTACGAGCGTTTAAGTTATGAAGATCACAATTTTTTACAAACGACTTTTCATACTTCTTGACATACATAAGGTTTTCAAAAATAAAATGTGATACAATAGTTAATATATCGATATTTTTAAACACTTCTTTGAGTGAGTATCTAGACATCAGGTTGTATATGGCGCGGACTGCTCTTTTCTGTAGAATAAATACATTGTCAATATTAGCAGCGGAGCCCCACAACAGTAAGCCATAAGACATCACACTATGGAAATAACTAAAATAAACTACTCTTGCCGTCTCAACATCAGTTAGAAGCCTTATTTTCTTAACTGCGTATGCAGCTGAACTCAGTCTTCCTGACAAGGTATCAATATGTGGGTCCCATTCTAAGCGTGAATCCAGTTTAATGCCTAGAAACACAGTAGAATCTACTAATTTAACAACATTACCGTTCATCTTAATTTGTGTGCTGACCTGTCTTACATTATGTAAAGAAAATTTAACACACTTTGTTTTTGTTCAATATGGTATTAATAGTGAACTAATGTAATACCTTCGAAAGATCACTATTTACATCGTCAATATTTTCAAGGCCTCTTTTAACATTAAAAAAAAGAGACGTATCATCTGCAAATAGTACAGTCTTACACAAGTTTCTAGCAGAGTAGGGCAGGTCATTTATGTAAATCAAAAAAAGTAATGGGCCCAATATTGACCCTTGGGGCACGCCTATAGTTATGGGTGCTCCTAAAGACACAGCATTAGTTATAACAACTTTTTGAGTTCTATTCGACAAGTATGATTGAATAAGGCTCAGTGCTATTTTTGAAACACCATAATGCTTTAACTTATTAACTAAAGTTATATGACTAACGCAATCAAATGCCTTTGAGAGATCACAAAAATTACCTATTGCATCTTGCTTACCCTCCCAGGCGTCAAAAATGTGTTTAAGAAGCGCAACTCCAGCGTCAGTTGTAGATCTACCTTTAGTAAAATCAAACTGTTTTTCATGAAACGGTTTATTAATTGCAAAATGAGACAGTAATTGATTGTAAATAATTTTCTTAAAAATTTTGCTAAAGGCTGGTAATATAGAAATTGGTCTAAAGCTAGAGGGGTTGTTTTTGCCACCAGCTTTAAACAATGGAATGATTTTAGCATGCTTCAGTAAATTTGGAAAAGTTCCTTCTTTAAGACACCTATTAAAAATATCGGCCAATTGAGGAGCTAAGGAATTAATTATTGTTTGAGCAACATTTGTAGAGATACCCCACAGATCTACTGTATTTTTAATTTTATTGTTTTAAAAGCTTTTAAAATGGTCTCAGTGTATAAATGTCTAAAACTTAAACTGTCACCGCACTTAACAAAACTTGACTCGAGGAGAGCGACAGCAGTATGAGAGCAAGAACTTATATTACTAGTTATGTACATAGGTATCCTAGAGAAAAAATGCTCAAATGCACCAGTGACTGCGCCATCTGATTCTATTATTTTACTATTGACTTTAAGTGAATATGAACGGTCCCTAATTTTTGTTTTACCAGTTTTTTGGTTAATAATATTGCATGTAGTCTTTATTTTGTTATTCTAAAGTGCATTTTTTTTGAAATAAAATTTGATTTAGCATTTACGCAGACTTTTTAAAATAATTTTGAATATATAGTTTCTAACATACTCAATTAAGTTAAGTATATTTTAAGTCATACAATTCATACAAAGTTCTTCTATTTGCATAAATACCAGGTGTCGCCAAGTCACTGCACTTTTTCTTAGAGTTATTTAATTAAATAATTTTCTGCTTAAATGTGTTGTTAAATTCATTCCGAATGCAACTGAAAACTTTTGTATAAATATTATCTACATCATCAGTATGTGCTACTAACGGTTTACGTTTTACGATTTTTAATTTTTCGATACTTTTTTCACTGATTCACAGATGATGGTCTACACACTATATTTTGTATAGGAGAGACATTTGGTGCTCAATAGTGGCTAATTGTCCGCTATGGTCTGAACTAACATAATTTATAATAGATTTTTCAAAAACAAGACAATTACAAAAATATTGTCCATGCAAGTAGCAGATGTGGATGTTATTCTAGTTGGTTCATTGAACACGTGATCTAAATTAAATGATTTAAATAGGTTTATGAATCTACATCGGACATAGAACATCGGTTCAAAATGTTAACATTAAAATCTCCACATACTACAACTCTCTACTCTTTTTAGATATGATTTTTAAAACATCTTCTATAGCGGACTTAAACATTATTGACAAGCATTATTGGTGATGCTGAGGTTACCGCCTCTCTTGAGGACCACCAGCTGCGTAGAGACATTGCTTCTCTCAGTGTCTTCTACCAACATTACTACGGAGAGTGTTCTGAAGAACTTTTTCATCTAATCCCTCCCTCTCCTTATCTGTCCCGGACTACACGTGCTGGTCTTAGGAACCACCGTCACACTGTGCAGACTATCAGCACTCGTACCAAAAAGTTTAGTTCCTCGTTCCTAGTAAGACCATTCGGCTTTGGAATTCTCTGCCGGCGCATGTGTTTCCCAGCTTCTATAGTCCCGAGTCTTTTAAGCGAGGCGTGAACTGCATTTATGCACAACGTCATGAATTGGTGTGCTTATTATCATGCTTGTTCTACGGTGAGGAGCGCTGTCATTCTTTTGGACTGCATCGGCTGCTTACCATCAGGCAGAATGTAGTCTCTATGTCGTGTCACATTAAAAATATATTTAAATATATGTCGGAGGGGCGTTAGATACGAAATAATATTAGGCTCTCGATAAAGTCGTCTATTTTCACAACGCAACACAATTTGGAACAAAATGAATAACGATTAAGCAGATGGAGATAGATTACTTTTAGGAAACGCGGCAGGTTAGATACAGCGACGTTAGACCCAAACTCAGAACCTTTCCTGACGGCGGTCTCCCCCGTCAAAGTTGCAATGTTAGGTTCGGCGCAATGTTAATAAAAAGACTGACTGCGATCTTAAAGTAAATAAATAAATAAATTTAGTGCCCTAAGCATAATGAAACAACTACACGTGTTTGCATCGTATTTCCATAATAAGTAATCATTGTGACTGCTTGTACCATAAAGGTTTTTAACAGAGCGTTTTGCTTCTGTAAAATTAATGTTTACGTTCTATAATTTTGCTCTAAGAACGCTTTCAGGACTATACAAACGAGTCATTAAAGTGTTGAACTGTAATAGATATTGTAAAACCGATTATGGTACTATTTAGTACTATATATTTGCAATAATAATGCCTGAAAATAACTTTTACAGTACTAGTATAATTGTAGGAGTGTCGAAAATACTGTTACAGGATCAATTTTTACTATAAAAGTATCTTGCACAACCATTACGTAACGTTATATCTTCTTACAAGCTCTCTCAACATCGCTATGGAGCTAGTTTTGTAAAAATCATGATAACTCTTCTACAGTACTAAATAGTACCATAGCAACTCCTGCTACCCTATCGGCTAAAAAATATGAATATGGACAAGGGCTTCATTTGACATTTGAAGCCCATAATATGCCCATATATGGACAAAATATGGGTTTCAAATGTCAAATAAAGCCCATGTCCAAATCCATATTTTTTTGTCGATAGACCCGGTGGTGCAGCTGCTGAATAACTTTAATTCTAAATAGCTCTATGGGTGAGTTTGTTAGTTTTGTTACCATACTAAATCGTGACAAAACTAACGAATAAGTAGGTACTAAAACAGCAGCCATAAATAATTAATCAAATATGGCTGCTGTTTTCGGCCATGATAGCAAATTAGCAGCACGGCTGGTGTCAATGTGTACTATTGCAGCCATAGTCGGGAAAAGCCTTCCGTGCTATTTGGAACTAATCTCGAAATACCCCATTACTTAATACGACCTAAGATCTAAAAGACCTTTTCTCTAAAAGAATGAAACCCGAATGGACTAACTACCAAAAAGAGCGGTTCTCAATATATACTATTGTCAATAAGACTCAATTTCAAATGAACCTAGTCTCATTAAGACGACCTCCTTGGTCGAGTGGTTTGTACACCGGTTTTCATGGTGTCGCCATCTCTGAGGTCCCGGGTTCGATCCCCGGTCGGGTCAATTTAGAAATTATTGTTTTTCTAAATTGTCTCGGGTCTGGGTGTTTTCTATGTATAATAAGTATGTATTTAAGTATTTTAAGTAAGTTTATCCGTTGTCTAGTAACCATTTAACGAGTTTCTTCGAAGCTTCTCTTGGGCTAGATAATTGGTGTGATTGTAGGAAAGATTTATTAAAACTTATTCCCAAAACATCTCATTCCGAAAATACACTAAAATATATACACATGGAAATATCAAAACACACGATTCTCATAATAACTAATTTTTGAAACGCCCTAGGCCCACTACTTATTTTATTAATTAAAATTTTATTAAAACAAGAAAATTACGAGGGCGCATTGTCAAATTTAAAATCGGCATTAATAATTTTATCAATACAATTAATTTCGCAATTGCAAGTTACGGCAGAGTTACGTAGTGTCCTTTTCCTTATTATTACATTGGCGAATGAAATGAAGCATAGATATTTGTTCATGTTATTGAAGATTTTTGTTGGAGAACGACCACAACACGAATAAAATGATTGAATAAGTATGATAAAAAAGATCACTGGAATTGTTTACGGTGCAAAACAGTAATTTAAATATGTTTTAGTTACTTTTATAGTGCAAATTTGTGACATAAATGCTAAAGATAGCACTATTTCAGTAGCAAAACGCGTTTCTAGACACTTTTAGGTTTCAACTACAGAGCTGATTTATTACCGTGAGAGCCTTTATGTAATGTTTATAGAATAAATCAGTGATAAAAGTAGGTATTTGGGGTTCTATAAACGTTCTTAACATCATTATAGTGCTAAGCATGTACACTAATTAGCACGTTCTAAAACGTTCTCAGGACTTATATAGTACCAAATTTTGTTGCTTGGGGTGAACTTGTGGCTCAAATTCTGAAACGTGCAAAATACTTGAGACAGCAATATGTTCATTAGTAATTTTTTTTTAATTTCATAGTGAATTAAGAGAAGTACATATAGTAGCCGCGTAGGCATTTACTCTCCCCTTGTCTACTATTCATTAAATTTATTTCAAATGCTAAATATCAGATACTTTAATAATATCGAAAATAAGAATTAGGTCGCTCGTGCAATAATTGCAGATATCCCTAAAAAAGGAGTCTCGTAGCGTAAAAATAATGAAATTTTCACCCCCCGTACAACCCAGTCTATGTCCGACACTTTCAATTAACACCTTCTAAACAACATTAAAAACTTTCAACCGCTTTTAAAATGAAATAGCTATCAAAACTATACTTCACCTTGCTATAAGTAGTCCCTTGAAGTAAGGTTTTGCAGCAGTCACTAACTCAGCTTATTAATATTTCTTGGCTTTACTCGGCTGAAGCAATTCACGTGCGGTTATAACTCGAATCCTTTCATCACTGGTTATAACTACGACTGTCGTGTTAAAAATCCATTAATTAGCCTTATATCTTGGTGCTTTCATAGCTTCAAGTGATACCATAAAATTTTGATTTTGATATATTGAGATGCGGTGCCAAATTTTTTCGCTATCTTTTTGTAGGTCGCGTTGGTTACCATCCTTATTTCGTTCAAATTCGAGTAACTTAATACGATTATGTTGCGCAACCTTCATAGCATCGATGATCGCCAAAAAGTTACGATGTTGTTGTCCCAACAAATTGCGTTACATAACTTCGTTTGCCAAGTAGGTGACGGTGGGCATTTCCCACTTTAGATATCGGAGGAGCGTTAGATTCAAAATAATAGGTTCTCGACAAAGTCGTCTATTTTCACAATGCAACACAATTTGGTACAAAATGATTAACGATTAAGCAGATGAAGAGAGATTACTTTTAGGAAACGTGGCAAGTTAGATACAGCGACGCAGACCCCCAAACTAAGAACCGTTCGTGAAGACACCAGTAACAAGAATGACGGTGGTCTCGCCTGTCGCACCTAATGTCATCTCAAATTGACAACCCCCACTCATCAGTAACTGTCACACTCATCACTTGCTGTTTTCGTTTAAATTAATCTGACATAGCTCAACAGATGGCGTGATAAGTTGGAGTAATAATACTACAGCCTAGAGGGACTATTGATGCGAGATCGAGATCGAGAGATCGCTTAGAGCGATAAGACCGCCAAATTGTAACTGTATTTTTAATCGTTTTATTGTAGTAATTTTTCATTTTTAATCGCTAATTATTTTTTTATATTAAGTTCTATGTAAATCTTTGTGGTGTTGCAAATCTATATATCTGATGCTGCGACATATATATAATAATAATAGGAGATAATTATAAACATTAATATTCTTCCCGAGAGCAACGATTCCGCTGCTCAGGAATACCTAAACCTATGCTCCTTTCATGGCTTACTCCCCGTGCACATGCTTCCTACACACCAAAGCAGCTCATGTCATGCTTAAATCAAATTTTCCATCAATAGCACTAGAGTTAGTAAACTCTACAATTACCGATCACAGAGCTATCCTAGTAACCTTAAACTGTAAGTTACCAAATCAAAATCGCACGCATTTCTAAAATAAATGTAAAAAAAATTGAAGTAGATTTACGCAACATTGACTTTAGTCCTGTTTTTAATTCTGATAACGCCGATGTTTGCATGTCCTACATAATAAGCAATGTTCAACAAGCTATTTTAAGAAATACAATGCACATACGTTTAAGAAAGAGAAACTACAATATGAAGCCCTGGATCACACCGGGAGTTATTCGCTGCATGAGGCATAAAGACAAGCTACATGTAATGTCTAAATCTAACCCAGTTAATTTAATTTTAATTAAATTAAATGCCCTCCTTAAAAAGGTCAAAAGTAGTTACGAAAGTAAGAAACTGGAAAAGGCTGGAACTAACAGTAAAAAGATATGGAAGTGTATAATAAATGTAACTCATATCTGAAAACAACATGAGTCACCTTCAGAATTATAACAGGTGTATTCATAATTGCTGGCTTATGCAAACAGTATAAATGGTTTTTTCGTCAATGTAGGAAAAAATTTGATAGAATGCTATTTCTCTTATGTTTGTTTGTGAAGGGTTTAATACTTCAAATAATTAATACATTTTTTTCTTTTTTTATATTTTTGCCTTGATTTCTATCACCGTGCTTTAACTGCCGTTGTTTCCGAGGCCCTTAATTTGCTATGGCAATGAAAAAAAGACACGGCAATGAAAAAAAAATTATTACCATGCCTTGTAAGTTTAGTTTTATTGCCGTGGCCAGGGGTTTCATTTCTATGACTTATGTTTTCACATTGCCTAGAACGCTTGTTTCATTGCCGTGCACGCATGTTTCATCGCCGAGGCACGAAATTTTTAATCTTGTATATATCTTTAGTTTTTAAGTTATCTGCCAGATATTAAGCAAGACTACATGCATTATCATAATCTTTAATAATAGCGATTTTTTTTTTAAACTTTAAGATAAAGAAGTCCAATGAAATAAAGATTTTAATGGACCTGTTAAAATTCACCCATTTACTGAACGCCGGCAAAACGAATTATATACAGTTTTCTATGCGTATATCAAAGTCGTCTGGCTGCAAATAACCCCAAAACTATATGCACACCTATGTAAGGACCCCACGAGTCTACTGTGTAAGTGTTCTTGCATTGCTATTACTCCTCTGAGTCTTGGCAACGAAATGTCTAAAAATTTTGACAGCAGGTGCGATTTGGCGGGAATTTATACTTGCGGAAATGGAAAAAAAATATTAAAAAATTGAATGCAGTTCATGTTAAATTTTGCGTTCACGATGCATAAAATGTACCACAGAACTGAAATAATCGACCTTGTTCATACCGAAGTAGTCTCTAAGTGTATCAAAACACGGTACAAAGTCAAGTGGAGAGCGCGGCCAGTGCGGCCATTTATGGCCGCTTGGGGTCTGACGGAATAGCTAGTTTTAGGTGCGGCCAAATATGGCCGCTTGGGGCTTGAGAGGTTAAGATTAAGTACTTGGGTGTTACAATTGACGAAACCCTTACATTTAGACACCGTATTGAAGCTTTATGCGGCAAAATCTGTAACTTAAAATTTGTTTTTAAAAAGCTACGCACATTTGCCGAAATTAAAATAATCAGACAAGTTTATCTTAGTTTATTTCAATCAATACTAACTTACTGCATTACGTCATGGGGTCCATCGAGAGAGTCCATTGAGTGGTCCTAAAGGTTTCTACATTTCGTTCCTTCCTCTACCTTACTGACATCCTTTAAAAATCATGGAAGGTATTAACGATTAGACAGTTATTTATCCGGCGTGGCAGCCCTGCACACCAGCAGGTCGGACCCACCGTCATCACCTGTCTCGACTCACCGCAGACAGGAGCAGCACACTGCATCACTGGCAACGCTCCTTCACCCTACCCGTCTCGACTCACCGTAGACTGGGGCATCCTGCAGCAGCACTCTCCACTGGCACTTGCAAGCTTTGACGCACTGACTGCTGAGCACACTCACTGACATCAACTTACGGTCTCAGAGAAGGAGTGATATGGCGGCGTCACCTACCTGCATGACGCCGCACATGATCGACACGAAGCAACTTAGTACCAACCGTGTCAACAGTTGGCGCCACAAAAGCCAACTCAGCGACATCTCTATACTACAACAGTAAAATAGTATGGGAATTCTGCATCGCGGCAGCGAAGTTACACCATCTCCTTCACCACATATATCACCTCCAACCAACATCCGTTGGACCTCGGTCCCCGAGCTATACCACCCAGCTCGGAGGAAGATCTTCCCTTTCCATTCCTCAAAAGTTGGCACCCTGCACACCATCGGCTCCCCTACAGTGGTGACCCCGACGTGATCTGTAGACGCATACCATCCGCTTCCCTACAACGCGATTAATAGAAAACTTTCTTAAATCAAAACCATTATTTTAAGGTGAGGAATCGTTGTTTTAAATTTCCCTAAATCAGAATGAGTGGAAGAAAAAGTTATTTGTTATTTTATATACAGAATATAAAATAACAAATAACTTTTTCTTCCACTCTATCACCAATCATCTAGCCCCAGTTATTGCTTCTTTGAAACTTGTTTTTAATGGTTATATAACGGATTAACATACTTTAGAAACAAGAAACACCCAGACCCGAAATCAATTTAGAAAATCAGTTATTTCTTAATTGATCCGACCGGCAATCGAACCAGGGACCTCAGAGATGGCGACGCGACTGACGCCAGAACCGGAGTGCTAACCGCTCGACCACGGAGATCGCCAATAAATTCGTCGTCATCGTAAATTAGGAGTCCAAACCTCTTAAAGAAATAAAGGTAGTATAAAAGGGTGCGAAGGTGACCTATAATTTGCTGTCTATATTCATACAACCTTGTCGCGTAGCGGTGAAAGAATACTACCAGCCCCTCTCTTCCCTTGGGTGTCGTAACAGGCGATTAACGGACTAAATACTGCACATACCAACAGTCACGCTGAGTACATGTGCATTCGCTATTTGTTGAAAAGTGGACTATGGTAGAGAACTGCTTTTGCTGTCCTTATGGCCTAGTCTCTGACTAAACCTATATGCATGTATATGTATGTAGTTAATCACGCAGCTGCAATATTATAGTGAGTAAATAAAAGTTTGTGAATATTAAACTGTCTCGATTATGTTTGTTTTGGGGCCACATTTTATATTTTTTCCACTACTTTCAATTTGTCCTTGTCAATTAGTAAAATTATTATAGTTGTATTAATTTTTAAAAAACATACATATATATATATATATATATATATATATATATATATTATAATAGTATGAGGAGCTCGATGGTGCAGTGGCTAGCGTATTTGCGATCGTGCCTGCTAAGCAACTTTCGCAGTGCCGCCGCTGCGCTGGATGGGTGACCAAAATAAAAACATCTCGAGCTCCTCCGTGCTCCGGAAGGCACGGAAAGCCGTTGATCCCAGAATGATGAAAGATGAGAGTCGTTATAACCCACCAACCCGCATTGGGCCAGCGTGGTGGGTTATGTCCCGACCTCCCCATGTGATGATGTCCATGTGGGAAGGTCTGAGCCTAGCAGTGGGATGTTTATAGGCTGATGTCAAACTATACTTGATTAAACATAGCCAGATAGCTTATATAATAATGATTCCAGTGAAATAAGTTTTTTATAAGTATAAGTAGTCTCCATAAAAAAATTAGTTATTTTATTTATTTATGTTTTTTACGAATAATAGATACTTTTAATAATTATTCTTATTTAGCACTCTTAGTATTTTATTCTGCCTAGTAGCGGCTCACTGAAAGAATAATACCAACCCGTCTCTTCCGAAAAATAAACTTTTTCGTCTATTAAACACTGTAAAGATCGAGAACTTTGTACTTAATGTTTCAAGCGACTTCACTAGTTTTGCCAAATAATAGGAAAGTTAAAATAATAACAACGAGGTTCATTAAATACCATTATTCATTTTTATTATTCATATAATACATGGCAACACTGCTGAGATTGACGCGAATGATCGATATTGTTAGTTTTATTCGTTCGTTTGGTAAGTCTTATTCATTTTTTATTCGGCCTGGGGTAAATCTTGTCAACAAAGTTGTATTGCGAGTGATTTGTGAAAAGTAAATTTGTTTTTTTTATTTTTTGTCAAGGGTTGTTGACAATGGACAATTAAGATCAAAGCAGTTTACCTAATTGTTTATTCAATAAAAAGGAAATTAAGTTCGTTAACCCAGTTTCAAAATAATAATTCAAAATAAAAGTTGTACGGGTGAGTGATTAGATTATTACAATTATTACTATTATAGTTAATATGTGTCAATCATTGTTCAAAGTTACTTGATTTAATTATATAATATTCTACATTTACTGAATTGAGTAAGTTTTCGTGACTGTTGATCTACCATTAGAATTTACATGAATGTTTAGTTATTTTACAAGTAGTAGGTACCTATCAAAATACTCGTAGGTATCTCAAAAATTTTTTTAGATTGATTGATTGTGTTCATATTGTTAAATGCACACTTCACGTTTATTTTGTCATTAATTTAGTAAATAGTTTAGTAAATTATTCTGGGGCCTTACCATGAACTCGTATAGCAGTATTGTTGCAGTTATGAAAACGAAACGCGTTTATACGCCGTCCGCCGCCGCTACACGCGTCTCATTTTCACAACCTGCTTTAAAAGCTCTCGTATCATCACTCAAAGACATCACCGGTACATCCAAAACACTGCTCGAAGGATACCATGACCGCTATGATGTTGGCCAAGAGCACATAATAATATTACTACTACAAGGCTTTACAGCGCTTCAGGCTTGTTGATAAGCGTCCAAATCATCCGGAATCGTTTACGCGCCTGCGTTCCTCAAGGCCGCTGAAGGTTCCACCCATAGCACCCCGGAATCGTAGGGCCCGTTTAGAATGGGCTCACAACAACGAAATTGGGAGGAAGAAGACTGGAGCTGTGTTTGCTTCTCTGGTGAATCACGTTTCGGTATAAGTCCGGATACAAGACGCACTCGAGTTAGGAGGGCCTCTGGACGTCAAGAACGCTTAAAATTTTGTCAGAAAGTTCATCCATATGGAGGGGGAACAATCATTATTGGGCCGGCATTTTAATCGGCAGAAGAACCAATCTCATTTGGATCAGGGGCAACCTCATTGCTCAAATCTATGCAAAGAGGATTGTTTCAAATGTGATCATCCCCTTGCGAGGCCGATTGGGTGATTCGTTTCGACTAATGCATGACAATGCACGTCAACACACGGCTAGAGTCGTAACACGCACTCTTGCCGATTCTCATATCAACGTCCTGCTGTGGCCTGCACAATCACCAGACCTCAACCCGAATGAGCATGCATGAGACATGTGCCATAGAAGAGCTCTGTCGAGTATAAATGTCACAATAACTGAATATCCGCCCACATTCTTTCTAATTTGTCTTGTTAGAAAGAACGTGAGCGGCTATTCATCAAAGTGATTTGGATAAACTGATTTTAACCATGCCAATTTTACAATAAAATTTAAAAAGACACCTTGTTATTGCTTTTTTTGCAAATTAGGTTACGACCTTAACGTAGCTAATTCAATTTGTTAAAATTTCATTTTATCTTAATTTTTTCAACATAACTGAGATAAAATTGTTTACTAAAATAATGTTTTACTGATTATTTCATTAATGCTCTAAGTATACCTCTATAATAAAAAAATTGTTAAGCATTTATTAAAACATGATTTGAAAATTAATTA
The DNA here is from genome assembly GCA_963921215.1 of Scoparia ambigualis. NCBI lineage: Eukaryota > Metazoa > Arthropoda > Insecta > Lepidoptera > Crambidae > Scoparia > Scoparia ambigualis. Next base: position 37,463,714 of record OY992506.1, on the reverse strand, counting down.
GTTATATAATTAAGAAGAAGTATTATAACTTTTATTTATTTTAATAATTTACATTTTTTTGTATTATTAGAAGTTACTTACTACTTTAATTTTATAATTAACAATATTACATTGGCCTTTACAACCAATCCGACAAAATTTGTTGGTGGATGTAAGGGACAAATTTCCAAATTTACCCAAGAGTAAGGGTCACTATTTCTGTAATTTGATTGTTTTGGTTTTTGTTTGCATTTCTACGTAAAAGTGAACTAAATTTAAAGTATTTTTGTTAAAAACATATTTTATTTACCTTTTAAAATAAAAAAGTTATAGCGTTTTAAAATTTATTTTTTTGTTTTGCTCCTCCTGAAAACCTGTACCTTGTCCCTTACGCTAATTGAATTTATGACCGTCGAGTTGGTATTGGGGTGCTCCAGCCCAAAAATGGGAGCAGTATTTCATATGCGGCCTGACCTGTGCTTTATACAATTGTAAGCGGTGGGCCGGCGTGAAATAGTGACCCGCTCTATTAAGCACACCCAGCTTTTTCGAAGCTTATTTAGCTTTACCTTAAGCTTATTTAGCTTTACCTTCCAAATGACCACGAAACCGAACTTCACTCGAAATATCGACGCCAAGAATTCCAATAGTCGGATTGGTATCAAGTGGAGCTCCCTTAAAGTTCAGAGGTACGATGAATGGATGTTTTTTCGTATTAAATGCGCAAACTTGTGTTTTGGAGGGGTTAAAGTGGACTAGGTTATGTCGGCCCCAATTCGAGACATGATTTAACATGTTCTCGGTGTCAGTCACAAGTTTATTCCGGTTCTCGAGAACGCTTTCCAGAGAAATATTAGCTCGCCCGGTGTAGAGCGTATCCCCAGTACTGTCGTCTGCATAGCAATGAGTTGGTAGTCTGTGCCCCCTCCATGGTTTCTGCGACAGCTAGCGGTCAACCCACTGTCACTATAGATCTTACATGTGAGGAAAATAAAAATAACAACCGCTCAGTAAAGATTGCTGGCTGTAGCAAAAACAAACTAAAAAAATATATTAAAATTAACAAGTAACAACATAACTAAAACGCAAAAGTTTTTTAAGAAGCACAATTTTTTATTGAAAATGTAAAATTAAATAGGGAAAGATTGTACTTAATTAACAAATTGGATATATACTCATCACAATTACATAACAAGAATTTAAAATACAATAATGATACACAAATTCTACAAACTAAAATTGCACAATTAGAGGAGTCACTTATTTCTATTACTAAGCAATATGATCTTTCACAAGGTTAAATAAAAGAACACATGTTGGCCATGAATAAACTCGTAGTCCTATGTGTATATGTATATGTCCACTCACAAGTAAGCATACTTGTAAATGTAAACAGTTACCAGGCCGTTCACCAATCCTATGTGATTCTTCCTCTGTTGAATTGATTGACGTTCCTCTTAAAGGTTCCCTTAGTCAGTGCACAAATAATAATGTACCACAACTCATACCAACCAACCAGATTCCATGTACGACAGATTGTAATAGTGACTTGGTAATATTTAGTGATGAATTTGGTAAAAACATGGGTCTGTTGTTATTTGACTTGGAACATTCAGTAATCAATTATTGTATACCGGGTGCTTCTTATCAACATATATAAAAGAGAGCTGTAGAATATAAATATAACCCTGATAGCACTTTATTCATATTTGTTGGTAATAGAGGTAACTTGAACAAAACAAGCCTTATAAAATGTTTAGAAAGAATAAGTTTATTGTAAAGAAAATTATATTGTTCACATTACCCTATTGTAGTAGTTTACTTTCTTCTTCTACTGACATTCTAATTAATTATTTAAATTAAATTATAAGACGAAAAAGAAACACTCTTGCGAAATGTTTGATAATACAATTAAATTAAATGAATGTAAAAATAGCCTTAGGAAAAGCCCCTGTCTATCATTAAATTTAAAAAATGTACAACCTATGAACATTGTGCACCAGAACATCCATGGAATGATGGGCAATGATTTAGAGATTGAATTGTTCATGAACTGTAATAAAATTGATATTCTGTGCATAACCGAACACTGGCTTAGAGACCATCAGTTTATGTTCAATTTGAAAAATAATTTGGTAGGAAGTTCGTTCAGTCGAGGAAATGCTATACATGGTGGCTCCTTAATGATTGTTAGTAAAAAGTTTAAATTAAATGAACGCAAAGACATATTGAGCCTCTCGGTTGAGCGAACAATAGAAATAGCTTGTGTGGAGTTAGAGCAGTTTGTTGTATTAAGTGTATACAGACCTCCTTTAACCTTATATGATTTTTTTTTAAAGTTATGGATGAGGCATTACGTCACCATTACGTAAGGTCCGCAATGGAAAATTTCCTCTGTACGTAAAACCATAATTGTTTGCGGTGATTTTAATATAAATTTGTTAGAAAATTCCACGTTGTCAATTAAAATCTTATTTCTTTCATACAATTTAAATCATTTATTTTTGGAGCCGACAAGAATAACTGCCACTTCGGCCACCTGTATTGATAACGTATATACTAATGTAATACCACTGGCTAAGCAAATTATTAATAACCTGGACTCTGATCATTGTGGCCAAATGGTCAGCTTTTCACACCAGCGTAAGCAGGTGATGAAAAAAATATCACTGTTGTGCCAAAAACTGTAGGTCGGCTGGAACGCTTTAAAAGCAATCTAGACACAAAATTAAATAGTCTAGTATACAGTGAGAACCTTAATGTATGTTATAATGATTTCTTTAACACATATTGTTCAGAATTTTATAAGTCTTTTGTTCCAAAAAAGATCTCAGTTAGTGGTACTGTAACTTTTAATGAGTGGGCTACAATTGGTATTCACAAAAGTAGAAAACGCCTTTATGAACTTTATGGTGAACGCAACTTTAACACCAGTGACTATTTCAAATTGCATGTTAAAAATTATTCGAAGTTATTCAAAAGAGTATGTCGATTAGCTAAGGCAAACTATCTGATTTCTAAGATTAAGAATAGTAATAACAAAATAAAGATGACATGGAATATTATAAATAGTGAAACAGGAAATGTCAAAAGTCGTAATAATGAGTACAATTTGAATTGTGATAATAAAACCTTGACTTCTGATACTGATGTTGCTGCAGCATTTGAGAGGTTTTTTACTGACATTCCAGTTTCAATTACAAAAGCTTTGATTTCCTCCCCCACTGTAGCCGAATCTGTTTTGAAGGAGAATGTTAAAGATTGTGAAAGTAATTTTAGTTTAAAAAAAATTTGCTCTGCAGATATATTAAAGACATTTAATAACACTTTTAATAAAAAGAAGACCGCTGATCTGTGGGGTGATTCCGTGGACGTCGCTAAATCAGTAATTATGACAATAGCTCCAGTTTTAGCTTGCATATTTAATGAATGCATTGACTGTGGTGTTTTTCCTGACCGAATGAAACATAGTAAAATAATTCCATTGTTTAAATCAGGTAGCACTTCTGACCCCTCTAATTTTACACCTATTTCTGTGCTACCCACATTTAGTAAAATTTTTGAAAAGTTGATGCTAGACCAAATTCAAATTCATTTTTATAGAAATAAACTTTTACATTCTAAACAGTATGGTTTTACCAGGGGTCGCTCAACAACTGACGCCGGTGTTGAGCTTTTATTTCAAATATTTGATGCCTGGGAGGATTCACAGGTATTTTGTGATTTATCCAAGGCTTTCGATTGTTTTACATGAAACATTGGTCAGAAAGCTTAACCACTATGGAATTAGAGATACTTCTTTGAGGCTTCTCATCTCATAGTTAACCCTAGAACCGTACCCATATAAGAATTTTATTAACGGTACCCTTGGGTACAAGTAGACCCCAAATTTAAAAACACATTTTTCTAAAGAAAATAATGTTTTATTAAAAATGTTTTACAAATCAAAATTTCTTACATTACTTTTGGTGTCATTTAATACAAATAAGGCACATTATATTGGGAATTTCAACAGTTTTTGCAAAATTTGTTTAGGTGTTCATTACAAATTAAAGTTTTGCACGTGGCTCATTGTATGCGTGATTTAGGGTCCTTGGACCTTGGACAAAAAGAACTCCTTTTAGATTTTAAATTTTCGTTAGTTGCCGCAGCTAATAATCGCTTTTTCCCTAACATATCCCCAATACTTATTTGTAGGGGCCTTGGCAAAATACGGTACTGAAATCTGTCTTCCAGGTGAGGTTTGATGAGATCAAATGAGATGGTCTTTCGATAAGTGCGCCTATTCTTGAAAACTTGCTTATTAATAGCAATGGGGGGAGCCCCACTCCTTACATTCACCACCCCCACCCCGATTCAGGCAACTCAATTCAAAAGTTTTACCAATCATGTTTATAACTCAGTCCATAGGACTGAACAACTTTGGTTTTGTTATTTTTTATGCATATATGTTTTTATTGTTCTAGGTGTGTCTGAAAGTACTGTGCGGAGAATAGCTAAACAAGGCTCCGAAAATAGAGGAAAATTTTCGACTCCCGCTAAACACAGAAAGGGTGGACTTGCAAAGGAACTCGATGACTTTGTTAAGTGTGCAATCCGTCAGAAAATGATTTTTTTTTACATTGTGTAGTAAAACGCTGCTGACCAGGATAGATATTCTTTATTCTTCTTCAACAACCACTATTTTACATTTAGTCACACACAGTATAAAGTATGAACACCGTTTAACCGTCCGCACAGTACAAGCGCCAAAGCCAGAATGCCTCACTCACCGAGTCACCGACTACCGTCCTACTTTTCCCCCCCGAGTCCCCGACACATGACATGTGTCAAATCATAGATTGTCAATCGTTCTATAGATTTAAGAATAGACTAAAAGTGAGTTAAGCAAATGATTTTAAATTAACCTTACAACTGTAAAAAAAGAAGTACCAACAATATGCAAATTAATAGCTCAATTAAGGCAACTTGTCTGTCAACGACATTTAACGCGAACGGACGTGTCCAATATTTCTATCGTAATTAAATTAAATTTTTGGTGCTTTGCCCTGTTGCTGGAATTTGCCTCGGACTTCGCCCACCAGTCGTTGAAGTCCCCACACCAAATAAATATTTGAAAAATATTTATTGTCCTGCGGTGATTCGAACTCGGATTTCTTGGGTGAGTCTCGGCGCCTTATCCACTGGACCAAGAACGCGGAGCTAAACCGCGTCGAAATAAGCGTACACTACCTACACGCGCTTCGTGTAAATCTCTGCGCACCACCACGTGACACGAACTACGGACTTCATGTGCTGCTGCCTTCGATAAACAGTTGAACTTTTGATTTTCTTTTCGTCCCCTTGCATTGTGCTACGCTTGCATACCTACTGCAAAAACATCGGAATGGGTAAATGCACGGGCTGCTTAACCGAAATACGCGATAATGGGCGCATGGAATGCGCGCGTTGTAAAAAATGTTATCACAACTTATGCGTCAATGTTGCGAGCAAAAAACTGTCGCAAATGTCTGAAATACAAAAAAATAAATGGTTATGCCCCGATTGTATTAGCAAGCAACCCAAAGGAGATAATTCCAATACACCGGTCAAGTCATCATCGTCGTCGTCTGGAACTAGCACCGTGGTGACACGTAGGCAGGCCGGGGAGCAGGCCGCGCCCCAGGTGGCTCGCGATGGCGATTTTACAGCACGTTCTGAGATACGTGACATAATAAACGAGGCAATGAAGGAATGGTCTCGCGACATTTCAAAACAAATACGTGAGTTACGAGATGAAGTCATCACTTTTAAAGAATCGATGTCATTTTTCAACGAACAATATGAGCAATTAACCAATGACATGAAAGCCCACAGAGCAGTAGTACAGTCTCTCAGTGAAGATAACAAGTTACTGCGATCGGAAGTAACTAGCTTGACGTCTCGCCTAAATCAAATCGACCAAATAACACGCGCGGTGAACCTGGAGTTGCAGTGTGTACCAGAGCACAAAAACGAGAATACAATTAAAATCGTTCAACAACTGGGTCGCACTGTAAACTGTCCTGTGAATGAGACCGACATCGCTCACTGCACGAGGGTGGCTAAAATTAACCCAAAGAGTCCTAGACCACGCATCATTCTTGTAAAATTGACTCATCCACGTCTCAGAGACTCGTTATTGGCTGCAACAATTAAATACAACAAGAGCAACCCTAAAAACAAATTAAACTCGAGCCATTTGGGAATAACCGGCGAAGACAGTTCTGCAATATTTGTCGTGAAAAACTTATCACCGGAAAACAAGGCACTACACGCAGCGACCCGTACTAGAGCCAGAGAACTCGGATACATGTTTGTTTGGGTGCGTAATGGACGTATCTTCGTGCGGAAAGACATCACTTCGCCATCAAGACTTGTCAAAAATATAGACTGCATTAGCTCTCTTTAGTTTACGTTTATTATTAGTTTTTCTTTTATTTTAACAACATGTTCTTTATTATCCCGACAAACTCCTTCATTATATTAAAATTTATTACCAGAATATAAGAGGCCCAAGAACCAAGTGTGAAGAATTGCATTTAAATATTTTACAAAACAATTATGATATAATTGTCCTTACTGAGTCGTGGTTTAATGATTCGGTTTTTGACCGAGAACTATTTGATGATAGGTACGATGTTTTTCGGCGTGATCGTAGTTCCACTATATCCTTCCAAACTAAAAAGGAGGGAGGCGGTGTATGTGTAGCGATTAAAAAAAATTTAAGGCAACAAGGAAACTAGGATGGGAGTCAGAATGCGAAGAGCTATGGGTATCATTAATTTTAGGGCATAACTTGTCTAGCATTAGTATATGCACTGTCTATATCCCACCTCCTGTTGGTCAAGATTATTTAAAAATGTTCTTAAATAATCTTACTGGAGTTATCAATAACAAGACACCCAGTAATAGTGTAACACTTTTAATAGGAGATTTTAATTTTCCCTATTTAACTTGGAATCGTACAGATATTTCTGGCATCAGCACTTCAGGGCGATGCAGTGGTACACTGCAAAACATGTTTTTCGATGAAATTGCATTTAACAATCTTAAGCAATGCAACTACGTACCTAATGTTAATAACCGCATCATAGATTTAGTTTTGATTAATAATAATGTTAACAACATAGACATAACTGAAGCTCTGCCCATGATCGAGCTGGATCCACATCATCCAGCACTCGATGTTTGTATTTGTATGGCAAATTGCAAAAACTATATTAAAGATAAACGTCTTCCGTCTCTTCATTTTTCAAAATGTGATTTTAACGCCCTCAATTTGGAACTGTCAAATATAGCATGGTCAGAGATTTGGACTAACATTCCCGAAGTTAATTCCAAAGTTGAAAAATTTTATGATACAGTGTTACCTATAATCAAAAAAAATACGCCAATTCGAAAGTCTCACTGTGGTAGGTACCCAATTTGGTACAGCACGCCACTGATAAAGTGTCTGAAAGAAAAAGCAAAGTTTTTTAAGAAACATAAGAGGTATGGCAACCCTTTGGACAGATTGACGTTTAAACTTCTAAGAGATCGATGCGATTCTGTTATTAAAAGCTGCTTTGCTAGCTTTAAAAAACATGCAGCTGAAAATTTGCGAACAAATCCTAAATACATGTGGTCATATGTCCATAGTATAAAAAAAACGGTAACACTTTACCAGCACAAATGACACTGGGTTCCAAAACCGCCATGGGCGGGCAAGAGGTATGCGATCTGTTTTCAGAGCACTTCCAATCAGTCTATCTTAACAGCAAGTCCACAACTACCTCGGTTACCAATAACGATGTAGATCGTTACGTAAACGATAGTTTGGCTATCGCCTCTTGTGCGATTTCGGAATCTGAGGTACTTACAGCTTTTAAAAAAATGGATAGCAAGAAAGGTCATGGATTGGATGGTCTACCTCCCATTATTCTGAAAAGATGCGCTGACATGCTGACCAAACCACTAGCGCATATTTTCAATGCGTCTCTTAAGGAGGGTATCTTTCCAGATCTGTGTAAAAAGGCGCGCATTAGCCCAATTTATAAAAAAGGTGACCATACTGAAATATCAAATTACAGGCCTGTATCCATACTCCCGGCCCCAGGCAAAGTTCTAGAATCTATAGTACAGAGAAAAATTTACTGGCATGTGAAAGAGCGCCTGCATCCTGAACAACATGGTTTTCTGCCAAAAAATCTACTGCCTCCAATTTAGTGGGATTTGTCAGCGACGTGTCAAAGGAGCTGGACGAAGGTGGTGAGGTCCACAGCATATACACTGACTTTAGCAGGGCCTTTGACCTCATAGACCACGATCTTCTTAAAAAGCGGATCATGCACATGGGCATCCACGGCTCTTTGCTACGTTGGTGTGAGTCCTACCTCAAAAATCGCTCCCAGCTTGTCCAGCTGCACGGATATTCGTCTAGAGCTAAAGAAATCTCCTCAGGCGTCCCCCAAGGATCCCATATTGGTCCGTTATTTTTTTAAATTTTTGTAGACGATCTGGCGAAAATAATAAAATGTAATTTTAAAATGTACACCGATGACCTAAAACTCTACAAGGCAATACGTTCTAGTTTGGATATGGTCTTATTACGGGAAGAACTGGACAAGGTAAACCAATGGTGCTCTCAGAACCTTATGACTCTAAACATCAGCAAATGCTTTTATCTAAATTTAACTAGGAAAAAGCATAAAACTACAGTCGTGTATAAACTAAACAACGAGCCATTAGAAGAAGTGAGCAAAATTCGAGACCTAGGCGTTATCATAGACAGTACATTGAGTTTTAGGGACCATGTCGATGCAGTCACAAAAAAAGCGTCAAAAATGTCTGGGTTTATATCTAGACAGATAAAAGCTTTTAAGGATCCGGGTATTATCCTCCCTGTGTACAACTGTATAGTGCGTAGTATTGTCGAATACGCCAGTCCAGTTTGGAACCCTGGTTATATGGTTCACTCCAACCGAATTGAGAGGATCCAAAAGAGATTCCTCTACCAGCTGTCTTTTGCTAATAACCAGTGCAGAAGTCTTCACTCGTACGAAAGCAGATTGACTTATTATAAAATGGAACAATTATGCAAACGACGAAAGACTTCGGATGTACTTTTTTTGTTTAAGACGATCCGTGGACTGGTCAACTGCCCAGACATTCTTAAGGAAATCGGGTTAGTGATCCCTAGGTCAAGCAGTCGATTGCATACCAGGAAAACATTCATAACCCCACGGTGTAAGACAGTAGCTGGTCAGCATTCACCCCTGTACAGAATGACCACGACTTACAACAGTATTCGATTTTCTTTTGACATCTTCCACGGATCTTTGGCCTCGGCTAAGGCCAGCATAAGGCTGGCAATGAAATAGAATAATTTGTCAATCATTTTTACTTTAGTAATATTTATATTTTTTTAAGATAATTTTCGAACATGTCCACACAATCACTTTAATTAGAATGGACGTTATGTATGTATACTCTCTAAGTTTTGTTAATGTTACTAGGCTACGTTGCATTTCATTTGTGAACCATAATAATAATAAAAAAAAAACTTATTGGCTATGATGGAAGCCGCGAGCATTTGCGAAACTTGAAGAGTATCTGGACTTTAATTTATTAGTTTTATATCTAAATAAAAATAAGTTATAAATACAATGGCTGTTTTCATTAAGTACTACATACAAACTACTCAAATTAATTATTTTAACGACCTCCTTAGCCGAGAGGCGAAGCACCCCGGACTTGGCATCGCCATCTCTGAGGTCCCGGGTGCGATTCCCGGTTGGGTTAATGTAGAAAACCAACTTTAATATTGTCTCGGATCTGGGTGTTGTGGTACCGTCGTTGTTTCTGATTTCTATAACACAAGTGCCTTAGCTACTTCCTTTATATCAGAGCAATGTGCAAGTGATGTTTTCCAATTATACGAAAACATTAAATAAAAACAAGTATCAAGACCAATTTGGTCGACCTATCAGGGTTGCTGCTATGTTAACGACAACAGCGCCCTCATTTATTTTCAACTCTTTTATGTCGCACTGTACCACCCATTCAGATGATGATGATGACATCATTTTTAACTGTGGCAAAGAACGGGCGCAAGAAACACAGCGCACAGAAGCAACGACATTTACAAATAAATAATATATTTATATATGTCGTTACCAGGTCATAAAATACAAAATATTAATTTGAATGTAAATAGTTTAATTAAATATGGTGCTTTATTAATTATAGACAATTAGAAATAGCTGTTGGAGTACTTGGAGAATTTCAGACCCAAGCTGTTTTGTGTTCTGTGTAATCTGACACTTTATATTAAGCTTTTTTATAAAGCTTTTCTTTGAATTTGATTTTTAATTTATCAAGATCTAATTTCTGAATATCATTTGGTACTTTGTTGTATAATCGTACACAAAGATTTTTAAAAGAATTATTTATTTTATGGAGCCTAGTATAAGGTACTGCTAATTTGTTCTTACTTCTAGTGTTTAATTCATGAATATCACTGTTTTTTGAAAACATTTCAATATTTTTATGATCATACATAAATGATTTTCATAAATGTATTGTGATGCAACAGTACTGTCATTATACTTATATCCTTAAATCTCTCTCTGAGAGAGTCACCAGCCTGTAGGTTATAATCTTAGAGCATGTTGGTTGAATGCTCTAAGATTATAATAGATCTTTACCTATGAAATTGCCGTTCTTTAGTACTGGTCATTTCAAATAGAAAAAAGTTTGGAATGGCTTTGTATTCTAAATTCAAATTAATTTTGTTTTAAAAATATGACATTCTTTTTAGAAACTCAGTCTCTTGTTTATTGATTAGCGTTGTATTTGCATTACATTTGAAAATTTTTGTCATAATTGATACTTTAAAATTCGTGTAATTATGGAATATGAGTTCCGTCGTGGCACCAACGCGACACAAATGGCACATAACATTAAAAACGTTTACGGAGAGAACTGTACAAACGAACGCACAACCCGTTATTGGTTTTCCCGATTTCTTTTTGGAAATTTTGACTTGAAAAATGAAGCTCGTGGTCGTCCGGAGACTGGTCAACAATGATGAATTAAAGGCGATTGTGGAAGCTGACGAAACTCAATCTACAGCTGAGCTAGCAACAGCTTTTGATGTTAGCATCAAAATAGTTTTGATTCATTTGCGACAAATAGGCAAGGTAAAAAAACTTGATAGATGGGTGCCCCACGAACATAACGATCGCCAGCGCAACGTACGCGTCGAGACCTGCCTCGCGCTGTTAGATAGGCAAAGAAATGAAGGAATTTTGAACCGAATTGTTACGTGCGACGAAAAATGGATTCTGTTCGACAATCGAAAGCGCTCAGCAAGTTAGTTAGATCCTGGTTCAGCACCAAAGCAATGCCCTAAACCAAAAATGACCCCTAAAAAGGTGATGGTAACTGTTTGGTGGTCTAGTGCACAGACGTATAATAATCCTTAATTTATTTTAAATTATAATATAGCCTATGTCGCCCGGAGATACTGTAGTGTATGCCCTTCCTTACATTACATGTGTTCTTATGCCGGTAACGTGTACTTAGCAGTTAAATATAATACCGAATACGTCTGTGTCTAGTGCGGGTGTAACAACTTTTTACAAAACGGCTTGAGCATTACTGCAGATGTGAACTGTGAAGAACTGGAGACAATGATGGAAAAGCTTGCACATCGGCAACCAGCTTTGGTCAATAGGTCGTCCCCACTGCTCCTCCGCTCCTGCTCCGCGACCCCATACTGCACAACAGACATTCTCCAAGCTGCAAGAGCTGGGGTTTGAAGCTCTCTCTCATCCGCCATACTCACCGGGAGTATTGATGCGAGATCGAGATCGAGAGATCGCTTAAAGCGATAAGACCGCCAAATTGGAACTGTATTTTTAATCGTTTTATTATAATAGTTTTTTATTTTTAATCGCCAATTATTGTTTTTTACTAAGTTCTATGTAAATCTTTGTGGTGTTGCAATTAAAGTGTTGGCTATCTATCTATCTATCTGATGCTGCGACATGTATAAAATAATAATAGGAGATAATTATCAACATCAACATTCTTCCCGAGAGCAACGATTCCGCTGCTCAGGAATACCTAAACCTATGCTCCTTTCATGGCTTACTTGCCGGGCACATGCTTCCTACACACCAAAGCGGTTCTTGTTTAGATCATGTCATGCTTATATCTAATTTTCCATCAATAGCACTAGTTACTTACTCTACAATCACCGATCACAGAGCTGCCCTAGTAACCTTAAACTGTAAGTTACTAAAACAAAATCGCACGCATACAATTTCTAAAATAAATGTAAACAAACTTGAAGTAGATTTATGCAAAATTGACTTTAGTCCAGTTTTCAATTCTGATGACGCCGATGTTTGCATGTCCTACATAATAAGCAATGTTCAACAAGCTAAGAAATACAATGCACATACGTTTAAGAAAGAAAAATTACAATATTAAGCCTTGGATCACACCGGGAATTATTCGCTGCATGTGGCATAAAGACAAGCTACATGTAATGGCTAAATCTTACCCAGTTAATTTAATTTTACAATCATCGTATAAAAGATACCGAAACTTTCGTAATGCCCTCCTTACAAAGGTCAAAAGTAGTTACGAAAGTAAGGAACTGGAAAAGACTAAAACTAACAATAAAAAGATACGGAAGTGTATGAAAAATGTAACTCATTTCTGAAAACAATAAGAGTCACCTTCAGAATTATAACAGGTGTATTCATAATTGCTGGCTTATGCAAACAGTACAAATGGTTTTTTCGTCAACGTAGGAAAAAATTTAGCAGAAAAAGTTCCGAATAAGTATTATATGTCACGGTCACCATTAAATTACTCTCAATTAACCTGCAACAATAATTTAAAATCATTCGTAATGTTAGACACTGATTAAGCAGAGGTAGAAATAATCATCCAGAGCCTAAAAGACGACTCAGCGGTTAGATGGGATAACATATCAAATAAAATACTGAAATATTTTATGCACATCATTATCTCACCACTTACTTAAATTTTTCGAAAAAGCTTGGAATTTTTCCCAAATGTCTGAAGAAAGTTGTCGTTATTCCAGTATTCAAATCTCGTAGTAAAGATCAAAATAACTAATTATAGACCTATTTCGTTACTGCCTGCGATATCTAAAAAATAAAAGACTTGTCTAAATATCTCGAGCGACAATCCTTATTATCAAGCAGTGAATTTGGTTTTAGGGCAAAACTATCAACCGCTGACGCTGTGCACCAACTCACTGACTACCTATTTAGTACAGGAACTTTACACAGAAAAAGGACAGTGGAAATTTTCCTGGACCTCGCAAAAGCTTTCGACACAGTTTCTATACCTATTCTGTTGCAAAAGCTTGAATACTTAGGCGTAAGAGGCACCCAGCTTAAACTATATGCAGATTATCTTCATGCTTAAAAATAGGCAGTTTACTTAGCTATAATTTGAAAAATACTTTATTTGGAGTTTGTCAAGGATGTATTTTAGGCCCTACACTATTTTTAGTATATAATCAAATCAAAAATAATGACCTCTGTTATCTGACATTAATAGGTGGCAAAATCATATCATACGCTGATGACACTGCTCTGCTGTTTTCTACTAGCTCTGATGAAGATGTCTATGAATATGCCCAACAAGGCTTCAATGTTGTTAATAACTGGGTCCAGCAACATCTGGCTGAAATTCCCGAGAGTAAAAATTGCGTGGTATCGATAAAATTGGTAGTAAAAATATAGTTATATTGTTCTAACATTTTTTTCTGGTTAGGTGTAATAGTAATCTATGTGTAGAACTAAATACTTTAGTAATGGGATTAATATGTACTCCAGAAAAAAATATATTAAACCTCGAAATCTTTCATTGCCATGTTTGTCCACACGTCACCTTTATGTGAATTACCTATACCTTATCGATAAAAAAGTACTTTTTATTTATATTAAAACCTATTTTTGTTTGATACGTGAATAGTTAAAGTATTGTTACGGAGTATATATATTCAAATATTAAAACTATACAACGAATGGTTAATAAAAATTCATTTGTCCCAGAACTACCTTTCATAGCCGTGTCCTAAACATGTTTAACTTAATTATCTCTAATTTTATTAGTTGAAGTTAATCCAGCCCTAGCTTCGCGGGCCTACGTACCTAGTCTATGTGGACACAGTATGTACATACTGTGCTATCCCCAATTACCTAACGACATATAGAGACGCCTACCTAACCTACAGTAAGTTTTCGACCAGCGTCCGTCCCCTCGTCAGTCTAGACAAATTCCACTCTCAAAAGACAATCTCCACCTGGTCTTAGATCGGCTTTCGCCCTATCTTTACCATGGTAAAGATAGGGCGCATCCGGTTGGTTCCGGCCTTACCGTCATCAAGTTATGGAAATTGCCCCGAGAAGGAAACTGCCCTCCTCTGACGAGGCTCCAAACACTACCCGAAATCGCCCTACGTTCTGTCAAACTAGCAATCCCTACTTGTTATACCTTTGCAATCTAGGCCCAAGCCACATTAAACTTAATTGTGTGGGTGAGTCGTGTGAGTCGCACTGCCCCTGAAAGCAATTGACCCCTAAGCGAACTATCAGTCAGGCCAGTAAACCCAGTGTATATAACCTAACACTACACTGTGTGTTCGAAGGTAGACTCGAAATTGGACTGGGTCATACGTGTCTACCTCCAGCTAAATGGTGTCTGACCTATCTTCGATTTTCACTAAGGAGACAACTTGCCTCTCCTCTGTTACTCTCTCGAATATAGGGTATTCTTTAGCTTTGTAATAGATAACGCTGGCATTATCGAATACAAACAAATGTCCCTGGTTTCCCAGTTGAAAGATATATAGCTTCGTTGCCACCGTTACGCGTATCCGCTATATAACCCGAAATACTTCATTTCGTTAACAGATTTGAGTTGCGACAGCAATAATTTTACTTTAATAATCACTTTCAATTTCACAAACAATCTTAGTTAATATCGCAGCTCGAATATAACTTAGCGCGCTTCAGACGCTAGGACGCTTATTTTTCCCGCGTATGAGATAGTTACCGCCACTCGTAATTGGACCGTTCGTCCGACGACCTTGTATTGAATGCCCCTGGTTTTACTCACCGCGACGCCAAAGCGTCTCCAATTTTTCGCCTTTCTCTCGCTCGCCCGACTTCCGCCCGCGCTAATCATCTGACTTTCCCTCACCCAATCACTAGCCCGATCGCCTACTTGCCTCTACTTCACATTCGCTATCATTTGTTACATGCCCAACTTCACGACCTTACGCGTGGACACAAAATTTCCTCTTTCTTTCTATCTTTCAATCTCAACTTCCACCCGCGCATGACCGACTTTCCCGCGTAAATTCTATATTCTATTCTATTCTATTCTATTCTATTCTATTCTAATAAAGCCGTATTTAGTAAAATTATAAAAGTTATGCATTCAGATTATAGATGGCGCCTGGTTGTATGTGAAACGATTTTACCGACCTAGTCCCGTCTCCGCGAAACTCAAGTAAATAAACGCACGGTAGACGGCGCCTATCTCGCGAGGGACGCGCAGAACAATCCCCGCGAAGTTCAAATAATTAAAGCCAATTGACAGCGTCTATTTCGCAAGCGACGCACGGAACAATCCCCGCGAAATTCAAATAAAGAAAGCCAGTGGTCTATTGACTAATTCTTATAACTTTTAAACATAAAGCTACTCGTCTACATGGCAATTATTTTAAACTAGTTTATTTTCCCCTTTTATGCTAATCACAATAATGGTGCAACGCATTAATATTGATTTTAGTGCAACACTCATGTATTCTTTATTAACGGACAGATACCATTCATTCTGTACCGTTACACGCCTAGGCGGCCTTCCTGAAAGGCGCGCCGGCCGAACGTACTTAAATTGCGGAGTGACACCCCCCTGGTCTTACTAAATAAACAGTCATTATAACTTCCTAACTGCAATCGTATCTTTTACTCGTTGGGCGAACCATATGGTTTTGCATGCGACTTTGCCAAGGTTACTCGTCGGCAGCTCTGAGCAGAGGGTTTTATAAGGTTTTTTATATTTAAAAAGTGTGTGGTTATAGAATTAAAATAATTAATGAAGAGTGACTTAAACAAAAGCAAAATTAAATAAAGATGAAAGAAGAAAAATTAAAGTAAATGAATAAAAAAAAACCGGGCAAGTGCGAGTCGGACTCGCCCATGAAGGGTTCCGTAGCAGAGAGTAACAACATAAAAAAGTTCTTGTAGTTCGTTGTAACTTTGATCGATGTTTTAATAGAGTGTATTTTTTAAAAATTTATTAATTTATGACGTATTAAAAAAAAGTGAAAGTTGCATGGTAATGTACATCATATATTTTTTTTAGTTTTATCATTCTCTTATTTTAGAAGTTACAGGGGGGGGGGGACACACACACACACACATTTTACCACTTTGGAAGTGTCTCTCGCGCAAACTATTTAGTTTAGAAAAAATGATATTAGAAACCTCAATATCATTTTTGAAGACTTACCCATAGATACCCCACAGAAGTATCCCAGAAGAAGGTTAGATGAAAAAAAAACATTTTGAGTTTTAGTACTAATTATGGGGAACCCCCAAAATTTATTGTTTTTTTTCTATTTTTGTGTGAAAATCTTAATGCGGTTCACAGAATACATTTACTTACCAAGTTTCAACAGTACTGTTCCTATACTTTCGGAAAAAAAGTGGCTTTGACATACGGACGGAAAGACAGACATGACGAATCCATAAGGGTTCCGTATTTTGCCATTTGGCTACGGAACCCTTACAATAATGAGAGATAACAAAATAAATGTATTACTAAAGGCAATGATATTATTTTCGTCATAAAATAACATACATAAAAATAATCAAGACTGTTTGGTTAATTACAGACAGAGGCAAAGAGGACCGCAGAAACAGTCCACACACCAAATCGCAACTGCTCGTGTTCAGCGTAATAGGTGGTGAGCCCATCGCCGCTCTATGCTGTTGGATGTATGAGCAGTATTTAGTGCGTTAGTCGCCTTTTACGACACTCAAGGGAAGAGAGGGGTTGGGTTTCTTTCAGTGAGCCGCTACACTTAAGGCAGAATAAAATACTAAGTGCCAAATAAGAATAATTATTAAAAATTATCTATTATTCGTAAAAAACATAAATAAATAAAAAACAGCAGTAAGGTACTTCTTGGCTGAAAATGTGTAGGATCAGCCAATCTGCTGGCTGTGAACATGATTGACGATGGCACTTAGAGCAGGTGCCGGAAGTAGATGCAGGACACAGCCGGGAGAATATCCTCTTATGTGCTACGGCCATTTTGGAAATTTATAGGCTCATGTATCACTACTTCCTTAATAGTACTTCCGGTCTATTTCAGATTACTCATTAAAATGACGATTTCCTTGAAGTTTTGTATGGAGACTACTTATATAAAAAAACTTATTTCATTGGAATCATTTTTAAATAAGAATAAAGCATAGTTTTACATCAGCCTATAAACGTCCCACCGCTGGGCTCAGGCCTTCTCACATGGACATCATCACATGGGGAGTTTAGGACATAACCCACCACGCTGGCCCAATGCGGGCTGGTGGGTTATAACGACTCTCATATTTAGACTACAACCGGGATCAACCGCTTTACGTGCCTTCCGGAGCACGGAGGAGCTCGAGATGTTTTTATTTTGGTCACCTATCCAGCGCAGCGGCCCGGCATTTCGAAAGTTGCTTAGCAGGCACGATCGCAAACACGCTAGCCACTGCGCCATCGAGCTCCTCATACTTTTTTTTTTTTATACTAAGCCCGGCAAATGACCCCTCTCCACCTGATGTTAAGTGGAAATGAGGTCCAGGCGCGAGGACAACTGGTGCAGCGTAAGAGACGTAGCATCAGTCATCCTCACTCTACCGGCCCACAAACTGCTTCTTCACGCCTCGTTTGAAGGACCCTTTGTCATAGGTAGGAGGGAATACGTGTGCTGGTAGACTATTCCATCTTTTGGAAGTGCGGCAAAGAAACGAGTCACCAAATTTCTTAGTGCGTGATGGAATGTTAGAGACTGTAAATTGGTGACTCCGGAGAGCAGCACGCGTACTCCTATGGAGGAAGGGAGAAGGAGGGATGAGGTCAAAGAGTTCTTCAGAGCACTTGCCATGGTATAAACGGTAAAAGACGCTGAGTGACGCAATATCTCTACGCAATTGCAAAGGCTCGAGAGTTTTAGTGACCTCCGCATTGCCGATAATGCGCACAGCGCGGCGCTACAATCAGTCCAAGGCATCGAGAAGGTACTTTGCGGAGCCGTCCCAAAGGTGAGAGCAATACTCCACGCAAGACCGCACCTGTGTCTTGTATAATAGACACAACTGATCAGGCGTGAAGAATCGCCGCACCTTGTTCAGGACACCGAGTTTACGTGAGGCATTTTTAATCACGGTTTCGATGTAGTCCTTTTGGTTCAGATCGCAGCGGATATCCATACCGAGCATGTTAATACTGCTCTGCAGGCCTAGAGATGTACCCTGAAGAGAGGGAAGGGGAAGGAATGGCGACTTTTTCGCTGTGAACGCGCACACCTGTGTTTTCTTGGCATTGAACTCTACCAGATTATCGGAGCCCCATTTAGAAATAAGGTCCAACACCCGATCGAGCTCAATGACATGATTTGCTCGCTTCATTTCGGTGTCTACCCGCCCAGCCGTTGGGTGCCCGTTATATCCCCCATGCACTGTGCTATCATCTGCATAGCAATGAATGTTTCCAAGAGGAAGCATGTCATTGATATGCAGAAGGAACAGCGTGGGGGATAGAACGGAGCCTTGAGGAACACCAGCGTTCACTGACATGAACCGCGAAGCGCATCCATCCGAAAGGACACGAATTCTACGCTCATGCAGAAAGCCGGCAATCCAGGTACAGAACTGAGCGGACAAACCGTATGCCGGGAGCTTGGAGAGAAGAGCTTTGTGCCAGACCCGATCAAAAGCCTTGGCTATGTCAAGGCTAACTGCCAGTGACTCGCCACGCTTGTCAATAGCCTCACCCCAGAGATGTGTGACGTACGCTAGAAGATCACCCGTTGACCGTTTTGGCCGAAATCCATATTGACGATCGTAAATTAGGGAGTGATCTTCTAGGTATAGAATAAGCTGTTTGTTCAATATTCGTTCTAGGATCTTACACAACACTGAAGTTACGGCTATAGGGCGGTAATTAGTCGGATCTGACTGATCTCCTTTTTTAGGGATCGGTTGCACATTAGCTTCTCTCCAAGATTCCGGCACACAACCCGAAGAAAGCGAGAGACGGTACAGACGCGTTAACACAGGGGACAACTCCGCTGCACACATTTTCAGGACTATTGCTGGGATGCCATCAGGACCGTTAGCTTTCCGTAAGCTTTATTATAATAATATATATATGTAGTAAAAATATAAATTAAACAAGGTAATTTCCATGGGTTTTACGTAACTTCCTTGGTGTTTTAATAATATATATATATATATATATGTATTTTTAAAAATTAATACAACTATAATAATTTAAAAAAATAATAATTTTACCAATTGACAAGGACAATTGAAAGTGGTTCAAAAAATATGAAATGTGGCCTCAAAATAAACATAATCCAGACAGTTTAATATTCATACACTTTTATTTACTTACTTTAATATTACAGCTGCGTTATTAACTACATACATATACATGCATACAGGGTTATTCAGAGACTAGGCAACAAGGACAGCAAAAGCAGTCCTCTACCATAGTCCACTTTTCAACAAATAGCGAATGCACATGTGCTCAGCGTTACTGTTGGAGGTATGTGCAGTTTTTAGTCCGTTAGTCGCCTTTTACGACACCCAAGGGAAGAGAGGGGGTGGTAGTATTCTTTCACCGCTACGAGACAAGGTTGTATTTTTTTTTTATTGTGGCACGCCATAATGGCTTCACTCTGCCTGATGAAAAGCAGCCAGTGAAGCCCAAGAAGTGAAAGCGTTCATCACAACGCTACCACGCTATGCCGAACGCTCACACTATGGTGGCCTGCATAAATGCTTTTTCACGTCTCGCTTAAATAACCCGGGAGAGAAAGAGGAAGGAAACACGTGTGCGGGAAGCGCATTCCACATACGGGCAGTTCGGCAAAAGAACGATTGTCCAAACTTTTTAGTACGTGTCTTGATGGTCAGCACGGTATGAGGGTGGCTTCTAAGACCTGCACGCGTCGATCTGGAAAGGAAAGGAGAGGGAGGGATGAGGTCAAAGAGCTCCTCAGAGCATTCACCGTGCTAAAAACGGTAGAAAGCACTAAGGGAAGCAATGTCCCTACGTAGCTGTAACGGCTCCAGACTGGTCGTAACGTCATCGTTACCGATAATACGGACAGCACGTCTTTGCAACCTGTCAAGAGCAAGTACTTGGCGGATCCGTCCCAAAGATGAAAGGAATACTCCACACAGGAGCGCACCTGAGTCTTATACAAAAGACAACGTTGCTCCGGCGTGAAGAACCGCTTCACCTTGTTCAGGATTCCGAGTTTACGTGAGGCTGTGGTTATAATGCTCTCAATATAGCTCTTCGAGTTGAGGTCGCTGTGTATGTCCATACCTAGGAGACTAAGACCAGTCTGGAGGGGTAATAGGTTGTTCTGGAAGGAGGGTTGGGGGAGAAATGCGGACTTTTTGGCAGTGACAGCGCAGACCTGTGTTTTTTTGGCATTGAACTGGACCAGGTTATCAGAGCCCCATTTATAAATGCGATCTAACTCCTCGTCCAGCTCAATGACAAACTTCCGTCTCGACTCCACTACATCGGCCTGTTTTGCCGCAGGGTGACCCAAATAACGCCGATGTACTGTACTGTCGTCTGCATAGCAATGAATGTTACCCAAGGATAACATATCATTGATATGCAGAAGGAACAGCGTGGGCGATGTTATAGAACCCTGCGGCACTCCGGCGTTCACTTACAGAAACTGTGAGGCACTGCTTTCGCAGAGTACGCAAATGCTGCGCTCATGCAGGAACCCGGCGACCCAATTGCATAGGCGAGGTGGCAAGACGTATGACGAAAGCTTGGAGAGAAGCGAACGATGCCAAACTCGATCGAAAGCCTTGGAGATGTCCAGGCTAACAGCCAGTGATTCTTTGTGCTTGTCCATTGCTTCACCCCACAGGTGTGTTATGAACGCGAGGAGATCACCCGTTGATCGTTTCGGTCTGAACCCGTATTGTCGATCATGAATCAGGGAGTGATCTTCTAGGTAGCGAATGAGTAGCCTGTTTATGATTCGCTCAACTGTATGAATATAGACAGCAAATTATAGGTTACCTTCGCACTCTTATGTACTACCTTTATTTCTTCAAGATGTTTGGACTCCTAATTTACGACGACGACGAATTGTTTGACGATCTCCGTGGTCGAGTCGTTAGCACGCTGGTTCTGGCGTCGGTCGCGTAGCCATCTTTGAAGTCCCCGGTTGGATTGCCGGTCGTATCAATTAAGAAATAACTGATTTTCTTAATTGATTTCGTGTCTGGGTGTTTCTTATTTCTAAAGTATGTTGATCCGTTATATAACCAATAAAAACAAGATTCAAAAGAAGCAATAACTGGGGCTAGATAATTGGTGTTAGAGTGGAAGAAAAAGTTATTTGTTATTTAATTTAAGTACTTATTTAATTAAACAGAGTGCTCATTTTGATTTAGGGAAATTTTAAACAACGATTCCTTACCTTAAAATAATGGGTTTGATTTAAGAAAGTTTTCTATTGATCGCGTAATACACTAGATATTATATTTCCTAAGGTAAATTTGACACTTTGTGTTCTCAGTGTTTCCATTTAACTCAACTAGGGATGTAACCGTGTCCGTTTTGTGGGTGGGCATATATTCACGATGTATTGTAGTTAGTATCTTAAAGTCAGTCCGAGCCACACCGAGTCCATTGCAATAATTTAATTATTTAGGATGAAATCGGAAAAAAGCGAAAATGCAAGAATCAGAATAATATTTTTCTCATGTCATTAATTAGGCGGTCTGACTTACTACCACAATTTTCCCTAAATCATAAAGAGCACGTTGTATTTATTGAATGTTACTAAGCGGGGAAATCAGCTTACATACCGCTTGATGAACC
The DNA here is from genome assembly GCA_963921215.1 of Scoparia ambigualis. Taxonomy (NCBI): domain Eukaryota; kingdom Metazoa; phylum Arthropoda; class Insecta; order Lepidoptera; family Crambidae; genus Scoparia; species Scoparia ambigualis. Next base: position 37,441,538 of record OY992506.1, on the reverse strand, counting down.
GAGTACAATTCAACCCGGAAAGCAGCTTTAAAAAAACAGTACTGCTTAGCGGCAGATATGCATCCGGTCAGATTCTGGGCAGAATCCGGGGGTTAGTAATGCCTTGCTTACAAACGTTAGTACGCGGCTTCTCGTCTGCCTCCTTGTCTATATTAATAAAAATCAATTGCTGAAATGTCTGTATACGGATCACTTTCTAGAGCAGCTACCAGCTAGCTTACCTATTTGAATAACTCTTTTTGTTGGGTTTGTATTTGTCTGGACAAGGTTTGTATGAAAGAACATTTTTTTTAATTCGTCAAAGGGTACGGGGACCACGCGGACGAGGAGTGGTTCTTCGGAAATGTGTTCTTCGTGTAATTTCCATGGTACTTTTGAAATCGCTAAATTATAGTAAATTACATAAACGTTTTGAAAGCGTATGCAAATTTAAATAAAATATAAAGATTCGACACGAAGCGAATCTATAGTTATGCTAAAAAAATATAAAGAATTTGTGGACCACGGAAATTACCCAGCATATAAAATGTTGCTAAACACCATGTTATATATATGAGATTTATCTCAAATAAAGGTTAGTCAGAACTACATGCATTAAAACGATATTTAGAAAAAAATAGTAGCTTTATTTATAAACTTACAAAAGATATTCAAAGTAGGAACATGGAGGTAATAATAATGTTAATAATTAACAAATTTCTTATTATTAAATGATCCCATGACATTAAGCATGTGGATTAACATAATTATAAAAATAACAAATGTTTGGTAAAAAGTAACAATATAAATGAAACAAGGTAATTTCCATGGGTTTTACGTAATTTCCATGGGTTTTACGTAATTTCCATGGTGTTTTATACACGGAAATTACACCATGGAAATCACTAAAAACATATATTTTGAAATTTCTCGGCATTGAAATGATATAACCTGCTAGTTTGTTGCTGGTTAGCTACATCTGGAAATTAGGTATTACACTTTAAAACCCGTTTACCAAAAATAGTACAATTATATTGCAAAAATATGACATGGTAATGGCTGAAAACTGCGAACCAAAAATTTTAAAATTTTAAAAGTGTAGAATTTACTCGGAACCGAAAGCGCGGGGAAACTGCGTTACGGCCACTTACCTGCAAACTGCGGCTGTAACTGACGATTCGCAAACACTAATCACGATTCATCTATGCCTAGCCAATCCAGTGCAGTGCCCCTCGCAAGAAGCGCAGCGAAAATTTTGTCAGGCGTGTTACGTACTTACTTATAAATCAAAATTTCCCGTCCGATGGGATTTAAAATTTTGTCATTTATAAAATGATTTGTCTATTTTAGATTTGTGTACGAATCTAATTATAAACGTGGGTAATTTGGAAAATATCCGCGAATGCTCAAAAGACGGCAAATGTGCTATGCGTGAAAAACGTGCAACATTACCGGATTTAAGGTCCTTAGGGTAAGTTACTCCGATGTACGTGGTTTTTAAATAATGAAAGCTATATAACACTCCTGCATATCTATAACACATGTCTCAATAAAGAAATGTTTCCTGATGAATGGAAGCTGACCAGAGTGGTGCCGGTGCCAAAGGGTCGAGAAGGAGAGAATGCAGTTGACTATAAGGCCGGTTGCTATTTTATGTACACCAGTTAAGGTGTTCGAATCTGCAATTTATCACTCTGTTTACTCGCAGGTTAGTGCCCAATTATCGGACGCACAACATGGTTTTGTCCTGCGCGTAGTACCACGAGCAATCTGCTACAGTTGATGATGCAATTAGTACCCGCATTAGATTCTGGGGCTCAGGTCGATGTCGCATATTTTGATTTTCGGAGGGCTTTCGATACTGTCGATAATGACGTATTGCTTAGGAAACTGGCTCTATCGGGTTTTACGCCGAAAACGCTCTCTTTCTTCGCCAGTTACTTAAGAAACAGACGCCAATATGTAGACTGGGGTGGGCAACAATCTGAACCATACTTCACTAGGTCAGGGGTCAGTCAAGGAAGCAATTTAGGACCATTAGAATTTAATTTAATGATAAATGATTTACCTGACGTCTTTTTGGAATCAACTTGCCTCCTTTTTGCGGATGACCTGAAATTGGTACTGGAAATTAGAAGCCAGGCGGACTGCGAAAGGCTGCAAGCGATAGCAATGAATGTTACCCAAGGATAACATATCATTGATATGCAGAAGGAACAGCGTGGGCGATGTTATAGAACCCTGCGGCACTCCGGCGTTCACTTACAGAAACTGTGAGGCACTGCTTTCGCAGAGTACGCAAATGCTGCGCTCATGCAGGAACCCGGCGACCCAATTGCATAGGCGAGGTGGCAAGACGTATGACGAAAGCTTGGAGAGAAGCGAACGATGCCAAACTCGATCGAAAGCCTTGGAGATGTCCAGGCTAACAGCCAGTGATTCTTTGTGCTTGTCCATTGCTTCACCCCACAGGTGTGTTATGAACGCGAGGAGATCACCCGTTGATCGTTTCGGTCTGAACCCGTATTGTCGATCATGAATCAGGGAGTGATCTTCTAGGTAGCGAATGAGTAGCCTGTTTATGATTCGCTCAACTGTATGAATATAGACAGCAAATTATAGGTTACCTTCGCACTCTTATGTACTACCTTTATTTCTTCAAGATGTTTGGACTCCTAATTTACGACGACGACGAATTGTTTGACGATCTCCGTGGTCGAGTCGTTAGCACGCTGGTTCTGGCGTCGGTCGCGTAGCCATCTTTGAAGTCCCCGGTTGGATTGCCGGTCGTATCAATTAAGAAATAACTGATTTTCTTAATTGATTTCGTGTCTGGGTGTTTCTTATTTCTAAAGTATGTTGATCCGTTATATAACCAATAAAAACAAGATTCAAAAGAAGCAATAACTGGGGCTAGATAATTGGTGTTAGAGTGGAAGAAAAAGTTATTTGTTATTTAATTTAAGTACTTATTTAATTAAACAGAGTGCTCATTTTGATTTAGGGAAATTTTAAACAACGATTCCTTACCTTAAAATAATGGGTTTGATTTAAGAAAGTTTTCTATTGATCGCGTAATACACTAGATATTATATTTCCTAAGGTAAATTTGACACTTTGTGTTCTCAGTGTTTCCATTTAACTCAACTAGGGATGTAACCGTGTCCGTTTTGTGGGTGGGCATATATTCACGATGTATTGTAGTTAGTATCTTAAAGTCAGTCCGAGCCACACCGAGTCCATTGCAATAATTTAATTATTTAGGATGAAATCGGAAAAAAGCGAAAATGCAAGAATCAGAATAATATTTTTCTCATGTCATTAATTAGGCGGTCTGACTTACTACCACAATTTTCCCTAAATCATAAAGAGCACGTTGTATTTATTGAATGTTACTAAGCGGGGAAATCAGCTTACATACCGCTTGATGAACCGAGTACAATTCAACCCGGAAAGCAGCTTTAAAAAAACAGTACTGCTTAGCGGCAGATATGCATCCGGTCAGATTCTGGGCAGAATCCGGGGGTTAGTAATGCCTTGCTTACAAACGTTAGTACGCGGCTTCTCGTCTGCCTCCTTGTCTATATTAATAAAAATCAATTGCTGAAATGTCTGTATACGGATCACTTTCTAGAGCAGCTACCAGCTAGCTTACCTATTTGAATAACTCTTTTTGTTGGGTTTGTATTTGTCTGGACAAGGTTTGTATGAAAGAACATTTTTTTTAATTCGTCAAAGGGTACGGGGACCACGCGGACGAGGAGTGGTTCTTCGGAAATGTGTTCTTCGTGTAATTTCCATGGTACTTTTGAAATCGCTAAATTATAGTAAATTACATAAACGTTTTGAAAGCGTATGCAAATTTAAATAAAATATAAAGATTCGACACGAAGCGAATCTATAGTTATGCTAAAAAAATATAAAGAATTTGTGGACCACGGAAATTACCCAGCATATAAAATGTTGCTAAACACCATGTTATATATATGAGATTTATCTCAAATAAAGGTTAGTCAGAACTACATGCATTAAAACGATATTTAGAAAAAAATAGTAGCTTTATTTATAAACTTACAAAAGATATTCAAAGTAGGAACATGGAGGTAATAATAATGTTAATAATTAACAAATTTCTTATTATTAAATGATCCCATGACATTAAGCATGTGGATTAACATAATTATAAAAATAACAAATGTTTGGTAAAAAGTAACAATATAAATGAAACAAGGTAATTTCCATGGGTTTTACGTAATTTCCATGGGTTTTACGTAATTTCCATGGTGTTTTATACACGGAAATTACACCATGGAAATCACTAAAAACATATATTTTGAAATTTCTCGGCATTGAAATGATATAACCTGCTAGTTTGTTGCTGGTTAGCTACATCTGGAAATTAGGTATTACACTTTAAAACCCGTTTACCAAAAATAGTACAATTATATTGCAAAAATATGACATGGTAATGGCTGAAAACTGCGAACCAAAAATTTTAAAATTTTAAAAGTGTAGAATTTACTCGGAACCGAAAGCGCGGGGAAACTGCGTTACGGCCACTTACCTGCAAACTGCGGCTGTAACTGACGATTCGCAAACACTAATCACGATTCATCTATGCCTAGCCAATCCAGTGCAGTGCCCCTCGCAAGAAGCGCAGCGAAAATTTTGTCAGGCGTGTTACGTACTTACTTATAAATCAAAATTTCCCGTCCGATGGGATTTAAAATTTTGTCATTTATAAAATGATTTGTCTATTTTAGATTTGTGTACGAATCTAATTATAAACGTGGGTAATTTGGAAAATATCCGCGAATGCTCAAAAGACGGCAAATGTGCTATGCGTGAAAAACGTGCAACATTACCGGATTTAAGGTCCTTAGGGTAAGTTACTCCGATGTACGTGGTTTTTAAATAATGAAAGCTATATAACACGATGCATATGGAATGTATAAACAATGTAATAGGTAGTAGATTTATTCATAAATAATTTGTTAATAAAGGGTATATGAGTGTGTTACGGTCAAAAATTGCTATCCCAAGAACCACCCATTTATTGAATGTTACTTACTAAGCGGGGAAATCAGCTTACAGACCGCTTGATAAACCGAGTACACTTTAACCCGGAGAGCAGCTTTATGAAACAGTACTGCTTAGCGGCAGATATAGGCCATCCAGTCAAAATCTGAGCAGAATACGGGGATAAGTAATGCCTTGCTTACAAACGTTAGGCTTCTCGTCTGCCTCCTTGTCTATATTGACGACCTCCTTGGTCGAGTGGTTTGTACACCGGTTTTCATGTTGTCGATAGGCAACCAAGTCATTAATTTATCTAGGAAAATAGAAGTACTTGAGAAAAAAGTTGATAAAATGACACTTACTATTAAGGCGAAGACCGGTGAGCAAACTAAAGCTAACGTTCAAACTTTACCTGAGTGCCAATTTACAAGTGGTGGGGTAGCTACCCGTTCTGAGTACCGTACGATTAGCGTTGCAAGCCAGTTACCATCCGTTAAAGCCGGAGCTGTCCACAAGAAGGCCAATTCATTGTCCAACCTACCTGATCCACAGCAAAGAGTCTCGTTGAACGAAAATATCCGGAACTCTGAAGAAACAGGTGAATGGACTGAAGTGAAAAGAAATCCTCAGCGAACTTCAACTACTTTGGTTTTACGTGGGACGGCGGCTCCAGGAGCTACAGCGCTCGAAGCGTCCGAAAGATGGAAATACCTTCATCTGTTCTACGTCAAACAGGGTACAGGGGCTGACCAGGTAATTGGCCATCTTAAGGGTGTTTGCGGGGAGGCGGTATGTACGGTCGAAGTACTTAAAGCACGCGGCAATTATGCGTCCTTTAAAATTGGAGCTCCGTTAAGATTAGTGGAAGCGGTTCTAGACCCCAAAAACTGGGCGGCTGACATATGCATCAAGCCATGGCGACAGAACTTTCGGAAGAGTCGAGAAGCAGACAAAACTAAACAATCCTAATCACGACATTTGTTGTTATAACGATGTCGATGCGGCCCCCATTGACATAACACTAAACCAAAGAAAGGCATATAGGATAATAGAAATATATTACCAAAATGTTAGAGGATTGAGAACAAAAACAACGAGTTTTCTATCATTTATTCAGGCATCGGGATCTGATCTGTTTGCTATCACGGAAACTGGGTGTAATGCATCGATTAATGACGCGGAGCTCGTCCCGCCGGGATATCGTTTACTACGCTGTGACCGGGCAGATGGTCGCAAACAAGGAGGTGTGTGTCTAATCACCACTCCTCAGTACGAATTGCGGCAGGTACCAACACCAGACTTAGACGCTCATTCCTTTGAAATGGTTTTGGCATCAGTACTTTTAAGAGATAGATTTTTGTTTGCTTGTTGTGTTGTATACATACCGCCGCAGGCTAACATCAATGAATATATGACTATGTTTAGTCTTATCGAAAAATTATGTATAAAGTATAGAAATAATGTTATAGTTTTAGGAGATTTTAATTTACATTCCGCTAATATAGAGATCTGTAACTACTATGAATACTTGTTGTCATTTTGTGAGTTTAGTCAGTGCAATGGAGTACCGAATTGTAATGAGAGACAGTTGGATTTAGTTTTATGTGGGGATGGAGTATGCGGCGCATTGTCGGTTAAGGAAGCCGAGGGATTGCAACCGGTAGATAAGTACCATCCGCCACTCGCGGTCAGAGTGTTGGCGATTGAACCCGGCATACAAATAGGTAGAGGAGACCAATTGCTTCCTCCGCAACAGAAGCAATGGAATTTTAGGAAAGCCAACTTTCACCTTCTGTATAGTTATTTTAATGACATAGATTGGAGTGAGTTATATTTAATTTCTAATCCTAACGAAGCAGTGAGTTATTTTTATTCTAAAATTATCAATGCTATACAATATTGCGTTCCAAGTAAAAAACCAGTGACCTCGGAGTCGAGATATAACTATCCGGAGTGGTACACAGCAGACATCATAGCTGATATTAAGTTGAAGTACAAGATGCACAAGAGGTATAAAAAGAGTAATTCGAAATCGGACTATAAAAAGTTTTCACAGTGTAGAGCGAGAGTTAGGAGAGAGCTAGAAATAGCTCACAATCTACATAGGGATCAAGTGCAGAATAACCTAGCAAAGGACCCGAAATCATTTTGGCATTTTGTTAAAACAAAGAGAGGGAGTGTGAACAGAAAAAAATTAATGAAAGACGGTCGCGTGCTATCTGACATCGAATGTGCAAGGGAATTTGCTGATTATTTCTGTTCTATGTACAACCCGGAGGCAGCAGCGTTGCATGTGACTGCGGCGAGCGCTGCGGCTCCGGCTAGCGCGGCGCGAGTGCAGGTGCATGCACTGTCACTGGCTGACGTTAAACTTGCTTTGGCAAAGCTCAAGCCCAAGCAATCCTCGGGGCCCGACGGTATTCCGCCTTTTATATTCAGAGATTGTCACAAGGTATTAGCAGCACCACTCCTGCATATCTATAACACATGTCTCAATAAAGAAATGTTTCCTGATGAATGGAAGCTGACCAGAGTGGTGCCGGTGCCAAAGGGTCGAGAAGGAGAGAATGCAGTTGACTATAAGGCCGGTTGCTATTTTATGTACACCAGTTAAGGTGTTCGAATCTGCAATTTATCACTCTGTTTACTCGCAGGTTAGTGCCCAATTATCGGACGCACAACATGGTTTTGTCCTGCGCGTAGTACCACGAGCAATCTGCTACAGTTGATGATGCAATTAGTACCCGCATTAGATTCTGGGGCTCAGGTCGATGTCGCATATTTTGATTTTCGGAGGGCTTTCGATACTGTCGATAATGACGTATTGCTTAGGAAACTGGCTCTATCGGGTTTTACGCCGAAAACGCTCTCTTTCTTCGCCAGTTACTTAAGAAACAGACGCCAATATGTAGACTGGGGTGGGCAACAATCTGAACCATACTTCACTAGGTCAGGGGTCAGTCAAGGAAGCAATTTAGGACCATTAGAATTTAATTTAATGATACATGATTTACCTGACGTCTTTTTGGAATCAACTTGCCTCCTTTTTGCGGATGACCTGAAATTGGTACTGGAAATTAGAAGCCAGGCGGACTGCGAAAGGCTGCAAGCGGATATTGACAGAGTGGTCAAATGGAGTCAAACTAACCGGCTTCAATTTAATGATTCCAAATGTTCGGTAATGTCGTTTACGTTGTCAAGAGAGCCTTCAGAATTTCAATATTGTCTGAGTGGCACTCCTATGCAACGAGTAAAGGACATAAAAGACCTTGGAGTTCATTTCGCTTCCGATCTCAATTTTCGGGGACACATAGTCAAAGTTTGCAAAAAAGCGTACCGGAGTTTGGGATTTGTGCTTCGCCAATCTCAAGGATTCACCAATTTAAGCGCCGTAAGAGCTCTATATGAGGCATTAGTGAAAAGCCACTTGGCATGCAATGCATGTATTTGGTCACCTCACGAAGCTAAGTATAAGTTGATGGTAGAGCGAATACAGAACAAATTTACTAGGTTTCTGTATCTTAAGTTGTATGGCGTCTACCCCTTTTATCCATTGATGTATCCATCACTATTTGTACTCGGTATGGTGGGATACAATAGGTTAGAAGTGGTACGAGGACTCAGCCTAGCTACTTATGTGTTCAAATTATTGAGAGGGCGAGTGTTCAACCAAGCCGTGTTGCAGGCGATAGGGCTGTGCGTGCCGGACCGGTACGTGTGGCGGCGGCGACGGCCGCCTTTATTCGCCATTCCGCGTGCGCGAACTAATATTTTGAAGGAGGCGCCTTTCACCCGAACGTTGCGCACTTTTAACGAGATATCTAACGCAGTTGACGTATTCTGTTGCACTTTGACCGAATTTACTAAGGCAACACTGTTTGTCTTGTGTTATTTGTAAATTTAATTTATTTTATATATTATTTTAATGCAAAAATTTTAAATTTCAATTTCTAATCAATTTATCTTTTTATTATTATTATTTTTTGTTATATTATGTTATGAATGTGATTTTTATTGAATGTTTTCAAAATTTTTGTAAGTGTTATATTATTAATTTCTATTTGATAATCTAACTCTGCTATCGCATTAGGTACTCCCTGTAATGATAGTTGTAAGTGTTATGCTCAATAAATAAAATCTCTGAGGTCCCGGGTTCGATCCCCGGTCAGGTCAATTTAGAGAAAAACTGTTTTCTAAATTGATTTCGGGTATGGGTGTTTTTTCTATGTTTATGTATATTTATCCGTTGTCTTACCATATAAACGAGTTTCACAAGAATACTCATCTTGGTCTCGATAATTGGCGTGAGCGTAAACAAAATTTTTTTTTTTTTTTTATATTCTTCTATCAACAATATTAACTAGATAACGCGTCACGTACAAAATCAAAGCTATATTCATTCCACGTGAATAAATATTTTTTCAAATCAATAAATTACTCATGTCACTTTAAAGTACTTTTTTCCTGTTATGCCTTGCGAAAAAATAAGAGCTCACTTCTCAAGTGCGCTCTTATTTACCGAGACACATTTTAAGCGCTGACCTTACATCTGGTTGTATTGTTGATCGAAGTCGATATTAATAAAAATCAATTGCCGAAATGTTTGTATGCGCATCACTTTCTAGAGCGGCTGCACCTATTTGGCTAACTCTTTTTTTGTTGGGTTTGTATTTGTCTGGACAAGGTTTGTATGAAAGAATATTTTTATTAAATTTGTCATAGGGTATGGGGACCACACAGACGAAGTCGCGGGCGGGCCGCTAGTATTATATAAAAACTGTTTTTCTAAATTAAAATTTCTTTATAATTTCTATAATATGTTAACGGGCTTCCATATTTTTGCATTAATATCTTATTTGAAAACTGAGAGATATGGTCTGTTTGTTCATTGACAATTTTTCACATAGCAATTTATATATTTAAGATTGATAGCATGCCACGAAAAAAACCCAATAAATAAAATTAAATAATAAATCTTTATTGAATAACTTTTTTTACAATATTAAGACTTTTCTTTACAAGAATAAAATTTTATTAAGTAAAAGTAAAGACAAAATACACAAGTGCCTGAACTAGGTTTTTCCTGTTTTCCAGGCAAAGGAAAAGAGCTTATTTAAATCTTAATCAATGTTAAACACAATTTTATTCTTATTGGCTAAATTAATATCAAAACAATAATAATTTAAAAACTAAAGCTATTTAATATAAATATTTTACAATATTCATTCAAGACTTAAGTACTAGGTAGGTATAGGTAAAATAAGAACCACATTTAAGTAAAATTTTAAACACTGAGAAATGATACAACCTCACGCGGGCATTGTCGTCATTTCTCAGTGTTTAAAATTTTACTTAAGTATATTTCAGCGTTAATAAAACGCTAAAATATATAAAAAACATTAGAACAACATTTACTTTAAGACAATTAATAATTTTTCTGTATCATCGTAGGACATATTAAGAAGTGCTTCTTTGAGTATGTTTTTAGTTTTACAATAGCAATGATGATGTATGCCTAATTTGGCGTTAAACCTATTGTAAAGAAGTGAACCTAAGAACACGTAAAATTTATAACGGAAGGCATGTTTAGTTCCTGCGTTTTGAGGGCAAATAATATCTTTTCGTCTTTTGTTAGTAGTTTCAGTGCTGTATGAAAGTGCGTTGTGTTGTTTGATGACTGTGTTCAACATTAATAACTGTCTAACCGTTAATACCTTCCATGATTTTTAAAGGATGTCAGTGGGATAGAGGAAAGGACGGTGTTCGCGCCACAGCGCGACGGATAACCGTCTCTGCGCCGGTCAATTAAGATGCATATTGGTGCAACGACTGGGCAACGAATGATCGGCCAATCACAGCGAGTTGACAATTATACTCGACGAAGTGTTCGCCGGCGCCGCGCAACGGCAGTGTGCTTCGACCTTTTAGAGAGAATCCACGCGCGCGCGCGACCTAGAACTCAGCCCGTGATCACCGTCATCTGTGTGCAGTGTGTGTGCAGTGACCTAGAGCTAGGACCACCAGCTCACCTCCCCCTAAAACGCCTACGACCAGTGCCCCTGAGTGAACTGTGTTGTGTGTTGCTGCCTTCAAGCCCGCGCCCCCGCGCCTGCCTTCAGCTCCAACCAGCTCCAGCCCGAACCAGGTAAGCCCCAGAAATTCCCTTACCTCCTGCCTAACCCATATTCCGTCGCTGTTACGGCGAACGCCTTTCGCCGTAACAGACGGAATGTAGAAACCTTTAGGACCACTCAATGGACTCTCTCGATGGACCCCATGACGTAATGCAGTAAATTAGTATTGATTGAGATAAACCAAGGTAAACTTGTCTAATTATTTTAAAATCGGCAAATGTGCGTAGCTTTTTAAAAACAAATTTTAAGTTACAGATTTGCCGGATAAAGCTTCAATACGGTGTCTAAATGTAAGGATTTCGTCAATTGGAACACCCAAGTACTTAATCTTAACCCCTCAAGCCTTAAGCGGCCATATTTGGCCCCACCTAAAAACTAGCTATTCCGTCAGACCCCAAACGGTCATATACGGCAACGCTGGCCGCGCTCTCCACTTGACAGTGTACCGTGTTTTGATACACTTAGAGACTACTTAAGTATGAACAAGGTCGTTTATTTCGGTTCTGTGGTACATTTTATGCATCGTGAACGCAAAGATTAACATGAACTGGGTTCAATTCCCGCCAAAGCGCACCTGCTGTCAAAATTTTTAGACATTTCGTTGCCAAGACTGAGAGAAGTAATAGCAATGCAAGAACACTTGAATACCCTTTGAGGTGGCGCGCAGTCATATTATGACTGCTGTCAAAATACCCTAGGTTGGCACGCAGTCATAATATGACTGCGTGACCTTGGTCGAGTATAACCCGGTATATTAAAAGTGTGCAAATAGCCAGAATAGAGAGATGGCGATAAAATATTCTATGATTAAACAAGGATAGCAATACAATCAACAGTTATTATACGTTTCATAGAAAAAGTTCATTTGCGCCTTGATAGTTGTTTATGTTTTTACGTTGGAGTAAAATTTACGGATTTTACTAAAAAAAGTCTGTTTTTAAGTGGTTATAAAGTGTTTACAAGTGTTTTCATCATGAGCAGGTTAGTTATGAACAGTTTTTAAGTTATAAGTTGTTGATTTATGACGATTTTTAACAACATTTTGCAAAAATCATTGCTGACATTCTCCGTGTGCTAGTTGTATTTGACTGAGAATCCTTTGTTTTGTGCTAAAATTACATTAAAGATGTACTTTAGTTACTGTTTATCTATAGTTTAATTATTAATCCAAGTGATTCAAGCGTTAAAACGGCATGAATGTAAGTATAAAATTCACAAATAGCAAATGTATCGCGTAACTCGCGTTTGAGACAGGTCGGCGCCATTTTTGTTGAGCATACCCAGGATAGAGTATATAGAGTATAATGGAAGTGGCATTTTTTTTGTTGTGTACTTACCAGTTTTTTTTATTGCGTACCAGTTTTTTTATGTGTTTATTATTTTTAACCCACTTCAAAAAAAGAGGAACGAGTATCTATTTAGTTATTTATGGCGGCTAAAAATTATAAAGTTAAGTAATTATAACTGTATTTCATGTATGATTCTGTTTAAATGACGACCTCCTTGGTCGAGTGGTTTGTACATCGGTTTTCATGGTGTCACCATCTCTGAGGTCCCGGGTTCGATCCCCGGTCGGGTCAATTTAGAATTTATTGTTTTTCTAAATAATCTCGGGTCTGGGTGTTTTCTATGTATAATAAGTATGTATTTAAGTTTTTTAAGTATGTTTATCCGTTGTCTAGTAACCATTTAACGAGTTTCTTCGAAGCTTCTCTTGGGCTAGATAATTGGTGTGATTGTAGGAAAGATTTATTTATTATTTATTTAAATATTCTGTTTTGTTTTTTCTGCATTTCACGCATGACTGTTATTTAACTGACGTTGCATTTTTTATGTTAGCGAACAATCCGGGTTGTCTGGCCGTGGCCGCGGTAGATGTGCGAGGATGCGCGGTGGTGTACGAGTATTGTTGCCGATGCCTTTTGAACCCCTTTCGCCCTTACCGTGAGTTCCTTACTTCCTCACATTACGTCCTAACCTTATGACACATTAGGAGCAAGCCACTACACCACAGTTGTCACCCATTACCGTTGCTTTCGTTTACTCAATTACTAATGAACCAATTTTTACTTTGCAATAACATCCACAGTGTGCCGTGCGTAGTATTTCAAAGATGCGGCTTTATTTGAATGATTACTAATGAACCAATATTTCAATCAATTTGTAGATTGACTTTAGTGTCACATTTTTTATTAATGAATACCTATATTGTATGTTCTATTCTATTCTATTCGTAAAAACTTCCATCTTTTCGGTATGAAAAAATCTGTGCACGGCTTAACACTAGGAATAATAATAGGCGTGCTTCCCGTTCCCGTAGGAATATCGGGGTAAAAAGTATCCTATGTGTTAATCCAGGTTATAAACTATCTGTATGCCGAATTTCATCCAAATCCATTAAGTAGTTTTTACGTGAAAGAGTAACAAATTAAATAATAACCCAGTCTGAGAGACAGGGGTAGGAGTTAATGGAAAATAATTAACTTAAGTTCCATTCCTAAAAGTTAAGGGTTTAGAGTGAATCAAACATCTTTCATTAACTTAAGATGTGATTACCTGCCAAGGCAGTCAATAGAATGTAGTTATATTGGTACTTTATAAGATCTGTATAATGAACACTAGGAGTAAACCAAATTAATTTTACTTCAAATGATAGTATTCTAAGTAAGTTCACTTCCTAAAAGATAGAGGATATTGAATAAATCAAGCATCTTTAATAAACTTAAGATGTGATAACCTGCCAAGGCAGTCAATACAATGTAGTTATATTGGTACTTTGTAAGTTCTGTATAATAAATACTAAGAGTAAATCAAAGTAAGTTTACTTCAAATGATAGTATTCTAATTAAGTTCACTTCCTAAAAGTTAGAGGATATTGAATAAATCAAGCATCTTTAATAAACTTAAGATGTGATAATTTGCTAAGGCAACAGAGGGCCTAGTCAATTGGCAAACAAATTAAACGCTACGAAATCTTCGCTACGATAAACCGAATGTATGGGATTGACATAAGCAAAAGTTACCTACGACGTAAAATTTACGCTAAAATAGACCTAATTGACAGTTTGACAAGCCAAGAATCGCTAATCTAGCGATCACTCAAACATTGAAGATAAAAATTCACACAAAATGGCGATTGTTTGATCAGTTGATGAAGGAATAGTTGTGTTGAAAGTTTTGTTTAAAATGCTCTTTTTAGGGCTATTGTGGACTGCGATAATCAAGTGCTCAGGCGCTAAGGAAGAAATGTTTCCCTACGTTACTTGGAGCAAATTAACGAAATCGAGTTTGTTGTACTTGTGAATAGTTCTCGGAGTTCTCGTTTACGAACTTTCAAATATCTAACTAAGGTCTGCCGGGAATCGCATGCTGATATAGTTGTTGCGATGTGAGTGACCAAATAAATGTGTGTCATGCAACATTTTCCGCAACGAAGAGCAAGTCGTTGCATAACAATTTGTAGGGGCTCTCAAACCATACAAACATTTGGGCCAAATAAATCCACCTAAGTACCTTTAATCATGACAAGAAAGGTCAAGAATAAGACAACAGTAAGGGACTTTTTGTATAAATATTAAATGTAACCTATCCATAATGTCCATTTATCAATTTATAACTTAGTATGCCTATTTGTTTTACAGGTTCCAATGAAGATTTAATTTGCCAGGTAGCTTAGAGTATTAAACCAAGGCTCTAAGTGTAGTAAGGTGTACCTATTGACTATACCCTATAAATCTTATACAGACAAGCATCTTTCTTAATAGGAAAAGATATCAGTCCTTACGTTCAAACGGTAAGTTTTAATAAATAAATTATTACTTACATAATAAAGGTAAGTATTATGCCTATTATTATATTGGGATTTACCAGGAAATGTCAGTTTTGTTAAAATTGCTAGAATAAAGAGTATTGACATAAAGATAAAACTATTATAAGTGGTTTTGCAGATTTGAGACGACGATTCAAAAATCTTAAATCCTCATAATTTGGAGGATGGACTTCCTCAGAATGGTGAACAAACATGGTTATTTGGTAAAAAACAATATCAAGCAATTTTGTATAATACATAGGTACTTACCTACTAACTTTTTATCTATGACAATTTTCTATAAGTAAGTATATTGTTCTAATTTCTTAGGAGATTCTGGATACCTTCAAAAAGCATGGTTAATGATAATAACAACAATATTTAATGCTGCATCAGACTCACAAGAAAGGAGGGGTGTGTACCACATGTCATATCCAACAATGAAACTGCATTGAACATGGCTTTGGCATCGTTGAATTTAGTTATTTATATGATTTTTTTTTGTGGAGCTCTAATGTAGACAACGTTTTTATTCTACAAAAAGGAGCAGTCTGTGCCATAAATATATTTATCCATAAAATAGTAATTTGGTTTATTTGATGAGGAAAAATTAAGTATAAAGTTAATTTAGTTCTAAGTTTATTGTGCTTTATTTAAAAAGATTTACTTAAGTACAAAAAAACAGTACCTTCGTTGACAACATTTTTATTTTAAGAAAAGGAACAGTGTTCCATAAATATATTTAACCCATAAAATAGTGATTTGGTTTATATGATGGGGAAAAATTAAGTATAAAGTTAATTTAGTTCTAAGTTTATTGTACTTTATTAAAAAGATTTACTTAGGTAGGTACTAAAAAACAGTACCTTCTTATACACACAATTGGCATTTATTTTTATACACATATAGTTTTAATGTCAATAAGAGAAAGTGAAGCCTCATATTTAATAAACTTTGACTTTGAGAGAGTTAGGTAAGGAAATAAGAATATATTAAGAAATACAACATTAATGTTATTTTTTACTTGATATTTAATTTTACTTGCAGTAGGTACCTATAGAAAATGTTTAAGTACCTACTTATATCATTTTCTACTAGTCATAACATTAAGCTATTGAAGTTGTACTTGATTCATTATCAACATACAAAGGTAATTATATGTATAAACTTGCATTATTATTATCCGATTAATAAATCTGGTGGGTTCTATTGTGTTTGTTATAATATTGTTTTTTCTTTAAATAGGTGGCTTAACATAAGGTGGCTTGTTATACATATAATACAAATTAAGTTCCATATCTAGCATACTCTGTAATAGTTTAGTTATTATCAATTTGGCGATTGTGAAGTAATTGCTTGAGTTTGTAATGTTACTATCACATTTTTATTTGTGTGAATCTGTAAATGGTTTGCTGTTTCACATTTTCAGTGTTATACTTTTTATAGAACTGTCGATTCACCTGTGAATATAAAATAAATAAATAAAATTAATTGTTTTTAAATTATTTTTGGTAAATAATACTACCTACTAACTTTTTATGTAAGTATGACAATTTTCTATAAGTAAGTATATTGCGCCAATTTCTTAGGAGATTCTGGATACCTTCAAAAAGCATGGTTAATCATAATAACACCAATATTTAATGCTGCATCAGGCTCACAATAAAGAAGGGATGTGTACCACATGTCATATCCAACAATGAAACTGCATTAAACATGGCTTAAAGTTGTACTTGATTCATTATCAACATACTAGGGTAATTATATAAAATTAATTGTTTTAAAATTATTTTTGGCAAACATATAAATAATCCTATGTTTTATTTCGAAACATTATCAACCAACTCATAATGAATGGCAGTGAAATAAATAATGTAAAATAAATAAATATTTTAACTTGTCGCGTAGAGACCACGATCATGTCATTGTGTCTGTGAAGGCGTATATTTAATAAAAGATTTGACTTTTAATTTCAATTATTTTCGGTACCTACCGCTATAAATAAGTAACAATGAAACAATCCTATATTAAGGCGATGTTGTCTTCATCGTCATCCTATGAACGTCCTGAACGTTCCCACATGAACGACAGCACTAAGGCAGACTGGGCTATAACAGGCTTAAGCCCTGAGCCAATACAACCGCAGTGTGCTTTACGTGCCTTCCGAAGCACGGAGGAGCTCGAGACGCTTTTTATTTGGTTACCCATCCTTTAGCTCGGTAATGTGAAAGTTGCGTAACTAACTGGCAAGATCACAAACCGGTGCGGCGCGGTCGGGGAATTTTTGCATTAGTTGAACCTCTAGCATTACCTTTCAAGTAACAGTAAGTACATTGCTTCGCTAGTTTGCATATTTTAAAATTAGTTTTAATTTAACTAGCAAAACCATGTACTTGGAATGTTTTTTTTTTTATTTTATTTAGGACAATAATCAATTAGAAAAGTAATGTGATAGGTGTTGTAGTTAGACAACTAAACCCGAAAGCCTTAGCTGCTACGCCATAGAGTTACTTTAGGCGATGTACTCATACAAGATGCAAACGTTTTAATCACTACCTAGTGGGTACTCGCATCTAAGATCAAACTGTTTAAATGTTCGCGCGGTTTGTAACATTTAGTGTTATCACTTATTTCATTACAGACGGACGTCAAGTTGTTAATATTTGAGAAATTCTTGGCAGCAAGCGTTTGCTTGTGGTCTTCAGTCTTAATTTATTTATATTATAAGCTGAAAAATGGGTTTGGTCTCATATCAATATCATATTATGGTAGGTAAGTCACTCGTCATCATTATAAGTACTTATTTACAAACGTGCTTGCCTGGCGAACTTCCGGCGAAAAAAGCGATTGATTCATTTTTCAAATTGTCTCAAGGAGTCTACCCGAATTTCTTAGTAAAGTGACATTCAATTCACTAAAACTCAAAAGGATCGGTGTGGTTACTACCTATTTATTAATCTTACATAAGCGTTACATTATCATCAAACAAAAAAATACTAAGACAAGCCTGTATGTTCTATATCCATTAGCTTATCGATATCGATGTAGCCTAGCGAATTTGATGAGCGATTTTGACGCTGTCACCGGTCGAGCGTTTGCCAGTTGACTAGGCCCTCAGATACAATCTAGTTATATTGGTACTTTATAAGATCTGTTTATTGAACACTAAGAGTAAACCAAAGTAATTTTACTTCAAATGATAGTATTCTATTTAAGTTCACTTCCTAAATGAGTAGGATATTGAATAAATCAGGCATCTTTTAATAAACTTGAGATGTGATAATCTGCCAAGGCAGTCAATACAATGTAGTTATATTGGTACTTTATGAGATCTGTATAATAAATACTAAGAGTAAATAAAAGTAATTTTACCTTTATTATTAGCATTCTATTTTAGTCCACTGCCTGAAAGTGGGTTTTGAATAAATTATTCACCACATATGGAGCTGAAGGTTAATATTCTGATAAGGCAATAAAGACAGTCAGTTAATTATGTTTCATTGTAATATATATATTTTTTTTATTAAAGAGGGAGGCAAACGAGCAGGCGGGTCACCTGATGGAAAGTAATCACCGCCGCCCATGGACACCCGCAAAACCAGAGGAATCGCAAACGCGTTGCCGGCCTTTCAGGGAGGAATAGGTTTAAGGAAGGAATAGGAATTGGGAGGAGGGGTGGGGGGGGGGCCTCCGGAACCCTCACTGGTCGGACGAAACACAACAGCACCAAGCGCCATTATTTCACGCCGAATATTAGTGAGAGGGTGGTATTACGCCGGGTGAGCCGGCCCAATGCGTGCTGCAACGCAGCGTGGCTCTACCACTCAGTCAGTGTCACTCATTTAGCACCACCCAGGGATCACGTGTAGGGTCTCAAGGGTAAACCTACGGACGCGAGCAACTTTGACCCCCAAAATATCTTTATAATAAACACAATAATCAGAGAAGTAAGTGGGTTCTGTTGAAAGCTGGCTTCACACCACTGTTCTGTAAGTGATATCATAAGGCATAAGTTATTGCATTGAATAATTAAGTTTTGAATGTGATTAAGATATTGGGATAGTAGCAAACCCTAAGGTAAACTCTATTGATTTTATGAGGAATAATAAGAGTATAGAACCTAATAAATAATTTTCATAATGAAAGATGAAATTAAAGTTCAAAAATTATGTAAATTTTAGTTATTGGACATGGTTTTTTTTGGTACTAAAATAAAAATAAATTGAACCAATACAATTTCCGCACCTCCTTATTCAGGAGACTAAATACTATTATCTTGAATAATTCCTAGATTTTAAAAGACCCCCGTTTTTTTATTAAAAATATATTTGTATTGTACAAAACTCACACTTTTCTATGTATCCGAACTTAAATTGTATGTATCCGAACGTAATTTCTTCATCTGCTTTTAATATGATGACAGTTTGTTGACATAACACTGACACTGACGGATGGTTGTAGGCTCAGAACTTATTTAATAGGTACCTATTAATCTTATAAATAACGTCATCATCATCATTAATAATCATCATCAGCCTATAATAGTCCACTGCTGGACATAGGCCACCCCTAATGTGCGCCATTTCACCCTGTCTTCTTGGGCTTGCCGCATACAACCTATTTCAACTTACGTTGTAATAAGTGGTTATTATTTGTGTTTGTGTGTATGTGCGCGAACGCTATCAAGCCGAGTGTTACTCTTTTATTATCGTTGCTACAACAGTGAACAATGAAACACTTTACTCGGTGACTGACGCATAAGGTGGTATAATCCGCGCCATACTTCTAGCTCACTGTGAACCCGAGGCGATTAGCGTAATCGCGTCGCAATAGTACACTATCTCAGTATCTGCGGGACGTAAGCGGTTAGGGAGTGCAGGCTGCGTTGTACCGCGCTCGCCATGTGAATTCGTGGGTTTTGGTTTAGCAGGGGCAAGTACAGTCATGTGTACCTATATTTTATTTGGTCGCGTCGCGATATTAGGTTTTTGTTATTGTTTGTTATTACGTTAGGTACTGTTTTATGTTGTCGATTTTTAAAAAGTTTTAGTTAGCTTTTTGAAAGGCTGTTAAAATGCCTCGACGTAATACCGTTTTATGTCGGCGAGTTAGAAAAAAAATATTTATGACGTATCGGAGTTTATAAAGAAAGAAGCTGGAAAAAGTATATAAATTGACCTATAACATAGACATAAAAGAATTTTGGCTGTTACTAGATCAGCATGGACAGTGCGCAGAAGTATTGCAAAGCAAATATGTCAGATCTTTGTACAGTTTCCGTACTCCTCCTGATAAGAAAACACACAGTTTCCACAGCTTCTTAAAAATGATATTTTTTTTAAATATATGTATGCTTATAATTTAATTGTTGTAATTAATTTATCCTGGTTAATTTTGGATATTAAAAAATAAATAAAACCCTAAGTAATTGATAAATTATCTTGATCTTATTTTATAATTAATTATTATAACACTCAATTATGATGTTGCGAACTGTACACTTGCGCGTCGCAATCTCAGAGCAAGCTAGAAGTTTGGCACTACCTATACAGCATCCTCTCCTATATACCACAAAAACAATTGATTTCTATCGACATGTTTATTAATTTATGAGGTATAATAATTGGCTACTCATAGTGTTGTATTAGGATAATGTAAATAAAACAAGTTGTTATAAAACGCACTTTTTATTCTTCTTCTCTCACCAAAATTCCATCAAGAAATGTAGCGGGTGCTGATATGACATCCTGATGCCGGGCCCAAGCCAGATACCACACCATCGTCATGACATGAGCACAACAACTACCAACTGTACGTTTGCCTATAATGCATGAGCAATAGTACCCACAGATTTTTTCCTGCCAATTAATGTTATTTGGGTTTAGCAGGATGTATGTGTAGTACACTTTATTACCCTGATGACGGGATTTGATTCTTCCTCGTATCAGAACTGTCTCATGTGATGATGATGATATTCCTGGCACATTTGTGCTAGTGATATCATCACTCACTTCCCTAAAGCAAACAAAATCAAATCTGACATTTCCATTTGAGGGAACATATTTATTTCCGATATCTAGCGTCTATTCTAATGAAGTTAGCCCTGTGTCGATTTAAGTTCAATCTTTCTACATGATCAGCTAAGTAATTAGGTAAGTTTAATTTATTCAAGGCTCTTTCTAAAATTAGTCCAGCATCAGGGCGGTCAGTTATAACAGGATGAAAATTGTTTATTAATGCAGCTGCAATTTTAAAATCTGACATCAAATGTTTGCACATTTTATTAAAATAATTATTCCTAAATATTTTGTAATCCCGTTTAAACCGACCGTTCACAACTTCAACCACCCATCTACATAAAGTGACCAATCTAGACTTATTAGCTTTAAGTGTGGATAGTTGAGGACCTTCATTTGCACTACGTGTCTCAGGCTTGTAGATTGATTATCCTAAAGACCGGAGTAATGGAAGAGAATCTCTTAAATCCACGGTCCAATATAAATGCATCATTTTGTTGAAAGTAATTTCTTAGATCAGAATTAGGGTTCTCAAACAACATTTTCATTATATCCGCATCAGATGTTGTGGCTGGGTATGGCCCATATACATCTAAAATATGACCATCAGTGGCCACAATTAAGAATGGCTTAACTAAATTACGGAATTTATGGAGACTGTATGTCTTTTTCTGGAAGAGATAATTTGATGATTTTTAAATATAAATATAAGTACCATCAAAAATTGCTAGAAGATTATTCGAGGTTGTTCCAAAGAGTTCCAAAGTATTGAAAGATTCCTAGATTGGAATTCTTCCCTTGTTATATGCTCTGTGCCTAAATGTAGTGGAACATAATTGGATATTAAACAATTTCTTGTTTTATTTGTGTAAGATTTAACAACACTCGTAGTTATTTGAAAAATACTTGCGATTCGGGAAAATGGTTCTCCTGTTCTAATTTTAACAAGGTCTTGTACCTTGCACATTTTTTCTTTTACAAGTAACCTAAACCATTCTCAATTGTACGAAACAGTAGCATGAAGTTCAGTATTGTAAGTCCTGTCCAGTATTGACACAGGCCATCATTCATCTTTTCGACATCTTCGAAATTAAACACTTCCGTACTGTTTTCTGACAAAAAACTTAACATCTCTTCAATTTGTGAAGAAGTAAATTCATTCATGAATTCATATTCATTGTGTATTTCCCAATTGTACAGACGTATATGTTCCTGACACACACGTGAATTTGAAGTAACAAATACTTTATAATTTACCAAAATATTTTTCTTTACATACACAGGAACACGTTGGCGCTGTTCATTAAAGCATTCTGGCACAAAACAATGATTGGGAGTGTCTGGAGTGCGAGTATATAAACTAAGATTTATTCGTTCAACACTTAGTTGCTGTGGCTCATTATTATCTTGTTCTGGCACTGGCTCAACAATTTCTTGAGGCACAGGTTCCTGGACATCTTCTATAGTAGTATTGGCATGCAATACTCTGCGGTGAGCATGTTGCCAACAGGCATTACAAATTCTAGCATCTTGAGGAATCTAAAACAATTAGAATCAATTCTTAATTTATTTGTTCTTAAAATCTACTAAAAGGATTAAGCTAGTCTGTTGCCACTTGGATGTAGATGAGCAAAACATATCTAACCCACAAATGAAACAATACCATAGTAAAGTATACAGAAAGATTTAAAAATGTATCTTATATAAACCCTTCAAAAGATCAATTTCTAAGTCTTAACTTGATTAAGACACATTTGTGGGTTTGATCCATTTTGCATAACCACATTTAATACACAATTAATTTTTCTGATCAATTAATTGATTTCAAAATCACAATATGAAAAAGACAACAATACAAAAATTAATAATTCTTAAGTGAATGAGAAACATATTCTTTCTAAATTGACTCTAGCTAGGTGTGCTAGGAGACGCCCCCGGCAAAAATCCGTTGTCTCTTACCCGTAACACAAACATTCCGTTGCTTACTTTGATACCATGACAATTGGTGTGGGCAAACATTCATATTTTATATTAATATAATATTCTTTTATTGATATACATACCTCACGAGGAAGGATATGTCCTGCCACATAAGTCCTTTCAGGATTTCCCTCAGGCAAAGGACGAGAGCGTCTTCCACTTCTTGGTGCTATAGAAATTCCACAGCTTACACAAATCAATTGATGTCCAACTTGCTGCTCAGGTGTACCTTGGTTATTAATTGATTCAGCAATAACCAAATCAAAGCATTCTTCACACAATTGGTCTGCATTTGATACCTAAAACAAAATATTCATTATTTGAATAAAGACCAATTAACAATGTTCATAATATTTTGCTTTCAACACCCCTAATGTGGTGTTGATAAATAAGGGAAAAATAAGTCAGAATTAAGATTGAAATAGTAAGTATGGGTTATAGCAACCACTGAGTAACTTATCGCTGTATGAGAAGGATAGATGTTGCATAACAAATATAACAGTGAAGTTACTGACCTCTCGAGCAGTCCACTCTTCAATAATAGAAACACTTTCTGGAGCAATGTCTAATATGTCAAAAGATTGGCTATTCGCTCTTAAAGCTATGTTGCAGTTAAAACACAGTGCCATGGTTATTATAAGAATAGCCAAGTGAATCTGAAAATAAACCAAAAACAATAAATCATAAGATACGCCTGTAGGTACAGTCCGCACAGTCTGAATAGGTTCAACTTGGATGTAGTGCAAGGAGTTTTAGAATAGGTTATAAAATACACACGAAAAACGTATCAGGCTGTAAGGTCATACCTACATTATACACAAAAAACAGTATCAGGCTATGTTAAAATCTACATCAAAACATAAAAAGTAAGAATCATCACTAACTAACCAACAGACTTTGGAAGAAACGCAGATTTCAAATCGTTCGGCAAAATCGAGAGTCCAAAAGCACAGCACAGTCAACGTCAGGCAAGGTTCAAGTCAGGGGAAGAAAAGCAGGTTTCAAATCGTTCGGCAAATTCGAGAGTCCAGAAGCACAGCACAGTCAACGCTAGGCAAGGTTCAAGTTAGGGGAGTAAGCTTAGGTCGTAAAAGATCTCAAAACAATAAACGCAATGAAACACGAGCGAACGTGTGGTAGCCGTCTGATCTGATGGATGGATGATATTATTTCATTATTGAAAAGTGACGTTTTCAAAACGTCATACATACGTCATTAATTGCGTTTTATTATCGAACAAGTAACTATTCTAATACTTAGATTAAAAAAGACACCCCTACTATTTGTATAGTGCTGTCTCTTTCACACAGCGCTTACAGCAAAAATAAAAGGTTGTTCATTTGAATCGCAGGTGTTGCCAATTAAATAGACTGTTGCTATTTAAAGCAAAAAAATAAACTTGTTTTATTAAATAATATAAAAACGGGGGTCTTTAAAATATTTTTGCTTTCATTTATGAGTTGGAGATAATTTAGTCTTCTGATTTTAACATAACATGCTTTGGTTCAAAGAGTTTTGATTTTAGTACCAAGCTCCATACAAAAAAAACCATGTCCTTTGACAGTAAATGATAAAGTAAATTCATTTGGTCGGGGCCAATATAAAACAATGAGATGTTTGGCACGCTAATGAGCGGCGGATGGGGCTCTTAAATTACCAAAACTCTTTTATGTGTAATATTATCATTTATAAATGATAATAATACCTGCAAGCTAAGCTGTTATCCGATTATCTTTGAGTGGTTAAGCATTTCTTTCCCGCAGCTGCTGTGATGGATTTAGATCATAGTTCAGACGAAGACACTGATAGGCTTATGCACATCTAGGATGTTAGGTTTTTTTTTTATAGCTAGCTGCTCTTGCTTTTAGGCAGGTTTTTGGTTTTCATGTTTATAATTTCTTTTTTTTTCTTTTTTCGGGATGTTTTGATTCATTATTTGAATAAAGACCAATTAACAATGTTCATAATATTTTGCTTTCAACACCCCTAATGTGGTGTTGATAAATAAGGGAAAAATAAGTCAAAATTAAGGTTGAAATAGTAAGTATGGGTTATAGCAACCACTGAGTAACTTATCGCTGTATGAGAAGGATAGATGTTGCATAACAAATATAACAGTGAAGTTACTGACCTCTCGAGCAGTCCACTCTTCAATAATAGAAACACTTTCTGGAGTTAATAAAACTGGAGCTTGAAGAGCTCAACTCTCTTTTTCTTTTCTTTTCTTTTTTTTATTTCTCTCTTTTTTATCTCTTTTTATTTTTATATACATAGATTTCTTAATACTATTTTACATTTTTTTTTACTTATATTATTTTACAATTTTCCTTATATACTAGTCAAAGTCAAAGTCAAAATATATTTATTCAATAAACTCAATTAATAAGTACTTTGAATCGTCCAAATCTTTTTTAACCTACCACCCAATCAGGACATAATTTTTTAACTGTGGCAAAGAATGGGCGCAAGAAACCACAGCGCACAAAAGCAACGACATTTACAAACAAAAAAAAGAGTATGTCGTTACCAGGTCAATACAAAATATGAATTTAAAAATAATAAAAAAATGATGCAATACAAAATTACAATACAATGTAGTATCAATTAAATAAAGACAATTAGAAATAGCTGTTGGAGTGCTTGGAGCATTTCAAATCCAAGCTGTTTTGTCTTCTGTGTAATCTGACACTTTATAATAAGCTTTTTATAAAGCTTTTCTTTGATTTTGATTTTAAATTTATTAAGATCTAATTTCTGAATATCATTTGGTACTTTGTTGTAAAATCTTACACACAGACCCCTAAAAGAATTATTTATTTTATGGAGCCTAGTATAAGGTACTGCTAATTTGTTCTTACTTCTAGTGTTTACATTGTGAATATCACTGTATTTTGAAAACATTCCAGTATTTTTATGAACATAAATCAAATTTTCATAAATGTGTTGTGATGCAACTGTCATTATATTTATATTCTTAAATCTCTCTCTGAGAGAGTCGCCAGCCTTTAGGTTATAGATTGCTCGAATAGCCCTCTTCTGAAGCACAAAGATAGTTTGAATGTCGGCAGCATTTCCCCACAGTAAAATGCCGTACGACATTACACTATGAAAGTAACTGAAATAAACTAATCTGGATGTATCAACGTCAGTTAGCTGACGGATCTTCATTACTGCATAAGCCGCAGAGCTCAGTCTATTCGACAATTTAGCTATATGTGGGCCCCACTGAAGCTTGGCATCTAACGTGATGCCTAGAAACACAGTGGTGTCCACAGGATTCACATTCTTATCTTTAATTTGTACACTAGTTGTTACTTGCTTAACATTAGGCAATACAAATCTTACACATTTGGTTTTTCCCTCGTTTAATAGCAAGTTATTAACACTAAACCAGTGAACAATCTTTGAGATCGCATTATTCACATCGTCATAATTTGGGTGTCGTCGTTTCACTTTGAATAAAAGTGAAGTATCATCAGCAAACAATACTATCTCATGACTGTCTTTTACAAAATAAGGTAAGTCATTAATATAAACCAAAAACAAGAATGGACCTAGTATTGAACCCTGCGGAACTCCCATTGTAACCACTGATCCCGGAGATCTTTTACCGTCACTAATTTAGTTTTCCCTACTTTAAACATTATTTTCTTTTATCTTAATTGCTAATTATTACATTTCTTAACTATATAGTATTATTACAATTAAAATTATTTCCTTTTTCATTTCTTTTATTTAGTATACATGTAGTATAATATATTTATACTTCTATTTTGAATATTTTCTTAATCTAATTACATTTCTCACCTTCTCTTCCATCCCTTTTTTACACCTGCCACAATGTGGTCTTGCTTTTTTAATTCCTCTTATTACTAATCGTCCTTATTTCTTCTATTTACAATATTTACAATTATACCGGCAAATTCCATTAATAATTTCCTTTCTTTTTTATTACTAAATATCTCCTTCAGGGTATCCTTGCTTAACTGTGTATCGAGTTTTTGTTGCAGAGTGTACCTAGTGTTTATGTGTATTGGGCAATCGAGTAAGATGTGGAAGATGTCCTCGTCCATGGTCGGGTCACAGGCACACGAGGGGCTGTCCCTGCACTTAAACCTGTGCAGGTATGCACAGAATCCCCCGTGCCCTGTCAGGATTTGCGACGCCGTTCAGTCGATGGACATCTTCCTCACCGTGTTGTATGCGTCCACCCCATTCGGAAAGAAGACCTTGGTGGTCGCGGCTGTGGCTTCGGTTGTATACCTGCTGTCCCACTGCTCGATCGTTTCCGCCCGTAAATGACGTTTAACGAACGAGATGGGGCTGCAGTCATAGTCCGCATTAATGCAAACAAAATAATAGTCAAATATTGTCCAACGGGTTCGCAGATAGCAGACATACTCACAAAGTGCTTGCCACCTGTGAAGTTTGAAATATGTCAAAGAGCACTCGTATCAGAGTGAGTATGTTAAGTGCGGGCAAAAGTGAACTAAGAGCGTTTTTTTCCGTCAGTATGGGGTATTATTATGTAACTTTTTATAGGGGTGTGTAATGTTTTTATAAGTCATATAAAGTCATTATCATGATGTAAACTTAAGAATTCCAGTTTACTAGTTAGAGTAAAGGTAAAGTAAAGTCACATTATCAGTTACAGTATTATGGGGGTGCGTACACGTATACTATTTAAGGAGGTGAATATAAAAATGGGTATGGAAATAAATTAACATTTAATAAGGTAAATGAATAATGCAAGTAGCTCAAGTAACTTTTTAAATTATTTTTCAAATGATTTGGGAAGAAGCTTTCAGTATATATTACGTGTATTTTATATAACCTTTCAAGTGTTGTAAGAAGATGAGTCGAGTAGGAGTTAAAGTTTAGCTTGAAGTGTTGTAGAAGATAGGTCAAGTAGGAGATAGATGTGATTTTTTGTTAAAATAAGCTTAGATAGAAAGTTTTGTAACATAGTTCGGGAGGCAGATAGAAAGTTTTTTTTATTAGAGGTGTTAGGTTAAGAGGCATATACAAGATTTGTTATGTAAATTGTAAAAATGGTAGACTGGGCAGACAGACACTTCAGGAGCTAAAAGTATCCAAGGATTCCTGCATTCAACTGCTACGAGAGAGAGAAGAGAGTGAGTTGGAAATAAAAACTATTATTGACAGAAACTCACAGCTCAAGAGTGAACTAGGCCAACTGCATATTGAACACCAGGATGTGCTTTACCAGCATAATCAACTGCAAGGTGTGATCTCCAACTTCGAGGAGCAACATAGCACATATGAAAGGGCATTAGACCGCATCACAGAGCTGGAAAGGGACCTCAGTGCAGCCAACCACCAGATTTCTTAACTCATTGAGACTCAGCAGCAACACGAAGTGGAACATACCCAATCTTTGTTCGAGGAGCTTATGGCATCACCTGGTGGAATCTCAGCAGAGCAACTTCCACATAAGAACCACAAAATTAATAATTTAAGTAATAATAAAATTAAGAAATATATAAAAAATCATAGATTTATAAGAACAACGGAGAAATTAATTAAAAAGAACAACTGTTTTCACAAGAACATTGCTCTTAGAAAAGCACGTATGAGCCTTATTGATTCTTTAGAGATTTATGATAGTAAACTAATTAAAAGTAGGCAAATGTATGACCGAGACACTCGGCAATTACAATCTGAGATTCAGCGGTTGCATGAGGCTCTTGACATTGTAAATAAAAAATATTCAACTGCACAAAAACAAATCGAAGAGCATATTCAGTCAGCTACAGAGTTGATTGATCTATGCAAATACAATGCTGATCGGTATGACTCTTTAGTTAAAAATAATGACTTATATAGTTGTGAAAACCTTTCATTAAATTCTAGTACTCAGTTAAAGTCAATTAACTTGTCTGACATGGATCCCAGTCCTTTAATGGTGTGTACAGAGATGCCAATTACATCTACTGATGATTTAAATCACTTGACCCAAAACAGTGTTAGTAAATTAGTAAGAAAAACCCTTTTGTTCTCTGATAAATTGGCTCAGGGCTTAGGGTTGCTTATTAATAGAAATATAAACCAAAAAGTGACAAATATCTGTGCCCCTGGTCAATCAATGAATACGATAGTACGTGACATATCTCAGCACTCATTAGACAGAGCTACCAATGTAATTGTTTTATGTGGTGACAGTTTACAAATTAAGAAACGTGACATTATAGAAAATATAAATATTTAATTAAAACTTCAAGCGGATACAAATTGCAGGTTAATAGTTAGTGCTTTTCCCTATTGTACAAACTTAACCTGGGAACAAAACAAACGCATTTTTGACATAAATTTATTATTGTACAATTTATTATGCCGTCATAGTGACACTATTTTATTTTTTGACATTAATAAATTTATTTATAATTTTATTTTGACTTCAGATACCATGTATCTTTCGAAGAAATGTAAGACCCAGATAGCTAATTTGTTAGCTTAAAATATACAAGATGCAGTTATTTCTATAACTAAGACTACATATAATAATTACGTTATAATTAGTAATTCTACTAATGCAATTTTTACAACTAGTAATAAGGTATCAACCTCTGGTTTAAACTGAGGTCTAAGACAAAAGCCAAATCCACATACATTAATTTTGTTCATCAAAACATTCAGGGTTTGGCTGGCAAAGACTTAGAATTGGAATTATTTGCAAAGAGTCAGGATATTCATATATTTTGTATAACTGAGCATTGGCTAAGAAATCATGACACATCATTCCATATTAATAATTTTCAACTAGGAAGCACGTACCTACGTGCGTAGTACAGCTATTCATGGTGGTTCTCTAATACTAGTAAGAAATAATATTAGATATAAAGAACGAAACGATATTGTAGACCTTTTGTATAAATGTACCCACACTAATGATGAATAAATATCAGTATTCAACTAGCAAGCTGTCTTTTACTACATGGTGACAGCGGTGTCGTTAAAACAGTGAAGTCAAAGTACTTATAATAATATTAATTGTGCGAATAGATACATTACTGTGTTACTTATTTATTACGCTATAAATAAGTGATAGGTATCGTTATAATGGAGCATGCTCGCCCGCCTCCGGAATTATCTGTGGAAGGCAGTCCGGCCGCGCGCGCGGAGTCGTGGCGAAAGTGGTGGAAACTGTTTTCGGTGTTTTTGAAGGCGTCCGGTGTTTATAAGGAGGCAAAAGACGTCCAGGCTAGCTTGCTGTTGAATCTCATAGGGGCGGAAAGATATGAAATATTTTCAACGTTCACTTTTACCAAGGATGAAAGCCCGGATGATATTGAATGTTTAAAAAAGAAATTTGACTCACATTTCGGAACAAAGGTTAACGTTACCTCGCTGCGGTTTAAGTTTTTTACCCGAAACCAAGACACGAGCGAGACAATTAACCAGTACGTGACTACGTTGAAGCTACTCGGCCAGGGCTGCGAATTCGAATATCTTGTAGATGGCCTAATTAGAGATCATATCGTCTGCGGTGTGGTGGATAACGTCGTGAGAGATAGGATGCTGCGGGCATGCAGGAACTGACGCTCGCGAAAGCTGTGCAGATTTGTGAGGCTGCCGAGATGTCCAAGGAGGAGAGTCGGCAAATAGAGGAAGCAGCATCAGCTTGTGGGCACGTGAACGAGGTGCGCGCTCGCGGCGGGCGCCGGCACGGGCAGCGTGGCCAGCAGCGCCGTGGCGGCGGCGGCGGGCGCGGCGCGTGGCGGGCTGAGACAGCGCGGCAGCTGTGTGCGCGCTGCGGCCGGCCCTCCTGCGAGGACGTGCAGCGTTGCCCGGCACTGAAGTCGACGTGCTTCATGTGTAACGGCAAAGGACATTTCGCTCGCGTGTGCTTTAATAAAGTGATCGGTAAACGAATCCGTGTACTCCGCAATACAAGTCTGGGTATTGCGGAGTACACGGATAACTCCGACGATGAAGTGATGTTCGTAAATATGGTAAAAATACGTAAAGAAAAAAATAACGCGCCGAAGGAGTGGATTGAGATTATAGACTTTGAAGGAACGCGTATTTTATTTAAATTAGACACAGGTTCTATGCTTAATGTGCTATCGAAAGCAGATTATGTGCAGCTAGGATTAAGTCTGAATTGCTTAGCTTCATACAACAAAAAAGTTTATTCATACACGGGAAATTCGGTTCCTATTATAGGAGAATTTAATATCAAAATAAAATATAAAAATTGTTATCATAGTTTAAAATTTGTTGTTGCAAATATGCACTGTCAAAATATTCTTGGCTTAAATGCATGTGTACAGATTGGAGCTATTCAGAGAGTAGATGCTGTTAACATAAATGATTATTCAGATTTGTTTCACGGCTTGGGAAAATTACCAGGAAAACATACTATTGTTGTAGATAAAAGTGTACCATCGGTTATATGTCCGGCGCGTAGAATTCCCATGGGTATGAGGCAAAAGTTGTGTATAGAACTGAAAAGAATGGAAAGCTTAGGTGTCGTGCGCAAAGTTAGTCATCCTACTGAGTGGGTCAACGCTATAGTTCTCGCTGCAAAGAAGAACGGCGACATAAGAGTGTGCTTAGATCCGCGCGCGTTGAACCGTGCGGTGCGGCGCGCGCACTTCGTGCTGCCGACGGTAAGTGAGCTGGCGGCGCAGCTGCGCGGCGCGTGCTACTTCAGCGTGCTGGACGCGCGCTGTGACTTCTGGATGCTGGAGCTGGACGAGGCCAGCAGTGACCTTTGCACCTTCGGAACGCCCTTCGGAAGGTACCAGTTTTTAAGACTCCCTTACGGTATCAACTGCGCACCGGAAATCTTCCACGCGAGGGTGAGGCAGCACCTGGAGGACCTGGAGGGCACGGAATCCTTCATTGATGACGTCATCGTGTGGGGTACTACTAAACGGGAACATGACATGAGGCTAGAAAAGTTACTATTCAGAGCTAGAGAGGTAGGTATAAAATTTAATAAAGATAAATGCAAGTTTGGTGTGACTGAAATAACGTATTTAGGCCATATTTTCGACGAAAGAGGTATGAGACCGGATACAGCTAAGGTAAAAGCGATAGTGGGCATGCCGGAGCCGCAGGACCGGAAGGCCTTAGAGAGATTCTTGGGGATGGTGAACTATCTCTCTAAATTCATTCCTAACTATTCAGAAAAGGTTGCAGTACTCAGAGGTCTTTTGAAAAAAGATTCTGAATGGCTGTGGGAAAAGCATCATACTGAAGTGGTATGTAGATTAAAAAAAGATATATCGTCTGCACCAGTGTTGACTTTATACTCTAACTCGCTACCGATCGTGGTGTCCGTGGACGCGAGTGCGGGCCCGCTGGGCGCGGTACTGCTGCAGGCCGGACGGCCGGTCGAGTTCGTTTCCCTCACGCTCACGGACACGCAAATGCGTTATGCTCAAATAGAAAAAGAGATGTTGGCAATTGTGTTCGCGTGTGAACGATTTCACCAATATATCTATTCGGTAGGTGTGACGTCACGGTGCAATCTGACCACAAACCCCTTGAAGCTATTTTTAAAAAAGCATTGTCCGGCTCACCGGCACGGCTACAGCGCATGATGTTACGCATACAGAATTACGATTTTAAGGTCATCTATACTCCAGGTAAATTTATGTACGTCGCAGATACGTTAACTCGTGCCGCATTGCCAAAGTTAATGCATGAACGTGTGGATGAGGAGGTCGACGCTCAAACATGTTTCATGCTGGAGCATCTGCAATATAGTAACGAAAGCTTCAACTGATAAAGGAGCACCTAGCGCGAGATAACGAGGCTAAAACACTAATGAAATACATATTGAGCGGCTGGCCCAGGAGCCAGTATAACATTGACGTAAGTCTTCGTGCGTTCTGGCCTTACAGAGGGACGTTGCAGTACGTGGACAATCTTATATTAAATTATGGTCTTGTCTACATCCCGGCGGAGCTTCGTGGCGAGATGGTGCGGCGCGTGCACGAGGGCCATCTGGGCATCGACCGCTGCAAGCGGCGCGCACGTGACGCCATGTTCTGGCCGGGCATGGCGCGGGACGTGGAACGCGCGGTGCGAGGCTGCGCCACTTGCGCGTTGCATGCGCCCACCCCGGGAGCCACTGTTACAGCATTCGATTCCTGACTTACCCTGGGTAAAACTAGGCTCAGATATGTTTGAATATAAGAAAAAATACTTTGTAATATTTGTTTGGAACAAAATGGCCACTTACGGCTGGCAACTTTTGTCGTCATAATTTGTAGTGATAGACGACTGTCAGTGTCAGTGTGACACACACTCACGTTGGATTTTTGGTGAGGTTAACTTGACCGCGGGGTCGCGTGGAGAATATTGACTTTTTTGGTGTAATTTGGTATGTGGGGCACATTGTTTTGATTCGGGGGGGCCCGTAACAACCAGTGAAATAGTGTTCATAAATTAGTACCAAGGCGGGCTGGTTAAAATCAGTTTCTTGGTTTGATTGACACGGACGCGTGGCGTGCTAAGTGGTATTGTGCATATTGGTACGTATTTTTCTGGGGTTGAGAGCTCTCAGGGGTAGCCACGGGATGCTTAGGGCCTTCCACCCACCACAGCAGCCAGAAGATCGACCACCACCACAGCAGCCCGAAACCAGTCGGCGCGGCGGACTGCGGCCGAGCTGAGGACCTCGAGGAGACGAAGCGGCGTCGGGGACGCAGTCACCGTCTTCATAGTATGTAAGTCGTTTTAGATTATCTTTTAGTTTAATTATAATTTATGTTTAGGTAGTATATCGTTAAGTCGAGAGGGTGCGGTCTACAGGTCCCGGAACAGGACCTCGGAACCAGGCCTTCTCTGGTAGCAGAGATTCACTTTAGGGAAGTCAGTTGATGTAGACCTCTCTATATCAAACAATATTGGTAGACTATTTCTCCAATTACGTAGAAGTAAGCGCTCTAAAGTCATTGAGTAGCAAGACGGTGATTGAGGTTATGAAAGAACAGTTTTCTAGACATGGCATACCAAATGAGTTGATAACCGACAATGGACCATCGTACAGCTCAAAGGAATTTAATGAATTTGAAAAAAGCTGGAAAATAAAGCACGTGACTTCATCTCCTTTGTACGCACAGTCAAACGGAAAGAGCGAAAGAACTGTACGTACTGTAAAAAACCTAATTAAGAAATGTGAAGACTCAGGTCAAGATTATTATTTGGGTTTATTAAATTTAAGAGCTACGCCTCGGGACGGCGTAGATTCTCCGGCTCAAATGTTGATGGGTCGGCGGCTTACTACGCGGCTACCGATTCATAGATCGTTAATAGAGGCAAAAGTCGACAATAGAAAAAATTACGACGCGATTTGGGAAAAGCGAGCTAAACAAAAGGAGGTTTACGACAGGGGTTCAAGAAAGCTTCCTACCTTAACATGTAACGATAAAGTAGTAGTAGCCGATGGAAACAAGCGGGAATTCATGACAGTAGTCAAAAAGGCACCGGAGCCAAGATCGTACATCGTGCAGGACTCAGTGGGACGTAAGTATAGACGAAACCGTCGCCATATAGTATACAGACAGCCGCAGGGCGAGACTGGCGGGGGCGCAGGTGAGTCGGCAGACACGGCGCGCGCGAGCAGCGGCGCCGAACAGCACCGCCCGGCATTACCGAATGACAAAGGTACAGTTGCCGTCAGTAACAACGATACCTAGATAATTTTGTATAGGTACAGACCTGCCTAGTTGATGTTGTAACGTTGTTTGCTTGCATATGAAAGTATTTTGGTCTAGAGTAACTTTCACAAATATAAAAAATACATAAGTACTTGCTTATTTATGTAGTTATATGTAATTTGATTTTATGAAAAATAGGATTGTGTAAAATAAAATAGTGATAATGTGATTGAAAATTTATTATGTAGGTATAACGAATAAATATTATCAACAGCATAGTTTATTTTACCTAGGTAGGTACTTAGATAGCATAAATCTTTAAAAGTTTAATATATTGCAATATTACTAGTACCAAGATCACAGAATATTAATAACCTAGATATATAAGTGGTGAAGGGATCAAGTAGGTAGGTAAGTATAGTTTGTAAACGTAAAACATAAAAGTAGGTTCCTAATTGTTTTAACCTAGCTAGGTACATGTTGCAAATTGTTCATTGATTATATATAATAAGTATAGTTACATTCTTTTACTACACACTAGAATAACTTCACATTCGGCTACTTGTCTCGATAATGTTTTTACAGACTATAACCCTGTCTCTAAGTCAGTTATTAGTAGTCTTACGTCTGACCATTGTGGTTTTAAGGTGACCCATGATTTTGATGTTAAGGAGGAGCCTAAAACTGTAACATGTAAACCAGTTACAAAAAAGCGAATGGAGTGTTTTAAAACCAATGTAGCTTGTAAAATCGATACTTTGCCCTTTATACATGATGATCCGGATGTACTATATAGTAATCTCTTTGATTTAATAAAGACAGAATACAATCGAGTGTTTACCTCTAAAACAATAAAGTTTTCACAAAAACTTAAGTTCTGTGACTGGGCCACGACTTGTATTTATAAAAGTAGAAATAAACTGTATGAGTTATATAATTTAAGACCATATAACCATAATTTAAATTTTACAGAATATGTAAAAAAATACTCTAAATTGTTTAAAGAAAGTGTGCATACTAGCAAAATCTAATTTCATTAAAGATAAAATTAAAAAATCTAATAATAAAATAAAAGCCACTTGGGATATCATCAACCGTGAAACTGGTAAATTAAAACCACGGGACAACACTTTCACTCTTAAAGTTAAAGAAAACCTTATCAATTCAGATGCACAAATTGCTAATATTTTTGATGATTTCTTTATAAACATACCTGTGGTAACAACTTTAAATTTAAATTCATCACCAGTGGCGGCACAATCTTTTCTCGAACAACATGTACCCAAATGTAATGTTTCTTTTAATTTTCAATATAGTGACTCTAAAAATATTATTAAAACTTTCAAATCACTAAAAATGAAAAACACAGGTGATTTGCAGGGCATGTCCATAAAGATAATTAAGAATATTATATATTCTATTGCACCTCATCTTGCTGACATATTTAATAACTGTATTGATAAAGGAATCTTTCCTGATCTTATGAAGTTTAGTAAGGTTATACCTTTATTTAAATCGGGAAATAAAGAGGACCCCAGTAACTATCCACCAATTTCTATACTACCAGCACTTAGTAAAAATTATGAAAAAATTATTCTCGAACAGTTAGTGGAAACTTTAATTTAAATAATCTTTTACATAGTAAGCAATTCGGTTTTACTAAGGGTCGTTCCACTACTGATGCAGGTGTTGCTCTAGTAAAACATATATTTGATGCCTGGGAGGAGTCTCATAACGCTCTTGGAGTTTTCTGCGACCTGTCCAAGGCTTTCGATTGCGTTGAGCACCGGACATTGGTGATGAAGTTAAATTACTATGGTCTCAAAGGTTTTGCGCTTGATTTGATAAAGTCTTATCTCAGTTCTAGAACACAAACTGTCGATATCAATGGAACTAAGTCGTCTGGTTCTTATGTAAAAATGGGAGTTTCACAAGGGTCAATCCTAGGGCCTTTCTTATTTTTGATATATATTAATGACCTGCTATTCTTTGTAGAAAACTTCTGTGATATTGTATTGTTTGCAGATGATACTTCACTCATTTTTAATGTGACTAGGTCTAAGAAAAATTATGACGATGTTAACAATGCTCTCTCAGAGGTACTCAGTTAGTTTACTGTTAATAATTTACAGCTAAATGCTAAAAAAACCAAATGTATTAATTTTACACTACCAAATGTTAAGACCGAACAAACTGATGTAAGGATAAACGGTGATAAATTAGATTTGGTAGACTCGACTGTTTTTTTAGTTTCCCTTGACTCAAAACTTCAATAGAATCCTCATATATCGAAATTGGCCGGCAAACTCTCTGCTACTTACGCCATTAGAAAAATTAGGCAATTAACCGACGTTGAAACTGCTAAAACGGTTTACTTTAGTTGTTTTCACAGTGTCATGTCATATGGCGCCCTACTGTGGGGAACAGCGGCTGATGTTGAAACTATATTCATTTTACAGAAACGGGCAATAAGAACCATCTATAGACTAAGCTCACGAACTTCTCTAAGAGATATTTTTAAAGAAGTTGGTGTTCTTACAGCTGCATCTCAATATATTTATAATTGTATAGTTTTTGTGCGTTGCAATATTAACTCATTCACTAAACACGGTGACGTACACATGCCCCTGTTCAGGTTACAGAAGGTTCTCGGCTCTTTCTTGCGGCAAGGTATACACTATTATAATAAAATACCAAGTATTGTACTAGAATTACCTTTAGATAAGTTTAAAAATCATGTAAAATCTTGTTTACTTAAGAAAGGTTATTATACAGTTAAGGAATATTTAGAAGACAAAACAGCCTGGTAATGATAAAATAATCACATTATATTTTAAAGTCCATTTTCTTTGTAACTAACTCATTTTACCCTGGTATGATAGCCTTTTATCAGCAGTGTCTTACAGACAATAGGTACCTACTCAAAACTTTGTTGCGTTGCCTAAATGTTTTCTTGCTTGCTTCATTGGAGTTGTTCGAGTGTGTCATGCTCTCTCAAAGTGTCTCTGCGGTAGTGGCATGTGCGTCGGGTCATTACGTTCCCTAAAACATGGTTGAGCGAAGCGATGGCTGATTCACATGTCATACTCTTGAACGGGTGCCGCCTGTGGAGGCTGGTCTGCTCTTCCTAACTTATTTTTATTATTAGTATATTAGTAGTTGTAGTCTTACTTTTATTTTTCTGTACTGTAAGACATTGATTACATTGATTATTTTATATTGATGAATACCTGAACTTTTTATTTTTATTAATATATTTTTTATTTTTATATCCTTGTAGTTGTTTTATGTTTTTATTATTGTAATGGAAAGTGCCCTTGTATGATAGGGAGGGCATTATTCAACTCTAATTGACGCTGTAAAAGAAAGGAGAAAAGAAATGCCCTTGCTGAGTTTCTTGCCGGTTCTTCTCAGTACAAGGCTCCCGCCCCATAGTTAGACTTACGAACCGATGGCATAATGACATTCATAAGTGCTGTAATCTAAACATGGCCTAACCTGAATAAATTATATTGAATCTTGAATCTTGAATCTGGGGTAATGAAAGATTTTTAAGATTTTTATTTTTGTAATTTTTTTTTTTAATTTCTTTGAATACTTATTTTTTTACTTGAGATAGGGTAATGGATATGTAACGTAGAAGTTAAGTTTCAACATGTGCAGCCGATTGAAGGGGTGTCTTGACACACCCCCTGGTAGGCTGGTAGGCCGACCTTTTTAGTATTAGTTATATGGTCAATTCCAAGTTTGAGTAGTTGAAAATCGGCTATACATGTGCTGTTTAGACAATTGTCACTGGAAAAATGACACACCGCTTGCAAAGTCGTTAATAGGTTTGGTAGTCAATATTTTAAAGAATAGTAAAAAAAATGTTTAAGTAATTCTGTTAAGTCTTGTAAATATAATACAATGATAAAGTTGTTGTAAAATGTTGTGATCCATTTTGCCATTCAATACTTACACGGCAAGTCAAGCAGTTACAGTTAGGGTGTTTGTCTATAACCTAATGTTATTTGTTATGTTCTCTATACGATCTGACAGCCCACGATACTCAGGCGGTGTGTATACCAAAATAAAGTACTAATTCTTTAAGGATCCTATAATTTGGGCTGGTATGCGGACACAAAGTGATTCCGCTGTCGCTATTCCAGTTATTTATCAATGTTACCCCGAGTGATGTTTTCGGAAAACTTTCGCTTAATGTAACAAAAAACATAAATTAGTAGATAGGTATGTATGTATTAATCTAAATTGTCAGATTGTATTATTTGTAAACTATACAAAAGGATATTACAAATGTAACAACAGCTTTTCTGTATGGAAACTGAAGGAAAATATATTTAAGAAACTACTAGAGGGACTGGACAGCAAACCAAACATGGTATGTAAACTCATTAAATCCCTTTATGGTCTTAAGCAAGCACCAAGGCGCTGGAATACTAAATTTGACTCAATTTTAAACAAGTTTGGTTTTATAAAAAGTAAAGCAGATCGATGTGTTTATATTAGACTAATCAATAATATAAAATGTTACCTTTGTCTTTATGTTGATGATGGACTGTTGCTATGTAAAGAAAAGTCCATTTTGATTAAAGTAGTAAATGATCTTAAAGCAAACTTTGACCTAAAAGTATGTTCACTTAGTAATTTTGTGGGCATGCAAATACAAAAATGTAAAAGCTACACATTTGTTCACCAAACAAAGTATATTGAGCAATTATTAAGAAAATATAATATGTGTGATGCAAACACCAACAGTGTTCCGGGGGATCAAAATGGGAGGCTGAAAAAGGCTGCTGAAGTTCATGAGCGACCCCACCCATACAGAGAGGTGGTAGGATCACTGATCCACGCAGCAACAGTAAGCAGACCAGATATAATGTTTGCTGTCAGCCAGGTTAGTCGATACTTACATTCTTATAATCAGTCTCACTGGAACGCTGTAAAGAAGATACTGAAATACTTAAAATTAACTAAAGACTATGGATTGTACTATATGTCAAACCCAGACACCACTGATTTGGTAGGATACAGTGATGCTGACTACGCCAATGATATTGAAACAAGACGTTCAGTAACTGGATATGTATTTATTAAAAATGGATCAGCTGTAACATGGTCAACTCAACGCCAACAGACTGTAGCCCTATCCGCAACAGAGGCTGAATTTATGGCTGCTTGTGCTGCTACCAAAGAAGCAGTGTGGTTAAAGCAATTGCTATGTGATATTGATGAATTTAAACAAAACTCTGTTTGTTTAATTATTGATAACCAAAGTGCTATTCATGTTATAAAACATAGTGACTTCCATAAACGCTGGAAACATATAGATATTAAGTACAACTTTGTCAAAGAAAAATATAACTCTAATGTTATCAGTTTAAACTATGTACATACTAATAATCAGTATGCTGATCTATTTACTAAGGCTTTACCTAAAGATAAATTTAATTTAATGAGAAATAACATAGGAGTTTTAAAATTGCTAACTTAATATTCTGATATAAAATGGTTTACTGATTAATTAATTAACTAAAATTTTATACTTTGGATAACTTTATTCTTTTGAAGGAAGGCTTTAATTTGGAAGGAGTGTTAAACTATTGAATTAAATAGTTAAATTAAAAGCCTTGTGTGTTTGTCCAACACTAGCGCCATCTTTTTGTCTATAAAAAACTCCCTAAGCCGTTCTCTCTGATTTAGCCACTCGGTGTGACACGTATGTATAATTGTATTTGAGCAACAATAAAAGTATTTCCACAAGTATTTGCGTTCCACTTAATAACCATCTAATAACAATGTTATCTAAATTAATCGTACAAATTCCAAACGTCATTTAATTGTACAAAACATGCTGTTGCAATAAAATATTTCATGTTGATGAGTGGATTGGGTTGGGATTTACCTACATCAATTTTATTAATCAAATATTTTTAGTCAGTTACTCTTGGCACGTTTGTCCTCAACTAATTCCGGCATCACAAGCTGCTTCATTGTGTTAGTTTTTCGAGTAACAAAGAATTTTAGGATCATCTACTGTACAAACGATGATAGTTTCAGCTCACAGGTGTTTGTGCTTTACTTTGATTTCTTTTAGTATCGGCACGTTATTGTGATCAGCGTTCCTGCTCCCTATAGCAAGACCGAAAGGACCAGGCTAACAAATTCACATGAGCACAATCACACAAATTTGACGATATTAGCACCTACACCATGGAGTCTTTTTTTTTGTTTACAGATCTTTTTTTAATTATTATTTTACTATTGGTGCGCTATTTACACACTAAAACAGTTTTTAGTTAGAGCTATTGGATTTGAACAACAATTTCTCTCGTTCAACCCGAGAATCTCTCAACATCACTCAACGCCTCTAGTATCCAAGTGAAGCTGAAGTGGCTTTGGATAGATGACGCTCTCGTATCGCGGTCACTCGTAAACAACTGCCGCTTCTCAGTAGCGCGGCGACTTTTTGCATTAATCTTACAATGCCATAAGCGATCTTCACATCGTCACATACTCATCGAGAAAAAGATCTTTATCGTGTCCGTCATCGAGTGCTCGATTGTAGGACAAAGTGATTTATTGTGTTTTTTGTTTATTAAATAGTCTAATATAATACAAGCTAACAATAACAATATTAAAACCATTTGTCTAAAGCAAACAAAAAGAAGGTTTATCTGGTAAAATTTAATTAACCTTACCCTACTTTATCCTACGTCGTGCTGTTATTCTTCAAGTCATTGACAAACATTTTAAAATTACAAAAAGGGCTAGATAAGTAGGTAGCTTGTTGTTTATATTAAACACGCGTTATATTTTACAGCCTCAATGCCGTTAAGAAATAATGTTTTAATTATTTTTCTGATATTGATTTCAGTTATGTTGTTTCTTAATTTTAAATCTAGGTATATAACCTGAATTGGATTAAACAAAGTATTAAATACAGTATTAAATAGCTAGAAGTGACATGTTAGGTTTTTATACAAAGGAGCTAACATGCGGCTTCTATAAGATCTATTTCTGTGGTCCGTAGGGTATAACTGAGGCGATACAAGCGATATACTTACAAAGCGTTTACGTTGCTGCCCTAGCGTTTACGTTGCTGCCCTAGCGTTTACGTTGCTGCCCTAGCGTTTACGTTGCTGCCCTAGCGTTTACGTTGCTGCCCTAGCGTTTACGTTGCTGCCCTAGCGTTTACGTTGCTGCCCTAGCGTTTACGTTGCTGTCCTACTCATGCATCAAAAAAGAGAATGAGGAAAAGAAAAACGCATAATTAAGTGTTGACTGACTTTAATTCAAAGGCCTAATCTAGAGTTAGTTTGTTTTAAATATAATAATTCATGAGCTGAGTAAAAATTTTTAATGCCACCTCACAGACGGGAGGTTAAGGGCTGATTTTTCAATCCCCAATATTATAACAAACCGATAAAACTTGTCCGTCTGATAAAGATTGATCGATCCCGATCAAAGTAAAGTGTCATTTGTAAAGAAAGACAAGACATGATATGACAATACATTTTCAAAATGGTTATGTAATACCTAAAAAGACAAATAAGTTTTATATATCACAATTGAAAAGTGGGCCCTTAGTGACGTACCTATTAAGGTCTTTGCTTATATTGTTCAATAGTTAATAGTGTTTTTCATAGTATAGCAATTCGTTTTCTTTTTATTTCTTATTACTTTATTCTTTCTTAATTTCCTGTGATATTGTGCATTATTCGTAGCAGCTATTGTCTGTGCAGGAGTAGTCTTCCCAAGCGGTTAGATCGATTCCCGGTAGATATTTGCAGTCGCATATTTGATTTCTGAAACGTGAAAACAATACTTGACTACTTAAGATGGCAAGGTTTTGATTCCCCTAGGTAAATAGTGGCTAATAATCGGCCCGAAATACGGAGGTCCTAGGTTCGACTCCCGAATCGAGAATGTGAAGAACCCTTTTTTAATTTACTGCCAGTTTGTATTTTTTTTTATTTTAGAGTCCCAGTAATGGAATAGTGTGTGTATAGAGTAACAAATTTTTGTAAAATTTATAAGTTAGTATTATCTTTTTAAATCATGGTTAGAAAAATGACGTATCGTTTGACCTTACGATATTTATAGACGAACTTACCTAGGACCAGGTCTGAGGAATCCTATTGGTTGGATTTGCGTGACTTTGTCGCCAACATCACATAATAATTTTGAAACGGATGCTTTCCTTATCTCCAATAGTTGATCTGGAACATAACCATTTGTTTAATGAGGACCCATCATCGTTACCAGCCTACAAACGTCCCACTGCTGGGCACAGGCCTCGGC
The DNA here is from genome assembly GCA_963921215.1 of Scoparia ambigualis. Lineage (NCBI taxonomy): Eukaryota > Metazoa > Arthropoda > Insecta > Lepidoptera > Crambidae > Scoparia > Scoparia ambigualis. The sequence continues at coordinate 37,398,661 of OY992506.1, read as the reverse complement.
CTCTCGCGTGGGAATTACCACGTGGGAATATTGGGCCATAACCCACTACGCTGGCTCAATTCGGGTTGGTGGGTTTTTAACGACTGCCATCTTACGACAGCAACCGGGACCAACGGTTAACGTGCCATTATTTATTTCGTGTATGTGACATTTTTCTGGTCTTCTGTCTGGCAATCACGATCACCCTATTTGACGCAGAGCTGTATTGTTTCTCATAACTGTGTTCCGATTAAAAGATTACTAGAACCTGTCAATTTACAGGTCACAGATTCAGTCTTTAGTCCGTTTGTTGCCTTTTACGAAACCCAAGGGAAGAGATAGGTTGTAAGTATTGAGATATAGTGCCGCCACTATACAGTTAATAAGATCATGGTGCATTCATTTATTTCAATTGAACTTACCATAAGTGAAAGCATACGGTCTATTCTGTCTCTCATACCAGTGTCGGTCCGAGACTATTGAATTAACCAGTTGTTCGGTCATAATACTATACAATGTCTCCGGTATATAGCCCCCTTGTACATGCTTCTCCTGATACATGCCAGCTAGTAGGTCGATGTCCTCCTCGCACTTGTAGTTATCTTTGAGGAGTTCAAGTCTCTGTAAGCGTATAGAAATGGAAACATGTTTACAATACAACAAAAAATTCAATTTCAGAGTGTTACTCCAATTATCTATCTATGTGCTTGATTATTACAACAAAATGTAAAACGTATGGGTATGCTATGAGCCGTTCTTACAATACAATAAATATTCCTGAAATTGTAGTTTTTCTCTATCGATATTATTTAAGTTGGTTAACAACTAAGAGACTCCCCTGTAACAGATATTTATATTAATTTTTACCTACACTCATGATACATTTCGTAATATAAAAAAGTAATGAGCTTCACATAAATTACTTAAGATTTAATATTCTCGTTTGCATACTAAATGAAACATATTATATTGTCTAAGTAAAAATAATATATATTAAAAACCTTACCTCAGGCTCAAAAACATCATCCAGTTTATCGTCACCGTAGAACAATTGTCTATACTTTACATAAGGCTGGAAACCAAAATATCTGTTTTTCGCAAAGTCGTTTGTGACTATATCAGTAGAAAGCTGGAGTGGCCCGAAACCGACCTCAGATATCTGAAACAATCATAACCATGACCTCCGAATTCTTCTAAAGGCTGTCAGCACTTCGTAGAAGTATCAAATTCTATCAAATCAAATCAAATCATAATCTCTTTTTTAAGTAAACTTATTATGTAAGCATTTTTAAATCATCTATCAATATATTATCTGGACGTCCAAATAGTATGTTGCCACAGCAAACAGAGTTACAGCAGCAGCTTTTACGTCCATTTCGCGGCGGGTTTCACTAACAATTGTGAGCATCCCGTGAATGTGGAGGGCACGACTTGTGCCGTGAATGAATGCCGTGAATTGACGGCACTAACGTGGAGCCGCAATAAAAGTCTGTCCTAAATAATGTGTCTTAAATTTGTAAAAGGTCAAAATTATAGCATCATTCGGGATTTTGTTGTGATGGTGGCTCCACGTTATATTCACGCGCGAATTGACGGCATGAATTGACTTTACAAGTTTATCTTTAAGCACAAAGATAGTTTGAATGTAAAATGTAAAATTCCCACAGTAAAATGCCGTACGACATTACACTATGAAAGTAACTGAAGTAAACTAATCTAGCTGTATCAACGTCAGTTAACTGACGGATCTTCATTACTGCATAAGCCGCAGAGCTAAGTCTATTCGACAATTTAGCTATATGTGGGCCCCACTGAAGCTTGGCATCCAACGTGATGCCTAGAAACACAGTGGTGTCCACAGGATTCACATTCTTATCTTTAATTTGTACACTAGTTATTACCTGCTTAACATTAGGCAATACAAATCTTACACATTTGGTTTTTCCCTCGTTTAATAGCAAGTTATTAACACTAAACCAGTGAACAATCTTTGAGACCGCATTATTCACATCGTCATAATTTGGGTGTCGTCGTTTCACTTTGAATAAAAGTGAAGTATCATTAGCAAACAATGCTATCTCATGACTGTCTTTTACAAAATAAGGTAAGTCATTAATATAAACCAAAAACAAGAATGGACCAAGTATTGAACCCTGCGGAACTCCCATTTTAACCACTGATCCCGGAGATCTTTTACCGTTAATGTCGACCTTTTGAATCCTGTTACTCAAGTATGAGATTAGAAGGCTCTAAGAAGCATCCCTAATTCCATAGTGGTTAAGCTTCCTGACCAAAGTTTCATGTAAAACACAATCAAAAGCCTTGGATAAATCACAAAATACCCCTAGGGCATCCTGTGATTCCTCCCAGGTATCAAATATTTGGATTAAAAGCTCAACACCGGCGTCAGTTGTAGAGCGACCCCTAGTAAAACCATATTGTTTACAATGTAAAAGTTTACTTTTATAAAAATGAATTTGCATTTGGTCTAGCATTAACTTTTCAAAAATTTTACTAAATGTGGGTAGCACAGAAATAAGTCTAAAATTAGAGGGGTCAGAAGTGCTACCTGATTTAAACAATGGAATTATTTTACTATATTTCATGAGGTCAGGAAAAACACCACAATCAATGCATTCATTAAATATGCAAGCTTAAACTGGAGCTATTGTCATAATTACAGATTTAGCGACGTCCACGGAATTACCCCACAGATCAGCAGTTTTCTTTTTATTGAGAGTGTTAAATGTTTTTATTATATCTATAACACAAATTTTTTGAAAACTGAAATTACTTTCACAATCTTTAACATTCTCCTTCAAACAGATTCAGCTACAGTGGGGGAGGAAATCAAGGCTTTTGTAGTTGAAACTGGAATGTCAGTAAATAACCCCTCAAATGCTGCAGCAATATCAGCATCAGAAGTCAAGGTTTTATTATCACAATTTAAATTGTACTCATTATTACGACTTTTGACCTTTCCTGTTTCACTATTTATAATATTCCATGTTATTTTTATTTTGTCATTACTATTCTTAATCTTAGAACTCAAATAGTTTGCCTTGGCTAATCGACATACTCTTTTGAATAACTTTGAATAATTTTTAACATATAATTTGAAGTCATCGCTGGTGTTATAGTTGCGTTCACCATAAAGTTCATAAAGGCGTTTCCTACTTCTGTGAATACCAATTGTAGCCCATTCATTAAAAGTTACAGTACCACTAACTGAGATCTTTTTTGGAATAAAAGTTTTATTAGGGTTGTCATTGTATTCTAAGTAATTTAATTTTGTATCTAGATTGCTTTTAAAGCTTTGCCGACCTGCAGTTTTTGGTACAACAGTGATATTCTTTTTCGTCACTTGTTTACGCTGGTGTGGAAAGCTGACCATTTGGCCACAATGATCAGAGTCCAGGTTATTAATAATTTGCTTAGCCAGTGGTTTTACATTTGTATATATGTTATCAATACAGGTGGCCGAAGAGGCAGTTATTCTTGTCGGCTCCAAAAATAAATGATTTAAGTTGTATGATAGAAATAGGTTTTTAATTTTAGTTGACATTGTGGAATTTTTTAACAAATTAATATTAAAATCCCCGCAAACAATTATTGTTTTACCTACATTACGGACTTTATGTAATGCCTCAACCATAACTTTTTCGAAAAAATCATATGATGCTGAAGGAGGTCTGTACACACTTAATACAACAAACTGCTCCAACTCCACACAAGCTATTTCTATTGTTCGCTCAACCGAGAGGCTCACTATGTCTTTGCGTTCCTTTAATTTAAACTTTTTACTAACAATAATTAAGGAGCCACCATGTATTGCATTTCCTCGACTGAACGAACTTCCTACTAAATGATTCTTAAAATTGAACATGAACTGATGGTCTTTAAGCCAGTGTTCTGTTATGCAAAGAATATCAATTTTATTACAGTTCATGACCAATTCAATCTCCAAATCTTTGCCCATGATTCCTTGGATGTTCTGGTGGACAATGTTTAAAGATTGTACATTTCTTAAATTTAATGATTGACATGGGCTTTTGCTAAAGCTATTTTTACATTCATTTAATTTCATTTTATTAACAAACATTTCGCAAGAGATTTCCTCTTTTGTCATATAATTTAATTTAAATAATTAATTGGAATGTCAGTAGAAACACTACTGACGTCTATGTCAAATATACATTGCTCAATAGAAGCAACTTGTTTAGCCAAGTTTTTGGATGACGTTTGAATACAATAGTATAGCGATAAAGCTATTTGTCGCTTAAAATAATTTGGCAGATAATAACTATCTCTTGTCAAATAAAAATTACTAACATAATTGTTAATTTCAATTAAATGCATTATGTCATTTTTGCAAAATAAATGTAATGTCAGGTTAAGCTTATGCCTAATAGAATTTTCCTCCTGTGGCAAACTACTACAATAGGGTAATGTAAACAATATAATTTTCTTTACAATTAACTTATTCAAACATTCTAAACATTTTATAAGGCTTGTTTTGTTCAGATTACCTCTATTACCAACAAATAATAATAAGGTGCTATTGGGGTTATATTTATGTTCTACAGCTTTTTTCAAAATATGTTGATAAGAAGCACCCGGTATACAATAATTGATAACTGAATGTCCCAAGTCAAATAACAACCGACCCATGTTTTTACCAAATTCATCACTAAATATTACCAAGTCACTATTACAATCTGTCTTACATGGAATCTGGTTGGTTGGTATAAGTTGTGGTACATTTTTAATTGTGCACTGAGTAAGGGAACTTTTGGAAGAAACATCAATCAATGCGACAGAGGAAGAATTACATGGGATTGATGAACGGCTTGGTAACTGTTTACATTTACAATTACTTGTGAGTGAATCAATCCCTTCATTGTTACCATTACACAGGACTACCAGTTCATCAATGGCCAACATGTGTTCTTTTATTTGACCTTGTGAAAGATCATATTGCTTAGTAATAGATATAAGCGAGTCCTCTAGGTGTGCAATTTTAGTTTGTAGAATTTGTGTATCATTTTTATATTTTAAATTTTTATTGTGTAGTTGTGACGAGTATATATCTAATTTGTCAATTAGATATATACTCGTCAAATATATCTAATTTGTTAATTAAGTACAATCTTTCTCTATTTATTTAACATTTTTAATAAAAAAATTGTGCTTCTTAACTAATTTTTGCGTTTTCTTAATGTACTTATTTATCTTAATATATTTTTTTAGTTTATTTTTGCTACAGCCAGCAATCTTCACTGAGTGGTTGCTATTTTTATTTTCCTCACATGTAAGATCTATAGTGACAGTGGGCTGACTGCTAGCTGTCGCAGAAACCATGAAGGGGGGCACAGACTACCAACTCATCGAACAAGCTTTGATTTAATGAGACAGTCATATTAAGTTTAGATGTTTCCAATAAAGTAATTTTATTATTGGCCTCATGCAATTGTTTTTTCAACTCATCTATGCATTTCAAAGCCTGGTTATACTCTGAACTACATTGTTCCAACCTGTCCACAATGTTTTGGAGCCTGTCCCGGGCATCAATAGCATCGATATAACGGTCATTTAACTGTACCAACTCATTTTTTAACTTTTGATGCCTGTCTAATGATTCCATAAGTTCCCATTCGTTTTCATCTCGCTCTCTGTTTAGTTGATCACACAACTCTTTTGAAGCCTTCAATTCATTTAATGTCAGTTGAAGTTTGGACTCCTCCTGACGAGATAAGGCCTTGCGAGTCATCATTATGGGAAAACTTAAAAATTGAACCGTATAAAAGAGAAATACAAATTTTTAAATACTATGTAGGTTACAAGTAAACAGCTGTACGAGTAGTCGCGTAACCAACAAACAGAGGTTATGTTTACGTATGTTAATCGCAACTAAAGTGGTTGGAATTAAACAAGATACGTATAATAATTAACAAATCGTCAATTTATGCAAATTTATAAGATTTTAAGTGAAATAAGGGTAGGTTCACTAGGTACCTTAAACATGACAACGGTTCACTTACATGCCGGTAACTGTCACTAAACAGTCTTACTTAAATTTTTGATTTTGCACATGAAATACACTAAAAGCGAAACGCTCACCACTAAAACACAACTTAACTTAATGATTGAATTGGGTAATGGGCGTAAAATGAGTAAATAATAAATTAAATTTCAAATTTTACACAGGAGGCATTCAGATCAGCTGTTTACAAAAGTGTTGCCACAGAAGAAAAGATGTCACCCGGAAACTTCTTGAGTATAGATTTAGCCTTGTCCCTACGTTGCATAGACTTCTTGATTATAGGTGTAAGCCAGGGGCAGGTATATGTTTAACGAGCACTGGTCTGAGAGGGGCATGACAATCAAACAGTAACGTTAGTAATGTATTAAACATGTTGACCTTCTATTCTTCTACTCTTCTTATTTACTGGACCAGCCGCAAACAATGTAGACCTGTCCAACCTACGAAAATCATCTCTCAAGCGATCCACACAGATGCTACTAAAACTACGCTGAAGGATTATTTTCGGTTTGAGTTTGGGGGTGCGTACACGATAGGATAAACATAAGAGGTCATGATACGAGAACAGGGCAGTAGTTTGTCCATGGAATAGGACTGAATTAGGTTAACAGACTATCGGTACGTCTAAAAGAGAGGGTTGACGAAGAATAATGAGTGGCAGTGAGTGGAAGCAATACAAAATTGACTGAAGTTACAATGGAATTAAGACGTGAGGACCAAAATTATTCTTTAGTAAGCAAGTATTTAGATCACCCATCAAAATTACAGGATCGTAAGAAGAGCTAAGGGACTCAAGGGTTGTCTCAAATGAGTCAAAATATTTAACGTTGATGCTGGGGCTGTAAGGAGCGCCCACTAAAACACTGGAGTGGCGTATGCTAAGATTTAAAAATAAATACTCGAGGGATCCAGTATAAGTGCCAGGAGACTGACTGACAACAGAGTATGGGATATGGTTCTTGATGTAAATACATACACCACCACCACCAGCACCAACTAGTTTATAACCATTTAGTTTATAAAGAGAGGACGGAAGAGACGGTTTAGAGCGGTTTAAGCCAAGATTCGGAAATTAATATTCCATCGACTAGCCTGTTGTTAAATGATACATTTAAGTCCGAAATGTGAGCAGGGACGCTCTGCTCGCTAATATGCACTAGGTTGAAGTAATAAGATTAACTATGGAATATAGAATGCAGATTCACATCCAGCAAGAGAGCATCAGTGTCAGGAAAGATCGAAACATCACTGCAAGCACTTTCATATTCATCAGATGAATTATTTTCGGTAAAATAATCAGAATTAATAGCCATAAAATATTACTAATACTAAAATACTAATATAAGTAGTAATGCATAATAAAACAAATAAAATAATTAAACAATACACTAAAAATAAGACAAACCAGAAAAACCACCAGCGAGAGTTGGCAAAACGCAAACAACAAAAGATAACATATAAAAAAAGTACATTGACACACAATGGGTCAAACGGAACGTAAAATTTCAGAACAATAATTAGAGCAGTTCTGAGCTCAGACCAAATATTACATTTGGTCCGAGGTTCTGAGCGTAACATATTAGCTGACAGACAGAACAGCTGACATTGACATGACAAGTGACAAACAAAATACGAGAACCAAACATCAAAATTTTTTGGCAAAATACATCTCAAGAAAAGGAGATGTGAAAGCCATATTAAAAAAAATATATATTTACCGAAATAAAGCAAAATGCCCTTAAAGTTAAAAAAAAAATAAAGTTGACGTGATGGTATCACTACAAATTGATAATTGAGGCACAGGCAACGATTTGATTTTAAGTCCAAGAAAAGAAAAAGTCACATGAATTTATGTGATTTGATGTGAAGAAAGAAAAAAAGAAGAGAAGTAGATGTTGCAGCTCAGCCATCGTAGTAATCTTCCGTCTACTTTTGTCCGGCAGCAGGACTACTATGGTGCCGTCCGACGACCAACAATTCTTGATGCCGAAATGCTTACGCGCAGCAGAAATAATTTTTTGCCTGGACTTCGTCAAAAAATCTGACAGTGAGACTCTCGTACCTTTCAGCGCCGTCTTAGAGTTCCAGACAGCAGCTCGATGTCTATAAGCTGAGAAACGTATTAACAAAGGCCGAGTCCTGTCTTTTTTGGCTGCTCCGAGACGGCGACACTTTTCAATGCACTCTGATTGAATTTGTGTCAGTTTCATTTTTCTAAGTACCTAGTGCACTCTAGGTACCAGCATTCTCCTTTGAATCCTCCGGCAAGCCATGGAGTATTACAAGACTCTTACCGCGTATTCAATGAAGTAGTTAAACGTAATTTAGTTGCGCGATTCAACATTTGCCTACCGCGTGACATTTTATTGAACGACTACAGACAAGAGTTTTGATTATATTAAAACAATAAACACATGATTTAATAGAGGCACTCTTTCCGTATTCAACAAAGTATTAATTAACGCAGTCTTATAAAAAAAAATTATCTATCTATCTATCTATCTATAAATGTAAAAAATTATAATACACAATAACACACCGAGCGCCGCGCGTGTGACATGTAAAAAGGTTGTCAAATCACCCCACTTTTCAGTTTGTGTGTGTGTGTGCGGAGTTGCGGAGATTCTTGTTGCGCCCCCCAAGATTCTGTACCAGTTTGCCCTCGGAGTAAGCGCACACCCGAGCTTGAGCACAGCGCTCAATCCGCTGCCATCACATACCAGCAATGCGGCTACACCCCGATCAGGCATCAAATGCGCGTGGGTTCTGGAGTTAACTCGCTTGCCACGGTGCAATTGAATTTTAATAAAAGTAATTTACCTCTTTCATATTAAATAATAGCAGATATAAATAAATAAATAAACTTTCCTACACTCACACCAATTATCTGGGATCCTAGAACCAAGAAGTATACTCTCATTGTTGAAAGAGTACAGAGAAAGTTTGCTAGGTAAAGATCCTTTGGTTACTACCCCTTCCTTTTCCAGGCATTATTTGTAACAGGCATAGGTGGCCTTGTAACTTTAGAAGTCAGGCGTAAACTCTTGCTTGCTTAGCATTATTGTTTTTTGCTGCGAAATAAGGTGGACAACCCCACAGTGCTAAATACTATCGGCTACTACGTTCCGCAGAATTATGTGCGTGTTGGTCTACGTCGTCAGCACGACCTGTTAACACTACCTTCTGCTTTGAGCACGCGGCATGCTCGTAATGCGCCCACTCCTAGGAGTAATTTATTTGCTATTTATTGGTGCATGTTTTGCAACGGAAACAACTGCGGTTTTTTAATAATAAATACATATGTTTATAAAAAAGTGGTTAAATTAAAGAATACATAGTTTGGGAGAATCCAAGGCCATGCTCACCGTCATATTGCCGCCCAGGGCAATTCATATTTATGAAAGAAAGTAAATTTGTTGTTATTGAGCATCAAAACACTTATTCCCTCCTACCTATGACATAGGGTTAGGGTCCCTCAAACGAGGCAAGAAGAGGCACTTTGTGGGCCGGCAGAGTGAGGGTGACTGATGCTACGTCTCTTACGCTGCACCAGTTGTCCTCGCGCCTGGACTTACATCAGGTTACTCACTAATATTCGGCGTGAAATAATGGCGCTTGGTGCTGTTGTGTTTCGTCCGACCAGTGAGGGTTCCGGAGGCCCCTTCCCCCCCCCCCCCCCTCCTCCCAATTCCTATTCCTTCCTTAAACCTATTCCTCCCTGAAACGCCGGCAACGCGTCTGCGATTCCTCTGGTTTTGCGGGTGTCCATGGGCGGCTGTGATTACTCTCCATCGGGTGACCCGCCTGCTCGTTTGCCTCCCTCTTTTATAAAAACAAAAAAAAAAAGGTGGAGTGGGATCATTTGCCGGGCTTTGTATAAAAAAACCGCAGATGGGAGAGGAGATAGAGGCGCTTCTAGCGGAGCCCTATCCATACTGATCCTATTAGTTGCATTTATTGGAAATGGATTTTTTTGTATAGGTAAATTGCACAATGTGAATGTTTTGGTTTAGCTGTAAGTTCACATTGTATGCTGAATAAATAAAGAAATAAATAAATAACCGTGTCGCGTAGCGGTGAATGAATACTACCACCCCTATCTTTCCTTGGGGGACTAACGGGCTAAACACTGCACTTACATCCAACAGATTAGAGAGGTAATGGGCTCACCACCTGTCACGCCGAGCTCATGTGCAGTCGCCATTTGGTGAAAAGTGGACTATGGTAGAAGACTGCTTATGCTGTCCTGAGTGCCTAGTCTCTGACTAACCCTTCAGGGATAACAGTCATGATTATATGTATTTATGTAAGATAAAATCGGCACAGAAACAATTATGTCACAGTCCAAAGTCTTATGATGACTGACCCCAAGGCATTTTGAAAATAAATATATAAGATCAAAAAGGGATCTTAGAGGACCGTACGTTAACGGGCAGCTTCCACAGTAAAGAATACTCACGTCGGGGTCAACAATGTTGTCACTTTTTGCGCAGGGCTGCCGGAAGCTGCCTTGCGTTATGTAGTCTATGTTGTCATCTATTGCTAAAAATCCCGTTCGCAATGTTAAATTCACAATAGGTTGCTGTCTAAGATAATATCCATCTATGTTGTACATCCTGAAAAAAAATGTATAAATGTCATCTGGGAGTTCTGTTCAAGCTATTCGCAGTCTAACAGATGTCGCTATTTTGATACCCTACTTTTATCTTAGCCAGACTAAAGGTACTCCACGCAACATGCTACAGAACAGTTAATGATGAAGTTACGTTTTACACTCATTTGCTCCGCGACTCAAGTCATCAAGTAAAAGACAATTTTTTACAATGAGATCTATAAAATGCTTAGAGCATGTTGAATGCTCTAAGAAAAATGACATATAATTTACAAGTTTTTATATGGTGTTTGATAGCATACTTACTTTAGTGAGCCTTCTTGCATGCTGTGGAACCACCGGAGTACGAAGGGATATTCTAAGGCGATTTGAGGAAATTTTTTATCGTTGTATATGTCTCTGAATCCTGGCGAAGATGATATCACACCGTCTCTCAGTAAGTTATTTTTCCCTAAAAGTGAGATGTTAATACTTATATCGAAGACGTGGAAGAATGCTGGTTAACTAGAACTATTTAGCATAACGGTAAATGAACAAGTAATTACATACGTTATTATCTACTAAAAGCTGTTTTATTATAGAAATCTCTTCTAATTGGAAAAGTCCCTTGATAAAGTAAAAAAATGGGTTGAAAACCGCTAAGATGTTATTGAAAGCACGTCATAATAGAATAGGGTTAACAATCACACTCGTCAATATAAAAAGAAATAGTTTTTACGCGAACAAGTTAGCTAAACATTAAAATATTACAAAGGGAAAAACCTTGCCATTAAAATCATCCAAACATCACGAACTCTTCCCATAGGGTAGGCAAAGACCACAAACATTCCATCTCCTACGATCTTGACACACATCCTTTGCTTCACTTACTCTCATAACGTTCTTCATACATGCTCGTCGGTTTATGGTACTTTTGACCTTACTTTGACAAGAAAGTCACCGATCTGATTTAAGTATGTTCGCTGAGGTCTTTCCCTTTCAATTATCCCATTCACTCTTGCCTCTTGCATGTTTTTTGGAATTCTTAGTCATTAAAAACTATACCCATAAGCAGCGGGAACAACTCGTAACACAAGATCTGAGCTAACGTGGCGATGTTGATGTCCTTCGCGGTGTCAAATAGCATGTCATCGCTCCAGCAGGGATTGATGGCGGCGAGCTCCGTAGCGATGCGGTTGTGGTTCCTCCAGAACCAAATGCTGAACAGGTTGATACCCAAAATAGTGTTGGAGCCGTCTTCAGCTGTGGGGCATTAATATACATGCATACATAGGTACACTCACGACTTACTGTAGTCAAAGACTAGGCAATGAGGGGTGACACTTTTTAACGCATAACGTCGATTGTCATAATTTCAAATGCAATGCATCATTATATTGCATAAACAATGAAATAAATCCATAATGTTACATACATACATTAATAGATACATATAATCACGACTATTATCCTCGAAGGGTTAGTCAGAGACTAGGCAATGAGGCCCGCAAAAGTAGTCCCTAGAGTCCACTTTTCACCAAATAGTGTTTGCACATCTGCTCAGCGTGACAGGTAGTGGGCTCATCACCGCTATATTCTGTTGGATGTACGTGCAGTCCTTAGGCCGTTAGTCGCCTTTTACGACACCCACGAGAAGACAGGGGGTGATAGTATTTTTTACCACTAAGCAACACTTAGGTTATGTTATAATGCATAATTTTGGCATAATTTTGGTTACGCATAAACTTAATATTGCATAATTATTGACAGGCATATCCATATTTTTGCGACCCCCCCCCCCCTGCTCAGGGGGTAATACATAACGTTCTAATCTGAAATCTGTAAGGCATAATCATGGAAAAGCATAATAATTTTAATGAGCATGAGTAACAAAAGGTATAATTTATGTCTGATATAATATTAGGAAGATATACATTTGACTTTAATTGAAATTTATAATAATGTTTGGTCACTGCCCTAACCTAACCTTACCGACTTACTAGTTAATCACGTTGACGGGTACAGAAACCCGTAGAGTAAAAGACATAAAATTATGGATATTAAAAGTCATGCTTTTTAAAGTAGGTTCGTTTCATTAATACCCCTTAGTTGTAATTGTGTGGAAATACCGCCGCTGCGAGCTAGTTCTACAGCACCTGTTGTTCGTGAGAACAAGTTACATGAAAAACGCACAGTAGTAAGGCAATCCAACAAGGTGACATGGATGGAACAATAGTCGATTGCGTGTAGTGCAGTAAGTTTTTTTACTAATGGCCCATTCTCCCCATTTGCTGTTGTCCATCTGGTAAGGCCTGTTCCCAGCAGTGAGGCTATTTAGGCTGATGATGATGATTTTTGGTTTAACCATAAGAACTTACGAGTAGCATGACACCTTTTCTCAGCAGGCTTTTGATTCAGCAGGCATAAGTTCACCTTAGTCTTGGTACTGGGTGGCCATATTCTTCCATTCTCAATTTCAGTTTTAAGCAAACCCTTTTGGAATAATCTACCTTTCTTCGACAATGAGTCGAGAACGCTTCCATAAACACCTGATAAATCCAGTGGTGGTGTCGTGGAAACTATCTGAAATTTTATATTTATAATATTATTATAATGTATAAGAAAAAATATTGTTGTTACGGGTATATTCTTACATGTCATGGCTGTCCTAACGGATTAAAAACAAGCTCTACTCCCAAACCGATCTGATTATGTAGCGATGTTCGGAATAGAACCTAAGGCCCGAGCGTAGTGATAATTCCACAAACATTAGAGGGTGTACACATAATATATTCTTTGTAAGAGGTGATTTTTTTCTTATTAGGGACTAATAAATAATGATCTGGTTACCGAGCCAATACTACTCACGTTGCTGTTATGGTGGAGGGCTAAAATAATGTAGAATAACCTCTGAGGTGGCACGCAGTCATATTATGACTGCGGGACACTTGAAACCAAGATGGCGTCAAGTGGCACCCCCCCCCCCCCCCCCCCGCCAGGTAGCCATTTTTTTAAGTACATTTCCGGTGTCGGGTTACGTTATGAGTCATATCTCAAAAGTTAGGAAGGAAATATGCATGTATCATAAGTCTACGTATTCGTAATGAAATAAGCTAATTGCCTAAATAATAATATTTACAATTGAAACTATTAGTTTTTTTCAATAATGAGCTAAAATCAGGTTTTTTTTTTATTTATTATTTTCCGATTTTTTTTTTGTAAACCCCAAGACAGTATAAATAAAACCATTTTTTAAAGAAGTATTTGTTTCTTTTATAACATTACACATTGAATTACAATAATCTGATTAGAAAATTACTAGTCTTCATACATTTTATTTACACAGTGAGTCTAAGAACTCTTGACCTTGAAATCGGCGGGCCGATAAGGCGGCAAAAAAGGGTCGACTTGTTAATGTAAACATTCTCTCGTATAACGCAGTTCAATTGTATTGGTATCCTTGTTTAACATAGCGTGTTTTGTCGCGCGCTCCCTATTCCAGCTTCGTGTGCACTTAATGATAACGTAAACAAAAAACGGCCCACCCACGCGCAGTCATAATATGACTGCGCGCCACCCTGGGGTATTTTGACAGCTGTCATAATAAAATCGCGCCCCACCACAGAGAATTAAATTCAATATATAGCCCATGTACTGTCCTGCTGGGCAAAGACACTCATTATTGCAACTAACCGCTTGTTTGGTACTAGGACAAATCTATTCCAGAAAAAAAAGTCAGTAAAGTGGTACTGGGACAGATATTTCCCAAACTCAAAATAACGATAAGACTTTAAACTATCGCGTTGCATTGCATTGCATTGCAAAACCGTTAAAACACTTTTAAATCAAAATAAAACGACTTATTTTGTACTGAAACTGCTTACAGTTGAGTAACTTTATTTTTACTGTGTTCAAAACGTATCCCTTATCGTGTTAGCCTTTAACAACACTGCAAATATTTTTTAAAAAGGCAAAAAATTTGCAATACGTATGACAGATAGCTTCCAGGAGGTCACTCGACAAACAAGTGTATATTTTAAATTAATAAAAATGCAGTAAAGGGTTGTTTGTTTTGTGTTTGTTGTGTTATTTAGTTAATAGTGTACGTTTTAACACACAACTTAGGGAGGTAAGTTAATTTAAGTAATTTATTTCCTAATTTAAAAAAAGTGGTTAAAAAATACTTTATTTCAACTAATTTCGTCAATGTTTAATTATTTAAGCTTTTATTCAAAGTAATAACAATGTTTTATATATGTATTAAAGTATTAAATACCCTTTTAGTAAATAGTAATATATTATTTATGTGTTGTATTTATGGAGAAATTATGTTTTTATAATGTTTAAAGCTTGACTTAAATATTAGTCAAGCTTTAAACATAAAAAAAACCGAGACGAACTGTGTAAATTTATATTTATTTATTTTTATTTTTTTAAATTTTTATTATATATGTTTTCGTTGAATATGTTTACTGCGCCTTTTAAAGTATAAACCATTCAACTTGAACTCTTTTAACACTACTAATCATTTTTTTTGTGAACCAAATCATCAAAATTTACGTTAGGCGGACTTTAGAACCTATTATTTATTAAAAGAAACCCTTAATCCATCTCTTTTGTCTTTACTTTTTAAGCTATTCTTAGGCAACACAAAAAAATACTTTTTATAAACAATGTGTTCATAAATTATTTTTTGTATACAATCGCGCGCTGGCAACCCAACACCGCCATTACGTCTGCCACTCGACGAGTGTCAAGTGCCAAACATGGTGCCAAAGCGTGGGGGGCCCTAATCGCGTTAGCGGTTAATTAAAATGTCTTAATCACCACGCTAGCTAAATGCGGGTTGGTGATCACGCGGGCTATAATCAAAAACTTAAAAACACACTTAGCGGCGTCTAAGAATTAAACCAAGCACCTCCAGTCTCCCTAGCGGTACCAAATCGACTACCGGTACATCGAAGTGTTGAAGTGTCTGTACCAAAACGACACTATGTCAGTTCGTCTTCTGAACCAGAGCTCAAAACACATCCAGTTGCAGAGTAAAGTAAGGTAAGCGGCAAGGAGACGTAATATCTCCGAAACTCTTTACGCTTTACGCACTGGAAAACGTATTACTTCTGATTTTACTCTCACCCTCACACCAATTATCTAACCCAAGTTTAGCCTCTTTTGAAACTTGATTTTATTGGTTATACTGGATAGCGGATAATACTTATAATACATAGAAAACACACATAATCGAAGTCAATTTCGAAAAACGGATATTTCTAAATGGCCGCCAGAACCGGTGTGATAATAACTACTCGGCCACGCAGATACTCACCTACGGTTCGCTGAAAATATAGGACCCCGGAAGACCTTGGCAACCTCGGCACGGCAGTGGACGTCCTTCGACTGATGATGATGATTATTTTTATTCGAGCTGTGTAGCGGCCGTTTTTTAAAAGAATACCACTTACCCATCTCTTCAATTAAGTATCTGAGTACATATAGTTGTGATCATAGAATTAAGAACGGCTCGTACCGAAACCAATGTAAGAAATCTTTTTATATGTATATAAATAATGAATAAGGAAGGTGCGTGGTTAGATTCCCGCCTAAGGTTGTCGTCTTTTTTCAGTGTTTAAATATTTTACTTACTTATGTATAAAAATAATTTCATTATCAAATTTTTTATTATTTATTAATGCCACTATCCACTACTCACTCTCACGTCACTTACATACTTACCTATCCGACGTACTGAACTATGACATATTAATTAGTTTTATGAGATAAAAGTTCGATAACTTATGTTGTAATACTAGACAAATAATTAAGAACACAAACTGAAAATAATATTATTAAATTAAATAACAATTACATTTAATGAATTGAATAACGTTAACGTAGGAGGTATTACTGTAGTTTTTAAAAATAAAAATAAATATTTGGTAGGATAACCATTATTTGTAATTACCGCACTGCATCGACGAGGCATCAAGGCTATTAGAGTTTTGCAAGTTTCATTAGAAATGGCGTTCCACGATTCTACAAACGCATCGTAAAGCTCGTTTAGATTTCTTGTTCTTTTAGCGGATACGCTCCTCTTCCTTATACGCCACAAATTTTTAATGGGATAGAGATCTGGACTATTTGCAGGCAAGTCTAGCATCGAAACTGATTGCTCCCTTAGATATTTTTAACAGAATAATAACAGGCGGTGTGTTTGGGGTCATTATCATGTTGAAATATCCAGGTCACTGGTAACGTCTCCATAGCGTAAGGAAGCATTGTTTCTTCCAAAATGTTATTGTATTTAAATTGTCCTAGATTACCATTAAATTTTTTAACGAGGTCCACATTTTTTCTCCTACATGCTTTACTTGTTTTGTGGTGTATTTATTAATTAACGCTTGCTTTGCAGGACGTCGCACATACAGTTCACCATCAGAACTCAGTCTATTTATCTTTGACTCATCAGAAAATAATAAATTTTTCCATGGATTTTCCGTTCAACTGTCATACTTTTGAGCGAAATCCAGTCTCGCACCGACGAGAGAGACTCTCGCTCGTCAGTGCTGCCTGTTGACGAGCGGTACTTTCCGTGCGATTGTTCCAAAAAATTTTACATCATTTTTTTTTTAAATTTTGTTTACGCTCACACCAATTATCTAGACCAAGATGAGTATTCTTGTGAAACTCGTTAATATGGTAGGATAACGGATAAATATACATAAACATAGAAAAAACACCCACACCCGAAATCAATTTAGAAAAACAGTTTTTCTCTAAATTGACCCGACCGGGGATCGAACCCGGGACCTCAGAGATGGCGACACCATGAAAACCGGTGTACAAACCACTCGACCAAGGAGGTCGTCATTCATCAGTCATTTAATCGTTTACGAATTGTACGTGTCTCCTTGCCTGCTGCCAAAAACTTCCCTTCTTACCATTTTTGAGCACCTAAATTGCCCTCAGCCTTTGCTGCCCGAACAATCATAGAGTCCCCTCGAGATGTCGTTTGCCGAGATTTAGGTTTTCGAGATACGTTATTGGTAGTGCACAATTTCTTAAAGTGATTGACCGCGTTAAAAACTTTAGTTTTTGTAATTTTATATGATCAGCAATCTTTTTGTAAGAGCAATCACGTTCATAAAGTGCAATTATAATTTTCTTGTCGAAGAATCGCAACTTTTTGCTTTCCGATGTTTAATATTAAATAATATTAAATATTTTAACAATTGTAGTTTATTGCAGACTTGAAAAAATGGCACCAAAACACTCCCGATACACACTGCTTACAATAGACTAAAAATAATATTTTTTAAATTTTGAATTAATAACCATTTTAAAACGAAATCATATTGCGTTCCTAATTATTTGTCCAGCGGCCAGTAAATTGCAAAAACATGTCTTGCTTGTTTATTGTCTCGAAACATAATAAAAGTTTATTCGATTTGGATAAAATATTCAGAGTTAGAACTTTAGTCATGATAGTACTTTTTTACGTGGTTAAAAGTAATTGATAATAAATTAGTGCAAAGTTATTTAAATTAGATTTCATAAAATTTAATTGAATACTACCCGTTCCCATTTATATGACCACATCTGTGTATACTTACCTTTTTGCTCTGATACTCAAGCTCTTTTAACTATTTGTCTTTCACATACCCTTTCTGGTATAGTGCCGTTCTTGATGCACCCCGAGGATTGGAAGGTCTGTGGCCTCGTCATGTTCAGGCAACGGATGCCAGAGAACCGATGCACCGGGTCATTAGCCGGCACCTCATTGGGCACACAGACAGGGTCGGTTTTTCCTTTCGGGAGGCAGCAGTAAAGCGTCCATAAAATGTAGTTGACTTGAAATAAAATAAAATACTCATTCAATAAGATGTATTATCAATTAACAATATGATGTGTGTGATACCGGCATGTATCAGTTGCCTCAACTGTGTGCCTAAATAAATAATAATAACACTCACTTACTCACTCCTTGACAAGGCAAGTATTGTCAGGATCTAAGCTTGGGTCTATCCCCGCTGCCGATGGCTAGGTAGAGTTTTTTTATGATATTTTATATTGAATTTTTTTAATAATGTAAAAGTTGTTCTTAAGAACAATGTTTAATAATGAGAATAAGAATAATAATGACATCCAAGGTGGCAACCTAGGTTATGTTTTTTTTTATAAAATTTTATATTAAAAATGTGATTTCTTATCAAATATTAAATAAAATGCCATAAAATGCCAAAAATAAATTGAATAAAGAGCATAATAATATAAATATTGATAAAATACTAATTAGCGCACTGCTGCATGAGGCGAGAGAGAAAAGGGAAGTTAGAAGCGAAAAACATCTGCAAACGTGGTCGGAGATTTTTCGTAAAACGTCAGGGCGCGCTGTCGCCTCTTAGAGCAGTATTATCTTGGTATGTCAATTTTCCATCAAATTTTTCAATTTAGGAAAAAAATAATACTGCTTTATGAGACTGCCGACGAGCATGTATGAATAATGAGGTAAAAGAAGCAGACAAAGTGTGTCACCAGGACTCAAGAAAAGACGTGGTCTCTGCCTAAGAAAACTCTGCGAAAAACGCGGTATCGGCAATAATAAATAAAACGCGTATGATTATGGATGGGTATTGGTCAACTGAGGCATAAAGGTTACCTGAATCTTGAACGGTGGTTATATCACCCGAGTGAAACACCAGCATGTGGGTGACCAAGTGAGTAAACGTCTGATCGGGGACTTTGCCTTCAGGGATTAAACCGGTGCGTAGTTTTCGGGCTAGCGGCAGGGGACTTCCATCGCTTGCCTTACGAGGCTCGTATCCACCGTCATCTTTAATAAAAGAATAAAAACATTTGGTACATACATACATTCATATAATCACGACTATTATCGCCGAAGGGTTAGTCGAGACTAGGCAATGAGAACCGCAAAAGCAGGCCTCTGCCATAGTCCACTTTTCACCAAATTTATGGCGACTGCAAATGTGCTCAGCGTGACAGGTGGTGAACCCATCGCCGCTTTATTCTGTTGAATGTATGTTCAGTCTTTAGTCCGTTAGTCGCCTTTTACGGCACCCAAGGGAAGAGAGAGGGTGGTGGTATTCTTTCACCGCCACGCGACACGGTTAAAACAATTGGTACGTTTATAAGAAAGTATGTGTCCGCTGTAATGCGGAGCCCAAAGAGTAATTCTTATAAAACTAATATAAGCATTGTAGTGCTGAGGAGGACCTGAAAGCCTCATGGCGACTCCTTTACTTCCAGTTTTCTTCCGACGAGAGGTACCTCTCTTCTTTCTTGCACCGTTCGTTCTTGATGTCCACCAATAACTTAATACCGGAATTACCGAATATATTTTTAATGTTTTTTCATACATCTTTTGGGGAGTTCTTTCGGTCGCATAATCTCTTTTGTCATAATGTAGTTTGGCATAACAGTTAGAGCGTAAAGTTTTTTCGCATAAATTACGATAAGCAGAGTGTTGAAAACCCATAATGGTGTCGTTGGTATAATTTTACATTAGCATAATCGTCTTTATCATAATTTTAATCAGCATAAATATATATAACATAATTGCTATACGACCGCCGGAGCCTCGCAGCGCCGGAGCCGTGACAGAAACCAAGCCTGCTGCATGCTTGGTTGTATGCTGCATGCTTGCTGCACAATTGCTTGCATGCTGCATGCTTGGTTGCATGCTGCATGCTTCGTTGCATTTTGCATGCTTGCTTGCATGCTGCAGGTTGCTTGCATGCTCCACATGCTTGCTTGCATGCTGCATGCTTGCTTGCATGCTGCATTCTTACTTGCATTCTGCATGCTAGCTTGCATGCTGCAGGCTTGCTTGCATGCTGCATGCCTGCTTGCATGCTTTAAACGTTACTACGATTACAAGTTGTTCGATGATAATAATATTATAGATTTCAATTATTTAAAATGTTGTATTTTTATAATATTGGAAACGTGTTTCTGAAAAATGAATCAACTAGCATTAATAACTTCGGCCAAACGTTAAGTGGGATTTCAAAAATTAAGGAATTAAAAAAAAAATAACAAATGATAATCTAACATGACTTGTAATCTGTATGCCATAGGGTGAGATGCCAATAAATGTTCTGATTAGTAATCGTTATTCTAAAAACATTTATGCATGAACATTTGATGCTGATTTATCATTATTATAAAAGAAGTTATGGGGAAATAAAGTATGCCTAATGATTTATTCTGAATTTTATGCGAAACGAAGAGTATGCCAAAAACCTTTATGCAGCCTTAAAATATGCCTCTTTATTTTATGCAACGCAATATGGACCCCATCTTTTGTCACCGCATCTAATTGCGCCTACCTTGTCATCTCTGCACCACTTTAGGGGTGATTGGTAGAGAATGCCTTAGGCATTAAGTCCGCCATGTGATATATTGTTGCAAAAGTTTTAATAAATAAAAAATAATAATTGCTTCAAAGCGTCCATACCAATCAATGACTCATTGTTCGGCTGACTTTTCTTTCCTTTTGACTGTTCCTTCCCCTTCCCTTTTCCCTTCCCTTTTCCTTTTCCTGTGGTTTTTGCAGCTGATGTTATACATCTTATTAGTTAAAACGAGGGACATATTTTATCCTATAGTAGTTTATGCCTGGGTTAACATAAACAAATAAAAAAATAGTACTCGCAGCATATAAAATAATTCAGAAAATTGATGTTAACATTTCATGAAATTTCCCGTAATTTTTGGCCACCGTACCACCGGTTTCAACTCATTTACGCGTATGGTAGCTGTCGTGTTTGGTGTGACCCGTTTTTTCTTTATCACATTTGTTCTTTTCCCGCGCTTAGTGTATATGCTAACATTATAATAGAATAATATGCAAAAAATTTACATTTTTTTTATTGAATCGTATCGGTAATCTTATACCTAATGTCCTCCCTTAGTATGTCCCTCGTTTTAACTAACACGCTGTAGAATGACTCTGTGCATCGACTTCCATGGAATATTTAATAAACATTAATTTGGTCATTACGTCATTTTTTTTAGTGTAGCTTCTTTGTCTGATGTCTTTGAATTTTATATTTCGTAACGTTATTGGCGTGAATGTATTAGCAGTTAATATCTCAAAGTTTAAAAATCTGAAAAGTCCATGACTTGGACTTTATAATGACCTCTATATAAATGACTCAATTTTTACGGACTGCACTGACAGCAGCGAGCCCGCCTGCAAGAGGGACAGGGCCGCCTGTAAAACAAGTATCGACATTAGAAAATATAGCGAATTCTTTAGGGAAGCGTGCTAGGACCACTATTGTTAACATCTATAGGCGACTAACAGTTCAAAGGCGGCACCGACAGCAGCGAGCCCGTCTGCTCGGAGGACAAAGCAGCTGTATCAACATTAACATTAAATGTATCAAACGAATTCCCCAGGGAAGCATACTAGGACCGCTATTGTTTATCATCTAATATAAATTACTCAGTTTGTGACGTTTGACAATAAAATGTAAGCCGTGTCGTGTAGTGGCTCAAAGACTGCATCGACAGCAACTATCCTGTCTGCTCGGAAGACAGGGCCGCCTGCGACACAAGTATTAACAATAGGTGGGCTCACTACACGATCAACGCCTTTAAAGTCTGCTTGGATGGGACCATTCCCATGACACGCTGTGAAAGACGTGTCAATGACACGCCTTTCACAGGTAAAAGTATCTACACACTAGTATCAAAATCAGCATCGGAGAAAAACAGCCATCGGAGGCTGCGGTGTTTAATTAATCGGACAGACGAACGCTAACGGCAGCGCCAATTCTGAACATTATCTCGCGTTTGGCAGGCACTGATAGCCTCGCGTGGTGAGCTAGTGGGAACCGATTCCCGGTGATAACGTGGAGGGGGCTACTGCTCGGCGAGTGAGACGGTGTGATCTGGACAGCCTCTTGGAGTCGGCTGGCGTGGCAACGCTACCAAGCGGCCAGGAGTCACACCACGACAGCTGGGCTGCAACCATCTTGTTTCCTCCCCCCCCCACCCCGTCCTCTCCTTTAGTTGCAAGGCGGGCTAACCATCGGATAAGTCGGTAAGTTCCTAGCATAAGGTAGGGATTACGTTAGGTCAAAATTAAAACGCTGCGAATCGCTGCAGCTTTAGGCAACCCCTGATTGGAGACCAAGGATCCAGGGTCGGTCTGAATCAGAGTTGATGTCGTTGTTTAATGAGAAAACTTTTGATGGCAGCTCATTTCACAGTTAAATAGTGCGTGGAATAAAGCACTTCTTAAAGCGAACCTTTCCAGAGAACAGTGGCTACAGGAAATGTGCGTGTGCTTTTTTCCGATGACGAGAGGTGCGATGGTAGAATGAAAAAATGCAAAGATTCCAGAGGGTCAAGCTGGCATTTAGGAGCTCCGGATCAAAGATGAGAACAGTACTGCATGTGAGGTCTAACTTGGGCTTTGTACAACTGTAAAAGGTGGTTAGACGTGAAGTACCGTCTCGCTTTCTTACGAACTCTTAATTTTTTGGATGCCATTTTCGCTTTGTCCTCTAGATACCTGCGAAACTGTACATCACTTGATATATCACTAAGGATCCCAATGCTGCTTGAGATGTTATGTGGAGTGCTCTGGAACTGTGGTGCTACGACAAATGGATCCTTTTTGGCGGTGAACACGCAAACCTGTGTCTTGGAGTGGTTGAACTGAACTAAGTTCGATTCACCCCATTTTGTGACCCTTTCCAAGGAGTTCTCAACTTTGGACATAAGGTTCAGCCGATTCTCCTATGTAAAAATCAGGGCGCCTCCCGTACTGTCATCAGCATAGCAATGCAATCTCTCAATGTTAGCCATATCATTGATATGCACCAGAAACAGCGTGGGAGACAGAACCGAGCCCTGGGGAGCCAGCATTTGTAGACAGCGACCTTAATGCTGCGCCCACAAAAAAAGCTAGCGACCCATTTACATAGTCCCTCGGGTATTCCGTATGCTCTAAACTTCAGTGCCAGACCCTAACGAATGCCTTTGCAATATCTAAGCTAACCGCTAGAGCTTCACCTCGACTCTCTATGGCTTCTGCCCAAAGGTGTGTGAGATATACCAGAAGATCACCCATTGACCGCCCATGACGGAAGCCTTATTGGCGGTCGAAAATCAACTGGCGATCCTCGAGATATCGTAGGAGCTGCTTGTTGATGATGCTCTCCATGACCGGTGAGAGGAGGGATGTGATTGCTATGGGCCTGTAGTTCGAAGGGTCTGATTGATCTCCTTTTTTAGGAATTGGATGCACAAGAGAGAATGAATTACTCCATCCCCTGTAGGATCACGTCTACTAATGTCCGCACAGACGTCGATGTCGTCAGAAGAAAAACAAAGCCGCAGCCAAGGGTAGGAACTCCTTAAACCCATCCCAGTCTGCTGACTTATAATGCCAGACTTTACGCTTCCCAACAGGACGTGATGCGTCGGGTCTAGCAATGGGGGCAACAATCCGTACAAAGCAATGGTCGGAAGACCCTAAAGGGGCCCCAACCGAAACCGTGTAGTTCGTGGGGTGTGACGTCAGTAGAAGATCCAACAAAGAAAGGTTTTGGCCCTCAACATCTGGAATACGGGTGGGCTGTGTAACCAGTTTGGAGAGACCATTGGCCAAAGCAAAGTTATAGACAGTTCTCCCCGCACTATCAGTTATCCTGAATGGTTGGACCATTCAGAATGGTGAACATTAAAGTCGCCAAGGATAGTGACTTCTGCTGAGGGATACTGTCCGACCACATGATCGGTAGCCTCTTGGACGATCTCAAACAGGCGAGCCGACTCCAGTTCACCGCTGTGAAACCTATACAGACACGCGTAGATTCGAGATATACCTCCATATTCCACGCGCGTCCACAGAATCGATAGGTAGGATTGTATAGAGTACCTGCTGTAAAATAAAAAAATAACTGCTGTAAAGTGTAAAATAAATAGATTTTTGTCTATATTTATCAATGTTAATCTGCCTAAAATGAAAAAATGTCTAAAATGACAAAATGATAAGTTAAAAACAACTTTAATAAAATAACAATTAGGGTGCTCCTTAAAAAATAATCTTTATAAAAAGGGTAGACATTTTTTTTCAAAAGAATAAAAGAAATACTGCACTCAAAAAGATTGATTTAATCTTAAGTAACTAGGTCCTACTCCTATGCAAGAAAATATTAGACATTTAAGACTTGAAAACTTTTTAGTCATAATAAACTTTTAAATAATCAATAAATTATTCTGTTGGATACTCTTAAAAAAGGCACCTAAGATCTTTCCGTTACTATATTAAAAATTACTTTAAAAATAAAGTGCAACTAAAAATTCTTTTGTATGTAACACAATGTAATTTTCTTACAAGTAGGTACTTAGGTACGTAACAAGTATAAAAAACTTAAGGAACAAAACAATTCCGTAAAAATAATAAGTAGGTCTACTGCCTTTTCACACATTACCAGATGCGCATTCGGTATAAGTAGTATAGAATACCTAGGCAAAGTATAAAGTTAATATATTTCATACATTACCTACACGTTTTAGGTATTCTATACATTGCCTAGGTATTGTATAGAATACCGGATTATACAGATTGCCGGTAAAATATATAATAATACGTAATACCTAAGCAAACAATACACGTGCACGCACTTATATTAGGTACCTATGCATAACAGATAACAGTAGGTTAGCGCTTACCTATTCCACAATAAAACATTTATACAATAACAATAAATAAACTATATATATAGAAAGTACAGTTGTATTATTATTTATTCTGACCAAATAAAAAGTAAACTAATGTCAATTACACAATTACACGCGCACACGTACAAAACAATAGGTTTTCAATTGTGGCTGGTTTCACGTTGCTTGAGGGACTGCTTGTATATTTATTTACATGATAATGCTAAATGTAAATGTCAACATCAATTTTCCAAGTTGTCAGTTGGTTGGCAGTAGTTTTAGATGATCTTGATTTATCGATTTACATTTGGTTATTATCACTTCATTATTAGTAAATACTTGCAATTAAATTTTTAGTTCGAAGTTTCCCGTAGGTATTTCCTTACTTTGTTGCTAAACAATATTATTTTAAAGTAATAGTGTTTAATATTATTTTAATTTAATAATGTATAATACTATTTTAATTATTTAGTTTAACCCTTCAAGGATCATGAAACCGCCGTCTGTCGCCAAACAATAGGTTTTCAATTGTGTCTGTTTTCACGTTGCTTGAGGGACTGCCTGTATATTTATTTACATGCTAATGCTAAATGCACATGTCAACATCAATTTCCCAAGTTGTCAGTTGGTTGTCAGTAATTTTATGTGATCTTTTTGTATCGATTTACGTGTGAAAATGAATAAAACTATTAAAAGCGGAGTGCAGAAGATGCTGTTTTGAATGATTTCATAGTTTCGAGAAAAACAACAGGAGAAAGACGCTAAATTCAATCAAAAACAAGATTGTTTACGTTGCTTGATTAAGTAGTATGCCGCAATTTTTTTATTTTTTTATTTTTTTTTTATATAAGAGGGAGGCAAACGAGCAGGCGGGTCACCTGATGGAGAGTAATCACCGCCGCCCATGGACACCCGCAAAACCAGAGGAATCGCAGACGCGTTGCCGGCCTTTAAGGGAGGAATAGGTTTAAGGAAGGCAAGGAAACACAACAGCACCAAGTGCCATTATTTCACGCCGAATATTAGTGAGAGGGTGGTATTACGCCGGGCGAGCCGGCCCAATGTGTGCTGCAACGCAGCGTGGCTCTACCACTCAGTTGGTGTCACTCATTTAGCACCACCCAGGGATCACGTGTAGGGTCTCAAGGGTAAACCTACGGACGCGAGCAACTTTGACCCCCTTTTTTAATACTTGGTTTTTATTAAAATTTTGAGTACCTATAGTGAATATATTTTTTTTTATATAAAAGAATGAGGCAAACGAGCTGGCGGGTCACCTGATAGAGAGTAATCACCGCCGCCCATGGACACCCGCAAAACTAAGCTGATTTAGTGGATGTGCAATACTAGCAAATCGCGGTATAAATCTTCTATAATAATTTGTGAATGCTACGAATCTTTTAACATCGTCTGTATTTAACGGTTTCGGAAAATTTTGTAAAACTTGAATTTTAGAAGGGTCGGCTATAATTCCTTCTGATGTGATACATTATTTTTCTTTGCAAAAACTCACATTTTGTTGGATTTAATTTTAGATTAACTTTGCGAAATCTCTCTAAAACAGTTATTAGATTTTATTGTGATTTTCCATGGAATTACCTATTATAATACAATCATCTAAATAAATAAAAGCTTTTTTATAGTTACGACCTGACATTACTATTGTCATTAGCCTTGAGAATGCATTGGGACTAGTCTTGAGACCTCGGACGAAATGTAATATATATTGGTCCGAGCTTGAGACCCATAGTGCATCTTTTCATCTGATATGTTTTGTCTGTATACTTTCGCGAATCATTACTTAAAGAAAGTTGGTAATACGATTGAGATAAATCTAGTTTAGCCTCTCAGTCTTGGCAACAAAATACCAAAAAAATTTGAAAGCTGGTTTGATTTGGCGGGAATTTAAATTTGCAAAAATGGAAAAAAAAAATAAAAAAAAAATCGAACGCAGTTCATGTTAAATTTTGCATTCACAATGCATAAAATGTACCACAAAACCGAAATAATCGACCTTGTTATATACTAACGTGCTCTCTAAATGTATCAAAACACGGTACAAAGTCAAGTGGAGAGCGCGGCCAGCGCGGCCAAATATATTTTGGCCGCTTGGGGTCTGACGGAATAGCGAGTTTTTTAGGTGCGGCCAAATATGGCCGCTTGGGGCTTGAGGGGTTAAAGAAGTAAATACTACCTGATTGGGAATCTAACATTTCAGTCATATTGGGTAACGGAAACTTATCATTCTGAATAATATTGTTTAATTGTCTGTAGTCGACTACCAAACGCCACTTTTTATTACCAAACTTATCATGTTTTTTGGGCACTAGTAACACTGGACTAGACCACTCTGACGTCGTTTCCTCAGTAATATCGTTATCTAACATATCTTGGATTTGTCGCTGAACCTCCGATTTAAGTGCATGAGGCAATCTATAGGGTTTTTTATAAACTGGTGTGACGTTGTCATGCAATTTAATCGATTGTTCTATTATATTAGTTACGGATAATTTGTCCCCCGGAATATAAAAAACATTGGCATATTTTGCACAAATATTTTTAATACTTATTTGTTCCTCTTTGTTTTAAGTTTAAATATGAGCTCAAATCAAGTAAGTCAATTATTTTTTTGACTCGGTGTGCTGATATAGAACTGTCATTAAAACTACACATCTCAAAATGATGTAAACTTTGTATATCTAAAAATGAAAAATCTATAGCATTTTTCCCGTCGGTAGTATTTAAAATTTTAATTGCAATTTTTCTATTTTGGGTTCTTGCAATCATACTCGCAATAAAAATTCCAATATGCGAAGGAATTTCTTCGCCTAAAACTACACAATCGCTATTTAAATGTATAGGCATGTGTTTAATTACCTCACAGCGTGGTGGTATTGTATGTAAATACCCATTATTAAGTTAACTTGTCACAATTGACTGATTTGTATTCGTCAGTGTTAGACTGCAGTTTTTATCATTTATTACTGCTTTGTATTTCGACAAAACATCTTGGCCTAAAATACCATTAGATGAGCAAGAAATATTTGTAAATATGTAATATTTTTGTGTAAATAATACACCATTAAAATATAAGTTTAAATCAATATATCCTATTAAATCAAGATTACCACTAATCCCCTTAATAGTTACTTTACTTCTTATCATATTATTAACTAAATCCGGATATTTACTTAACTAATCATACTTAATAACACAAAGACTGGCGCCAGAGTCTACTAATAAGGTAATAATTATCTAATTTATTTTCTAAAAGGCACGAAACAACATTACAGTTATTATCAAAATTTAATATTAAGTTATTTCTAAAATATTCATTAGGTACGAAAAAACTGTGAATTATTATAATGCGCGTTATTTTCATTAAGTTTATCTGAATACTGAGAGTGCTGAACACGCGGCGCGCTGCGCGCTCGAGTTTCCGTCGTGTTCCGGTAAATACGACGCGGGGCGGCAAAACCCCTTTTATTAGAATTGCCTGTATTATAATTCCGTCTGTACCTAATTATTGTTTGTAACAATACCATTACCAAGTAAAATTACCATAGTTCGGCGTGTTTTTCTGGAAATTGGAATTATAATAATTCTGTGTACCTTTATAACGTACCGGGTAATTAGACCTGAAGCCCCTTTGTCGGTGACTTATTTGTCGGTTTCTGTCGTACTGAGCCTGGGAATGAAAATTAACATGCTTTACCTTCATGACCTCGGGTTCAGTGGTCGTTGACATCGACTTTTCGTCCATGGCTGTTCTAATAGCCTCGGGTAGCAATGAAAACGTACGAGATGCAATAATTGTGCTAAGTCGAGGGTCTAACAGTCCGTCCGAAAATCTTTTAATTGCAATTTTTTCATAAGAGGACGAAATATCTGAAATGCACTGTCATCACCGTCGGCTTGCGCTATAGTTAAATTGTGACCTATAGATCTGTGACCTTGTTTTGTACGCTGTAATTGCGATTGAATAGCGACTGAAGATAATTTTTGTAATAATTTTGATCTCATATCTTTGATCAAAAGTGTTGTATTTGCATAAGTCGAATCTAAACGTAATTTCGCACTTGGAAATAAGCGTGTTTTCAAAACTTATTAATAGTTGTTGAGACTCGTTTTTAATCATTGAGCTATAAAGTTCAATACTTTCTATTAACTGCTTAGTGACCTCCTCTTTGCCAGTCATTGTAGGCAAAAGGGCGATCGCAGTTTTTTAATTTTTGAGACGGCGATAAGTCACTCCGAGAATCCACTTAACTATCAAATAGGTTGTTGAAACCAACCCATTGGTTCATTTCTCCAATGAACGAAAGCAACCGAGAAATCAAACCATCAAATCAACCCTATTTGACGTCTTATGTTCCGAAGAGGAGTATGATTTGTTATCGCAATCTAATTTAATTATCATTAGCCTATCAAATGCTTTTAAAGCTCTGATGTACTCCCTGCGCGCCGCCGCCGCTGGCCGTGACGATCTCATCGTCAGCCGTAATGTTGCCGCCAGTTCCAATATTCGTTGGTAAGCGCGTTCCAAAGAATCAAACTCCGTATTTACCATAATCCGTATATTTAACCTATTTGCATAGTCTCTCTGATGAATTAAATCCGCACTATTAATAAGCCTTTGCTACTTGACTTTAAATAGTTACTGTTGCTGACTCCATCAAAGCAGAAACGATTTCATTCCTTAAATCACTTGCTCGTCCTGACTGTGAGCCCTTTTCTTTTCGTGAAATCACTGAGGGGGAGGTTAAGAAGAATATCCTATCCATAACTTCCAAAGCCGTGGGTGAGGATGGCATTTGCCGTGATATGCTGATGCCTATCCTGGAAGATGTTGTGCCTATTATCGCACATATTTTAAACCATTCCTTAGCAACCAACGTCTTCCCTTCCGATTGGAAATTAGCCCACGTCATTGCCATTCCTAAGTCAGCTTCCCCTACTGATTTCTCTCAATTCCGTCCTATCTCTATCCTTCCATTCCTGTCCAAGGTCCTAGAAAGCGCTGTTCAAAAACAGCTATTTTCATATGTCTCACATCATAAGCTAATAAGTCCGTATCAATCCGGTTTTCATCCTGGCCATAGCACTGTTACCGCCTTGCTAAACGTCACAGACGATATCCGGCACGCCATGGACAACCAGTTGTTCACGGTTCTTGTTCTACTAGACTTTAGCAGCGCTTTCAACTCTGTTGACTATGACATCCTTCTTGCCATCCTCCATTCTCTTAACCTTACCCCGGCGGTAATCGGGTGGTTCTCGGACTATTTACGCATCCGCTGCCAGAGGATAAGATGTGGTGACTCTCTCTCAGAATGGGCTCCCCTTACAGCGGGTGTACCACAAGGTGGGGTTCTCTCACCTCTCCTCTTTTCCTTATTTGTGAATGAGCTCGTTAAAGTATTATCGTGTCCGTACCACCTTTATGCAGATGATCTACAAATTTATAAGCACTTTGATGCATCCAATGCTGGCACGACAATTGATGCGATTAATAAAGATCTCCTCGCAGTGAAGTCTTGGGCGGACTCTTTTGGATTGCTGGTGAATCCAAGTAAATCACAAGCCATAATTGTAGGTAGCAGTAGGCTGTACCACAAATTGGACTTTGACATACTCCCGAAGGTCACATATGACGGAGTAAATCTTGCATATACACAAAAAACTAAAAACCTAGGCCTCATCATTGATTACACTTTGTCCTGGAGATCACAAGTTAATGAAGTTAGTCGGCGCATGCACTTTTCTTATCACTCTCTCAAGCGACTCCAGTTTTTCTTACCATACAACACCAAAATTATGCTCGCTCAGTCCCTTTTACTCCCTCTTCTCGACTATGCCGATGTTTGTTATTTGGATGCTACTGAGGAGCTGCTTAACAAGCTGGAACGCCTGCAAAATTTGGCTATCCGTTTTATATTCGGTCTACGAAAATATGACCACATTTCGGAGTTTCGGACGAGGTTAAAGTGGCTTCCAATCCGTCTTCGCCGTGATATGCACATCCTTTGCCTCCTTTATAAAATACTCCACTACCCCCAACTCCCTCATTACCTACGTTCCCGCTTCACATCCTTACCGTCTTCTTCCCGCCCGAAACGTTCCTGTGATACAAGAACCCTCTCCTATCCACAGGCTAACTCCAAGTTTTTCCACAATTCTTTTACTGTGTATGCAGCTAGGTTGTGGAATAAACTACCGGCTAGCATTCGTGAGAGTTCATCGGTTGAATCTTTTAAACACAAATTAAAAGAGCATTATCTATCGTACCAAATCGATAATCAGTAACTAACATATTTATTAGTATATTATTTGTATTATATGTATGTGTAAATATTATATTGAAGTATTTAGTTTAAGTACGTATATTATTATAGCACAGTTAGTCCCGCATATAAATTTTTTTTACCACCAAAGCTAGGGTTGGCTGGAAGAGATCTCTTCTAGAGATAAGCTCACCTTTGTATATGTCCTGTGTAAGCTGTGTTTAAATGTAAATGTTTTTGTGCAATAAAGTGTATAAGTAGTGACCAAGATGCCCTTGAAATAAAAAAATACTAAGTGCTTTAGACTATTGAAGTAAGTCTGTAAAGTAAGCAACCGTGTCGTTCCCCACTCGCAAGGCCTTAGATCACCAAATCACACTTAAGTGTCCGAGTAAATGAAAGACTTAGAATCATATACTTAGGTAACTAACCCGTATAAACGAAATTTAACGAAATTAAACCACGCTGTGCTACCAATAATTGTGTCCGCCGTAACGCGGAGCCCTGAGAGTAACTTTAATCAAATTATTATAAGTATCTATAATGCTGAGGTTTAACTTGAAAGCTTCGTGGCTACTCCTTTACTTTCAGTTTTCTTCCGATGTCCACCAATGTTGTCAGTATAAATAAAATAGGCTAAAAACTTAATATCAAAATTAACGAATCCAAATAACATACGCATGCTGCGTGTTCCACGGAAAAGTCAATAGAAAGTATTTTGACAGCTGATAATCCTTTTCTGTTTAGGAGGCCAACAGCGAGGCAAAAGGATTCAAGCTCATACAGTCTTTGTACGAAACATACTGTAAGTAAATATACTGACCCACTGCTGGACAAAAGCCGACGTCGTTGAAAACAAGTCATCGCTTCAACTAAGTATTGGCTCCGCTGGCTAGCAACTATTTTTTATTTCGCTAAAAACCATGATGAAGGCGAATCCTTACAATTAGTTTTTTTTTATACTAAGCTGTTAAGTGGAAATGAGATCCAGGCGCGAAGACAACTGGTGCAGCGTAAGAGACGTAGCATCAGTCATCCTCACTCTGCCGGCCCACAAAGTGCTTCTTCACGCCTCGTTTGAAGGACCCTATGTCATAGGTAGGAGGGAATACGTGTGCTGGCAGACTATTCCATCTTTTGGAAGTGCGGCAAAGAAACGAGTCACCAAATTTCTTTGTGCGTGATGGAATGTTAGAGACTGTAAATTGGTGACTCCGGAGAGCAGCACGCGTACTCCTATGGAGGAAAGGAGAAGGAGGGATGAGGTCAAAGAGTTCTTCAGAGCACTCGCCATGGTATAAACGGTAAAAGACGCTGAGTGACGCAATATCTCTACGCAATTGCAAAGGCTCGAGAGTTTTAGTGACCTCCGCATTGCCGATAATGCGCACAGCGCGGCGCTGCAATCTGTCCAAGGCATCGAGAAGGTACTTTGCGGAGCCGTCCCAAAGGTGAGAGCAATACTCCACGCAAGACCGCACCTGTGTCTTGTATAATAGACACAACTGATCAGGCGTGAAGAATCGCCGCACCTTGTTCAGGACACCGAGTTTACGTGAGGCATTTTTAATCACGGTTTCGATGTAGTCCTTTTGGTTCAGATCGCAACGGATATCCATACCGAGCATGTTAATACTGCTCTGCAGGCCTAGAGATGGTTGATTGGTTACTATCACTTGATTTTCAATAAATACTAGCAATTAAATTTTTAGTTCGTAGCTTCCCGTAAGTATTTACTTAATTTGTTGATAAACAATATTATTTTAAAGTATTATTGTTTAAAATAGTAATGTTTAATATTATTTTAATTATTTATTTTAACTACCTGTATATTTTTTTATTAATCTATGAAATTCGGTGACTGTTAGCGTATATAAAACTGTATACCTGTGTTGTAGACAGCCGGAAGTATCCTGTAGAACGGTGTATGCTCGGCGCCTCTGCTGGGATGCTTCAGGTTGTTACAGGTGCCATCCACACGCCGCCCTTCCTTGGGGTCGCAGGGCAGCACGTCTTTGACGCACCAACTAGGAACATAATTATTTAACAAATTGAAAAATGTTGAATAATCAGATCAGATGTTTATGACGTAGGTAGTTGTTGACATTAAATGGGCGACTTTGGCTTGTAAAGTAGAAAAGTAAATAGTGTTGATTAATTTCGGCGGGCTAGATAAGTCCAAGGAAGCCTAACTGGAAGAGCACCTGACACGGATTTTCAGAAGGGTGCGGGTTCGAATCCTGCTCGTGAAAATTTTTTCAACGTTTTTCAATTTGTAATTTGTTTGCAATAAAATAGTTCTAAGAAAACCTGACATAATAAAAAATATGGTTATTTTAAATTGGCCCGACCGGGAATTGAACGCATTCATTGATGACGACGCACATAATTTGCATAATTTACTCGTACACGTGTGTTATTTCATGTAGCATCTAGTTTACATACTAACTACTTATTATCCTGTTGCTTATTACGAATCATTTTGTTTTTCCATATTATTTTCCAATCTATACAATGTGATAGGGGTGGTACTTCTAACCCGTTAAGGCTAAGTACTACATCTAAATTCATCGACAAAAAAATAATATGGGGGGCCCTACCCCCTCCCCTATAATTTATGACCATTTTTACTATAAGCGTTTGGGGGTTAAAGTTTCTCGCGTCCGTAGGTTGTCCTTTGAGACCCTACACGTGACCCCTGGGTGGTGCTAAATGAGTGACACTGACTGAATGGTAGAGCCACGCTGCATTGCAGCACGCATTGGGCCGGCACGCCCGGCGTAATACCACCCTCTAACGAATTTCCGGCGTGAAATAATGGCACTTGGTGCTGTTGTGTTTCGTCCGGCCAGTGAGAGTTCCGGAGGCCCCTTCCCCTCCCATTCCTCCTCACAATTCCTTCCCCTAACCCTATTCCTTTCTTAAAGGTCGGCAACGCATCTGCGACTCCTCTGGTTTTGCGGGTGTCCATGGGCGGCGGTGATTGCTTTCCATCAGGTGACCCGCCTGCTCGTTTGCCTCCTTCTCATATATATAAAAAAAAAGCGATATCAAAGGTTTCATACGTCGGAAAAACATGAAAAAAATGGGAAACGGTAGCTAATGACACTGGCTAACTAATAAATTACTTCGTTTTGTATGTTTGAGATTATTTTGGTGAGAAAAAAAATCATTAAGTACTTAATTATTTTGTGATTTGAAATTACTTTTTTTAAATCCATAAAATTGTTTTTGTCGATGAAGTTAGATGTAGTACTTCGCCTAAACAGGTTAGAAGTACCACCCCTATCACATTGTATAATATTTGATTAATGACATAATATTATTTTTCAACACACTTGCTCGTAAAGTGGCTCTTATAACACCGATTTCAGCATCGTAATGTAGCTTATCACACACTAGTGTGGTAATGTAGTTTAAAAATAGAATCTCGACCAAAACGAAGAAATAATAGCATTTCTTCCACTAGGAGATGTTTTTTTAATTTCTGTACGTTAAATGACGTTGAGCCTACAAAAACAAAAAAGTCTTTAGTCATAAGTAGAATGATCATGAATAAATACTCGACTTATTACTATTTACATAAATCAACAACTTTTTTGAGATATTTATTTAAAGTTTATGGTAAAATTAGTAATCATTTGAATCTATGGACAACACATACCTACCACGCCCACACAGTCCATGCAAGAAACAACTGCACAGTCTGCACATGTGCTTAGGTGGTGTGCATTTAGCCCGTTAGTCGCTTTTACGACACCCTAGGGAAGAGAGGGGTTGGTAGTATTATTTTAATGAGTCCATCGCCGCTCTATGCTGTTGGATGTACGTGCAGTCTTTAGTCCGTTATGTCGCCTTTTACGAAACCGAAGGGAAGAGAGGGGTTAGTAGTGTTATTTTTAATTACAATACTTACATTACAACTAATTTTACATAGAAATAAAACAAAATACATGGTTGTCATACATAGTGGCAATGCAGTTAAGGAAAAGCAATGAGATTAATAAATAACATATCACTGTATCACAATTATATTACAAGGACAGGATTCACCGCCTCAATGTACGTACAGCATGTACAAACCAAACCAGTAAGTAACTAAGACGTTTGTGATTCAATCAAATATGCTTTTAATGCTCTACTAAATGTATTAACTGTTTTCAGTGTGCGTATGGGAGGCGGCAAGTTATTCCAACACTTGGAGGCCGAGTACTTGAAAGAGCCTCGAAATGAAGCCGTCCTGTGCTTGGGAGTCTGAATCATATAAGAAGCTGCTCTGGTGCGATATGAGTTACTATCCTTTGCAAAATTCAATTTGTTGTAAAGATATTCGGGTAATTTTGTTTGTACAATGTCAAAGAGCAGAGTGGCAAAGTGTAGCTTTCTACGAGAGCACATTTTTAAAAGATTGGCGTCATTTAAAAATAGGGTCATGTGTGCTCTAGGTGGAATAGAGAAACAGAAACGTGCGCAAGCATTCTGTACACGTTGCAACAGTCGCTCAGTCCTTGCCAGCAGACAGGGGCCAAAAACAGTGTCTGTGTAATTTAATTTTGAAAGGACCAGTGACTCACACATTCTGATTCTTAGGTCCTTTCTCAGAAAGGGTCGAAATTTGTATAGAACCTTAAGGCGATAAAAGCAATTCCGAACTGCTTCTGAAGTGTACTTTTCAAAGCGCAAATTGGACTCGAAGATCACTCCTAGATTTCTCGCCTCTGTAACCATCTCGACAGGCTGGTTAGCAATAGAAATTTTAGGGTGACACTCCAAGATACTGGAAACTTGTTTACCTTACCCAAGGATCATGTATTTGGTCTTACCTGGATTCAATACTAAGCCATTACTATGTGACCATACAGATAGACTGAGTAAATCATCATTTACTTTTTTCACTGAGCTAGTTGTATCACTGGGATAGAAATTGATATACATCTGAACGTCATCAGCATATAGGTGATACTGACAATGTTTTATGCTTTTAGATATATCTGCAGTGAACAAAATAAATAGAATCGGACCCAATATTGATCCCTGCGGGACACCTCTGGATAAGGTCTTGCAGTGTGAATAAGAGACTGAACCATTGTCTCCCTTTACCTCAACAATTTGTGAGCGGTTCAGCAAATAGTTGTGGAACCAGCGAACAGTGGCAACATCAAAACCATAATACGCTAGCTTGGAAAGGAGTAGTGGGACATCCAAACAGTCAAAGGCACGGGAGTAATCAAGGAGAACCAGGAGCGTACCCATGCCCCTATCCTGTGCAGATACAATCACATCATCATCCACTACATTAAGAAGTGCTGTGGATGTGCTGCGTTTCTTCCGGAAGCCAGACTGAGCCTAGGGAAGCAAAGAGTTTGATTCCAAGTACTTGACCATCTGCTTGCTTCCCACCTTCTCGACGATCTTAGAAAGACAAGGGAGAATGCTTATAGGCCGAAAATCACTAACACTGCAGGGATTCGCATTCTTTGGGATAGGTTTTATAAGAGCTGTTTTCCACACATCTGGGAAATAAGAAATAGTCAGAGATCTGTTGACTATGGCTGTTATTGCACCAAGGGACTGCGGCAGAGTCAGAAGTTTCATCTGTAAAGAGATACCGTCAATCTCAACTGAATCAGAGTGCAGGCTCCGAATGATTTCAGCCACAGATGCCTCTGACACTGTAGAAAGAAAAAAGGTTGATGTGCCGTGCCTGTGATACTCATAAAAAGTTAAGTCAGAGATGCTAGTAGTGGATGTACCAGGGACATTTAGAAAATGGTTATTTATTGCATTAGGATCAAGACAAGGAATAGGTATATCTTTGTTATTTTTTATAACTATATTTTTCTTTAAATTTTTCCATAGCATCTTTGGATTGTTTATATTCTTATTGATGTGCTGTTCAAAGTAACACTTTTTCTCTTGAAATAAGGCCTTAGTAACCACGCCTTTCATTTCCTTATAAAATTTCTTATGTGATTCACAATTAGATTTCTCCCATCTAGCATGAGCTTCATCCCTAGTGCGCATCATCTGCTTAACCGTGTCAGTAATCCAAGGATGTGATTGCTTTTTAATTAAGACTGTTTTGAGAAGCGCGTGCAATTCGAGTAATTGTGAAACCAAAGAATTGAAAGCCATTGAGTTAAGGTCAGGTAGTCTCTCAATACAGCTCTAGTCAATCTGACTCAAGTCCCTCTCAAACAGCTCAGCAACAATATCTTTGTAAGGTCTATATGTGATGTAAAACGGAGTGGGCTTTTCTTTCCTGATATATAACTTCACCGAGACAGCTGCATGACTTCCCAAGTCAGAAATATACAGAACATTTACATTTTTAACCCCTGCATCAGTGCAGATTAAATCAATTAAGGTTTGGCTGTGGCTAGTAAAGTGAGTTGGCGAGTTAACTTTTTGCTGTAGATTAATGGACTCCAAAAAACTTTGTAATAATTTGGTTTTACTATCATTACTGTTTGTGATGTCAACATTAAAATCTTCTAACAGTACAAAATAGCTATGCCGAGCAAGCGCACATACCGATTGGGAAAGGGCATCAATAAAGACGTTCATGTCCATCCATGGTGGTCTATAGGCAGTACCGATTGCAACTTGAAAGGAGTTTAATTTAAGGCTGAGCCACATCTGTTCTACGGTGGGGAGTCAGGAAAAGGGCAGGTACGCGCATAAATTCCCTTTTTGATGTAAAACCCAACGCCACCTCCCCGACCACCACGAAGCGCAGCAGGTCGGGGGCGGTGCCGCAGGCGATAACCGGGCACAGACGGGGCGCGACCGTCCTCACCGATTTTAAGCCAGGTCTCATTAATTGCCATTATGTCTACAGCTAATCTATCCATCATGGAAATAAACTCATCCTGTTTTGAACCCAATGAACCAGCATTAAACAAACCAACTTTTAGAAATTTATTATTTACCATTTATAAAACCATTAAAATTTATCAATTCTGTAAAGACATGTAACCTATTTAATTTTGTATTGTTTATAAAACTGGCATCACAAGAACGATATGCACATGAATGTAAATATTTAGTGTCAGTATTATGAATAAAGATCTCTTTATTTAGGGCAAAGACCGGCAAAAAGATTACTGCTACACATTTAGGTACCCCCATAGATATAAAATATAAGTTTATATAGTCAGTCTCAAAAAGCTTTGTATTTATTATAAGAATATATTAGTGTATTGTCGTTTTTAATGTACTGTAATTTAAAATAAAAAGTTTTAATGCTAACATAATTGTATTATTGCACCGTTTCATTTGTTTTACAGAAACAACAACTGTAAATATATTATCGAGAAAGATGTACCTTAAAATTAGACTAAATAAAAGCAAGAGATATGATATATAAAAACGTACCAAGTAAATTGTAAAAATACAAACAACAAGTCAACTCAGCCAGCCTCGGCCGGCGGCGCCCTCACACGCTCGGCGAACACCACGTCTCTCTCCTCCAGCGCGACTCCAAGCCGCGCGGCCAGCACGGTCACGGACTGGACGACGCTAACTGCTTTCTCCTCGGGAAGCTGCCCGATCTCAAGGTCGGACAGGAGAGCCTCCTGGTCGCGATCGTTAAGTTTCAGTTTCAGCTCCTGGATTGTGTTTTCGAGCGCAATGGTCGACTCAGAATCGGGCTTGCGCTGCTCCAATACTTCCTGCCTTTTCTCTACGCTGTCCATTCTAGTGGACAGGGACTCACGCAACTCATTCATCTCGATGCAAAATTGGCGCATCTCCGCCATGAAGTCGGCGAGCTCCCGATACCGGCGTGATTTCATCGCTATCCGCATCGGCCTGAGGTGACGCAGCAGAAGCGGACGGCGGCGGCGAACTGCCGCTGGCCTTATCCGGCGTGTGACTGTTGTCGCCCCTACGAATATTCTTCTTACAATTCGGGCAAACCCAGTCTTTACTAATATGTGCCTTGTCCGAAATATTTAGGCAAGCTTTGTGGTATTTTAAAGGACACGCTGTACAGGCAGCACCGCCCGCTGCAGGGAGAAATTTACCGCAGGCGCCACAGTTAACCATGTTTTTTTTTTTTTTTTTATAAAAGAGGGAGGCAAACGAGCAGGCTGGTCACCTGATGGAAAGTAATCACCGCCGCCCATGGACACCCGCAAAACCAGAGGAATCGCAGATGCGTTGCCGGCCTTTAAGGGAGGAATAGCTTTAAGGAAGGAATAGGAGTTGGGAGGGGGGGAGGGGGGGAAGGGGCCTCCGGAACCCTCACTGGTCGGACGAAACACAACAGCACTAAGTGCCGTTATTTCACGCCGAATATTCGTGAGAGGGTGGTATTACGCCGGGCGAGCCGGCCCAATGCGTGCTGCAACGCAGCGTGGCTCTACCACTCAGTCAGTGTTACTCATTTAGCACCACCCAGGGATCACGTGTAGGGTCTCAAGGGTAAACCTACGGACGCGAGCAACTTTAACCCCCAAAATGTATCCAATGTATGTAGAAAAATGACGCTTGTGAAAATGCTCAACCTTTCAACTGCGGCCGCGCACTTATCAGTGCTTAATGAATATAGCTTATATTGCGTCAGTGGCACCGCAACGAAGCAGCCAGTTGAGAATAGCACGCCTTTTAAAAGCAGCACAGCGAAGTCTACTCCACCCGATAGCACCCTTGAGTCTGTGTACGCGCCTTCAAAAGCAGAAACACGAAGTCGACGCAGTGATCCGCTAGATGTCTCTGCTATCGCGATGCCGCTACTCCCTGATAGATGGCGTGAATTATAAATCGGTAAGTGGGTTGAGGATGAGAAGATTTTTCCCGGAAACCCACAACAGAACAGAAACACGATTGAACCGCTGATTAAAATTGAAGTTTTCTCAGTGAAACACGAATGAAATCAGATTCCCACACTTGCACAGACTCACAAACACAACTCGAACAAAACTTATATGGTTATAAACCGATTTGGTGCGTAAAAGTATTTTTAAATGTAGTAAAAACAGACAGTGTCACAGCGTTATGTCGTTCCGGACGTCACTGATGAACCTACTAGTATGATGTGTTTCTGAACAAATGTGGTTGTTGTATTTTTATATTCGAGCGGAATAAATAATTGAGTTGTAAAAGTTAAAATTACCTCTCTTTCTATTCAGTTCTAAAGTTATCTGGTAGAGAATGCAATTTGGCATAAAGCCCGCCTCTTGTATTATTTTTATTTTATATATTATTTAATAAAATAAAGAAAGGAAAAATATACATAAGATCACGACTATTATCACAGAATAACTAATACAGAAGGTTCACTCTCTCTTTTTTTTTTTTTTCTTGTGGCAACATTTCTGCTAACAGCTGTTTTAAGTTTGCTCCCGTAAATTTTAACAAGTTTATTATTTTTAGATGTAAATATTGACCCCCTTTCAATTATTCACCTGATATTGCACAACTAAACGTTTAACAAAGTGTTTTTTGTGTCTCTAAGGGTGGATTCGACCAATCTGGAATAAGACTTACTCCGAGATTACTCCATACAAATTCGGCGTTTAATCTAGGTATAAGACCTTATTCCAGTTTGGTCGAATCCACCCTAAGTGCTACTTATTGTGAATCATAAAACTCCAATCGAATCGGCGAATGACAGTTCATTATTCGAATTGTTGTTGGTAATTATTGTGTTATTTCATTGTTTTCTCTTTACAAGGTAGTATTTTTATCATTATTTATGCATTATAAACAAACATACTTTTAGAGAGATCGTTTTAGTTAAGTACACCTTTATTTTATTTGCAAAAAGGGTACTTCTCTTTTTTTAAATTTCAGTTAATTTTATAACATTGGTTGAGTATCTCCCTGGTTCTAATTGTTAAACATTAAACATTTTATCAATTCAAAATGTATTCTGGTACTAGAAAGGCCTTGGCTCGTCAGGAAGAGTCTAAGCTCCACCTGGCTTTGCAGGAATTGAAGGCATCCAAGGAGTTAGTCAAACAATTGAATAGGGAAAGAGATGACAATGAAAAGGAAATGTTGGACTTACTGGATAGGAACAATAAATTGAAAAAAGAGATGTCTTCATTACATTCTGACTGTAATTATATTAATGAGGAACGGACAAGCTTCAGTTGTTAGTAGACGGGTTCGACCAATGCAAGGATGAGTATGAGCAGGCCCTTGTGCGTATCTCTGAGTTGGAAAGGCAGTTACATGAGGCTAATAATTGTAGTATAAGTACTCTAGAATGTGACAAATTACAAGTAACCGCCATACAGAACCAAAGTCTGTTCGATGAGTTAGTTAGCTGTGCGCCTGAAATTGTTTCTGCTTCATTTAATATTAATCCTTCGGTAACAATTGACTTAACAAAGGAGGATAGTATTTATTCCAGTGTCACTATCCAGCCTGTTAAATGTAGCAGGAATAAATTAAAAAAATATATTAAATCAAATAAATTATGAAAAGTCAACTTTTATTGAAATAAAAAGTCTATATGAAGAAAAATGTAACATTAATTAAAGAAAGATTACAAATAGTTAATAAATTAAATGAGTGTTCATCATTATTAGAAAACAATAAATTAAAATATGAAATTGAAATTGAAAAATTAAATTATAAGTTATCTAGTTTGCAGGAGTCATTAACAATTATGACTACTAGATATGAGTCCTCAAAGAAGGAGATTGGGGAATACATACTGGCCCTAAATAACCTTTTCGATAGTTCTCGGACTGAGAACTTTGATAATGAGTCTAGGCAATCCCTGGCGGCAGGCCTGGCTGCCTCGGAGCATTCCATGTCCATACCAGTGTGTGATCCCTCACCTCCTAAGCAGCTATGCCATGGTTTGTCCAGTTTGAATTCCAATATTTCTTACCAAAAAGACAATAAATGTACTAAAAGTAGCACTCTAATGTGTAGTGATGAAATTGGAAGAGGGTTGGGTCAATTATTAAACACTGAGGAGCAAACTGTCCTAAATTATTGTATGCCTGGTTTGACATACCATGATATAATGGAAAAATTGATTTCACATGACCTTAATAATGTAGGAACTGTTATTATTTTAAATGGGAAAAGGGGAAATGTGAACAAAAAAGTATTAGTCAACTTTTATGAAATATTACTTTCTTTAAATATTCCAAATATTATAATGTTCACACTTTCTTACAGTAAAAACTTGCCACACGAAGAAAATAATTATAGATTTAAGCTTAATTTGACATTGAATACATAAATTATTAGATAATAATTTTATATTGACAAAAGATAAATATTATCTTAAGACTTATTTTAAGCGACAGATAGCAAATTCGCTATCATTTTATTTTAAATATTTAGCCATTAACATGGCTAGCTCAGCGGCTTCTATTGAGCTGCAACATACTGACATGCCAATTCGGACTTTGGAATATGTTCCAAATAATTTAAATTAGCTTATAAGACAATAGAGGACACCTCTAGCAAATTATTGGAATTAAATTATAAGACAAAAGAGGAACTCTCTTGCAAAATGTTTGTAAATAAAATTAAATTAAATCAATGTAAAAATAGCTTTATAAAAAGCCCCGGTCAATCATTAAAAGAATCTATGAACATTGTTCACCAGATTATTCAAGGAATGATGGGCAAAGATTTAGAGATTGAATTGTTCATGAACTGTAATAATATCAATATTCTTTGCATTACCGAGCACTGGCTTAGAGACCATCAGTTTATTTTCAATTTTAAGAATCATTTGGTAGGAAGTTCATTCAGTCGAGGAAATGCAATACATGGTGGCTCCTTAATTATTGTTAGTAAAAAGTTTAAATTAAAGGAACGCAAATACATAGTGAGCCTCTCGGTTGAGCGAACAATAGAAATAGCTTGTGTAGAGTTGGAGCAGTTTGTTGTGATAAGTATATACAGACCTCCTTCAGCATTATATGATGTTTTTGAAAAAGTTATGTATGAGACATTGCGTAAAGTCCGCAATGTAGGTAAAACAATAATTATTTGCGGTGACTTTACTATAAATTTGCTAGAAAACTCCAC
The DNA here is from genome assembly GCA_963921215.1 of Scoparia ambigualis. Classification (NCBI taxonomy): domain Eukaryota; kingdom Metazoa; phylum Arthropoda; class Insecta; order Lepidoptera; family Crambidae; genus Scoparia; species Scoparia ambigualis. Next base: position 37,355,058 of record OY992506.1, on the reverse strand, counting down.
ATTGTCAACTAAAATTAAAAACTTATTTCTATCATACAATTTGAATCATTTATTTTTGGAGCCGACAAAAATAACTGCCACTTCGGCCACCTGTATTGATAACATATATACAAATGTAAAACCACTGGCTAAGCAAATTATTAATAACCTGGACACTGATCATTGTGGCCAAATTGTTAGTTTCCACAACAGCGTAAGCAAGTGATGATAAAGAATATCACTGTTGTGCCAAAAACTGCAGGTCGGCTGGAGCGCTTTAAAAGCAATCTAGATACAAAATTAAATTATTTAGAATACAATGACAACCCTGATGTCTTTTATAATGATTTTTTTAACATGTATTGTTCAGAATTTAATAAATCTTTTATTCCAAAAACGATCTCAGTTAGTGGTACTGTATCTTTTAATGAATGGGCTACAATTGGTATTCACAAAAGTAGGAAACGCCTTTATGAACTTTATGGTGAACGCAACTATAACACCAGCAACGACTACAAATTAAATGTTAAAAATTATTCTAAGTTATTTAAAAGAGTATGCCGATTAGCCAAGGCAAACTATCTGAGTACTAAGATTAAGAATAGTAATGACAAAATAAAAATGACATGGAATATTATAAATAGTGAAACAGGAAAGGTGAGAAGTCGTAATAATGAGTACAATTTGAATTGTGATAATAAAACCTTGACTTCTGATGCTGATGTTGCTGCAGCATTTGAGAGGTTTTTTACTGACATTCCAGTTTCAACTACAAAAGCCTTGATTTCCTCCCCCATTGTAGCTGAATCTGTTTTGAAGGAGAATGTTAAAGATTGTGAAAGTAATTTTAGTTTTCAAAAAATTTGTGTTATAGATATAATAAAAACATTTAACACTCTCAATAAAAAGAAAACTGCTGATCTGTGTTGTAATTCCGTGGATGTCGCTAAATCAGTAATTATGACAATAGCTCCAGTTTTAGCTTGCATATTTAACGAATGCATTGACTGTGGTGTTTTTCCTGACCTAATGAAACATAGTAAAATAATTCCATTGTTTCAATCAGGTAGCACTTCTGACCCCTCTAATTTAAGACTTATTTCTGTGCTACCCACATTTAGTAAAATTTTTGAAAAGTTGATGCTAGACCAAATTCAAATTCATTTTCATAGAAATAAACTTTTACTTGTAAACAGTATGGTTTCACTAGGGGTCGCTCAACAACTGACGCCGGTGTTAAGCTTTTAATCCAAATATTTGATACCTGGGATGCCCTAGGGGTATTTTGTGATTTATCCAAGGCCTTTGATTGTGTTTTACATGAAACTTTGGTCAGGAAGCTTAACCACTATGGAATTAGGGATGCTTCTTTGAGCCTTCTAATCTCATACTTGAGTAACAGGATTCAGAAGGTCGACATTAACGGTAAAAGATCTCCGGGATCAGTGGTTACAATGGGAGTTCAGCAGGGTTCAATACTTGGTCCATTCTTGTTTTTGGTTTATATTAATGACTTACCTTATTTTGTAAAAGACAGTCATGAGATAGTATTATTTGCTGATGATACTTCACTTTCATTCAAACTGAAACGACGACACACCAATTATGACGATGTGAATAATGCGATCTCAAAGATTGTTCACTGGTTTAGTGTAAATAACTTACTATTAAACGAGGGAAAAACCAAATGTGTAAGATTTGTATTGCCTAATGTTAAGCAAGTAACAACTAGTGTACAAATTAAAGATAAGAATGTGAATCCTGTGGACACCACTGTGTTTCTAGGCTTAACGTTAGATGCCAAGCTTCAGTGGGGCCTACATATAGCTAAATTATCGAATAGACTTAGCTCTGCGGCTTATGCAGTAATATAGATCCGTCAGTTAACTGACGTTGATACATCTAGATTAGTTTATTTCAGTTACTTTCATAGTGTAATGTCGTACGGCATTTTACTGTGGGGAAATGCTGCCGACATTCAAACTATCTTTGTGCTGCAGAAGAGGGCTATTCGAGCAATCTATAACCTAAAGGCTGGTGACTCTCTCAGAGAGAGATTTAAGGATATAAATATAATGACTGTTGCTTCAGAATACATACACAAATTTGATTTATGTTTATAAAAATATTGAAATATTTTCAAAAAACAGTGATATTCACAATGTGAACACTAGAAGTAAGAACAAATTAGCAGTACCTTATACTAGGCTCCATAAAATAAATAATTCTTTTAAGGGTCTGTGTGTAAGATTTTACAACAATGTACCAAATGATATTCAAAAATTAGATCTTAATAAATTTAAAATCAAAATCAAAGAAAAGCTTTATAAAAAGCTTATTATAAAATGTCAGATTACACAGAAGACAAAGCAGCTTGGATCTAAAATGCTCCAATTACTCCAACAGCTATTTCTAATTGTCTATTATTAATTGATACTTAAATTGTATTGTAGTTTTGTATTGCTTAATTTACTATTTTTTAAATTCACATTTTGTATTTTATGATCTGGTAACGACATATTCTTTTTTTTTTGTAAATGTCGTTGCTTCTGTGCGCTGTGGTTTCTTGCGCCCGTTCTTTGCCACAGTTAAAAAATGACGTCCTGAATGGGTGGTAGATTAAAAAGATTTGGACGATTCAAAGTACTTATTAATTGAGTTTATTGAATAAATATATTTTGAATTGAATTGAATTGAATTGAAGGACTTTCACGCGAAATTGAAAGTTATCGTGTGACCCGAGCGTTCATATTCCGTTAAGCAACGCCGACTCGATATCGATTTGACGATGACGACGACGACGACATGACGTCACAGAGCGTAGGGTTTACGCGCGCGCGCAGGGATTACGAGTTAAGCGACTCGGTGCTCGGTGTTCGGTGCGTCGGCTCGCGGCAACCTTTACTGCCATACGCCTAGGCGGCCTGTCTGCCTAAACTGCGGAGTGACGCCCCCCTGCTATTATCCCCGAAGGGTTAGTTAGAGACTAGGCAATGATGCCACTGGGTTTGCTTAGTTATGATGTTTTTTTTCCGATGTTTAAGATATTTTTTTTTCGATTTTTAAGATGTTTTTTCCGATGTTTAAGATGTTTTTTCCAAAGTTAAAGTTGTTACGTTGTCGTTTTTTATATTTCGTTTTCAGTTTACGTATAGTTATTTATGCATGTGTGAGCCGACATGAGTGCAGGAAGTCTGAGTGTAGAACGAATGGAGGATTTCTCAAAATGGTGGTTGATAACAAAAACTATTTATTCCTTCGTCGTTCTAAGTGCCCTCGCCATTCTTGTTCTGTCTCCCTTGCGCATCTTTCAGTCCTGTTCACACATCTCTTACGTTCCGTTACACAAATGTCATTTATCCTACACTCGGCCATCCTGCACTCATGTCTGCCCTCAGATATGCATACATAAATAACAATAAATAAACTTCAAAATAATATTTGAAAAAAAAACACAAAAACTTTATCATAACATCTTACATAATAATTGTGACAGTAGAGATAGGGTCTAGATTTATTTTTCACTTTTCGCAACCAATCATTAGGTTTCACCCAATACTGAACTACCTTCCATAACTACTAGTTCGACATTTCGTAAAAATCGTGCCCCAATGTTATTTCAACAAGATACAATTACTAGGCCATAAAAAACAACGTCGTCGTCATAAAGGCAACCATCGATTTCAATGTTTGTCGTGAATTGTCGTCTTAAAATTCAGTATTCTTTAAAAATAAAAACACCTTGCATCCCGTTACGATTTTCTGAAAACTTTCTTTCGTTCAACCTTGTAATTGATAATTACAAACATAACAAAAAAATTTGCCGAAGCGGTCAATCCGCTCTGAAGTGATGCGCGTGCGTACAAACATTTCAGCAATTAATTTTTTAATTATACTTATAGAAGATTTATACAGTCTTACAAATAAAAACTACTAAAAATTTGTTTATTCTAGAATTTATTCTAGATTCTATTCTGTTAGAAGTAGGGATGTGTAGTATTTAGTCCGTTAGTTGCCTTTTACGACGCCCAAGGTACGAAGAGAGGGGGTGGTAATATTCTTTCACCGCCACGCGACACGGATGACACCATCTTTAGAAAACGATCGATATTTTATACGAAACTCTTCGTCACTATACAATTAAACGGATTTTCTTAGTAAACAGCAAATCTACCGGGTAATTTTAAGTTATTCTGAACTTAATCTGGGGTGAAGGTAGGTATAACGCTAATATGAACAGTTACACAGACGTTATACTAAGTATATGTTAATCCCACGTTATTCCGATTTTTTTATTAGACATTTAGCTTATACTTACTTCCTCTATTCTTGGTATAACATTTATTACACGTATAATTAGTAAGGCGTTAGGCTGTAATTTTGATCAATATCGCTACTCGTATTCAATTACAATCTATTTTTCTTCAAGTATTAACTCTTTCGTCTTGACATCAAAACTTTTAATTTTAAATATGTTACAGTACTTCTTCTTGACATTAAAAGTCTTTCAATACAAAACAAAAGACAGCTTTAACTGACAAAATGAAAAATATTATAAACTGAAATGACAAACACGGTCGTTCTTTGTTTTACACTAGCTTAAAGATGGTGATTTTTGATACCTTTTTTTGATTTGGTTTAATAAAAATTGTAATATTTCTACAATAGCAAGTGCAGGTCCTTCTCAGGGTATAACTTAGACTTATGAAGTATGCGGAAATATGCTATTACATGCCGGTCATAATCGGTATTACCGGCATCCTACGAATGAAAATTCTGTAGTGTGGACCTGTGCCAATAAAAATAAAAATAAGTGCAGTGGCATAGCCCAGCTGGACAACGAAACTGACCAGTCGTTATGCAAAAAAACATTTCTTCCAATGTGTGCCATGTAAGAAATGAGGTAAAATTATTATTACTAAATCAAAACAAGCGATTTGTGAAAATTTTTGGGAGACTATACAAAACGTAATACGAAACAAAAACCAAGGAACTAAAAGATAAAAGTTTTGACATAATATCTAAAATTCCGAATTTCAAAACAATAAAAATTAATTTTACAGGCATCGGAACAAAATGTTAAATGTTTGACCAAATTTAATAATCTTAAAGATGTCGTGATTCCAGACAAGTTTCTAAAATGTGTTCTATTAGATAGATAGCAGCGAAAACGATCAACGAATAATCGTATTTGCATCACCAGAAGTCCATAAATATAATAATAATAATAATATTGACTTGGCTTACGAGGTTACCGCCATGTGGGATGTTGACTCGACTATCATTGTCCCGATAGTCGTATCTGCAAACGGCCTAATAGCAAAGAGTCTCGACCAACATCTCAAGGGACTCTCGCTAGACGGCTGGATCAAGGGCCAGATACAGAAGGCGGTACTTCTTGACACAGCACGCATCGTCAGGAGGTTCCTCTCTCTGCAGCCCTAACCACCGGTAGCTTGGGCCTGCCCCGCTGCTGGCGGCACCCTAGGTATAGGTTTTTTATAATTTTAAATGTTTTATTTTTTATAGTAGTTTTGTTTATTATTTTTATATGGGATATTATAAAAAACCTACACCTAAGAAAATAAATAAATACGTGAATAATAATAAAAATTAAACTTAAGAATTATGTTAAATAAAGAGGATAATAATAATAATCTTTATTGATCCAAACATCAATTTGATACCTTTTCTATAAAACTTTAGTACCTAAACTAGGTTAATAAAAATAAAATATAATATAATAATAATAAAAATATGTCAGTAACATTCATAATTATTATTGCGATGGCACATTTAAGTCTTGTGCAGAACCTTTCACTCAGTTATATACAAACATGGCGACATTGGCAGTGAATTATACCAGACAAATATAGTGCCGATATTTTATCTAACTGACAAACAAAGTGCTACATACGAAGCTTTGCTTATAAAACTAAAGAAGGCTGTACAAGGCTTTTGCCCTCTGAAGTTTGCCATGGACTTCGAAATGGCTGCTATAAATGCTGTAAAATTAGTTGGCCAAAAAGCAATAATTAACGATTGCTTCATACATTTTCAAAGAAGTTTATATTTAGGAAAGCCTCATTGTTGGAGCTGCTAGAACATGAAGGGAGCAAAGAGCACATTAAACTACTCATGTGTCTCTTTGGCTTTTTTTTCGAAAGAAGATATAGAGGATGGTTGGCTATTACTTATGGAAAATAGGTGAGTCTGAACCTGTAATTAGAATTATAAATTACTTTAAGTAACTTTAAACATACATAGATACATACATACAATCACGACTATTATCCCCGAATAGTCCTCTACCATAGTCCACTTTTCACCAAATAGCGACTGCACATGTGCTCAGCTTGACAGGTGGTGAGCTCGTCGCCGCTCTGTGCTGTTGTATGTATGTGCAGTCTTTAGTCCGTTAGTCGCCTTATACGACACCCAATGGAAGAAAGGGGGTGGTAGTATTCTTTCACCGCTATGCGACACGGTTAACTTTTAACATTAGGTAGGTACCTACCTACGTCATACAGCCAAAGTAATAAAAAAAATCTCTAATCGAAATATTATTTTATCAGTTTCCAGGACGAACTCATCACGAACTTTAACAATTATTTCGTTGAACAGTGGCTTGAACCCCCAGAAATGATGACACTTTCTTTGGTGCTGCTTTAAAGAAAAACACAGAAGCACCAACCTAGTTGATTCATGGATCGAAACATTTAAGCGGTATGCAGGAAACAAACCAAGTTTACTGCTGTTCTTGAAAACTTTTTCCATGGATGTTACTACTCACGAAATTGCACAAGAGAGGTATGCCTAGTTAAAAACCCAATAATAAACAATATTATGTCACACCAATGCATTAATGTTCAATAGTATCGATTTATTGTACATGTATAACAGTCATAAAACTCATAAACAATGAAATAAATTTACGGAATAAACAAACATTTGTCTCCTTTCAGGTTAGATACTTGCACAACAAAAAACCTAAAAGTGTACAAAATGATATACTGATCAATGGACTCACAAAAGAATATAAAAACCATGAAATCACAATTTCTAATTTCTTACTTACTTATTTCAATTTTCAATTTCTTTATTGCTTTTTCGTATGTATAAAGGTCTTAAAATTATAAAATTAGTAAAAATACGGACCCTGTCGGACACTGCAAAAGTTAGGCGACTTAAGTGAAAAATGTATTAAGGATACATTTTTAATTAGTTTTTAATTAACTAATGTAAATGTACATTTAAATATAAAATAATAAACAATATTAATGTAAATCAAGTTTAAAATACCTTTGTAATCACCTTTACATGTCCTTTTTGTATGAGTTTAGTTAGGCGGATATCTATGAGACACACATAAATATTCGGGCGAAAACGAAACTAATTCATAATAATTAAAATTTGTAATATTTTCGGGTGAAAATGAAACTGGGCAAAAACACAATTACAAAAAATACAAACTTTACAAAATAGAGCCGGATTTGATTTAAATGAAAAAACAGAGCTCATCACGTGACAAGGAGGGCGTAACTTCAAGCCAACATAGCGATGACGCGTAGTCGTTCAAAGGATTTTTAATCTTAAAGCGACGGAGTCTGCGATGCGATAGTACGTGCGTACATATAACCTACATGCCCTCTCAACGCCTGATCTCGTTCCACGAAGAGCAGGGTACCATGAACAGAAATGTCGAGCTGAAAGTAGTTAGTATGTAAATGTTAACAAATAAGTTGTTATGTAATAATTTTAGATAATAAAAAAACAAATCTTTACCGTCAGGAGTTAAGGAATTGTACCTTCCATCATCAGCTTACCTGAATAACTTGATAGTACACAACTAGCCTTCTATAATCGACAAATTATAAAATTTCTTTACGTACTGTTAACGTGTACTCCGTTTTAAGCAGTCTACAAAGTAAAGTGCATAATGAATCGCTGTAGTAAATGCAACGACGAGGTCACCGATGGAGTGCTGTGCAGCCAGTGTCATGTCTACCTACATTTTTCGTGTTCCAGTCTATCGGAAACTACTTATCGTAAAATGACTTCAGAAAAGAAAGATACCTGGCGTTGTACTACCTGCCGTTCTACCAGTTCGCAGATATACCCACGTCTGCCGATATTCTTAGAGAATTACAAGCTTTTCGTAAGGATTTTGACGGTATGAAATCTGACGTGAATACTCTAAAAGCCAATGTTCAAGATCTTGTGTCTCAGTGGAGCGATGTGAATTCTCGGCTGGAGACGATGGAAGCACGTCTTGTATGCTTAGAACAAGTTACATCTCAGATAAATTCTTTGCAAAAAAAATTGAGTTCCGCCAATAACAGTATCAAGGAACTGCGTAACGAAAATTCACAGTTACGAAAAGAAAACAATGTACGGGACCAATACGCAAGAAAAAATAATGTAGAAATATCTGGTGTGCCACTACAAAAATAAGAAAATTTAGATCAGATTATAAAAAGTATTTACATGAAAGTCGGATTGGCGTTCGAATTAACCCATATTAACTACATTCACCGAGTTCGCCGCTTCGAGCAAAAAAATACTTCTCCTACCCGGCCGCCGGCTATAATAGTTTGTTTCACAAGACAACGCAGTAAAGATGAGCTGTTAGCCTCAATGCGGGCGCGCCGTGGAATCAATACGACCGATATTGGCTTATCGGGACCTGCGTCGAACATCTACATAGGCGATCACTTGACGCCGGCCAACAAAATGCTACTTAAAACCGCACGGATACTTAAACAGGAACAAGACTATAAGTACTTATGGGTTCGTGATTGCAAAGTTTTCTTAAGAAAATCGGACGCTTCCAAGATTATTCACATTTCCAGTGATAAAGATTTGGTCAATATTAAGTGACTTTGTTATATGTGCGTTAAGCGTGTTAGTGTTTATTGTGCTTTGGTGCTATTGTTGTTTATGTCTATCTTATCGTTAGAGGTTGTTCTAAGATTTGCGATGTTTGAGGTTATGGTTAGTTTTTATATTTACTGTTATTATATTAGTTATAATTTATTTTGTAAAGCGAAGCCGAGGCCTAAAATTAGTTATAATTTTAGTATACTTTATGAAAGCAATATAATGCTATTAATTTTAGTTAATTATGTTTTAAATACGCGCACTTAATCACAGCATATTATCAAAATGTGAGGGGATTGCGTACCAAGTCGCATTCTTTTTTTAATAAGATCCTTTTGAACAATTATGATGTCTATTGCATAAGTGAAACCTGGCTTAACGATAATTTTCACAGCCCAGAGTATTTTGACGATAGGTACCAAGTGTTTCGTTGTGATAGGAATGCTTCAGTGGTGAGTGCAGATAGAGGCGGAGGTGTTGCGATTGCCATACGTAAAACTTTAAACCCCATACCACGATTCGAGTGGAGTGCACACCCATCTCTAGATTACTTATGGGTAAGTATTCCCTTATGTCAAGGTACTCCTACACCAGCCTACATGTCTATTCCAAATTTTTTACACATCTGCTGCGTATACATTCCTCATAGCAGTCGCCACGAGAGCGAATTGTTTACAGTCTTTGATTCTATTGATAATATAATACAACAATTCCCAAATGATATTTATCTAATTACGGATGATTTTAATGTGACACACGCCGATTGGTACCGTGATCAGAACTCCAGTTCTATGATAATGCATTTTAATACTAATTCCCTTGTTCAATTGACAGCTGACTTTATGAGTTTTACTAATCTCAAACAATTTAACTCCTCATTCAATTTTAATAATAGAATACTAGATTTAACGTTTTGTAATACAGAGATTAACGTTCAAACTTGTAATTACCCTGTAACGCCTGAAGATGCGCACCATAAATCTTTAGTGATTAACTTGAACCTTGAAACCTACTATCCATTAGCACAAAACATAACACACACCAAACTTTTTCATAAAGCCGATTATGACGTGATCCGATCTGAAATTTCAGCCATTGATTGGTGTTCTAAACTGTGCACTCCTAATGGTATCGATCCTGCAGTCAATATATTTTACGACAAAATTAACGATATAATTAAAAAGCATATTCCTACTCGTAAAGTACTTAACACTGCTCGCTATCCCTCATGGTACACCATCCCCCTTATAAAATTGTCTAGAGAAAAACAAAAAATTCACACTAGGTGGAAGCGATATGGGAATCCTTTGGATTACCAAGTATTTTCTACACTTCGTAAGAGAGAGTCCAGCCTTCAGAACATCGTTTACCATCATTTCATTCGGTTTAGTGAAGACAATATTAAGAAGTGTCCTAAACTGTTCTGGCGATTTGTTAAATCAAAATTACCATCTAGTCATGTTCCTCAAACGGTGGCTCTGAATCAGCGTGTTTCTAATACTGGTGAAGAGACATGCAACTTGTTTAATGAATATTTTAACTCGGTTTTTGTTCGTAGTGTACCACGTCCAGCTGCCTATGATCTTGACTGCCCCCCCGTTAACTCCCCAGTCAGTTTGTCGACCTTGACCATTACAACTGAGGCTATCTATGAAGAGCTCAAAAGTATTGACACTAATAAAGGAGCGGGTTATGATGGAATACATCCTATATTTATACGTAACTGTGCTAAACAATTATCGATACCTATGTGTATTATATATCGCAAATCTTTGGAATCAGGTATTTTTCCATCGGCATGGAAACTTGCTCTTATCACTCCCATTCCTAAAAATGATAATAAGACTGACGTTTCTCAATACCGACCTATATCTAAAACCAACTTATTCGAAAAAATTCTTGAAAAGATTATTACATGTAAACTTGCATGTGTACTAAAGAACCACATAACTGTTAATCAACATGGTTTTAGTAAAGGGCGCTCGGTAGAAACGAATATGCTGACTTTTACAAAGTTTTTGATGGATGCTGCGGATAAAAGTGAACAGGTAGATGTCGTGTATTCCAATTTTTTCAAGGCATTCGATAAAATTAATCATGATCTACTTATTGAAAAGCTTTGGGCAATCGGAATACACGGCGATCTGCTCAGGTGGTTGGATTCGTATGTTAAAAATCGTTCTCAGGCCGTTTCTGTCAAGGGCTATGTGTCAAGATTCCTTGAAATCCCATCAGGTATCCCCCAGGGTTCCCATATTGGGCCATTGTTATTTGTCATTTATATCAATGATATCGGAAAATTTATTCAAAATTCAAATTTCCTCCTATATGCTGATGACGCAAAATTTTTTAAAGTAGTGCAAGGATATGGCGATTGCATACAATTACAATCTGATTTAGAACGTCTAACAGAATACTGCGTGTCTAATCAACTATTTTTAAATTTGAATAAATGCTCTGTTATTTCGTACACACGCAAAACCAATCCTATTCACTTTAATTATAAGATCAATAATTCATTACTTGCTCGAGTCACATCAATTCGCGACCTGGGTATTTTATTGGACTCTGGTTTATCTTTTAATTTACATATTGATTTTATAGTTAACAAAGCATTCAGACAATTGGGCTTCGTCCTCAGGGTCTCAAGACCCTTTAAGCAATCGTACACCCTTAAGCTATTATATTTTAGTTTTGTTCGTTCACTTCTTGATTTTGCTTGTATTATATGGAGCCCATATTATGCGTCACATAGCCCGAATAGAAAAAGTTCAAAAAAAGTTCGTTAAATCTCTGGATTTCCGTGGAAATCATGAATGTATATCCTATGAAAATTCGCTCAGCCGTCACTCAATGACTACTCTTGCGAACCGGCGAATAATGTTTGATCAGGTCTTTCTGTTTAAAATTTTGAATGGTTACGTTGACTCCCCTCACATTTTAGAAACAATTAAATTAAGAATACCTAGACCTGGCTCTCGCTCGCAAAAATTATTTGTTGTTCCTATGTACAAAACCGTATACACCAGTAATAACTTCTTTAAACGTAGTGTTGACGCATATAACAAAATGTTTAATGATATGGATATATTTTGCAATAGTCTTACCGTCTATAGAAAGTTACTGCTTAATCATTTTTCAATAACATTGTGAGTACTTCCATTATTTAGTTTTAGTATTTTTGGTAAAAAAAAAAAAAAAATGTTTTTCTTAGAATTACTTGACTATTTTTTTTTTTATTATTATTATTGTTTTTTATTTTTATGTTGGTATTTTCAAAAGCACTTTATCAGTATGTTAGTCAACAAGCTTTATGGAACTATAGGTCTATAAGAAATATATATTCCGCTTATGTCAATATTTATGTACAAGACTGTTTGTTTCCTAAATAAAATAAAATAAAATAAATAAAATAATATAATATATATTTAAAGAATAATCCCCTAACTCCTAATCGTTAAGGAGTTGTGTCTACCATCATCATCAGATCAGCAATGTCATCAGATGATGACTACAAGAAGTAAATTTAAGAATATTTAGAAATTTTATGAAATACTTAGGGACGTGCCTATAAAATATGAGGGTTTCCCTCGATTTCCCTAGGATTCTATCATCTGATCATGCCTTGGTGTCAATGGGACCACCTCAGAAGTATGCTCTTTCAAATAAAAAAAGGTTTTTTTAAATCGGTTAATAAATGACGGAGATATCGCTGGACATACATAAAAAATATACACGTCGAACATAGAACCTTCTCCTTTTTTGAAGTCGGATAATAAAATAAAAAACTCTAAGTTCAAAAATTCGTTTTCACTCGCGGTTGTAGATGAAACCAGCGATTCGCTCGCAAAACAATCGATTATGACGCTGAGCTGCCACCCTTTTGCTGCTGCTGCACACACGCACATTATTATTTTCCTTTTTTGTATCATGTTTTGTAATTGTGATTTTGTGTACACACGGCGTCAGATCAACCTACCCAAAACTGTCAAATATCTACAATCAATTTCGAACTTTATAAGGATCAATATTCATTGGAGAAATTTGACCGTTTAGGGTAGGTTGATCTGACGCCGTGTGTACCTACATGTGTGTGTGTCTTTAAGCAGTAAATTAAGTTTTTATCAACTATCTATCTAGCTAAAAATCCCTTAATTGGAATCTTTGATTAATTGCAATGTCTAAGAGACGGCGCATTTTTATTTATTAGAAAAAAATTGTTATGTGCAACATACATAAACTCACGACTATTATCCCCAAAGCACAAAAGAGTATAACGAAACGTTAAAAAAAACTTTTTTCTTAGAGTTTATCGGAGCGTTCTTTAACGCAAATGATCAAATATTACGCAAGGGTTGGTCGGAGACTAGGCAATGCCTGAGGACCGCTAAAGCAGTCCACTGCTACCGCCCACGGCACACCAAATAACAACTGCACATGTGCTCAGCGTGATAGGTGGTGAGCCCATCGCCGGTTTAGTCTGAAGGAGGTACGTGCAGCCTTTAATTGGTTAGTCGCGTTTTACGACACCCAAGAGAAGAGACGGGTTGGTAGCATTGTTTTAACAACGAGCCGCCGCCACCCAGCTCCAAACAGGTTTGTTTATCTCTAATATCAAGTACTCATAGCAGGTGCTAAAGGGTTACAATTAAATTGATGATGATGATAATGAAGCAGTGCGCGTACATCACCTATATAATACTGTCTATATACTGTCTTTTGGATTAAAAGTTTGTCGCCTTTTTCCCCCGCAATGAAGGGACGGTGGGGGGGTGGGGAGTCCCTAGCCGTCGCTAGCCTCAGGATATCTGGAACACGCCTAAACATAGAGGGAACATGCCCGAGGATGTTCCCTCTGGTGGGCCGCTGTTGGGCTGAACCCTGGTGAATGCTAATAGGCGGTCCCAGATCACCCCTGCAGCAAGTGAGGGGATGTAGGGTTTTTAGCGGGTATGCGTCTCCCCGGACGCGGTGGTACTCGGTAGTAAGTTTTTCCTAGTAGAAAAAAAGAGGGGGATTCCTGGAATAATTCAAACAAGGCAGTTACTTACAAAGTGGTATTCTTCTTTACACTGTCTCCATACTGAGCGGCGGACATCGGGCACCCTCTGAAGGAGTCGTAGTGAACAGCATTATTCTGTTCAGCGCCCACGATCAAAAGGCATGCTGCATACAGAACTATACCAAAAAATAACATTTTATTCGCCACGCTTTGATAGCGCCTACACAAGGAATGTGTTAAAATGGCGTGCTTATTTCCTTTTTATAACGAAGTAATACCTATTCTGATACTGACCTTGTTTACTCATTAGAGTTTCTTGGTTCTTTAATTATATTTATGGTAATTGAAAATATTTAAATTGAGTTACTATAATGTAGTAGTCTTATTTTATAAGACTAACCTTTTTGACCCCCATTAAGTTAAGTCACAAGTCAGGGAAGTAGGACTCCGAGACCAGCAACTATAGAAGTTCCGGCACATATTCGCAAGGCCTTGATAGCGAAGGATAGAGTGTTCAAAAATTGGTCGTCGTGTCCTGTAAGATTTCACTTTGGTAACAAGGTGCTCCCAGTGTCAGCAGTACGGTCATGCTGCCAAGTCATGCCGAAAGGTGGTCCCTAACCTGCTGTCATTGTGGCGAAGTAGGACACGCACTAAAAGATTGCCCGAAGAAGGCCGAGCCAGCCAAATGAGCGACATGCTTGCATTTCAAAAAGCCCTACACTAACAAAACAGGTGATGCTGATAGTCTTGCGAGGAAAATAGCTGAAAAAAGGTATATTGACTGTATAGATTATAAAGGCGCCTAAGAGCGCTACTTTTAGTTAATTATATTTTAGAACGTTTTACATTTACACTAAAATAAATGTTAAATGTTAAATAGTATTATTATTGCAGAGAGTTTTATTTCCAACTTAGATAGTATTCTGTATCTGACTCTAGGGCTTGTGACTATACTAACACAAAACATACGCAGTATTTATAAGAATTTTGACAACTGTAGTGTTTTTAAACATAGATTGGACATCAATTCTGATGCCTTTGCTTTAACTTTGTTTTAATCGAGTGTTGGCTAGGCAAACATATTAATTTTCAAGTAGTATACCAGGATATAGTATGTACAGCAGCAAGGTAAATTATAACCAAAATGACGGGATAGTAGTGCTATTATAACTTAATTATCACCGTCGAAGAACTAAACATATTAGACTGTAATCGACTACTTATCAAAATTGGATCAGATTTTGCAATATTTGCTTTATACACCCTCTTTTAAAACTACCAATACTTTTATAGACTTATTAAATAACATATTACAAAGTGTTACACCCTATAAAAATGCAGACATTTTAGAAGAGCGGAGAATTCGTGCAGGAGTGCCGCAGGGTTCTATGGTTCTATGCTCTCACCTACACTATTTCTTCTGCATATCAATGACATGTTGTCCTTGGGCAATATTCATTGTTATGCGGATGACAGTACGGTGCATGAGCGCGGTACATAGGACATCCTGCGGCAAAGCAAGCCGGTATCGTAGGGAAAAGGCAAGAACTGGTTGCCAAACTGAACCTAACTCTCGCTCGTATCTCTAAATGGGGATCTGAAAACCTGGCCTAGTTTAATGCCAGAAAAACCCAGGTTTGTGCTCTTCAAAACTCTCCTTTGCCTATTTCAGTGGACCTGAGCATACTTGGCATGGACATCGGCCAGGATAGACCTGCCTCCCGTTAGTTGTGTATTCTTAATTAGCGGTCAGAGGTAATATGTTGACTCGCAAATTCTCCCGGTGCACTGAGCAGGTTAAAATAACGCTTTTTAAAGCTTATTGTCAGAGTTGCTACACGGGAAGTTTGTGGGTCAATCACACCAGAAGGTCGCTGGACGCCCTTCGCGTCC
The DNA here is from genome assembly GCA_963921215.1 of Scoparia ambigualis. Taxonomy (NCBI): domain Eukaryota; kingdom Metazoa; phylum Arthropoda; class Insecta; order Lepidoptera; family Crambidae; genus Scoparia; species Scoparia ambigualis. The sequence goes on along the minus strand of OY992506.1, from coordinate 37,339,301 downwards.
AATACAATAATATCTTTAGGATGATTTTGGGGCTGCCTCGCTTCTGTAGCGCATCGGGGATGTTTGCACACTATCGCACTGATGGGTTTAATGCCATTTTACTCTTTGCCTTACAAGACTCAGGTGCGATTGAGTATGGAGTGTTGTTCCTATCTATGGGACGGCTCCGCTAAATACCTCCTCGATGCTCTTGATAGACTGCAAAGGCGTGCGGTATGCATTATTGGAGACCTCTAGTAAGCTGGAAGACCACCAGATGCGTAGAGACATTGCTTCTCTCAGTGTCTTCGGCCGAAATTAATACAGAGTGTTCTGAAGAACTTTTTAATCTAATCCCTCCCTCTCCTTATCTGTCCCAGACTACACGTGCTGGTCTTAGGAACCACCATCATACTGTGCAGACTATCGGCACTCGTACCAAACAAATTGGTTCCTCGTTCCTCGTAAGACCATTCGGCTTTGGAATTCTCTGCCGGCGCATGTGCTTCCCAGCTCCTATAGTCCCGAGTCTTTTAAGCGGGGTGTGGAACGGCATTTATGCACGCCGTCATGAAAAGGTGCGCTTCTTACCGTGCTTGTTCTACGGTGAGGAGCGCTCTCATTATTTTTGACTGTATCGGCTGCTTACCATCAGGCAAGAAAGAGTCTCTATGAGGTGTCTTATTAAAAAAAATATATAGATATATGTCGGAGGTGCGTTAGATTTGAAATAATATTAGGCTCTCGATAAAGTCGTCCATTTTCACAATGCAACACAATTTGGCACAAAGTGATTAACGATTAAGCAGATGGAGAGAGTACTTTTAGGAAACGTGGCAAGTTAAATACAGCGACGCAGACCCAAACTCAGAACCGTTCGTGAATACACCTGTAACAAGAATGACGACGGTCTCCCCCGTCGCACTTAATGCCATCTCAAATTGACAACCCTCACTCATCAGTCACTGTCATTTGTCAGTCAGCGACAGCTGTCAATGTCTTCGCCGCTGTCTCGATCTCACCCAAGTGGCATTGTCACTTGCCGTTTCCGTTTAATAAATCTGACAAAGCTCCATAGATGGCGTGATAAGTTAGAGGAATAATACTACAGCCTAGAGGGAGTATTGATGCTGCGACACGGCCAGAACTGACATAACAGGTCCTCTTGTTCTAGGATGTACCTGGCAATAAAAGAGAATAAAACTGGAGTAACTTTTGAGCTCGGTCAACCTAACCAAAATGATTTCAAAAAAAATGATTTAATCAAACAGAAAATTCAATCACACAAGAAAGACCACCATAATCATAATTTAAACTCAAATCAACTCTGATCACAAACTCCTCAAATATTATCATCGTTTCAAGATATGAATACACCAAATAATTAACCCCTAGATAAGCAGATTCCTATCGTTCTCACAGGATGTAACCAAATGATGAAGTATCAGTCCTTCTTACTGTATCAGTAAGAAGGACTGATACTTCATCATTTGGTATCATAGAAAAATCAGCCATTCACACTAATCGAGTCATTAGCAACTAGCATTCCAGTCCTTCACACTATTAGTCACGCTTCAGACAACGATAGAGCAGTATCAGTCCTTCTCACTGATACAGAAAATGAGAATGACCACGAGTTTGGGGCTGGTTACCGTGTCCATGGGTCAATAAGGAAGAACGACTACGAGTTTGGGGCTGGTTACCCAGTCCATGGGTCAATGAAGGAGAATGACCACGAGTTTTTGGCTGGTTACCCTGTCCATGGGTCGATAACGGAGAAAGACCACGAGTTTGGGGCTAGTGACCCTGTCCATGGGTCAATATAACCAAGATTATCCGCTGACACACAAAAACGCATTAAGTTATACGCGTTTACAATCTCTACCTTTGGCAAAGTTGCAATGTTACGTTCGGCGCAAAGTAAATGATAAGACTGACTGCGATCTTAAAGTAAATAAATTCAGTGCCCTAAGCGTAATGAAAAAACTATACCTGTTTGCATCGTAGTTCCATGCGAAGCGATGACACACGCAGGCCCACCGTCTTTTCACTAGCGCCAGCAACGCTGTTGTTGGTTGTCGTGATGCTTAGCAGTGGAGAGTCCTTCTTCACCGTTATGTTTATCTTCGAATACGACTAAAGCTCTTGACTTATTTTGCATGCAGTGAAATCGTGGCTCAAATTCTGAAACGTGCAAAATACTTGAGACAACAATCTGTGCAGTAATAATTTTCATTTTTTTAATTTCAAAATGAATTAAGCGAAGTACATATATTAGCCGCGTAGGCATTTACTCTCCCTTTGTCTACTGTTAATCAAATTTATTAGAAATACAAAATATCAAATGCTGTAATAATATCGAAAATAACAATAAGGCTCGCTCGTGCAATAATTGCAGATATCCCTGAAACCGGAGCCCCGTAGCGTAAAAATAATGAAATTTTCACCCCCTGTACAACCCAGTCTATGTCTGGCACTTTCAATTAACACCTTCTAAACAACATTTATTAACCTTCAACCGCTTTTAAAATGAAATAGCTTTCAAAACTATACTTCACCTTGCTTTATGAAGTCCCTTGAAGTCAGGTTTTGCAGCAGTCACTAACTCAGCATGTTAATATTTCTTGGCTTGCAACAGCTGAAGCAATCCACGTGCGGTTATAACAATACTTTCATCGCTGGTTATAACTATGACTGTCGTGGTAAAAATCCATTAATTAATCGCCTTATATTTTGGTGCTTTCGTAGCTTCTAGTGATACCATAAAAATTTTAATTTGGTGTTTCGATGTGCGGTGCCGTATTTTTTCGCTATCTTCTTGTAGGTCGCGTTGGTAACAATCCTTATTTCGTTCAAATTCGGGTAACTGAACATGATTATGTTGCGCTACCTTCATAGCCTCGATGGTCGCCAAAAAATTACGATTTTGTTGTACCAACTAATTGCGTCACATAACTTCGTGATTGCCAAGTGGGTGACGGTGGGCATATCCCACTTCTGTTGTTGGAGGAGCGTTGGATTTGAAATAATAGGCTCTCGATAAAGTTGTCCATTTTTACAATGCAACACAATTTGGTACAAAATTATTAACGGTTAAGCAGATGAAGAGAGATTACTTTTAGGAAACGCGGCAAGTTAGATACAGCGACGATGACTCAAACTCAGAACCGTTCGCGAAGACACCCTTAACAAGAATGACGGCGGTCTCTCCCGTCGCACCTAATGTCATCTCAAATTGACAATCCCCTCTTATCAGTCACTGTCACTTCTCAGTCAGCGACAGCTGTCAATATCACCGCCACTGTATCGACCTGTGTTCTGAGGTATCGACCTTACCCAAGTGACATTTTCACTTAACGTTTCCGTTTAATTAAATCTGACATAGCTCAATAGATGGCGTGACAAGTTGGAGGAATAATACTACAGCCTAGTGGGAGTATTGATGCTGCGACATATATATAATAATATTAGGAGATAATTATAAACATCAACATTCCCATCTTCCCGAGAGTGACGATTCCGCTGCTCAGGACTACCTAAACCTATGCTCCTTGCATGGCTTACTCCCCGCGCGCATGATTGCACACAACAAACCGGCTCTTGTTTAGATCATGTCATGCTTATATCTAAATTCCAATCAATAGCACTATTTACTAACTCTACAATTACCGATCACAGAGCTGCCTTAGTAACCTTAAACTGTAAGTTACCTAAACAAAATCGCACACATACAATTTCTAAAATAAATGTAAACAAACTTGAAGTAGAATTATGCAACATTGACTTTAGTCTAGTTTTCAATTGTGATGACGCCGATGTTTGCATGTTCGTAAGCCCTGGATTACACCGGGACTTATTCGCTCCATGAGGCATAAAGACAAGCTACATGTAAAGGCGTAATACTACCCTCTCACGAATATCCGGCGTGAAATAATGGCAATTGGTGATTTTGTGTTTCGTCCGACCAGTGAGGGTTTTGGAGGCCCATCCCCTCCCCCCACCCCTATCACAATTCCTCTTTCTTCCTTAAACCTATTCCTTCCTTATAGGAAGGCAACGCGCCTGCGATTCCTCTGCTTTTGCGGGTGGGTGTCCATGGGCGGCGGTAATTACTCTCCATCAGTTGACCCGCCTGCTCGTTTGCCTATTCTTTAATAAAAAAAAGGCTAAATCTAACCCAGCTATTTTAATTTTACAATCATTGTATAAAAGACACTGAAACTTTTGTAAGGCCCTCCTTAAAAAGGTCAAAAGTAGTTACGAAAGTAAGGAACTGGAAAAGGCTAGAACTAACAGTAAAAAGAAATGGATGTGTATAAAAAATGTAACTCTTAACTCAAAACAACATGAGTCACCTTCAGAATTATTACACGTGTATTCATAACAGCTAGCTTCTTCAAACAGTGCAAATGGCTTTTTCGTCAATGTAGGAAAACATTTAGCAGAAAAAGTTCCGAATAAATAAATGTCACGGTCACCATTTAATCACTCTCTGGTCAGTCTCTCAGTCAGGTTAAATGCCTGTAACAACAATTTAATATCATTTATAATATTACACAGATAAAGCAGAGGTAGAAATAATCATCCAGAGCCTAAAAGATGACTCAGCGGTTGGATAGGATAACATATCAAATAAAATACTAAAACAATTTAAGCACATCCTAATCTCACCACTTAGGTACTTATATTTTTCGAAAAAGCTTGGAATTTTTTCCAAATGTCTGAAGAATGCTGCCGTTATTCCAGTATTTAAATCTGGTAGAAAAGATCAAAATAACTAATTATAGGCCTATTTCGTTACTGCCTGCAATATCTAAAATTTTAGAAAAAAAAATATAAATAAAAGACTTGTCTAATATCTCGGGCGACAATCCTTATTATCAAGCAGTGAATTTTGTTTTAGGGCAAAACTATTGACCGCCGACGTTGTGCACCAACTCACTGACTATTTAGTACAGGAACTTGACACGGGAAAAAGGACAGTAGGAATATTCCTGGACTCGCAAAAGCTTTCGACTCAGTTTCTATACCTATTTTATTGCAAAAGCTTAAATACTTAGGCATAATAGGAACACATCTAAAACTATTTGCAGTTTCTCATCATGAGCGTACCCAATGCGTGAAAATAAGCAGTTCACTCAGCTCTGATCTGAAAAATATTTCTTTTGGGGTTCTTAAAGGAAGTATTTTAGGCCCTACACTATTTTTAGTATATAATCAAGTCAAAAATAATGACCTCAGTAATCTCACATTAATAGGTGGCCAAATCATATCCTACGCTGATGACATTGCTCTGCTGTTTTCGGCTAGCTCTGATAAAGATATATATGAATATGCACAACGAGGCTTCAATGTTGTTAATAACTGGCTCTAGCAACATTTACTAACATTGAACGCGGGAAAAACGAATTATATACATTTTTCTATGCGTAAATCAAAGTTGGCTGGCTGCAATTAACCCCAAACCATATGCACACCTTTGTAAGGACCCCACAAGTCTACTGTGCAAGTGTTCTGGCATTGCTATTATTGATAAAATTAATTACTTGGGTGTTACAATTGACGCAACCCTTACGTTTAGACATCGTATTGAAACTTGATGCGGCAGAATCTGTAAGTCACAATTTGTTTTTAAAAAGCTACGCACATTTGCAAATTTTAAAATAATTAGACAAGTTTACCTTAGTTTATGTCAATCAATACTTACTTACTACTTACTGCATTAGGTCATGGGGTGGTGCTAAAGCTTCGTTGCTATCCATCGAGAGAGCCCATCGATTGGTTCTAAAGGTTTCTACTTTCCGTCCTTTCCTCTACCCCACTGGTATCCTTTAAAAATCATGGAAGGTATTAACGGTTAGACAGTTATTTATGATGAACACAGTCATCAAACAACACAACGCACTTTCATACAGCACTGAGACTACTAACAAAAGACGAAAAGATATTGTTTGCCCTCAAAACGCAGGAACAAAACATGCCTTCCGATAAAGATTTTACGGTTCTTAGGTCGACTTCTATACAATAGGTTTAACGCCAAATTAGGCATATATCATCATTGCTATTGTAAAACTAAAAACATACTCAAAGCAGCACTTCTTAATATGTCCTACGATAATACAGAAAAATTATTAATTGTCTTAAAATAAATGTTGTTCTGATTTTACCTATACCTACCTAGTACTTAAGTCTTGAATGAATATTGTAAAAATTTTCTAGAACTTAATAGTTTTAGTTTTTAAATTAATATTGTTTTGTTATTAATTTAGCCAATAAGAATAAAGTTGTGTTTTACATTGACAAAGTTTTAAATAAGCTCTTTTTTTGCATAGAAAATAGGAAAAACCTAGTACAGGCACTTGTGTATTTTGTCTTTACTTTTACTTAGTTATCTTTTATTCTTGTAATAATATAGTAAAATAAGTTATTCAAAGATTCATTGTTTTATTTTATTTATTGGCTTTTTTTCGTGGCAAGATATCAATCATACTTATATAAATTGCAATGTTAAAAATTGTCAATGAACATACAGACCATATCTCTCACTATTCAAATAAGAAGATGGTAATGCAAAAATATGGAAGCCCTTTCGCCGAGTAACATAATGAAATTATATAGAAATTTTAATTTAGAAAACCATTTTTTATATAATACTACGCGGACGAAGTCGCGGCCCGCCCGCGAAAAAAGAAAAAAACAACAATTACAAAAACAGAACAAATTATAAAAAGAGAGTACAATTAGGTAGCTTTATTGCTTAAAAGCAATCTCTTCCAGGCAACCTTGGTCGACGAGAGATAATATTTTAGAACAATAGGGGGAATCCCTATTGTTCTAAAATATTATCTCTCGTATCGGGTTCATCTAAAAAAAGAAATGATTGAAAAATAAATAGTTATCTATATACTAAATACGGAACACGGAAAAATAGAATAGAAGTAAAGAAATATATACTTACAGTCAGTAAGGAGCAGAAGAAAGAAAAGAACTTCTAACTTGATCGCCAAAAGACACAGAAGTTTGAGCTTTCCTGATACTCTCAGGAAGTGAATTCCACAAGCAGACAGAATGGACAGTGAATGAATAGTAGAAGAAGTCGGTAGAGTGTTGAAGAATATTTAAGGAAAGGTTAGAAGAGGAACACAAAGTACAATGCAAAGCTGAAGAACGGAAGGAAAAGCGATCTTTAAGGTAAAGTGGGGATGTTGGAAGAAAAAGTGTGGAATAAAGGAGCGTAAGAGCGTGTAAGTCTCTGCGCCGTCGAATTGGGAGCCAGTTAAGTTTGGAACGAAAGTGAGACACGTGGTCAAATTTACGAAGGTTGAAGATAAATCTTATAAAACATTCTGCAGACGCTCCATTTTGTTTAGTGTTGTATCGGCGTAGTATGCGATGTTGATGATGGGTTCCATAGCGATGTTAAATAACGACTGCGTCTCTTAAGGTGATGTTGTATATTTACAGTGACTACATTGTGACTAACTTATTATCTAAACCTTACAAGACTATTTATACAGTAATACTACGTAGATGTTGGAGGGAGGATGCCGTGACATATCTTTATCGGATCTGCACGCGTTTAGGAATGTGCTTACAAACTCTTTAACCGATACGTGATGATAATAAATTATGTGGCGACTAAGGCCGCCACACTACTCCCCCTCTTGAAAAAGGGAATGAAAAAACCATCAGGTCTTCAGCTTGGAGATGCCAGTGGTGCTCTAATCCACGTTAAGTCGTGATGAGCGTGCTCAAGTCTTCATTGACAAAACGAGCGTTCTCCAGTCTACAGTGACTCGAGACGAGCGTGTGCTACCATGTCTGCTGTGAGTCGAGACGTGTGGAGTGCGACAATACTTTTTTGACAGTCGAGTGATGCCGAGGATCCAGGAAGCGTTACGTTGCTGCGATGGAACCTTGAGGCAGGCTGGCAGGCTGAATGCTGCTAAGAGAGCTGTTTCCTTGTATTCTTCGATATATGAACAAAATACTTTTTAAAACGACCGATTACACGATTAATTTTTATAAGAAACTTGATTTTTCTTTAACATGTATAAAATTCCTCTCAACATCGTAATATTGTTACTTCATGTTTGTTACATCATAATATTATTTTTATATCACGTTATACCAAGACTATAATAAACACACAAATTAAGTGGCATAAACAAGTACAACTTTAAATTATACATATTCTTGCAATGAACTTTAAATTCCGCATTATATATTAATAATAAATTGAACTTAATAAAATACATAATAACAAAACATAAAAATTAGATTTGACTAAGATTAAACATTAAGTACATAGAGATAAGACATGTTGCATTCAATATATTATAAGGAAATACGTAAATAACAAAAAAAATAATTAAAATTGACTAAAATCTTATTATTACAATAGTTACCCAAACATGGTTCATTTTTGTGCTGTATTTTTATTGCACAATCAAAGCATTTTAAACTTGTTGAATATCTTCATTTTGAGTACAATTTCATTATAGCTTCATAATTATCCTCGAACTGGCGTATTCCTTGGCTCTTTACCAGATAACCGGAGAAATCAATTCGCCTGGAGGTAGCTAGTAGCATTTAAGCGTCTTATGAAGTGTAATAATATCTCATAAAACCATCGACTGGTAAAATAATGCTTCTAAATATCTCTTCCCGTAATTATAAATAACATACCTCAAACCACTTTGTCAGTCGGTAAAAGTGAGGCGGTTAAACGGGTGAATACTCGTTGCAATTCCTCTGACAAATCAGAGAAGCAGACATCACCGTAGTCGATAATAGACAACTTATGAGATTGCGCTGGAGTGATTTTGGTGCTGGTTGGCAGAAAGTTACGCAGGCGGTTTAGCGAGCTAATATGCATCGAAAATCTTCTTTCTAACAGCATCTACCTGAGGTCTCCACTAAAAGTTCTGTTCAATTTGGAGTATGGGATTATTGTACCAACAAAAGTTACTGCAGGAAGTTATTCAAAATCGATCCTAACGAAAACGAAATAAGGACTTCCAATAATAATAGTTTGTGTCTTGGATGGATTTACGGTCAAACCATAAGATTTACTTTAGTTGTCAATTTGCGCAAGATCTGAATTTGTGTCGGCCACAGCGCATGGGAGCTCAGATAAGAGAGCTTGTGTATAAATCTGTAGGTCATCCGCTTAAAGATGATAGGAACTTGAAATTGAGTCGGTGATAGTATTTATAAATATAGAAAAAAGAAGTGGAGATAAGACGCCACCCCATATGTATTACTGACTAAAAATCGGACATCCTAGTTTTTAAATCCATGCGATAGAGTATTCTACAACAAATGCCCGAGTAAAACTCCCGCGAGGATAACTTGTATAGTTTTTTTTTTAATATTTGAAAAAAAAGATCTCGGAAAGAGTGAAAATACAAAAACAAATTCTTTGAATGCTTACATAAAATCAAAAAAAAATACTGAGTAAGTTGAAAGAATACTACCACCCCACTTTCTTCCCTTGGATGTCGTAAAAGGCGATTAACGGACTAAAGACTGCACATATATGCAACAGTCACGCTGAGCACATGTGCAGTCGCTATTTGTTGAAAAGTGGACTATGGTAGAGGACTGCTTTTGCTGTCCTTATTGCCTAGTCTCTGAATAACCCTGTATGTACGTATATGAATGTTGTTAAAAACGCAGCTGCTATAATAAATTAAGTAAATAAAAGTTTATGAATATGCAACTGTCTGAATTATGTTTGTTTTGGGGCCACGTTTTATATTTTTTCCACCACTTTCAATAATTGTCCTTGCCAATTGTTAAAATTATTATTTTTTAATTACTTAATCAAATTGTTGTATTAATTTTTAAAAACACATACATACATATAATAGTATGAGGAGCTCGATGGTGAAGTGGCTAGCGTGTTTGCGATCGTGCCTGCTAAGCAACTTTCGCAATGCCGGGCGCTGCGCTGGATGGGTGACCAAAATAAAAACAGCTCTGGAGCTCCTCCGTGCTCCGGGAGACACATAAAGCCGTTGGTCCTAGTTGTCGTCGAAAGATAACAGTCGTTACAACCCACCAACCCGCATTAGGCCAGCGCGGTGGGTTATGGCCCAACCTGCTCATGTGATGTTGTCCATGTGGGACGCTTATGGACTGATGATTCAATTCAATATAAAATAATTGACACAGAGGAAACTCATTTCTACCATGATTAAATGAAAAGTACGGAGACGTATTCTAATATTCTCCCGGCTGTGTCCTCATCGAACAGCATCTACTCTCGGCACCTGTTTTAAACAGTGACATCGTCAATCATGTACACTTTTACCGCTCCAGAGGTTTACGTCAAAGTCGTAAAATGTCCAGATGCCCAGGTCGTAAAATAACCAGGTAGTAAAATGTCAAGATCGTAAAATAACCAAATAGTAGAATGTCAAGATCATAAAATAACCAAGTAGTAGAATGTCAAGTTCGTAAAATAACCAGGTAGTAGAATGTCAAGATCGTAAAATCATCATACTCCAAGTCGTAGTATAATTAATTTTCGTAACATGGGCGTCCCACGGATATGCCACATGGAGGGAAAGTACCTTGAATATTGTAGATGGAACATTTTACTGAAAGACATTATTTGAATTTAAAAAACAATTTAAACTGCATTCATAGATATTTCAATAATTACGTGGTTGAACCGGTAATCGAATTCGTTACATGAGAAAAATAATCACTGCGCGTAGGTACATATAAAGGTTGGTGCAAAATTAAAACCTTTTCTTGATTAATAATAATAATAATATAATAAAAAAGCTCTCATGTCATTCGTACGTCACATTTTTTCTTAGACCTATTTTATTTTATTTTGCTATTCATACTAATTTTTAATATCAGTAACATAACATTACTACTTACTCAGTATACACAAGTTATTTTGTGCTATTTACTTACTACTGATTACCTACAAAGAGTCAAGAAAATACCAAACCAATATTTGCCCGATACAAAATGAAAAATCAACAATAGCGACATGTTGACGTGCAATGTCAACACATTGTACGTCAATCACAAAATCAAAACCAATTTATCTTTACCATGAAAAATGTTGACAAGAAGTCGAAATAGAGCGAGACGAAGCGCACGCCCTCCATCATCGCCCGCTCCGCCGACCTTAAGCTCCTCGTCTGATGAAGATCTCACCAGGGACGAGTCGAGCAGCGCAAGCGGGCGATCGCCGTCCCCGCCGCCACAACGACCTGCACGACGTGGACGACCACCGCTGCCGGCACGCTTGGGATCAGTGGGGCTATCTGCCCCGCGTACGATCCCCGCTACCGGTGGTGTAGTGCGCCGCATGCGATGGACTCAGCCTATAAATGAGAACTGCATGCGCGCCTACTACGGGGCTACAGAGGGAGGAACGAACCTGACCGCGTACCGCAATAGGATACTGCCTCTGTTTCAGGCTCTTGAACCAGCCGCCGTCGTCTCTGCACAACGATGGAAGAGCAAGGAGCTGCACGGCCGGTTCTATCGAGCCTTAACAGGGCCCGATGTGGACCTGCTCGCGTCGGTGAACTGGCTACGATTCGGGGACCTCTTTGGGGAAACCGAAGGTTTTATCTGTGCAATTACGGACGAAGTTATCAAGACGAACAACTACCGGAAGTATATCATGAAGGACGGTACGGTCGACATATGTCGAGCATGCCGCCGTCCCGGAGAGTCACTCAGGCATATTATTTCCGGTTGTTCTCATCTTGCTAACGGCGCGTACTTGCACAGACACAATCTTGTAGCCAGGATCATTCACTAGCAACTTGCTCTTCAATACGGTCTTGTTGAGTCCGAGGTGCCGTACTATAAGTACACACCTAAGTCAGTTCTCGAAAATGGTCGTGCTTTGCTCTATTGGGACCGATCGGTTATCACGGACAGGACTATTGTTGCCAATAAGCCTGACATCGTGATAATCGATCGGTCCCAGCGGCGGGCAGTGCTAGTCGACATCACCGTCCCACATGATGAGAACCTCGTGAAGGCTGAGAAGGACAAGCTGAGCAAGTACCTTGACTTGGCTTACGAGGTTACCGCCATGTGGGATGTTGACTCGACTATCATTGTCCCGATAGTCGTATCTGCGAACGGCCTAATAGCGAAGAGTCTCGACCAACATCTCAAGAGACTCTCGCTAGACGGCTGGATCAAGGGCCAGATACAAAAGGCGGTACTTCTTGACACGGCACGCATCGTCAGGAGGTTCCTCTCTCTGCAGCCCTAACCACCGGTAGTTTGGGCCCTGCCCCGCTGCCGGCGGCACTCTAGGTTTAGGTTTTTTATAATGTTTAATGTTTTATAGTAGTTTTGTTTATTATTTTTATATGGAATATTATAAAAAACCTAGATTTATGGAAAGAAATAAATGCGAGAATAATAATAAAATATACTTTAATTGTACACAAGAACATACACAGAAAAGAACATTTTTACAGAGACAAAGTACAAAACAGGCGGTCTTATTGCTAACAAGCAATCTCTTCCAGGCAACCTTGGGTGATGAAAATATAAAAGGAAAGAATAATAAAATGGGTGCAAGAATAAGGAAATAAGAAAATAGGAATAAACGATGTGTTGTTTAAAAACTAGATAGACAAGATAAGACATAATAATTAAATAAATGAGATAAAATAGATCATGCAATATTATATAATAGGAAATAAATAAAGCTATGGAGACATACTCAAGAAATGACTCTGGACCTGACTCTTAAACGAATTCAACGTGCGAGCACTCCTGATGCTCTCTGGTAGTGCATTCCAAAGCCGGACAGCATGCACAGAAAAGGAGTAGGATTGGAAATCTGTGGAATGAAGAGGAGTTACAAGAGCAAGGTTATAAGCAGAGCGCAAGGTACGGCTAGAGGAAGAGGAACGGAAGGAAAAACAATTTCGTAGATAAGGAGGAGAAGTTTGTAGAAAGAGGACAGAATATAGAAAGGAAAGAACGTGTAAGTCCCTACGCCGTCGTATTGGGAGCCAGTTAAGCTGAGCTCGATAACTGGAAACATGGTCGTATTTCCTTAAATTAAAAATAAATCAAATACATAGATTCTGCAGACGCTCCAGCTTATTAAGAAGTTCCTCCGAAAGATCAGCGTAGCATACATCAGCATAATCGAGGATGGATAGCAGGAGAGTTTGCGCCAAAGTAATTTTGGTGCTAGTCGGCAGAAAATTTCGAAGACGATTGAGAGAATAGTAAGCACCAAAAACCTTTTTCCGAACAGCGTCAACCTGGGGACGCCAAGTAAGGCACTGATCAAAAACAATCCCCAAGTTTTTTACATTCTTGGCGAATGGAACAACACTGCCCGCGAAGTTAACAGAAGGTAGAAGCGCAAAATTGATCCTTGAAACAAAATAAGGACTACCGATGATTATAGCCTGTGTCTTGCTAGGATTAACAGCAAGGCCATAAGACTTGCTCCAATCGTATATCATGTCAAGATCCCTATTTGTGACTTCCACAGCATGTGAAAGATCCGATAACGGTGCTTGTGTGTAGATCTGGAGATCATCAGCATACAGGTGGTAGGAACATGAAAGTGACTGTGAGATGGAATTTATAAAAATTGAAAAAAGAAGGGGAGATAAGACGCCACCCTGAGGGACACCAGCGTCAATATTGCACCACGTAGATAAAGATTCTTCAACACGTATGCGTTGCCGACGCCCCAACAGGTAACTTTGAAACCAATCAACCACGGAGGGCGATATCCCAATAGAATGCAAAACACAGAGGAGAAAGTCAAAGTCCACTGAGTTAAAGGCATTACTGAAGTCTAGTAATGTCAACAAAGTAAGATGACGATTCTCCATGCCACGATGAATATCGTCAGTGATTTTAGTTAAGGCTGAAGTCGTACTATGACCCATACGGAACCCGGATCGAAAGGAATTAAGGAGATTATTTATGTTTAGGAAGGTAGTTAGTTGACGATGGATAAGTTTTTCAATGACCTTAGAGAGGAAAGGTAGTATGGAAATAGGACGGTAGTCGGAATACAGGGTGGGATTTGACTTTTTAGGAAGTGGAATAACAGTAGAAATCTTCCAAGCAGTTGGAAAAACTCGAGACGCCACTGAAGTGTTGAGGATGTGAGTAATAACAGGAGTAAGGATATCTAATATAGGAAGGATCATATTATGACTTATCGAATCATTACCCAAAGCACTAGAGCCTATGGAGTATTGCTCTCCTAACATCGCCCTCCGTAAATTGATCTACGGCAAACGGTGAAAAATCAGGTGTTGGTAAATTTGAAAGACGCTGCAAAGTGTCGGTCTTACAGTGGACACTAATAGGCAACAGGGAGGTAAAGTGAGAATTTAGAATATTTATATCTATGTTATTGGGACTACTTTGCTTAGATTTGCCAACCCCGAGAGATTTGAGGAATTTCCACACCTTAGCAGGGTCCTCATTTTGAACAGATTTATGGATGTGGCGTTTTGAGCGTCCCTTACCACTGTGTTGCAACGATTTCTAGCACGGTTATATCTAAGTTCGTTCTTATTCGAAGGATCAAGTTTGTACCTAGATTTCGCAGAATTCTTTTTAGTCATAAGTAGTCTTATATCATCCGTCAACCAAGGCGCAGGCAAATGTTTAATTTTAACCGATCGGATAGGTGCGTGCACGTCGTACAGCTCGATTAAGGTTGCATTAAAAATTTCGATTTGCCTATCAACACAGTCAGCAGTGAATATGGCCGACCAATCCAAACCACCGGCATCTTCCTGCAGCTGCTTGAGATCCATTTTGGCGAAGTTACGTTGAAGCAGCATGCGCGGCTTATCCTTCGGAGGGCGAACCCGATAAGACAAAAATATCAGGTCGTGGTAAGAGAAGGCGTCGGCAGAAAATTGACCATGCTTATTAACAAGGTTTGGAGAGGATACAATCATAAGATCCAGAAGTGATGGGGAACAATTGGGAAAATGGTGAGTCGCCCGTAAGGGAAGAATATTTAAATTACAGGAGTTGACTAAGGAGAGTAACTTATTAGAACGTAAATCATTTTTTGTCAGGCAAGTGTTAAAGTCACCCATTATAATGGTGTGGTTATAAGCAGGAGTAAAGTTTTCGAGAAGTTGTTCCAAAGACGCAAAGTAATCCACTCTTAAGGATGGACTGTAATAAACACCCAAAAAAATTTTGGTGTGACACAGAGAAATTTCTAAAAACAAATGTTCGGCAGAGTTGGGGGGCGGCGGCTGAGGAGATCGACTAAGGATAGAATATGAGATGTGTGAGCGAAGATATATAGCCACCCCACCGTGAGAGGAACTTACACGGTCATTTCGAATTAATTTAAAGCCAGGCAAGGAGTAAGAAGTAGATAAAAGTTGAGGATTGAGGAAGGTTTCGGAAATAAGAATAGCCTGTATGTTTTTAATGTCGAAAGTGGCAAGCATGTCTGGATAGTGCGCCGGAACGCTCTGCGCATTAATATGCACCACGTTGAAATTCTTTGGCACATTGGAGAAACAATCGTCCAAAAGATCATTTAAGGGTCGATCCAAGCTCATAAAGCTAGAGTCAGAAGAAGAGGAGCAAGAAAGGAAGTTATCATTGTTATCAGACGATAAATTCATAACAAAAAGTATAAAAAAATATTACATAAACAACTACTTATTTCTTATATACTTACGTAAATATTTAAAAATAAACCAATACATATATACACAAATACCCACAGGTTGATGGAGAGAAAAACAAATCTTGAATTCTAAAACAAAAACAAAAATTAAAATAGAAAAACCAAATTACAAAATTGAACGTCGACAGAAACAATCTTTTAAAGCATTAAAAAAAAGAAGAAAAAAACAACAATTTTTAATTTAATACAAGCAATGGATGCCATCTATAAAATCACTCGATACTCTTGTATCAAGTGATTCGTCACAGATACAGCCAAAATATCACAACGCAATGAACGTTAAAATAGAAAAAGTCAACTCAGTGATGACAGAATGTGACAGACAGCAAGCAGCAGACAGATGTTTCATATTAATTTTCATGTTAACCTACACTTAAATAAAAAACACAAACTTATAATGGTATAAAATAGAAAAAAAGGATAACATAAAAGGTAGAAGAAAAGCAAAGCAGCAAGCAAGCATATACAGACTTAACATTGATATTCATAGCAACAATAATGTTCATTGAATGAAGCACACAAGCCAGTTTTCTTGCAGGATTGCTAAGCAATTATTGATGTCAAGCAAATTATAAACAAATGCGCAACTACCAAGCCAATGCAAACAAGTGCTGCTAACATTAAAAGTATGTATCTGTTAAATAAAATAATTATAAAAAAAGCGAGAAAGAAATATAATAAAAAATGATTACAAACTAACTAAAAATAAAAACACCTACTTCTTCCTTGCAGGAGCAGCCCGTTTGGCCCTGGTGCTGGCTGCAGACACTGAGAGTGTCTTAGCAGGGCTGACAGCGTCAACGATAAGGGACTTCCCAGTAGAGGCAGCAGTCCCAGTACTAAGTCTCTCAATATCCGCTATTGACGATATTACGTGCCGCTTGCCTTCGCCGTCAAGACCGAAAATACGCCCTTCGCGCGTCCAGCATTTTGTGACTCCTAGCCGTTCACGAGCCTCCTTGAAGATCGGACCCTCGTTAAGAACTCGGAAACGATCACACCGGAACCTCTAAAGCCAGTCTTAGCATACCAGACACTGTCGCGACTTGTCTCACTTAAGAATTTAACTAATAAGGGTCGCGGCTTACCCTGAGACGGACGCCCTAGTCGCAAAGCCCGGCCCACATCCGTCACTGCTAGCTGTCGCATACCCAGGTGCTTTTCTGCTGTGTTCTAGAAAACCTAAAGGGGGTCCTCATCTTTTTGTTCTGGTACACCATGAAATAGAAGCATGCCACGTCGACTCCGCATCTCAATGTTGTCGCACTCCCTCGCTAACATAGCAACCTGTTCCTCCAAGGTTTTGAAAGTTGCCAGGACAAAGCCGCGAAAGCTCTCAAACTCTGCAGCGAGCGAGGTAACGGACATCGGCTGGGGCTGGGGTGTGTGAGTCTTCTTTAGCTCATTTTCAAAGACTGCCATCCGGGTTGCAAATGACTGTGACAGTGATTCCAGAGTCCCCTTTAGTTCTTCCATTCCAGCTGTTTCTTGTTTAGTGAAGTGCAATAGTTAAGTTTAGTAAATAGTGCTTTGTTGAAGGAAACAATATCTGCAGGTATTTATGCACTCTAGCTCATACTTATTATGTAAGAAAATACGTATTTTTTAATACTGATTAATTAATAAAATCAAAATAAACCAAGAGCTGCACAAAAGTACGACTTAACGATTTTTCTTCCTACCCCCGAAAAAAAGATTAAATCGCTGTTTTGTTACTTTTAACAACTTTTACAGCAATACAACTTCTCACAGCAACTTCCTTCCAACACAACCTATTAGCTCAGCGTCTTGCGTACGACAGGGGCCGCTGCCCGATAGCCATCTTGGTTTTGTAAACACGATTTGACAAACCGTAGACAAAGTACTGTCTACGTGACCGACAAAACCAAGATGGTGGCAGTGATGCCAGCCTTAGATCAATGATTGGTCTTGCTGCGCTCGACTAGATACTTCCGTCGTACTTGTCAAATGCGGCAACAAATACTACGCCGAAATCGGTGTACCCGAGCCAGTCACACTGACAGCTGTGGGTGACGTGTACGTCCCGAATGTTTTATTTAATTTTGGGCTTAATTCAAACTAAAATGCTAGTTTGCGTAATAATACTGTTTAAAAATAATACTTCTAAAAATAAGAAGGACACTGGGACCACATACCATCAGTAAGTATCGTATAATTTCGAAATTTCATCATAAAATAATATGAACAATAAACGCCGTTCAGTGTTACCGCTTATACAAGAATAAAGTCCCCGTGGTTGAGATTTTTATTACGTGAATTTTTTGTTATTGTCTTTTATTAAATAGGTAACCTATTTCATTTGTCTTACTAAGTTACTATATACTTAACCTAGTTCTATGTTATTTCATGTTTACTTATATTTGTGATCTATAATAAGGTGTAAAAATGTTAGCTGACACTATATCAGGGGATTTCTAACGATGAAACTGAACAACTTTCCATAAGGAACATGGGTCGAAAATTTATTTTTTTTCCCTATACAAAATGCGCAATCAGCTGATTGACTCAAGTATGGAAAAGCTATATTTTTTTCATTTTGACCTATGTTCCTGAAATGTAAACTTTTCGTGACTGACTTACAATGAAAATATTTGCGAAAAACATAATCTAGGGGATGAAGGATACGTGAACATTAGAATTAGAAATTCGTCTCTGAAAATTTCATAGTAAATACTAGAAAACTATTTGCGCAAACAAGAGAATTTGCATCAAATTTCCACTACAAGTACTGTTGGACATCCTATGGACAAGTTTATCTTCGCAAAGAGGAAGGTTCTGTGCGCATACGTTTAGATACAGAAGTAGATCTATCCGCCCTTAAAGATAAAATATGACTATCGCCCTTATATGGTGTTGAATACTTTCACCTCAGTCTATGGTATATATATAAATACCTAACTGTGTTCACTTTATGGTACAGTATTAGTCTTCAGTTCTATTTAACTTTGATATTGATTTTGTCAAATACTATTATTATTCTATTAAAAATCGATTATACACCCTAACATATACTAATTCTCAACTTATTGTCTCCCAAACAAAGTCTTTTCACATTACACTACATTACATAAACAAAACATCACTTGACAGCTGTGTGCAAGCGCTTAATCGATTCAAACTGTATCTTTCAACATTTATTCTCCATGTTGTGTGCTCTTATGGGAAATCTATTATCTGTGGCTATACTGGCTATGTACTTACTGTTGGCCACGCTATATATTTTCCACGTTGAGAAATTGTGACTCTTTGTTCTATTATTAGAATTCAACGAATTATTAAATCTTAACGATAACCTAGACTCCATAGCTGTTGCAGAGTCTCGGCTATGTGATGTTGAGCAATGTCAAGACTTCTGCATCTTCATTAAAGATTCTGTGCCAAAATATACGCAGTATAAGATACAATTTTGATAATTTTTGCACTCTGTTAGTAAGATTAAATATTGAAAGGGATTATATTGTGCTCACTGAATGTTGGCTAGCTAATAATTTAACAATCCCTTAGTTAGATGGTTACTATTGCTTCTTTACCATCTTAAATAAAACTCAAAACGAGGGTGTGGTTATTTTTGTTAAGAATAATTTAGTCACGAAAATGGAGGAACCTGTTCTAGTTGATGCTGATTGCCTCATAATAAAAATAAACGAAAACACAGCCATTATTGCAATATACCGGCCGCCCAGTCAAAGAAATATTGATGCTTTTCTTGAATCATTGAATACTTACTTTCAAGTTGTGCGACTTTTAAAAACATCATCTTAACGGGTGATTTAAATATCGACATCTCAGGAAATTCTAAGGACCCGAGAGTCTCGTTATACTTAAATGTTTGTGCCTATCACGGGCTATTGGCAGCACACTCGCTTCCTACACGTGGTAAATCTTGTCTTGATCACCTTTTATTGAAGACTAAATTGCCAGCTCGCTGTCTTGTACCACATACCTCAATAACCGACCATGATCGTGTGATCTGCAATATTAACTTAAGTAACAATATTAAGCCATCTAAGTTAACTATAACAAAACTGAATAACGAAAGTCTTGCAAATGATATGCTTAAGATTAATTTCGATCAACTTTACAGGATGACTAATGCTAACTGTGCTACAAATTACTATTCTTACATCTATAATAGCGAACCACACCACATAAACTATAGTCGCAAATCGGAAAAGAATACTAAAACCATGGATCACACCAGGTTTGCTAAGGTGTATGAAGCATAGAGACCGTTTACATAGAAAAGTTAAAAATAATCCTAGTGACGAAACATTAGTAATATCTTACAAACGGTATCGCAACTTTTGTAACGATTTATTAAAGCGTTTGAAGATGGCACATGAACGAGTAGAAATAAAGAAAGCTACTCGCAACAGTAAAAGACTATGGGAAATTATTAAAGAAAAAACTTTCAATAAACCAAATAGACACGTTCCGAGTGAGTTGTTGTCGACCTCAGATCCCTTACAGTCGGTGAATGCTCTACTAAATGAATATTTTGTAAATGTTGGTAGCACGTTGGCTGAAAAAATCCTAAAGAATAATGAACCAATCGTTCAAAACGCACCAAATCTTATACATAACTCAATGGCTTTTCTGCCTACAGATGAAGAAGAGGTAGCCAACATTATTATGAACTTAAAAAATAGCAATGTGCAAGGGGCAGACGGAATATCTAGCATTTTTTTTAAAAAGGTACAAAGATGTTTTAGTTCGTCCTCTTACTTTCATTTGCAATTTGGCCATAGACACAGGAGTATTCCCACAAGCTTTCAAGATTGCATACGTCCAACCGATACACAAGTCGGGAGACAGAGACTGTGTTTACAACTACAGATCCATATCTATTTTACCAACATTATCAAAGGTTTTAGAGCGTATTATGAATATAAGGCTGACCAACTTCCTAGAAAGTAACCATCTCATCTCATCTAACCAATACGGTTTCCGTTCTGGTAGGAGTACTGCTGATGCAGTTCATACACTTACTGACTACATAGTAGATAGCCTCGACAATAAAAAGAAAACCATCGCGGTATTCCTCGACCTCGCTAAAGCCTTCGACACGGTTTCCGTCCCCATGCGCGTTCGTATTCTTGAAAGTGTAGGAGGATGCAACTGAAGTTCTTCACAGATTACCTTCAAGGTCGAACTCAACATGTTAAGATCGACTCCCACATAAGTGATCGTCTCCATACTACTTATGGAATTCCTTAAGGAAGTATTCTTGGGCCGAGTTTATCTCTTATTTATGTAAATGGATTGTGTGATCTTCAAATACCAAATGGGAAAATAGTATCCTTTGCAGATGATACAGCCCTTCTTTTTAAAGCCGACAATTGGTCTGACGTTTTTAAGGATGCGCAGATGGGCCTAAATCTGGTGATGAGGTGGCTTTCGAACAATGTACTCACTATTAATGCAAACAAAACAAAATACCTCACTTTTACTCAAAAATCGGTACCTACTTCAAATGTTTTGATAGCTCATTCTTGTTCGGATCCCAGTGGGTCCCCATGCTCGTGTCCACTTATTGGATCAACAATTAGCATTAAATATTTGGGGATATTGATTGATAATAAACTTTCGTTTGCGCCTCACGTTTACTTATTGACTAGCAGAATACGCAAACTTATTTTTGTATTTAAAAGTCTTAGAAACGTCGTTGATATAAAAAATTCTAAATTAATATACTATGCTCTTTGTCAATCCATTTTAACATACTGTCTTACGGTCTGGGGATGCATGGTTAAGTCTGCATTAATTAAGCAGGAACGAGCTCAAAGGGCTGTCCTTAAGGTTGGTCTATCTTTGCCATTCTTATATCCTACCTCAGATTTGTACAAAACCTGGAACGTGCTCACTGTGCGCCAGCTATTTATATTGAACACAGTACTAAAAAAACACGCATCCTTCTTATATAACCCAATACAATTGGAGGACGGTCGTAGAAAATATAAAGTTTGTCCTACACACGTGTGTAAAACTAGATTCGCTCAGAGATTCTTCTGTTTTCTTGGCTCACACCTTTATAACAAACTAAACTCCAGTCTATCAATCTATCCACTTAACCAAATGGAATGTAAAATGACAGTGACCAAATGGCTCTTACGTTTGGATTACGATGCAACTGAAGATCTGTTGAATATACTCTGTTGATCTTACACGCACGCACGCAAGCAATCACGCACAAGCTCACACACAGACACAGACACACACACACACACCCCCACCCCCACACACACAGACATACACCCCCACACACACACACACACCTAAATATGCACATTATTATTATTATACATTCGTTGTTTCGTCCTTTGAGATTAGGTAACACTTGTAGTAACACGTATCGTGTCGCCTTTCATCCACTAAGTTAAAAGCAAAAAAAAAACAATTTTTTGTAGGGTAGTTGTCGTTTTCCTCTGCGCCTCGATTGTACGACCGCTCATTCGCGTTTTTGTGCTTCGCCAATCACCACGATTTTTCCCCTTTAACATACTTATGTAGTGTTACGATGCCTAAACGAGTTTATAGTGACGACGATAGTGATTATTGTATAGAAAGAAAATGAGAAAGAAAGAAAAACGTTTGCGCATAGAAAGCAGCAGTTTGTCGGCGTGGGACTCGCCGCCGCCGCAGCCTGTATCGTTACGATCTGAAGGTAATTCAGTGTGTTACTTAATCAAAACGATTCAAATATGATAATTAATTTTGTGCATTATCATGGGAGTGCTACCGTTATACTTATTTAAGAAAAAATAGTATGTGTAGCTGTAAGGACTAGTACCGTTTTTTTTAAAAATAAACAATTGTACATCTAAAAGAAAGGTGTGCAACTATACTTATCTGAAAATAGTGTGTATAGTTTATAAGGACTATTACCGTATTTTGACAAGATAAGAATTAAAATAATTTTAATTTGTGTTGTGTACATCTAAAAGGGATGTTGCCTTCACGTTATTTAAAACCGTTACTTTAATTAGTGATGTGCACATTTAGAAGGAATGTTTACTTACCTGAAAATAGTGTGTATAGTTTACAAGGACTATTACCGTATTTTGACAAGATAAGAATTAAAATAATTTTAATTTGTGTTGTGTACATCTAAAAGGGATGTTGCCTTCACGTTATTTAAAACCGTTACTTTAATTAGTGATGTGCACATTCAGAAGGAATGTTTACTTATCTGAAAATAGTGTGTATAGTTTATAAGGACTATTACCGTATTTTGACAAGATAAGAATTAAAATAATTTTAATTTGTGTTGTGTACATCTAAAAGGGATGTTGCCTTCACGTTATTTAAAACCGTTACTTTAATTAGTGATGTGCACATTCAGAAGGAATGTTTACTTATCTGAAAATAGTGTGTATAGTTTAAAAGGACTATTACCGTATTTTGACAAGATAAGAATTAAAATAATTTTAATTAGTGATGATTCAGAAGGAATGTTTTCTTCACTTTATATACTTTATGTTTAAAAACGATTGTGGATTAAATAAATTTTCACCTTAGGTGAATAAAATAACGTTCTAGCGACGTACCAAAGCGATCATTCGACCTTGTTCAATAAGGCGAAAACGAAATGCAGCCTGAGGCGGACTGGGGACTGATTCTCTTAGAGGAGCCTGTACCAGGCCCGTCTACTTCAGCTACGCAAGAAGCCGAAGCCACTTCCATTCACTCGATGCAAGTAGAACCGCCTCCAAATGTTGTGACTGTTCGTCCAGAACTTGACAAAGGAATACTGAATCTCTTGAGACAAAGCCCTAAGAAAAAAAGCTAGAGCCAGAAAAAAAAGGCAGCTTTATCTGAGCAGCTTTATCTGGCAGCTTAAACGCTGATCAAGAAAGACAAAGCGTTAGAATATAAGTAAGTTCAACTGGCGGCTGCCATTTCCTATATTGGAGGCTCTTTGACCAAGTTGCTTTCATTGGAACATAGAGATCAAGCTGTCATAAAGTTCTTGATTGAAACTTTTCATCAGCTATGCAATACATAGCATAATGAGTCTATGACGAGAAGGAGTTTCATATGTTCAACATTAAAGAAAGATTTTAAGGATCAGCTGTATACTAAACAAACTCCAAACCAGCCTTTA
This sequence comes from Scoparia ambigualis, assembly GCA_963921215.1. NCBI lineage: Eukaryota > Metazoa > Arthropoda > Insecta > Lepidoptera > Crambidae > Scoparia > Scoparia ambigualis. Next base: position 37,315,491 of record OY992506.1, on the reverse strand, counting down.
AACCAGAGGCCTCCACTTCCGGTAGCCAGGCAAACGGGACTTGCGAGGCGGTCGGAACTGGCACCTCCAGCTGCACCGGCACCACGCCCGCGGCAGCAGCAGCCGCCGCGATCGCCGCGGCGCTTTCAGAAGCCTGGCTCTCGTCGCTTGATCCGGTACATTCTGCAGGTATGCTGTTCTATTTTTACGATAGTTTGCGAATAATAACCGACGATCCGGTTATTTTTTGCTGGGTAAAAGGTTATAAAATACCCTTTTTTAAACGTGTTTCTCAGTTACACGAACCACGCTTACTTTCATTATCTTATAATACAGAGTGGCCATATTTTGAATTAATCGATTCAGACGCCACTTCTCCTTGCCAACCTTATGAAGGTCAGTTTCTGTCTAGTTATTTTCTGATCAAGAAACCCAACGGCACAAATAGGTTTATATTAAATCTAAAATTACTAAGTAAGCATATTACGACTGAACATTTAAAATTAAACATTTAAGATCAACAATGAAACTAATTTCAAAGGATAGCTTTAGGGCTACCCTGAATTTAAAGGATGCTTATTTTTTAGTAGGTATTCACCCTAGTCATAAAAAATATTTTCGAATCCGATTTGAAGAAATTCATTACTTTAATTTGGCCCTAACACAGCACCGTTTGTTTTTACGAAATTGTTAACACCAGTTATGTGTCTTCTTCGGTCGTTTGGTTATTTATCAACGATCTATTAAGAGGATATCTGCGCTCTTGCGAGGTCTTGGTAACAAGAAAATTTTTAGAATCTTTAGGTTTCATTATTAATGACAAAAAGAGCTGTACAGTCCCTAATACAGTCTGCAAATATCTTGGTTTTTTTAATAGATACGACAAAATTTCAAATAATTTTATCCAATGACAAAAGAAATATAATCAAAAAAGTGTTACAACATTTTAAAATTAAAGAACGATGTAAAATTAGGAACTTTGCACGACTAGTAGAACTTCTCACTGCATCTTGCCCCGCCGTCTAATATAGTTGGTTATACACCAAACAAATGGAAACGTGTAAATATCTTGCAATTTATAATACGATTATCTACGATAGTTACATGTCGTTACCGTATTTGAAAGACGATTTTTCTTGGTGGTTAAAATCTATTGTAAGGGTGGATAATCTTATCAGGCAAGATAATTACTGTTTAGAATTTCTTTTTCTGATGCAAGCAAGAAAAGGGGGGGCCAGCAGGTGCTGTGGGGACTGCTAGTGGCCAGTCGAGTATTGTAGAATCAGTTGAGCACATAAACTATTTAGAACTCTTAGCTTCCTTTTTGGGCTTACAAACAATTGCAAGAAACTTAAAAAATTGACAAATTTTGTTACGTATTGATAATATAACTATTTCTTATATAAACCGTATGGGCGGAGTTCGGTTCCCACACCTTACTGAAATAACTAAGAGGTTGTGGCATTGGTGCGAAATCCGAAAAATATTCGTTTTCGCTTCGTACTCGTATACCAGCTCAAAAGATAATGTAATAACAAATGCAGAGTCACGAAAATTACATCCTGACACTGAAGGGGGGTTGATAGATAATGCTTTTAATAAAATAGTAAGAGTTCTAGGTAAGCCTGATAATGATCTTTTTGCATCCAGAACAAATTATAAATGTAAGAAGTAGGTATGTCTCTTGGAACAGAGATCCTGGAGCTTGCGCTACAAATGCATTTAGGTTAAATTGGCATCATCTTTTATTTTACACATTCGTGCCATTCGCTGTTATACTAAAAGTATTAAGAAAAATAATAACGGATCACGCAGAAGGCATTATTGTTGTTCCAAGATCTTCTCTGTTGGAAGTTGGTACAATTTGTGCCCAGCGATAACGTGTTAATGTCGACTTCCAACAGCCTACCTAAGCGGACACTGATTGCAGGAAGGTTATCCGAACGGCATTACTGAAGAGGAGTGTAACACCATCATCCTTAAATATCATGATAGCTTTTCTGTCATTATAATTCAATAAAACGATATAATGTTGCAATCCGTTGCTAGGTAAGCTTTTATAAAGATCACAGTGTGGATCTATATGAGGCGCCAACTTCGCACGTAATTTATTTCTTAACAAAGCTTTTCTATTCGAGCTTACAATATGGTTCACTAATCAGCCATCGTTTTGCTCTATCTTTGATCTTAGAATCAAGAGTAGGGTCTGATGCCCGTATGACAAAAACATTCAAAGGCTTCTACAGACTTCGTCCTTCAGCCCCAAAATCTCTCCAAAATATCTTGAGACCTATCACTAGTCTTAAATTTCCTATCAAAATTGCATCCCAATACCTCTTTAAATCTAGAACAGCTAACTTAAAAAGTTACATTTCTTATACTTGTAACAGCACACAGGGTGCACATAAATAATCAGCTTAGCATTTTTATTAAGATACAGGACATTATTAAGACATCTTGTCAAGGTTCAATACAGCCTCATCTGAATATTCCCTTTTACAGAGAACTTTCAGAAGTATGTCCAGCGGAAGCATTAATGACATACATTGAGAGGACGAAAACTGTAAGAAACAACGAAAATAATCCTTTTATGTTTCAAAAGACCTCATAAAGCAGTATCTTCTAATACTGTTAGTAGATGGATAAAATATACTTTATTAGCTAGCGGAGTTGACACTTCTTTATTTTCTGCTCACTCCACCATACCTCAGCTGCACATAGAGCAGGCGTCAGTATCAATGATATTCGCAAAACTGCTGGGTGGAGTGCTAACTCTTCTGTTTTTGCAAAACACTACCATAGAAACATCCAACCTGAACCAGACTTTGCCATGTCCATTGTCAGAGATTGATGTTAATCATAATTTTTAAATAAGATTTGATTACAATATATTATAAACCTCTAGGTTTATTTAGGTTTTGTTTTTTGATTATATTGATTTTGATTTACATGGAAAAAGACGTTTTAATATTTCACTATCTTTCAAATCTACAAGTGTTACCTAATCTCAAAGGACGAAACAACGAATGTATAATTAGTGATTAAACGAACTTACCTGAAGTGATGTTCTATCACAATTATACGAGTTGCTTCGTCCGAAGAGATTAGGTCCCTCCCTCCCTAGATATCCCCTGTGCGTGAAATATTAGGCTCAGGGCTTTCAACTATATGCGCGGTCGTACAATCGAGGCGCAGAGGAAAACGACAACTACCCTACAAAAAATTGTTTTTTTTTGCTTTTAACTTAGTGGATGAAAGGCGACACGATACGTGTTACTACAAGTGTTACCTAATCTCTTCGGACGAAGCAACTCGTATAATTGTGATAGAACATCACTTCAGGTAAGTTCGTTTAATCACTAATTGTATGTGTTAGATAAATTCCTTTTGTTCTTTATTTTTATTTGTTCTCAATAATTACAATGTAACTTTCCGATATTGTTTGTATACTTGTCAATCTTTTTTGTGGGAGGGGAGCCTGGCAGTCCGTCAAACAGGTCCTACCTAGCATGGATGCCAGCTTCCCTCAATGTGTACTGTAACACAAAAAAATGTAACACCTTCTCGCTTGTTTATACATTGTGAGAAGAAATAAATAAATATTATTATTGTATTATATTATTATTCATTTTTGGATTTTTTGTCTGTCTGTTTGTTTGACGCGCATCACACAAAAACCGCTGGACGGATTTTAATGAAACTGAGAACAGATGTATGGCTTATGATTCGGGTAATATTAAAGGTTAAAGGTTGCTTCAGACATATCAGTAAAGCCACAGTTCCGACACAGTACCGGCATAGTGTTTTTCATACATTCTCTATGAACGCATCCCCACTTGTCAGTAATAATCAGTGGTCGGAGTAGGTATATTGATTTTAGATACTTGCGTCATGATATCATAACATGGACATGCATTTCTTCCGGAATGTACCGGAGTTTCCAAAAATTTGGTAAATAGAGTAATAAAATAAAAAACCATATGTAAGCAAACAAAATTGTTTATTGTTAATACAAATAATCATTATTACAGTTTTATTAAAAATAATTATTTTTAATCCTCATCGGTTACAAGTTCTACATTTTGATTTTCTGTCTCTATACAATTAAAATAAATAACTATAATTTTTTCAATATTTTCTAATTTTAAGCTATTTCTTTTAACATCTAAGATCCATTTGTAAGTGGAAAATGATCGTTCAACATCTGTAGATGTCAATGGAGCGAATTTGAAATAAAGTTTCTGATTATTTGCTACGCTTTTTTCAATACTCTCGCTGTATTCTCTAATTGTATCTAAATCTGGATTTCGTTCCATAACTGATTCTATTTTATTTTTTATATTCTCATTATTGCACTCGTTAAGCGTAGCCCTTACTTGATCAAATACTAAAAGTGAATCAGCTAGAGATAAATTTTGTTTTTGTAACTCTTTTAGGGCTAGTAGTATAATAGAGTAATTTTCTTCAATATATTTTAAATCATTTTCTAAATTTTGTTTTTCCAAAATGTTTTTTGCGTTTCGTATGGCTATAGCATCAGAACTGCTCAAGCAGGATAAAACTTCTTTTATTTTATCTAAATGTTGAGCGTAGTAAGATGCTGCCTGTAACCAAGTACCCCATCTGGTAATGACTGGTTGCGGAGGCAACGGTAAGTCAGGATATTTTTCTTTTAAAATGTTTACCCTACTAGGAGCCTTTAAAAATACTTTTTTAACATTTGATATAAGAATATCAACATCGTTGTATTCTGACCTTATCTGCTCACTTACACGATGAAGAGCGTGCGCCAAACATGTCACATGCTTCATTTCAGGTAAGTAATGTTTTAAATTTCACCCTGCAGATAGCATGTACGCTACACTGTCAGTGCAAAGCATTAAAATATTGTCAACTTTCGCTTCAAAAGTGTTTTGCCATAAATTTTCTAGACATTGCAGTACAAATTGTGTTATTGTTTGTCCATTTACTGCTGTTAGCATTTTACAAGCAATCAAATAAGGCCGGCCTGCACTATTACTAGGATGCAATGGTTTTATTAGGAAATTGACTATGTATCGACCAAAAATGTCTGTTGTCTCATCCAGCGATATCCATAGTTTCTCATTTTTATTAGTTTCATAAATCGAATTGATTTTATTCCTATAAAACTTCTCCAAATAAACTTTTCGTAACTGTGATTCGTCAACCACTTTACGATTGGTACAAACGCAACAACAAGTACTGCACATATATTTCTGAAAAAACTCTTTGAACGCTGGATTTTTCATTTGCGACCAAGGAATATTGCATAGAATCAGGAACTTAATGAGGTCGAAGTAAAATTCCTCTTGCGGTCTCTTAAATTTTCCTTGATGTACAGCGCCTTCAATGTGTTTGGTAATGTTGCCTCTATTCACAGCTTTCAAATGACTTTCACACTTTGTACAGTATATAGTGCCACTAGCGTTATCGTAAAGTAGCTCAGGATAGTGCAATAACCACTTTTGCACTGTTTCAGCCTTGACCTTTGCCATATTTATTTATATCTCACCTAAAACAATGATTTAAATTTACAATATATACATACACAACTGTAAAGTCGATAATGAAATTCTGTTTCATATAAAGTGTTTTTTTTAACTGAAGCGGTGATAGCCCTGCGGTGTGCGTACCGGACTCTCATGCGCTGTGATGATTGCTATAAAGTGATTTTTTTAACTGTTTCCAAGTTCTAAAACCTTCTTAAATAGTGAAAATAATTAAAACTTACCCGTACAAAAACAACTTCAAATGGGCCCAATCCAAGAGTAATAAATCGATGTCTGTAGTTATAAGCCAAATTCGTCGTTTTAAGTAGATTTCAGAAGACAGTAAACAAGCCAGGGTCAAGTCAAGATATTCACAACACATAAAATAAGCGCACTCCACGAACCGAAATAAGTGAGTGAGCCACTTGGTCTGGATGTCGGTGCGAGCGCATTGTTTTCGAACAAACAGTCAATGAGTCATCCTGGATACTTGATTCTAATTGGTCAGATGCGTTGAGCATAGAGATAAGAGGACAAAAGACCCTGTTTGCCGGATGTCGTGTGTTGAAATGAATATTATTATTATATCATTTTATACATGCTTAGGCTTTTACTCCAACACTTTTACTACAACAAGGTTTTTACACACCAGTCATTTTTTACTATTAAATTCTGGTCATCTACGCCACTAGCAGCATAGCGTTGAGAGTATTGATACATTTTTAACTAGTTTCATGTAATAATTTCGATGTTTCGGTATTTTTATCATAATAATCCGGAAACTCGGAGGAGTATCCATATTAACATATACGTTTGATGTCAGTGACCTTAATTCAATATACCTACTCCGACCACTGGTAATAATGCTCTCAGTGTCAGTGCCGCCACCGGCAAATCACGGACGTATTCGTTTTGAAAAAATTCATAGACAATGTTTGAAATAATATTTTCACTCCTCTTGCTCAAAAAGACCGTCATTGTAGCGTTGTACAGCGAGGCTAAAATAGCTTTTCTTACCCTAGGGAAAAAAGTAATATTTTTTTAAATTTTTGTCTGTCACATGACAATGAGCCTACAAAAACGAAAAAGTATTTAGTCATATGTAGAATAATCATGAATAAAGACTCGACTTATTACTGTTTACTTAGATCAACAACTTTTTTGAGATAGTTATTAATGTTATTATTAAAGTTTATGGTAAAATTAGTAATCATTTGAATCTATGCACAACACAGACCACGCCCACGCTTCAGCAAGAAACAACTGCACAGTCTGCAAATGTGCTTAGGTGGGTGAGCCTTTAGCCCGTTAGTCGCTTTTACGACACCAAAGTGAAGAGAGGGGTTGGTAGTATTATTTTGATGAGCCCATAGTTGCTCTATGCTGTTGGATGTATGTGCAGTCTTTAGTCTGTTAGTCGCCTTTTACGACACCGAAGGGAAGAGAGGGGTTGGTAGTATTATTTTGATGAGCCCATCGCCGCTCTATGCTGTTGGATGTATGTGCAGTCTTTAGTCCGTTAGTCGCCTTTAACGATACCCAAGGGAAGAAAGGGGTTGGCAGTAATAAAAAAAAACTACTAAAAAAATGAGGTGTAATCATTGCTATACACACCTACCATTTTTCAACAGAAGAAACCTACGTCTAACCTACATAATAATATATACAATTATATTGATATATATTCGCTTTTAATTGTTAATTTTTAATTATTTTCTGAGCTACATTTATAACCAGCAACTTATCTAATACATCACAGCAACAATATTTTTCCTATTAACTCGGGTACCTAACAGTTGAGCAGCTGACAACAATTTTTTTATGCACACTAGCATCCTTTGTATGTCATAAACACACTACAATATTGAGTTACCGCATTTACGGAGCTGTGGTTTATCGGTAGCGCGGTATCTAGACGAGCGCAGCGAGGCCAATCATTCATCTAAGATGCCAGCTTACAAAATATGAACTAAATTTACAAAAATACAATAGCTTGATTAAATAATTTAATTTTCCTAACATACAGTAGCGTGCGCGTACGTACAGTAGCGTGCGCGTAGGTACAGTAGCGTGTGCGAAGGTACAGTAGCGTGCGCGTACGTTCTGTAGCGAGCGCGTAAGTACAGTAGCGTGCGCGTAGGTACAGTTGCGTGCGCGTACGTACAGTAATGTGCGCGTATGTATAGTAGCGTGCGCGTACCTACAGTAGCGTGCGCGTAGGTAAAGTAGCGTGTGCGAAGGTACAGTAGCGTGCGCGTAGGTACAGTAGCGTGCGCGTACGTACAGTAGTGTGCGCGTATGTATAGTAGCGTACAGTAGCAAGCGCGCACGTACAGTAGCGTGCGCGTAGGTACAGTAGCGTGCGCGTAGGTACAGTAGCGTGCGCGTAGGTACAGTAGCGTGCGCGAAGGTACAGTAGCGTGCGCGTACGTACAGTAGTGTGCGCGTATGTATAGTAGCGTACAGTAGCAAGCGCACGTACAGTAGCGTGCGCGTAGGTACAGTAGCGTGCGCGTAGGTATAGTAGGGTGCGCGTAGGTACAGTAGCGTGCGCGTAGGTACAGTAGCGTGCGCTTAGGTAGTGTGCAAGCGAATATCGCCCAAAAGTGATCGACCGAGTACTTCCTCGATCGTACATTGTACATCCTCTCACGACTATTACCAGGGGTGTGTCACTCCGCAGTTTAGGCTCGTTCGGCCGGCGCGCCTCCCGGGCAGGCGTATGGCATCCATGAGTGGAAACCCTACGCTCCTGACGTCAAATCGACATAGAGTCAGCGTTGCTTAACGGAATATAAACGCTCGGGTCACACGATAAGTTTCAATTTCGCGTTAAAGTCGTTAGAGAGTGAACCTTCTGTACAGTTGAACTATTAGTTATTCTGTGCTATTATCCACAAAAGGTTAGTTAGAAACTTGAGGGCAATGATCGCCGCAAAAGCAGTGCAATGCGACGCTCCACGGCACTACAAATAACGCTGCGTTGCGTTAGTCGCCTTATACAACATCCAAGAGAAGAGATGAGCTGGTACTATTCTTCTTATAACCACCACAAAGCAATGAATGAGTCCAAGACACTTTTAAGCATGTGACTTTTGTAGTTGCAAGAGAGATTTTTTTATCCACTACGGGTAAGCGCTTAGCCTTCATCTCACTTGAGGGTAAGTGACGCTACGGCCGAAGGTGCAAGCGCCTTTCACCCGGAATCCTCAAAAACTGAGGAACTGGCTATCTTATCTCTAAACTGTAGGAAAACAACAATGCTATTAGTAGCTTTATCACACCGATCGAAAGGCTTCATCATAAGGATTCTTTTTTGCTAAGTAACATAGCGTCACAAATAAAAGGAAGACCATGAATTTTAACATTTTTAATACAACATTAATCAATTTATCTAAGAATTTATTTCTATGTCAATTGTATGTCCTTACGGCAATGTCAGCTTTTCATTTTTCTAAACAAAATTTCACATCAAATGTTAAAATTCATGGTCTTCCTTTTATTTGTGACACTAGGTTATTTAGCAAAAAATAATCCTTTCGATGAAGCCTTTCTATCGGTATGGTAAAGCTACATTTTAGCTAATTATTTTTCTCATGTAACGGGTTTGATTCCCGGTTCAACCATGTAATTATTTAAATATCTATGAATGCAGATTATTTTTTTTTTAAATTTAAATAATGTCATTTTTCAGTAAAATGTTCATTTACAATATTCAAGGTACTTTCCCTCCATGTGGCATATCCGTGGGAGACGTCCTGTATAGTTTCATGACTACATATTCTAGGTAATAGTTTATTACACCTGTGACATGGGACAATTTACGACTTTGACGTAAACCTCTGAAGCGACTTTTACGAAGAATATATATTTTATTAATAATGATTCTTATTTAGCACTTAGTATTTTCTGCCGTACGTAGGTATACCGGTTCACTGAAAGAAAACTACCAACCCCTCTCTTCCCTTAAGTGTCGTAAAAGGCGACTAACGGAATAAACACTGCTCATACATCCAACATAATAGAGCGGCGATGGGCTCACCACCTATCACGCTGAGCACATGTGCAGTTATAAATTACTAATTAACCTATTCAGGATACCATAAAGGATACCAGGATAGTTTTAAATTTTTTTATGTAGGTATGTTATTTTGTGACGAAAATAATATCATTGCTTTTAGGTATTTAACATTTTTTCACTTCTGTTATCTCTCATTATTGTTTTTTTTTTCACATAATTTCATTTATTTATTTTAATTTGTCTTTATTTTCTTTTGTTTGATTCACTTTTCAATAATTATTTTATTTTCATAACCGCATACACTTTTTGAATATAAAAAACCTAAAAAACCCTCTGCTCAGAGCTGCCGACGAGCAACCCTGACAGAGTCAAATGCAAAACCGGATGATTCGCCTAACGAATAAAAGATACGACTGCAGTTACAATGAATGTTTATTTAGTAAGACTTTCTTTTATATTTTGGGGAAGGAGCATGTGTGTAACTACTTGTGTACACATTACAATGGAGACAGATTTTGTAAGGCGGAGGGTAGCTAGCCAGCCGGCTTCAAAACAATACTTACCTACCACTAATCAAATCAAGCTCAACATTATGTTTACTTAAAAGCTGGAAATCGAATCATGAACCTCTGGGTCTAAGCAATTATTCATTATTCTAACAGTTGAATCACAATTTATTTATAACTTACATTTATTTTCACAATGCAACACAATTTGGTACAAAATAATTAAGGATTAAGCAGATGGAGAGAGATTAGGTACTTTTAGGAAACGCGGCAAGTTCGATACAACGCAGACCCAAACACCAAACACACAACCGTGACAAGAATGACGGCGGTCTCCCCCGTCGCACCTAATGCCATCTCGAATTGACAACCCAGAACAATAACTAAAGCATATTGTTCTGAGACCCCCACTCATCAGCCACTGTCACTTGTCAGCTAGCGACAACTGTCAATGTCATCGCCGCTGTATCGACAAATAATAATGTAAAATAATTAACGATTATGCAGATGGAGAGAGATTATTTTTAAGGAAACGCGGCAAGTTAGATATAGCGACGCAGACACAAACTCAGAACCGTTAAAACAACTTTAATTTCAAAATTAAAACAAGAAAGGATGTAGTGTACATATTTGTCTCGTGCGCATACGTCACAGTTCGTGCGACATCGGGAATTCGGCGTTGGGCCGTGGCGAGTGCGGGCGGGTTGTGTGCTTCGTCGTGCCTAGTTAATATAGTAAAAAATGAAATATGAAGTATATTTCAGGTCCTATGGACGTTGTTAGCAAGAATTGTGACGCATTGAAGTTTGCTGGAGAAACGCCTGGATTGTGCTGCCTTAATGGCAAAGTGAAATTGCCATTATTGACTTCGCCAGCTGAACGTTATTACTACATTTATTGATTTATAAGCCGTACAAAGTTCGCCGGGACAGCTAGATTCACAATAAAATTCTTAAAAATATACGCCATGGGCGATATGTAGGAGCAACTTGATCGGCGTCTAGGTATAAACACAGCAATAAAAAGAGCAATTCTTCAACATCTGCAGCAACCACTTCATAAACGTCATGCATTGGTCAGGATGTTCAAAACGGCGTTGGAGCGCATGCTAATGAAAAGTAGTAATGAGAGCGGATAAATGACCAGCTTTAACACACGAACGCACATTTAACGCCCCAACAATAAATGAAAATGCAATCCTGATCGTTGGTGACAACTTGGAATCGTTGAACTCAGTAACTGTACCATTTATTTCGTTTTTCTATGGCCAATCAGAGCACGTTATTTTAAACATGATAAAAGGGGCTGATTTTACGATTATTAAAGTAGGATTTTGAAAAAAATCCTACTTTACGACGGTTCATTCAAAAAATGTAAATTTTCAATGAGCTCCTTCTTTTCCTGTGCCCTTCATATTTATTTTACGGGTCTTACCAAAACAAGATAAGAAATATTTTTATGTAACATTGCGTTACAGTACTTTAAGTGAAGTTTCCAAACAAACTTTACAAGGTGTATTCCAGTCTACAGATTCCGAATTCGTCAAAATAGGAAAAAGTCCATAATAGCACTTTACAACTTTTTGCTTGGGGGCCCCAGCATCGGTGATATAATCTTAAACCTAGTATTAGTAAGGCCTTCCCTAAAAGTTTTTGCCAACTTTTGGTTTATGCACCGACGAGGAAATGCACATGTTTTAAGGAATAGATTAATATGATAGATCTTGAACTGAGTCTCTCTCTATAGGTGCTCTGTCAGTGAACATAGCTAGTCGTTGTTGGTTTAAGATTCTGGTCCAAGGAAGCTTTCATCTTCGGCCTTTTCAGTTCATTGTCAGGCCAGTAGATGAAATATAGAAGGGCGTTACCGCTTTTCGGGTCAAGATCTTTGCTAGATTAGCTTTAACAATACTGAGTCACTATTAATGTTCGTTGAAATGTCCGTTGACCAATGGTGAGTAAATATTATTTACTTTCATATTTATAGTGATACTTCATTTTTAGTTTTATTATTTAGTAGAATTTATAGTGATTCACTCAAAACAACAAAATAACAAGCTTTACATAGCAAACAAAGAACTTGTCTCAAACAAATCAATAAACTTATTGTGTAAAATAATGATACGGTACAGGAAAACAAGTCAGGTCCCTGTTCGCAGGTGCCAATTGTAATGTTTCACCGGGTGATAGTGTTGTTCATAAATCAAATAGCGTAGGTCAGACAAGTCTACGTGGAGTCGGTTTTGCCGCGATTTGTTTCTGTCACTGACTTTTTTAGCACTACCGTAACGAAAACACAAAGTATTAACTTTTTAAGACAATATTTGAAATCAATTTAGGGTAAAAATGTTATTTTTGTGTTTAAGCAAAAATTATATCAAATGAAGTTATAGAATATGATTATTCTACCAATATAGCTATACAGAATCAGTTGTTAGGGAATATGAGTATTCTATCAAATGAACAATATACGTAATGTTGTTATAGGAAGTTTATTGAGAACAAGTAAAAATTATATCCAATGAACGTTGTGTTCTTTGAAATTAGTTCATTTGTCATTATATGAAATGATACGCACCCGCCTAGAAGTGATGCTGCGACACACACATATATATATATAAAGTACGGGCATTAATCAAAAGTCAAAACACAGACACACAGAATCTAAATAAAAGTCAATTAGATAAATTTAAAACAACTTTAATTTCAAAATTAAAACAAGAAAGGATGAAGTGTACGTATTTGTCTCGTGCGCATACGTCATAGTTTGTGCGGCATCGGGCATTCGTCGTTGGGCCGTGGCGAGTGCGGGCGTGTTGTGTGCTTCGTCGTGCCTACTTAATATAGTAAAACATGAAGTATGAAGTATATTACATGTGCTATGGACGTTGTTAGCAAGAATTGTGACGCATTGAAGTTTGCTGGAGAAACGCCTGGATTGTGCTGCCTTAATGGCAAAGTGAAATTGCCATTATTGACTTCGCCAGCTGAACGTTATCACTACATGTATTGATTTATAAGCCGTACAAAGTTCGCCGGGACAGCTAGATCCACAATAAAATTCTTAAAAATATACGCCATGGGCGATATGTAGGAGCAACTTGATCGGCGTCTAGGTATAAACACAGCAATGAAAAGAGCAATTCTTCAACATCTGCAGCAACCACTTCATAAACGTCATGCATTGGTCAGGCTGTTCAAAACGGCGTTGGAGCGCATGCTAATGAAAAGTAGTAATGAGAGCGGATAAATGACCAGCTTTAACACACGAACGCACATTTAACGCCCCAACAATAAATGAAAATGCAATCCTGATCGATGGTGATAACTTGGAATCATTGAACTCAGTTACTGTACCATTTATTTCGTTTTTCTATGGCCTATGGTTATTTTAAACATGATAAAAGGGGCTGATTTTGCGTAAAGTTCATTGAAAAAAATTTACGACGGTTCATTAAAAAAATGTAAATTTTCAATGAGCTCCTTCTTTTCCTGTGCCCTTCATAATTATTTTACGGGTCTTACCAAAACAAGATAAGAAATATTTTTATGTAAGACTGCGTTACAGTACTTTAAGTGAAGTACTAGAAAAAAAATCAACCAGTCTCAGGAAGGAAGGAAGGAAGGTCGTGGTTTCAAATCCTATTCGAGCTTCCTGAGACTGGTTGATTTTTTATTTCTAGTAAACATTTCTTTCTATATCTATATAATATTAATAGGAATATTATTTGGTATTTAAACGTTCATATTATTATCATCACTCATTGTCATCAACTATAAGCATAATCATGAACTCTATTATTACGACTAGTATCCATGGGCACGAAATAAATTAATAAAAAAGTGAAGCGGCCGGCGCGTCTAATCAAACAGCTCGATCTAACACTCAATCCATTCTACCGGTCGATTGTCGATCGACATCGATCGATTGGTCTGGTAGAAACTATCGATCGACGTCGACTAATCCATTTTACCATCGATCGATGTCGTCGATCTATATCGAAATATTTTACAAGCTACATTTTAGAAAAAAAAGAACAACAATGGAAGTTTTTTTTTTTAGCAGTAGGAGGCAAACGAGCAAGCGGGTCACCTGATGGAAAGTAATCACCGCCGCCCATGGAGACCCGCAAAACCAGAGGAATCGCAGGCGCGTTGCCGGCTTTTAAGGAAGGAATAGGCTCGTTTCTTGAAGATCCCTAAGTCATAACGGTCCGGAAATACCGCCGCCGAGAGCTGGTTCCAAGACAGTGTAGTTCGAGGCAAGGAATTTCTTGAAAAACGCACAGTAGTAGACCGCCATCCAGCAAGGTGATGTGGATGGAATGACAGTCGATTGCGTGTAGTGCGGTGAAGGAAATCAGTGGCAGGGATCAAGCCGAACAATTCCTCAGAACACTCCCCATGATATATATATATACGGTACAATATACAGAGAGACGCAACGTCTCTCCGAAGAGCCAGTAGATCGAGCCGTCCTGAAACAACCACGTCGACGACAATTCGAACAGCTCTCCGTTGAATGCGGTCAAATGGAAGGAGTTGGTACTGGGGTGCTCCAGCCCAGAGATGGGAGTAGTATTCCATATGCGGCCTGACCTGTGCTTTATACAGTTGTAAACGGTGGGCTGGCGTGAAATACTGACCAGCTCTATTAAGCACACCCAGCTTTTTCGAAGCTGATTTAGCTTTACCTTCCAAATGACCACGAAACTGAACGTCATTCGAAATATCGACGCCAAGGATTCCAATAGTCGGATTGGTATCAAGGGGAGCTCCCTCAAAGTTCAGAGGTATGACGAAGGGATGTTTTTTCGCGGTAAATGCGCAAACTTGTGTTTTGGAGGGGTTAAAGCGGACTAGGTTATGTCGGCCCAAATCCGAGACATAACTTAACATGTTCTCGGTGTCAGTCACAAGTTTATTCCGGCTCTCGATGACGCTTTCCAGAGAAATATTAGCTCGCCCGGTGAAGAGCGTATCCCCAGTACTGTCGTCTGCATAGCAATGAATGCTGTTGTTATGCAGCATGTCATTGATATGCAGAAGAAATAGAGTAGGGGACAACGCACACCCCTGCGGGACTCCAGCATTCACGGGCTTCATGTCGGAGCACGAACCGTCGACTGCGACTCTGATGCTACGCCCAGTGAGAAAGCTGGCAATCCATGAACACAAATTCTGATAAAGACTTCTAATTTTGATAATACCGACTAAGTTCAGTACGAGTCAGAAAAGGAGATCTCCATTCGTAATGATAATCCGGTCGTTAGTAAGCGAAAGAGAAACTCTATACCTCAATTGAGAGCGTCGTCTTCTGCGGGAGGATCCAGTGGTAGTAAGGCTAAGAAATTATCTAAATCCCGTCAACGTTCCAAACATTGTGGATTTGACATGGAGCCGCCTTTTTCTCCTCCCCATTCTGTAGCGGCGTGATATCCATTTTCAGATGTGATAGTGTCTACCAGACCTATCGATCGACGTCGACTAATCCATTCTACCATAGATCGATTCGACGATTGATCGATTGGTCTAGTAACACCCTAATAGCTCTTAGTAATAGTAATAGCTCTTGGTACTGTTGTGTTTCGTTCGGCCAGTGAGGGTTCCGGAGGCCTTCCCCCCCCCCCCCCCCGGTCACAATTTCTATTCCTTTCTTAAAGGCCGGCAAGGCATCTGCGATTCCTCTGGTGTTGCGGGTGTCTATGGGCGGCGGAGATTACTCTTCATCAGGTGACCCGCCTGCTCGTTTGCCTCCTTCTATTATAAAAAAAAAAAAAAAGTGTAGTGAAGTGAAGAGCAATACTTTTTACTATTAATATTCCCGCCCATATTATTAAGATTCAAATTTGAACGTGGACAGGACGTGTTTAACCCTAGAAAGATAACCTACGCCGAAGAGGCGCCCGCGCAGCAAACTTATAGTTGTCTCTTTTTATTCTACGCGTGTAGTAACTTGTCCTTTTCAGTCAACTTAGTCGTCGGCCAGACCTATCGCGGGAAGGCTGTTTCTAAACGGTGAGTACCATATTTTTGAAGTTATGAGTTTTTATGCGCTCGCGAGGCGTATGGTTATCTTTTATGTAACTTTTAGTGTTGCTTGTTTCTTTTGATTTATTGATATAAAGTGTTATAAAAACAAGTTTTTGTTTTGTTTTTAGGAAATATTATTAGCGTAGACCATGCCAAGTAGAAGGGCACTTGCGGAAGACAAAATGTGTCTATTATTTGGACCGAGAAGATGATATTGGTGATGCTCAAGAAAGTGATAGCGAAGTAGAAGATCATGAGAGCGAAGATGATGTTCAGAGTGACGTCGAAGATGAGTACATCTATAAAAGTAAAAAAAGCGATACTGCAGCTACTGCACGTCGAAAATGAAGAGAATGTCAAAAATGAACTGTGCGAAATGTAAAAAACCTATTTGTGGCGAACACAAAAATGATGTTTGTTCTAACTGCCTCTAAAGCCAATTATACTAAGGTTTTATTGTTTTTTAGACTGAATACTCTATAGTCTATTAGTTTTTAAGAAAAAAAACATATTGATTTATGATAATTTATAATTATTTATTCCTATAAACAGAAGACTGCAAAATTTTGTTATTTTCCATAGAGGTTTCGTAATTATAAGTTAAAAATTACTTTAATATCATCTTTATTAAAATAAATGTTTTTTATTTTCTCTTTCAAACCTTTCACAGTTTTAAATTAGTGATAATAACGATAAATTATTGGAATATATACACGCATTAGAAAAGTGTGCGCCTTTGAAGCGTATGGTTATCTTTTACGTAATATGTAGTATGGTTATCTTTCTAGGGTTAAGCTTCTGGACTGGAGAGGACTCGGCATCAATATTAACGGCGTGTACATCAGTCACCTTCGATTTGCCGACGATATAGAAGTCATGGCTGAGACCCTGGAGGAACTCGGCACAATGCTCGGCGATCTTAACAGAGCCTCTCAACAAGTGGGCCTTAAAATGAACATGGAGAAGACGAAAATCATGTCTAACTCACGTGTCGTACCCACTCCTCTGAAGGTTGGAGACTCTGCTCTTGAAGTTGTTGACGAATATGTATACCTGGGACAAACAGTCCAGCTAGGTAGGTCCAACTTTAAGAAAGAGGTCAATCGTCGAATCCAGCTCGGCTGGGCAGCGTTCGGTAAGCTACGAAATATCTTCTCGTCCAAAATACCCTAGTGTCTCAAGACGAAAGTCTTCGACCAGTGTGTGTTGCCAGTGACGACATAAGGTACCGAAACGTGGTCGCTCACTATGGGCCTTATTAGCAGGCTCAAAGCCACGCAAAGAGCAATGGAGAGGGCTATGCTCGGGGTTTCTCTACGTGATCGAATCAGAAATGAGGAGATTCGTAGACGAACTAAAGTAACCGACATAGCCCAAAGAGTCGCCAAGCTCAAGTGGCAATGGGCAGGGCACATCGCCAGTAGAACCGATGGCCGTTGGGGCAGAACGGTTCTCGAGTGGCGACCGCGCACCGGAAGACGCAGTGTGGGCAGGCCTCCAACAAGGTGGTCCGACGATCTGGTGAAGGTCGCGGGTAGCCACTGGATGCAAGCAGCACAGGACCGGTCGTGGTGGAAATCCTTGGGGGAGGCCTTTGTCCAGCAGTGGACGTCTTCTGGCTGATGATGATGATGATGATGAAATTTGAACTACGACTGTAAAATTTTAACTATAAAAAAAGATTTTTCAATATGTTTGGAACAGAGCCTTGAATATTTTGTAGGCTCCCAGTTATCACGTCTTATAGCTTTAACCCATTCACGTCTTATTTTCGGGCATTTTGAAAACCTAAAAAAAGAATTATAAAAAGAATATAAGTAATATCGATAAAGCTTCGATACACAAATACGTACATCACTAATCATTATGCCATAAACAAAGCCTTTAAATTACATTTAATTAAGGTTTGAAACCTGATTCTTATGAATAGTGTACGATATAGTATGATTTAGAATTAGCAAAAATTAATGCTTTGCCGTTTTAATTATTAAAAAACTTATAGTAAAGCATACATATTATGAGAAATCACTAACGTATAAAATGATAATTCCTGGTCTTTCACACCTCTTTTTGTTGTTATTGACGAACAATAAACAGCTGAACAAGACATTATGTCAATTGTACATTACACAAATAACACAAACACTAAGATTTCTTATTATTTCACTATTATTTCACACCATCCAGCAATGTTTTGACCGAGCAGTCGGTCATGAAATGACACGTCTCACACCGACAGTGCGTCGCTGCCAAACGTACATTCACTACCTCTTTTACTCATATCACACGTAGTGTGTAGTAGACTGTAGAGTCATACAGACAGAGATACAAATACTTTACTTTGGTACACGTATGTAAAAGCGGCAACGTCGTAAGACTCTGTCCATGTAATATTTGGTCCGAGCCTACTTGGCTTTGGATAGACGACGCTCTCGTATCGCGGTCACTCTTAAACAACTACCGCTTCTCAGTAGCGCGGCCAGTTTTTGCACTAATCATAATTATAATGCTATACGATACGCGATCATCACACCGTTACATACTCATCGAAAAAAAGATCTTCATCGTTTCCGTCATTGCAGAGTGCTCGTTTGTAGAACAAAGTGATTTTAGTGTTTTCTGTTTATTAAATAGGCTAACAATAACAATATTAAAACCTTTTATGTGAAAAGGTATATCTGGTAAAATTTAGATAACCTTACTTACTTAAATACTTTATGCTACGACATATTGTTATTCTTCAAGTCATTGACTAACATTTTAAAATTACAAAAAGGGCTAGCTAGTTATGTCGTCACACCCTCTATCAACAGTAACCTTACAGCCATCAGTTACAATGTAACATTATCAAGACCATATTAGTAAGAATAGGTATAATAAAATACAATGTCGTCAATTGAGATATTAGAAGTCAGATGTCATCGTAATTCGGCGATTATAATTCTGCTCATCAATTTAATTAGAGAACAATAAGCTCTTTGTCTCTGCGTGGGTGGCAAAGGTATATAAACTCACACATCAGGATTATTCAACTTCAGTAATCACTTAGACTAGTTAGCTCTTAGGCTCCATCGCGAGCAGTAGTGTTAAAGTTTGTTTATTATAATGTAAATTTTCATTATTAAATAAATATATTTTTTGAAGATCTCGGCCTGCCCAAACTTGACTGGCGCAGCCGGTAGGATCTTGCATCGCATTCGTATTGTTATAGTAATTCAAGTTAATTCGTCCAATACGAACCAGCGGTCAGTGTTTCTACACTGCAACGGCGGGATCACCAAAAGAACAAATTCGTCAAAGCAGCAGCCAGATCTTCAGGAGAACATGGTGTGGGAAGCCCTGTGAGTAAAAATCCTTACTAGCAATTCCTATCCTGTTTATTCCATAATTTAGTGTTTCTTCGACTAAACTCGCGAAGTACATTCTTTTAAATAAGTTTACGGGATTTGACAAAATCGCAATGAACGTTGTTCGTTTACTGTATCTTCAACTTTAAGATGCGTAGACATTAGCAGTAAGAAATATATGAGAAAAATTAAATTGAAAGAAATAATTATATTGAAAGAAAAATATTAATAGTACAGTAAATTACGTAATCTTCAACTTTACAATACAACATAAACGAAAATTAATAGCTAATTTTCTATCTATTATAAGAAATTTTAGAATAACATTTAATTTAATTTGTATTATAGAATCTAACTAAAAATGGATCAAATACGTACAATACCTAATGAAATACTTTCGATAATTCCTAAGTTTGAAGGAGATCAGAAAATTTTGAATCTTTTTATCAAAAAATGCAAATATGTGATTAGATGTTTTAGAGGCGCAGAATCACAAGCGCAAGACCTATATGTGTTTCATTCTATTACCAGCAGGCTGATTGGTAGAGCAGCCTCACTCTTAAGTGAACGGGATGATGTAGAAATGTGGACAGAATTAAAAACGTTACTTACTCAACATTTCAGCGATCCTAGATCGGAAGCGTGTATCGCAATTGAGTTAGAAACCAGTAAAATAAAACAAAACGAAAATCTAACAGAATTTTGTCACCGCTTACAAAATATAAAAAGCACGCTCCTATCTAAGTAAATATAATTCCAGACCAAGGAATAAAAACTGCGAAATTAATAATTTACAATAACACCGCGTTAAACGTATTCTTATACAATCTACCAGAGGATATGATACGTATAGTAAGACTTAAAGGATGTAATTCTCTAGAAGATGCCCTAAGCATCGTTACAGAGGAAGAAAATTTCCAATATCAATATAATAGTAAAAATAAGAAATCAAATCCAGTAAAAACATTAATACCGCAAATGTCAACATTTATACTAAACTTTATACCTACAAATAACTTTAAATTCGGTTTACCTCAAAATAATAACTACAATAATTATAAACCAAATTTCGTACCACCAAACAGATTCGGTAATCAACAAAACAATTATTTCAAACCAAATTTCGTACCAAATAATAGATTTAACCCACCAAATAACAATTTTAAATTCGGGATTCAGAATCCACAATATAAACAATAGAATACACCGCTTCAAAGTAACTTAAGACCAATAGCACAAATTAACCCTAATTATAGGCAGTCATATGGTAACTTTCCATACAATGCGCAACAACCATTTAATAGACCACAAAATAATAACTTCAAGTTTGGAATCGGTCAACCCGCGTTAGCTCAACGCCCGTCTTATAAGTTAGACACTGATGTCTCTATGCGTTCAGCGGCACCGATCAGACAAAATATGATTAATCCGGAAACCGAGAAAAATATTTACTATGACGACAGTCAAAATTATTACAATAATGCAGATGAAGATAATGATCAGTACACCGAGTACAATGAACAATCAGAATATTACGATCCTTCCCAGTTAGAAATGATCCCCGAGGAAAATTTTCAAATAGAAGTCTCACCCGAGCAAGAGGTGAAATAATAAATATCAATTACGACGGAATACTAAAACTACCCCACATATGCATTCCAGAAATTATATATAAATCCGAAGAAAGCAGATGAATATTTTAGTTCTTATATTTACACGGAACCATTTGAAGTACGCACGCGCGTAGCCAACATAACGAAGTAATTCATATTCCAATTTTAAAGACATTTAAAACAACAGGTTCACATAAATTCTATGTCTATAGCGTAGACAACAGATTCGACGGGCTTATTGGCAGCGATATGTTGCAACAATTAGGCGCAACAATAGACATGGATAGATTAAAATTAAAAACACGAAATACAGAAATTCTAATAGTTTATAATCCCCCATGTGAGATTTATTTATCTCCAAGATTAGAAACTCGCGTAAAACTACCAACGGAAATCAGAAACGGAGATGCAATATTAGATTTTAAAGATTTCGGACAAGGTGTTAGGATGCCTAGTGCCTTGATAAAATGTCAAAACGGTTTTGCAGAAACAGTAATTCAAAATACGTCAAATAATCACATAACAATTTCCGCGAAAAAACCTTTTAAAACAACTAAATACGACTACTAATCAATCACCGTAAATAATTTAAACGAAACAAATATGGAGATAGATAACAGTCTTGAAATAGATATTGGAGAACCTAAATAAAATACGTCTAGAACATATGACGTCAGAAGAAAAAATAGCAATTCAACGCTTATGCGAAGAATATAAAGATATTTTTTATACGGAAAAATTACCACTATCATTTACAAATAAAGTCAAACACCAAATAAGAATGAAGCATGAGGATTCTATATACGTAAGACCTTATAGACTACCACCTGTACAAAGCAACGAAATTAATAGCCAAGTAGATAAATTGCTAAAAGATAACGTAATCCAGGAATCGCATTCGCCGTGGAATGCACCGGTTCACTTAGTCCCAAAGAAATTAGATGCATCGGGAGAAAAGAAATATCGTATGGTTATAGATTATAGACGTCTGAACGACATCACCACAGACGATAAATACCCTCTTCCGAACATCGCGGATCTTTTCGATAAATTAGGAAAATCAACTTACTTCAGCACACTAGATTTAGCTAGCGGCTATCATTAAATTGAGATACTAGAACAAGATAGAGAAAAAACAGCCTTCAGCGCACAAGCAGGACATTTCGAATTTTTAAGAATGCCCTTTGGATTAAAAACAGCACCAGCTACTTTCCAAAGAGCAATGGACAATGTACTAAGAGGTTTACAAGGCTTGCATTGCCTAGTATATTAAGATGATATAATAATATATAGTAGTAGCTGACAGGAACACCTAGAGAAACTCAGAAAAATTTTCGATAGACTCAGGGAAACGAATCTTAAAGACAATTAGACAAATCGGAAATTTTACGTAAAGAAGTACTTTACTTAGGACATACAATCACAAAAGATGGTCTTAAACCAAACGACGATAAAATCAAAGCAGTAATACATTTCCCAATTCCTAAAACTACAACAGAAATAAAAAGCTTTTTAGGTTTAATAGGCTATTACCGAAAATTTATAAAGGATTTCGCTAAAATCACTCAACCTTTAACTTCATGTCTTAAGAAAAAAATTGCATTGTTTTAGATAAAAAATATAGAACAGCTTTCCAACAATATAAAGATATATTAACCAACGCACCGCTTTTACAGTATCCAGACTTCGATAAGACATTTATCCTTACGACAGACGCACAGTGCGTCGTCCCATACACAAAAGTCCAATTTTGACAAATGAGATAAAATAAATTGAACTACCCACAAATGATTAGGTAGGTATAGGTACTGCATTCCATGACACACAATATCAAATTTGTTAATTGGAAACGTTACCGGTACTTCGCGTAAAAGTTGATAGTGATTTATTAATAATATTCCTTGTCGCGCATAGTGGGATTGTTAACAAGAATACGTCGTTTTTCCCAATTAACTTGTGAAAGTTATCAAAAAAGTACAAAATGTCTTATGCAGCGTTAGGTATTTACATTTAAAATCAGTTTTTAAAATAGGATTTCACGTGAATGTTAATAAGATATGGCATTTTAACTATTTGTCGACAAGCGTGAAAATAAATAAAATATGTTAAGTTTTGTCGAAGGTTTTCTAAAATACACCTAAAAACACCTTTTTGATTTAAATGCCATCTTGTAGCTGAATGTTTTTACAATATGATTATGTATGTTTTATTTTGCGCAGGTTTGCGCCAATATATGTATTTTTCATTTGTAGTGCAAGAGCCGGCTATTAAAAATAATGACCTGTTTGAGGCATGGATTTTAGAAAAAAAAATTAACAAAAAGAAAAATGTTTTAAGTAAACTTATGTCATTTTTCGAACATTGTAATAACCTTCAAGAGGCTAAAAAGGCATTTTAACCAGATTGCTCCTTATTTTTGCCTCAAAATGGACCAGGTCTGGCAAAAATCAGCTCGGAAAAAAGATCGATTCCTAACTGACTATAAAGAATGGCTTGAATCTGATATATATATGATGGATACTCTAAGACCTATTCTAAAATCTAAACTAGGTCTTATGCCTGAATGTAGCCACTGGGGTCGTCCTAAAATGGTTGTTATCAAACGGTTGATGACGTTAGTTTAAAAACCAAAAGAAAGCGTGTAACACACTTAGTTGAGGGATACGATTTAAAAGAATTGCAGTTTGCGGCTCAAGAATCTACTCGTTTGTCTGATTCAAATGAAGATTCTGCTGTTTCAGCTCTTTCTCCGGAACAAGCATTAGCACTTTACTTGGATTTAGATTTATACGAAAGAAAATATCACATGTTACGGTCGACAGTAAATACTTTACATAAAGACTGTTTTCCTAGCTTATATGCAATAAAACAATGTAAAAACCGATTACTACCCAAAAATGTTAACAAGGAAGTCTTCAAGAGTCGATACAAATAAAGATTTAATGACCGCACTATTATTAACATCTGAGCCTTACATATCATCGAAACGTAATATAATCTTAAGCCAATCATAAGATTTTACTGATATTAAACATTATATTTGTGAAGAACCCAGTACTATAGATATTTAGTTTGATTTATTATTTTTTTGCTATGCCTCATTAAATTAATATATATTTTTTTTCATTTAAAATCATAGAGCTTGTTTTATTTACTAGAAATGTTATTGTTATGACGTATATAGACATTCACTATGTACTAAAGTGTTTGTACTATATAATAATATTTATTTACTATAAAAGTTACTTATATTATGATTGCAGACGCGGGCCTTTAGTTGCGCTTAATTCTTTAACCTATCTATCCATCATCCATACTGATGATTTTTCTATTATCTGTGTAAAAAACCCACACAATCGAAGAATTTATCAAAACATATTCTTTACAATCAATATGCAATACAACAATGAGGTTATTCATCGGTTATGACTTTTTTCCTATGTTCCCGTACAAACGATGCACTGTGAGACGCCTCTAATTACGCAGTAGGCGCCGTCTTATCGCAAGGCACAGTAGGCAACGATAAACCCATAGCATACGCAAGTAAACGCTCAACGAAGCCGAGACAAAATACAGTACAATTGAAAAGGAACTCTTAGCAATCGTTTGGGCGACGAAACATTTTCGACCTTATCTGTATGGAAGAAGCTTCACTATCTATACAGACCATAGACCTTTAGCTTGGTTAAATTCGATGAAGGAACCCAATAGTAAACCAACACGTTGGAAGTTAAGATTGGCAGAGTTTGATTATGATATTAAATATAAAAACGGCAAACAAAATAGTAATGCAGACGCACTCTCGCGTATCAGAGTAAACGCCCTAATAAAGGACGATTCAAGTTCAATGCAAGTAAATCCAGATTTAACCAGACCCTCTAGCCCAATATCAATATCAACAGGATCAGAGGAAACTATTAAAGTAAAAAACTTAAACTCACCTTTTTCAGTTAGAAGTCCAAGTAGTAACAGCACTTTTTCAGCACCAGAAACTGTAAACTCAGAGACTATACATTCTGCTAAAGATATAGAAACTACAGGCATACCTATTTTAAACGAAGCCATCGATACAAAGCCAAATCAAATGCTAATATATACGTGGAATATGAATGATATTGCAGTCAAAGATATTTCTAGGAAAAAGCAAAGAATTTTAGAAGTACATTTACCATTAAACAGAATAGATTTAGTAAAACAATTTTTGAAAGAATACGTAAAACCTAAAACAAAGAATTTTCTTTATTTTGAAAACGACATCCATAAAAAACAATTTGTAGAAACCGTAGTAATGCTATTTAAGAAAGGCTCAGTGCAATTTTACGAATGCACTCAACGCGTAATCTTTGTTGACGACGAGGAGGAACAAAGACAAATAGTTATTAAATATCACTAATGCAAAACGTGCCACCAAGGCATCAGAGAAACAGTTATCCACATCAAACGAACTTATTTCTGGAGTAGAATGGACGAAACAGTGTCCAGCGTAATAAACTCGTGTGAATTATGCAAAAAGATGAAATACGACAGAAAACCGTTCAAACCTGAACTACAACTAACGCAAACACAATCAAAGCCTTTTGAGGAATTGTTTATAGACTTATTTACCATAGAAAGCAAATATTATCTAACAGTCGTAGATGCCTTCAGCAAGTTAGGTCAAGCTATAGAAATACCTAATAGATCAACTCCGGAAGTTGTTAGAGCACTTGTCAAATATTTCTCATTCTACGTAACACCGAATCAAATAAGTTCAGATCCGGGGTCTGAATTTAATAACGCACTTTTGAAGGAAATGTTAAACTTTCATAAAATCAATCTCCACATTGGGACACCGCATACCCCAAACTCAATGGGTATTGTTGAGAGGTTCCACTCAACTATTTTAGAAATATACAGAATCGCAAAATACGAAAAAAGGTTCACTGACGTAGCATCAGTTATGACTTACTCAATATTAGCATATAACCAAACTATCCACTCCTCTACAGGATTGACACCATTTGAAGTAGCCTTCGGACATACGGATTGTAACAATATATTTAATGTCGAATTCAATAAGCAGTACACTCAACAATTAGTTAAAGAACATGTTAAACGAACGAAACATTTATATAATTATATAAAAAATAAAATGATCCAAACAAAAGAAACAATTCGCAAAAAACGCGGGGCTGAAAAAGAATTTCCCATTGAAGTTGGCGATAAAATCTTTATTAAAGGCGTAAATACGCGAAGATCTAAAGATAAGCCACGCTACCAAGTAGCCCAAGCGTGTGGTGAAACGTCGCGAAACGTAGTTCACGTAGACGTGACTACAAAGAAAAGTAAAACTAAAATACTAATTAAAAACATAAAACGTCCTCCACAGGTACGTTCTCATCGTGATCCAGACGATCCACAGCCAGGCCCTTCAAGTCGACCAGATACGTAAGAATCCGGGAATTCTACCAATCAAAGAAGGAACTGCACGTATTAGCTACGACAGTTGGCTAGTAGTAAAAACATTAGATTTAAATATAATTAAAAATGATTTAGACTATAATAATAATAAATATAAGAAATTTAAAAACTATATACAAAATAAATTTAAAATCGGTAATTCTACGGAATATTACAACACCAAATCATATGTAGACAAAATGCAGCAATTGACAATCGAAAAATGTAGTCAAGTTATTCCCATAACAAGACGTAAAAGGGGCATAGTTGATCCCTTAGGTTCATTGATAAGGGCTATAACAGGTAATCTCGATAATGACGACGCAGTAAAATACGATACCATGATAAATTCATTAAAATCCAATCAAGATGTTATGAACAAAAAGATTACTATTTTATCTGAGATAGCTGAGCAAGTAACAAATAATACGAAAGTGAGTAAAAGCAACTTTAATAGAATCAATAATGACATGTTATATTTAAAGAGAAAATTGAATGAAACAACAGAAACTCAAATAGCATTTAAATTAGTGAACATATTTAACTTGTTTCTAAATAACTTTCAAATTCTTCTGATACAGTTAGACGAAATCGAAACAGCTATTGAATTTAGTAGGGTGAAAGTGTTACACCAATCGATAGTCAATAATAAAGAATTATTAAACGTATTAAAGGAGTTAGAAAAAACGGAAACTTTAGTATATCCAGCCAAATTAAGGAATCTCGTAAAAATAGAACAAACCATAGAATTGAAAGCATACTTTACAGACAAGCGTATAACGTTCATTCTTAGCATTCCGTTAGTTTCTAAAGACATATATAACTACTATAGAATACTACCCTTGCCGGTATTAAATGAAAACACTACCATGATCCTTTCCCCCAAATATCGTTACTTGCTAGTTAAAGACACGAGTACCAGATCGCTTTCCCAACCATGCCAAAACTTGGAGGAAGACTACTACTTGTGCCAGGAGGAAGAGCTACCTTATCACATAGAAGATCAATGCATATCCAGTTTAATGAAATTCGAGAGTAACATAACTTCGTGCAAACCAGTAGCAGTGGAAATCAGCGATGTTATAATTCATCCGATACACAAGAATAGATGGATTATATATATCAAAAAAACAGTAATCCTAAAGGAAACGTGCAAAGGCGAAATCAACAAGAAAAACCTTTTAGGAACTTACATCGTTACCATAGACGGAAACTGCGAAGTAACAATAAACGGCGTGAGACTAAAGAAACGGCTTACCAAAGGAAAAGCAATCAACTATGGGAAATCACTCAAGATCGATCTACCCGAATTACCACAAATTAGCATCAGTACATCAGAAAACCCCATAAACTTGGACGACGTGGATTTAGAAAATCTCCATCTCCTGACATACGCGCTGAGAAAAACCGAAGAAACTCCGGAAAATTCGTATCCTGTAAATATAAAAAGTATTAGTGTTGGAACTATAATTCTGTACCCATTTATTGTAATTAGCATCTATAAATTTAAAGGAAAAATTTGTAATCGTCGAAATCGTCTGAAAACTAATAAGTGTGTTTGTGAGGGAGGAGTTATGTCGTCACACCCTCTATCTAAAACAGTAACCTTGCAGCCATCAGTTACAATGTAAAATTATCAAGACCATATTAGTAAGAATAGGTATAATAAAATACAATGTCGTCAATTGAGATATTAGAAGTCAGATGTCATCGTAATTCGGCGATTATAATTCTGCTCATCAATTTAACTAGAGAACAATAAGCTCTTTGTCTCTACGTGGGTGGCAAAGGTATATAAACTCAAATGCCACACACATCAGGATTATTCAACTTCAGTAATCACTTAGACTAGTTAACTATTAGGCTCCATCGCGAGCAGTAGTGTTTAAGTTTGTTTATTATAATGTAAATTTTCATTATTAAATAAATATATTTTTTGAAGATCTCGGCCTGCCCAAACTTGACTAGCTAGTTAGCTTGTTGTTTATAATATACATCCTCGCTCCGGCCGCGGAGAAAATCTCTGCACGCAAACAGCTGGATATGTTACAGCGGGGCTTTGCACAGAAAATGTGCAAAGCATATCGCACAGTATCACTCAACTCTGCCCTGGTTCTGTCCGGCACGCTCCCTCTGGACCTTCGAATTAAAGAGGCAGCCGCCCTTTACGAAGCCAGGAGGGGGGTCCCCCGGCCAGATCTACGGGGCAGAGACATAGAGACTCCACATTCATTCTTACACTCATCACACCCAGCAAAACACATCAACATGGACATCAAATACATCACCGAAGACACACAAATACACGCACACACACACAACATCTACATCTACACAGACGGCAGTAAGATTGACGGTAAGGTGGGGGCGGCATTATCCCTATGGGATGGGACCGCCGAAACCAAAGCCGTCAAACTTACATTGCCGTCATACGCAACAGTCTATCAAGCAGAGATACTAGCACTCAACAAGGCCTCGGAAATAGTGTCGAGTAGAAAGGAAGTATCTTTTGGAGTGTATAGCGACTCCATGGCAGCCTTGCAAACGGTCGTGAATGTCTCCTCCCTCCATCCTCTCGCAGTCAGCACAAGGGATAACCTTAAGACGGCCTTTATGCAGGGCAAGTCTGTTGACTTGTACTGGATAAAGGCTCACGCGGGATTGGAGGGAAAC
Organism: Scoparia ambigualis; assembly: GCA_963921215.1. NCBI lineage: Eukaryota > Metazoa > Arthropoda > Insecta > Lepidoptera > Crambidae > Scoparia > Scoparia ambigualis. Next base: position 37,286,371 of record OY992506.1, on the reverse strand, counting down.
GAGAGGGCCGACCAGCTTGCCAAGGATGCTGCTCTACACTCCAAGAGAAAGCCGGACTACGACAGGTGTCCTGTCTCATTCGTCAAGCGACTAATCCGCGAGGAAACGCTCGACGAATGGACCAGGCGTTACCAGTCAGGCACTACTGCCGAGGTCACTAAACTATTCTTCCCACACATCACTGCCGCCAACAAATTCATGCGCAACTTCATCCCCACACAACACACCACACAGGTGTTCACAGGTCATGGCGGGTTTTCGGCGTACTTAAATCGCTTTAAGTGCAAAGATAGCCCGTCATGTGCCTGTGACCCAAACATACACGAAACTCTAGTACACATCCTCTCCGAGTGCCCTATACACACTCTGGAGAGGTACAACATTGAGGCTTATATGGGCACCCTCGTTCGTCCTAAGAACTTCTCGGACATATTGGCTGGTGAGCACGCAGATAAATTTATTGCGTACTGCGTCAAAATTGTTGACGCAGTAAGACTTAGAAATAAGACATAAGTAGATAATAAAAATGTAAGAGGTATTAGATAAAAAATGGGATAAACTACGCTATATCTGCGAATATAGCTATAGTTCCCCTAGATTATAAGTTTTAAAAATGTAATAATTAAGATAAGTTTGCAAGTAAATAGTAAATAGTATTAAAATTAAGAATGTAAGGACCTGTGAAAGCCACCACAAATAGCGTAAGATAGTATGTAAGAAATTGTAAAATAGAGATAAGATTAATATATAGAAAATAAATAAATGTAATAGATATAAGATTTAAAGAAAAATGGTAGGCCCGAGCAATCGCTCCGGTGAAAAACTTATTTTCCTAGTAGTCTTAAGATAAGGAAACCAATAAAGATGGTAATAAGATTAATATATAGAAAATAAATAAATGTAATAGATATAAGATTTAAAGAAAAATTGTAGGCCCGAGCAATCGCTCCGGTGAAAAACTTATTTCCCTAGTAGTCTTAAGATAAGGAAACCAACAAAGATGGTAACAAAGAGGCTATAAAGCCCTAGATTAGAAGAGTAGGGAGGCTAAACGGGAGTCCCACCCGTATAAGAATGAAAGAGATGTATGGTTGTGAAGTATGCGGAATGAAAGTGCGAGAGGTATTAAAGCGAGAACTAGTATGTATGTGAATTAGGTTAATAATAGGCTCTAATTATGTTGGAGCAGAGAGTATTATAAAAAAAAAAAAAAAAATACATCCTCAATTTCGTTAAGAAATGTTCTTTTGATTATTTTCCTAATATTGATTTCAGCATGTCAGATCTACAGCCAGTGGCTGGCCATAGGCATAATTATTTGATTTCTGTACGTTTAATTTTTTGTTTGTGATTTTATAGTGTAATGATTACACTATGCTTTAAAGTTGGTTTCAGTATTTTTATTTGTAGCCGGTGGATACTATTGAGGTAAGTTCGCACGTCCATAACTACTGAGTCCGTATCACAGAAATAGATCTAAATGAAGCCGCATGTGTACGAACTTTGTGTGTTAAAATCGTGCCAGAATTAAGCTACTACACGCAATCGACTGTCATTCCATCCACATCACCTTGATGGATGGCGGTCTACTACTGTGCGTTTTTCAAGAAATTTCTTGCCTCGAACTACAGTGTTGTGGAACCAGCTCTCGGCGGCGGTATTTCCGGACCGTTACTACTTAGGGATCTTCAAGAAACGAGCCTATTCCTTCCTTAAATGCCGGCAACGCGCCTGCGATTCCTCTGGTTTTGCGGGTGTCCATGGGCGGCGGTGATTACTTTCAATCAGGTGACCCACATGCTCGTTTGCCTCCTTCTGCTATAAAAAAAAATACAATTCCATCTTTCGACCGCGTTTTATTTGGCATATCTCAGCACCTGACATAAGAAGTACTTAAAAAAACTTACTACTTGCATCGTTTCGAACTGTAAAATATGTATGACAAGAAAGGTTAACCGAGATAATCAACAAGTTTCCTTTCAGTAAGTAATTTTGTTGTTATATTGACATAGAAAGAAGTGAAGTGACACGCCTGATTTTCATATACTTATGAAAATCAAGCGTGTCACAATACTTGTAATAATTACAATGGAGCGAACATGCGGCTTCTATTCAGATCTATTTCTGTGGTCCGTAGGATACAACAGAGGCAATAAAAGCGTTATACATAAGTTAGCGTGTACGTTGCTGCCTTATTCATGTATAAAAAAGTTTAGATTGCAGAATGTGGAAAAGAAAAACGCAAAAGTAGGTGTTGACTGAATTTAATTCAAAGGCCTAATTTAGAGTTCGTTTTAAATATAACAATTCATGAGCTGTGTAAGGATTATTTAAAAAAAATAGTGTAGGGTAATTTCTGACTGAATTTTGCCACCTCACGAACGAGACACAAACGAGAGAGGATAAGGGCTGATTTTTCAATCATCAAATATTATAACAAAACGATAAAACTTATGCGTCTGATAATGTATAATACGATCAAACTGAAGTGGAATTTTGGAATTTGTTAAGAAAGAAAAGTCATGATAATGACAATAAATTTTCAAAATGGTTGTGTAATACTTAAAAAGAAAATTTGTTTCATATCTGACAATTGAAAAGTCGGCCCTTTGTTACGTGACAAGTTCTGCTTATATTGTTATACTAATAGTTAGTAGTGTTTTCATAGTATGGCAATTAGTTTATTTTTATTCTTTCTTCATTTCCAGTGATATTGTGCATTATCTGTGGCAGCGATTGCCTCTTTCACTGTAGGAGCGGTCTTCCCAAGCGGTTAGATCGATTCCCGGTAGGTGTTTGCAGTCGCATATTTGATTCCTGAAACGTAAAAATAATACTTGACTACTCAAGATGGCAAACATTTTGATTCCCCTCGGTAAATAGTGGCTAATAATCGGCCCGAAATCAGTAAGTCCTAGGTTCAACTCCCTTTTTAAATCATGATTAGAAAAATGTCATATTATTATCGTTTGACTTTACGATTAAAGACGAACTTACCCTGGACCAGTTCTGAGGAATCCCTTAGGTTGGATTTTCGTGACTTTGTCGCCAACCTCACATAATAATTTTGAAACGGATGCTTTCCTTATCTCCAAAAGTTGATCTGGAACATAACCATTTGTTTAATGAGGAACAATCATCATCATCATCATCATCAGGCTATAAACGTCCCACTGCTCGGCGCAGGCCTCTCACGTGGGAAATAGCACATGAGGATATTGGGCCATAACCCACCACGCTGGCCCAACGAGGGTTGGTGGGTTTTAACCACTACCACAACCACTGGCTAAGCTAATTATTAATAACCTAGACTCTGATCATAGTGACCATATGGTCAGTTTTCCACACCAGCGTAAGCAAGTGATGAAAAAGAATATCACTGTTGTGCCAAAAACTGCAGGTCGGCTGGAGCGCTTTAAAAGCAATCTAGATACAAAATTAAATTATTTAGAATACAATGACAACCCTGATGTCTTTTATAATGATTTTTTTAACATGTATTGTTCAGAATTTAATAAATCTTTTGTTCCAAAATAAAGATCTCGGTTAGTGGTACTGCATCTTTTAATGAATGGGCTACAATTGGTATTCACAAAAGTAGGAAACGCCTTTATGAACTTTATGGTGAACGCAACTATAACACCAGCAACGACTTCAAATTATATGTTAAAAATTATTTTAAGTTATTTAGAAGAGTATGTCAATTAGCCAAAGCAAAATATCTGAGTTCTAAGATTATGAATAGTAATAACAAAATAAAGATGACATGGAATATTATAAATAGTGAAACAGGAAATGTCAAAAGTCGTAATAATGAGTACAATTTGAATTGTGATAATAAAACCTTGACTTCTGATGCTGATGTTGCTGCAGCATTTGAGAGGTTTTTTACTGACATTCCAGTTTCAACTACAAAAGCCTTGATTTCTTCCCCCACTGTAGCTGAATCTGTTTTGAAGGAGAATGTTAAAGATTGTGAAAGTAATTTCAGTTTTCAAAAAATTTGTGTTATAGATATATTAAAAACATTTAAGACTCTCAATAAAAAGAAAACTGCTGATCTGTGGGGTAATTCCGTGGATGTCGCTAAATCAGTAATTATGACAATAGCTCCAGTTTTAGCTTGCATATTTAACGAATGCATTGACTGTGGTGTTTTTCCTGACCTAATCATAGTAAAATAATTCCATTGTTTAAATCAGGTAGCACTTCTGACCCCTCTAATTTAAGACTTATTTCTGTGCTACCCACATTTAGTAAAATTTTTGAAAAGTTGATGCTAGACCAAATTCAAATTCATTTTCATAGAAATAAACTTTTACTTGTAAACAGTATGGTTTCACTAGGGGTCGCTCAACAACTGACGCCGGTGTTAAGCTTTTAATCCAAATATTTAATACCTGGGAGGAATCACAGGATGCCCTAGGGGTGTTTTGTGATTTATCCAAGGCTTTCGATTGTGTTTTACATGAAACTTTGGTCAGGAAGCTTAACCACTATGGAATTAGGGATGCTTCTTTGAGCTTTCTAATCTCATACTTGAGTAACAGGATTCAGAAGGTCGACATAAACGGTAAAAGATCTCCGGGATCAGTGGTTACAATGGGAGTTCCGCAGGGTTCAATACTAGGTCCATTCTTGTTTTTGGTTTACATTAATGACTTACCTTATTTTGTAAAATACAGTCATGAGATAGTATTGTTTGCTGATGATACTTTCATTCAAAGTGAAACGACGACACCCAAATTATGACGATGTGAATAATGCGATCTCAAAGATTGTTCACTGGTTCAGTGTAAATAACTTACTATTAAACGAGGAAAAAACCAAATGTGTAAGATTTGTATTGCCTAATGTTAAGCAAGTAACAACTAGTGTACAAATTAAAGATAAGAATGTTAATCCTGTGGACACCACTGTGTTTCTAGGCATCACGTTAGATGCCAAGCTTCAGTGGGGCCCACATATAGCTAAATTGTCGAATAGACTTAGCTCTGCAGCTTATGCAGTAATGAAGATCCGTTAGTTAACTGACGTTGATACATCTTGATTAGTTTATTTCAGTTACTTTCATAGTGTAATGTCGTACGGCATTTTACTGTGGGGAAATGCTGCCGACATTCAAACTATCTTTGTGCTTCAGAAGAGGGCTATTCGAGCAATCTATAACCTAAAGGCTGGCGACTCTCTCAGAGAGAGATTTAAGAACATAATTATAATGACAGTTGTATCACAATACATTGATGAAAATTTGATTTATGTTCATAAAAATACTGAAATGTTTTTAAAAAACAGTTATATACACAATGTAAACACTAGAAGTAAGAACAAATTAGCAGTACCTCATTTATACCGCACTTCTAAAATCAAATTCAACCACATTTTTTAATCCACGCGGCCATGGCTCATAAACTTTAGGGTTCCTTATTAACGTAAAATTAGGCTAAAAGACAAATAGGGAATTTCTTGGTCGACCACCTTTTGACTTTTTTGCAATGCATTAGAAATCTAATTGCAATTTATCTAAGCTTCCAAGACATTTGACGTGCTAGTACTCTTTACTATCTTTTACATAGTCACTTTTAAGATCGTGTGATGTTAAAAAATGTATTTTTAAGAGTTTATTAAGAATCAAGGGTAATTAGGCTTATAAAGTGCGCATATAATACTACTGTTCTTACAAATGTTATAAAGTAAGCTTATATACATCTTATAAATAAGTTATAAGTAACAGACGATATCTAACAAAACACTTAGTAAATTCATTTCTAAGATCGAGTGGTCTTACAAAGTGCATGTATAAGTGTTAATTAATAAGACTCAAAGGCAATAAGGCTTAGAAAGTGCGTGTACAATACTATTCCTCTAATAAATGGTATTTAAAGTTTGTAAGAATAAGAATAAGTAATAAGTATAACAGCCGATATCTAATAAAATACTTAGATAAGTCACTTCTAAGATTAAGTGAACATACATAGTGCATATCTATGTGTTAATTAAGAATTAGGCTTACAGAGTACGTTTATAACACTACTGGTCTTATTGATGTCATTTCTCGTTTTCTTATATACTTCTAAAAGTATTTTTTACAAGTATATATGTTCCTAAAGCTTAAAAAGACTTATGATATGCCATTATTAGGGTATCTCTGCCTTAATCAGAACGTATTTAAAATTTATTTAATAACATAGCTCTTAAAGATTTTGTTTCAAAGGGTATTTTGCTAGCTGGGTTGTTAGTATTCTATTAAAGTGCCGCCATCATACAGTTCATAAAATCATGGTGCGTTCATTTATTTTAATTGAACTTACCTTTAGTAAAAGCATGCGGTCTATGCTGTCTCTCATACCAGTGTCGGTCCGAGACTATTAAATTAATCAGTTGTTCGGTCATAATACTATACAGTGTCTCCGGTATATAGCCCCCTTGTACATGCTTCTCCTGATACATGCCAGCTAGTAGGTCGATGTCATCCATGCACTTGTAGTTATCTTCGAGGATTTCAAGTCTCTGTAAGCGTATATAAATAAAAACATGTTTACAATACAACCAAAAAGTTCAATTGCTAAATGGGGCAGAGTATTATTCCAATTATCTATCTATGTGCTTGTTTATTACAACAAAAATATAAAACGTATGGGTATGCTATGAGCCGACCTTAAAATAAATATTCCTGAAATTGTAGTTTTTCTCTTATTATTTAAGTAGGTTAACAGCTCTCTTGCAACAGATATTTATATAAATTTTTACCAACACTCTTAATACATTTCGTAAGATAAAAAAATTATACTCCGCTAACTGAGCTTTACTTAAATTACTTAAGATTTCATAATCTTGTTTGCATACTAAATAAAACATATTATTTTGTCTAAGTAAATATAATATACTCGTATATTAAAAATCTTACCTCAGGCTCAAAAACATCATCCAGTTTATCATGACCGTAGAAAAAATTTCTATACTTTTTATAAGGCTGGAAACCAAAATATCTGTTTTTCGCAAAGTCGTTTGTCACTATATCTGTAGAAAGCTGGAGTGGCCCCAAACCGACCTCAGATATCTGAAATAATTATAACCATGAGTTTTCTAAAGGCTGTCAGCACTCCGTAGAAGCATCCAAATTCTATCAAATCAAATGTAGGTAATCAATTCATAATCTCTTTATTTAAGTAAACTCATCATACAATAAGCATTTTTAAATCGTCTAACAGTGTAGTTTTTTCTCTACGAGTATAAGGATGGGTAGGCACTCAGGACGTCTTTTAGATGTGGAGAAGAACGGGCGCAAGAAACTCCACAACTTTATATAAAAGTAACGACATTTACAAAACAGTAAGTCGTTACCAAATCACAATTATCCAGTATAGCAGTAACATTATCAACCATAAAAATTAAAAACATTTATGTCATAAAAGAAAAGATGAAAACAAAAGTGAATCTAAAAAGTTTTATTCGCCGGGCACACACGCATTAGAACAATTATTATTATGTGTGCGAAATTAGAGAAATGTTATTTCCATGCTTCTTGATCATTATTGTATTTGTTTACAGTTAAATAGCCCTTTTCTAAAAGTCTGTTCATAATAATGTGTCTTAAATTTGTCAAATTGCAAAATTATAACATCATTCGGGATTTTATTGTAAAATGTGACACCATTGTTCCATGCATGATTCATAAACTTTCTGAATTCGAAATTAAGGAATTACAAGTTTATACTTATTTCTAATATTTAGTTTGTGTATATCGCAATTTTTTTGTAATAAGAAATGTTTCGATGCACGAATACAATGAATAATAATACAGTTATGAATACATTTTTACTTCTGATGCCTAATCGTATTCCGACATTCAACACGACTTATAAATATATATTTATATAAATACATATATTATATATATTAAAATGAAAATTAGGGCAAAGAACATTAGCCTAAACCATACTTATGCTTACTGAAATAGTATGCCAAAAACAATTATGCCAAGGTATTATTATGACAAAGAAAAATATGCCTAACTCTTTTTTAACGGGACCTAACACGACTAATTTTGTAAGTAAGTCCATATCTACTTACTGCTTGACGTTTCGGCCGCGATGCTGCGCCCGTGGTCACAAGCGAACTGGCGGTGCGCGGCGTCGTCGGCTCGGGCGGGTATTTGTTTCTTCATCCACCCTCACACGTTCACTTAAATTATCACAGTGCAATGTATCGTCTGTAACACGACTCCGGCACACTACACTAACAGTATCGGAGTTTACAGTTTATCGGAGGAAACAGACGTTGTGATGATAATTTAAACCCGTCCTCCCGATTGAAATTTTTATACTTCTTGATCTCAATCGCTTCACGTACTATCCTGCTATGATAATAACGATCGGTGGAGAGGATTTTTGGATCATGTAACTCCATCCAGTGATTAACTCTAGCTTCCAGCAGGTGTTCAGCTACCGCCGATTTGTCTATTTGTCGATTTTTGACAGCTGCGATGTGTTCCTTGACACGTTCTGCGATAGTCCGCTTGGTCTGTCCAATATACGAACTACCACAGCTACAATCGAGTTTATAAACTCCCGGTGTTTGGAATGGTATGACGTCTTTAGGCGACCGCAATTTGTTAGATATTCGGCATAACGGAGTATATAGAGTCTTAATGGAGAAGTTTCTTAGTACTGTTCCAATTTTGTCCGTTACGCCTTCTATGTAAGGTAAAAACGCTGCCTGGCGACTCACTTCTAGACGATTTTTCTTTCCATTCTGCTTTTTCCTCTTCTGTGACACCTTGTATCCATTACGTTTTAGTACCTCCTGAACGTGAGCAAGCTCAGCCTGAAGATGTTCAGGGTCACACAGGTTCTGAACTCTGTTGGTTAGTGAGGTCATCACAGACTGAAGATGCCGAGGATGATGATGAGAAGAGGCGTGTTGGTACCTGTCCGTGTGAGTGGGTTTGCGGTACACAGAGTGTAACAAAGTACCATCATCTCTTACCTTTATCTGCACGTCAAGGAAAGCCAAAGATCTGGCCCTCTCTATTTCATAGGTAAACTTTACCTTTGGGTGGATTGAATTCAGGTGTACTATATATTGTTCAACTTCTTGCTGGCCTCCGCTGATAATGCAAAAAACATCATCTACGTACCTTCTCCACAGTTTCACAATTTGGGGTTCAGTACACAACGTCATTCGTAAAAGACTCTTACCATTTCAGGGACATTGTAAAAGGCCTAAGGTTGGAACCTGGCGACATTATGGTGAGTTTCGACGTGGAGTCGCTTTTTACAAATGTCCCTTTGAAGGATTGCCTGGAGATAATAAAGGGTAAACTTTACGATAAAGAGTTGCCGAAGGAATATATTGTTCTAATTGAAAATTGCCTTGATGGGAATTACCTCCTCTTCAGAGACCAGTTCTATCTACAGATCGATGGTGTTGCAATGGGTAGCCCACTCGCCTCGGTTTTTGCAAATCTGTGGATGGAGCACGTTGAAGACACAGCATTACCAACTGCACCCCAAATTGTGAAACTGTGGAGGAGTTACGTAGATGATGTTTTTTGCATTATCAGCGGAGGCCAGCAAGAAGTTAAACAATATATAGTACACCTGAATTTAATCCACCCAAAGGTAGAGAGATGATGGTACTTTATCACACTCTGTGTAACGCAAACCAACTCACACGAACAGGTACCTACACGCCTCTTCTCATCATCATCCTCAGCATCTTCAGTCTGTGATGACCTCACTAACCAACAGAGCTCAGAACCTGTGTGACCCTGAACATCTTCAGGCTGTGCTTGCTCACGTTCAGGAGGTACTAAAACGTAACGGATACAAGGTGTCACAGAAGAGGAAAAAGCAGAATGGAAAGAAAAATCGTCTAGAAGTGAGTCGCCAGGCAGCGTTTTTACCTTACTTATAAGGCGTAACGGACAAAATTGGAACAGTACTAAGGCTGAATTCGACCAAACTGGAATAACTAGGTATAAGACCTTATTCTAGTTTGGTCGAATCCACCCTTAGAAACTTCTCCATTAAGACTGTATATACTCCGTTATGCCAAATATCTAACAAATTGCGGTCGCCTAAAGACGTTATAAAATGGTATAACGTCTTTAGGCGGTATTTGGAATGCCAAACACCGGGAGTTTATAAACTCGATTGTAGCTGTGGTAGTTCGTACATAGACTAAGCGGACTATCGCAGAACGTGTCAAGGAACACATCGCAGCTGTCAAAAATCGACAAATAGACAAATCAGCGGTAGCTGAACACCTGCTGGAAGCTGGAGTTAATCACTGGATGGAGTTACATGATCCAAAAATCCTCTCCACCGATCGTTATTATCATAGCAGGATAGTACGTGAAGCGATTGAGATCAAGAAGTATAAAAATTTCAATCGGGAGGACGGGTTTAAATTATCATCAGCATGGAATCCAGTGATTGGCAAATGCAAACCGCAACATCTGACTATAAAAAGAACTCCGAAACTGTTAGTGTAGTGTGCCGGAGTCGTGTTACTGACGATACATTGCACTGTGACAATTTAAGTGAACGTGTGAGGGTGGATGAAGAAACAAATACCCGCCCGACCGACGACGCCGCGCACCGCCAGTTCGCTTGTGACCACGGCCGCAGCATCGCGGCCGAAACGTCAAGCAGTAAGTAGATATGTACATACTTACAAAATTAGTCGTGTTAGGTCCCGTTAAAACAGTTTTACTTTACAACGCGATAGTTTTAAGTCTTATATGCCTAACTCGTTACGCCAAATTAAAATAGAACAAAAAAAATTAGGCGAAAAAAGGGATCCCCGTTCTAGTATGGTAGTTTTTATTTAAAACACTATCTTTTTCGCTCTGAAAGTTGTGTGGATTCCCCGAACCAAAAGGTCTGATGTTAACTTCAGATGTTATACTCTAAAGAAAATTTTGAGAAACGAAATATCTTTTATGAACATCTCGACCTCAGACCTCAGACCTACTCGTACTTTTAAATCGTTGTTTCAAGATGACTACTCGTAGATGCAAAAAGTCGCAAGTAATCATCAGCTGTTTTTGAAAGAGGACAAAACATTTAGTGTGTTCTAAAACAAAAGTGATTTTCGTGAAAATTGGACATCCGACCAGTTGGCTCTGATGTAGAGAATTCAAAATTCAAAAATATTTATTTCATAACAACAAGTCTGATAAACATGCAATGTTTGGGAACTACCTTTTAAGCATATAATTATGCATGTTGCAGATAGTCCCGCTCTTTCTTATCTCTTATATAATCTAAATTATCATTTATTATTATAATGAGCTTAATTATAGAAATAAAGTTATAGTAACGCAATAACAAGTTCTCAGCATACAGTGTATATAATTATTATATATGTGAGTGAGTGTCTGTTATATGTATAATTTATAAATTAATATTTATTTATTTATTTATAATTTGTTATTTTATTATATGTATTATTATTTATTTGATTTATTATTAGGTAGTTTTCAATTCATTGTTAAATACGTATATGTGTTTATTATACGATATAGATTTTACTTTTTTAATCACGCAGTAACGGTTAAAAAATATCTATAAAACTCATGATGAAACCATAGTATTTTCCAAGGTATAGCAACTAATATACCAAAAGTGACTCTGTTTCATTATAAGTAAGTGTTTTCAGCCATTTACATAATTTTGTTTTACACTCGTGTACTTTTAATAGGTAGATATTTATTGTCTTATTTATTTTATTATACAATATGAACTGACTGATACTTATAATGTCGTTTCGCGGCTGCAGTTTTAGTGTAATGCTTTTCGACAGCTATCTTTCGCCTGCTAGTTAAAGTTTCAGGACGAAAAGGTAACGATTGATGCAATTTTAGAAATGTTTGAAGGATGTATAATTGTCTTACTGTTAAAAGATTACATAATTTATAAAGGTTATCTGTGGAAAATCTGTACGGCTTGAAATACATAACCTTAATAAGACAGCGTTGTGCTCTTTCTATGTCGAGAAATTTAGTCTTTGTAGCACCACCCCATACAGGAATGCAGTATCCTATTACAGATTGCACTAAAGCTATGTATATTTGATTACATAATATCTTAGAAGCAATAAGTCTTAACTTTTTAAATACCCAAATCAACTTTCTTATTCTATCTTTAGCAAAATCAATATGAGGGTACCAAGACAAGCGCTGATCAATTAGTATACCAAGATATTTTGTAGATACGACTCTCTCAATATCAGGGCAGCTACAGGTTGAGATAAAAATTTTACATTGATGAATTTTCAAACCTAAATTTGCCGGTAAAAACAATTGCTGTATCATCAGCATAGGAGAATACCCCCCTGCAAACCCCTTATATTGATACGCTCTAGTTTTTGTAGTAAGATGGGAAACGAGACAGTGTCAAAGACCTTTTTTAAATCTAAAAAGATTGTCAAACGTTTGTTGTTTTTGTTTAATTGGTCAGCTATTAAAGATGTAAGAGCTACCACTGCATCTTCCGTGGATTTTCCTTTTCTAAAGCCAAATTGGGAATTGGAAATAAGGTTAAATTTATCAAGATAATTTTGAAGCCGAATACTTAGGAGTTTCTCAATAATATTCTCGTCAATAAAACAACTAAATAAAACAAAATTCAATTTATTAAGTCCAAAGGTATTTCCCTTTTCAAAGTACCTACCTGTTAGTTACCTTACAAACATACATTCATAGCTTCTTTCATGAACTATAACCATTGAGCTTGATAAAGGAGCTCCGTAACCCTCTGTGTCAAGGGGAAAAGCGAAGTCTTGCTCTTTATCATCTCTAAGTTTCATAGTTTTGCAATGTTATCCGTTTTGTTTTTCTTTGGTGCCGAAGGGTTCTATGGCTCCTAAGGTTAATAACTATTGATAATGGTAGGGAAACTATAGTAGGCTGCTGCTTGTCTGCTGGAACAGCCACAGTAGATTGGCTGCTAGTTCCAGGAGCATTTCAATCCCCTGTAATATAAATAAAATTGCTGTTAATCAAAATCAATCAATTAAACAAAATCTAACATAAATATATTTATTTCGCGGCCTTGACGCATGAACTGCATTGCATTGCAATGCACGCACCGATAATTTCATTTAGTATGATAAAAATATATTAAAACAAAATGGGTCCTGTCACATTGCTAGGTATTTATTTTAGCGTAAGCTCCTTCCATTTCATTTGTATGAAATGGCGACCTCGCAGGCTTCCAGAGGGTTCAGATAAACTCCATTTCTATAAATAAAATAATAATCACACAGCTTAGCCATCAAACATATGTAAACAATCATACATAAACTCGCAAACACGTCACAAACAACAAAGTAAGTATGCTTACCTTTCCATAAACTCTATCATCATTGCGTATTGTGCATGGCTTGTCCTCATTTTGATCAATCCAAAACAATAAATTTTACTATTCCCAGACGTAACACTAAATTATTCACCAGATTGTTTGTGAAGTGCTGTTAATAAAGTAAACAAAGTTGGCTTTGCCGCGACAGCAATTCTATGTGATGTCGTTCAGAAATCAATCAAAATATTTCATTAAAATTTTATGAATATAAGGAGTAATTATTAATTTTTAATAGTATTTATACAATAATAACAATCAAAATAAACATTCCTAATTATTATATAGCATTTGACTCTAATATTCACATAAAATACTTGTGTAGCTTTTTAAAAACCACTTCATCTAATTTTCGAACGTAACCAATCGTTCAATATGCTGCGATTGTTCATTCACTGGGCACATCTCTGCTTACGTTAGGATGTCGTCACCTTCGCCGTCGCATCGAGCTCGCGATACGTTAACGGAACTCTTCGTGCTTAGGACTAGCGTTGTACTACGTTTTCGTATCGTGGACTCGATACGTTTACGTTACGAATACTTTAAAAGTTCGTGCTTGCCCTACAGATGTTGTAAACGTGTAGGAAACAATCTTTGTTGTATTTATCAAAATGTGTACACTGCTCACGGCACTCCCGATCAAAAGACAGACGTCAAATGTAGTATATAGTAGTTGGTTATTCCGGTCGGGTCAAGCTCTGTGAATTTGGTCCAACGGATAAGACGCCGACACACTTACCCAAGAAATGCGGGTTCAAATCACAGTTCAAAAAAAATAATTGTTAAAATTTTTCTTCAATACGGGGACTCCAGCGACAGTCGGGCACAGAAACAGTCTTAAAAGGGGCGAAGCCCGAGAAAATTAAAATTATAAAATTTATTTCACCGAGAAACTTGCACACGTCCGATCACAATAGTAGCCAAAACGGAAGAGGAAAGAATTATTATGACACAGTCCAAAGTCCTATGATGACTGACCCCAAGGCATTTTGAAAATAAATATATAAGATCAAAAAGGGATCATAGAGGACCGTACGTTATCGGTTAGCTTTCACAGTAAAGAATACTTACGTCGGGGTCAACAATGTAGTCACCCTTTGCGCAGGGCTGCCGGAAGCTGCCTTGCGTTAAGTAGTCTATGTTGTCGTCTATTGCTAAAAATCCCGTTCGCAATGTTAAATTCACAATCGGTTGCTGCTTGAGATAACATCCATCCATGTCGTACATCCTGAAAAAAAAATGTGTAAATGTCATCTACGAGTTCTGTTCAATCTATTCGCAGTCTCCAACAGCTGTGTCAAAGAGTAAAACAAATGTCACTATTTTGATACCCTACTTTTATCTTATCCAAACAAAAGGTACTCCACGCAACATGCTACAGAACAGTAAATAATTAAGTTATGTTTTACACTTAATTGCTACAGTGAGTCAAGTCATCAAGTAAAAGACAAATTTTTACTATAGAATTAAAAGGACATATTTACAAGTTTTTGTATGATGTTTGATAGCATACTTACTTTAGTGAGCCTTCTTGCATGCTGTGGAACCACCGGATTGCAAAGGCATATTCTAAAGCGATTTGAGGAAATTTTTGATCGTTGTATAAGTCTCTGAATCCTGGTGAAGATGATATCACACTGTCTTTCAATAAGTTGTTTTTCCCTAAAAAGTGAGATGATAATATTTATATCGGAGACGTGGAAGAATGCTGGTTAACTAGAACTATTTAGCTTAACGTTAAATTAACAAGCAATTACATACATTATTGTCTACTAAAAGCAGTTTTAATATAGAAAACTCTTCTAATTGTAAAAGTGCCTTGATAAAGTAAAAAATTGGTTGGAAAATCACTAAGATATTATTGAAAGCACGTCTTAGTAGAATAGGGTTAACGATAGATACTTTAATAAAAATATTAACAAAGGGAAAAATCTTGCCTTTAACATACATCCATACATCACGAACGCTTCCCTGAGGGTAGGCAGAGACCACAAACATTCCATCTACTTCGATCCTGCCACACATCCTTTGCTTTACTTACTCTCATAACGCTCAACATACATGCTTGTCGGTTTATGGTATCTTTGACCTTACTTTAACGAGAACGTCACCGATCTGATCTAAGTATGTTTGCCGAGGTCTTTCCATTCAAATTATCTCATTCACCCTTGCCTGTTGCACGTTTTCTGGAATTCGTAGTTCGTAAAAAAACTGTACCCATAAGCGGCGGGAGCAGCTCGTAATACATGATCTGAGCATTCGTGGCGATGTTGATGTCCTTCGCGGTGTCAAACAGCTTGTCATCACTCCAGCAGGGGTTGATGGCGGCCAGCTCCGTAGCGATGCGGTTGTGGTTCCTCCAGAACCAAATGCTGAACAGGTTGATACCCAAAATAGTGTTGGCGCCGTCATCAGCTGCGGGACATTAATATACATGCATACACACACTTACGACTATTACGCGAATAGTCAAAGACTAGGCAATGAGGGGTGACACTTTTTAACGCATAACGTTGATTGTCATAATTTCAAATGCCATACATCATATTGCATAAACAATTAAATGCATAATATTACATACATAGATACAATTATAATGATTATAATTGTATCTATGTATGTAATATTATGCATCTGGTAATCTGGTAAGGCCTGTTCCCAGCAGTGGGGCTTTTTAGGCTGATGATAATGTTTTTTGGTTTAACCATACGAACTTACACACACACACTTACACACATCATATTGCATAAACAATTAAATGCATAATATTACATACATAGATACAATTATAATGATTATAATTGTATCTATGTATGTAATATTATGCATCTGGTAATCTGGTAAGGCCTGTTCCCGGCAGTGGGGCTTTTTAGGCTGATGATAATGTTTTTTGGTTTAACCATACGAACTTACGAATGGCATGACACCTTTTCTCAGCAGGCTTTTGGTTCAGCAGGCAAAAGTCCAACTTAGTCGTTGTACTGGGTGGCCATATTCTTCCATTCTCAATTTCAGTTATAAGCAAACCCTTTTGGAATAATCTGCCTTTCTTCGACAATGAGTCCAGACTATTTCCATAAACATGTGATAAATCCAGTGAAGGTGTCGTAGAAACTATCTGAAATTTTATATTTATGATATGGTCATAATGTGTAAGAAAAAATATTGTTGTTATATTATACATATTGTCATGGCCGTAGCTATCCTGACGGATTTAAAACAAGCTCTACTCCCAAACCGATCAGATCATGTAGCGATGTTGGGAATGGAACCCAGCTCAGACCCGAGCGTTATTGTTATTCCACAGACATTAGAGGCGGTTTTTTTTCGTATTGTAAACTAATAAATAACGATCTTGCTACCGAGCCAATACTACTCACATTGCTGTTATGGTGGAGGACTCAAATAAGTAAAGTAAAGTCAATATAACCCATGTAGGTACCTACTGTCCTGCTGGGCAAAGACATTCTTTATTGCAATTAATTAAATTGGATTAATCACCACGCTTGCGAAATGCGGGTTAGTGATCACCCAGTCTATAATCAAACACTTAGAAACACATTTAGCGGGATCTAAGAATTGAACCAAGCACCTCCAGTCTCCCTGGCGGTACCAAATCGACTAGGTACCGGTACGTCGAAGTGTTGAAGTGTCTGTACCAAAACGACACTATGTCAGTTCGCCTTCTGAACCAGAGCTCAAAACACATCCAGTTGCAGAGTAAAGTGAGGCAAGCGACAAGAATACATAATATCTTCGAAACTCTTCATCGTTGCACTGGAAAACGTATTTAAACTTCTGATTTCACTCTCACCCTCACAGCAATTATCTAATTTTAGCTTCTTATGAAACTTGATTGATTTCGAAGTTGACTTCGAGTCTGTGTGTTTCCTACGTATAATAAGTATTATCCGCTATACAGTATAACCGTTATTGGTTATACTGGATAGCGGATAATACTCCACACGGGTCCATACCCGTTTTTCGAAATTGACTTCGAGTATGTGTGTTTCCAATGTATAAACCTGCGAACACATACGTATGTCACTTCAGCTACGGCGACCTATCGCAAGTGACACAAGTGGTCTGAGCAGACTACGAGGAAGAGAGCTTTGAGTCCACCACTCCGTTCAGCGAGAAGAACCTGCGCTTGTTTGCTAATGCCAGCAGCCGGAGCGTGGTGGGAGGCACCAGTTCACACATGAAGATACACATGTGCAATACCCTCGATGACTTGCTCAACACTTACCTCGGCAACTTCAAGATACAGGGGAGAGTGGTAACTTGTTTGTTTATGTAAAGAGGGTTAAGGAGGTATCGGATAGAGCGTAGTGGGCGGAACCAGCTCACACATACACATGTGCGTATAATACTTATTTATACATAGGAAACACACAGACTCGAAGTCAATTTCGATAAACGTATATTTCTAAATGGACCCGACCAGGAATTGGCGCCGCCGGAACCGGTGTGATAACTACTCGAAAACGGAGATACTCACCTCCGGTTCGCCAAAGATATAGTGGTCATGGCCGAGTGAGACCTCGGCAACGTCAGCACGGCAGTGGACGTCTTTCGAATGATGATGATGATTATTTTTATTCGAGCTGTGTGGCGGCTCTTTTGTCAAAGAATATTACTAACCCATCTCTTCAATTGAGTATCTGAGTACATACAGTTGTGGTCATAGAATTAAGAACGGCTCGTACCGAAAACAATGTATGAAATCTATTTACCTATCTATTTATTGCATATATATTACTTATTAATGCCACGAACTACTCACGTCACTAACATACTCACCTACCCGAGACGTACCGAACCATACGACATATTAATTACCTTTGTGCTTAGAGCATTAAACCAAATGCTCTAAGCCTTTATGAAATAAAAGTTCGATAACTCATGTGTAATACGTTTAATCACTGAACAAATAATTAAGAACACAAACTGAAACTAATATTATTAAATTAAATAACAATTAAATTTAATGATTTGAATAACGTCAACGTAGGAGGTATCACAACAGTTTTTAAAAATAAATATTAATATGTGAGGAGTGTCTGTTCAAAAGAGGACTATTACACTTTTGACAATTTTTGAGTTAGCGACGGAAATCAGTTTTTTGCCCTAATATTTTAGTGTGGACTTCATGATAACCCATCAAAAGGAGCAGGTATATTCTATACAAAATCGGCTCTGAATTGACCTAATCAAAACAGGGCATTTTTACTAAAATTAATACAAAAGGGGACAAATTTCATACTAAACCAGATAATTTTCAAAATTATTAACACTCCTCATTTTGTAAGAAAACCATTGTTTGCAATTACCGCACTGCATTGACAAGGCATCGAGGCTGTTATATTTTGGCAAGTTTCATTTGAAATGGTTCCACGATTCCACAAACGTATCGTAACGCTCGTTTAGATGTCTTTGTTCTTTTAGCGGATACGCTCCTCTTTCTTTTACGCCACAACTTTTCAATGGGATTGAGATCTGGACTATTTGCAGGCCAGTCTAGCATCGAAACTGATTGCTACCTAAGATAATTTTTAACAGAATAATAACAGGCAGTGTGTTTGGGGTAATAATCATGTTGAAATGTCCAAGTCACTGGTAACGTCTCCTCGGCGTAAGGAAGCGTTGTTTCTTCCAAAATGTTCTTGTATTTAAATTGATCTAGATCACCTTAAATTTTTTTCACGGGGCCCACAATTTATCCAGAAAACATCCTCAAACTTTAATGTTTCCTCCTCCATGCTTTACTTGTTATGTGATGTATTTATTATTAAACGCCTGCTTTGAAGGACGTCGCACATACAGTTTACCATCAGAACTCAGTCTACGAGTATTAATCTTTGACTCATCAGAAAACAATACATTTATCCATTGATTTTCCGTCCAGCTGCCATACTTTTGAGCGAAATCCAATCTCTTTGAAGAGCGGTACTTTCCGTGCGATTGTTTTAAATAATTTTGCATCATTTAATCGTCTACGAATTGTACGTGGGATACTCCTTGCCTGCTGCCAAAAATTTCCCTCCTTATCGTTTCTGAGCCCCTAAAGGGATCAGCCTTTCCTGCCCGAACAATTATTGAATCCTCTTGAGATTTTGTTTTCCGAGATTTAGGTTTTCGAGATATGTTATTGGTAGTGTGAAATTTGTTAAAGTGATTGACCGCGATAAAAACTTTAATTTTTGAATTTTTTTTATGATCACCAATCTCTTTGTAAGAAAATTCCCATTCATAAAGTATAGTATTTAACTTTTCTTTTTTTTTGAAATTTTGCATTCACAATGCTATATAGATGTAGGATAAAATGTTTACTAGAAAAAAACAAAAAAAACCAACCAGTCTCAGGAAAGCTCGAACGGGATTCGAACCCGTGTTAAGCTACCACTCGGTAGCTTAACTTTTCTTGTCGAAGAATCGCCACTTTTTTGCTTTCCTATGTTTTATAATAAATAATAAGACAAGACAGATTTATGGTCGGTAATTATCGACCCATATCGATTTTGTCTGTTTTTGGTAAGGTATTTGAATCTCTGATTTGTCCAATTATCTCATGGCACGTTAGACACATTTTACTGACCCAGCAACATGGTTTCATTAAAGCGCGATCAACGTCAACAAACCTTGCTTGCTTTGTGTCTAACGTTGTAGATGCGGTTGACCGTGGAACGCCTGTTGACATCATTTACACTGATTTTAGCAAGGCGTTCGTTGAGTGAATCACAGACTCCTAATTTACAAGCTATTACAGTGTGGCATTATGGGTGACATTCTCAGTTGGTGTGAGTCTTACCTTGTCGGGCGGTCTTCAAAAGTTGTAGTGAATGATTTCTCATCTGATGCGTTTGTGGCAACATCAGGTGTTCCGCAGGGGTCGCATATAGGTCCCTTATTTTTTAACATGTTTATTAATGACGAGCTGCATGTTTTCTGCGTTCCCAGATATACCTGTATGCCGACGACCTCAAAATAGTTAAACGGCTTGAACACGCTGATGATTGGAGTCTGCTTCAAGAGGACTTGAACCGATTTTCGTTGTGGTGTGAACGTAATGCGGTGACACTTAACGCTGATAAATGTAATTTCATACATTTTTGAAAAAAAAAAATCGTCATATTTTCGTGGGTATAGCCTTGGTAGCTGTGTGGTGCGGGAAGTCGAAGTGGTGCGCGATCTTGGTGTTCACATAGACAATAATCTTCGTTTCCACATCCACATTGATAAAGTCTCTAAGAAGGGTTTTAAATTATTAGATTTTCTTATACGAAATTGTAAGGAATTTAGGCATTCTAACAATAAAATAGCGGTTTACAATGCCTTGGTGAGGTCATCTCTGGAATACTGTAGTGTCAATGGTCTCCATTCTATGAAGTGCACAAACAACGTTTAGAATCCATTCAGAAGAGATTTATGTGGCACTTATCTTATCATTGCGGAATGACGAAGCAACTGCCATCATTTAGATCTAGGTTACAATACTTTAAAATGCTTAGTCTAGAAAGTCGTCGTAAAATCGCTGAATAAATGTTTTAATTTAAAATTTACAACGGCCATATAGATAGTCTCGACTTATTAAACATGATTAATCTGAATGTACCCCGAAAACTGGCTCGACCTTCGAGATACTTTCTTTTTTGTGTTAAAGGCTTTAAAACAAATTTAGGTCATTTTTCTACCATCAATCGGATTCAGTCCCAATATAATCACTTGTCACGATCGTCAGCAGTGTCTATTGATGTTTACAATCTCATCCTATGCATAAATTCAAGTCTGTTGTGTACATTTTTACTAATAAACAGTAAAAGAACAAAGATTCACATTTATAAGCTCGGAGTGGTAATTTTGCTTTGTTTAAGTCTAGTTTTAAGATACTTTAAAAAAAATATTTTATGATGTTTATGCATGCCGTGGCATCCTTTAATTGGAGCAACATCAGTGTAACAGACATAAAGTTTGTAATGTAAGAACGTGCTGGTGTATGCTTTGTTGGATGTCCTTTTTTAAATAAATAAATAAAATAATATTAAATATTTAATAACTTGTAATTTATTGTAAACTCAACACTCCCGAATTATAGCCTAAAAAATTGTATTTTGAATTTAGAAACGAAATTATATTACTTTCCTAATTATTTGTCCAGCGGCCAGTACATTGCAAAAAAAATTTGTGTTGTTAGTTTATTGTCTCGAAACATGATAAAAGTTTATTTGATTTCTATAAAATACTCTGAGTTGGAACTTTGGTCATGATAGTACATTTTTACGTGGTTAAAAGTAATTGATAATAAATTTGTGCAAAGTTATTTGAACTAGATTTCATAAAAATGAATTGAATATTTCCGTTCTTAATTATATGACTACAACTGTATATAACTTTTTGCTCTGACACTCTTTTAACTATTTATCTTTCACATACCCTTTCTGGTATAGTGCTGTTCTTGATGCACCCCGAGGACTGGAAGGTCTGTGGCCTCGTCATGTTCAGGCAACGGATGCCAGAGAACCGATGCACCGGGTCATTAGCCGGCACCTCATTGGGCACACAGACACGATCGGTCTTTCCTTTCGGGAGGCAGCAGTAAGTCGTAAATAAAATGTAGTTAACTTGAAATAAAATTATAATACTTCTTTAATATTATGTATATCAATTAACAATGTGATGTGTGTGATACAGGCTTTTATCAGTTGCCTCAACTGTGTGCCAGAATAAATGATAATAACGCTTACTCACTTACTCCTTGACAAGGCAAGTACTGTCAGTATCTAAGCTTGGGTCTATCCCCGCTGCCGGTGGCTAGGTAAAGTTTTTATATGATTATTATGATTATGATTATATGATTAGGTATGTTTTATAAATAAAATTTTATATAAAAAATGTGATTTCTTTTTAAACATTAAAAAATTGCCTAAATTGAATAAAGAGCATAATATTTTAAATATTGATAAAGTACTAATTAGCGCACTGATGCATGAGGCGACAGAGAATATGAAAGCTAGTAGCGAAAAACATCTACGAACGTGGTCGGAGTTGTTTTCGTAAAACGTCAGGGGCCGCTGTCACCTCTTAGAGCAGTATTATCTTAGTATGTCAATTTCCCATACAAAACTTGCAATGTAGGATTAAAATAATACTGCTAGAAGAGACTGCCGACAAGCATGTATTAATAATGAGGTAATTAAAGCAAAGGAAGTGTGTTATTAGACTCAGGATCGTATCAAATGAAGAAATGTGGTCTCTGCCTAAAAAACCCTCGGGGAAATGCGGTATGTATGGCAGTAATAAATGAAACGGGTGTGAGTATGGATGGTATGGATGGGTATTTATCAAATGAGGCATAAAGGTTACCTGTATCTTGAACCGTGGTTACATCACCCGAGTGAAATACCAGTAAGTGGGTGGCCAACTGAGTAAACTGCTGATCGGGGACTTTGCCTTCGAAGAGTAAGCTGGTACGTAAGTGTCGGGCTAGCGGCAGTGGACTTCCATCGCATGCCTTACGAGGCTCGTATCCACCGTCATCTTTAATAAAATAGTAAAAACATTTGGTACATACAAATATATAATCACGACTATTGTTCGGAACAAAATGGCCACTTACGGCTGGCAACCTTTTGTGTTAGTTTTAATTTGTATTTGACAGACGACTGTCAATGTCGGTGTCAACATGGCACAGACTCACATTGGAACTTTGGTAAGGTTAAGTTTTATTCGCGCGGTCGTGTAATTTGTTTTGGTGGGACACATTGTCTTTATTCGGGGGGGGGGGGGGGGCGTAGGAATTACTAAACAGTGTATAACATTAGTACCAGGGCGGGCTAGTGACAAACAATTAATTGATTGGAGCTTCGACAGCGGTCGTCAAGCACGAGGCATTTTAGCCCCTTTGGTTATGAGACCCACGCAGTGTACTCGCGTTGGAGTGTGAACTTTAATAAGTTTAAACTAAGTGGACTAAGTGTTGTTGTGCATCAGTGGTACGTATGATTCTGGGATTATCAGTACTGAGGGGTAGCTTAGGGCCTTTCCATCACCACAGCACCAACCTGAAGACGCGCAGGAGCGCGGTCTACCAGCACCACAGAAGGCAGCCGGCGGCCGGCGAGTCCCCGGGAGCACCGCGACGAGAGGAAGACTAGTACGTAAGTTAGTTGATATTTCTTAGAATTAGACGTTAGTTTTAAGTTGGCTAGAAATAGCCTGGTAGCAGGGCAGATGTAGACGATCTATATTAAACAATTTTTGGTAAACAGAGCGTAGGTTTTGTCTACGGACCTCAAGTAATTAGTTATTAGTTTTAGTTTTAAGATTGTTTGCTACCGCATATTAAATTGCATTCAGAATGCAATGTTATCCCCGAAGATTTAGTCAGGGACTAAGCAATGAGGACCGCAAAAGCAGGCATCTGCCATTGTTCACTTTTCATCAAATAGTGACGGTAAATGTGCTCAGCGTGACAAGTGGTGAGCCCATCGTCGCTCTATTCTGTTGGATGTA
Organism: Scoparia ambigualis; assembly: GCA_963921215.1. Classification (NCBI taxonomy): domain Eukaryota; kingdom Metazoa; phylum Arthropoda; class Insecta; order Lepidoptera; family Crambidae; genus Scoparia; species Scoparia ambigualis. The sequence goes on along the minus strand of OY992506.1, from coordinate 37,262,492 downwards.
GTTGCAGTCTTTAGTCCGTTAATCGCCTTTTACGGCACCCAAGGGAATGCAGGTGGTGGTAGTATTCTTTCACCGCTACTCGACATGGTTAAAAACAATTGGTACGTTTACGTATTAAGAAAAGTAGGTATGTATGTGTCGGCTGTAACGCGGAGCCCTAAGAGTAATTCTAATAAAATTAATAATAAGTATCTATAATGCTGAGGAGGACCTGAAAGCCTCATGGCGACACCTTTTCTTCCAGTTCTCTTCCGACGAGAGGCATTTCTTTTCTTGATGTCCACCATTACTGTCAGTATAAATATAATAGGGTAACAACTTGCGGGGAAGCTATTGGTGGGGTGGAGCGCTGCCAGGGTGGTGGCCCTCGAACCGATGCCCATGCGCTGCTTCAAGTGCATGTGCATCGGGCACACGAGGCAGCGCTGCCCGCTACCGGAGGACCGCACCGAGGTCTGTTATAGATGTGGGCATGGCGGGCACAAGGCGGCGACATGCTCGGCGAAGGAGCAGAAGGCTGGGCGGACGCCCAGCCTTCGTGCACACCGAGCCGACCACTACATGGGGGGCAGCAGCTGCATACCCCCCACCATCAAACCGAAGGCTGACCCCCCGATTAGGGCCCGGCGGGCAGAGGACACCCCCCTCGCAGGGGGCATGGAGGTAGAAGCCATTGCCCCCAATGACTAATACGCCCCTCCGTATCCTACAGGGAAATCTAAACCACGCCGCAGCTGCACAGGACTTGCTTGTGCAGCATATTGCGGAGTGGAGGGTAGGGGCCGCCGTAATGGCGGAGCCCTACGCGGTCCCCCCGTCGCCTAACTGGGCCGGGGATCGGGATGGGTCCGTTGCCATCGTTGTCCCCTCGGGTGCTGCGCGCATTCCCCCCCTCTCCGTTCGTGAGAGGGGTTCGGGTTATGTGGCGGTTGGCTGGGGGGAGGTCGTTCTAGTGGGGGTATACTTCTCCCCCAACAGAAGGCTGGCAGCGCTCGAGGCGTGGCTCGAGGTGCTCGGCGGGGTGGTGAGGCGGATAGCGCCTACGCAGGTGATCGTGGCCGGGGACTTTAACTCGAAGTCCACGATGTGGGGCTCCCCGGCCACGAACGCGAAGGGGACTGCGGTCGAGCTGTGGGCCGTGTCAACCGGGCTTGCGCTGCTCAATACAGGCAATACCTGGACGTGTGTGCGGCATAACGGGGGTCCATAGTGGACCTCACGTTCGCTACCCCCGCTATTGCCGCACGCGTCCAAGGGTGGGAGGTGCTGGAAGCGGCAGAGACACTGAGCGACCACCGGTATATCAAGTTTGTGATTTCCCCCTCGGGGAGGGGAGTAGGTACCGGTGGTGGAGAGGCGAGGCGTGCCTTCGTGTTCCTGCGGTGGGCGTTGTCCCGGCTGCAGGCAGACCGCCTGTGAGGCGGTGCTCACGGCCGAATGGGGTGCCACACCCGAGGAGGACCTGGACGTGGAGGAGAGAGCTCGACGCCTCCGCCAGGTCCTGATAGGGCTGTGTGACTTCTGTATGCCCCGGGTCAGAGCCGCCGGATCCAGGCGGAAGGTGCACTGGTGGTCGGAGGAGCTTGCAGTCCTCCGCACCAGGTGCATCAGCGCGCGTCGGGCCTACCAGAGGTGCCGCCGCAGGTGGCATGACGAGGAGGAGGAGGCAGCCCTGCTGGATGCCCACCGTGAGGCCAGGAATGACCTCAAGGTGGCCATCTTTTGGGCCAAGGAGGCTGCACGAGCAGAGTTCCTGCTTAATATTACACATTAAGTTACAATAATTTGTCAATATCAAATAGACTAAAAATATAATGTGACAACCCTGCGACAATGGCGAATGTCTAGACAATGGCGGCATTTCGCGCAACTTGACAAGCGTTGGACCACTATAAGTTCTTAATACTGTGCTAATAGTAAGTGTGCTAATAGTAAGTTCTCTGTGACATCTTATGATTTCCCTTTTGCAAAAGTATATTTAGAAATTAAATTTTTTATAGTACGATTTTCTACATGTTTAAGTGGAACTTGACAGCTCAACAGAACATCGCTCGGCTTTAATCTGCTTTTGGCGATGGTGCACCATGCAAGACAACTATTTATAGCTGGTTTGCAGAATTCAAGCGCGGTCGTGTCAATCTCAGTGACGAATCTCGCGATGGTCGCCCCGCCCCGTCCACCACTGTGAACAACAAAAACATCGATGCTTATGCCCTATGATTGAAACAGACAGGCATGATTGTGACCTACCATGAGATTCGCGCATCCTTAGACATAGGCATGAGTCAAATACAATCAATCCTATACAAAAATTTGGGTGTGAGAAAGCTGTGCTCGCGGTGGATCCCACACAATTTGACCGAGGTTCAAAAAACGGACCGCGTCACTTGGTGCAGTGCCATGCTTAGCAGATTCAACGAAGGTGCGTCAAATTTGGTGCGGGATATAGTTACAGGTGACGAAACATAGATTTATTGTTACGATCCCAAAACAAAGCAGCAATCTAGCGTATGGGTCTTTCAAGATGAGCCGAAACCAACTAAAGCGGCGCGCGTGACAAGTGCATCTAAGCGAATGATAGCTCCTTTTTTATAAAACTGGACACGTGGCTACTGTTGCTTTAGAGAATCGTCGTACCGTGAATAGTGACTGGTACACGACCATTTCTTTGCCGGAAATTATTGACGAACTCCGTAAAAATAACCGTAAATGCGTGTCATCTTGCACCACGACAATGCTAGTTCCCACACGACCAGTCAGACAAACAAATTTTAGAAGGTGATAAACGTAGAACATAAGAGCCATTATGCGTACAGTCCCAACCTAGCTGGAACCAATTAAGCGGTCAACGAATTTCACACCAGAAGAGGCTGTCGAAGAGTATGAAAAACACGTTTCTGAGGTCACCACGAAGGAGTGGCACAAAAGTTTTCAAAATTGATTTAATCGAATGAAAAGTGCATTTGCTTAAAGGGAGAATAATTTGTGAAACAATAAATTAATTTTGACCTTTATTAGTATTTTTTTCTTATTCATTCCAAAAACTTTTATTGCGCCCCACGTACAACCGCCGCTCGCCGTTACAACGCCTTCCGTCTGAATTAAAACTGTTGTTATCCGTTCCCGGTGACCTTCGCTGATAACGCGGGGGTGACGCCCTTGGCGAACCACCCGACTGCCTGCGGCGATGGGCTCATATAAATAATACTACCAGCCCCTTTTTTGCCCTTGGGTTTTGGAATAGGCGACTAACGGAGTAAAGACTGCACATACATCCTACAGCATAAAGCGGCGATGGGCTCATCAAAATAATACTACCAACCTCTCTCTTCCCTTCGGTGTCGTAAAAGGCGACTAACTGACTAAAGACTGCACATACATCCTATAGCATAGAGCGGCGATAGGCTCATCATAATAATACTAAAAACCCCTATCTTACCTTGGGTCTCGTAAAAGGTCATTAACGGACTAAAGACTGCACATACATCCTACAGCATAGAGCGGCGATGGGCTTATCAAAATAATACTACCAATCTCTCTCTTCCCTTCGGTGTCGTAAAAGGCGACTAAGGGACTAAAGTCTGCACATACAACCAACAGCATAGTGCGGCAATAGGCTCATTAAAATAATACTACCAACCCCTCTCTTCCCATGGGTCTAGTAAAAGGCGACTAACGGACTAAAGACTGCACATAAATACTACAGCATAGAGCGGCGATGGGCTTATCAAAATAATACTACCAATCCCTCTCTTCCCTTCGGTGTCGTAAAAGGCGACTAACGGACTAAAGACTGCACATACAACGAACAGCATAGACCGGCGATAGGCTCATGAAAATAATATTTTCTCTTATTAGGTAATGAAGAGTAGAGTGTATCACTCTGGCGCAAATTATATTTTTGGCGCGGGCGACGTACTTTGAATCCCTCGCTACGTTCAGGATTCTACTTAAGAATCCCTCTCTACGCTTAGGATTCTACTTTAGAATCCCTCACTCGCTCTGGATTCAATAACGCCCTCGCAGTAAAAATATTATTTTGCTCCCATAAAATACAATCTACTATTAAAAATTCTTTGATTTATATATAGTATTACACATTAAATTACAATTTTGTCAATATAAAATTATTTTACCTACGATATCAATATTAAATAGACTAAAAATATAGTGTGACAACCCTGCAACAATGACGAATATCTAGACGTTGGCGACATTTCGCGCAACTTGAAAGGCGTTGGACCACTGTAAGTTCCTTGCCCTTCGTCATCGTGATCTTCTCTGTTAACACGGGGGTGACGCCCTTGGCGAACCACCCGACTGCCTATCCCGTCGTCGTGGTGAATAACCCCCGCTCGTGTACGGTGGTGGGATGACCAACGCGCTACACCATAATGTCCACTTTCAGCATTGCGCTGCTGAGCCATACGCGACCGATTGAAGTACAACAGTGGATGGTGCCTCCTACTACCGCACCCGCCACAAAGTGGAACACTCCGCTAATTTTGATAGCTATGACACAACAATAATAGCACGAACGTATGCGTTCCGTATATATTCTTTATGCCCGATTGGAGAAAAGGACCTACAACGAGGACATTTCGCTCACGCCGAGTGAGTAGTATCCCCGCAGCATGAGCATGTTTGGCTGACTACCGCAGCCATGTACTGACCTCCCCTCTGGGTCGTGGAACTGATTATATACCGTCCGTCTGTGTGAACTCCCGATGAGTCTGTCTTAGTACACTGTAACAGCCGACATTCCAATTCCAAAAAAATAACTAAATCCGCGAAGGTACACCTACCTTTGCGGATTTAGTTATTGACATCCGACTCTCCTACACTTTTTTGTTCAAACCGCGTCTTAATAGTAATGGGCAATTTGGCAAGCACTACATGTAAGAGCAAGAAAGACCAGAATTCAGAATTGGAAACCCGAGCCGTTCCAATGAATTATTCGCCATTATTAAAGGGTTATGAAATTGTGACCGTAAACTGTTGAGCCGTTGTGAAATGAAAGGTAACTTCATTATTTGTTCAACATGAACATCAGCTAAAAGTCGAGTATTGTTGTATCTTTTCCTAAGAAGGTCTCTAGCTGTACGATGTCGTACGGTACCCTTCATCCGAAATCCGAATATGTTGTACCGAACCACGGGCGTCCACCGATAAGCATGACATAAGATAAGCAAATTTTTGTGACGGCGATAAGTCTCTCCGAGAATCCACTAATCTATCGAATAGGTTGTTGAAACCAACCCATTCGTCTATTTCTCCCGTCAATGAAGGCAACCGAGAGATCAAACCATGTGACTCAACCCTATTTGACTCCTTATGTTCCGAAGGGGAGTCTTATTTGCTATCGCAATCTAATTTAATTATCATTAACCTATCAAATGCTTCTAAAGCTCAGATGTACTCACTGCGAGCCGCCTTGACGATATCATTGTCAGCCGTAATGTTGGTATCAGCCAGTTCTAATGTTCTTTGGTAAGCGCGTTCCAAAGAATGAAACTCCGTATTAACAGTCATAATCCGTATATTTGACCTATTTGCATGGTCTGGCCGATCAATTAAATCCGCACTATCAATAAGCCATTGCAACTTGACTTTAAATAGTGACCAAGATTTTTCTAAAGCCATCTTATAGTTTTTCTTCGGGGGTAGCTGCTAAAATCAACATCAACTTAAAAAGCTCTGTGAAAGTTTATTATTTATTAATTGTAATATTTGTCTTGGGAACTCAACCATTAATGATAGATAATAATTATCACACAATACCTGCCGGTGAGTGTTTTTTTTTAAGTCAAAAGCATAACAACAACACTTATTTTTAAATCACTCATACACTGCAGTGCACTACGAAGAACCAACGATGGAGGCTATTCAGGACTCATTGGCTCAACTCCAAGACATCTTCATTCAGTGAACTCCTACCAGGGTGAGCTTCATAATGCGGCTCCTTCATCAAGCATCTCTAACTTAACGGCTGACTTCGCCGCACTCAGGACGTCCATTATGTCTGCTCTTCGCACCCTCCAAGACCAAATGAGTCTTCTTGCCCATCAGCTGGACGGCATAGAAATGCACAGTCGGCGAAAAATGCTAACTCCGCTCGGACTGAGTTTAGAGGTATAGTTGTCGTAATAAATCTTGTTGGTTACATTACCTTAAAATAAAATAAAATTGTTTGGTCGATGTAACAGCGAACACACAAATCCGGCTTTGCCCTTTACTTGCAATTAAAATTTTTGTTCGTAGCTTCCCGTAGGTATTTCCTTAATTTGTTGATAAACAATATTATTTTAAAGTAATACTGTTTAATATTATTTTAATTATTTATTTTATCTGCCTGTATATTTATTAATGAATCAATAAAATTCGGTGACTGTCAGCGTAATTAAAACTTCTGTATACCTGTGTTGTAGACAGCCGGAAGTATCCTGTAGAACGGTGTATGCTCGGCGCCTCTGCTGGGATGCTTCAGGTTGTTGCAGGTGCCATCCACTCGCCGCCCTTCCTTGGGGTCGCAGGGCAGCACATCACTGACGCACCAACTAGGAACATAATTATTTTACAAATTGAAAAATATTGAAAAAATCGGATCGGATTTTTATGACGTATGTAGTTGTTGACATTAAATGGGCGTCAGTAGTAGGGTTTTGAGAGTTCTGGCGCACTCAAAACTGGTCTGGTTCTGACCCCCGCTGGGCTAGTTCAAGTCGTTTCCAAACAAAAAAAAAAAAAAAAAGGAAAACCCCCCCCATTTGAATCGATTGCGCTGGGTCCCAGAGCGATATCTTTAACCGTTTCCGAGATACAATTTTCGAGCGGCAGCTCTCAGTTGATTTACTAATGAATCGTTAATGACTCCTCGGTCCTAATCACCATTCCCGATGCACATCATTATCTAATGACGTACCGACGCCACTGTACTCTTGTTCAGTTGATTTACTAATAAACCACTGTTAATGACACCTCGGTCTAATCACCTTAACAACTATGCGATTGTATTTTATTGATTCTTCAGGAAAGCGCTTTGTCTTCATCTCACCTGATGTTAGGAGATGAAAAGTAAGATCAAAGTGAAGGCATAACTTCACCTGGAATCCTCACTACTAAGGCACTGACTTAGATAAAATGGTGGTACGAAGCTTGCCAAACGGATATCGAACCCGTGACCCGGAGTCTGACACCGGGGTAGTCCTAACCACTTCACCACAGAGGTGGTTAGTGAGCTAATTGTAATCATTCAAGTCCTACCACCAACCATACTGAATACACACATGTGCAACCTCTGCTGGGAATCGAACCCGTGACCGTGAGTCTGAGACCGGGGTAGTCCTAACCACTTAACCACAGCGGTGGTTAGTGTGTTAATTGTAATAATGGACATTCGGTATGCATGAAATCTTCCCTTCATGGACCATCTCTCGTGAAATATTTTTGCTATAATAATACACCCATACTTACTAACTTTCTGATAAGAGTATATCTTAATAACTTTGTTCATTATAATTAGATAAACTCTATTTACTTATACTTTGAAACTAGTTTATCTGCTCGTTTAAATTAAATTAGCTACCGAACTTGTTTATTCGTGATAGAGAAACACACATTGTTCATTAAAATTAGACTTTGAAAGTAAAATTTTCCTAAACTAAAGTTAAAATAATCATTACATTAACTATCTTGTCTTGTTAAACAACATCGAATTAGATATCTTAAGTAGAGTAAGTTCAAATAGTCATTACTTACTAAAATTGATATATAACACACTGAGTTGTCTATTTTCGATACTCGTGCATAGGAAACTACTACAAGTGCTCCGTTCTGTATTCAACACCAGTACCATGAATGTAAGTAAAACGTTTTTATTTTTTATTTTCTGAGTGAATGTTCTGATTTGTTCTGACTTCTGTCTAACGTATATGATGTGCATAAAACTGATGTGATTCGCTTTCATTTTTTAATTACTGAGTGAATGTTCTGATTTTTTATGACTTCTGAGTAACGTATAAAATTGTACTGGTTGTTACAGATTGCTCGTTCTACATTCAATGAAGACGATAACGATGTGGTGTTCCAAGAAAACACATATAAACATTATTATTACCCACAGTCGGACGACGATGAACTTCCATCGTTGCAGAAGAAAGAATCAATCGACGAATTCTTTGAACCACCAAAGAAGAAGCCGAGGACAATGAGATCTTCAACAGTTGGACGTTGTTCCGGGAGAGATTCGACATCTTACGTGTCAACCAACACCGACGACGGAGCAAGTGCAACACATCTCATTAAGATTGAGGTGTATGATTTGAAGAAGATTGAAAACATTGATCAATCGGACCATTGGAAGCATGCAGATGTTCGTGTGAAATATTACACAAAGTCTATCAATGACGATCATCATAAGAAAACTCGTCAGCTTATTTACAACATAACAAAGGGAATATCCAATTCTCCGAATTGTCGGAAATACTCTTACAGCAACAAAGATAAAAAGTAATACGCCTAAATCCATAGTACTTATTTGTGATTTTGTAGAACGAAGCACTTTCTTATGTCATACAATAAATAAATCAGATATTGGTTTGTGAGTATAAAATAAATATATTGTTAAATCATTTACTTGTTTTTATTTATTTCAAAGGTTTTAATGAAAATACCAAGTTAAATTTCAACATATTTAATAATAATTTCTCAAAAAAAAAAATAGGTTACAGTTACATGTTATTGAATCAATAAAAAAGACTTAAATACATGTTTTATTAACACATCATTATTATGTATCTTTATTAAACATTTCAACAAAGTCACTAAGAGGCATACCTCTAAGCTTAAGATACAAATACACAAGACGTTATTCACCATAAAGAATAAGAAATATCGAATACAATATAACTTAAATTATATAAAAAAGTTTTTTAAAATTTTATTATCGTAATTTATAATGACCCCATGCTAATGTGTCAGTGGAATTTGGTACAATATATCTCTTGGTATCATTGTAAGACAAACAAATTTTATTTATCTTTTGAGTAAAAATGACATGTTTAATGGATCTAAAACGATACATTTCAGCAAGTTCTACATTTTTTTTAAACAAACAAGTTTTATAATTATGTAATTTCAATTGTCTAGTTACACATTTGTTTACACCTTTTGCTTTAGTTATTGTTTTATTCTCTACTTGCATAGCATACATTTTTGAGCGTAAACCGACAAATTCAGAAAAAACATGGCCATTGTGTTCATCTTTAAAATAACCTAATTTTTTCTTATTTAATAAAGGAAAACCATAAATATTGTTTCGTGCGTAATCCGATGTGTCAAAATAATTACATATATCGGGTAGAATTTCTTTATAAAAATCTGCACAAAAAATTTGGTAAACTAAGCTGTCAGTGTCCGTATACAACAATTTTAAATTTTCAAATTTACACTTCATGTATTTGTAATGGAAATCATACATTAAAGTTTTTGATAAATCTAATATACTAAAACCTAAAAATATGGGTTTATTGTAAAAAAGTTTAGTCTTTTGTAATTGGACTGCTACTAAACTCTCAGAGAAAACTGACAAACTATGAAATTCAGGTTTGGCAATCAGATCTGACGCACCTTTTCTTTTACCCCGATTTTCCCAGTGAGTCAATAGTTTAACGTTTACTCTTTTTTCAATATTTTCCATGGTCTTTCCAAAAATTGAATTATTCATTAACTTATAAAAATCTTTTTCAAAATCAGATTTTGCTAACGTACGCAATTGCGTGTTTAAATCTATATATTTTTTTAACCAGGCACTTTGTTTAAATTTCAGAACTCTATGAACTTTCGTAAGTTTTAAACCCAACTCTAAGCTTTGTAAGAGATTTCTATAATGTAAAATATATTTTTCCTTATTATTTAAATTTGGGACCAGCTTTCGTTCCTTAGAACCACCAATACAAATATTTTCAGGACATAATGGTAAATCGGAATGATGATCATGAAGGCTATCAGGATATTCCAAATCTACTTCTAAAATGTAACCAAACTCTGAAGTGATAGGAACATTAAAATTAACATCAACACTCGCCCATTCAAATTGAGAAATAGGTAAATACTGAGACATAGCCCACCCATACAAATTATTAGCATCCAAATATGTTAGAAAAGAAATAGGATCATCTGCTTTATAATTATCCATATAAGGATTATTGGCTTTAGCGTAACGATTACTACATTGAGACACACCACCTCTGATACCAGCTTTTATAAAGGCTATTTTATCAAAATCTGTCAATAACTCGATTTCGACTTCGGTAAACTTTAACATAGCGTCCCAGCTTAAACCAGGAGCAGTGTAATAATGAGCAGGATCTAAATCATAGGTTTTTAAACAAACATTTCTAAAGTTTTCGAATATATCACTTAAAAGCAAAACATCTGTTTTTAAATAAAGATTAGAATAATCAGACATACTACAACATTTAAAATGAGATCACACTCTTTGAGCGTGAACGTAGTCTTCGTTAGAAATCGTTGACCCAGTAAGTGAATTAAAAAAGTCATAAATATTTGGTAATGACGGTGATTTTAATGACCTGAAAGAACTCATATACTCATATGGATATACACCTTTTCTTTTCAGCAATTCAAAGTCGTTTACATTCGGACATTCATTTTTTAGTTCTATAAACTGATTATTATTAAGATTAGAAGCTAATGAATTTAAACTACTTGATAAAAATTTAAAAGAATCAATAAACCTTAAACTTACACGCTGACCGTTTACGTGAAGAATTTTAGAAAATGAAATATATTTTTCTTTATTTTGGGGGATTATTTGTACTTCACCATCAGCAAAATTTAATGCGTGTACAATAAAGTGAGCATCGTAATTACTTAGATTATGTAATACTACTGGTACAAAGTCTATTTTATGAAACTTTTTACTACATATTTCATGTGAAACACCTATAAACGCTCCCGTCTGCCAGTTGTAGTCAATAAATTGCTCATATAAATCTTTTTTACAAATGTAACATACTTTGGTTTCTTCTATATATTTTTTATTTTCATTCATAAGAGGGAGAGGAGCAGTTTGAAAACTATATTTACTACATATAATTTTTAAATCTTCTTGGAGCTTATTCATAAATACATGAGCACAGTTTTCTCCGCTATAACTAACATATTTAGAGAGATTACTATCATATGAACACTTAATATAATAACCGAAACTGTACACGTCATGTCTCTGAACATTAATGGTTGATGATTTGTTAGGATCACCAGAACAAGAGGCAATAGGTTTTAAAAACGATTCGAAGTCAGCGTAAATAATAAAAGGAACCCTCTTTTTCTTTTCAAATTTATCAAAATATAACCTATCATTAGAAACATTTTCATTGAACCAGTTTTTTCTAAACATACTTGGACTTGGTAATATTGTACTAATATGAGCACAATCATATTTTTGGTGGTTATCTACCGCATTGCTTGTAGGAAAATAAAGCAGACAACCATCACAAATGTGAACCGCGCCATTTCGTTTAGTGATCTGCTTACTCACTAATCGTGATAAGTTTTTAATATAGCAATAATGTCCGTTACTACCACTGGTGACGTATAGTAAATTTATATGTGTTGATTTGCGAGACTTTGTGAAGTACAGGGGACCAATAACATGATGAGTTTTAGTCTCAGAGTTATATTCTAAACCAAAAACGTTAATGCTTATATTGTTTAAGCGCTCAACTCTGTAAATATCAGTTAATTTTACTGGAAACGAAATCCCATTAAAATTTAACTTGTTTTCCAATTTCCAATACTCGTTTACACGATCGGGGTTTTTTGTTACAGGATACAAAGCTGAGAGTAAAGCCCATTTACAACACTGCACATCTGCGTTTTTAACATTGATGACTGCTTTTTTAGTCCTAATGTCATAAGGTAATTCAATAAAAGATGATCCCCGCAGTGGATTGAATTTATTAATATTCATATCTAAACTAATTAGGTCCGTAAGACTCCATCCACTATCTTTTTTCTCAAACTCACTGACTTTATTAGCTAATACTTCTTTTATTGAATTAAAAAGTATATTGATGTCTTCGGATTCATTGAGAATATAGTTCTGAGTTTGGAAGTCAAAAACGTTTTGTACATTTTTATTTTGGTGCACGAAGTTGGCACACAGTATAAAGTTTACTTTAAACGTTTTTAATTGTACTATATCATCAAGAATCAAAGTCCTTAAATCATCAATTATTGAATTAAAAAATGTATCAACCGTTTCCAAATCTTTTGAGTCCGCTAAAGAAGTTATTCTGTATGTATGAACTCTTTTGCCAAAAGCAGTTTCAATTAACCTTACATTTGGTAAATTATCATGGGAACGAAACACATTATTTTTGTGATTCTTACTTTTATAGTGATTGGATAAATACCTTTTTTTAACGGAAATATTGCAAACTGAACACATCATCATCTCGCTATTATCTGCAGTCGAATCATCTTCAGCTCCTCTAGATGTTGATGGTTCATTAATACGTCGTCTTTTCTCATTGTTTTGAATGCTATTCTCAGTTTGCCGTTTTAATCCTCTCCCAATTTGTATGTTAACACTGTAAACATAAATAAAAATATTAGAACTAACAAAAAATCAACAACATAATTTTTTTTTAAAATATTAAAAATAATACTTACGTCTTTTCAATTTCTTCACTGAGTTTCACTAATGATTCATCGAAATATGAGTCAAAAATATTTCGTTCTTTACTTTCAGTAGTTTCTACTATATCACAGATTTCATTTAACTCTTCATCATATTCAGTGCAGTTCAAATCAGTTTTATCGACTGAAGATAAAAAAAAAAGCACTGACATATTTCGTTCCAGCCATTTATTATTAACTCTCAAGCAATTAGACGAGTAGAAGTTTATGACTCAGAGCATTGATTACTAACTAGTAACTTTTAATATTTGATCGATCTTCTATTTATGTTGAATTTGACATGACAGACCATAGGCACCACTGCTCGTCGTTTTTATACTAGGTAGATCATTATGTGTTTCTCAATCACGAATAAACAAGTTCGGTAGCTAACGAGCAGATAAACAAAGTTATTAAGATACACTCTTATCAGAAAGTTAGTAAGTATGAGTGTATTATAATAGCAAAAAATATATCACGAGAGATGGTCCATGAAACGAGGATTTCACACTCAAATTATCGTTATTTTGAACAATTGAAAGTTGAATTTGACATGAGATACCACAAGCACCACTGCTCGCCAGCTTAGGCTGGTCGCCGAAGGCCAGCCGAAGCTGTGAGGCGAGCAGTGGTGCCTATGGTTTGTCATGTCAAATTCAACTTTTCAATTGTTCGAAGAATACAAAATTTGAGTGTGAAATCCTCGTTTCATGGACCATCTCTCGTGATATATTTTTGCTATTATAATACACTCATACTTACTAACTTTCTGATAAGAGTGTATCTTAATAACTTTGTTTATCTGCTCGTTAGCTACCGAACTTGTTTATTCGTGATTGAGAAACACATAATGATCTACCTAGTATAAAAACGACGAGCAGTGGTGCCTATGGTCTGTCATGTCAAATTCAACATAAATAGAAGATCGATCAAATATTAAAAGTTACTAGTTAGTAATCAATGCTCTGAGTCATAAACTTCTACTCGTCTAATTGCTTGAGAGTTAATAATAAATGGCTGGAACGAAATATGTCAGTGCTTTTTTTTTTTATCTTCAGTCGATAAAACTGATTTGAACTGCACTGAATATGATGAAGAGTTAAATGAAATCTGTGATATAGTAGAAACTACTGAAAGTAAAGAACGAAATATTTTTGACTCATATTTCGATGAATCATTAGTGAAACTCAGTGAAGAAATTGAAAAGACGTAAGTATTATTTTTAATATTTTAAAAAAAAATTATGTTGTTGATTTTTTGTTAGTTCTAATATTTTTATTTATGTTTACAGTGTTAACATACAAATTGGGAGAGGATTAAAACGGCAAACTGAGAATAGCATTCAAAACAATGAGAAAAGACGACGTATTAATGAACCATCAACATCTAGAGGAGCTGAAGATGATTCGACTGCAGATAATAGCGAGATGATGATGTGTTCAGTTTGCAATATTTCCGTTAAAAAAAGGTATTTATCCAATCACTATAAAAGTAAGAATCACAAAAATAATGTGTTTCGTTCCCATGATAATTTACCAAATGTAAGGTTAATTGAAACTGCTTTTGGCAAAAGAGTTCATACATACAGAATAACTTCTTTAGCGGACTCAAAAGATTTGGAAACGGTTGATACATTTTTTAATTCAATAATTGATGATTTAAGGACTTTGATTCTTGATGATATAGTACAATTAAAAACGTTTAAAGTAAACTTTATACTGTGTGCCAACTTCGTGCACCAAAATAAAAATGTACAAAATGTTTTTGACTTCCAAACTCAGAACTATATTCTCAATGAATCCGAAGACATCAATATACTTTTTAATTCAATAAAAGAAGTATTAGCTAATAAAGTCAGTGAGTTTGAGAAAAAAGATAGTGGATGGAGTCTTACGGACCTAATTAGTTTAGATATGAATATTAATAAATTCAATCCACTGCGGGGATCATCTTTTATTGAATTACCTTATGACATTAGGACTAAAAAAGCAGTCATCAATGTTAAAAACGCAGATGTGCAGTGTTGTAAATGGGCTTTACTCTCAGCTTTGTATCCTGTAACAAAAAACCCCGATCGTGTAAACGAGTATTGGAAATTGGAAAACAAGTTAAATTTTAATGGGATTTCGTTTCCAGTAAAATTAACTGATATTTACAGAGTTGAGCGCTTAAACAATATAAGCATTAACGTTTTTGGTTTAGAATATAACTCTGAGACTAAAACTCATCATGTTATTGGTCCCCTGTACTTCACAAAGTCTCGCAAATCAACACATATAAATTTACTATACGTCACCAGTGGTAGTAACGGACATTATTGCTATATTAAAAATTTATCACGATTAGTGAGTAAGCAGATCACTAAACGAAATGGCGCGGTTCACATTTGTGATGGTTGTCTGCTTTATTTTCCTACAAGCAATGCGGTAGATAACCACCAAAAATATGATTGTGCTCATATTAGTACAATATTACCAAGTCCAAGTATGTTTAGAAAAAACTGGTTCAATGAAAATGTTTCTAATGATAGGTTATATTTTGATAAATTTGAAAAGAAAAAGAGGGTTCCTTTTATTATTTACGCTGACTTCGAATCGTTTTTAAAACCTATTGCCTCTTGTTCTGGTGATCCTAACAAATCATCAACCATTAATGTTCAGAGACATGACGTGTACAGTTTCGGTTATTATATTAAGTGTTCATATGATAGTAATCTCTCTAAATATGTTAGTTATAGCGGAGAAAACTGTGCTCATGTATTTATGAATAAGCTCCAAGAAGATTTAAAAATTATATGTAGTAAATATAGTTTTCAAACTGCTCCTCTCCCTCTTACGAATGAAAATAAAAAATATATAGAAGAAACCAAAGTATGTTACATTTGTTAAAAAGATTTATATGAGCAATTTATTGACTACAACTGGCAGACGGGAGCGTTTATAGGTGTTTCACATGAAATATGTAGTAAAAAGTTTCATAAAATAGACTTTGTACCAGTAGTATTACATAATCTAAGTAATTACGATGCTCACTTTATTGTACACGCATTAAATTTTGCTGATGGTGAAGTACAAATAATCCCCCAAAATAAAGAAAAATATATTTCATTTTCTAAAATTCTTCACGTAAACGGTCAGCGTGTAAGTTTAAGGTTTATTGATTCTTTTAAATTTTTATCAAGTAGTTTAAATTCATTAGCTTCTAATCTTAATAATAATCAGTTTATAGAACTAAAAAATGAATTTCCGAATGTAAACGACTTTGAATTGCTGAAAAGAAAAGGTGTATATCCATATGAGTATATGAGTTCTTTCAGGTCATTAAAATCACCGTCATTACCAAATATTTATGACTTTTTTAATTCATTTACTGGGTCAACGATTTCTAACGAAGACTACGTTCACGCTCAAAGAGTGTGGTCTCATTTTAAATGTTGTAGTATGTCTGATTATTCTAATCTTTATTTAAAAACAGATGTTTTGCTTTTAAGTGATATATTCGAAAACTTTAGAAATGTTTGTTTAAAAACCTATGATTTAGATCCTGCTCATTATTACACTGCTCCTGGTTTAAGCTGGGACGCTATGTTAAAGTTTACCGAAGTCGAAATCGAGTTATTGACAGATTTTGATAAAATAGCCTTTATAAAAGCTGGTATCAGAGGTGGTGTGTCTCAATGTAGTAATCGTTACGCTAAAGCCAATAATCCTTATATGGATAATTATAAAGCAGATGATCCTATTTCTTTTCTAACATATTTGGATGCTAATAATTTGTATGGGTGGGCTATGTCTCAGTATTTACCTATTTCTCAATTTGAATGGGCGAGTGTTGATGTTAATTTTAATGTTCCTATCACTTCAGAGTTTGGTTACATTTTAGAAGTAGATTTGGAATATCCTGATAGCCTTCATGATCATCATTCCGATTTACCATTATGTCCTGAAAATATTTGTATTGGTGGTTCTAAGGAACGAAAGCTGGTCCCAAATTTAAATAATAAGGAAAAATATATTTTACATTATAGAAATCTCTTACAAAGCTTAGAGTTGGGTTTAAAACTTACGAAAGTTCATAGAGTTCTGAAATTTAAACAAAGTGCCTGGTTAAAAAAATATATAGATTTAAACACGCAATTGCGTACGTTAGCAAAATCTGATTTTGAAAAAGATTTTTATAAGTTAATGAATAATTCAATTTTTGGAAAGACCATGGAAAATATTGAAAAAAGAGTAAACGTTAAACTATTGACTCACTGGGAAAATCGGGGTAAACGAAAAGGTGCGTCAGATCTGATTGCCAAACCTGAATTTCATAGTTTGTCAGTTTTCTCTGAGAGTTTAGTAGCAGTCCAATTACAAAAGACTAAACTTTTTTACAATAAACCCATATTTTTAGGTTTTAGTATATTAGATTTATCAAAAACTTTAATGTATGATTTCCATTACAAATACATGAAGTGTAAATTTGAAAATTTAAAATTGTTGTATACGGACACTGACAGCTTAGTTTACCAAATTTTTTGTGCAGATTTTTATAAAGAAATTCTACCCGATATATGTAATTATTTTGACACATCGGATTACGCACGAAACAATATTTATGGTTTTCCTTTATTAAATAAGAAAAAATTAGGTTATTTTAAAGATGAACACAATGGCCATGTTTTTTCTGAATTTGTCGGTTTACGCTCAAAAATGTATGCTATGCAAGTAGAGAATAAAACAATAACTAAAGCAAAAGGTGTAAACAAATGTGTAACTAGACAATTGAAATTACATAATTATAAAACTTGTTTGTTTAAAAAAAATGTAGAACTTGCTGAAATGTATCGTTTTAGATCCATTAAACATGCCATTTTTACTCAAAAGATAAATAAAATTTGTTTGTCTTACAATGATACCAAGAGATATATTGTACCAAATTCCACTGACACATTAGCATGGGGTCATTATAAATTACGATAATAAAATTTTAAAAAACTTTTTTATATAATTTAAGTTATATTGTATTCGATATTTCTTATTCTTTATGGTGAATAACGTCTTGTGTATTTGTATCTTAAGCTTAGAGGTATGCCTCTTAGTGACTTTGTTGAAATGTTTAATAAAGATACATAATAATGATGTGTTAATAAAACATGTATTTAAGTCTTTTTTATTGATTCAATAACATGTAACTGTAACCTATTTTTTTTTTTGAGAAATTATTATTAAATATGTTGAAATTTAACTTGGTATTTTCATTAAAACCTTTGAAATAAATAAAAACAAGTAAATGATTTAACAATATATTTATTTTATACTCACAAACCAATATCTGATTTATTTATTGTATGACATAAGAAAGTGCTTCGTTCTACAAAATCACAAATAAGTACTATGGATTTAGGCGTATTACTTTTTATCTTTGTTGCTGTAAGAGTATTTCCGACAATTCGGAGAATTGGATATTCCCTTTGTTATGTTGTAAATAAGCTGACGAGTTTTCTTATGATGATCGTCATTGATAGACTTTGTGTAATATTTCACACGAACATCTGCATGCTTCCAATGGTCCGATTGATCAATGTTTTCAATCTTCTTCAAATCATACACCTCAATCTTAATGAGATGTGTTGCACTTGCTCCGTCGTCGGTGTTGGTTGACACGTAAGATGTCGAATCTCTCCCGGAACAACGTCCAACTGTTGAAGATCTCATTGTCCTCGGCTTCTTCTTTGGTGGTTCAAAGAATTCGTCGATTGATTCTTTCTTCTGCAACGATGGAAGTTCATCGTCGTCCGACTGTGGGTAATAATAATGTTTATATGTGTTTTCTTGGAACACCACATCGTTATCGTCTTCATTGAATGTAGAACGAGCAATCTGTAACAACCAGTACAATTTTATACGTTACTCAGAAGTCATAAAAAATCAGAACATTCTTTCAGTAATTAAAAAATGAAAGCGAATCACATCAGTTTTATGCACATCATATACGTTAGACAGAAGTCAGAACAAATCAGAACATTCACTCAGAAAATAAAAAATAAAAACGTTTAACTTACATTCATGGTACTGGTGTTGAATACAGAACGGAGCACTTGTAGTAGTTTCCTATGCACGAGTATCGAAAATAGACAACTCAGTGTGTTATATATCAATTTTAGTAAGTAATGACTATTTGAACTTACTCTACTTAAGATATCTAATTCGATGTTGTTTAACAAGACAAGATAGTTAATGTAATGATTATTTTAACGTTAGTTTAGGAAAATTTTACTTTCAAAGTCTAATTTTAATGAACAATGTGTGTTTCTCTATCACGAATAAACAAGTTCGGTAGCTAATTTAATTTAAACGAGCAGATAAACTAGTTTCAAAGTATAAGTAAATAGAGTTTATCTAATTATAATGAACAAAGTTATTAAGATATACTCTTATCAGAAAGTTAGTAAGTATGGGTGTATTATTATAGCAAAAATATTTCACGAGAGATGGTCCATGAAGGGAAGATTTCATGCATACCGAATGTCCATTATTACAATTAACACACTAACCACCGCTGTGGTTAAGTGGTTAGGACTACCCCGGTCTCAGACTCACGGTCACGGGTTCGATTCCCAGCAGAGGTTGCACATGTGTGTATTCAGTATGGTTGGTGGTAGGACTTGAATGATTACAATTAGCTCACTAACCACCTCTGTGGTGAAGTGGTTAGGACTACCCCGGTGTCAGACTCCGGGTCACGGGTTCGATATCCGTTTGGCAAGCTTCGTACCACCATTTTATCTAAGTCAGTGCCTTAGTAGTGAGGATTCCAGGTGAAGTTATGCCTTCACTTTGATCTTACTTTTCATCTCCTAACATCAGGTGAGATGAAGACAAAGCGCTTTCCTGAAGAATCAATAAAATACAATCGCATAGTTGTTAAGGTGATTAGACCGAGGTGTCATTAACAGTGGTTTATTAGTAAATCAACTGAACAAGAGTACAGTGGCGTCGGTACGTCATTAGATAATGATGTGCATCGGGAATGGTGATTAGGACCGAGGAGTCATTAACGATTCATTAGTAAATCAACTGAGAGCTGCCGCTCGAAAATTGTATCTCGGAAACGGTTAAAGATATCGCTCTGGGACCCAGCGCAATCGATTCAAATGGGGGGGGGGGTTTTCCTTTTTTTTTTTTTTTTTTTTTTTTTCTTTTTTTTTAGTTTTGGAAACGACTTGAACTAGCCCAGCGGGGGTCAGAACCAGACCAGTTTTGAGTGCGCCAGAACTCTCAAAACCCTACTACTGGCGTCTTTGGCTTGTTATGTAAAAACACGCTTTTATAAATGAACGTAAATCAAAAAATAAATTATAGTTCGTTCAAGTTGTCTCTATTTCTGGGCTGAAGTATAAACTATGTACTTTTAATTAAAATATTTGATTGTAAAAGCGTGGGGCGCTGGAACAGGAAAGACTTTCTTGCTAACAAATACTAATACTAACAAATACTAAAATTAACAACTTAATGGAAGCTGCATGAGGTCGCACAAGAGCATAACGTTTATGCCGCCAAAGGGAACCAAAGATATCTCGTCCACGAACAAGAACTCTACATTTTGCCACTGTTGACGCATCACCCTTATGTAGGTACTTAATTTCCTGAAAGAAGAGGCGTTAAAAATGTCGGTGAATGTCGTCTCTCCTCGCTGCTGGCGCATGTTTTGTCTGAGTTCGACAAACTGTTACTTTGAACAGACTGTTTAATGTAGAGTCAACTACTGGTCGTGCTGCAACTAAAGTTAGAGCGCCAATCTGTGTAACCTGCTTCCCGTAACATCGCTTAACTTGATTTCTCAGCAAGTTATACAAAAAGTCTTGCCTGTTCCAGCGCCCCACGCTTTTACAATCAAATATTATAATTAAAAGCACATAGTTTACACTTCAGCCCAGAAATAGAGACCACTTGAACAATCCATAATTTATTTTTTGTTTTTACGTGTACTTATAAAAGCGTGTTTTCTAGTGTTTTTTTAAACTATTAATTTATTTTATTCTTTTTGGTCTTTGGTAACGAAGTGTTCAAAGTCCATTACGTGGCCTTTCTCACAAGTGTAAACACGACTATGATACGATATTCTATCATGGAATTTTATTTTATTTCATTCTATCTTCCGGCTTCATCATCAGACCTTGAAACCTAATCGTGGTCAAAGTTCATTACAAGACTTTTCTAAGAAATCCAAAACAGCTATGATAGGATTTTCCATCATGAAGTTCCAGTTCATATCTTCCGTCTCCATCATCAGATCAGGTCGACAGTACCATATTGTTGTATTGTCATCAGAACTACTTACAGCTGCCAATTTTCATTACGCTACGACCCTTGGAAGATGGTTAAATTAGTTACCATAGATTCCATTACATAGTTCGTTACATTCAGGTCGACCTAAAAGCGTGTTATAAAAGTAAATAGTACTGATTAATTTCGGCGGGCTGGATAGGTTCACGGTATCTTAACTGGAAGAGCACCTGACACGGATTGTCAGAAATGTGCGGGTTCGAATCGTGCTCGTGGAAAATTTTTTCGACGTTTTTCAGTTTGTAACTCATTTGTTTGCAACATAATAGTTCTAAGAAAACACGATATAATAAAAAAAAATACGGTTATTTTATATTGCCCGACTGGGAAATAACCCCGGGCTCAGAGTAGGCGACACCAAAAACCACACAACCACGGCGGTATCATCATCATCATCATCAGCCTATTAGCGTCCCACTACTGGGCACAGGCCTCCCATTTGGACAATAGCACACATGGGGCTATTGGCCCATAACCCACCACGCTGGCCCAATGCGGGTTGGTGGGTTTTAACGACTGTCATCTTACGACAACAACCGGGACCAACGGCTTAACGTGCCTTCCGAAGCACGAAGGAGCTCGAGATATCAAAAACCACGGCGGTATAGTCAGAGCATATTATTAAAGTACCTACTCTTATAATTTTCGCGTTACATATGTTTTCAGTCTCATATTCATTAATCTACTATTGTTTTTTCAGTTGTTGTGACGCACATAATTTGCATAGTTTACTCGTAGACCTACTCGTCATGTAGCAACCAGTTTACATACTAACTACTTATATCCTGTTGCACATTATTTATTTTTTGACGTGACAACGTCTTAAATTAGGTTGCGGCTGGGAGTCACTTATGAAAAAGTGTAACGCTGGGTAACGTTACGATGAGTCACCGAACGAGAGAGAGGCCCGCCGAATGCCTTGCGTCTCTCTCCCACTCAACTATGATAAATTTGTGCATTTCTTATTTTCATTCAATTCCTTGTTCCTATTGTGCAATTTAATTATATTCATATCAATAAATATTCTACCGAGAAAAAGACGTTGTCACGTAAAATCTTCGCCCGTAAAACCGACTTTACAGGCAAACAATTTTTTCCAAATTATTTCCCATCTTATATAATATTTGATTAGTAAGTGAAATAACCGTTTCGCGTAGCGACCACCCCCTCTCTTCCCTTGGGTGCCGTAAAAGGCGACTAACGGACTAAAGACTGCACATACATCCATCAGCATAGAGCGGCGATGAGCTCACCACCGGTCACGCTGAGGCACATGTGCAGTCGCTATTTGGTGAAAAGTGGACTATGGCGGAGGACTGCTTTTGCGGTCCTCATTGCCTAGTCTCTGACTAACCCTACGGGGATAATAGTCGTGGTTATATTTATGTATATTTTTCCATTATTTATTTTATTATATAATTTATAAAATAAAAATAATACAAGAGGCTGGCGGCAGCTGTATGTAAACTCGTAGCATATTTTAAGTTGATTTGAAATGATTTACAATATAATATATATATTTTAGACCATTTTGATCCATAGTTTTATTAATAAATGTAAGTAACAATTGGGCTTAATCCTATGTTTGTGTTGTTAGCATATTAATTATATTATATACTACTTCTTCAGCCCCGTTGCAATCTCTACCCAGTATCTTTGAATGGGGCAGTCCATGTCTAGCAGCATACCGTTGCTGCTCTTAAGTACGTTAACGCTGCAGTAGAGAAGCCGCTTTTTTGCGCATAATAGTGAAAACCGTGAAACCCGTCTGTGCGAAAGTCAGCTAACATTTTTGAAGCGCTACAGCGCCACGGTAGGCTTAACAGCATTCTGAAGGCGTTGTTGTATTGTACACGCAGTATGTTGTAGGCTCGCCGCAAATACGTCACCCACAGGCCACTCGCATAAAATGACTGGCAGAACGCTCTAAACAAAGTCACTTTTACGTCTGCATTGCATCGAGCGAATCTGCGGGAAAGCATATTAGCCCTCACGTTAGTACGTAGGTCCGTCAAAAAATTTGAGGTGATTCTGTGGTTACTAATTCATTATAAAAGTAAAAGAAATCTATCTAATGGTAAACATTATTTCACAGAAAAAAATAATAAATAAATAAATAAATAAATAAATCATTCCTACAATCACACCAATTATCTAGCCCAAGAGAAGCTTCGAAGAAACTCGTTAAATGGTTACTAGACAACGGATAAACATACTTAAAATACTTAAATACATACTTATTATACATAGAAAACACCCAGACCCGAGACAATTTAGAAAAACAATAATTTCTAAATTGACCCGACCGGGGATCAAGAAAACCGGTGTACAAACCACTCGACCAAGGAGGTCGTCATTCATAATGAAATTGACAGTTCGCCAAAACGGAATTTTGCAGCGTAAGCGTTTTTAAAAATGTCGAAATACTCTTCTACTCATCGTATTTCCTAAATAAGAGCAAATCAAAACAATCGCAAACTAATTATCGTTAAGAATTAGTTATGTTTGTTCACATTCCAATAAAAAAAAATTCTGACCAAGCGCCATAAACACGGCAACGTTCTTTGTTATGGTTGTTGCTCACTATACCTAGTTCGTAGTTCCGCAAGAAAATTTGAAGTGGCTGTATGGATATTGATTTATCTGTAGCGCAACAAAAACTATGGCATAGTGTACATATACATATTTTTTACCTTTAGTAAAAAAAATTAAATTGTTGATTAAAAAATATATTTTAGTTTTTTGTCTTGTTTTTGTTATAGCTTTTCGTAATTAACTGTTAACTTATTAAAATACTGCGTTTTCTAAGCATTCGGTACGTATTTTAGATTTTGATATAGCTGTAACAATGGTTTAGTAGGTACTAAGCTTTTTTGTCAGCTCGGGTAGTCTCAGTCAACTTCGGCCAACTTTCTGACAGCTGTCAGAATGGCCGGACGTTAGACGCCATATTGTAAATACGGGGTTGGACGGTTTAGTTGTAATTATCATCCCTTAGGTCTACCGTGACAACATGGCCCAGACATTTAAACCTCGGCACCGCCTTCAATGTAACACCATTGAGATGTACGGGCGGTATCGCCGAGGCTGCTGTTTAGGTGATTAGAACACAAGATTTTGCTCATCGTAAAGTTGTATTTTAGGCTATGTATCTTCACGTAAGATTCACAGGTAGCTAGTAATTTTCTTAACCCTGCTATCGATGGACTGATTTAAACCTGATTAAAATAAAACCGTAATCTAAATTGTCGTGTTCATATTCTAACTACAACAAAGCATACAAACTACAAAATAGAGCAGGATTTGATTTAAATAAACGGAGCTTATCACGTGACAAGGAGAGCGTAGCTTCAAGCCAAATCGACGACGCGTCGTCGTTCAAAGGATTTTAACCTTAAGGCTTTCCAAGCGACGGAGTCCGCGATGCGATAGTACGTGCGTTGACATAATAACCTACATGCCCTCTCCACGCCTGATCCCGCTTCACGAAGTACAGTGTACCATGAACGGAAATGTCGAGCTGAAAGTAGTTAGTACGTAAATGCTTACAAAATAAGGTGTTAAGTAATAAATATAAAGTTAAACGACGCTCAATTCGGTTTTAAAGCGGATTGTCAAGTAAAAGCGCATACTCGCGCTCAAGCAGACGGTCAAGTATTACACGGATAGGCGGACACCAGTTCATGCGGCATTTCTCGACCTTTCTAAAGATTTTGACCTTGTTTGCTATGAACAGCTATGGACAAAACTTTTATCCGTAAAGTACCTGGAAAGATAGTTGACATGTTGAGGTTTTGGTGCAGCTCAAAGAAAACCGTGTCATGTGGGCTGACACGTTCTCTGACACGTACAGTTTGGAGTGTGGGGTAAGACAGGGGGCTTAACATCTCTGCTCCTTTTTTAACCTCTATATTAATCAGCTGCTAGATGAGCTCGATGCTAATGGCGGCTGCTCAATAGATGGATATTTTATAAATAATATTAGCTACGCAGACGACATGGTCCTGTTGAGTCCCTTGATCAGTGGGCTCCGAAAGCTGATAAGAATGTGTTAGTCATAAGCTACACTGCACGGACTCATTTATAATGTAAAAGTGGCCAAGTGCGAGTCGGACTCGCCCATGAAGGGTTCTGCAGCAGCAAGTAACATCATATAAAAGTTCTTGTAGTTCGTTGCAACTTTGATCGATGTTTTAATAGTAGTGTATTCTTTTTAATTAATAAATTTATGACGTATTAAAAAAAACTACTTAGATCTCATTCAAACTAATTTTCGGTGGAAGTTTGCATGGTAATGTACATCATATACTATTTTTAGTTTTATCATTTTCTTATTGTAGAAGTTACGGGGGGGGGGGAGGTGGAAACTATTCAGTTTAGAAAAAATGGTATTAGAAACCTCAATATCATTTTTGGAGACCTATCCATAGATACCCCACACGAATGGGTTTGATGAAAAAAATCTTTGAGTTTCAGTTCTAAGTATGGGGAACCCCCAAAATTTGTTGTTTTTTTTTTCTATTTGTGTGTGAAAATCTTAATGCGGTTCACAGAATACATCTACTTACTAATTTTCAACAGTATAGTTCTTATAGTTTCGGAAAAAAGTGGCCGTGACATACGTACGGCCAGACAGACAGACATGACGAATCCGTAAGGGTTCCGTTTTTTGCCATTTGGCTACGGAACCCTAAAAAAGAGCGAGTTGCTGGTTTTTAAGGCTAAAGGAATATCATTAGATTATGTCCCTCCTGTAAACTTAAACGCAACTCCCATTAAAATGGTGGATGAATTTAAGTATTTAGGACACCTTGTCACGGAGGACTTATCTGATGATAAGAATTTAGAGCGAGAGCAGAGAGCGGTGGCGGCGGTTCGCTGCAATATGCTGGCCCGCATGGTGTACGAAATAAGTGAAGATCACTCTTTTCAAGGCTTACTGCCAAAGCTTCTACACATGCAGCCTGTGGGTTATATACGCAGCGAGCCTACAACGATCTACGCATACTCGTACAATGCAATAGTCATCAATAATGCCTTCAGAGTTCTGATGGGGCGCCCACGATACTGTAGCGCGTCACAAATGTTTGCTGAGGCTCAAGTTGATGATTTTTACGCCATCATGAGAAAGAAAACATAATCCTTGATGTAATAGATGCGTGGGAGCTCCAACGGTATTCTGAGGGCATTAACCTGTAAAATAGATAATCCATTTGTTAAGCATTGGGTGCACATTCACATGTGCACCCAATTTATTTTGATAAGTATATTTTATAAATTGGTAAATTTTAACTTTTAAAGAACAATGTCAGGTTTCGGCTTCCACAACTTTTAAAAATAAAACTGCACGGACATAAAGTTTTTACCTACAACATTATACATACAATATTAAAATCTATTATGTTTTATTTATTTCCGCTTATGAACTTTTCAAAAAAATTAAGCAGTTATAAATAACTTAACTGATCGGAATCAACAAAAATAAATGGAGTTGACACCTGTGTTGCCAATGCAATAATGTGTATTGATATATCGATTAAATAATTAATCGCATACGTGATAACTTATGTTATTTTCCTTATTTTTTACTCAAATATTAAGTTTGCCGTTTTAATGAGCAGTACATTTTATAATATTTTTATTTCTTAAGTATAAACGAAGAATTAGAAATATTCGATTTTTTGATTTGTGATCGATAACTTAATCACATGGTAACGTAACGGCAACCCTGTACGGTCTAAAGCCCTAATAGATTTATGAGATATGTCATCTGCTGACTGACACTGACATGCATGACATAGGTACATAAAATGTTGTAGTATGTTTTTGCGTACGTTTCCTTAGATTAAAACAAAAAGGGAAGATACGGCATTAGCGTCTCGTGAGTGAGCCGCCAAAATTAGGCCTAAAGGCACAATTTCACTTCAGTCACAATTTGCCGAGCGAACAGGCTACATCGCACTATCGCGGATATTCTACTGTGTGAAAAAGAGAAAAACGCTACTCCGCAGTGGCGTCGGAATCGGTCGTACTCGTACGTACTCGTCTGTTGCGAAGCGACCGAGACGCCAACGCGCTACTAGCTGACTCCCTCGCGCTGACGTTGAAACTTACCGCTTTGTCTCGCTCGCTCGATTTACACTTTATAGGTGTGCGTGTGTAAGTGTTTGCTTAAGTAGTTGAGTAGGACTATATTTTAAATGACTACAAGTAGGAGCATGCCGTATCTTCCCTTTTTGTTTTAATCTAAGTACGTTTCCAATTCTTGTAATTCCTGTGTTCTGAGTTCTATAGCATCTTTTTGTGTCCATTCCACACATCTTTTAACAATTTCCGATCAACAACGTTGTATCAATTGTGGTATAAATGTGTTCCAGATGAAACGGCATGAAGTTGAATCTGACGATGTCCGTTTATTGAGACGGCAATGGACTTCGCTTTCCGAGGTAAAATACGATCCTTATTGACAGAATATTTATTTATATATTTATTAATATAATATATTTAGTACATAATAGCGAAGGTACATGTAAGTTTTTTCCATTTGTATAACATCAAAACTCTATTTTAAAATGTCTAAATAACTTTTTTGTTAGAAGTTCTATATAAAATTGGGTTTTACAAAAAAGCTTTTGGTATTAAACTATCCAAAATAAAATATGTTTCCTCATTGTCTATGACAAATTAATATTGAGCCAAAGTTACTATGGACACTTGACATTGTCCTTTAATGTTGATATGAATTTGAATTTGGTATTTTTAAATTTTATTATCATTTGTATATTATTTCCAATTTCATATTTTTATTTGATTTTAGAATTTATTTTTTGTGATTAACTGTAAAACTGTATTGTAATTTTAATATTTTTTTTGCATCTGTGACATATTTTACTTACATAGTTTTAAGCAAATTTTGTAAGTAACACATTATGGGTGTATACCGGAAATAAATAATTAGAATTGAATTAAATTTGATAACTTCAGATAATAAAATAAAATAGGAAACTCTAAGTTCAAAAATCCCTCAATTGCAACGTATAAGCAAAAGGGTTCAAGATACGAAAAGTTGAAAATAAATTTTTTTCTTGGAGTTTATTTGAGCGTTTTTTAACGCAAATGATCAAATATTAGGAAAGGGTTGGTCAGAGACTAGGCAATGACTGAGGACCGCAAAGGGATTCCACTGCCACCGTCCACGTTTTACCAAATAACAACTGCACACGTGCTCAGCGTGATAGGTGGTGAGCCAATCGCCGGTTTAGTCTGCTAGAGGTATGTGCAGTCTTTAATTCGTTAGTCGCGTTTTACGACACCCTAGAGAAGAGATGGGTTGGTAGCATTGTCTTAATTACGAGCCGCCGCCACCGAGCTCCAAACAGGTGTGTTTACCTCTAATATCAAGTACTCATAGCAGGTGGCTGTTAAAGAATTACAGATAAATTCGTCAATTTATCGTCATTATGATGACAATGAAGCAGTGGCGTATCACATTACTATGTTTTAGATTAAAAATTTCTTGCCTCTTTCCCCCGAAATGAGGGGACGGTGCAGGGTGGCGAATCCCTATCTGTAGCTAGCCTCAGGATATCTGGAATACGCCCAAACATAGAGGTCACATGATCGAGGATGTTCCCTCTGGCGGGCCGCTGTTGGGCTGAACCCTGGTGATTGCTAACTACAGCAAGTGAGGGGCAGTAGGATTCTTAGCGAATATGCGTCTCCCGCTACGTGTTGGTACTCGGTAATAAGTTTTTCCTAGTAGAAAAAAGGGGGGTTTTCAGGAATAATTCAAACAAGGCAGTTACTTACAAAGTGTTATTCTTCTTTACACTGTCTCCATACTGAGCGGCGGACATCGGGCACCCTCTGAAGGAGTCGTAGTGAACAGGATTATTCTGTTCAGCGCCCACGATCAAAAGGCATGCTGCATACAGAACTATACTAATAAATAACATTTTATTCGCCGCGTTTCGATAGCGCCTACTCAAGGAATGTGCTAAGAAGGCGTGCTCATTTCCTTTTTATAACGAAGTAATACCTATTCCGATACTGACCTTGTTTATTCGTTGGAGTTTCTTGGTTCTTTAATTATATTTAAAGTAATTGAATACATTTTAACCTAATATTTTTTAATTAGTAACTAGGGGTTAGTATTTGTTGGTTTGAAACGCAACTGGACTAAGTAGCAACTGTCATACTGTGCAGACTATCAGCACTCGTACCAAAGGATTTGGTTCTTCGTTCGTTTTTAAGACCATTCGGTTTTGGAATTCTCAGCCTTCGCATGTGTTTCCCAGCACCTATAGTCCCGAGTCTTTTAAACGGGGAGTGAAACGGCATTTATGCACGCCGTTATGAATGGGTGCGCTTGTCACCGTGCTTGTTCTACGGTGAGGAGCGCTCTCGTTATTATGCTCTGCATCGGCTGCTTACCATCGGACAGGATGATGTGGCTGTAAGTTACTTAAATAAAATCGCACGCATACAATATCTAAAATAAATGTAAACAAACTTGAAGTAGATTTATGCTTCATTGACTTTAGTCCAGTTTTCAATTCTGATGACGCCGATGTTTGCATGTCCTACTTAATAAGCAATGTTCAACAAGCTACTTTAAGAAATACTATGCACATCACATACGTTTAAGTAAGAGAAATTACAATATTAAGCCCTGGATCACACCGGGACTTATTCGCTGCATGAGGCATAGATACAAACTACATGTAAAGGCTAAATCTTACCAATCTAATTTAGTTATACAATCATCATACAAAAGATACCGAAACTTTTGTAATGCCCTTCTTAAAAAGGTCAAACTAGTTACGAAAGTAAGGAACTGTAAAGGCTGAAACTAAAAAGATATGGAAGTGTTTAAAAAGTGTAACTCATATCGCAAAATAACATTAGTCACCTTCAGAATCATTACAGGTGCATTAATAACAGCTGGCTTCTGCAAACAGTGCAAATGGTTTTTTCGTCAATTTAGGAAAAAAAATAGCAGAAAAAGTTTCGAATAAGTATTATATGTTACGGTCGCTATTAAATCACTCTCAATTAACATGTAACAATAATATAAAATCATTTGTAGTTGAAAATGAAACACTTTTTACGGATTAACTCACGTTTAATTTACTTTTTATATTATTATTATCCTGACGTTCGTACGTAACAAAGTGCGTCGGTTGGAAGATCTAAAGACTGAGCACGCAAGAAAAGTTACATCCCTAAATTTCTTGAAGAGATGCCGTGATCATGGTCTCATCCCACCGTGTCTCAAGATATCTTCCAAAAAGGACATCCGAGGGAGCGCCAAGATCACACAACAGGCCAGTCAAAAATTGCTACGTCATCTCATCTATCGACATCGTTCGTAGCTAAGTATAATTAATAATAAGATCGAGAATTTGTCCAGTGGGTTAGGGTTTTTTTTTTTTGCTTTGCTCCCCGCTTTTTTGCAGGACTTTTTTTTTCAGTTTGTATTTATGTCTTTCTTGTTTTGAGGGAGTGTTAATAACTTGAGCTTTAAGAGCTCGACTCTACTTCCTTTTCTTTCTTTTGGTTTTTATTTTTTTTTATTTTTTTGTGTTTTTTTCTTTTGTACAATATTCTTTCTTTTCTTTTTTTAATGCATTTTTTTATGTTTACAGTATCTTATTACAGTATATATATTATTCTAGTATTTCTTAACTCTATACATTTATTTCTCTTCTACTTGATATTTCTTTTCTTATTATAATACATTTCCTTTATTTAAATTAACATTTATTTCTTTATACTATTACATGTCTTTATTTATTACTTTACACTCTTTTTCTTATATACTACATTTCATTTCCTATTATTACACATATCTTCTGTTTTATATAACTTTACTTTTTATATACTAATACCGTTTCTTATTTGCTATATCAATCTGTCTTTCTCTTACTTTATCTATTTTCCTTTTATCCTATCTATCTCAATATATATACTTTTATGTAATATTATTGTTACATTATTTTTATTTGCTTTATTTATTACCTATTTTAGTAAATGCATTCTCCTTCTTTTATTCTTAATATTTTATTCCCCTTTATATTTATTTATATACTTAAGCTTTTATCCTGCCACTTGTGTGGTCCCCGCCTACTATATTTAGTCCTATTTAGCTTTATTTACTATTTCCATAAACTTCTTTCCCTTTAGTTGTCTTTGCTTATTTTGTGTCTTTTGTGTTTTGTGTACCTACCATGTGTTTAGTGTTTTCTGTTAACCAGGGACTAGGAAAAGGGGGGGGGGGGGTTGTAGGAAGTGCAGCCTCCACGAATGGAGGGTCATAAAAACCATCTTTATCTCCTCCATTTGCTTTTGCTGCACTTATTCCTGTCACTCTGTGGTCCTTGTTCTCCCCCAGTTCCAACACCCCTAGGTGAAAGCCGTCGGCCGTAGTGTGCGCCGACTCCCTCGTGATACCGTCTCTCGTTGTAGGTACCTTACTACCCTTTCCTATCTGTTCCGGATTTGACGCGGGGCCCTTAGCATATGTATGCCACCTTGGATCGAGCCAGCCGATCCCATTTAGCCCTTATGGGACAGGCCGCACTAAAGGTGTTGTGGCACTTGTCCTCCAGGCTGGCTCTTGTGCAGTTTAGGCAGCTGGGGGGACTATCTTTCTTCTCAGACGTCGCATACAGATGGTTGCCCCCACAGTAGCTGCAACTGTCCAGCCGCTCCTCACAGACCCGCTTGATGTGGCCATAGCCCAAGCAGCGGGAGCACTGGATCAGCGAGGACTGATCCTCTACTTTGAAAATACCCCATTGTAGATGAAGAGTCCCCGCCTCTGTCAATTGCAGCCATATCCGGGGGGTCATCTTGACCACAACGTGCGCGACGTGCGGATTTCTTGTTTTCCTTTTAAAAATAACCTCTATCTCTTTCTCACTGTTCTTGGTTTCGTTCTCTTTTCTTATTCCCATTTCCTTTCTTGTTGCTTGCTCCACCTGTTCCCCTTTCTTGTCCCCCTTTACATATCTAACTATTACTAGCGGGTTTTTGTTTTTTGCCTTTTCTATTCCTAGCGTTTTCTCTTTCTCTATTATTTTCTTTAGCTCATTCGCGTGGGTTAGGGTTACAATTGTCCGCATCCGATTTTACTAATGTCAATAATCTATTTAATAATTGCGAGACATCTAATAATAAATGCAAACATAGACAAATAGACAAATGCCAAATGTTAATATCGAAATCCAATAAAAAGTTTGTGAAATGGAACACGACTAACAATAGACCATCAACCGTAGACAGCCATAAACGCCAAAATAAAATTGATGAGCGGAAAATTGTAAACTTATCATAACAAACACTGGACAAGCCCATAGTTGAGGTACTAAAAAAGGGGCTTAATTTTGCGGTAGCCCCTCGCAGGATACCGTATGAATGCATCATTAGTAACGTAGAGGATTTCTTAGTTAAAAATAAAATTAAGCCTGATGCTGAAGCACTACGTCAAGACGTATCGTGTGTCTTGCGCCGGAGCAAAGTGCCGAAATCCAACCTTCCTCGCGATCAACATTTCGCTCTGAAGAACCTGCAAGCTAAGCCAGAATTAACTATCCTTCGTGCTGATAAAGTAATGCTAATTATAGATACGTCAGATTATAACGCAAAAATAACTAAACTTTTATCGGATGACAAGACCTACAAACGAGTTAAATGCGATCAAACTAACAAAATATTAAAGAAAACTAGTGATCTTGTCAAACAACACTTCGAAACGTTAAATCTAGACGCTAATTATATAATACCTTCCTGCCCCAAACCGCCCAAACTGTATGGGTTACCGAAAATACACAAACCCGAGGCTCCGCTGCCTCCGATTGTAAGCCAGATCGACTCACCAACTTTCTGATTAGCCCGGTACGTAGCAAAAATACTTTCCCCACTAAGAGGTAATACAACAGCTTAAGTGATGGATTCTTACCAATTCGTCAGTGATATTAAATACCTACATCTTGCTGACACTGAAACCATGGTAAGTTTTGATGTCCAGTCCCTATTAACATGTCTACCAGTACAGTATTGCACTGAAATAACCAAGAAAAGAATAACAAAACAAAATATGCCCAATGAATATGCAGCAATATTAGAGCATTGTCTAACATCTGGCCACCTTTTGTTGAATAAAGTTTACTACTTGCAAGTAGAGGGTGTTGCTATAGGGTCCCCTGTATCTCCCGTTGTCGTCAATTAATTACGGAGTTCCTATAGCCATCATCCAGCTCCATCATCAGACCCTGGTTACCATCTAGCACAAAAGTACTCGTCAAGACGAATCAAACGAGCTGAGACTCGATGGAGTTGCATCGTTTCTTTACTGAGTTCCTATGACCACCTTCCAGCTCTATCATCAGATCAGACCCTGCTAATCATTTAAAAACAAAGTACTCGTCAAGATGCATGAAATGAGCCAAAACTCGATAGGGTTGCGTCGTTTCATTACAAAGTTCCTATGACCATCTTCCAGCTCCATCATCAGACCATGGTTACCATTGAAAGACAAACTACTCGTCAAGACGATTCAAACGAGCCCAAGCTCGATGAGGTGGTGTCGTTCATTGCGAAGTTCCTATGGCCTCCTTCCAGCTCCATCATCAGATCAGCATCATGTCATCATAATATTGTATTGTCACGCGATTTACACATGTTTGCAAAATTTCAGCTCAATCGGTTGAAGAAATCTGCTTTAAAATTAAGTTGCAAACTTCCACCCGAACAAAAGACAGGTACATACATACGTAATTATATACATAATATATTACATACATTGCAGGTTAAATAAAATCTTGTAAAATGATTGACGGAAGACAAAAAACTTCTAACTATGAGACGATCAACACCCCTTAAGTGTTCGAAACGTCAGGATAATACAAAAAAACTATGTAATAGTAAATTAAACGCGAGTTAATCCGTAAAAATTAAAAGTAAAATCCTTTTTAAAAAACATGATTTTATTTAAATGCGCCAAAAAGAAAAAATAAACATTTACTTTAAAACTTTTTATATCAACTTATAACGTAATTACACATTTTATATGGTATAAAAGGTTGTCGCGAGATTTAAGTAAGTACTCGTATTTTAATACTTATTTTAAAACTTTAATACTAAGTTAAAATCAATCACATCAAGTTATTTAATTTACTTGTTTATTTACACATATTAGTATATTTTTATATTAAACCTCGCGACAACCTTTCATACCATATAAATCGTGTAATGACATTATAAGTTGCTAATAAAGTTTTAAAGTAAAAGTTTTTTTTTTCTTTTTGGCGCATTTAAATAAAAGCTTGTTTTTTAAAAAGGTTTATACTTTTAATTTATTTTTTACTTTTTTACGTCCACCAAACCACCACCGCTCACCACCCTCACGATCCACCCATTAA
This sequence comes from Scoparia ambigualis, assembly GCA_963921215.1. Taxonomy (NCBI): domain Eukaryota; kingdom Metazoa; phylum Arthropoda; class Insecta; order Lepidoptera; family Crambidae; genus Scoparia; species Scoparia ambigualis. The sequence goes on along the minus strand of OY992506.1, from coordinate 37,228,030 downwards.
GAGCGTTGTAACATTTTTCCGCGCTCGCTGTTTAGGTTTTTACCGCTCGACAACGCGACGGAGTGAGTGTGTGTGAGTTTTGCCTCACGCGTACGGCGCACAGTTGCGACCCGGGACGACTGAACGATCTTGATGTATAGATAGAGCACGGAAGCGCCGCGCGCCCGGGCAATAGCGGGCGCGTATCGGGCGCGCATCGGGCGCGCGGCGATTCCGTGCTCTGTGATCCTGTAGCTATGGCGTACTATATTTTAATAAGTAAAAAACTAAAGTTTCCGAAGAAAATAAAAATACTGTCCACAATATATTATTTATGTAGGTATTTAAATTAAATTTATACGAATTTGGATAATGAAATTTTATTATAATTAACAGAGTAGGTAGTTACCTAGGTACTTATAAAAATAAACTAGTTTTTCCCGACAACGGCGAAGCAAAAAGAGAGATTATGATCTTGACCGATAATAGATAAGATTATGATCTTGACTGATAATCAGTGGTCGGAGTAGGTATATTGATTTTAGATACTTGCGTCATGATATCATAACATGGACATGCATTTCTTCCGGAATGTACCGGAGTTTCCAAAAATTTGGTAAATAGAGTAATAAAATAAAAAACCATATGTAAGCAAACAAAATTGTTTATTGTTAATACAAATAATCATTATTACAGTTTTATTAAAAATAATTATTTTTAATCCTCATCGGTTACAAGTTCTACATTTTGATTTTCTGTCTCTATACAATTAAAATAAATAACTATAATTTTTTCAATATTTTCTAATTTTAAGCTATTTCTTTTAACATTTGTAAGTGGAAAATGATCGTTCAACATCTGTAGATGTCAATGGAGCGAATTTGAAATAAAGTTTCTGATTATTTGCTACGCTTTTTTCAATACTCTCGCTGTATTCTCTAATTGTATCTAAATCTGGATTTCGTTCCATAACTGATTCTATTTTATTTTTTATATTCTCATTATTGCACTCGTTAAGCGTAGCCCTTACTTGATCAAATACTAAAAGTGAATCAGCTAGAGATAAATTTTGTTTTTGTAACTCTTTTAGGGCTAGTAGTATAATAGAGTAATTTTCTTCAATATATTTTAAATCATTTTCTAAATTTTGTTTTTCCAAAATGTTTTTTGCGTTTCGTATGGCTATAGCATCAGAACTGCTCAAGCAGGATAAAACTTCTTTTATTTTATCTAAATGTTGAGCGTAGTAAGATGCTGCCTGTAACCAAGTACCCCATCTGGTAATGACTGGTTGCGGAGGCAACGGTAAGTCAGGATATTTTTCTTTTAAAATGTTTACCCTACTAGGAGCCTTTAAAAATACTTTTTTAACATTTGATATAAGAATATCAACATCGTTGTATTCTGACCTTATCTGCTCACTTACACGATGAAGAGCGTGCGCCAAACATGTCACATGCTTCATTTCAGGTAAGTAATGTTTTAAATTTCGCCCTGCAGATAGCACGTACGCTACACTGTCAGTGCAAAGCATTAAAATATTGTCAACTTTCGCTTCAAAAGTGTTTTGCCATAAATTTTCTAGACATTGCAGTACAAAGTGTGTTATTGTTTGTCCATTTACTGCTGTTAGCATTTTACAAGCAATCAAATAAGGCCGGCCTGCACTATTACTAGGATGCAATGGTTTTATTAGGAAATTGACTATGTATCGACCAAAAATGTCTGTTGTCTCATCCAGCGATATCCATAGTTTCTCATTTTTATTAGTTTCATAAATCGAATTGATTTTATTCCTATAAAACTTCTCCAAATAAACTTTTCGTAACTGTGATTCGTCAACCACTTTACGATTGGTACAAACGCAACAACAAGTACTGCACATATATTTCTGAAAAAACTCTTTGAACGCTGGATTTTTCATTTGCGACCAAGGAATATTGCATAGAATCAGGAACTTAATGAGGTCGAAGTAAAATTCCTCTTGCGGTCTCTTAAATTTTCCTTGATGTACAGCGCCTTCAATGTGTTTGGTAATGTTGCCTCTATTCACAGCTTTCAAATGACTTTCACACTTTGTACAGTATATAGTGCCACTAGCGTTATCGTAAAGTAGCTCAGGATAGTGCAATAACCACTTTTGCACTGTTTCAGCCTTGACCTTTGCCATATTTATTTATATCTCACCTAAAACAATGATTTAAATTTACAATATATACATACACAACTGTAAAGTCGATAATGAAATTCTGTTTCATATAAAGTGTTTTTTTTAACTGAAGCGGTGATAGCCCTGCGGTGTGCGTACCGGACTCTCATGCGCTGTGATGATTGCTATAAAGTGATTTTTTTAACTGTTTCCAAGTTCTAAAACCTTCTTAAATAGTGAAAATAATTAAAACTTACCCGTACAAAAACAACTTCAAATGGGCCCAATCCAAGAGTAATAAATCGATGTCCGTAGTTATAAGCCAAATTCGTCGTTTTAAGTAGATTTCAGAAGACAGTAAACAAGCCAGGGTCAAGTCAAGATATTCACAACACATAAAATAAGCGCACTCCACGAACCGAAATAAGTGAGTGAGCCACTTGGTCTGGATGTCGGTGCGAGCGCATTGTTTTCGAACAAACAGTCAATGAGTCATCCTGGATACTTGATTCTAATTGGTCAGATGCGTTGAGCATAGAGATAAGAGGACAAAAGACCCTGTTTGCCGGATGTCGTGTGTTGAAATGAATATTATTATTATATCATTTTATACATGCTTAGGCTTTTACTCCAACACTTTTACTACAACAAGGTTTTTACACACCAGTCATTTTTTACTATTAAATTCTGGTCATCTACGCCACTAGCAGCATAGCGTTGAGAGTATTGATACATTTTTAACTAGTTTCATGTAATAATTTCGATGTTTCGGTATTTTTATCATAATAATCCGGAAACTCGGAGGAGTATCCATATTAACATATACGTTTGATGTCAGTGACCTTAATTCAATATACCTACTCCGACCACTGCTGATAATAGATATGTATGTATGTTTGTTCGTGCATCTGTTTCCTCACAACTTCTAAACTACTAATCATAATGTATCCATGAATCCATTCCGTCTCGGACGCATATTGAGAGTGGTAGTGTTATTGTAAATTTAAAATTCTGTCTAATTGCATCTGTAGGACAATATTTCGTCAGTCGTACTGTTTTGTTAATTTTGGTGCCAAAATCGTGTGCATAAAATAAGTGCAGTGACTCAACTCCAACGTAACCGATTCGTGCTATCTCGTTTTGGCATCGCATCTCCCGAGCCTGGCGCAGCGGGGACCCTACTTCACCTCCGCGAGCTACAGGACGGCGACATATTTTTTGCTCTGTCGCACTAAGGAAGCAACCGAAGCCTGCGCTTATAAACAATGTCTACTATACAGCACACGCCGCCGAATAAATTCTCCTCGGATACAAACATACCCACTTCTGTGGATAATGAGACTGCTGCGCTTATTAACACGCGTAAGCGTAAGCAGCCAGATAATGAAATGGATCTATTGAATGAACAATTTAATAAACAGCTGCAAGTATGGGAATGCGAAAATAACCGACTGCATAACATCAGCGGTAAATACTGTTCTGACAACAGAAATGGCAAAGATATCCACTGTGCTTGGCGAATTAAATAATAACATGATTAAACTAAATGCGGACAACGCCAATTTAAACAAAATTCTTTCCGAAAACATAAAAAAAATTAGATGAAACTGAAAAGTCGGTTAATTTTGTATCAGAGCGTCAGGATGCATTTGACATCCGCCTAACGTCAATTGAAGGTGGGGCGTCTTATTTAGATGACCTTGAAAGTAAGATGAGTAACCTGGAATACAAATTGTCAATAATGGAACAACAGGCGAGGCAATGTAATGTTGAGATTTCGAACATGCCTGAACGACGTGGTGAAAACCTTTTGAGCATACTTGAAATACTGGGCAATGTTATTAAATGCCCAATACGATCAACAGACATTGTAGCCGTTCATCGCGTACCTCATGCTGATTAAAAAAATCCAAGGCCAAAGAACGTGATCGTTAAATTTACCAGCAGAGTTCAACGTGACAACATTTTATCGGCATTCCGCGCGAACAAAGGATTAGATTCCAGTAAGCTTTCTATCTGGGTACCCTCCATACTATTTATCTTAACGAACACTTGACATTAAATAATAAAATTTTATTTCGACAATGCAGAGAAGCCGCTAAGAAATACCAATTTAAATTCGTATGGATTAAACATGGCTTTATTCTGGCCCGTAAATCAGAAACTTCACCCATTTTTGCAATCCGCTCGGCACAAGATGTCTCTAAAATTAAATAAAGTATTTATTGTTGTTATTATTATTACTGTTAGTTTCTGTCTGTCGTTGTTAAGTATATTTATTATTTGTAATTTTTGTCGTGTGCTCTACATAATACTGTTACGTTTTATAAAAACCAATTTTAAAGTTAATTGTTTTAGCGTTTGCAAACAACAAGGGAATAATTTAAACTTAATCAATATTTTTGTTTGTTTACGCGTTGCTTACATACATGTAGTTAAAATACAGTCTCATTTTTATATCATATTTATCTTTGTGTTATTATATCCATACATGCTCAGGGTCTTCACAGTGATTATGGGATTGGACCATATGCATTAAGATTAGTGTTATGGTTGGTGTCATTTAATGTTACTAACCGTCTTAAAAAATCGCAAATATATCGTAGTAATATCTGTACTTTTTTCTGTTCCGATAATGGATAGTCGCGCATTATCTGTTTACTACCAAAACTGCCGCGGTATGCGGACTAAGCTGCATACAATCTACATTAATATTGTATTGAATGATTATGACATTATAATATTATCTGAAACTGGGTTGCATAATGATATACATAACGGCGAGTAGATAGATTCGAGATATTGTGTGCATAGGTCCGGGGTCGATTTGAGCAGGGGTATTAGAATCCAAATTCAGGCAAATGTTGTCAGGTTGAGTAGTATCGGAGTACCATTATCAAAGCGTACGTCGAATCGAAAAGAAAATAAAACAAGGAACATAAGAACACCGGTAACTAGTAGACAAGCAGCAAGTGTCAATCACACATTCACACCACTGACTGACAACCGGAAGAATGATTTTTTATAAATATTAATTTTTTACGGCTCTGGATGCGAATCCTTTTGAGCCAGTCGTAGAATGAATGGAGTCATTATTTAATGGAAGTTCACCGAGAATAACATTAACTTCTATAACTTTTAAACATACTACCTGTAATCTATTTATTATAATTAAAATATGAATAATGTGTAAAATAATAAAAGTACGAATGTTACCTATAGATAATGCAGCTGCATATTTTTATTCTGCATAAAAATAATAAAAAAACTTCTTCCAAAAATAAAAAAATAAAATTACAGGTAATATAATTTTGTCAAATGGCAACATTGTTTACCCATATAGAGGTCACTTGAATAACAAGACTCATTAAACAATACTTTTTAATTATTCATATTTACACTCCAATAAATGGTCAGAAAATCTTATAAAAATAATTAGGAATAATCGTAATCTTATTATTTTCTGAAAGGTCTGTCCGCGCTAAGCCAATTCTGTACAATTTCCTTTCCAAGTTGAAATTTGTAAAAACCAGTAAGCCAATTTCGATGATACTCGGCATGCTGAAGTAAAATATAGATATTCATATTCATATTCATATTCATATTCATATTCAATTTATTGGCCATAAACATAACAAGGTTTGTTACAAGGCAAGTCAATTGACAAATAAAAATAACATAGTACCTTACAATTTACAGAAAAAAAAAACAATCAAATTATTAAAATTAAAAACATAAAACATGAAATAAATGTCAAATAATTATTAAAATATTGATATTTTTAAATTTTAAAAGTAGAGATCTAAATAGTTTGTTGAAAACATTTCTATAAAACGTTTTTAAAATGAGTTATGGCGATTTTAAACTTTCTATAGCGGACTTTAAATCGCAATACCTCAGCCAAATAACCTTTTTTAAAAATGTTTTCAACAATCTAATTAGATTACTTTAGCATGCAAAGTTTCAATAAAAATGGCTTATTGGTCTTTATAAATTACGACTTGGAAAATTGTATGGGAAACCGAAATGCTTAAACCCAGATCGTCAGTATGGGTTTCGGCCAAAACGGTCAACGGGTGATCTTCTAGCGTACGTCACACATCTCTGGGGTGAGGCTATTGACAAGCGTGGCGAGTCACTGGCAGTTAGCCTTGACATAGCCAAGGCTTTTGATCGGGTCTGGCACAAAGCTTTTCTTTCCAAGCTCCCGGCATACGGTTTGCCCGCTCAATTCTGTACATGGATTACTAGCTTCCTGCATGAGCGTAGAATCCGTGTCCTTTCGGATGGATGCGCTTCGCGGTTCATGTCAGTGAACGCTGGTGTTCCTCAAGGCTCCGTTCTATCCCCCACGCTGTTCCTTCAGCATATCAATGACATGCTTCCTCTTGGAAACATTCATTGCTATGCAGATGATAGCACAGAGCATTGGGGATATAACGGGCACCCAACGGCTGGGCGGGTAGACACCGAAATGAAGCGAGCAAATCTTGTCATTGAGCTCGATCGGGTGTTGGAGCTCATTTCTAAATGGGGCTCCGATAATCTGGTGGAGTTCAATGCCAAGAAAACACAGGTGTGCGCGTTCACAGCGAAAAAGTCGCCATTCCTTCCCCTTCCCTCTCTTCAGGGTACATCTCTGGGCCTGCAGAGCAGTATTAACATGCTCGGTATGGATATCCGCTGCGATCTGAACCAAAAGGACTACATCGAAACCGTGATTAAAAATGCCTCACGTAAACTCGGTGTCCTGAACAAGGTGCGGCGATTCTTCACGCCTGATCAGTTGTGTCTATTATACAAGACACAGGTGCGGTCTTGCGTGGAGTATTGCTCTTACCTTTGGGACGGTTCCGCAAAGTACCTTCTCGATGCCTTGGACAGATTGCAGCGCCGCGCTGTGCGCATTATCGGCAATGCAGAGGTCACTAAAACTCTCGAGCCTTTGCGATTGCGTAGAGATATTGCGTCACTCAGCGTTTTTTACAGTTTATATCATGGCGAGTGCTCTGAAGAACTCTTTGACCTCATCCCTCCTTCTCCCTTCTACCATAGGAGTACGCGTGCTGCTCTCCGGAGTCACCAATTTACAGTCTCTAACATTCCATCACGCACAAAGAAATTTGGTGACTCGTTTCTTTGCCGCACTTCCAAAAGATGGAATAGTCTGCCAGCACACGTATTCCCTCCTACCTATGACATAGGGTCCTTCAAACGAGGCGTGAAGAAGCACTTTGTGGGCCGGCAGAGTGAGGGTGACTGATGCTACGTCTCTTACGCTGCACCAGTTGTCCTCGCGCCTGGACTTCATTTCCACTGAACATCTGGTGGAGTGGGGTCATTTGCCGGGCTTAGTATATAAAAAAAACCCTCTTAAGACGAATCAAACTCGACGTTGTTGAGTCGCTTAACCCGTGGCGCTCCAGCCACCTTTAAGCATTAAATGCTTTACGTGTCAGGCATTTTGCGATACATCACTTTTTTATTGTTTGATTAGGGAAAAATATTTATTGCGTAATAACTATACGAGATTATCGCGTGAATGAGGTGTCATTTTTTTCTGTATGAGTTTTTGTACGTAGTTAACTACTTAGAATGAACAATAAAGACTTACTTGTAGTGGCACTGGAACGATTTTCTTTTATTTTAAATATTTCATAAAGGTAACCTTTGGTTTTACTGTTTGTTATAATAATTAACAAACGACACACAACACAATTGACATAATAACTTTTTAGTTTACATTACTACGTACCGGTCACATGAATCATAAACACTTTCAAAGTCAAAGTCAATATCAAAATATATTTATTCAACTCACTCAACAAAACAAACTCAACCAACAAGCACTTTGAATCGTCCAAATCTTTTTTAACCTACCACCCATTCAGGACATATTTTTTTAACTGTGGCAAAGAATGGGCGCAAGAAACCACAGCGCACAAAAGCAACGACATTTACAAACAAAAAAAAAGAATATGTCGTTACAAGGTCAATACAAAATATGAATTTAAAAAATAAAAAAAATGATGCAATACATTTTTTTTTTATAGCAGAAGGAGGCAAACGAGCAAGCGGGTCACCTGATCGAAAGTAATCACCGCCGCCCATGGACACCCGCAAAACCAGAGGAATCGCAGACGCGTTGCCGGCCTTTAAGGAAGGAATAGGCTCGTTTCTTGAAGATCACTAAGTCGTAACGGTTTGGAAATACCGCCGCCGAGAGCTGGTTCCACAACACAAATTACAATACAATGAAGTATCAATTAAATAAAGACAATTAGAAATAGCTGTTGGAGTGCTTGGAGCATTTCAGATCCAAGCTGTTTTGTCTTTTGTGTAATCTGACACTTTAGCTTTTTTATAAAGCTTTTCTTTGATTTTGATTTTAAATTTATTAAGATCTAATTTCTAAATATCATTTGGCACTTTGTTGTAAAATCTTACACACAGACCCTTAAAAGAATTATTTATTTTATGGAGCCTAGTATAAGGTACTGCTAATTTGTTCTTACTTCTAGTGTTTACATTGTGAATATCAATGTCTTTTGAAAACATTCCAGTATTTTTATGAACATAAATCAAATTTTCATCAATGTATTGTGATGCAACTGTCATTATATTTATATTCTTAAATCTCTCTCTGAGAGAGTCGCCAGCCTTTAGGTTATAGATTGCTCAAATAGCCCTCTTCTGAAGCACAAAGATAGTTTGAATGTCGGCAGCATTTCCCCACAGTAAAATGCCGTACGACATTACACTATGGAAGTAACTGAAATAAACTAATCTAGATGTATCAACGTCAGTTAACTGACGGATCTTCATTACTGCATAAGCCGCAGAGCTAAGTTTATTCGACAATTTAGCTATATGTGGGCCCCACTGAAGCTTGGCATCTAACGTGATGCCTAGAATCACAGTGGTATCCACAGGATTCACATTCTTATCTTAAATTTGTACACTAGTTGTTACTTGCTTAACATTAGGCAATACCATTTTTTTTTTATGATAAGTCCGGCAAATGACCCCACTCCACCTGATGTTAAGTGGAAATGAAGTCCAGGCGCGAGGACAACTGGTGCAGCGTAAGAGACGTAGCATCAGTCACCCTCACTCTGCCGGCCCACAAAGTGCTTCTTCACGCCATGTTTGAAGGACCCTATGTCATAGGTAGGAGGGAATACGTGTGCTGGTAGACTATTCCATCTTTTGGAAGTGTGACAAAGAAACGAGTCACCAATTTTCTTTGTGCGTAATGGAATGTTAGAGACTGTAAATTGGTGACTCCGGAGAGCAGCACGCGTACTCCTATGGAGGAAGGGAGAAGGAGGGATGAGGTCAAAGAGTTCTTCAGAGCACTCGCCATGGTATAAACGGTAAAAGACGCTGAGTGACGCAATATCTCTAAGCAATCGCAAAGGCTCGAGAGTTTTATTGACCTCCGCATTGCCGATAATGCGCACAGCGCGGCGCTGCAATCTGTCCATAGCATCGAGAAGGTACTTTGCGGAGCCGTCCTTTTGGTTCAGATCGCAGCGGATATTCATACCGAGCATGTTAATACTGCTCTGCAGGCTTAGAGATGTACCCTGAAGAGAGGGAAGGGGAAGGAATGGCGACTTTTTCGCTGTGAACGCGCACACCTGTGTTTTCTTGGCATTGAACTCCACCAGATTATTGGAGCCCCATTTAGAAATAAGGTCCAACACCCGATCGAGCTCAATGACAAGATTTGCTCGCTTCATTTCGGTGTCTACCCGCCCAGCCGTTAGGTGACCGTTATATCCCCCATGCACTGTGCTATCTGCATAGCAATGAATGTTTCCAAGTGGAAGCATGTCATTGATATGCAGAAGGAACAGCGTGGGGGATAGAACGGAGCCTTGAGGAACACCAGCGTTCACTGACATGAACCGCGAAGCGCATCCATCCGAAAGGACACGGATTCTACGCTCATGCAGGAAGCTGGCAATTCAGGTACAGAACTGAGCGGGCAAACCGTATGCCGGGAGCTTGGACAGAAGAGCTTTCTGCCAGACCCGATCAAAAGCCTTGGCTATGTCAAGGCTAACTGCCAGTGACTCGCCACGCTTGTCAAAAGCCTCACCCCAGAGATGTGTGACGTACGCTAGAAGATCACCCGTTGACCGTTTTGGCCGAAACCCATATTGACGATCGTGAATTAGGGAGTGACCTTCTAGGTATCGAATAAGCTGTTTGTTCAATATTCGTTCTAGGATCTTACACAACACTGAAGTTACGGCTATAGGGCGGTAATTAGTCGGATCTGACCGATCTCTTTTTTAGGGATCGGTTGCACATTAGCTTCTCTCCAAGATTCCGGCACACAACCCGAAGAGAGCGAGAGACGGTACAGACGCGCTAACACAGGGGACAACTCCGCTGCACACATTTTTAGGACTATTGCTGGGATGCCATCAGGACCGTTAGCTTTCCGGACATCGATTGACTGCAGCTCCGCACGGACATCACACAGCCTGATTTTAATATCAGACATTGTGTGGCCACAGTGAGGAATTGAGGGTGGCTGTGCATTACAGTCATCGATCCGGGAGTTAGCCGCAAAGAGTTTGGCCAGGAGATCGACCTTTTCCTGCGGCTTGTGAGCTAAAGTTCCGTCAGGACATCTCAGTGGTGGCAGCGAGGGTTGGCAGAAGTTGGATTGCACGGCTTTGGCCAGACGCCAGTAGCTACGGCTGCCCGTAGGATGCGTCAGGAGTTCGTGGCCTACTCGTGCAACGCGCTGGGCATCCGCTCTAATGTAGGCCCTCTTACACGACTTGGTGGCATTATTATAGGCTGCTTTTAGCGAGCGAGTTTCGGTATCCCCATGAGCTTTACCTCTGATCCAAGCGCGGTATGCCGTCTGTTTGCTCTCACCAGCGCTGGCACACTCGCGATTGAACCAGCGGTTGCGTCTGCCTTTGCTGATGACATAGGAGTGTGGAATATAGTATTCCATTCCTAATACTATCTCATCAGCAACGGCAGTGGCGCTAGCTGTCGAGTCCTTCCCACTAAAGCAAGTCTTACACATTTGGTTTTTCCCTCGTTTAATAGCAAGTTATTTACACTAAACCAGTGAACAATCTTTGAGATCGCATTATTCACATCGTCATAATTTGGGTGTCGTCGTTTCACTTTGAATAAAAGTGAAGTATCATCAGCAAACAATACTATCTCATGACTGTCTTTTACAAAATAAGGTAAGTCATTAATATTAACCAAAAACAAGAATGGACCTAGTATTGAACCCTGCAGAACTCTCATTGTAACCATTGATCCCGGAGATCTTTTACCGTTAATGTCGACTTTCTGAATCCTGTTACTCAAGTATGAGATTAGAAGGCTCAAAGAAGCATCCCTAATTCCATAGTGGTTAAGCTTCCTGACCAAAGTTTCATGTAAAACACAATCGAAAGCCTTGGATAAATCACAAAATACCCCTAGGGCATCCTGTAATTCCTCCCAGGTATCAAATATTTGGATTAAAAGCTCAACACCGGCGTCATTTGTTAAGCGACCCCTAGTAAAACCATACTGTTTACAATGTAAAAGTTTATTTCTATGAAAATGAATTTGAATTTGGTCTAGCATCAACTTTTCAAAAATTTTACTAAATATGGGTAGCACAGAAATAGGTCTAAAATTAGAGGGGTCAGAAGTGCTACCTGATTTAAACAATGGAATTAGTTTACTATGTTTCATTAGGTCAGGAAAAACACCACAGTCAATGCATCCATTAATATGCAAGCTAAAACTGGAGCTATTGTCATAATTACTGATTTAGCGACATCCACGGAATTACCCCACAGATCATCAGTTTTCTTTTTATTGAGAGTGTTAAATGTTTTTAATATATCTATAACACAAATTTTTTGACAACTGAAATTACTTTCATAATCTTTAACATTCTCCTTCAAAACAGATTGAGCTACAGTGGGGGAGGAAATCAAGGCTTTAGTAGTTAAAACTGGAATGTCAGTAAAAAACCTCTCAAATGCTGCAGCAACATCAGCATCAGAAGTCAAGGTTTTATTATCACAATTTAAATTGTACTCATTATTACGACTTTCTAACCTTTCCTGTTTCACTATTTATAATATTCCATGTCATTTTTAATTTGTCATTACTATTCTTAATCTTAGAACTCAGATAGTTTGCCTTGGCTAATCGGCATACTCTTTTAAATAACTTTGAATAATTTTTAACATATAATTTGAAGTCGTCGCTGGTGTTATAGTTGCGTTCACCATAAAGTTCATAAAGGCGTTTCCTACTTTTGTGAATACCAATTGTAGCCCATTTATTAAAAGATGCAGTACCACTAACCGAGATCTTTTTTGGAACAAAAGACTTATTAAATTCTGAACAATATATGTTAAAAAAATCATTATAAAAGATATCAGGGTTGTCATTGTATTCTAAATAATTTAAGTTTGTATCTAGATTGCTTTTAAAGCGTTCCAACCGACCTGCAGTTTTTGGCACAACAGTGATATTCTTTTTCATCACTTGCTTACGCTGGTGTGGAAAGCTGACCATTTGGCCACAATGATCAGAGTCCAGGTTATTAATAATTTGTTTAGCCAGTGGGTTTACCTTTGTATATATGTAATCAATACAGGTGGCCGAAGTGGCAGTTATTCTTGTCGGCTCCAAAAATAAATTATTCAAATTGTATAATAGAAATAAGTTTTTAATTTTAGTTGAATATATGGAGTTTTCTAGCAAATTTATATTAAAATCACCGCAAACAATTCGATGGCTCCTAAGTAAATAATCGTATGTACAAAAAGGTAATTTTACACCAGAGCATTTTAAAGACATTTTCATTCATAATTACTTTAATTTTAGTGCTATAACTTTGAAGTTTACATATTGTGTACATATCGAATGGCGCCTCAGTATGTTTCCAAAAGAAAATCTGAAATTGGTTTAGTTTTCGAAATAATGTTGTTACAATTATTTATATCGGTAGTTAAATATTTTTAAAATCTTAAGTGGCACTTACGATAACTTACGTTGAAATATATTTGCAAAATATATCGTATATTTGGCGTACGATTGTTTACGTTGATATTTTGTTACTCTATTTACACGCAAGTAGCACACACCATTTTTAATTATGTAAATAATTTATAGTTAATGTAGTATCTCATGGTTAGTAACCTATAAAATAGTTTTTTTAGAATGTTATAGTAGAATAAATTGTTTAAATGTGTTATTATCAGTGGTCGGAGTAGGTATATTGATTTTAGATACTTGCGTCATGATATCATAACATGGACATGCATTTCTTCCGGAATGTACCGGAGTTTCCAAAAATTTGGTAAATAGAGTAATAAAATAAAAAACCATATGTAAGCAAACAAAATTGTTTATTGTTAATACAAATAATCATTATTACAGTTTTATTAAAAATAATTATTTTTAATCCTCATCGGTTACAAGTTCTACATTTTGATTTTCTGTCTCTATACAATTAAAATAAATAACTATAATTTTTTCAATATTTTCTAATTTTAAGCTATTTCTTTTAACATCTAAGATCCATTTGTAAGTGGAAAATGATCGTTCAACATCTGTAGATGTCAATGGAGCGAATTTGAAATAAAGTTTCTGATTATTTGCTACGCTTTTTTCAATACTCTCGCTGTATTCTCTAATTGTATCTAAATCTGGATTTCGTTCCATAACTGATTCTATTTTATTTTTTATATTCTCATTATTGCACTCGTTAAGCGTAGCCCTTACTTGATCAAATACTAAAAGTGAATCAGCTAGAGATAAATTTTGTTTTTGTAACTCTTTTAGGGCTAGTAGTATAATAGAGTAATTTTCTTCAATATATTTTAAATCATTTTCTAAATTTTGTTTTTCCAAAATGTTTTTTGCGTTTCGTATGGCTATAGCATCAGAACTGCTCAAGCAGGATAAAACTTCTTTTATTTTATCTAAATGTTGAGCGTAGTAAGATGCTGCCTGTAACCAAGTACCCCATCTGGTAATGACTGGTTGCGGAGGCAACGGTAAGTCAGGATATTTTTCTTTTAAAATGTTTACCCTACTAGGAGCCTTTAAAAATACTTTTTTAACATTTGATATAAGAATATCAACATCGTTGTATTCTGACCTTATCTGCTCACTTACACGATGAAGAGCGTGCGCCAAACATGTCACATGCTTCATTTCAGGTAAGAAATGTTTTAAATTTCGCCCTGCAGATAGCATGTACGCTACACTGTCAGTGCAAAGCATTAAAATATTGTCAACTTTCGCTTCAAAAGTGTTTTGCCATAAATTTTCTAGACATTGCAGTACAAATTGTGTTATTGTTTGTCCATTTACTGCTGTTAGCATTTTACAAGCAATCAAATAAGGCCGGCCTGCACTATTACTAGGATGCAATGGTTTTATTAGGAAATTGACTATGTATCGACCAAAAATGTCTGTTGTCTCATCCAGCGATATCCATAGTTTCTCATTTTTATTAGTTTCATAAATCGAATTGATTTTATTCCTATAAAACTTCTCCAAATAAACTTTTCGTAACTGTGATTCGTCAACCACTTTACGATTGGTACAAACGCAACAACAAGTACTGCACATATATTTCTGAAAAAACTCTTTGAACGCTGGATTTTTCATTTGCGACCAAGGAATATTGCATAGAATCAGGAACTTAATGAGGTCGAAGTAAAATGCCTCTTGCGGTCTCTTAAATTTTCCTTGATGTACAGCGCCTTCAATGTGTTTGGTAATGTTGCCTCTATTCACAGCTTTCAAATGACTTTCACACTTTGTACAGTATATAGTGCCACTAGCGTTATCGTAAAGTAGCTCAGGATAGTGCAATAACCACTTTTGCACTGTTTCAGCCTTGACCTTTGCCATATTTATTTATATCTCACCTAAAACAATGATTTAAATTTACAATATATACATACACAACTGTAAAGTCGATAATGAAATTCTGTTTCATATAAAGTGTTTTTTTTAACTGAAGCGGTGATAGCCCTGCGGTGTGCGTACCGGACTCTCATGCGCTGTGATGATTGCTATAAAGTGATTTTTTTAACTGTTTCCAAGTTCTAAAACCTTCTTAAATAGTGAAAATAATTAAAACTTACCCGTACAAAAACAACTTCAAATGGGCCCAATCCAAGAGTAATAAATCGATGTCCGTAGTTATAAGCCAAATTCGTCGTTTTAAGTAGATTTCAGAAGACAGTAAACAAGCCAGGGTCAAGTCAAGATATTCACAACACATAAAATAAGCGCACTCCACGAACCGAAATAAGTGAGTGAGCCACTTGGTCTGGATGTCGGTGCGAGCGCATTGTTTTCGAACAAACAGTCAATGAGTCATCCTGGATACTTGATTCTAATTGGTCAGATGCGTTGAGCGTAGAGATAAGAGGACAAAAGACCCTGTTTGCCGGATGTCGTGTGTTGAAATGAATATTATTATTATATCATTTTATACATGCTTAGACTTTTACTCCAACACTTTTACTACAACAAGGTTTTTACACACCAGTCATTTTTTACTATTAAATTCTGGTCATCTACGCCACTAGCAGCATAGCGTTGAGAGTATTGATACATTTTTAACTAGTTTCATGTAATAATTTCGATGTTTCGGTATTTTTATCATAATAATCCGGAAACTCGGAGGAGTATCCATATTAACATATACGTTTGATGTCAGTGACCTTAATTCAATATACCTACTCCGACCACTGGTTATTATTACCAAGTATTTCTACTTTATATAGTCGATTAACACGAAACTTACCATATCAATTATATAATAAGATTAAATGTTGGTTTATGTACATAGTAAAAATACTACGAAATATAATTTATATTTTTATTAAATTAATGAACATTAAAGTTATAAGGCCAATTAATTATTAATAGCAATAAAATTAGGTTAGGGCGATTTAAATAAAAATTAAATTAGGGCAAATACTTACCAGCATAGTTTTTATAATTAATTACCTATTACAAAAATATTAAAGAAGTTCAAAGAATATTACAAAATATTATAATTACTAGCACACTAAATAACCAATTTTGTACATACCTACATAATTATGGTATGCACTTTAATAAGAAATCAACAATAGGAACAGCAGGTAAGTAAGTATATGATTTAAACTTATTAAAGAAACTAAATGAACAAAACTATCTTATATTATGCAGTCTTTTTATAGAGATTGCGTTGATTAACACTTAAAGCACCATGGCAGACACCGGTGACCGACAAAGAATTAAACTTTATTGTGTTTGGTTGTGTGGCAGTTAATGTGTTAACTAACATACATACCAAATCACGACCGCTTCCTGGAGGGGTGGGCAGAGATCACAGTTTTCTATTTGCTACGATCCTGATAAACATCTTTTGCTTCACTTACTCTCTTAAC
Organism: Scoparia ambigualis; assembly: GCA_963921215.1. Classification (NCBI taxonomy): domain Eukaryota; kingdom Metazoa; phylum Arthropoda; class Insecta; order Lepidoptera; family Crambidae; genus Scoparia; species Scoparia ambigualis. The sequence goes on along the minus strand of OY992506.1, from coordinate 37,211,449 downwards.
GTTTTTCATTTACATGCTCGTCGGTTTAGGGTAGTCTTGACCTGACCTTTAACGAGAACGTTACCACTGAGGTCTTCCCCTTCTAACTATCCCATTCTCTCTCGCCTCATGCACCTTTTTTGTAATTTCTTTTTATCCATCCTCTCTACATAACCAAACCATCTTACTGACTTTCATGTTTCTTCTGCCGTACATATTAATGTCGGCACTAAGACTCCACCATGCACAGCCAGTCATTTTTTTTGGATACTTTCCGGCTGCTCTTAAAGGCGTTAAGTGCCCCATTTACTATACTCCCAGTATTCACTCACTTTTTAATATCTTTATCATGCTTTACATGCCTAGTAAACATCGTGCCCAGGTACAAAAACTCTTTCATTTGCTCTACTTTTTCTTCTTTAATCAATACCACACTCTGTTGAACACTCGTCTTTATCAAGCACCATAACTTTCGTCTTACTTACATTCCTTTTCATCCCTTCACTCATTTTAATTCATTCATTTTCCTTTTACAGATCTTTGCATACTAGTTACCATCTGCTGTAAGTCCATCGCTGACGATGCAAGTAGTACCTAATCATCTGCATAGAGAAGACATTAGACAAGTCAAGTCAAGTCAAGTCAAAATATATTTATTCAATAAACTCAATTAATAAGTACTTTGAATCGTCCAAATCTTTTTTAACCTACCACCCATTCAGGACATAATTTTTTAACTGTGGCAAAGATGGGCGCAAGAAACCACAGCGCACAAAAGCAACGACATTTACAAACAAAAAAAAGAGTATGTCGTTACCAGGTCAATACAAAATATGAATTTAAAAATATAAAAAAAATGATGCAATACAAAATTACAATACAATGTAGTATCAATTAAATAGAGACAATTAGAAATAGCTGTTGAAGTGCTTGGAGCATTTCAGATCCAAGCTGTTTTGTCTTCTGTGTAATCTGACACTTTATAATAAGCTTTTTTATAAAGCTTTTCTTTGATTTTGATTTTAAATTTATTAAGATCTAATTTCTGAATATCATTTGGTACTTTGTTGTAAAATCTTACACACAGACCCCTAAAAGAATTATTTATTTTATGGAGCCTAGTATAAGGTACTGCTAATTTGTTCTTACTTCTAGTGTTTACATTGTGAATATCACTGTTTTTTGAAAACATTCCAGTATTTTTATGAACATAAATCAAATTTTCATAAATGTATTGTGATGGACGAGCAACTCATTCATTCTTAATCCACTTTCATCATCTTTCAGATTTTGCAAACAACTGTCTATGTATAGATTTAACAGCCACGGGAAGGTGACAAAACACATCTCTGTTTAACATCCTTTTTAATGCACTCGGCTTTCGAACCACTCAGTTTACGATCTGTGGAATATAAGATGATTACTGTGATTACTTCGATAATCATTGCCTAAAACACCTGGCTCATTCAGATCAATTTCCTTATAATATTACCTTTGTCGTCTCTAATTTTTTTTAGTTTCAGATCTGGGGGGCACAGTGTCAACAGAAAAGGTTGACGGTGGAATAGCTTGCGTGTTGAATAGCCGAAAAAATCCGACTGATAATAATGGTTTAGGTTACCTACTAACAAAGTGCGGGCAAAAATCATTTATGCGATCCATAAATGATTTTAGGACGTACTTAATAAAGTAAAGTAAAGTAGAATTAGTACATTGTCACGGAACCCTAAAAGTTTAAGTACCTATGATTAAGACTAAATTGTTTCTTTTATTTTCATGTAATTTTTAAGTTCAAGTGTTACAATTGAAATTGACCATTATTAAAAGTCGATAATAGTAGTGGTGTTTCGGAAAAACTGTTTCCTATAAGTTCAAAAAGGCCTGAAATTTTTACTTAATCAGTCCCAGGTGATTGCAACGTAAACTATCTTATTTTGTAGATACAATGGGCCATTTCACATGGTAAATAATTGTATGTGTCAAATCCAATATTAGACACACTGTCAATTACAACGTAATTAATCGTATGTGGTACAAGCGATTAAACATAAAATTTTCTTAACGACGTAAAAAATCGTAAATGTTACATATGATAGTTTTTTAATACAATTAACAACGTACACAATCGTATCTGTCACATACCATATTTTTATGTAAGAATATAGAAAAAAACAGGAAAAAGCGTTAAGAGGCCTATTACATCTCGACTGTGATTTTTGCGTAAATTGGTCAATTTTGGCGTTATGGATCTCAGAAACGAAAATACATTAACAAATATGACTTATTGAATAGTGTAGAATAGCTATTGGAATAGTGCGTAGTGGCCTCGCTTTTTGTAAATTTTGCTTAACTTTTTAATTAAACCCAAAATTGCAGAGAAAGATTTTCATAAAGTGCGCGAAGGCACTTTTTTGAGCTCATCGATTGAACTACTGTTGTGAACAAGTGAAATAAAATAATTATAATATTGTCTCTTATATAGTCGAATAGTGCGTAGTGGCCTCGAATTTTTTAGATATCATTAATTTTATATAGAAAAGAAATCTTATTCTAAACCAAATAACTTCGAAAATTGCTATAAGTTAACTGTGAATATCTCCTATCTACGATAATATTATTGAGCAAAATTTATACCAGAGTAATTGTTACTTCATGAGGAATAAAGATTTTATAATGAATTTATTATCCTATTTCGATAAAAACGATAAATACAACTGCAAAATTACTACAAAATGTGATGCGCCGGCCGTCCGAATTCAACTTATGCTCACAGAATGGAGATTTGTAATATTATGCACAAATTTATTATCCTATTTCGATAAAAACGATAAATACAACTGCAAAATTACTACAAAATGCGAAAATGGACATTTTACGCAAAAATCACATTCAAAATGTAATAGGCCTCTTAATCTTATTCAAATTAAAGTAAACTATTAAAATTACTTACTCACCAATCTGTTTTCTATGTTATTTTCAATTATAGCATACAGGTTTTCTTCTGGGGATAATAATTCAAAAACATCGATTTCTTTCTGTGTCGAAGCACATGATTGTTTGTGCGCGTAAGTATTGTCTCGATTTGTTTTTTTTATTTTATTCACTCACTATTAAAACTTATAAAGTAATACCAACAAAACCAAAATATTTCCAACAAAAATAAAACGAACGGACGCGCGCGCCTTGACCGCGTATATCCTCGCAACAGTCAGATACAACAATTTACGCGGCATGAATATATTACTTACTATTATTTACGTGAAAAAAAATCCGTGTTTTTTAAGATTTTTAACTTTTTGTTTTTGGAATTGATAGCAACTAGGTAATTACTTAATTTCAAATAGCTTAAAACATGAAAATGCCCAAAATGTTGGATACGATAGTTTACGTAGGAGCCATCGAATTATTGTTTTACCTACATTGCGGACCTTACGCAATGTCTCATCTATACCTTTTTTAAAAAAATCATACAAAGCTGAAGGAGGTCTGTATACACTTATCACAACAAACTGCTCCAACTCCACACAAGCTATTTCTATTGTTCGCTCAACCGAGAGGCTCACTATGTCTTTGCGTTCCTTTAATTTAAACTTTTTACTAACAATAATTAAGGAGCCACCATGTATTGCATTTCCTCGACTGAACGAACTTCCTACCAAATGATTCTTAAAATTGAACATGAACTGATGGTCTCTAAGCCAGTGCTCGGTAATGCAAATAATATCAATATTATTACAGTTCATGAACAATTCAATCTCTAAATCTTTGCCCATCATTCCTTGGATGTTCTGGTGAACAATGTTCACAGATTCTACATTTTTTAAATTTAATGATTGACCGGGGATTTTAATAAAGCTATTTTTACATTGATTAAATTTCATTTTAATTGCAAACATTTTGCAAGAGAGTTCCTCTTTTGTCTTATAATTTAATTCCAATAATTTGCTAGAGGTGTCCTCTATTGTCTTATAATGTAATTTAAATTATTTGGAACATATTCCAAAGTCTGAATTGGCATGTCAGTATGTTGCACTCAATAGAAGCCGCTGAGCTAGCCATGTTATTGGCTAAATACTTAAAATAAAATTATAGTGAATTTGCTATCTGTCGCTTAAAATAAGTCTTAAGATAATATTTATCTTTTGTCAATATAAAATTATTATCTAATAAGTTATTTATGTCTATTATTTCTACTTTCTTTTCATAGAAAGCCATTGTATTCAATGTCAAATTAAGCTTAAATCTATTATTATTTTCTTCGTGTGGCAAGTTTTTACTGTAAGGAAGTGTGAACATTATAATTTTTGGAATATTTAAAGAAAGTAATTTTTCATAAAAGTTAACTAATACTTTTTTGTTCACATTTCCCCTTTTCCAAATTAAAATAATAACAGTTCCTACATTATTAAGGTCATGTGAAATAAATTTTTCAATTATATCATGATATGTCAAACCAGGCATAATAATTTAAGACAGTTTGCCCCTCAGTGTTTAATAATTGACAATTTCATCACTAAACATTAGAGTGCTACTTTTAGTACATTTATTGTCTTTTTGGTAACTGGCACTGAACTTCACTCACAAAACGATTTTTAACTTAGGAACCAAAATAAACAACCACCGTCATTACAAGTGGCCGGCCCGCGTACATAGTGACCTAAAAGTACATATTATTATGTCTAACTGTAAATAAAAAAGGTTGCTAATGAAATAATCTACAAATTGATTAATAATCACTATTATCAAAAAAATCAAAATATGAAGAAAATTACAGCACTTTATAACACACAATGTTAGCCATAGTTGTTAGCAAAATCAAAATATCATAATTATACTTCTAGCTCTTCGTTTAATCTAAATTGCCACTATATTACACAACTATTGCATTGTTCAAAATCTGTATTAACTTTCCAGTAAATATAGATAAGAATCATACGAAAACTCATATTTTACGTCGAGATAACATCATTAAAACAAATCACAACAACACAACTTTTCACCAATATGGCTAACGTCCGCTCATAACTGCAGTAACATTTGTTTTTCTTATTTTCTCGATAATATTTTGTTTGGTCCGAATCCCACTAGCTATGTTAATTTAATCTATAAGGACTATAGAAAATTCATTGATAGCTAAAACTTGTATACTACAACTCGGACCGGTTAAAATAATACGAAAAATCTGAGCCAAGTCTGTTGTACACCGGTACGTACAAGAGACACGCATGACTCTCAACTCTTTTGTACAACCTTACGTACATATGGCGTTTGACGGGTTTACCTACTGAGTTCCTATGGCCACCTTCAAGCTTCATCATCAGACCCTGGTTACCATCTAGCACCAAAGTTCTCGTCAAGACCAATCAAACGAGCCCATACTAGATGGGGTTATGTTGTTGAGTTCCTATGGCCATCTTCTAACTCCATCATCAGACCCTGGTTACCATCTAGCACCAAAGTACTCGTCAAGACGAATCAAACGAGCCGAGACTCGATGGGGTTGCGTCGTTTCTTTACTGAGTTCCAAGGACCACCTTCCAGCTCTATCATCAGATCAGACCCTGGTTACCATTGAAAGTTGTAAAATAAGTTACCTACCTATTCAATAAAGACTTAATATTAAATTTTATTTATAGGTTTTTTTTCATGGTAAGCTATCAATTCTACTTACATAAATTGCTATGTTAAAAATTGTCAATGAACAAACAGACCACATCTCTCACTCTTCAAATAAGAAGATGGTAATGCAAAAATATGGAAGCCCTTTCACCGATTAACATAAAGTAATAAATAATAAAGACATTTTAATTTAGAAAACATATTTTTATATAATACGAGTGGCCCGCCCGCGACTTCGCCTGCGTGGACCCTGTACCCGGTGACGAATTTTCAAAAAATGTTCTCTCATGCAAACCTTGTCCAGATAAATACAAACCCAACAAAAAAAAAGAGTTAGCCAAACACGTGCAGCCGCTCTAGAAAATGATGCGCGCACAAACATTTCGGCATTTGATTTTCATTAATATAGACAAGGAGGCAGACAGGAAGCCCCGTACTCTAACGTTTGTAAGCAAGGGATTACTTAGTACTTAACACGTAAGTACTTCTATCATGAAATAGCACAGCTTTAATTTTGCCGTATTACCCATTTGTGTCTTTTTTCAATTTCTAAGTAACAAAGTTTGCGACCCACGAATTCTGCCCAGTATCTGGCTGGATGGCCTATATCTGCCTCTAAGCAGTACTGTTTTATAAAGCTGTTTTCCGGGTTGAAGAGTACTCGGTTCATCAAGCGGTCTATAAGCTGATTTCCCCGCTTAGTAACAGTAATAAATATATTAAATAACAAATAAATTAAATAAAATATAACTTTTTTCCACTCTTACCTATTATTATAACCTATTATTTACACTAATTATCTATAATTTTTTTATTTATTTTAGTGTTTATATTTAATATAAGTCAACATTGCAAGCACTGACAAATTTTGGCGGGTGAAAACCAGACCTCGGTAGCCAAGTGGTTAAGGCAGCCACCCGGAATGCGGAAGGTGCATGGTTCGATGCCCGCCTAAGGTCGTCGTCTTTTTTTCAGTGTTTAAAAAAGTTTACTAATAATGTAGCCCCAGTCATTGCTTCTTTTGAAGCTTGTTTTGTTGGTTACATAACGGATTAACGTACTTTATAAACAAGAAACACTCAGACCCGAAATCAATTTAGAAAATCAGTTTTTCATAATTCATCCGACCGGCAATCGAACCGGGGACCTCAGAGATGGCGTCGCGACGCCAAAACCGGCGTTCTAACCACTCGACCACGGAGATAGTCAATAAATTCGTCGTTGTCGCAAATTACCATCCAAACATCATGAAGAAATAAAAGTAGTATAAAGGGTGCGAAGGTGACTTATAATTTGCTGTTTATATTCATACAAACGTGTCGCGAAGCGGTGAAAGAATACTACCATCCCCCTCTCTTCCCTTAGGTGTCGTAATGGGCGATTAACAGACTAAAGACTTCACATATATCCAACAGTCACGCTGAGCACATGTGCAGTCGCTATTTGTTGAAAAGTGGACTATGGTAGAGGACTGCTTTTGCTGTCCTTAATGCCTAGTCTCTGACTAACTCTGTATGTATGTTTATGTGGTAGTTAAAAACGCAGCTGCTATAATAAAGTAAGTAAATAAAAGTTTATGAATATTCAACTGTTTGGATTATGTTTGTTTTGGGGCCACATTTTATATTTTTTTCACCACTTTCAATTTGTCCTTGCAAATAGTAAAAATTATTATTTTTAATTAATCAAATACTTAGTTGTAATAGTTTATATACATATATACATAATAGTATAAGGAGCTCGATGGCGCAGTGGCTAGCGTGTTTGCGATCGTGCCTGCTAAGGAACTTTCGCAATGCTGGGCATCCAGCGCAGCGGGCGCTGGATAGGTGACCAAAATAAAAATCGCTCTCGAGCTCCTCCGTGCTCCGGAAGGCACGTAAAACCATTGGTCCCGGTTGTCGTCGAAAGATGAAAGTCTAAGTCTAATTTTACTTAAGATGAAAGTCGTTAACACCCACCAACCCGCATTAGGCCAGCGTGGTGGGTTATGGCCCAACCTGCCCTTGTGATGTTGTACATGTGGGACGCTTAAGGGCTGATGATTCAATTTAATATAAAATAATTGACACAGAGTAAACTCATTTCTACCATGATCAAATGGAGAATACGGAGACGTATTCTAATATTCTCCCGGCTGTGTTCTCATCCAACAGCTACTTCCGGCACCTGCTATTTACGGTGCCATCGTCAATCATGTTCGCAGCCAGCAGATTGGCTGTTCCTACACATTTTCAGCCAAGAACCTACCTACCTACCTGCTGTTATTTTATTTATTTATATTTTGAACGAAAAATAGATATTTTTTAATAATTATTCTTATTTACCACTTAGTATTTTATTCTGCCGTATGTGTAGCGGCTTACTGAAAGAATACTACCAACCCCTCTATTCCCTTGAAAGTCGTAAAAGGCGACTAACGGAATAAATACTGCTCAAACATCCAAGATCATAGAACAGCGATGGGCTCACCACCTGTCACGCTGAACACATGTGCAGTTGCAATTTGGTGAAACGTGGACGTTGGCAGTGGACTGCTTCTTCTGCTCCTCATTGCCTAGTTTCTAATTAACCATTTCAGAATACCGGTCTTTAATTTTTTTATGTTGGTATATTATTTTATGACGAAAATAATATTTGCCTTTAGTTATTTAACACTTAATGATTCGTCTTTTCTCTCATTATCGTTTTTTTTAACATTATTTAATTCATTTATTTTAATTTATCTTTATTTTCTTTTGTTTAAGTCAATCTTAATTAATTATGTTAATTTCATAACCGCACACTTTTCATATATAAAAAACCTTAAAAAAACCCTCTGTTTAGAGCTGCCGACGAGCAACCCTGGCAAAGTCGCATGCAAAACCGGATGGTTCGCCCAACGAGTGAAAGATACGATTGCAGTTGTAATGACTGTTTATTTAGTAAGACTTTCGTTTATATTTTGGGAGGAGGAGCATGTGTGTAACTACTTTGTGTACACATTACAATGGAGACAGACTTTGTAAGGGTGATGGTAGATAGCCAGCCGGCTTCAAAACAAAACTTACCTACCTACTACTAATTAAATCGAGCACCGAGACATTCAAAGTAGAAACGTTATTAAAATATATTTCATAGTACGTTTCTTTCTTAATTTCGATCAATACTTTCGCTAGTGCCTTTGTGGTTGTCTACATTTTTTGACTTTTTCACTATTTATCGATTTTGAAGAATACATAAGACGTTTAGCTTTTTTAAATAATAATAAAAAATAAAAAACACTTAGGTAGTACCGTGATGTGGTTACGGTCAGTGCTAATATGAAATATATTATCGTGACGAGATTACGATCGATATTACGGGTACCTACCCTATGCTGTGACGCGATTACGGCAATTCTATTCTTTGATCATTCCTTTCAAATGACCGTAGCACAGGTACACAGCCCGGATCTTACCCAGACCATCCAGGAATAGTGTTAATAATCTAAGCGCAGCAGAGGCGTTGCCAGTTGTAAATCCAATATCGTGGGATTTTCTTGATGTTCTTGGAGTTTCAACAGTGAAGGAGGTACCATTGGGACCCAAAATACCAGAAGAGGTCTCTAAACGCTAGGGAAATCCTCATAGACGGCCTGAACAAAGATAATAAAAAGGAACTGTTAGCAACAACTTTGATGCCTGTTTGAAGTTGGCCAAATTATGTTGCATTTACATTATGAAAATACCATGAATAGAAAAATGCTGACATTACCTACCTACTCTTGATAAAAAATTTTTGTTAATGACACAAGATGAAAAGAGACTCACACACATTTTTGGAGAAAATTTGGGAGAAAAGATAAAAGCTGCTAAGGCCGCTGAAAAATCTGGTTTGCAAATACGGAATACTTACAACATTGGACCGTCAACTTCAGGAACTAAGAAATACGTCGCCCAGCAGGGAAAGTGGCAAGACCCACCCAAGCGACAAGGTCATGGGTTGCCAGGCCGGGAGCAAGCAAAGATTCCCGTATCCACCTCCGAGGTGATCAGCGCAAGCACCGACGTCCGCCCCCCAACTAGCAAATTGGTCATATAAAAACTGTGCTATGCGACTTTCAGTTATATAACTGTTGAATTGATGTTATTAGACAACTACAACGTTGTGTAACCGTAATTCCTACAACGATTTAGTCCCGTAACTAAATGGTCTACTAAATAAGTAGAGTAAACGTTTTTACGACGGTATTATACAACGTTGTATAGTGGTGCCTGTGTATAGGTTACGTAGACGTTTATACGACTGATTTATACAACGTCGTATAGTGGTGCCTGTGTATAGGTTAGGTAGACGTTTTTACGACTGATTTATACAGCGTCGTATAGTAGTGCCTGTGTATAGGTTAGGTAGACGTTTTTACGACTGATTTATACAACGTCGTATAGTGGTGCCTGTGTATAGGTTAAGTAGACGTTTTTACGACTGATTCATACAACGTCGAATAGTGGTACCTGTGTATAGATTAGGTAGACGTTTTTACGACTAATTCCTACAACGTCGTATAGTGGTGCCTGTGTATAGGTTAGGTAGACGTTTTTACGACTGATTCATACAACGTCGAATAGTGGTGTTGGAGTATAGGTTACGTGAACGTTTTTACAACTGCTTCATTATATCGTCGTATTATGAAGCCAGGTTGTAGGTCGGATAAATAAAAAAAAATATGACACCATGTATAAAGGGTTTATTTAAATTAAAGGTTATCATAAAGGGTTTATTTAAATTACAGGTTATCTGTTCATGTTTATTATCTCACGGAACTCTAAAATAAATTATCATGGCCGACCATCTTGGTCGCAAGAAACCGCATTATGCGACCTTTTCATTCTATAATTGATGTATAGAAGTCGTTTCTTAACTTAGACAAGATGGCAATAGTTTAGTATGTAAACAAATTTTAAGCAATAGTCTACAATAATTTAATTTCAAGAAATTCGATGGGGGCGTAAAAAATTTCACAACAACACACCTATATTTCACCACAAAACTAAACGTCCCATAAGAACTAGGTGCACTGCACACATTTATCCATACACTCTGTTCATGTATAATATTGTTAAAGTAAATATAAAAATAATAAAGTAAATTATAACTTATAAACCGTTTAAATTTTGTATTTGATAACCCGCACTTTTCCAGCAAACATCACAGGAACGAATGAATGGAATGAACTGAAGTTCATTCCATTGTGTACAATAAAAGTCAATGTTAAACACTTAACCGACATTACAATCATCTTCTAATGTCTATGCAATTGTTATAGGACTTCAGTGGTTCGATAACAGTTGGTCGAAAACTTTTATGTAACATTTAAAAGTTGTTGACTGACGTTTATTTAACTTGTAAATAACAATAATGTCGTTTAATATGGGCCTATTTCGCGTTGTATAAACGTCTACGACACGTTTATATGACGCACTTTATAGAACCAAAAGGAAATGTAAAACGTTTTCTCAACTATTATGCAACAATAATTTGTTACTTGGGCCGCTATCACACCACGACAGCTCAGTGAGGCCGTCATACAGACTGACGACGCGTAAATAACAACCAAGATAACCTTACACGCTGGTCGTATAAATTTTTTTTGTACACAAACGGTGTTCAATTGCAAATGACCCGGTAGTCTTACAGTAAGTTACAGGTTACAAAATACCATTTAATAATACTGTAAAGCAAGCTACTGAACCAATAACTTTTCTTCGGCTGAAATAAGTAAGTTAATCACAGCTATATCTTACTTGTGCCAGTCAGGAGCAATATGCATATGTGAGGATGTCAAAGACCAATTTATTTCTCCCATATTCTTAAAATACCTAAAAGTGGTGGATCGTCCAGATTTATCTTGAATCTAAAATCATAGAATAAAGCTGTCGCCTCATACCACTTTAATATGGAGGACATACGGACAGCAAGCAAATTATTGTTCCAAAACAGTTAAATAGCCAATGTTGATATCAAAGACGCGTATTTTTTCTTTAGTTCCTATTGATGAAAACTACAAAAAGTATTTAAGGTTCAATTTTTTGGGACACAAAAACAAAAATAATACGTATGAATTTCAGTGCCTACCGTTTGGACTTAGTTCAGCACCTTGTTATGTCTTTACGTAATCTCATGAAACCGGTTGGGATTTATCTTAGAAACAGAGGTTTTTTTAATTCTAATATATTTAGATCTTGTGCCTGGGCCATTCTTATGAAAAATGTTAAAGTTTTGTTCTCGAAATTGTATGTATATTACAAAATCTAGGCTTTGATAAAAACTTCAAAAAGAGTAGCTTGGAACCACAAAAAACTAGAAAATTTCTCGGTTTTGAATTAAATTCAGAAAATATGTGCCAATAGGAAATCGAAAACGCTACAACACTACCGCAATATCCTATATCAATAGAATGGGTGGAGTACAATATGTTGATTTAAATAATATCACTTGTTGTCTATGGCAATGGTACGAGAAACGCAACATATTTGTCTTTGCATCCTACATAAAATCTAAAGATAACTTCGAGGCGGATAAGGAGTCACGCCGTATGAGTATCGATACAGAATCCCAAATGTCGGCACCAGTGTTCGAAAAAATTGTTTAATCGTTTGGGTCACCTCTTAAAGATCTCTTTGCTACTTACCAAAATTATAAATGCGATAAATACGTCTCATGGCAACGAGACCCCCTGCCTTTGACATAGATGCATTAACCTTAAATTGGAATGTATTTTATTTTTATGCTTTTCCCCCTTTCTCGCTCATATTAAAATGCTTCAGGAAAATAATTAACGACGAAGCCACTGGTGTATGTACTAGTCGTACTCGTACCGTATTGGCCATACATACAACAACATATCCTTGTAGCATACAAATTATCAGAAAAGCATTTCAAAGACAATCGTTATGTAATGAAACCATCGAGGTGATGATTTCCTCATTGTCTACATCCTCACTGAAACAATACAATGTCGCTTTTACGAAATGGTGGAGTTATTATGATATTTATAAAATTGATTTCTATAACTCCCTACTTCCAATTATATCAAAATTCCTTACGGTCAACTGTTAACAACAAAATTTGGATGTAGTTCATTAAATATGCATCGTTCTGCTCTAGCTATTTAGGGCAAACGTTATAGTGAAGCTGATTTAGTTGTTAGATTTTTTTAAAGTATTTACAGGACTAAACCTATTCATCCGAAATATTCGGAGACGTGAGATCTAAAGATTGTAATCGATCACCTTAGTAATTTATATCCAAATGAGGAATTTGCTCTGGAGCTTATTACTAAAAAAATTGTAACTCTGCTTGCATTGTCAACCGCACAACGAGAACAAACGTTATCTTCGAATTTCTAATTTAAAATAAATAAGAACTATGTCAAAACCATTGTGGATGATTTAATTAAAAAATCTGCTCCAGCGCAACGACCGCCTTGTTTATTTATACCATTTTTTCTAAATAAAATTGAGATTTGCCCGGCAAAAACATTACTGTCCTACTTAGATATGACTAAAGTTCACAGAGATAAACCAAGAACGGAAAGGTTATTGCTCACCTGAAGCCTATTCATAGTGCAACTAGTTCTACATGAAGTCGTTGGATTAAAAACACCCTATTTAACAGCGGTATTGACACTTCTTTATCCTGAGCACACACGTGTAAGATACGCTTCAACGTCCAGCAAACAGAAAAGGCCTTTCAATAACTGCAGGATGGACTGGTAATTCTCTGGTGTTTGCACGGTTTTACAATCGACCCCGTACCATTGAGAATGACGATAATGCCTCTGCAGCGGCTACTTACATTGATTAATTTCTAGCATATCATTCATTATAATATATCATACTGGTTTGTACTAATATGGTACCTAATTATATTAATAGAAAGTAATATTAGTGTTGTTTCGATCATAAGAGTTTATAGCTCTGTGTTACGTTCGTCAAATGTATCGACAAATCAATATTCCCTCCCAAGTCCATTTACAAAATATCAGGTGGAGAAGGAGTATTAACACAAAAGTAATTTAGCTTTTGTTTACGTACAATACACTTACCTATTTTAGATCTTTTTAAAATTTTATTGAACAAACAAGTAGTTTATTATTACTATATTATTGATGTCAGACTGATCAGCAAATAAAATTGCAATATCATCTAACGATTTGAAAGTAAACACATTATCATCGAACGCTATCATAATGCACTATTACTATGGTAACATTGTTTTGTGATTTCCGTCGAGCACTATCGTAAAGCTAGTTAGCGTGATGATCCTTTAATACTTTTTCAGTAAAGCATATTTTTATCGTTTTCTTATTTAAAAAGAACTACTAATCAATATATTATAAGAAATATATGTAAAAAAACACTGTTTTTAATAAAAAAAATGTTCTAGGTTTCATAGTTCCCGAGATATTAGTAAAACATTAGTTTTTGCCGTTTCCTGTAAAATCTGTATTTTTCTATTGCCATACTGTTCGTTGGGGACGGCGATATATCAGCATAGAGCGGCTATGATATTTTTTTCCAAAGATACTGTAAGAAGTTGTTTAGTTTATTTTAAATTGAGGAATTGAAGTCTTAGTTTGTTTTAAATTAAAGTCTTGCACAACCTCTAGTTTAAACTAAGACGTAAGATAAAAAGCAGCCCTATTCAAATTAAAATTGTAGCAACCTGCTTAGACAATTTTTTTTGTAAGTTTGCTCCTGAGTAAGTCCATACTAACTAGTTTATTTTCAGATCACTGTGGGCAAAAAATAACTTTTACTTTTACTGTTATCTACAAGATAATTTCTTCTGAGTTAGGGTGGTTTTGTGTTAGGCCAGTGACAGAGAAACGGGTTAAAATTTTCAAGCTTAATGTAACTGCAAAACTTGCATATTGTTTACCATATACACAGGAATATCCAGATGCTCTTTTCAAGCATTTTTTTGATCTTATTAACGGTGAATTTAATAAAACTTTCTCTATTAAAAAGTTTAAAACTACTATTTTAATGAAATTTGGGGATTGGGCCACAGCTGGTTTGCATAAAAGTAGGTTTAAGTTGTATGATTATTAAGAGCAGAAAAAATATAATAATAATCCGAGTTTTCAAGAGTATATCAAAAAGTATTCGAAAACTTTTAGGAAGGCTTGTGCATGTGCCAAGTCATTATTTTAAAGGGAAAAAATTAAAAAGTCGGATAATAAAATAAAGGCAACATGGAACTGAATTAACCGCGAAACTGGTAAAATAAAGCCACGTGATACTAAGTTTTCTTTAAAGTTATAAAGTTGCTGATGCTTTTAAACAGTTTTTTACAAATATACCAATTGCCACAACTATGTTACTCAACTCTTCACCGAGCAATACAGAAATTCTGTTAAAAAAGTATGTACCCATGTGTAATGAAGTGTTCAAATTTAAATACGTAAACTTTAAAGACGTACTGGACATCAGAAGCATTTGGTCGGATGTGCAAATCAGCCAAAAATGACTTTTTGTACCAACGATATTCAGTTCGTCGAGCTCTTTCTACCCATCTTGGAATCATATTTCTATCTCATTCTGTTGCTAAGATATCACAGGTGCATAATGTCGTATGTGAGTTCTTATTCTAATACATAGAAGCATAATGGCTTAAGCATTAAAATCGCCCTTATACTTCTAAAAGAAGTATGTATAATAAGTCGCAAATATGGTTACACCTTTATGCTTCCATTAGAAATTGACCCAAAACGACGTTTCACGAACGATTGTATTTGTATATAAGACGTTATGCCTCTAATTTTGTTTTTTTAACACATTGTATTTACTGATAGGACTTTATGCTCTCACAAATAAAAATAGAATCACAGGCTCAAAGTCACATACGATATTATGCTTCAAAATAATATTTTGTAATTGTTACTCCCTGTGGCAATACGATATTATGCCCCGAATAATTTTAATATTTTCGTCTATAATTTAAAACGTATGTAAGATACGTGTGGATGCTTTTGGTTCACTGCATTTTTTAGATCACGAATTTCAGATCAGACTCCTTCGGTGGAGTTCGGGCGCGGTCGGTTTAAGTCGTAACTATACACAAACACCGGCCGTAATGTCACATGAGCGCCATTTTTGTTTGGAGTCAAAGCAGTACGCGTTAATCAATGCTTAAAAGTATAATAAGTGGATTTTAACTTCCCATTAGTAAAAATACATGTGAAATTACGTGAAAAATGGACGAAGAAAATGAAGCATAATTTAGTTATTATTCTACTACGAACTTATTTCATACTTTATCAACGATTTAACTTTTGTTGAATTGTTTTAAACTACAATGATTGTTTTTTGTTATAGCGTGAGTTTTACCCCGTTAAGGGGCGACATGTAAAAATGGCAGAGCGACTGTATATCTGCCTGAGGGTCGCGTGTTTTGGTAGATCGGAAGATTTCCTCACACTGTTCCTCCAAGGGGTCAGTATGAGTTCTCACTCAACCTCACGGTTGAGGTAGGGGTTCCTCAGACTTCCAAAATCTTTCCAGACTCTTACGTTTGTCATGGGCTTATTCCAGGCTGCGCGTACAAATCCTCAATGGGTCCTATTAATGCAAAGTCGAAGATCGCGCCAAAAGCTATGGGCTTGCTAGGGCCCAACGAGACCTTAGTCCCGTCCAACACCTGACCAAGATCGTCTCACCAAAATAAGAGGTCGATCAGGGTTGGTGTGTGGTAGTGCTGATCAGCCAATGGTACGGGTGGCTGGCCTAATTTGTGTGAGATGTTTGGAACCTTCTCCAAGGGAAGGTAACCAGTGACATTCTTTAAAATATGAGCTGTAGCTGTAATTGTGGGAGTATCATTTTATACATACATACTATTGTTATTGCCGCTTTTGGCTCATGTATGTGCTGATATCGCAAACATTACAAAGAGTTTAATGGCAGAAAAAGGAGTGGCTTCAGACCGTTAAGCCAAAGAATGGATTTATAGAGATATTATAAACAAAATTCAATTTGAGCTTCAAACTCCCTTCAGTAGACATCTGTGATGATTGTGATTCGTTTCAAAGGAAAGTTTTCGATGTTACTGATCTAACAGAAAAATAACAACTACTTAATTAAACAAAAAGAAGAACATGATAAACTGGCTGCAAAAATGTATGAATTGAAGAGGCTAGATAAAGAGGAAGGTCGAACAAGTTAGGGAAAAAAGTCATTTTGATGGTTGATATGCAAAAATGTATGGCTACGCCGAAATCTTTCTATTTACGAAAGCTATGGACCTTAAATTTTACAATCTTTGACTCAGAACGCAACGTTGCAACTTGCAACTAACATGATATGCTCGGAAAACACAGGTGCGCGAGGACGAAATGAAGTTGCTTCCTGTTTGGTACGTTGGGCCGAAGAAAATCATGATGTAAATCTGGTGCAGCAGAGGGCATAACTATTTGGTCCGACAATTGTGCAAGCGAAAACCGCAATACAATAGTGGTCATGGCCTACATGTGGCTGATGCACAAATTCCCCCTATAAAAAAGTCATCAATCACAAGTTTATGCTTAAAGGACACACACACATGGAGGTCAATCAAGTTCACTCCCAAATCGAAAAAAAAAGCAACTCAAAACCATGCAAAATGCAATACTGAGAGATTGGTTGCAATTTATCAGAACTTGTGATGGAAAAAGAAAGTTTCATGTGTCCGACATTAAATTTCAAAGATTTTACTATGTTACACAAAGAAACGCTTCTTTCGTTTTAAGAAAAAAAAACAGCGATGGCAATGACTTAAAGATTTCTGAATGCGTTTGGCTTCAACTGCGAAATGAAAACTCGGGTATTTTATATTTTTAATATTCTTTTGAAGATGATTTTCCCACAAATCTCATTTTTTGGAATCCAGTCAGAAACATAAGCTATCCAAATGATTTGCCTAATGTAAGAAACGTGCCAAAACCTATATCAGGATATACTAAAACTACTTGAATGGGTCCCTGTAGAGTATCGTGCATTCTACGAAAATTTGCCTCACCATGACAGAGAGACTGATTTTCCACAGGATGAATAATACAGGTTCATAAAGATAAAAATTTTTCAACCGCCTCTGTGGTCTAGTGGCTAAGCTACCTGTTTCAGACCCAGAGGTCCCGGGTTCGATTCCCAGCGGGGAGTACATCTTTGTGTGCTCGGTTTGGTTGGTGGTAGGGCTGTTAAGTCCGCCTGGCTAGCTACCACCATCTTATCTAAGTCTGTCGCCATAACAACGATGTTTATAGCATAGTTGTGTTCCGACATTTAGAGATAAGATAGCCAGTTCCTCAGTGGTTGAGGATTCCGGGTGAAGCGCGCTTCCACCTTCGGCCTTATCGTCACTTACCATCAGGTGAGATGAAGGCCAAGCGCTTACCCGTTGCCAATAAAAATAAAAAATAAAAAAATAACAGTAATAGTTTTGTTAAAGTAAATGTTTCTCTTCTTCTTCTTAGTCGCTTCACTCTTGCCAGAGTGGTCGTGGTTATCAAGTTCCGGTAGGTTGGGCAGCAGACAGTGGCCGCCGCACGACATCCCGCCACCTCTGCCTGCTGGTCGTTAATCGGGCACATTCGTGCACGGGAGCGCCCACCGCAGCCTTCACTTGGTCCGTCCATCTCATTGGGGATCTCCCTCGTGGTCTTGTGCCCTCAACTTTCCCTTGAACGAACGACAAGACGTTCTATGGAGTCGTTTCCACGCCGACTAACATGCCCAAAGAATTTCAGGATCCGCCTGCGCACTTGGGTGGATAGGCGCTCTTTTATGCCAAGATCATCAAGGATGGAGGCATTTGGTCGGAACTCGGTCCAAGAGACCCCGAGCATCCTCCTCCAACACCACATCTAAGTAAATGTTTAAGTGATGTTAAGTTTGATTATAGACCATTTAACTTCAATTCCTAATGATTGTTCGTTTTTTAACAATAAAGCTAACAAGACACTGTTGAATATGAGTACTCAGGAATTTTATTTGGCCTTTAAACAGGAGCATATATATACGTATTTCAACATGCATTACAAAATGTTATCATTTTCTGGAGGCACAACGAACGTTTACCAGAAACGCACCAGGGTTATGACATGAAATTATTAGCATAAGGTCATATTTTAGATATAACAGTGGTAGATATTGGGTAATTCATTTTTTGAGAAGCATAAAGTCGTATGTCGGGGTTTTTTTAAAAAACCTTATTTTTTCTTATTTTTTCTTGATAAGATGGTAGAAAAAAAGTATTTTTCTTATAGACAGACACATACTTATTTAAAATTATATCAAAGGAATTAACAGAATTGCTGATAACATTTGAGAAATCGAATTCAAAATAACACAATTTTCTTTTTGCTCTCCTGTAAAGTTAGCAAAATGGCATATCCGACCAAATGCTTCTGATGTCGAGTACTTAAATCCTTTAAATCTTTAAAAATGAAAAACACTTGTGATTTGTGAGATATTTCAACAAAAAATTAATAATAATATTATCGAGTTCATTGCGCCTTTTCTTGTAGTCATATTCAATAGCTGTGTTGACGAAGGAGTTTTCCCAGGTCTCGAGAAGCATAACAAAGTTCTGCCATTTTTGAAATCGGGTTGTAAAGATGACCCGAGCAATTTTAGACCTATTTCGATTTTACCTACTCTTCGTAAAGTTTTTGAAAAACTTATTTAAATCAACTCTGCTCTCACTTCGCTATAAATCACCTTTTTCACAGTGAACAGTATGGTTTTACCAAGTGAAGGTCTACTACTGATGCAGGTGTAGCTCTGCTAAAACACATATTTGAGGCTTGGGAGGAATCGCAAAATGCTTTTGGAGTGTTTTGTAATCTCTCCAAGGCTTTTCATTGCGTTGAATACAACAAACACCCTTTTAATAAAGCTAAAACACTATGGAGTGCACTCTGATGTCTTGAAATTGATTCAATCATATCTCAGCTGCAGAATCCAAAAAGTTAGCGTGAATGGATCCATATCATCCGGATCTTCTGTGCTAATGAGGGTTCCCCAAGGGTCAATACTAGGTCCATTTTTATTCTTAATTTAAATTAATGATATACCATTTTATGCGGAAAACTTTTGCTATATTGTTTTGTTTGCGATTTTGACGAGACATCTTTGATAATATTAAAGACTGATCGAAATAAAAATAGTTTCGATGACATCAACAATGCCCAAACAGATGTGTTGAATTGGTTTACTACTAATAATCTTCAATTCAACGCGAAAAAAACTACCAAATATATAAGTTTTACTCTACCTAATGTAAAGAATATTATTGTAAATAAAATTAAACTAAATGGTGAACAGTTGGATCTTGTTGATTAAACAGTTTTCTTAGGTATTACCTTAGATTCAAAAATACAGTGGTACCCTCATATTAGCACCCTTGCGGGGAGACTTAGTTCAGCTTACAGTTGCAACACAATTTATTTATAACTGTATTGTTTACGTGCGTCAAAACATTTCTCATTTCAAAAAAAATTGCGATATACACAAACTAAATACTACAAATAAGTATAAACTTGTAATTCCTAAATTTCGACTTCAGAAAGTTTATGGATCATTTATGGAACAACGTGTCATAATTTACACTAAAATCCCGAACGATGTTATAATTTTGCCCTTTGAGAAATTTAAGACACATGTTAAGGACAGACTTTTAGAAAAAGGCTATAACACTGTAAGCGATTACATTAATGACAAAAATGCATGGAATTAACATTCCTCTAGTTTCACACTCATATTTTCTTTTCTTTTATTATATAATTGTTTTATGATTATTGATTGTATAATTTGGTAACGACATATTGTTTTATAAATGTCGTTACTTCTATATTATTATAAAGATGTGGAGTTTCTTGCGCCCGTTCTTCTCTACAGCTAAAAGACGTCCTGAATGGGTGGGGTGGGTGGATGGGTTCCTATGCCTATCCATCCATCCATAGAAGTAAAATTAAATTTAGACGATTCAAAATGCTTATTTTAAGCTTACTGAATAAGGAATTTTGTTTTTTTTTGGAATTAATGTTTTTTTATTAGATATTCCTTTGTGTTGTCTTGTAATGTAGATACTAAATGTTTTTTTTTATTTTGTAATGAAAAATGTCCTTCTATGATTTTTTTTATTACTGGGAATGGGTTTGCTCTTGATCCCAATCAAGCCCAGGGGCTAAGACAGGATCCACGATGGTGCGAGCTAAACCAGAAGTTGCCTATTTACTCTTGCTTTGAAGATGGAAGGGTTATGTACTCAGAAACACAGACGCAGGGAGGGAGTTCCACTCCTTTGCTGTACGCAGTATAAAAGATGTTCAGTAGCGCTTTGTGCGACATTTAGGAATATCCACCAAGAAAGGGTGGTAGCCCGCAGTGCGTCTGGATATCCGATGGAAGAAGGGGGATGGCGGTATAAGCTCATGCAGCTCCAGAGCACACTCTCCGAAGTACAGTCTGTAAAAGACCGACAGACAGGCAATTTTGCGGCGGTGAGCTATTGTGTGAAACTTGCTCTTCACCAGTTCTTTGTCGCCAATTAGCTTCTCAGCTCTGCGTTGAATCGTGTCCAAAGCGTCTAGTTGGTATTTCGCTGAGCCGTCCCATAGGTGACTGCAATATCCCATGCAAGATCGGACTTTAGCTTAGAGAGTTAAATATAGAGAGTTAAAACCTGTCCCGGCATGAAATATCGCTTGACTTTATTTAAGCCGCCCAGCTTTTTAGCTGCAGTTTGAGCCTTGGACTCGATGCTGGTGCCGAAGTTGAGGTCTGAAGACAACTCTATGCCCATAAAGACAAGACTATTGGTAACAGACACAGATGTACCCTGGAAAGTAGAAGTCAGGTTAAAGGGATTCCTTTTAGCGGTGAATAAACACGCTTGCGTTTTGGTGGCGTTGAAATTTACCAGGTTACTGTCACCACACTGCCAAACGTGGCTTAACGTCTGGTTCGTTTGCTCAACCATCGCCTCTCCTATCAACATCACGTCATTACCGCTGGCTTTTGCATCCGAAAGGAATCTCTCCACGACAGTACTGTCATCTGCATACCCAACAATACCCACTATCAACAGGTCATTGATGTGCAACAGAAAAAGCGTCGCAGAGAGAATAGACCCCTGAGGAACTCCGGCATCAATAGCCACTGAGTCAGAGGAGCAGCCATCGATGACTACTCTGACAACTAAAAAAGTCAGTGGGGATACCATACGCAGGAAGCTTGCGCAGTAGACTTGCGTGCCAGACCCTGTCAAAAGCCTTCGAGATGTCAAGTGATACGACGAGTGCTTCGCCGTGCATTTCGAGGGCCTCACCCCAGTAGTGCGTCAGATAAACTAGAAGATCGCCAGTCGATAATCCTCGGCGAAAGCCATATTGACGGCCACTGAGGAGGTCATTACTTTTAGGTATGAGAGTCACTTACTGTTTAGAACGATCCAACGATTTGGATTCAACGATCCAAAAAAGATCTCAGTTAGTGGTACTGTAACTTTTAATGAGTGGGCTACAATTGGTATTCACAAAAGTAGAAAACGCCTTTATGAACTTTATGGTGAACGCAATTTTAACACCAGTGACGATTTCAAATTATATGTTAAAAATTATTTAAAGTTATTCAAAAGAGTATGTCGATTAGCTAAGGCAAACTATCTGAGTTCTAAGATTAGGAATAGTAATAACAAAATAAAAATGACATGGAATATTATAAATAGTAAAACAGGAAATGTCAAAAGTCGTAATAATGAGTACAATTTGAATTGTGATAATAAAACCTTGACTTCTGATGCTGATGTTGCTCCAGCATTTGAGAGGTTTTTTACTGACATTCCAGTTTCAACTACAAAAGCTTTGGTTTCCTTCCCCACTGTAGCCGAATCTGTTTTGAAGGAGAATGTTAAAGTTTGTGAAAGTAATTTTAGTTATCAAAAATTTGCTCTGCAGATATATTAAAGACATTTAACACTCTCAATAAAAAGAAGACCGCTGATCTGTGGGATAATTCCGTGGACGTCGCTAAATCAGTAATTATGACAATAGCTTCAGTTTTAGCTTGCATTTTTAATGAATGCATTGACTGTGGTGTTTTTCCTGACCTAATGAAACATAGTAAAATAATTCCATTGTTTAAATCAGGTACCACTTCTGACCCCACTAATTTTAGACCTATTTCTGTGCTACACACATATAGCTAAATTGTCGAATACACTTAGCTCTGCGGCTTACGCAGTAATGAAGATCCGTCAATTAACTGACGTTGATACAGCTAGATTAGTTTATTTCAGTTACTTTCATAGTGTAATGTCGTACGGCATTTTACTGTGGGGAAATGCTGCCGACATTCAAACTATGTTTGTGCTGCAGAAGAGGGCTATTCGAGCAGGATATAACCTAAAGGCTGGTGACTCTCTCAGAGAGAGATTTAAGGATATAAGTATAATGACAGTTGCATCACAATACATTTATGAAAATCTCATGTATGTTCATAAAAATATTGATATGTTTTCAAAAAACAGTGATATTCACAATTTAAATACTAGAAGTAAGAACAAATTAGCAGTACCTTATACTAGGCTTCATAAAATAAATAATTCTCTTAAGGGTCTGTGCGTACGATTTTACAACAAAGTACTAATTGATATTCAGAAATTAGATCTTGATAAATTTAAAATCCATATCAAAGAAAAGCTTTATAAAAAAGCTTATTATAAAGTGTCACATTACACAGAAGACAAAACAGCTTGGCTCTGAACTGAAATGCTCCAAGAACTCCAAAAGCTATTTATAATTGTACATATTTAATTTATAGCACCGTATGTTTTACATCCAAATTATTATTTGGTATTTTATGACCTGGTAACGACATATCTTTTTTTTTTTTGTAAATGTTGTTGCTTCTGTGCGCTGTGGTTTCTTGCGCCCGTTCTTTGCCACAGTTAAAAAATGACGTCCTGAATGGGTGGTAGGTTAAATATTTGGACGATTCAAAGTACTTATTAATTGAGTTTATTAAATAAATATATTTTGAATTTTGAATTTTTTTTTAAACTCTTTCCATGACCTAACAGAGTATATGGAAGTGATGGCGATCGGTCGGTAGTTGCATGGGTCGGCACGACTTCCCTTTATGGGTACTGGCTGCACATTGGCAAGCTTCCAGCACTTAGGTACGGTTTTTGCCTCGAGAGACCTTTCTCTCTTACTGGGTCCATTTTTATTCTTAATTTAAATTAATGATTTACCATTTTATGCAGAAAACTTTTGCTATATTGTTTTGATTGCGATTTTGACGAGACATCTTTGATATTAAAGACTGATCGAAATAAAAATAGTTTCGATGACACGCTTGTATCGCCTCCGATACAAGCGTGTTAGCACAGAAGACAACTCAGGCGCACAATACCTCAGAGTACCCTTGCTGGTATGCCATCGGGACCACTGGCCTTGTTCACGTCCAAACTAAGTAGGGCTCTACCGACCTCTTTATGTGGATTGTCATCTCCGGCATCGAAAAATAACAGCAAGGTAAGTTTGGTAGTTGTTGATATGGAGGACATATCCCAATTTGTACTGACGCTGTAAAAGAAAGGAAAAAAAGAAATGTCCTTGCTGAGTTTCTTGCCGGTTCTTCTCAGTACAAGGCTGCCGCCCTATAGTTAGACTAACGAACCGATGGCCTAAGTTAAATAAATAATTTAATAATACATTTGCTCGTAAAGTGGATCTTATTACACTTATTTTAGCATCGTAATGTAGCATATAGTAGTAATGTAGTAGTTTAAAAAACAGAATCTCGACCAGAGCGAAGAAGTAATAGCATTTCTTCCACTAGGGAAAACCGTTTTTTTCTTATTTTTGTCTGTCAAATGACAATGAGCCTATAAAAACGAAAAAGTCTTTAGTTATTAGTAAAAGCATGAATAAAGACTTAACTGTTTACATAAATCAACAACTTTTTTGAGATATTTATTTTAAGTTTACGGTAAAATTAGTAATAATTTGAATCTATGGACAACAGAGACCACGCCCACACAGTCCACGCTTCAGCAAGAAACAACTGCACAGTCTGCACAAGTGCTTAGATGGTTAGCTTTAGCCCGTTAGTCGCTTTTACGGCACCCAAGGGAAGGTATTAATAAAGGTATTAATAAGGTAGTAATAAGGGTTGGGATTATTATTTTAAAGAGCCCATCGCCGCTCTATGCTGTTGGATGTATGTGCAGACTGCACATAGACTGTTAGTCGCCTTTTACGAAACCGAAGAGAAGAGAGGGGTTGGTAGTATTATTTTGATGAGCTTATCACCGTTCTATGCTGTTGAATGTATGTGCAGTCTTTAGTCCGTTAGTCGCCTTTTACGACACCCAGGGGGAAGAGGGGCATGGCAGTATTTTTTTGATGAGCCTATCGCCGCTCTATTCTGTAGGATGTATGTGCAGTATTTAGTCCATTAGTCGCCATTTATGACACCCAAGTGATTGTATGGAAAGACTTCCTATCTTTCACATATCTGTACTTTGTCGATTCAAACAGCAGCTTTTTGTTAAATGCCTATTACTTTGAAAGTTTAAAAATAAATATGTCTAGTTTTAGTAATGAAGAACTTTCAGTTTACACCACCGAAAATAATAAGTGAAGCACAAACTGTTATTGACAGCCTATTACCATCTAAGTCCAAAGAAAAATACATGTTGGCTTACCAAAGATTTATACTCTAGAAAAACAACAAAAACACGCAGTCATTTTCAGAAAATGAGTTTTCCTCGCAAATTTTAATATGTTATGAAACGTCGTATGACATACGTGCGCTTTGATAATTACAGATTCTGCTTTCTTGTAGCCCTCGCCTACGGGTCGGGATAGCAATATCGCCTCGGCTGTAATTTTCTACTTACCGTACTTATATTATAATGTACTATTTTCATTTCTCATACACGAAAAGTTGTCTGAAGTTACCCGAGGAGCGGGTGGAAAGTAATACTTTTCCGCCCTAGGGAAAATCGTTTTTCTGACAGGTACTGTCATGTGTAGTTGTGACTTATTGTTAAAATAATACTAACAATCCTTCTCTTCCCTTGCGTGTCGTAAAAGGCGATTAACGGACTAAAGACTGCACATGCATCCCACAGCATAGAGCGGCGATAGGCTCATCAAAATAATATAACCAACTCCTTTCTTCCCTTGGTTGTCGTAAAAGGCGACTAACAGACTTAAGACCGCACATACATCCAACAGCATAGAGCGGCGATGGGCTCATCAAAGTAATACTAAGACCCCTCTCTTCCCTTCGGTGTCATAAAAGACGACTAACGAACTAAAGACTGCACATGCATTAAACATCATAGAAAGGCGATGGGCTTATCAAAATAATACTACTAACCCCTTTCTTCCCTTGGGTGTCGTAAAAGGTGACTAACGGACTTAAGACCGCATATACATCCAACAGCATAGAGCGGCGATGGGCTCATCAAAGTAATACTAAGACCCCTCTTTTCCCTTCGGTGTCGTAAAAGACGACTAACGAACTAAAGACTGCACATGCATCCAACATCATAGAATGACGATGGGCTTATCAAAATAATACTACTAACCCCTGTCTTCCCTTCGGTGTCGTAAAAGGCGACTACCGTACTAAAGACTGCACATACATCCAACAGCATAGAGCGGCGATGGGCTCATCGAAATAATACTACCAACTACCCATCTCTTTTCTTTGGTGTCGTAACAGGCGACTATCAAACCAAAGACTGCACATACATCCCACAGGTGTTAAGATATTGTAAAATATTTTGTTACCATAAAAACATAAATTTATCATCATCATCATCTTCATCCCAAGAAATCAGGGACGCCCGAGAGTACGTTGGGTTGATGACATCGTGAGGGTCGCTGGCAACACCTGGTTGAGATTGGCACAGGACAGAGGAGACTGCCATTAAATAAAGGAGGCCTGTGCCCAGCAGTTGGTGATTGACGGTATAACGAAAAATAAAGGAGTCTTATCTTAAGAGGGCTTACGCCGTTCGGTTTCATCATGGGTTTTTAAAACTTTTGAACTTGGAAGTTTGTATAAGAAACCGAACGGCGTAAAACCTCATAACTGAACGTTTAAAATGTTGTAAAATATATTCATTCAGATCTCCTCGATATATATCCCAGAGGTTTGATAACAATCTTAAAAAATCAAATCAAACAAAACAAACAAGTCAGTAGTATGTATAATTTATGTACCGTGTATAGGTTACATACAAAAATCAAGGACTCAGTCCAGAATCCAAATAGGTGTCGAGTGGCGACCACCCTACCTATTAGTGCTACTAACTAACCTGCAATGTTTTACAAAACTGATTTCTTTATTGAAGGGTACTTGTTGTAAATACTACTTTGTAGTATGTAATACTACTCGGTCCAGCCGTCCTAGCATGCGCAACAAGAGAACTCTTTTTGACCCGTTTTCTCGTGTTTTATTCATTTATCTCTGATGTCTATCATCACTAAAGACACATGGATGCGCTTAGAACTCTACATAATATGTCAAAAATAGACTTAATAGTAGTTTTTGCATAAACTGTGGTATTTTAACACAACTTAAAATGATTTGTCGTCTCTCGTCCGCGACATATCTCGTTTTGCGTATGCTAGGCCAACAGGGAAATTTCAGGGCAATGATGAATTAGAACTGATGCTATTGTATGCAACTACGGGAGTGACTCCCTCGGTGTGGCGCGCTTCCATGGGCCGCGGCGAGCGCGCAACATCACAACTTCACAAGGGCCGTTGGGTGGTGTGCCCGCTTAGTTACATTACAAAAATATATTGAGAGACCAAAAATCTTGAAGAAATAAAAGTAGGAGCGAAGCGTGCGAGGGTGATCTATAATTTGCTCTCTATATTCAAACAACAACCAATTTTTAAGCAGTTGGTATCAATAATTTGACCTCCTTTGTTGCATTGCATGGTTGTTGCAGGTCAGGCCACTTGTCTCAAGCCCAGAGATCATGAGTTCCGTTTGGTCCGATAATAAGGGGAATAGTCAGTGCAGTACCTATAGTTAAATCTTTTGGGTGAAGGGCGTTTTAACCTTAACATCACGTCACCAGAGTCGATTAAAGGTGATGCAATTCCTTCGTTCGTGGTAATAAATTATTTGCAATTCTTTTGTGGTAATAAATAATTATATATTTCTAAAGATTATAAATAGTAAAAAATGCAGTTGCTATAATAAACTAAGGAAAATTTACTAAGTTTATTATGAAGTTTATAAATATTCAACTGTCTGGATTATGTTTGTATAAGAGCTACATTCTATATTATTTCCATCACTTTAAATTTGCAGTGTCGCCCAGCGGCTCCTTAAAACAATAAAACAATACCACCCTAACTACTAAAACCAAAATATCATTGACTAAAACTAAAAAAACTAAACTACCTTGGAACTCGAGGGCTCGTTAAGAGAATTTACGGAAGAACTTGCTCGTTACATTACAGACGTATTTCTGAGCTTGTGTCGTGGTTGCACTGGTGTGGCAAATAATATTGATTGGTTGGTGGACGGACTTGCTAAATCCGCCTGGCTAGCTACCACCATCTTATCTAAGTCTGTCACCATAACAACAATGTAAAAAGAATTGTTGTGTTGCGACAATTTAGAAATAAGATAGTCAGTTCATCAGTGCTTGACGATTCTACCACCGTCGGCCTTATCGTCACTTACAGTGAGATGAAGGCCAAGCACTTTCTCGTTGTAGATTTAAAAAGACTGGAACTGCCTTAATGGTCTGGGGAAAAAAACAATTGATATCTGACCTAGAGCACCCTAGGTTCGATTCATAGGGAACGTGCTTGGTTTAGTTGCTGGTTAGGTTTGTTTGACAGAAAGATGAACACTTTATTACACAGACACAAGAAACAGTTACAAATATTATAATAACGATAATAACGATTATAACGATTATAATATTTGTAACTGTTTCTTGTGTCTGTGTAATAGAGTGTTCATCTTTCTGTCAAACAAACCTAACCAGCAACTACAACAACTTTCTGTCAAACAAACCTAACCAGCAACTAAACCAAGCACGTTCCCTGGGAATCGAACCTAGGGTGCTCTAGGTCAGATATCAATTGTTTTTTACTTAGTTATTAAAAAGGCCTTCCCTAAAAGTTCCTGACAACTTTTGGTTTATTCACCTAAGAGAAAATGCGCATGTTTTAATGAATAGATTAATATGATAGATCTTGAACTGAGTCTCTCTCTATACGTGCTCTGTCAGTGAACAGTTCTTTGTTGGTTTTAGATTCTGGTCCAAGAAAGCTTTCATCTTCTTGGGCCTTTTCAGCACATTATCATGTCAGTAGATAAAATATTACATTACCTGCGTTACCGCTTTTCGGGTCATGATCTTGCTAATCTTGCTAGATTAGCTATAACAATGCTTCATCACTATTAATGTTCGTTGACCAATGGTTAGTAAGTAATTATTATTTACTTTCATATTTATTGTCATTACTGATACTTTCAATACAATATTGACGACAAGTTTTGCATTCCGTTGAAATCGCTAGTTAGCGGTAGATTTATCCCAGAAAATGCTAAGTTTAAAGCAACAGTTACAATAACTATTACGATCTCTTCATAAGAATATCTGGAACTAAAATCTTAAGATTTTAAGGAAATGCAAGTTTCATAATTATTTTCCTTTCCAAGTTTTTTTTCTATGTGAATGCTAAGTTAGCAGTTGCTCGTAAAGCAGCAATGCAATCGGAATCGTCACAAATGCCCCGTCAATCAATGGAACGGCTCGCCCCCGATGCCGGGCGAATTAGCATCGGCTAGTTTCTTTTTATTCCGCAGAAGTTGTAATTGCCGAGGAGTCATTAGCATTAAAAGCGGAGTAATAAAAGTTCCTGATAAAAGTGCGGCAATTTAAAGTTCGCGACTTTTTCCTTTCGCTGCGCCTTGTCTTGTTACAGTTGTTTGGGTGCGGTCACACTCGGACTCCTGTAGTTGTTTATTCATTTAATTATTTGTTACGGTACACAAAATAAATAAGTATTAAAAATAGCACACAAAAATAATAAATTGTTAATGAGCTAAATCCCTACAGCGCGACATGTTCGTGTGCGACCTTTATGCGGAACAATTTCTTCCGTGGTAGCGTCTGGCACTGATTTGTCTTTACTATTATTATTAGTTACAAAAATATTAACCTACCTTGTAGGTCAAGAAATTTTGTATTTGTAGTCATTAGTTACAATAATATTAACATAGCTTGTCGGTCAAGAAATTTTATATTTGTAAGTAGTCAGACAAATTAGTGCCAGACGCTACCACGGAAGAAATTGATCTGCGTAAAGGTTCCGCACGAACTGGTCGCGCTATAGAATCGTAGAACTTTTCATCTTCTTAAATACGTAGAACTGTGAATTACAATGTTATCTTATTAATCGTACAAATTCAAAACGTCATTTAATCATACAAAACATGCTGTTGCAATGCTTACAATATATTTTAATAAAGTATTTTATGTAGATGAGTGCATTGGGTTGGGATTTACAAATTTCTACATCAGTTATATTATTCAAATATTTTTAGTCAGTTACTCTTGACACTTGCCCTCAACTAAGTCCGGAATCACAAGCTGCTCCATTATGTTGGTTTTTCGTGTAACAAATAATTTTAAGATCATCAACTGTACAAACGATGTAGCTTTTTCTCACAGGTGTTTGTGCTTTACTTTGGTTTCTTTTAGTATGGGTACGTTAATGCGATGAGCGTTCCTGCTCCATATAGCAAGACCGGAAAAAGCAGGCTTAAGCAAATTCACATGACTACAATAACACAAAGACGACGATATAAGCACAGCTACACCATAGAGTACCTTTAATTTAAAGTTATTTTTATTTATCCATTGGTGTGCTATTACCACATTAAAAACAGTTTTCAGTTAGAGCTTTTGGGTTTGAACAACGATTTCTCTCATTCAACCCGAGAATTTCTCATCTTCATTTCAACGCCTCTAGTATCCAAGTGAAGCCTACTTGGCTTTGGATAGATGACGCTCTCGTATCGCGGTCACTCGTAAACAACTGCCGCTTCTCAGTAGCGCGGCTACTTTTTGCACTAATCTTATAATGCCATACGCGATCTTTACACCGTCACATACTCATCGAGAAAAAGATCTTTATCGTTTCCGTCATCGAGTGCTCGTTTGTAGAACAAAGTGATTGTAGTGTTTTTTGTTTCTTTTTTAAAATTTAAATAACCTTACTTACTTAAATACTTTATGCTACGTCATGTTGTTATTCTCTCAGAACAATAATTAGTTATTGTTTTGAGGTTATTCTTCATGTCATTGACAAACATTTTCAAATTACAAAAAGGGCTTGCAGCTTTTTGGTTAAAACATAGAGGCATTATAATATACAGCCTTAATTTCGTTAAGAAATGTTGTTCTAATTATTTTTCTAATATTGATTTCAGTTTGTTTCTTAATTTTTAAACCAGGTAAATAACCTGGATTGAATTAAACAAAGTATTAAATAGCTCTACAGTCAGCGGCCGGCTATAGGCATTATTTGATCTCTGTACATAAATTTTTTGGATAAAATGTTTTACTTCAAAAAAAATCAAACAGTCTCAGGAAGCTCGAATGGGATTCGAACCCACGACCTTTGGATTGCCGGTCCACTGCTGTAACCGCTGCGCTACCAAGACCCCAGAAGACTCATTAATTTTTTTCCAGTAGTTTGTGATTTACGCTGTGATGGCTCGTGGGTTCGAATCCCATTCGAGCTTCCTGAGACTGGTTGATTTTTTTTTCTAGTAAAACATTTTATCCTATATCTATATAGCATTGTGAATGCAAAAAAATCAATAATAAAGATATTAAATTTTTTGTTTGTGATTTGTTGTGTAGTGATTATGCTATGCTTTAAAGTTGGTGGTACAACATGTTGGAGTATTCTTATTTGCAGCTCGTGGATGCTATTAAGGTAAGTACGCACGTCCATAACTACTGAGTCCATAGCACAGAAATAGATCTAAATAGAAGCCGCAGTACGTACTTTGAGTGTTAAAATCGTGCTAGAAGGAAGCTACAATCCCATCTTTCGACCGGGTTCCATTTTGCATATCTCAGCTCCTGACATAAAAAGTAGTTAAAAAAAATTTTACTTGCATCGTATCGATCTCTAAAATATGTAGGTACAAGAAAGGTTAATCGTGATAATCAACAAGTTTCCTTTCGGTAAGTTATTTTGTTATTAAATTGACACAGAAAGAAGTGACACGTTTGGTTTTCATACCATGGAGCAAACATGCGGCTTCTATTTAGATCTATTTCTGTGGTCCGTAGGATACAACAGAGGCGATAAAAGCGATATACATAAGTAAGCGTACGTTGTTGCCTTATTCAAGTATAAAAAAAAGTTTAGATTGCAGAATGTGGAAAACAAAAACGCAAAAGTAGGTGTTGACTGACTTTAATTAAAAGGCCGAATTTAGAGTTACCTAGTTTGTTTTAAATATAATAAGGGCTGATTTTCAATCCTCAGTATTATAACAAACCGATAAAACTTATCCGTCTGATAAAGTATGACACGATCAAAGTAAAGTGTCATTTGTTAAAGAAAGAAAAGTCATGATAATGATAATACATTTTCAAAATGGTTGTGTAATACTTAAAAAGACAAATTAGTTTTATAACTGACAATAGAAAAGTCGACCCATAATGACGTGACAAGGTCTTTGCTTATATTTTTCTATAGTTAGTAGTGTTTTTCATAGGGTGGATTCGACCAAACTGGAATAAGGTCTTATACCTAAAACGCCGAATTTGTATGGACTAATCTCGGAGTAAGTCTTATTCCAGTTTTGTCGAATCCACCCTTAGTATAGCAATTAGTTTTCTTTTTATTCTTTCTTTATATCCTTTGTAATATTGTGCATTATCTGTGGCAGCTATTGCCTGTTTTAGTGCAGGAGCGGTCTTCCCAAGCGGTTAGATTGATTCTCGGTAGGTATTTGCAGTCGCGTATTTGATTCCTGAAACGTAAAAATGATACTTGACTACTCATGATGGCAAATATTTTGATTAATCATCATCATCATCATCAGCCTATAAACGCCCCACTGCTGGGCACAGGCCACCCACGTGGACAAAAGCACGTTAGGATATTGGGCCATAACCCACCACGCTTGCCCAATGCGGGTTTGTGGGTTTTAACGACAGCCATCTTACGACAACAACCAGGACCAACGGCTTAGAGTGCCTTCCGAAGCACGGAGAAGCTCAAGATGTTTTTAATTTGGTCACCCATCCAGCGACCCGGCATTGCGAAAGTTGCTTAACGGGCAAGATCGCAAACCGAACGCTCTAACCGCTGCGCCATCGAGTTCTTCAACATTTTGATTCCCCCCGGTAAATAGTGGCTAATAATCAGCCCGAAAGGCGGAGATCCTAGTTTTAACCCCCTTTTTAAATCATGATTAGAAAATTCTCATATCGTTTGACCTTACGATATTTATAGACGAACTTACCCAGGACCAGTTCTGAGGAATCCCTTCGGTTGGATTTTCATGACTTTGTCGCCAACGTCACATAATAATCTTGAAATGGACGCTTTTCTTATCTCCAATAGTTGATCTGGAACATATTCTTTTGTTTAATGAAGACCAATCATCATCATCAGCCTATAAACGTCCCACTGCTGGGCACAGGCCTCTCACGTGGGAAATAGTACTTGGCGATATTGGGCCATAACGCAGCACGCTGGCCCAATGAGGGTTGGTGGGTTGTTAACGACTGCCATCTTACGACAACAACCGGCACCAGCAGGTTTACGTGAATTCCGAAGCATGAGGACCAAAAACTTTATTTATTTCGTGTATGTGACATAATGACATTTGCCTGTTCTTCTGTCTGGTAATGACGATCACCCCATTTGACGCAGAGCTGTATTGTTTTTCATAACTGTGTTCCGATTTAAAGGTTACTAGATACAGTAAAATTAAAGGTTACAGAGGCAGTCTTTAGTCCGTTAGTTGCCTTTTACGACACCCAAGGGAAGAGAGGTTGTTAGTATTCTATTAAAGTGCCGCCACCATACAGTTTATAAAATCATGGTGCTTTCAGTTATTTCAATTGAACTTACATTTAGTGAAAGCATACGGTCTATGCTGTCTCTCATACCAGTGTCGGTCCGTGACTATTAAATTGACCAGTTGTTCGGTCATAATACTATACAGTGTCTCCGGTATATAGCCCCCTTGTACATGCTTCTCCTGATATATGCCAGCTAGTAGGTCGATGTCCTCCTCGCACTTGTAGTTATCTTTGAGAAGTTCAAGTCTCTGTAAGCGTATAGAAATGGAAACATGTTTACAATACAACAAAAAATTCAATTTCAGAGTGTTACTCCAATTATCTATCTATGTGCTTGTTTATTACAACAAAATGTAAAACGTATGGGTATGGTATGAGCCGACCATAGATTAAATATTCCTGAAATTGTAGTTTTTGTCTATTGATATTACTTTAATAGGTTAACAACTAAGAGACTCCCCTGTAACAGATATTTGTATTAGTTTTTACTCAAAATACATTTCCTAAGATAAAAAAGTAAGCCTCCGCAAACTGAACTTCACTTAAATTACTTAGGATTTAATAATCTCGTTTGCACATACTAAATAAAACATATATTGTCTAAGTAAAAATAATATATTAAAAACTTTACCTCAGGCTCAAAAACATCGTCCAGTTTATCATCACCGTAGAAAAATTTTCTATACTTTACATAAGGCTGGAAACCAAAATATCTGTTTTTCGCATAGTCGTTTGTGACTATATCTGTAGAAAGCTGGAGTGGCCCGAAACCGACCTCAGATATCTGAAACAATCATAAGCATTACCCCCGAAGTCTTCTAAAGGCTGTCAGCACTCCGTGAAGTATCCAAAGTCTATCAAACCAAATCAAATCATAATTTCTTTATTTAAGTAAACTTATTATAAGAGCATTTTTAAATCGTCTAACATAATATATTTTTCTCTATAAGGATGGGTAGGCACTCGGGATGTCTTTTAGATGTGGAGAAGAACGGGCGCAAGAAACTCCACAGCTTTATATAAAAGTAACGACATTTACAAAACAGTAAGTCGTTACCAAATCATACTAACAATATCAATAACATTATCAAAAATAAAAATTAAAAACATTTATGTAATAGAAGAAAAGAAAAAAACAAAAGTGAATCTAAAAAGTTTTACTCGGGCACTATGAACGCATTAGAACAATTATTATGTGTACGAATTTAGAGAAATGTTAATTCCATGCTTCTTGGTAATTAATGTAATTGTTTACAGTTTAATAGCCCTTTTCTAAAATTCTGTCCTTAATAATGTGTCTTAAATTTGTCAAATGGCAAAATTATAACATCATTCGAGATTATATTGTAATATGTGACACCTTGTTCCATGAATGATCCATAAACTTTCTGAAATCGAAATTAAGGAATTTCAAGTTTATACTTATTTCCAATATTTTAGTTTGTGTACATCGCAATTTTTTTGTATAAAAGAAATGTTTTGATAATTGATACAATAAATAATAATACAGTCAAAAATACATTTTCACTTCAGATGCCAAATCCTATTCCGATATATAAGACGACTTATACACCAAGATTTTTAATTCCGGTACTAAGGGTTCGTACACTTTTTATTGATATTTTTTTATGATTTTTTTATGCTCATATTTTTAGTTTTACAAGCTAAATAGCTTCTACTGATGATAAACATAAACAGGGTTTCGGCTCCAAAACGAATTAAAAATCTTGGTGTATGACTTATACACCGTATGACTTGTACACCGAGATTCTTCATTAGTTTTGAAGCCGAAAACGTTATATTATGATAAAGTGTTGTACCTATTTATGAAATAATAATTGATTTACAAGCAAAGAAAAAAAAGTTGTAAAAGTGACTTTTTGTCGAAATCACGTAGTAAAGTTCTCCTTATCAACTCGTATACCGTGACCCCTATGAACTTTCCCGGCCGGCCGCCTGCGCCGGCGTCGGGGAGAGGGGTAGGCGGAGCGTTTGAAGCGCATCGGTCATTGACTTTCTTAAGATCGTCCGGTACTAAGGGTTCGTACACTTTTTATTGATATTTTTTTATGATTTTTTTATGCTCATATTTTTAGTTTTACAAGCTAAATAGCTTCTACTGATGATAAACATAAACAGGGTTTCGGCTCCAAAACGAATTAAAAATCTTGGTGTATAAGTCATTAAGTCATATATAGTCTTTATATGTACGAGTATGTATACTCCCTCTAGGCTGTAGTATTATTCTTCTAATTTATCACACCATCGATTGATCACCATCTATGTCAGATTAAATTAAACGGAAACAGTAAGGTGACAGTGACACTTGGGTAGGATCGATCTCAGAACAATAATAGTTATTGTTCTGAGGGGTCGATACAGCGGCGATGACATTGAAAGCTGTCGCTGACTCACAAGTGACAATGACTGATGAGTGGGGGTTGTCAATTTGATATGACATTATTCAATTCATTTTCTTTATTGCTTTCTCGTATGTACAAAGGTCTTGAAATTATAAAATTAGTAACAATACGGACCCTGTCGGGCACTGCAAAAGTTAGGCGAGAGTAGGACTTATTGTTCATAGGAATAAAGTTGCATCCAATCTAGTACAGGTATTGTTCTATGTATATACATATATACACATATGCACATATATTTACATACATATAATATACATATACAAAATATTATCTACATTTTATTTTATTTATTTATCAATAATTATATTATTATTATACATTATTATATTTTTATAAGCGATCTTTTAGGTAATCTTCCAGCGTGTAGTAGCATTTTGCAATAAGTAGATCTTTCAGTTTTTAAAGAATTCTTTTTCTGTGAGTATATTTTTTAAAGAAGTTGGTAATGTTATTTTTATTAATTTAATTATCGGACTTTTAGAGTGTAAGTGAAGTTTAGAGGTTGGTAAAATTAATCTTATTTGTGTTTTTGGCCGAAAAGAATATTTTGTGGGTATATCCTGTCTTTTAGTAAAAAAATCAAAGTGCTTTTTTACAAATTAACACATTTCAAAAATATAAATACATGGGAGAGTTAGGAGATAATCTTTGAAAATGCGATTTGCAGCTGTCTGTTTGTTGTATATTTACTATAATTCTAATTAATTTCTTTTGTTGAGTAAATATACTTGGCACGTTGGTACTATTCCCCCATAGACACCGCATTTTAGCCAGGAATAAGCGTATGCATGGTACATGACTAATGCTGTTTTTTCGTCAGTGGATTTTTTATCTCTCGCAACGCGTAAGAAAACTTAGATAATTTTTAATTTATGTTTGTTACATGGGACTTCCAGATAATGTAAGTATCTATTGTCAATCCAAGTAGTGTTGATTCGTTTACTTGTTCTAGCGTTTCACCATTGAAGTCAAGATTAATTTTAACGGTTGTTTTTGATAGGGATGAAATGTTATTAGTTTAGTTTTCGCAATATTAATTTTTAAATTATGAGTTGTCAGCCAGTTCGTTATATTTTCTATAATTTTGTGGAGGTTTTATTTATTTTAGTGCAGTCCTCGCACGAGGTAAGAACAGAAACATCGTCCGCAAATAAAGTACAGTGGTCGTTCAGTATTTTTGGCAAATCATTAACGTATATTAAAAACAAGAGGCATCCAATTACACTTCCCTGTGGAATTGATGCGTTTGTAGTTATACGATCGGACCTAATGGTTTGTATTTGTGATGTTTTTCTGTTACAGTGTTTTATTTCTACTAGTTGCTCTTTATCCTGTAAGTATGATTTTATCAATTTAAGGCTTTGTCCGCGTATTCCTATTCCGTTTAGTTATTGCATTAAAATGTCGTGTTATGCTTTCGACATGTCTAGTAGTATTCCTACCGCATATTATTATTTATTAGATTGATGGCTTCTTGCATGAATTTAAATACCGCCAAGACTGTCAAGCGTTTCTTTCTAAAGCCGTTTTGATTGTCATCCAAAATATCATACTTTTCGCAGAAATCGAGTAAGCGATCTCTGTGTGCGACGGTGAAGACCGCCGTCATTCTTGTTACGGGTGTGTTCAGGAACGGTTCTGAATTTGGGTCTGCGTCGCTGTATTGAACTTGCCGCGTTTCCAAAATATAATCTCTCTCCATCTGCTTAATTTTTACTTATTTTGTACCAAATTGTGTTGCATAGTGAAAATGTCTAACGCCCCATATGTGTGTAATTATATTGAAGTAATTATTTGAAGTAGGTACCTAAGTATATAGGTATAGCACAATTAATCCCGTAAATATCTTTTTCCCATCACAGCGAGGGGTTAGCAGGAAGAGATCTTTTCTAGAGATAAGTTTACCTTTGTATATGTTCTGTGTAACCTGTGTTTAAATGTATATTCTTGTGTAATAAAGTATTAAATAATATTACCCGTAACCGAAGCTTGAGTCAACCATGTTGGACTCCACCACAACGAATGGGAGACCAAAACCGAAGACGAACAACCCCATGATGCAATATACCTAGTTCTTTTTTATTTATTGTTTTCCTTAATTCGCCCACGGTTTGCAAGCATGTGACTTATATTATCTATAGTTTTGCAGCGACAATTATTTGCATAATCTGCTTTATTTTGTTTGTGTACACCGTGGGTCAAATGTCCGAACAAAATGCCCAATGACCTTAGCTTTGAAATAGCTGGGTGTGCTTAATAGAGCGGGTCAGTATTTCACGCCGGCCTAATGCTTACAACTGTACGTTAACGGTCAACTTTCACAGTAAAGAATACTCACGTCGGGGTCAACAATGTAGTCACTTTTCGCGCAGGGCTGCCGGAAGCTGCCTTGCGTTATGTAGTCTATGTTGTTGTCTACTGCTAAAAATCCCGTTCGCAATGTTAAATTCACAATAGGATGCTGCCTGAGATAACATCCATCCGTGTCGTACATCCTGAAAAAAAATGTATAAATGTCATCTAGGAGTTCTGTTCAAGCTATTCGCAGTCTTCAACAGCTGTGTCAAAAAGTGAAAAAGATGTAGCTGTTTTGATACCCTACTTTTTTTCTTAGCCAGGCTAAAGTTACTCCACGGAACATGCTTCAGAACAGTAAATGATGAAGTTACGTTATACACATAAGTGCTACCGCGAGTCAAGTCATCAAGTGAAAGCTTAGATTAATGTTTTAATCTAAGAGTAAAAGACAATTTTTTACTATGGGATCTATAAAAGGACATATTTATAAGTTTTTGTGCGGTGTTTGATAGCATACGTCTTACTTTAGTGTGCCTTCTTGCATGCTGTGGAACCACCGGATTGCAAAGGGATATTCTAAAGCGACTTGAGGAAATTTTTGATCGTTGTATATGTCTCTGAATCCTGCCGAAGATGATGTCACACCGTCTCTCAGTAAGTTGTCTTTCCCTAAAAAGTGAGATGTTAATATTTATATCGGAGACATGGAAAATTGCTGGTTAACTAGACCTATTTAGCTTAACGTTAAATTAACAAGTAATTACATACAATATTGTCTACTAAAAGCAGTCTTATTATAGAAATCTTTTCTAATTGGAAAAGTGCCTTGATAAAGTAAAAAATGGGCTGGAAAATCACTAATCGTCTCATTAATAAACGTTGAGTAAGGTTACTCCAAGTATTAAATCGGTGTTAAAATATTTTACTATTACCTCCGGAGGACGGCATGGCATTTATAAACGCCATAGGTATATTAAAAAAACTCCCGTCACACGGGGGTCAATAAACATTGAGTAATGTATGAGTACACTAATCCGACTTTACTCTCGGAGTAAAAGTTAAACCTCGGCGGTAACCTGTTTAGCGAAAGATTAAGGGTGGGATAGTGTCAGTATACCTAGAATTTAGAAACTAATTCGTCAAGCAGAAAGAAAGTTCCAATTGGTCAAATGTAAAGAAAGTTCCAATTGGTCAAATCAGAACCAAAGCACGCGGTACAATAACACTTGACCAATTGGAACTTTCTTTACACTTGACCAATTGGAACTTTCTTTCTTTGTAGTCAGCTATTTTTCTATTGTTGGCGTTGATGTGGGTATGATCTTAGGGATGAAATTTACAACTTCATCCCTTAGATCATACCCACTAGTATAGTAATAGTTTTTCCGCGCACAAATTAGTTAAACACTAAAAACAAAGAGAAAATATATTTGAATATCACAAACGCTTCCCGAAAGCGTAGGCAGAGCCCACAGACATTCTATATACTACGACCCTGACACACATCCTTTGCTTCACTCACTCTCATAACGCTCTTCATACATGCTCGTCGGTTTAGGGTACTCTTGACCTGACCTTTGACGAGAACGTCACCGATCTGATCTAAGTATGTTCGCCAAAGTCTTTCCCTTCCAATTATCTCATTCACTCTTGCCTTTTGCACGTTTTTTGGAATTCTTAGTCCCTAAAAAAAACTGTACCCATAAGCAGCGTAAACAGCTCGTAACACATGATCTGAGTATACGTGGCGATGTTGATGTCCCTCGCGGTGTCAAACAGCTTGGTATCGTTCCAGCAGGGGTTGATGGCGGCGAGCTCCTTGGCGATGCGGTTGTGGTTCCTCCAGAACCAAAGGTTGAACAGGTTGACACCCAAAATAGTGTTGGGGCCGTCATCAGCTGCGGGGCATTAACATACATGCATATAAACACTCACGACTTACTATAGTCAAAGACTAGGCAATGAGGGGTGACACTTTTTAACGCATAACGTCGATTGTCATAATTTCAAATGCAACGCATCGTCACATTGCATAAACAATTGAATGCATAATATTACACACATATACAGATACATATAATCACGAATATCATCCTCGAAGGGTTAGTCAGAGACTAGGCAATGAAGCGCGCAAAAGTAGACCACTTTTCACCAAATAACGACTGCACATGTGCTCAGCGTGACAGGTGGTGAGCCCATCACCGCTCTAATCTGTTGGATGTACGTGCAGTCTTTAGTCCGATACCATAATTGTAAATATCCATATTTTTGTACCCCCCCCCCCCTGCTCAGGGGTAACTCATAACATTCTAAGCCGAAAATAATCTGTAAGGCATAATCATGGAAAAGCATAATTTCAATGAGCATGAGGAACAAAAGTTATAATTTATGTTTGCCATAACATTAAAAAGACATACGATTGACTTAAATTGAAATTTATAATAATGTTTGATCACTGCCCTAAACTAACCTTACCGACTTTCTAGTTAATTCACATTGACGAGTACAGAAACCCGTACAGTAAAAGAAAGAAAATTATGGATATTTAAAGTCATGCATTTTAAAGTATGTTATTTTTTTTTATTAATAAAAGAAGGCAAACTAGCAGGCAGGTCATTTGATGGAGAGCAATCACCGCCGCCTACGCACACCCACAAAACCAGAGTAATCGCAAATGCGTTGCTGACCAGCCTTCGAGTAAGGAATAGGCTCGTTTCTTGAAAATCCCTTAGTTGTAATGGTGCAAAAATACCGCCGCTGAGAGCTGGTTCCACAGCACTGTTGTTCATGAGAAAAAGTTACAAGAAAAATGCACAGTAGTAAGGCAATCCAACAAGGTGATATGGATGGAATGACAGTCGATTGCGAGTAGTGCAGTAAGTTTTTAGTAATGGCCCATTCTCCCCGTTTGCTGTTGCCCATCTGGCCCAAAAAGCTGATGATGACGATGTTTGGTTTAACCATAAGAACTTACGAGTGGCATGACACCTTGTCTCAGCAGGCTTTTGGTTCAGCAGGCAAAAGTTCTCCTTAGTTTTGGTACTGGGTGGCCATATTCTTCCATTCTCAATTTCAGTTTTAAGCAAACCCTTTTGGAATAATCTGCCTTTCTTTGACAATGAGTCCAGAACGCTTCCATAAACTTGTGATAAATCCAGTGGTGGTGTCGTGGAAACTATCTGAAATTTTATATTTATAAATTGGTCATAATGTATAAAAAATATTGTTGTTACGGGTATATTCTTACATGTCATGGCTGTAGCTATCCTGACGTATTTAAAAGAAGCTTTACTCCCAAACCGATCAGATCATGTAGAGATGTTGGGAATAGAACCCGAGACCCAAGCGTAGTGGTTATACCACGGACGTTAGAGGCGGTTTTTTTCGTATTGTCGACAAATATTAATAATGATCTGGCTACCGAGCCAATACTACTTTGCTGTTATGGTGGAGGACTAAAATAAGTAAAGTTAAGTCAATATAGCCCATGTACTGTCCTGCTGGACAAAGACATTCATTATTGCAATCAATTAAAATGGCTTAATCACCACGATTGCTAAGTGCGGGTTGGCGATCGGCCGGGCTATAATCAAACACTTAGGAACACACTAAGCACGGTCGAAGAATTAAACCAAGCACCTCCAGTCTCCCTAGCGGTACCAAATCGACT
Organism: Scoparia ambigualis; assembly: GCA_963921215.1. Classification (NCBI taxonomy): domain Eukaryota; kingdom Metazoa; phylum Arthropoda; class Insecta; order Lepidoptera; family Crambidae; genus Scoparia; species Scoparia ambigualis. The sequence continues at coordinate 37,169,341 of OY992506.1, read as the reverse complement.
ACCGGTACATCGAAGTGTTGAAGTGTCTGTACCAAAACGCCACTATGTCAGTTCGCTTTCTAAACCAGAGCTCAAAACACATCCAGTTGCTGAGTAAAGTGAGGCAAGCGACAAGGAGACGTAATATCTCCGAAACTCTTTACTGTTACACTGGAAAACGCATTTAAACTTCTGATTTCCCTCTCACCAATTCTCTAACCTAAGCTAGCTTCTTTTGAAACTCGAAGTCAATTTCGAAAAACGTATATTTCTAAATGGACCCAACCAGGAATTGGCGACGCCAGAACCGGTGTGATAAAGCTACTCGACCACGGAGGTACTAACCTCCGGTTCGCCGAAAATATAGTGGTCCCCAGAAGACCTCGGCAACCTCGGCACGGCAGTGGACGTCTTTCGGCTGATGATGATGATTATTTTTATTTCAGCTGTGTGGCCTCTCTTTTGTAAAAGAATACCACTAACTCATCTCTTCAATTGAGTATCTGAGTACCTACATATAGTTGTGGTCATAGAACTAAGAACGGCTCGTACCGAAAACAATGTATGAAATCTATTTATATCCATATTAGGTATATAAATAATTACGTCACTAACATACTCACCTACCCGACGTACTGAACCATTTGACATATTTATTAGTTTTATGAAATAAAAGTTCGATAACCTTATCTTATAATACGTTTAATCACTGGACAAATAATTAAGAACACACAATGAAACTAAAATTATTAAATTAAATAACAAATAAATTTTAATGAATTTAATAACGTCAACGAAGGCGGTATCACTGTAGTTTAAAAAAAAATTGGTAGAATAACTATTGTTTGGAATTACCGCACTGCATCGACGAGGCATCGAGGCTATTAGAGTTTATCAAGTTTCATCAGAAATGGCGTTCCACGATTCCACAAACGCATCGTAAAGCTCGTTTAGATTTCTTGTTCTTTTAGCGTACACGCTCCTTTTCCTTTTACGCCCAGTCTAGCATCGAAACTGATTGCTCCCTAAAATATTTTTTAACTGAATAATAACAGGCAGTTTGTTTGGGGTCATTATCATGTTGAAATATCCAGGTCACTGGTAACGTCGCCTCAGCGTAAGGAAGCATTGTTTTTTCTAAAATGTTCTTGTATTTAAAGTGATCTAGATTACCTTCAATTTTTTCACGAAGCCCACACCATATCCAGAGAAACATCCCCGAACTTTGATGTTTCCTCCTCCATGCTTCACTTTTTTGTGGTGTATAATGTATATGGTGGTGTGTGGTGTGTGCATATATGTAGTGTATCAAAATTATGCATAAATATCATTATGCGTATGCAAATTTAGGCTTTAGAATAGTATGTTTAATAATTATTATGCTTATAGTAGTTATCTTTTAAAAAATGTGCCTTAAAAGTTATGCCTAATTAATATTGTGCGTAACTATTATTAAGATAAGTAAAAGTCTGCCATGTTAAATTATGACAATAATTATATGCAAAAAAAATAGGGAACCCCCTGACGATGTCATCAACCCAGCGTACCCTCGGACGTCCTCGATTTCTTTGGCCACCACTCCGTCAAAGTTTTGCTCCATCGTCCATCACCACGTCTTACCAGGTGTCCTGCCCAACTCCACTTCAGGTTGAGCGCCCTGTCACCTACTTCGAAGACTTTTGTTCGGCGACGAATCTCCGTGTTGCGGACACGGCCGAGAAGGTTGATGCCGAGCATGGCTTGCTACATGGCACGTTGTGCAACTCGTACTCGGTGTACAGTCTCCTTAGTGAGCGTCCATGTCTCGGCACCGTACGTCATAGAGACGGGTCACACTGGTTAAAGAGACGGGTCTTTTGGCACTGAGTGATCTTTCTTGACCGGAAGACATTATCCAGTTTGCAAAATGCTGGCCATGCGAGCTATTTCATCGTGGGTAGTCTACAGTGAAACACGTATATTTGTGATACACATTTAAAATTTTATTTAAAAATACTAATTTTAATATATAATAATCAATCTTTACAAATAATGTGTCATTAAGACTTAAATTACCTGCTGCAGTTATAATTTTCATGTTGTGATAACTTAAAACACATTATCCACTACTCACTGTTGGCACCATAACTATGGAGGAAATTAAGGGAACTATGGAAGCACTGGCGGAGATGGTTCAGACACGGATGACTGCTTTTGAAGACGAGCTCAAGCGGATCCCTACTTCGAGAGCTGAGACAGTCTCAACTTTGTCAGCCGACTTCCAGACGTTCCGGACTCTCATCATGACCACTATGGCGGCTCTTCAGAGACAGGTTGACATCTTGGCTGCAGAGTGTGATGCATTGGAGATGAGAAGTAGGAGCAAGATGCTTCTACTACACGGTGTCACTCAGAAGCCAAATGAAGATCCGCTTACTGTTGTAACGGACATAGTGCGGGAACATCTGTCACTTCCTAATCTGCAGCCAGAGGACCTCAGTCAGGCTCATCGTATGGGAGTTTCGTCTTCTGATCGTCCGCGCCCCATGCTCATTAAGTTTAGGAGCCGTCAAGACCGTGATGCTGCATGGGCTGCAAAGGTTGGCCTCAAAGGTTGTGGCATTACCCTCTCAGAATTCCTAACCAAGCGTCGGCATAAGCTCTTCTTGGAATGTCGTGATAAACTTGGAATTGCGAATTGCTGGACTCGTGACGGGCGTATCATGGCAATTGGATTGGATGGTAAGCGGCAGGTGATTACTTGTCTTGCCGACTTAGACAAGTTATTGACTACCTTGCCTGCTAAACGCAAGAATACCGATGCTGTGCACTCCAGGAATCAGCCTCCAATGTCTCCAATCGTCAAGCAGATAACCTCAAGACGACAGAAAGCAGCGGCTATACCGAAGAAAAAGTGAGCACTATCTATAATAATTGTTTCCGCTTTGCTTCCAGTTTGTAGTACTGCTTTTTTGCTTTGGTTTTGTTATAATGATAAATAATTTTTGTGTTTGTTGCTTCTGCTGTAATTTGTCATGGTTATACTTAGTGGCGGGCGCTTCGGCTTCGAAGTAACATTGTTACAATTATAGGTATTCACCACAATCTCTTCACTTCCACCTTCACGTTTTCTTTTTTGTTTTTCCGTCATAATTAATTATCTTAATGCAGTTAATATTGCGATTACCCAGTATCTATACTAATATTACTATTTTATTTAAGGGTACCATACAATATTTTTACGAAATGTAACAGCTGACATTGACGTGAATCTATGACTGACGTCTTAGTAAAAAAGTGTGTTTTGCGTTCCGTTCTACGAATGGGTTTTATTAAGTTTTAAATATTAAGTATTGAATTGCCAGGGAAGAATAGGGATTGAAAATTTTTGTTCTTTTTTGTTAGTTTAATACTCCCTGCTGTTTTTATGCGCCCCGCCTTGCTGCTTGAATTGCTTTTTTATTTTTGTGCTTTGTAGTGTTTTGTTTTTATTTTAATTGCTTTTTTTTTATTTTGTGTTTTGATATTATTACTTTTATTGTGATTTTTATTAATAACTAGCTGCCGGTGGGTAATTAACACTGTGTAGATACTTAATTTTATTTTGGTTTTATCTTTAAATTTTATATTTATATCTTAATGAACATCTCTATAAATTCTAATATATTCCACTCCTGCTCTTCACAATCCAGCCTCGAGGACAGTTCTCTGAGTGACACATCTGCAACCCTTGATGAAGTTTTGCATGATACCTTCGCCAATGTGTCGAAGTCTTTAAATATTGTTCACCTTAATGCACAGAGCATCCCGGCACATTATGCTGAGTTGCTTTCATACTTGAATGACAATCACATAGACGCGATATTAATTTCCGAGACTTGGCTACATCCCTCACTTCCATCTACATCTTACTCGCTTCCTGGTTTTAATTTGATCCGCAACGATCGTGGCAGCTCTGCTCATGGAGGTGTAGCTATTTATCTCCGTTCTCACTTCTCTTATTCGATTATTAGTCAATCACCTCAACCACCTCCTTCGAACACCGCCGAACATCTTTTCCTTGAGATAATTTTTCCCCACTGTAAGATTCTTCTGGGTGTCTGTTATAGTCCATCGTCCAAAATAGATTTTTTTCAATCATTTGAGCTTCTTCTCGAAGACTTTTCCCCGCATTATAGTCACTCCATCATTATGGGCGATTTTAATACCTGTCTGTTGAAAAACGACTCTCGTAGTCACAAGCTTCGTTCACTTATAAACTCTTGCAATATGCACATTCTCCCACTTGCTGCGACGCATAACTTTCCTAATTGTACTCCTACTCTTCTCGACCTTATAATGGTGTCATCTCCTGACCATGTTGTTAAGCATGGTCAGGTAGCTGCAACTCCTTTCTCCTACCATGATCTAATCTATCTTTCATATCGCATACGTCCCCCTAAGCGCAAGGCTTCGATCCAGTTGTTGCGTAATTTTAATAGAATGAATATTGATCGCCTACGTGAAGACGCGCGTGCAATGAACTGGTCGGCGATTGATGATCTTGATAGCGTTGATGACCAAGTGGGCTTATTCAACTCGCTACTTATTTCTCTCCTGGATACTCACGCCCCTGAGCGGCCCGTGCGAGTTAAGCATGTTCCTGCGCCATGGCTTACTAAGGATATCCACAAATTAATGGAAAGGAAATATCGTGCCAAAACAAAATTAAAAAAAAATCCTATTGACAAAAACCGGGATGTGTTTAGGGAAATCAGGAATCGCTGTAATACTATGATTAGGGACACTCAGAGACGCCACATTCACAAATCAGTCGAAAATGGAGATTCCTCCAATGTCTGGCGTTATCTCAAAAAACTAGGAGTTGGCAAATCTAAGACTAATCAAATGTTGACATTAACACATTAAACACTTATTTCTCCTCTTCGGCACCAATGGATGGTAGCATTAAGATTCATACTCTCAAAACTCTTTCTTCTTTGTCAACTCCATCTCATTCACCGTTTCTTTTTTCGCAATTTACCGAGTGTGACGTTGAGAAGAGTGTACTTGCTGTTACCTCCAACGCTGTTGGTAGTGACAGCATCAGTCGTAGTATGATCGTCCCTCTCATTGATATCCTTACTCCCGTTATTACCAAACTCCTTAATAAATCCATCTCGTCTTCTGTCTTTCCTCAGGTCTGGAAGGAAGCTAACATTATCCCTCTTCCTAAAAAACCTAAACCAGATTCTTATTCGGATTTTCGACCTATTTCTTTACTACCCTTTCTTTCCAAAGTCCTCGAAAAGCTGGTTCATCAACAGCTCAGTAGATTCCTTTCCTGTAACAACCTTTCCAACTCATTCCAATCTGGTTTTCGACCCGGTCATAGTACGACTACCGCGCTAGCCAGAGTCACGGATGATGTGCGTATAGGCATGGAAAATCGAGAACTTACTGTACTGACGCTGCTGGATTTCAGCAACGCGTTTAACACCGTCGACTTTGATATCTTGCTGGCTATGCTGCACTCTCTCAATGTATCTCCACCGGTGATTGCGTGGTTTCGTAGTTACCTGTTTGGACGACGGCAGCGCATTAGTATTGAAGACAATTTTTCGTCATGGTGCGACACTGCTGCTGGCGTCCCACAGGGTGGCGTTCTGTCTCCTCTCCTATTTTCTATATTTATAAATTCTATCACGCTACCTCTTTCTTCTTCCTATCATATGTATGCAGACGATCTTCAAATCTACACTCGGGCTCCTGTTGAGAGGTTGTCCGAAGCCATTAACACGACCAATGATGACCTGGAACACATCTCGAGTTGGAGTCGACGTCATGGTTTGCAGGTAAACCCCAGTAAAACCCAAGCAATTATAATTGGTAGCCACTGGTATCTGTCTAGAGTTAACTCTAACGCTTTGCCACCGATTGTTTTCAATGGAGTACAGATACCATTACAAAATGTAGTAAAGAATCTCGGTATCTGGATCGATAACCGTCTGTCCTGGGACCATCAGGTTCAGGAGGTTAGCAAGAGGGTATTTAGGGCCTATGGCTCACTCAAGCGGTGGAAAAATCTGTTGCCAACCAAAACTAAAATATTACTTGCGCAGTCCCTTCTTCTTCCTCTACTGGATTATGCCGACGCGTGTTACCCTGACCTCAGCGTTGTCCTATGTAATAAACTTGAGCGTCTGCAGAACCTTTGTATCCGCTTCATTTATGGCTTACGTAAATACGACCATATTTCTTATTACCGATCTCAACTTCACTGGCTATCTATCTCCCGAAGACGAGACTGCCACGCGTTGTCCCTCCTCTACTCCATCCTTTTTCATCCACATTCACCTCGCTATCTAAAAAACCATTTTGTCTTTCGCTCTTCTACTCTTGTCCGTGACCTTCGTTCCTCTAGTTGCCTGTCCCTTAATGTTCCTCCTCATTCCACTGACTTCGTAGCCAAGTCTTTTACTGTGCATGCTATCCACCTATGGAACTCCCTGCCAGAGAGTATCAGGCGGGCGAAGACTCGGGACTCTTTTAACCGACAAACCAAAGAGTACTTCCTCAGGCTGGACTCTTCATCCTAACCTTATACATTGACCTATCACTATGTAATGTATCTCCTCCATATTTAGTCCATTTAGTCTTTTTCTATAGTTTTCTGATATTCATCAAATCTATATTTTATTAACATAGTATTTTCCTCCTTATACGTACTGTGCACTAGCCCGTGATTGTTTCTTCAACTATATGGTTTCTTTTGCCCAAAGGTTGCCTGGTAGAAAATGCTACCCTAGCATTAAGGCCGCCTTTTGTCATACTGTTTTTCTTTGTATTGTTTTAAATTGTTTTTATAGTGCAATAAAGTATTTTTCATTCATTCATTTCATTCTATATCCTCCTGGAGATTTCTTCGTTTATATGCTCCTTGTTAAAAGATAATACATGTCCCAGATACACGTAGTGGTCCACCACCTCCAGCCGCCCTTCTCCGACTTCAATGGTTGGAATCGGGCGATCTTTGGGGGTTAAAGTTACTCGCGTCCGTAGGTTTACCCTTGAGACCCTACACGTGACCCCTGGGTGGTGCTAAATGAGTGACAATGACTGAGTGGTAGAGCCACGCTGCGTTGCAGCACGCATTGGGCCGGCTCGCCCGGGGTAATACCACCCTCTCACGAATATTCGGCGTGAAATAATGGCACTTGGTGCTGTTGTGTTTCGTCCGGCCAGTGAGAGTTCCGGAGGCCCCTTCCCCTCCCACCCCTCCTCACAATTCCTATTCCTTCCCCTAACCCTATTTTTTTCTTAAAGGTCGGCAATGCATCTGCGACTCCTCTGGTTTTGCGGGTGTCCATGGGCGGCGGTGATTGCTTTCCATCAGGTGACCCGCCTGCTCGTTTGCCTCCTTCTCATATAAAAAAAAAAATGCTTAAGTTCTTCCAGGGACTCTGTAAACAACACAATATCGTCTGCGAACCTAAGATGCGACAGGTAGTCACCATTTATATTAATCTCGCTTTGGTCCCATTCCAGCGTTTTCACGACGTCTTCTAAGACAGCCGTAAATAGCTTAGGTGAAATAGTGTCTCCATTACGCACCCCCCTTTTGATTGATATAGGGTCGGTTAGTTCGTGCATTTTTACTTGCATCGTTGCCGCTTGATACAGCTCTTTAAGCCCGGCCACGTAACGTGCGTCTATCTGGTAGCGACGAAGAGAGTTAAACACGGCCCAATGTTCGACACTGTCGATTGCTTTTTCGTGATCAACGAAAGCTAAACATAAGAGCCGGTTGTACTCGGAACTCTTCTTTAAGAGCTGCTTCACGGTGTGGATGTGGTCGATCGTGGAGAAACCGCTCTGAAAGCCGGCTTGCTCTATATAGGCTTGTATTCGTCTAGTTGGCGAGTGAGGCGGTTGCAAAGGATTTTTGCAAACTGTTTATAAATTTGTAAAAAGGGAGATATGGGACGGTAGTTTTTAAAGTTTAAACAGTCTCCCTTCTTGTAGAGTATCGTAACTATGGCATTTTTCCAGGTAAGTGGGAATTTCGCACCAAACAGAACATCGTTAAATAATATCACAAGAACATGCAGTACTGGGTGCCCACCCGCACGCAGCAGCTCAACTTTATTCCGTCATCAGCAGGTTATCTGTTGCTCCTCATTTGGTAGAGAGCTTTTTCCACTTCGCTACCTAATATTTCTGGTAGAATTTCGTGGTTCAGGTACTCTAACAGAGGCGCTCTCGGGTCATCCATGATAACGATTCTGCTGATTTTGATGCGTAAAGTTCCCCGTAAAAGTCTTCATGTGGCCATTGTCGGATTTTAGTTTATAAATTTAGTTTGAGCTTTTGTTAATTTTCCTTCTAAAGATTTTTAGGCCTCTGTATTGTTCTGTTGTATGGAAAATTATCTGTGTATTACGTGTTCGAAGATTCTTTTTAACTAGTTTACTGATTTATCTATTCATTTTCTTCATAACTCTTTGATCCTAAACAGAACAGTTCATCTTCCTTCTTTTTTCATTAAGAGCTAAGGTTTCAGGCGCCAGTTTACCTTCCTTTTTACGCACTCCACTCAGATGTTTTCGAGTAGTTTCAGATATGGTCTTGCACAACACTTCGTTCAGCTGATTGACATCCAAGTTTAGTTCTTCAAGTCCCTCGAATCTATTCCTAAGTACGATAGTGATTCATTTTGAAGGAAAGCTGTACGGGCCAGACGCCCGACGGTTAGAATACTACCAGCGCCCTCTAGTTGTTGCTACGCCGGGGTCTGTAGCAACTATACTTCACGAACCCTTTTTTTTCATCGCGCGAGCGCCGCTAGCGCGACAGACAGTCTAAAATCAACGGTCCGACATGCGCCCGCGCTGCGCCTACCCATAATAACCGAGACGCCCTTTTCGCCGCGTTGAACATTGGCGACAACTAAGAACATTTGTGGAGTGATTGTGCGCTGTGCCGTGATTGTGAAGACCACTTCATCGCCCTGCCTGTGCTTTGCCCGATCTCCAGTTGCCTACAGCCGCCCGTCTCCGCCTGCATCGTCACCTTCCACCAAGTAATCGTACCTACCCCCTCTTTCGTTATCCCATTTCTATCCTAACGTCAAATACTCGGCAAGGTCTACTCAGACCGGCGGGTACATTCTGATCCTTCGAGGCGGTAAATGAGAACCGGCGACCTTCTGCACATAACCCCATAATTTCTATGGTTTACTGTACCATATCAGCACATATACATACCGGTGACCCATGTCGTCTCATTACAACAGTCCGCGGCCTAAACTAATTATTTCTCAGCCCAAGATTATCAAAGTGATAGTAGTAATTCATAATCATATCACGTAATTACATTTTAATTTCTAATTTTTAAATTTTATTTCCTAAGCCTGGAGGATGTACACGCCAAGGCCGTGACGTTTAAAATACTCCCAGCCCCATTTACTAAAATAATCGCGCAGTTGCGTACGCGATAATACCAATGAACCGAACGCAACCTACCCGGATATTCCGCAGATGAATTGACGCGCTGGCGTCAGACAGTCTAAAATCACCGGTCAGCGCGCGCGCATGTAACCTCATACCCGTGAAACCTACCATTTGAAACCCAACGAACTAAGTGCAGTGAAAGATGTGAAGTGCATCGAATCGTCTGCTGCGATTGTGTTCTGCTTGTCTCCCGTATCCTGCCCCTGTCATCCATCTTAACCTTCGCACGTGAGCATCACCCACAAAGTAAGACGCATGTTCCCATTGTCCCAACTTATCACTACCCATTTGTCGCTATATTTGGCAGCGTCCTTAAGACCCGCGAATACAAAAGCTATTTCTTGTTTTTCATAACGACTGTGTGATCTTAATATCATATTGTTCCTTTCCATCCTTAAATTGAACTTATGTCTTTTTTTTTAATGTGACACGTCATAGTGACTACATCCTGCCTGATGGTAAGGAGCCGATGTTGTCCAAAATAATGAGAGCGCGCCTTACCGTGGAACAAGCACGGTAACAAGCGCACCCATTCATGACGGCCTGCATAAATGCCGTTTCACGCCCCGTTTAAAAGACCCGGGATAATAGGAGCTAGGAAACACATGCGCCGGCAGAGAATTCCAAAGCCGAATGGTCTTACAGAGGAACGACTTGCCAATTTTTTTGGTACGAGTACTGATATTCTGCACAGTATGATGGTGGTTCCTAAGACCAACACGTATAGTCCGGGACAGAAAAGGAGAGGGCGGAATTAAATCAAAAAAAATTCCAGAACACTCTCCGTTGTAATTTCGGTAGAAGACACTGAGAGAAGCAATGTCTCTACGCCGCTGGAGGTCCTCAAGAGAGGCTGTAACCTCAGCATCTTCAATAATGCGTACCGCTCGTCTTTGCAGTCTATCAAGTGCATCGAGGAGGTATTTAGCGGAGCCGTCCCATAGATAAGAACAATACTCCATACTCGATCGCACCTGAATCTTGTGTCGCTCTTACTAAACGGTGATCGCTTCCGGTCTTAAAACAAGCGAGGGTTGAGACATCTGTGACTACGTGCCTGTGTGAACTTACTATGTAGTCAACCTTGCTTTTGGTCTTTCCATCTGGGCTCGCCTAGGTCCACTTCCTCGAATGACGCTTTTGGAAGAAAGTATTCATTGCGTACATGTTCTTTTGTTCGAGAAAGTTTACTAGGGTTTTTCCTCTTTTGTTGCGCAATCCCAATCCAAATCCACCAATTGAGCGTTTTGGAGTGTTCCTTTGTGAACGGCTGGCCTACCCTTGCATTGAAGTCACCCATGATGGTGGTATATTGCGATGGAGTATCAGCAAGAGCCTTTTCGATATCTTCATAGAAGGCTTCTACTTCTTCATCCGGTTGGTCGGAAGTGGGAGCTCTATGCCCCCTTAATCGATTTTAAGAGAGTATCGATTGTTAAGCTTACGGATAACAAAGCAAACTCGTAGTGAGAAGTTTTCGATATTTTGGACAGATGACGCTATCGTTTTATTGATCATAAATCCTACGCCTCCATACGAGGAGTCGTCGTAGCCCCTGAAAAAGAAAAGATATCCATTTGGGAGTTTTATAAGTTCATTGCCTTTTCGGTGGACTTCCGAGAGGCCTATAAGGGCCCATTTAATAGATTCCGTCTCACCTTGGACTTTCAAAAATCTTTCGTCCGTTCTCAGCGTCCTGGCGTTGTAACACGCCAAGGTCAGGGTTGTTGGATTTTGGCAGCCGGGTCTCTTCCAGCGATTCTTAGCACCATCTGCCCCACCGGAACCATAGCCGCTGCCAGAACTAGGAACGGCAGGGCTGCTGGGGACTGATGGCCGGGGCTGCTGGGGACTGAGGGCCGGGGCTTATTGGCACTGTTTATAATAAAGGGGGTTTTGGCCTTAAAACGCCACGCTGGCCAGTGCGTCTTGGCGAAAAGTCGTCATTTACCTCACTCGTCTGTCAGCAGAGGGCACCACGTGCAGATGAGGTTGACTTAGGTAGATAGATGTTATTGCAATCCCTTACCCTCTCCTATTCCTACTACTTGCTGCTGGATACTCCTTGCCTGCTGCCAAAAACTTCCCTTTTTACTGTTTCTTAGCACCTAAAGGGCCCTCAGCCTTTGCTTCCCGAACAATCATAGAATCCTCTCGATATGTCGTTTTCCGAGATTGAGGTTTTCGAGATACGTTATTGGTAGTGTGAAATTTCTTAAAGTGATTGACCACGGTAAAAACTTTAATTTTTGAAAATTTAATTTGATCAGCAGTGTGAGCACGGATCTTTTATCGACCGATAAAGTGACATTAGACGACAACAAATTGACATCGGCAGTACTTGAACTGTCAAATTTTATCGTCTAATGTCACTTTGTCGGTCGATAAAAGATCCGTGCTCAGCCGGCAGCAATCTTTATGTAAGACCAATCACGTTCATAAAGTGCAATTATAATTTTTCTTGTCGAAGAATCGCAACTTTTTTGCATTCCCATGTTTTATATTAAATAATATTAAATATTCAACAACTTGTAATTTACTGTAGACTTGAAAAAATGGCGCTGTTGTAAAAATGGCACCAAAAAGCTCCCAATACACGCCTCACAATAACCTAATTTATTATTTAAATTTTGAATTTAGAACTATTTTAAAACGAAATCATATTGCGTTCTTAATTATTGGTCTAGCGGCCAGTACATTGCAAAAACAAGTCTTGTTTGTTTATTGTCTCGAAACATGATAAAAGTTTATTTGATTTGTATAAAATATTTAAAGTTGGAACTTTAGTCATGATAGTACATTTTTACGTGGTTAAAAGTAATTGATAATAAATTAATGCAAAGTTATTTGAACTAGATTTCATAAAATTGAATTGAATACTACCCGTTCCTAATTATATGAACACATCTGTTTAAACTTACCTTTCTGCTCTGACACTCAAGCTCTTTTAACTATTTGTTTTTTACATACCCTTTCTGGTATAGAGCCGTTCTTGATGCACCCCGAGGATTGGAAGGTCTGTGGCCTCGTCAAGTTCAGGCAACGGATGCCAGAGAACCGATGCACCGGGTCATCAGCGGGCACCTCATTAGGTATACAGACAGGGTCGGTCTTTCCTTTCGGGAGGCAGCAGTAAAGCGTCCATAAAACGTAGTTGACTTGAAATAAAATTATAATACTCATTCAATAATATTTATATCAATTTACAATGTGATGTATGTGAAACAGGCATTTATCATTAAAACTATTTTAACATATCGCAGCTGTTAAAAACCGCCAGTCTAATAAATCAGCGATTGCAGAACATCTACTTGAAAGAGGCGCAAATCACTGGATTGAATTTTATCGAACGCAAGTCCTCTCCACAGATCGCCACTTTTATTCAAGGGTAGTGCGTGAAACGATTGAAATCAAAAAGCATCCTAATAATTTCAATCGGGAAGACGGTCACACACTATCTACAGCCTGGAATCCAGTATTTGCAAAAACGCAATTTCGTTTTACTTCGCAATCGACTAACCACCAGAATAAGGCCTGTGTACGTAATAGGGACACCGTTAGTGTTGTGTGTGACGGTAGCTGGATAAAAAATGTGATGGTGGACGAAGATTCAGCCGCGGAGGCAGCACATCGCGACACCAGTCCGCCCGTGACCACGACCGGTGCAACTCGGTCGAAACGTCGGGTATAAAAAGGTATGCGTAGTATGCCTATAATATGTAGTTAGCGTTAATCCCCGTCTAAATGTGTATTTATAATGGAACGCGAAAGTTTAAAAGTGTATATTTTAACGGGACCTAACACGATTAATTTTTGTAAGTAAGTACATTATCTACTTACTGCTTGACGTTTCGGCCGCGATGCTGCGGCCGTGGTCACAAACGAACTTGGCCGAAACGTCAAGCAGTAAGTAGATATGTTCTTACTTACGAAAATTAATCGTGTTAGGTCCCGTTAAAATAGTTTGAATGCAATGCAACGCGATAGTTTAAAGGCATATCAGTTGCCTCAACTGTGTGCCTGAATAAATAATAATAACACTCACTCCTTGACAAGGCAAGTATTGTCAGGATCTATCCTTGGGTCTATCCCCGCTGCCGGTGGCAAGGTAAAGTTTTATATAATATTTTAAAGTGTATTTTTTTAATAATGTAAAAAGTTGTTCTTAAGAAGAATGTCTAATAAAGAGAATATAATAACAATAATGACATCCAAGGTGGCAACCTAGGTTATGTTTTTTAAAATAAAATCTTATATAAAAAATGTGATTTCTTATCAACTATTTTAAAAATTGTCTAAATTTAATAAAGAGCATAACAATATTAATATTAATAAAGTACTAATTAGCGCACTGCTGCATGAAGCAAGAGAGAATAGGAAAGTTAGAAACAAAAACATCTGCGAACGTGGTCGGAGATGTTTTCCTAAAACGTCAGGGCGTGGTTTCGCCTCTTAGAGCAGTATTATATTAGTATGTCAATTTCTCATATAAATTTTGCAATACAGGATTAAAATAATACTGCTCTAAGAGACTGCCGACGAGCATGTATGAATAATGCGGTAAATGAAGCAGAGGAAGTGTGTTATCAGAACTCAGGATCGTAGCAAATGAAGAGAAGTGGTCTCTGCCTAAAGAACCCTTCGGGAAACGCAGTATGTATGGCAATAAAAAATGAAACGCGTGTGAGTATGGCTGGTATGGATGGGTATATATCAAATTAGGCATAAAGTTTACCTGAATCTTGAACCGTGGTTACATCACCCGCGTGAAACACCAGCATGTGGGTGACCAAGTGAGTAAACGTCTGATCGGGGACTTTGCCTTCAGGGATTAAACTGGTGCGTAGTTTTCGGGCTAGCGGCAGGGGACTTCCATCGCTTGCCTTACGAGGCTCGTATCCACCGTCATCTATAATAAAGTAATAAAAACAATTGGTACATACATACATACATACATACATATAATCACGACTATTATCCCCGAAGGGTTAGTCGAGGCTAGGCAATGAGAACCGCAAAAGCAGGCCTCTTCCATAGTCCACTTTTCTCTAAATAGCGACTGCAAATGTGCTCAGCGTGACAGGTGGCAAGCCCATCGCTGCTCTATTCTGTTGGAAGTATGTGCAGTCTTTAGTCCGTTAGTCGCCTTTTACGGCACCCAAGGGAAAAGAGGGGGTGGTAGTATTCTCTTACCGCTGCGCGACAAGGTTAAAAATAATTGGTACGTTTGTATAATAAGAAAAGTATGGCTCCGCTGTAATCCGGAGCCATAAGAGTAGTTCTAATAAAACTTATATATGTATCTGACCGTATCTAATCAAAAAAGGCACCCGTGTGTGCAATGATCCGAAACCGTTAATATAAGAGGCACCCGTATGTGCCATTACCCAAAACCATAAACAAAAAAGGCACCCGTATGTTCAATTATCCGATAAGGTTCCCAAAACCTAGAGCTATCCGATAGTCACTTCCGAAGTTGAAAGTCTGAAATAGTCAACAACTCCGAAATTAATATAAGACAACTTATTGCCTTTTACAGGCCTTTAAATCAAATAACTAAAAATGGACCGATATGCCGTAAAACCACTAGTATTTTATTCAACTTTACCCCAACCTACTAGTAAACCGAAAACATCCGAACCGAACGATATTTTCACGGGTTTAGATTTGTGAAACTACGTATCCGCTAATTACAAATCGATAGTGAGATCAGCCACTGAATCCGATAAATCATAAGCTGGCTGGTAACCGACCAAGTCCCGTAAAAATGTCACAGGTGTGGTGAAAATAGGAAACTCTTTATTTACTGGAGTAAAAGAAATAACCGAACGTCCGAATGTTTCCGTAACCTCAAACCCTACCCCTCTCACTTGTTCCTTTACTGGTTGTAGTGACAACCCTAGCTTCCGTGCCAACTCGATACAAATGAGGGATCCTTAGGATCCTGCGTCAAGTAATGCCCAAACCAAAATAAGATAAGATAAGATAATTTATTGTTGTACAAGTACTTATCCTAGATACAAAAGACTAAGTATTTGAGATGTAAGTCAGCAAGTTCACTCTTCAGGTCAGATTTTTTTTCAATGAGCTTTATAATTTTCTTTTCGCTGTCATCGCGTTCTTGCAACAAGTGAATGTTGAGGTATTTTGTTGCCTTTAAATTCAATAAAGTCTGCTTTAGCTTTATCTCAACATCCTTTGCAGTTGCCTTGAGGGTATGATGATCATCATCGTTATCTGAGTGATTGCCTTGACTGTAACCCCAACACAGCGATAAGGCTGCAAGACTAATGAATAAGTATAAGTAAATTGTTACTATTAATGTTGCAAAGGTGAGTGTTATATGTAATGATTGCCTATGTATTAGTCTGTCCGTGTTGTGGTGTCAAAGAACACTGTGGCAAAGATCACCATCAACTTTACTTTAACTTAAGCTCAAGTAAAGAGAGGTAATTAGATAAGATTAAGTGTAGTATAAATAAAATTATTTAGTAGTGATTGGAAGTGTAGCAGTAGGTATGTCTGTGGCAAATCAATGTCACTATCAACTTTTCTTCCAGTAAAGATAGGTAAACTAAGCCAAATCGTAGTTGAAGTGTGATGTTTTACATTAATTTGTCAGATTTGTAATGTAAATTGAAAAAATAAATAAATCATTGAACGCTAGTATTCATAAAATGAAAGTAAGTTATTAATTTTCACAATGACAAAGTGCTATTTTAAAGGTAGTGTTAGGTTAATTTTTCTTAAAGCTTTTAGTAGGTAGTCATATTTTTAGAGCGTTTATTTGTCTTTTTAAAAACAATTACAATTTTTAATAAAAGGAATATATTTTCTAGAGTGGTCGATTTTGAGACCTTAATAACTAAACTTATATTTAAATGAAGAGGTCTAATCGATTTGGAGATCCATACGCTAATGACTCTTCGTTGCTACCTCGCCGGCAATTCAGCTCCGTGCGGGTGTTTGGATTGCTTGCCTGGCTTCCCAGAATTACTTTGAATACTACTTTGTCAGCCCTCTTAAGCAAGCGCTGAGTGACTTGTTGATGGGCCAGGGGGTACCATAACTCCTCCCTCAATACAATAAAACTGTTACAAAAATCAAACTTATCAAACCAAACGCTATATAAAATAACACGTAAAAATCAAATAGAAGATTTAAGAATGCAGAAAATCGATACTGAAAGCTGGATTTTATATATTAAACAGCAAATTACAATAGAAGAACATCGCAAGGACGAGGTCAGCCGTTATCCTGTCAAAGGAACTTATCTGATAACCCTGGATGAGCACTGCGAATTGAATATACAAGGCATACGCATTAGCAGCCACACCGTCTACGAGGAAAGCGATAGAGTCGCGCCACTACCTATCATCAACTTACCGTCGCTACGTGCTACGATGACTACGAACGCAGACGTATCGAGTGCACGCGTACTTAACATGAACAACGTGAAACTCGACGAGGTCAAATACATGTCACACGTACTAAAACATAGTGTAATCATTAATTGATAGCGCGGTTTTCAGAGAAAAAGACTCTACATTTTACGTTTTATTATAATGACTAATAATGTAAGCATCAAGCACTGACTAATTTCGACGGTTGAAAGCCAGACCTCGGTAGCCAAGTGGCTGCCTGAGGTTGTCGTCTTTTTTCAATGTTTAAAAAAAAATTACTTAAGTATATTTATGCGTTAATAAAACGCTAAAATATAAAACATTAATTATATAGCCTTTAGATAAGTTTGATTTTTGTAACAGTTTTATTGTATTGAGGGAGGAGTAATGGTACCCCCTGGCCCATCAACCAGTCACTCAGCGCTTGCTTAAGAAGGCTGACACAGTAGTATTCAAGGTAATTCTGGGAAGCCAGGCAAGCAATCCAAACATCCAAACGAACGGAGCTGGATTGCCGGCGAGGTAGCAACGAAGAGTCATTAACGTCTGGATCTCCAAATCGATTCATCATTTCATCACCAGCCTATTAACGTGGCACTACTGGGCACAGGCCTCCCACGTGGACAATAGCCTCTTCATTTAAATATAAGTTTAGTTATTAAGGTCTCACCACTCTAGAAAACATATTACTTTTATATAAAACTGTAATTGTTTTTAAAAAGACAAATAAACGCTCTTATAATATACCTACCTACTACCTACTAAAAGCGTTAAGAAAAATTAACCTAACACTACTTTAATAATATAATATATATAATTACTTACTTACATTTTATGAATACTAGTGTTCAATGATTGTTTTTTTATTTACAATTTACATTACAAATCCGACAAATTAATGTAAAACATGTTACGTTGTAAATTCAGGGCCCTGTCTGCCTTTAGTAATCTACAAAAAGGTTCGCAATAATTGAATAATAGTTACCTGAAATCATTGTAGATGAATGATCAGATGTCCAAAAACATTAGTCATTGTAGCTTGTTTGAATTAAATCCATTTTTCTTCACATTAAAAACATGGAGCCTTGGCTGACACATTACAAGACACACTTTTCTTGCATTTTCAATTAATACACCTTTCTAAATCAGTTTTAGCAAGACTTTGCATTAGATTTGGAGAAAATTCAGTTTGTTTACGTTTTGTATTTGACATAACACCATAGACAAAATGACAGCCACCGTAGCGACGCCTAGCGGTAGCGGGGCGAAGTGGCTGTCAGCTTCTAGTTTCACATAAAATATTCAATTTTAAAAATAGCCGAAACAGTTCCAATAATAAATTAATATGTATAATAATTACTTTAAGTAATTAAATTTAATTCAAGGAAATCCGCAAATAGAACTATTTTTTCTATAAGGACTTTTATCTAGAACATTCGAACGGGAGAAATATTTTTTATATGGATATTGTCTCTGCCCGTATGGGTTACCAGAGAGGAAACTGATACTCCCTAATATTTAGACAGGGTATTAACTCGAGTGGAATTGATTTCCAAATTTAAAAAAGGACGAAATTCAGATTGCTAAACGTTAACTTGTCTCTAGTTCATGTAGTTTTATTATTAACAGATTCTTTCAGTGTCAGAACGAGAGATGAAAACGTCATATTTGACGTTTTGATAGTTTAAAGGAAAATTCTAAAAGAACTGCGTTGTTATAGATTACCCCACTTTACGAGTTGAAATCATAAGCTGGCCTTCGATTTATAAGACTTCCGGCAAAAGAAAAAGCTGCCGAGTTGCGAGGCCGAAATGATTTCATTCTCTGGCATGAGTGGTGTGTGATGTGTCGAGAGTCATTTTAAAGAGGTACGCGTTGCTTGTGAATTGATATTAGGGAAGTAACAGGTTTGTTGTTGTGGAGCGTGTTGTAATCTACCGAAATTTATTTAATTGCAGGGATCCGTGCCTCAACCGACCGGTCGTGACACCGCTGGCAGCCACGCGTAAATATAGGATATCCCAGCACGTAAGTATCACCATGTCAGTGTTCCTAAATGTTTTCCTGGAGCGCTATTAACAAATAAGCCGTCATCCTAGGAATGCAAATCGATATTTCATGGTGTCTGAATCCTGCCTTGTCGCCAGGCGACGCAAGGCTCTTGGCCATGTGGCAGACGTGTCAAACCCCTTTATTAAGTGGATATTGCATCATCCAACAATAGTCTAGCATTGTTTAGTTTTGTTTAGTTTTGTTTAGTGGAATATCGTAGCCGTGTAGTGCCTTGTGTACTAGTTAAATGTGAAACAACACTAAAACTAAAACATGGTGTTAAATATTAGTGATATGGTGTTAGTTTATAGTTGTGCAACAGCGTTGGGAAGCTTTTGATAACCCTTAGCGCTGCGAGTCCCTGATTATGATAGGTTGCAGCCCCAGATACACAGATAGCAGACTGCGGGACCCCAATTTATGTAACAGATCTGAACTAGGCGTGTAGTGTTATAAATAGGCCCCGTGTTGATAATTTCAGATGCTTCGAGAGGCCCATCCCGCCGCCAGGATTTAGAGCTGGGCCCTAAAGCCTGGACGCGAGACCTGCTTCGTCGGGGTACCAGCGGCCACCTGCTGCCAGTCGAGCTGTCGCCGCCTAGCGGATGAGCAGGCGTTGACGGTTTTTGTTACCCAGTACTCTGGGATAATTGTTTTTATTTTGCAACATTTTTTAAATTAAGGTTTCGACACCTTTACCATTATTTTCTTTTTACATCCAACTACACCCAGCGTTGGGGAAGTTGTGAAACATTTGAGGATCTGCGAGCTCGACCTGTGTGAAGTTGTATGGTGACATCGTCTCCAGATTCGGGTCTACCTCTAGACCCTGGCGCCCTTTAATATTAATTTTATATAGGTGTAACCCCACGGTTCTCTAGTGTATTGGCTTTAAACGTTTGATAGTTTTGATACGGTTAAACGGATTAAAACATTTAATTTAATATTTTTATAGACGGAGTAATTTAATTTTAATTTCAACATCATACTCCGGACGGTACTGGCTTTATCCCAACCCCCCACGACCATAGCTCGTACCACTGAAATATTAGCTGGCTGGTTAGGTAGTAGTAGGAACCGTATTGTAAAATTTATTTGAAATTAAGATTATCACCGACCCGCTTGGTCACTTTTGACTCTTAGGATTTTATTGTGTTTTAGGGGGTGTTATAGCTTGGTTATAAGGTTTAGATTACTTTAAACAGTAAATTATAGTTGGCAAAATTATTAGAAAGTTCGTTGGACTTTCATTTGAGATTGACCCTAGGGTCAATTTCGACTGAAAGTTTTTTATTGTTATTTTCGGCTTAATGAATTAAAAAGAGTAACGTAAATGCCTAACATAAAATAAGGAAAATTGTGACTAACCCCCCTCTTTTAAATAATAGTATTGAAATAAAATTTATAACTTTAGTTTATTGTTGTTGAACAAAATTTTAGGGTGTGTGTTCTTTTACAATATACTGCCTAGCTGTTGAACATTTGATGGTTTTATTTTATAACAACCCACTGAAGCTTGCGTTTGGGATTTTCTTCATTTTTCCCAAAAGGGACAAAATCTCAAATGTAACAGTCCTAAAATTAACGGTGTGGTGATGTCAGGAATTATATAAAATTTAATAAATTGAGTCACTCCCATAATAGTAACTGGTAAATATAAATAACCCTTCACGGTTGCACGCGAGTCATTGGCTGTTACGATGCTGCCCAAGCACCCATCATAGTGTAAGGTTGCACCAGCTTTTATGAACTGTTGGCCAACATCGGAACCCAATACTGAAATGCATGAATCCGAGTCAAATAAACCGTAATAATCCGCATTATATATAGAAACGGTTAAATGTGGCCGACCATCCTCCCTAGTCTTATAACGTACTGAATCTACTCTTAAAGAGTTTAAAAAAACTTGTAACCATTTTAAATAGTTGTCCGAATCGGACTTAATAAAATTATGGCTGTAGTTCCGGGAAATTATTTTTTTGAATTGCAGTTCTTACAGGATTGACCTTTAGTCCCGACTGCTCTTTTATTGCAGTTGGGGCACGAAGGTGTCCTCACACCCTTCTTACTGCAACGAAAACAAACTACTTCTGTGGATTTGCAAGTAGATAATGAGTGGCTTCTTACCCTACAACAAACACAATACATAGCAGGCTCAGCTTGCACGGCCTTGATTCTCAAAGAACCACTCGGAGCTTGGTAAGCCAAGTCTGGTGCAACAAAAGAAGCGGTAGGTTTCGGCGGTTCGCGGAACTGCGCCTTGCTAACAAAACCTAGCTCGAGTTGCCTACACTTCTCCTTTAATCCCTCCAGGGTATTGACCGCCAACATTGACAACGCCGTCGCGTATTCCGGCCGCATGTTGAACTTAATCCGTGTCAAACGCTCAGGTTCCGCTACTCTATAAGAGAGCCTGTTGAAGAGGTTCTCCATGACCGCTATGTAAATGCAGGACAATTCAGTTTGCCCCTGAGTCCTATTAGTAATCTCCGAAATGAGACGCATATCGTAGTCTGGCGGAGCGAACGCTGTGAGTAAATGTCTTTTAAGTTCCGACCAACTACCAACCGACGCTTTTATACCACGGTACCACAACAAAACACCATCAGAAAACAAGTCCAGAGCTGATTTATGTAGCGAAGTTTCGCTTATACCTCTTACTTCGCAAAGTTCTTCGAGACGCTCTATGAAAGCTTTTACGCAACCGGTACCATTAAATTTACAGTCGAGAGATCTGACTGTTGCATCCTTCTTACTATAATACACGACTTCAGGAGTAGGTTCAACTTCAAGCACGTTCGGTGTCTCTGGTGCCGATGTAAACGACGCATGAAAACTCGCGTTAATATTATCAACTTTTGACAAATAACCGTTAAGCTCTTTGTCAATAGTCTAATATACGAAATCAAGTTCAGGAGGGGGAGTTACCCTGCCCAAGCGATGAAAAAGGTGGGAACTTAAAGCCTTTATACGGTTAAATTTTTTAAAATTTGACGGATCTTTACCTATTACTTCGGCGATCTCTGCCACTTTGGCTTTAATAATTTGTAATTCTACTTTAGGATCCCGAGTAGTCTCCACGATATCGTCTGAGCAAACTAGTTTACTAAGTTCCCTAATCTGAACTCGTAATCCCTTTACCGTTGTCGCCGGTGCTGCGTCTCGAATCTCCACCTCATACGTAAGCTCGTCTTTTTGAAGCAAATTAAAAGAAATTGGGCGTTCCATTTTTAAATTTAAAAAAAAACTACTAAAATATAAGCTGGCTTCCTCAATAGGTAGTTTCAACCTAAGTATACAGTTACAATCCACAGAAAATAGTAATAAACCACCACAAACACAGTATTATAATAATAATACTATCAACGCTTGCATTAAAAAAAACACTTATTTTCAAATAAAAATTGTGTCAACAATATTCAAAAAATAAAGTCAATCCAGCCGAGTACAATTAACACTTGTATAAAATAAATTATCTCAATTGTATTCATATACAATTTTGTTAGGCACGTTAAAAAAATAATAATTGCACAAAGACACAATTACACAATATTTAAAAAAAAAAGGAACGAATAGAAATTCGTTAAAAAAAAATGGGAGGAATCCGTGCCAATGCACATGCAATGCATGTTTTTCTTAAAAGTAATAATCCCCACGGTTCTAGAACGCTATCGGTATTCTTGATTTTGTTGTTGATTGTTACACTTCAACTACGATTTGGCTTAGATTACCTGTCTTTACTTGAAGTAAAGTTGATGGTGACATTGTTTCACCACAGAGATACCTACTGCTACACTTACAATCAACTACATCACTTACATATGTAATCATTACATATAACACTCATCTTTGCAACATTAACAGTAACAAGACTTACAGACGTACATCTCAAATACTTAGATATGGCTGACAAATGTAGCCAGATGCAGGATGTAATCACCTCTTTTACGGAATGTAATAGCACTCGTGAACAGGCATTGAAGCGTATAAATGAGGAGTGACTTTTCAAATATATTTATTTAATCAAAGTATGTACCATTGCTATCTATGCACTTTTGCCATCTCATAGGTAGTTAATTGACTTTACAAAAAAAATCATTCGGACGGGAATTAATAAAATCTTTGAAGGCGCTTTGGACTGCCGTAGTTAAATTTTTTCCCTTGCAAGAAGTTTTCCAAATTTCTAAAAAAATATTAATATGTTGGAGCAAGGTCCGGGGAGTACGGTGAATGTCTTAGACATACCAATTAAAGCTCCTCTAATTTGGTAGCCGTCTATTGTGCAGTGTGTAGTCTAGTGTTGTCCTGAAGCAGCAGTGGTCTAGAGCGACTGATCAGCCTCGGTTGTTTAGCAGCTAGCTTTTCCATCATGGTTTCCAGCTGCTGACAATAGACATCTGCCGTAGTCGTCTGGCCAGATTTAAGAAAGCTGTTACTGCAGTGAACGACATCGGCACTAGTCCACCACGCTCACAAGTCATTTTTTTAAGACCATTTTCGCTTGGGGCAGGATTTAGCTGGTTTTCCAGGATTCAGCCATTGCGATGAGCATTTCCGATTATCGTACTGGATCTATTTTTTATCACAGGTAATGATTCGATTAAAAATCCCTTCATATTTGTGCCAGTTGAGTAAAGTAACGCCAGCAGTCGACGCGCGATTGTCGGTTTGCTGCACTTAATTCATGAGGTACCTACCCACTTTTCAAGCCATTTCACCTTCTTAATTTGCTTCAAGTGGATTAAAACAGTTTTATCACTAACACCGCAGCCTGCAGCTAACTCGGACGTGGTTTGCGATGGATCCGCTTCCAAAATAGCCAGTACGACAAAACGCCAATTTCATATGTAAGGACCTATAATAACAAGTTTTATTTCTGAAACACTTTTTCCATTTTCTTTCTTCTACCGCCACCACTTTTAACCGACAGCTTACGTCGGAATGGATCACTTTTATTTATTTTCATAATATGATAACGTTACTAATTAATAACGTTAAAAATAGCGTTACTAATTTTTAACGTTATTTTTTCACTTTTGGGGTAATTGAATTATCATGGCAACACCGTTTAAAATCCATATGTTTAAAAAACTAGCCTCACTTTGCTGTTCGCAGAGTTCCGTCTTAACTTTTTATTTGGTCTCAGATTATTCATTGCTCTACTTAATCAATTTTTTTTTCATTCGGCGTTCATAATTACGTAATTACTAATAGTAAGTTCTCTGTGGCTTCATATAATGTTTTCCCTTTTGCAAAAATATATTTAGAATCTAAATGAGAACCGATAAAAACTGTTACATCAGCCGTAATTAATAAAATAGTCCGATAAAGAGCGACTGAATTTGTATGAGAGATTGAAACCGTATTCTAGTCGCGATTGCGATCATTATCGCGATAACGAGTATCCGCCCGAACACTTTGGCGAACATTCACAAGCCGTTGGCCCCGATTATACAACCGCCACTCGCAGTAGAATATCTTCCGTCTGAATTAAAATTGTTGTTATCAGGTCCCAGTGACCTTCGCTGATAACGCGAGCGGTCGCGTACCCGACCGATTGAAGCACAACAGTGGATGGTGCCTCCTACTACCGCACCCGTCACAAAGCGGAACACTCCGGCAGTTATAAAGCTATGATCACTAAAAAAATAATAGCACAAACGTTTGCGTTCCGTATATTCTTTACGCCAGAGTGGAGAAAAGGACCTACAACGAAGGCATTTCCCGTCCCCTCCATGGGGGTCGTGAAACCGATTTTATACCGTCTGTGTGAACTCCCGATGAGTCTGTATTAGTACACTTTAACAGCCGACATTCCATTTCCAAAAAAATAACTAACTACATCCGCAAAGGTATGACATCCGACTCTCCTACACTTTTTTGTTCAAACCGCGTCTTAATGGTAATGGGCAATTTCGCTAGCACTACATGTAAAAGCAAGAAGGACCATTCAGAACTAGAAACCCGAGCCGTTTCAATTAATAATTCGCCATTATTAAAAGGTTAAGAAATTGTGACCGTAAACCGTTGAGCCGTTGTGAAATAAAAGGTAACTTCATTATTTGTTCAACATGAACTTCCGCTAAAGGTCGAGTATTGTGGTATCTTTTCATAAGAAGTTCTCTAGCTGTACGATACCCTTCATCCGAAATCCGAACATGTTGTGCCAAACCACGGGCATCCCCTGATAAGCATGACATAAGAGCAAATTTTTATGACGACGATAAGTCACTCCCAGAATCCACTAAACTATCGAATAGGTTGTTGAAACCAACCCATTGGTCCATTTCTCCCGTGAACGGAGGCATCCGAGAAATCAAACCATCTGACTCAACCCTATTTGACGCCTTATGTTCTGAAGGGGAGTCTGATTTGTAATCGCAATATAATTTAATCAAATGCTTCTAAAGCTCGGATGTACTTCCTGCGAGCCGCCGCCGCCGTGACGATCTTATCGTCAGCCGTAATGTTGGTATCAGCTAGTTCCAACATTCTTTTGTAAGCACGTTCCAAAAATCAAACTCCGTATTATCAGTCACAATCCGTATATTTAACCTATTTAAATGATCGAACACCTGCCACTGTTTACACTTTGCTCCATAACATTTTCTGATATTTCCTAACATACATACTTAATCGTTGTTAAAGTGTTTAAATTGTGTTGTGAAAGTCAACATCAAGCTGCAGCAGCGTTATCCAGGAAAGAATCTTTCTAAAACACGAGAAACCTGAGCAGATAAGTCATATTTTTCTACCCACTTCCCCTAACAAATTGGAAGCTGTCATATTTTGGTTGGAAAATACCCGCAAAGTGTCGACGTTGTGATTGTCAGATTCAACTGACAATCACAAATTTGAGTTTGACACTGCCGCAGTGTTGCCACTAGAAATAATTTACCCATATTAGTGGAGATTTCGCAAAGCAGGCGTACGACTTTTATTGTGGATCTACGACCTACACTTCACCTTACTAGGCCTATCGTGGTGCATTTGTGGCGAAATCTGGGGACGGATTTCTATATAAAATGGTGAACTGGGCAGCCTGTGGGAAATTTATGTCCCCGACGGGGGGCGCCGCCTGTTCATTGTGCCCGCTAAAATACCATAAATTGTGCTTAAGTCTGCCAGACAAGGCTCCGGTCAGCAGGGACTGGTCTTGCCCCAGTTGCAAAAAGAGCGCCCGGAAGGGAGACACCACGCCGGTCAAGGGTTTAGTCGAGGAAACATCCCCAGCTCCCGGCAACGCTGCGTTGCCTCCGCGGGAGTCACTTCCTATCACTGTTGACATGGATCAGCGCCGAGACAAAGAACTTGCTGATTTTATGGCGGAAATGAGGGAGTTCCGTAGGGAGATGGCACAGCTGCGCGAATCCCTATCAGCGCGGCTGGACAGCGTAGAGCGCAGGCTTGACGCTCTGGAGCAGCGGGACCCGGACGCCGGATCTAGCGGTGCCGCCGAGTTCGAGCGCACCATCGTGGAGTTAAAGCTAGAGTTAAACGACCGCGACCAAGAGGCGCTCCTCTCCGACCTCGAGATAGGGCAGCTGCCGGAGGAGAAGGCGGTGAGCGCGATCCAGTCGGTGACAGTGCTCGCCGCGCGGCTGGGCGTGACTCTGGAAGACAGGGATGTCGTGTTCGCCGAACGAATAGGCCAGCCGCCTGCTGAGGCTTCGGATAGACCGCGGCGTGTCGTAGTGAGGCTTGCGCTGCGCAGCCTGCGTGACGAGCTGCTGCGCGCCGCGCGCGTGCGCCGCACTGTCACAGGCGCCGAGGGAGCCCGCGTCTATATTAACGAGAGACTGACGCGCCATAACCGCCAGCTCTTCCACCGGGCCCGGCAGGAGTGTCGCAATCGGCAGTGGCGATACTCGTGGACCAGGCGGGGCCGTGTCTACATACGGCAGGCGGACGGCCTTCCGATTTACCAAATCCGGACGGATGTGGATCTCGATAGAGTCCTTGGCATTCAGAGTAGGTGACTCACGTTGTCCTGGAGTTTCAAGCAAATGTATATTATTGTCAACACCAATGTTTTGTGTTATGTGTCATTTGGTTATTTGTTCAAAATTAATTTACCGATGTTGTTATTTTTATTGTGTAACTGTGTCTCCACCTGTACTTTTAACTTTTTACTCTTACTCCACGACTTTTTACGTTTACATCTTACTTTATTTGTATTAGAGATAAAGAAAATGATGAGGGGGTCTTTAAATTTTTATGTTAATTCCGTGCTTCAATTGTTAATTTTAATAGTCCATACTCTCCGAAAAGCTTTAATCATAACTGTATCCAATTATTCTGCTTCACAGAATTCTAATACTTATAAGCGAACACACTATTCATTCGGTAGCTTAGATAAATCAATTACTTTACAGAGCTTTCTCTAAAAAAATTTAAAGTTGGTTTTTTTAATGCGGGATCCTATGCACTAGACACGAGGAGTTCGTTGTGGCTGTGGAAGAGATGGGGCCGGATATTCTGGCCATTAATGAGACCTGGCTGAGGACGGGGGAGGATGACAGGGCACCGAAACTCGTCGGCTATCGGCTAAAGCATACTCCGAGACCCATTCACATCCGCTGTGGCCGTGGTGGCGGGGTGGGCTTTTATATTCGTAAGAACCTTTATGCTCGGGTGTGTGAACATCCATCTCATCCCGAGGTTGAGCAGATGTGGCTAAGAGTCTGTGTGAACGGCACTTGTGTAATCATTGGCACCGCTTACAGACCACCCTGGCTAGATGTCAACTTGTTCTTGGAGTCTATTGCTGAGTCTATTGCTTCATTTTCTAAACGAGATGTGCTGATACTGACTGGTGATATAAATATTAATCTTTTGGATGCTAATAGTAACAAGACGAAATCATTCCATCAGTGTCTACATAGTCTTGATCTCATCCAAATTGTTGCCGAGCCAACTCATTTCACAGATCACAGCTCCAGTCTTATCGATGTTATCTGCACCGACGCCCGTGTTCTCCAGGTTTTAGTCAAACATACCCCAGATCTCGGCGGTCACGCTATGCTCACAGCAGAGTTTAAAATAAAAAGGGACAAGCCACGCCCTCGTTGGGTGACTTTTAGGCCACTAAGAAATATTTTGCTGGAGTTACTTAACTCGGATCTTGAAGCAATTGACTGGAGCTATCTATACAACATAGACGATATAGATATCATGGTTGAATCTGTTACTACCGCTTTCATTAGGTTATTTGACTTGCATGCTCCAGTCAAAATACAAAAATTTAAACATCCGCCTCATCCCTGGATTACAGACACTGTTCGATCCATGATGCGAATCAGAGATAGTCATCACCAAAAGTTAAAAAAATTAAATACTCAAGCTCTGAAGGATAGTTATAAGACTATGAAACATGTTGTAGTCCAAGCAATTGAGTGCGAAAAGAGAAGTTTCTTCAATACACATATAAACAAGAACATAAATATCTCAAAAAAGCTATGGAAGAATCTCAAAAACACCGTAATTAATATAAACAACAAAAACACAGGTATCCCACAGTGCTTTGGTAATCCTGACCTTATTAACGCTCATTTCCTTGACATACCTGGGGATGGTCTGGTGTCGATTTCACTACTTACTTACTATGAGCATCACAGGTTTGGCTCAACGGTTTTTTCTTTGTGCACAGTATCCGAAGACAAGGTTCTTAGGATCATTAAAGGGCTCAAGTCAAATGCACAGGGTAGCGATGGGTTGACGCTGGACATGATACTTCTGACACTGCCCCAATCATTAACAGTTCTCACTACCATAATAAATCTTTCTTTTACAAACGGTGTATTTCCTAATCGCTGGAAGACGGCAGTTGTTAAGCCATTACCTAAGAATAGTAATCCGACCTCAATGAGTGACTTGCGTCCCATCAGCTTGCTCCCATGCTTGTCCAAGGTCTTGGAAAGGATCGTATGTGACCAACTGACCAAATACTTGGAGGAAAACAACATTCTCCCTCAACTGCAATCTGGATTCCGCAAAGGCCACAGTACAGCATCTGCCCTCGCAGATGTCGTCGACAATCTGCTCACTGCTCAGGACCAGGGGGAGGTCAATGTCTTGCTGCTGCTGGATTTCTCGAGGGCTTTCGATTCTATAAACACTGACCTCTTGGTCTCTAAGTTATCATATTACGGTGTTGAAAATAGTGCTGTAAAATGGTTCAGCAGCTACCTCCAAAATAGACAACAGCTGGTCGAGCTGACCAAATCTGATGGGACTAAAATACGCTCTGCTCAGCTACCTGTCACTCGCGGTGTGCCTCAGGGATCAATCTTAGGACCAATCCTTTACGCGTTGTACAGTGCCGATCTCACGAGATGTATTGAAAACTGTAGGTATCACTTG
Source organism: Scoparia ambigualis (assembly GCA_963921215.1). NCBI lineage: Eukaryota > Metazoa > Arthropoda > Insecta > Lepidoptera > Crambidae > Scoparia > Scoparia ambigualis. Next base: position 37,140,075 of record OY992506.1, on the reverse strand, counting down.
TATGCAGACGACCTGCAATTATACTACTCATTCCGTCCTGGTAATCACACTAATGCCGCAACAAAGATCAACGAGGATTTAGAACGCATTTCGTCTTGGTGTAACTCAAACTGCCTGGTCCTCAACCCAAAAAAATCAAAACTGTTGTTGACGGGGTCAAACAGGAATATTCAGAAAATGTGTGGTGTTTCTCTGGATATACTTATCAGTGGCGAGGTTGTTGAACGTGTGGATTTAGTGAGAAATCTGGGATTGACTTTTGATAGGCAGCTAAACTTTGAAAGTCACATAGCAGAGTGTACACGCAATTGCTTCTACCGGCTCAAATTGCTATACAAAGTTCGACCTTATTTGAGCGAGGAGCTGAGAATAAAACTCTGTGAGACACTTATTTTGTCCAAACTTAATTATTGTGACACAGTCTATGGCCCGTGTCTGCTGTCCAGAACCGCCAAGCTTATTCAACGAGTGCAGAACGCTTGTGCTCGTTTTTGTTTCCACGTCCCACCCAGAACGCACATTACTCCCGTTCTTAACTCGGCGAACATCATAAAGATGGGAGCTCGTAGAACACTTCATCTTGCCACTTTGTTGTTTGGTGTGATCGGTTTTGAAAAACCATCTTATCTTTTTGAAAAGTTGGTGTGGGCAAAAGATAATAGGAAGTATCCTCTAAGAGCCTGTAGTCATGTTTTTGTTACCCCCAAACATAGAACGGTGATGTTTCGTGGATCCTTCAGGTTTGCTGCCTCGCGGTGCTGGAATGACCTTCCCCCGCCGATGCGTGACCTGAAAAACATTTACACTTTTAGACAAAGTCTTAAAAAATACTTACTTAACGAACAAGTATTAAACGAATAACACAACGCAACAAACAAAGAAACTTACCTCCAGTTTATTCACGTCATGCACTCTCGGGGACGGCGCGGACCCGCATCGCTGAGGCTGAATCTTGCACATGATCTCACTTGTGTTACAATAGTTAAATGTTCCTTCTTTCGTTTCTTTCACCAATAATGTCCGCAAAAATCTTTTTTTTTTTTTTTAATTTTATTTTTGTTTTTAATTTATTTCTTTGTCGTAAAATTAAGTGTTAAAAGTATCTGGACATTAATGAGTGATGTAGTGTGAACGTTTAGTGCTTAATGATATTCCCCCTATACCCCTTTGAATTTCAATAAATATGTGGGACTTTACTGAGTTTTCACTCGTTTTTTTTTTTTTTTTTTTTTTGCTGGTGGTGTCGTTCGGCTGATGATTAACATTAAAAAAATTACATTTTAAACTGTATACGGCATTCGGGAACCCTTTCTATAAAATTTTATGAATCTGCTTTTTTTTCTTTTTTTTTTTCATAGTTATCATTATATTGTTGGTAGTGTTATTTCATCTGTGTGTACGTTAGTTACTAATATTGTTTGTCATTGTGTTTGTTATTATTATAACTTATACCTATTTTTTCTTTCTTTGTTATTGTCTTGTCTCGCTTAGGTCCCACCAGAATACCAGCGCTGCAGCGGCTTGCACGTCGTTGCAGCACATGCTGAGGTTGGGACCTAATTGACCACATCGCACTTATGAACTTTTATATTTGTTGTCGCTTTTATTTAATTCTTTTATTTCTTATTATCCTCTTTTCTACTTTTTTTGTTGTCATTGTGCTTTTGGTCAATAAAATGTTTCTTTATCTTTATCTTTATCTTTATCTGGCCGATCCATTAAATCCGCACTATCAGTAAGCCATTGCAGCTTGACTTTAAATATATTAATATCACAGACATATACTTATATGTCTGTGATTAATATTTAAATTTGGTCAGCTATCTTATAGTTTGTCTAACAAGAAAAAACGAAGTGCTTTAGACTGTTGAAGTAAGTCTGTCAAATGTAAGCAACCGTGTCGTTTCCCACTCGCAAGGCCACAGATCACTAAATCACACATAAGTGTCCGAGTAAATGAAAGACCGAGAATCATATACTTAGGTAACTAACCTAGATCTATACCGTACCCTTACAAATTTAACGCCCGTTTAAACAAAAGGACATATTTTTTATACCATGGGGCTCGGTACTAAATTCCAGTCTTTTAACTTGACGCCAATGTATAAATACTTGAAGAATATATTATTTCCAAAATATTTATGACCGTAATATTAATTTAAAGACCTCGGTTTTTTTATATACATAAATAAAAACCAACATAGATTTCTACTATAATGGCAACATTATAGTCGGATTGTGAGAATTTATGTTATTAAAAATGAAAAAGAGACGCTTGTCTGACGTTTTATATGTCAATACGCATCGAAGACAGATGTCAGAATGTCAGGTCAGCCGCCAGACGATTTCCGGCCGCGCTTTCGTTGTGTTAGTTGTGTGCATAGAATAATAACTAAAGCATAGAAGGAGTCCAATTGAGACTCGTATTATAGTTGTCCTATTTTTTCAAATGGGCAATAAACATTGAAATAAAACAGAAAAATAAGTTGCTAAAAACGTCAAATGTCTAGCGAAAATTAAAAAACCGGTCACCATTTATGACATATCCATACCGAATTCAAAAGCGACCTAAACAAATTAATGTAATTCGAATGATGACCAAACGGAGTGCCCACTCAAATGTCATAGCACTCCTTCTATATAGTTATTGTTCTGAGGTTGTGTGTATCGTTGTTAAATACTATATGTGCGAAAAAGATAACTATGTTAACGATATCGTTTCTACATTACCACAAACCTCATAGACTTATCTATTCAATATCCCTGCGTTCGTTAACATTAAAAAAACCGGAACTTTGGTTCAGAAACGTACAAAACTTATCAAAATACAGTATGTTTAACGGAGGTAATTAAAAATCTAAAAAATATACAGAATGATAGCATTTAGTCTCTTGGACAAGGAAAAATATAAATTGTTGCAGTTAATTTTTTTTTATTTTAGTACCAAAAAAATAATGTCCTTTAACGAAATTAAACCACGCTCTGCTACTAATAAATATGTCCGCTGTAACGCGGAGCCCTGAGAGTAATTCTAATAAAATTGTTATAAGTATATATAACGCTGAGGTCTGACCTGAAAGCCTCGTGGCGACTCCTATACTTCTAGTTTTTTTCCGACGAGAAGTAACTCTCTTCTTTCTTGCACCGTTTGTTCTTGATGTCCACCAATATTGTCAGTATAAATATAATAGGCTAACAACTTAATACCGAAATTACCGAATCCAAATAATATATACGCAAGCCGCGTGTTCTTCAAGTATTTTGACAGCTGATAATCCTTTTCTATTTGGGAGCCAAATAGCGAGGTGAAAGGAAGCTCATACAGCCTCTGTACGAAACATACTGCAACATACTGACCCATTGCTGGACAAAAGCCTACGTCGTTGAAAACAAGTCATCGCAAGTCAACTAAGTATTGGCTCCGCTGGCTACTCTTTGTTTAGTGGAAGATATTTGTGGATTTACTACATTAATAATGTATTAGTAAGTTAACTATTTTTAATTTCGCTAAAAACCATGATGAAGGCGAATCCTTACAATCAGTTGGTTATTATCACTTGATTATCAGTGAATAAAATTACTTGCAATTAAAATTTTAGTTCGTAGTTTTCCATATGTATTTCCTTAATTTGTTAATAAACAATATTATTTTAAAGTAATTTTGTTTAATATTATTTTAATTATTTATTTTAACTGCCTGTATATTTATTTATCAATCTATTAAATTCGGTGACTGTTAGCGTAATTGAAACTGTATACCTGTGTTGTAGACAGCCGGAAGTATCCTGTAGAACGGTGTATGCGCGGCGCCTCTGTTGGGATGCTTCAGGTTGTTGCAGGTGCCATCCACACGCCGCCCTTCCTTGGGGTCGCAGGGCAGCTTCACGTCATTGACGCACCAACTAGGGACATAGGGCACCAATTATTTTACAAATTGAAAATAATGAAAAAATCAGATCAGATGGTTATGACGTAGGTAGTTGTTGACATTGAATGGGCGTCTTTGGCTTTGAAAGTAAAAAAGTAAAATGTGTTGATTAATTTCGGCGGGCTGGAAAAGTCCACGGTAGCATAGTAGTAGTTCACCTGACCCGGATTGTCAGAAGTTCGAATCGTGCTCGTGGAAACTATTTCAACGTTTTTCAATTTGTAATTTGTTTGCAACACAAAAATTCAAAGAAAACCTGATAATAAAAAAACGGTTATTTTAAATTGACTCGACCGGGAATTGAACCCGGGAGCTCAGAGAAGGCGACACCAAAAACCACACAACCACGGCGGTAGTCTGAGCGTATTATAAAAGTGCTGTTATAATTTCCGGGTTACATAATTATGTTTTCAGTCTCATATTCATTAATCTACTATTGTTTTTTCAGTTGGTGTGACGCACAAAATTTGCATTACTCGTTCACGTATGTTATTTCATGTAACATCTAGTTTACAATATACTACTAACTAAATCCTGATGCACATTATGAATCATTTAGTTTTTCCAAATTATTTTCCAACTTATATAATATTTGATTAGTAACTTAATATTATTGTATGATGTGTTTCTGAACGAATGTGGTTGTTGTAATTTTATATTCTAGCGGAATATATTATTGAGTTGTAAAAGTTAAAATTACCATCTTTCTGTCCAGTTCTAAAGTTATCTAGTAGAGAATGCAATTTGGCATAAAGCCCGCCTCTTCTGTTATTCCGACGGCGCATATTTACTTATTTAAAAAAAATGTAGTTACGTGCAACATACACAAACACACGACTATTAAGCGAATCACACACTACGCAGATACGGTAATATTTTATCTGCGTATAAAAACTGATTTAAAGCATCACACACTAAACAGATACGATAATATACGAGACGATACATTCACTCGGAATCCTTCACACTGATGCAAATACGGCAGATGTTATCTGCAGATATCCCCAAAGCACAAAAGGGTTAAAGATAACGAAAGTTGAAACAAAAAATTTCTTAGAGTTTGTTTAAGCGTTTTTTAGTTTTTTTAACGCAAATTATCAAATATAAGAGTTAGTCAGAGACCAGGCAATGCCTGAGGAGGCAGTCCACTGCCGCTGCCACCGCCCACGGTTCACCAAATAACAACTGCACATGTGCTCAGCGTGATAGGTGGTGAGCCCATCGCCGTTTTAGTCTGCTGGAGGTACGTGCAGCCTTTATTTCGTTAGTCGCGTTTTACGACACCCGAGAGAAGAGACGGGTTGGTAGTATTGTTTTAACAACGAGCCGCCGCCACCCAGCTCCAAACAGCTGTGTTTATCTCTAATATCAAATACGCATAGCAGGTGGCTGTTCAAGGGTTACAAATTAAATTGATGATGATGATAATAAGCAGTGCGCGTGTATCACCTTTAAACTGTCTAGACAGCAATGATCAGAAAACCTAACTTGCAGAACGTCTTTAAAGCAATACGTCTACAATGCCTAATGACTAAAATGCAGATAGCATAACTTGCAAAACGTCTTTAAAGCAAGACGTCTACAATGCGTAATGACTAAAATGTAGACAGTGTAACTTGCAGAACGTCTTTAAAGCAAGACTAGGTCGTTTACATGACATGAAGTATAGGCAAATGATCTATATTCACTCGTCTAAACAATCACTTAACAGCTCTTTCTTTAGTCACAAGTGGTAAGTAAACGATTCAGTGAATACGTGATTTAAGTAGAATAGAATCGAGTCTATTTTTAGGGTTCCGTACCCAAACTGTTCTGTATTTGACAACAATAGGTAGGTAGGTTCAACAATTTAGCTAAAGGTGACTACACATAATAGCCGCATTTTATTTTTTTTAAGGTTAGAAATTTTAATCTGCAGAAAATGACCTAAAAATTTCAATTCAAGTTTTTTAAATACAATAATGGACATTTTTCTTAAATATTTTGAGAGTAATGTGTTTTACTTGTTTGTAATTTAATGTGAAATAAGAAATTTCATGCCAATTACAAAAGAAAAAAGCAAACAGCTAGAGTAAACAATATCAATAATTCAACAAAAACTATGTAACTTAAAAGTAGTTTTCAGCTTCATTAGTTTTTTGCATAACTACGGTCACTTGGGCTAATAATTTGATAGAGGGGAATTCGTATGGCTACCCCTTCCGGCACGGAAACTGCGTTGCTCTATGGGTAGGTATAGATGTAATGCTGATAAGGCAATGTACCTCTTAGACATTTTGCTTCTTAGACATTTTAACATAGTAGACGTAATGCTACTAAGGCAATTTCCATTTCAGACGTTTTGCTTCGAAGACTTTTTACAAATTAGACATTGATTTAGACATTTTTCTTTAAAGAAGTTCTGCAAGATAGGCTTTCTGATCATAACTGTTTATATACTGTCTTTTGAATTAAAACTTTCTCGCCTCTTTCCCCGCAATGAGGTGACGGTGGGGGTGGGGTTTCCCTAACGTCTCGCTGCCTCAGTACATCTGGAACACGCCCAATGATCCTCAGGCGTGTTCCCTCTGGCATGAGCTGTTGGAGTGAACTCTGGTGATCAGGCGGATCCTGATCACCCGTGCAGCAAGTGAGGGGATGTAGGGTTCTTAGCCGGTATGCGTCTCCCGCTACGCGTTGATACTCGGTAATAAATTTTTCCTAGTAGAAAAAAGGTGGGAATTTCTGGAATAATTCAACCAAGGCAGTTACTTACAAAGTGGCATTCTTCTTTACACTGTCTCCATACTGAGCGGCGGACATCGGACACCCTTTGAAGGCGTCGTAGTGAACAACATTATTTTGTTCAGCGCCCACGATCAAAAGGAATGCTGCATACAGAACTATACCAATTAATAACATTTTATTCGCCGCGCTTCGATAGCGCCTACTCAAGGAATGTGCTAAAAGGCGTGCTCATTTCCTTTTTATAACGAAGTAATACCTATTCTGATACTGACCTTGTTTATTCGTTGGAGTTTCTTGGTTTTTTAATTATATTTAAGGTAATTGAAAATATTTTCACCTAATATTTTTAAATTAAGTTACTATAATATAGTAGTTTTATTTCATAACCTTTACCTTTTTGACCTCCATTAAGTTGAGTCATAAGTCGGGGATGTAAGACAACGAGACCTGTAACTACCAATATAATAGAAGTTCCGGCACATATTCGCAAAGTCTAGACCAGTTGCGTTTTAGAACAGTTGCTACTTAGACCAGTTGCGTTTTAGATCAACTGATACTAACTCGCTTCTTTTAGTTAATTATATTTTAGAACGTTTTACAATTTACAATAAATGTAAAATGTTAAATAATATTATTATGGCTGAGAGTTTTATTTCCGACTTAGATAATATTCTGTATCTGACTCTAATGTGACTATACTAACACAAAACATACATACGCAGTATTTTTAAGAATTTTGACAACTTTAGTGTTTTTAAACAAAGGTTGGACATAAATTGTGATGTCTTTGTTTTAACTTTGTTTTCACCGAGTGTTGGCTAGTCAAACATTTTAATTTACCAGTAATACCAGGATATATAGTACGTACAGCAGCAAGGTAAATTATAACCAAAATGACGGGATAGTATTCTAAGCTATTAAAACTTAATTATCATTGTCGAAGAACTAAATATATTAGACTGTAATTGGCTACTAATCAAAATTGGATCATATTTTGCAATATAGTAGCTTTATACAGACCGGACGGTCTTTCAAGGATACCAATACTTTTATAGAGTCATGAAATAACATATTAGAAAGTGTTGCACCCTTTAAAAATGCAGACATTTTAGAAGAGCGGAGGATTTGTGTCCGTTGTGAGGGTAGTTCCTCCGAGTTCTTCCAAGTCAATGTCGGAGTGCCGCAGGGTTCTGTGCTCTCACCTACTCTATTTCTACTGCATATTAATGACATTATGTCCTTGGGCATTATTCATTGTTATGCGGATGACAGTACGGTGCATAGGACATCCTGCGGCAAAGCAAGCCGGTATCGTGGTGAAACGGCAAGAACTGGTTGCCAAACTGAACCTAACTCTCGATCGTGTCTCAATACTTACGTTTGGAATCTCAAAACCTAGTTTGGAATCTCTAAGTGGGGATCTGAAAATCTGGTCGAGTTTAATGCCAGAAAAACCCAGGTTTGTGCTCTTCAGAACTCTCCTTTACCCATTTCAGTGGACCTCAGCATTCTTGGCATGGACATCGGCCATAACTGAATCCAAAACACTACATCGAGAGTGTTATTTTAACTGCGTCCCGTAAGTTGGGCATTCTCAATAAGGTGAGGTGGTTTTTTACGCCCGAACTGCGCTGTTTGCTGTCCAAGACTCAGGTGCGATCGAGAATGGAGTATGGTTCCCATCTATGGGACGGTTGCAATCTAGTTTTACATCAATAGCACTAGTTACTAACTACTACTCTACAATTACCGATTACGGAGCTGCCCTAGTAACCTTAAACTGTAAGTTACCTAAACAAAATCGTGCGCATTTAATTTCTAAAATAAATATAAACAATTTTGAAGTAGAAAACGGAAATAAAGTCAATGTTGCATAAATATGCAACATTGACTTTATTTCAGTTTTCTGAAACATGTAAAGGCTAAATCTAACCCTCTGATAACATGTAAAGGCTAAATCTAACCCTGCTAATTTAATTTTACAATCATCGTATAAAAGATACCGAAACTTTTGTAATTCCCTTCTTAAAAAGGTCAAAAGTTGTTACGAAAGTAAGGAACTGCAAAAGGCTGGAACTAACAGTGAAAAGATATGGAAGTGTATGTAGAATGTACCTAACTCATATCTCAAAACAACATGATTCACCTTCAGAATTATTACAGGTGCATTCATAACAGCTGGCTTCTGCAAACAGTGCAAATGTTTTTTTGTCAATGTAGGAAAAAAATTAGCAGAAAATGTTCGGAATAAGTATTATATGTCACGGTCACCATTAAATCACTCTTAATTAACCTGTAACAATAATTGAGAATCATTTGTAATTGAAATGAAACACTTTTTACGGATTAGCTCGCTTTTAATTTACTATAACATAGTATTTTTATATTATCCTGAAGGTTATACGTAACAAAATGCGTCGGTTGGAAGATCTAAAGACTAAGCGCGCAAGAAAAGTTACATCCCTAAATTTCTTGAAGAGATGCCGTCATCATGGTCTTATCCCACCGTGTGTCAAGATATCACCCAAAAAGGACATCTGAAGGAGTGCCAAGATCTTGCAACAGGCCAGTCGAAAATTGCTCCGTCATCTCATCTACCGACATCGTTCCGAGCTAAGTACAATTAATATTAAGATCGAGAATTTGTCCAGTGGGTTAGGATTACAATTGTCAGCATCCGATTTTACTAATTAAGAAAAAAGCTTATTTAAATCTTAATCAATGTAAAACACAATTTTATTCTTATTAGCTATATTAATAACAAACAATATTAATTTAAAAACTAAAGCTATTTAATATATTATAAACATTAAACAATATACATTCAAGACTTAAGTACTAGGTAGGTATAGGTAGAATAAGAACAACATTTATTTTAAACAATTAATATTTTTTATGTATCATAGTATATAGGACATAGGTATTAAGAAGTGCTTCTTTGAGTATGTTTCTAGTTTTACAATAGCAATGATATAATTTGCCCAATTTGGCGTTAAACCTATTGTACAGAAGTGGACCTAAGAACACGTAAAATCTATAAGAGAAGGCATGTTTTGTTCCTGCGTTTTAAGGGGAAACAATATCTTTTCGTTTTTGTTAGTAGTTTCAGTGGGTAATCCATCTAGTTATACTATTAGTTATACAATATAACAGAATGGACGAAAAAAGCCTTATTTGTTATAGGTACTGCTCGATATAACTTATTGGAGCTGTATGAAAGTGCGTTGTGTTGTTTGATGACTGTGTTCAACGTAAATAACTGTCTATACATTAATACCTTACATGATTTATAAAGGATGTCAGTGGGGTAGAGGAAAGGACGGAAAGTAGAAACCTTTAGGACCACTCGTTGGACTCTCTCGATGGTTAGTAACGAAGTTTTAGCAGTGCCACCCCATGACGGCCATGACGTAATGCAGTAAGTCAGTATTGATTGACATAAACTGAGGTGAACTTGTCTAATTATTTTAAAATCCGCAAATGTACGTAGCTTTTTAAAAACAAATTTTAACTTACTGATTATGCCTGATAAAGCTTCAATATGGTGTCTAAATGTTAAGGGTTTCGTCAACTGTAATTACTTAATCTTATCAGTAATAGCAATGCAAGAACACTATTGCACAGTAGATTCGTGGGGTCCATACTTAGCATGATCAACTAAGAAAGAAAGTTCTTGTGGGTCCACAACTTCAAAACTTGTTTTAATTTTAATGAGAAATACATATCTCCGAACATCTTGAAGAAATAAAGGTAGTCGAATCCAATAAGTTATATTGTGCAGTATAACAAATAAGACTTTTTTCGTCTATTCTGTTATACTGTTAATCTAATAGTATAACTATATGGACTAACCCGTTTATAAGGGTGCGAAGATGTCATATAATTTGCTGTTTATATTCATACAACCTGGTCGCGTAACGGTGAAAAAATACCTACCCCCTCTCTTCCCTTGGGTGTCGTAAAAGGACTAAAGACTGCACATACATCCAACAATCACGCTGAGCATATGTAGAGTCACTATTTGTCGTGCTATAAAGTAGACTATGGTAGCCTCTACCAAAGTACATAATACTGCTTTTGCTGACCTTATTGCCTAGTTTTTCAGTAACCCTGTATGTATGTAAGTATATTATTTATTATGTATGTTGTTAAAAACGCAGCTGCTATAATAAAGTAAGTAAATAAAAGTTTATGAATATTCAACTGTCTGCATTATGTTTGTTTTGGGGCCACATTTTATATGTTTTCCACCACTTCCAATAAGTCCTTGCCAATTGTTAAAATAATTCTTTTTTAATAAATCAAATAGTTGTAGGTATTAATTTATATAAATATATGCATATATATATATAACAGTATATGGAGCTCGATGGAACAGTGGCTAGCGTGTTTGCGATCGTGCCTGCAAAGCAACTTTCGTAATGCCGGGCCGCTGCGCTGGATGGGTGACCAAAATAAAAACCACTCTCGAGCTCCTCCGTGCTCCGGAAGGCACGTAAAGTCGTTGGTCCCGATTGTCATCGAAAGATGACAGTCGTTTAAACCCACTAACCCACATTGGGCCAGCGCGGTGGGTTATGGCCCAACCTCCCCATGTGATGTTGTTCGGGTGCCCTTCGGTTCGCCTAAAATTTTTGGTTCTAATTTCATATGGTCGAACTATGTTGGCTTCAACTTATAACGCACAATAATTGTCTAGCCTAACAGTTGCTTTTGCACTATTATAGTTTTGCCTAAAAGTTTAAAACCCTAATTTTAGAATCCCTAATATGAAATGAACTAAAATGTATCGGCATAACATTCTTTCGGCCTTACGAATATTAAGCTGTAGTCTTGAAAGCCATAATTTATTATTATAATTAAGTAAGTTCAAACTTTTTGTTGTAAATTAGGTCTTTCGGTAATTAAAGAAAAATCACGTGTTGAGCTTGAAGATAATATATTTGAAGTAAAGTGTCAATATCAAAAAAGCATTAAAAATAGAACACAGTGGTATATAGATTACAGCCAGTAGCAACACTTTTTTTTATTAGACAACAGAAATACTAGCTGCCCAATCATTTCTTAAAATGACAAATGAACTAATTTCAAAAGACAACGTTTTCTGTTACAACACTTCCTATTACAACATTAAGTAGGTGTATTATTCATTTGATATAATACTCATATTCTCTAACAACTTTTTCTATAAAGCTATATTGGTAGAATAATCATATTCTATATCATCTTTAATATAATTTTTGCTTCTAAATAAAAATAGCATTTTACCTCTAAATCGATTTCCAATAATATTGTCTTAAATAGTTAATACGTTGGTTTTTTGTTATGGTTGTGCTAAAAAATTCAGTGACAGAAACGAATTGCAGCAAAACCGACTCCACGTAGACTTGTCTGCCCTACGCTAGAGTGTAATTAAAGCCCGCGTAGGCGCGGAGGGACTAGGCGACCCGCGAGCTGAGGAGCAGGTGGGTTTAACGCTCGCCGCCGTAGCAGAGGCTTGCAAAGCAGCAAGCCGAAGCTGCGGTGGTGAGCAAAAGCCATCTGTGACGATAAGCACGCGTGGGACCGCCGGAGTTCCGCAGCGCCGAAGCCGTGACAGAAACCATGCCTGCTGCATGCTGCATGCCCAGTTGCATTCCGCATGCCTGCTTGCATGCTGCATTCTTGCTTAAATGCTACATGTTTACTTGCTTGCACGCTGCTTGCTTGCTTGCATACTGCTTGCTTATTACATTATTAATGTTTTTTAAGTTTAGATTATAATACCTAATATATATATTATATCAAAAGTACAATAATTATCAAATGAAATTATAGAATCTAAAATTATTTTAAATGTTTATTAAATTAAGTCAGTTGTTATATCAAATGAAATTATATGAAATGATCGATAACTGATCGTTAGACCATAAGTATTTATATCAAACATTACACACCCCTCCTGTAGGTCACGTGATAGGTTAGAAATTTAAGACAATCGCGAAGCGCAGAGTAGCGATTGTCTTGTAGGTATGTTATTTTATGACGAAAATAATATATATCATTCTCATTGCCTTTAGTTATTTAACACTTTTTCACTCCTGTTATCTCTCATTATTGTTTTTTTTCACGTTATTTCATTCATTTATTAATTTTCATTTTAATTTAATTTGACTTTATTTTCTTTTGTTTAATTCACTCTTCATTAATTATTTTAATTTCTTAACCGCACACTTATTAAATATAATAACCTAAAAAAACCCTCTGCTCGGAGCTGCCGACGAGCAACCCTGGCAGAGTCGCCATACAAAACCGGATTGTTCACCCAACGAATAAAAGATACGACTGCAATTATAATGATTGTTTATTTGGTAAGACTTTCGTTTTTATTTTATTTTATGCATGTGTGTAACTATATTGTGTACACATTACAATGGAGACAGACTTTGTAAAGGAAGCTAGCCAGGCGGCTTCAAAACAAAACTTACCTACCACTAATCAAATCGAGAACAACATTAATATGTTTTCTTAAAAGCTGGAAATAAAACCAGGAACCTCTGGGTCTAAGCAATTGTTCATTATTCTAACAGTTGAATCACAAATTATTTACAATACGCAGACAATAAGCAGACCTCAGGCAGATTTCTTGAGAGTTTTTAAAAAGTGCGTTGCTCTGTCTCGCTTGCTTAGTTTAGATAGTTTCGTGTTCACAAACGCAGTGACAATTTAAGTTGTAAATGTTGAGCTCGACATCATTCCATAATAATTACAATTATGTCGAGTCCTATACAAATACAAATTAAAGACGTTACAGCCAAACATCAACAGATCTAGTTTGATCAGCCACCGCCATTTGAGTAAGTCTTGTAAGCCCAATGCCAATATAATGGAGAGCATTAAAAGTAACATGCACAATGTGTTGGCACGCACTATACATATTTTAAGTTAGAGTAGAAAAAATTTGGTAGTTATTGCAACAAATACGTGGGCAAATTTCAAACAAATTTTCAAAATGGACAAAGTTGAAACTAATCCCACATGTAGGATTTGAACTGCGTTTTTTTGGTAACTGATCTCTTATGTGATATTTATAAGCAAGCTAGCAATTATCTTATTTGACATTATTGATAGTCCGCATTATAATAATGTGGGATTATGTTTGTAGGCATGAGTTTAAACTAACTGTAGTAGAAGGAGGTTCGGCCTGCGGTGGTCCTTTCTGTTCGGCCCTTATGCTCATTTCACAGCTCAGTATAATAAATGGTTTATTTCCCCTAAATTATGCGCCTAGTTTTTCTGCACGCCACTGTAAACTGCGTTAAGCCGTCTGCTCGTGTTGACACTGACAGTTAATCCTGTGGTTACCGCAATATATTTCTTTGAAACAAGTTTAATATTTGGACTCATCCCGGTTCGTATCCCCGTCTGCGGACTTGGGGCTTTAATATCAGCGTTTATAGAAGGATTTCAGCTCCAAATCGGTGTTTTATTGATGTGGTTTTGGTACACAAATAAGTTTCGCTGGCGGCAGTGTGAATGGCAAGAGGCAATAACGTTTTTGAAACGGTTTTTGTTTCAGATAGTTGTTATACTCGTAGTGTTGTCGCTTTTTAAAGAGGCGACTTTTTTCGTTGATGGTACCAAACCAAGTACACATAGATGTACCCTCGCTGGGAATCGAACCCGGGTCCTCTGGGTCTAAGTCCGGTGGATTAACCTCTAGACCACAGAGGCGGTTGCGACCGGTGAAACTCGGTCGAAACGTCAAAAAAAGGTAGGTAATGTGTAGGATGTCTTTGCTAAGTAGTTAGCGTTAATGCTCGTCTAAATATTTGATCAATGAACGGAACGCGACAGTTTTTAAATATAAGTATATAATGTAGTATACTTACTACACTGTAGTTATACTGCCCACTTTGCTAGGGGTATAATATATGTAACTATATTATATACCTCTACGTTACTCTCATTATAAAAGTTAGGACTTAAACGTTTATCGAGCGTTTAAAAATAGAACCGAAGATCTAAACACGTGTGAACGCGCATAGTACGACACGGGCATAAATATTACGGAGATAACAAAACACGATCGGTCCACATTTGCAGACATTGGCGCGTGAGCCAGTCCCCGAGCGACAAACATTGAGCTATTATAACTAGAGCATCGCGTAGCAAGCTTTTGCGCCCTGAACTGCAAACGTATTAAGGCGAGTCACCAAAGATATTCAGGCGAAATTGTTTTACTTGATCTTATTGTTTATATATTTACTATAAATAACGCTTTTACATAAAAATAAATATTCCAATAAAAGATATAGCTTAAAAATCTGCTAATTTGTTACGCGATTAGATGTACGAGTACTTCACTCGATTATAAAAATCCCGAAAACAGCTCAAAAAAAGTCTAAAACGGATGATTTCATAATTTGTTTTTAAATGTTCAACATAATTTTTACATGTAAATATTTATTTTGAAGTACTACAGAGAACCTGCTAATTCATCAAATCCTATAAAGTCTCTAAAGGCAAAACACTTATAAAACGCGCCTATTTATGCCGCTACGATGTTACACCTGTCCCGTACCGTCGTACCGTCGAGAGAGCGACAGAGAAGCGCTCGAAAAGACTCGCCTTAGGCAGTTGTCCCACCACCGCCGACGATGAACGAGAAGCGAGTCGAGCTAAAACTAGAAACGAATTGGCGAGCAGCGGAAAGTGAGTGTGTAGTTCCGATAGTTTTGTCGCTTGGCTATAAACGAGTGTACGAGTGAGAATGGCGATTACTCGCGCCACTCACTCGCGGCGGCCGAGCCGAGCGTACAGCAGTGCGATTCTCTAAGTTAAAGCCTTGGTAGCAGCGGCTGCCGTAGCGCTGAGAATGTACTCTGTCTCTTTCATGTTCATAGAATTGGAAGGAGACAGCAGATCTCAGCCATGCGCGCAGCATCTATGTGTCACTCAAAGAATTGCATAGCAGTTCTCTTGGCGGGAAATGACCGCTGCCGTTGGTTGGTCTCTCGGCGTGAGTTCTTGCTGAGCGAGTATCGCTGAGCGAGAATTATCTTTGATAGCTCCTGTCACTCAGTGACAAACTAGTGGAGCGAGTCCTCGCCAGCAGTGTAAACAGTCAGCGATCAACTATTTATATATGCATCTCTTTTGTTTACACGGAATGTATATATATTGTACGTTTCTTGAGCGAGAAAATAGCCGAAAGTTAGTCGTTTAGTCGCCGTTGGTGGGACAACTGCCTTAAAAAGACAAACTTCGGGCGATTTCCCTACGCCCCACGCGTTGCCCGCTGTTATATTATGTGTATTGTGCCGCTGTCATCTAGCTGAGCACTTTTTTTGTGCTGATGCGCTTGTAGCGGCTCAATTAATATTAATAGAATACTACCGCCCCATCTCTTCCCTTGGGTGTCGTAAAAGGCGACTAACGACCAAAGACTGCACATACATCCAACAGCATAAAGCGACGATGGGCTCACCACCTGACACGCTGAGCACATGTGCAGTTAATATTTGAAACCTAGACTGTAGCAGTAGACTGCTTTGGCGGTCTTCATTGCCTGGTCTCTCACTAACCCTTCGGGAATAATACTCGAGAACAGTAATAGTATACATGTACATTTTTCTGTATGGGCAGCAGCTCTAGTTATAATTCCTCAATGGCGACAAATGGCGTAACCTTTGCGTGATATAAAATGGGCCGCCTTATTTGGGAGGCGCCGTGCGTCGGAGGCTCTATTATGTTGTTTGTTTTAAACGAACGCCTAGAATAACGAAAGAATGGGATGGAGCAACCTCTATTCCGTTTTCGTAGTTCATCTCAACAGAAAAGTTTATGCATTATTTATTCTTGGCTGTTTTTGAAAACGGTTGCAGATGCCAAATGGAAGAATGAATCATCCTCTAACATCATCATCCTGCAAATAGCCCACTGCTGGGTTTAGGTCTTTCTTGCAATAGGAACAATTAAATCTATATATAAAGAACTTTCTACGCTCACACCAATAATCTAGCTCAAGTTAGGCTTCATTAAACTTGTTTAAATAGTTAATTAGTTAACTACTTAGACAACGTATAAAAAAAAAAACATAGAATAACACCCAAGCAATGTAGGAAAGGTAAGCGGTAAATACTACAATAACCAGGAGCAACGGTTTAACGTGCCTTTTGGTGCCCGACGGGTTTTTGTTTGGTTCCCCATCCGGCATTGCGAACTCGCAAAGATCGTACACCAAAACGTGCAAACTAGTGAGCCTGTAGTTTTATTTACATATTTTTCGAATGACAGTAAGCTTTAACACATTGACTGCCACAAAACCAGACACAATTGAAAACCCACAGCGCCGTGTAGTTGGCAGTGAATGTCTTAAAATGTTTTTATACAAGTGGGTTTCACACATTCTTTTCTATATTTTACATGTTTTACAGTCTAAGTTGAGACTTAAGTGTCGTTATAAAGAACCACTAATGAACATGTATCGTGAGTAAATTAAACAAAAGAAGTGGCTCAGGATCGTTGCTAATGTAAGCTGTGGCCTATGCCTACAACAAAAGTACAGTAAATGTAAAGTATATGTGTGTGTAACTGAAAGGTGTAAAAATACTAGTGAATTAAAAGAATATCGATATAATCATAGAGGCAACATTTATTATCACTCTGCATATAAATTTACAATTTCTATGGTTCAAAAGACACTTTTGTCTTATTCTTTTATCATAATGTTACTAAAAATACACAATAAAAATAAGGGAGACTTCTAAAAGTCATGGGAATTATAACTATACTTTTTATGATTTTTCGAGTAAACAACCTATCGATCAAATGTACCATCGAAGAAAAGACCCGTCGAGGAAGAAATCCTTCGAGGTATTGACCTTTCGTGGTAACGAGCCATCGGTGAAGTGTACCGTCGAGGTAGAGACATCGAGGTAATGACCATCGAGGTAACGTCATTCGAACTACAGTATCAGACCCGTAAACAGGTGTGACGTATACGTTACATCATAATTATATCGTCCCAATTGGTCACAAGATTATTTTTTCGTTATTTATAATATATAATCACGACTATTATCCCCGTAGGGTTAGTCAGCGACTAGGCAATGAGGACAGCAAAAGCAGTCCTCTACCATAGTCCACTTTTCACCAAATATCGACTGCACATGTGCTCAGCGTGACAGGTGGTGAGCCCATCGCCGCTCTATGCGGTTGGATGTATAGATGGATGGAAGAGAGGGAGAGGTAGTATTTTTTACCGTTACGCGACACGCTTATATTTTTCATTTCTTTTCATTTTTTTTTAATTTGTCGCCAGATGTAAAGTTCTTGCTGTACTTTTAAAACTATCATCATCACTACCATTAATATTGCCGGGATTACCATGTTTGTTGTTGCCCTTTTTTTTTTTTTTTTAATCACCTCCGCCCATGGACACCCTCAAAACCAGAGGAATCGCAGACGCGTTGCCGGCCTTTAAGGGAGGAATAGGTTTAAGGAAGGAATAGGAATTGGGAAGAGGGGGGGGGGGGGAAGGGGCCTCCGGAACCCTCACTGGTCGGACGAAACACAACAGCACCAAGTGCCATTATTTCACGCCGAATATTAGTGAGAGGGTGGTATTACGCCGGGCGAGCCGGCCCAATGTGTGCTGCAACGCAGCGTGGCTCTACCACTCAGTTGGTGTCACTCATTTAGCACCACCCAGGGATCACGTGTAGGGTCTCAAGGGTAAACCTACGGACGCGAGCAACTTTGACCCCCAAATTTAAATTATTTAAATCCTTATTTGCACATGCCACATTTCTTTACAGTTGAATACGCTCCAAACACAAAATGTCACAGTCGTGTCTCAAACACGGATGTACAGTACGAGCATAAACTGTCGCACTACATTCGAGTTAATCACACTGAATCGGAATAGTCCTGCACAAGCCAGATCCTCCATCTCAATTGACACCCAGCGGCGAAGCAGCGGGACGCGCGATCCAGCGCTATCGGCACATCGGCGCCGCGGCTGTATATCAAACGTCAAGAGCGAGGCTAGCTCCTCTGCGATTGCTATGGCGAGAGTTATGGCACTCAGCTAAATACGAGTACATACACAGAATCACAACTATTATCCCCCAAGGGTTAGTCATAGAGAGAGGAGCACAGAAGAAGTCCACTACCATAGTCCACGTTTTACCAAATTATATATTGTGTGTTATATTCTGACTGCTTTTTAATATTATTATTAAGGCTAGGGTTCCGTTGGATTAATTAAACACATTATTCAAACAAGACTTGTATTTTCCATTTTACACGACACCATCGACAAACGACCATAGACTCTAAACCTAACTATAGAGGGTGTGTTCCGATACACCAACTTAACCATAGAGGGTGTGTTCCGATACACCAACTTAACCATAAAGAGCGTGTTCCGATACACCAACTTAACTATAGAGGTCGTGTTCCGATGCACCAACTTAACTATAGAGGGTGTGTTCCGACACACCAACTTAACCATAGAGGGTGTGTTCCGATACACCAACTTAACCATAGAGGGTGTGTTCCGATACACCAACTTAACTATAGAGGGCGTGTTCCGATGCACTAACTTAACTATAGAGGGCGTGTTCCGATACACCAACTTAACCATAGAGGGCGTGTTCCGATACACCAACTTAACTATAGAGGGCGTGTTCCGATGCACCAACTTAACAATAAAGGGCATGCTCCGATACACCAACTTAACCATAGAGGGCGTTTTCCGATACACCAACTTAACCATAGAGGGCGTGTTCCGATACACCAACTTAACTATAGAGGGCGTGTTCCGATGCACCAACTTAATTATAGAGGGCGTGTTCCGATACACCAACTTAACCATAGAGGGCGTGTTCCTATACACCAACTAAACTATAGAGGGCGTGTTCCGATGCACCAACTTAACTATAGAGGGCATGTTCCGATACACCAACTTAACCATAGAGGGCGTTTTCCGATACACCAACTTAACCATAGAGGGCGTGTTCCGATACACCAACTTAACTATAGAGGGCGTGTTCCGATGCACCAACTTAATTATAGAAGGCGTGTTCCGATACACCAACTTAACCATAGAGGGCGTGTTCCGATACACCAACTTAACTATAGAGGGCGTGTTCCGATACACCAACTTAACTATAGAGGGCGTGTTCCGATACACCAACTTTACTATAGAGGGTGTGTTCCGCTTTACCACAATGTGTTTATCGTGATAAGTGGTGAGTCCATCGACGCTCAATCTGTAGGATGTATGCGCAGTCTTAAAAGGTTTTCGAGATGTTTTCAGAGTCCGTTAGTCGCCTTTTACAATACACAAGGAAAGAGAGGGGTTAGTAGTATTATTTTATTGAGCCGCTATACCATTTAGTTACATAACAGAAAAACACTTAACGGCTTTAGAGACAAGTAAGTTTTAATTTCCTCAATATCCAACAACCCGCAATGGGCCAGGTGGGTTATGGATAGCTCTATCTCCCCATCATCACCCTGGTGTCCATGATGATGAATTTCTACAATGGGAAAGCTCTTCATCAGACCTTCGCGGGCTGCGTCATTAATCTTCCCCTTTTAGGTCTCATACTAGTGATGCATTCCCCAAACAATATTCACGTACGGACGTTTGACAATGTAATTAACACAGAATATATAAGTGGTACTTAATTCCTTATAAGAAGATACCTACCATGAAAATATATATCTAACTTAACTATAACAAAACGTTTTCATCAGTTAACACATTTTACGATGTGAAAAAGCTCCACAGTAAGGATAGCATACAACCCGTTGAAGAGTGAACTATTTACAGATCATTTAAGCTAGCGATTAAGCCTTGAGCTCTGCATACGGTTAACTATTGCTCGTACATTATTAAAATACATGAAACTTAGAACTTTCGAAGTGAACACCATCGCAAATAGTTCGTAATGACAAGCTCAAGTGTCGGCTTCGCGCGGCGGTTGTATTAAACGCATATTCTTTCTTGTAAAACTTTTTGCGGTTAGCGCATGAATTGACAACTTTAACATGTACAAAATAAAGTTCACTTTCATATATCTTCAAATAGTACGACAGCAACGCGTTAAGTTCGAGAACAAGCTTCGAATTTCGTGACAAAAAGAGCATAGTGTACCTTATTTTTTTGAAGCTAGAAGCTCTATTGGTTTAACCAAGCGTTTGTTGATGGCACATACAAGTCGGCTGCGAGGTTATGAATAGGCAATAAGTTGTCCGGAGGCGCTTGCCTCTGTGCACTACTTAATGACAGTTGTATGGGCGAGTTATGCAGATTAATACCAATTTTGTGGCGGTTATGTATGCCGAGTAATGGATTACAGTGCGTGGTAGCCACCCGTCAATGCCAAGAGCTAGTTTGGTGCGGACGCTAGCGGGATTCTCAATGTGTGCCCGTGTGCTATGTGATTATGCGGCGTATTAGAGTTTAAACGATATCTAGCGATAAGGTATATTAATAAAAATTTATCGTTTTATAATTATGGTGTCTAAAGACGCTTGGCCCGATATTCGGAAGTTCTGGCGTCAATTCCTTGATTGGGCAATTTGTATTTCGGATTTTTCGATTAATACCTACGGCTTGTGACCACCTACGCGAATAGGCAAGCGTGGTTATGGCCAATTCCTATCAATTCTAGCGAGGGGCTTGATTTCCATAATGTTAGCTTATATTACGCTTTTAATATAATGGTTTATTTATAGTCCCTTATATTCTCGAATATGTAATAGGTTACATAACATTAATATTACCTAAGATTGCACTCAAAGCCCTAGAACGGTTTTTTAGGAAAATATATTTTTTTCTATGAGCAATACCATACCAAACTATAAGAGGAACATTAAAGGTATACTAAAGGGCCCATGCCAAGACGAGCTCCCTGGCACAGCCCATTTGCTGCTAACGGCCCGGCAAACCGCTCAATTCGCTCACATCCACATTTATTTCGGTTCACACATCCTGTTCGTTGTATTTCTCTTTGTTTTATGAGTGGATATCGTATTTTTTATAATGCTCTTTGTCGGCGTTTTAAATTTTAACGCTTAAAATTTATGAAGCGTATATTTTATTTAAATCAAAATTACGTCACATTATAATTACCGCTTTCTAACAATAACTTGCGACTTTTGAAATATAAAAGTTTTAAAGACTCGATTATGCAATTTTAAAACGTCTTTAATCATTTTTTAATTTAGCTGAGATGTTGTCGATAAAATTGAAACCAACTCATTTTAGGTAAGCAAGGCCTGATCCAATATGTGCGAAAGCCCGAGTCCAGTATTTGGGATCTTTATGTGAATCGTATTTAGTTAGTTCTACTTAGTACTTACACTATAAGTACTATTTTTATACTAAATAAGTCATCACATTTTTTTTCTTTTTACCCTGCAATCACCCATGCCTGCCAGTTCCCTCTGTCCTGTGCCTGTCTCATCCAAGTGTTTCCAGCGCCCCTAATAATATCATCAAGCCAACGTGATTTCGGCCGTCCCCGATTCCTGGGCCAGATTTTGGCTACCACTCTGTCAAAGATTTGCTTTATCGGCCATCATCACGTCTTACCAGGTATCCTGCACATCTCCAGTTCAGGTTGATCGCCCAGTCACAATCGAAATATGTATATTAATAAAAGACACTCACAAATAAAACGCCTCTTTAAACTTGAGGACTTCGACGAGGAAAAATAATACTATGACTTGCTTGAGAGGTTCTATTTGTAGAACGAACAAACGGTACAGCACCCTTTTAAGTACTATTCGCATAAAATCTTCTATAAAGACATCGAACTCAACCCCTCATAAGGATAGGCTTTGCTACCCACATCTAGAAATAAAATGCTTAACGAAATCTCATACTTAATGGCTATTAAAATATACATTAAAATACCATAAAATATAGAAACCATAGTCCACTTTTCACCTAATAACGACTGCAGATGTGCTCAGCGTGACACTCTATGCTGTTGGATGTATGTGCAGTCTTTAGTCCGTTAGTCGTTTTTTTACGACGCTGAAGGCAAGGGAGGGTGTGGTAGTATTCTTTCACCGCTACGTGACACGTTTTCGTCATTATACCACCACATATGCTTGTAAACAATATTGCAGTAACTGTAAAAGGTAATTAAGTTGTTAGCACTAAATACTAATATGAGGGCGACACTAAAAGTTCTTAAATAATCAAAAACTGAATAAACTAGCAAGTTATTAGTTTCATTACTCTCCCTCATGAGTTACATTTGCTCTCCCTCTCTCGTTTCTTCTCATAATCCCCAAATAAGTGTTAATAAAGTAAACAATTTTTTTGCGACCATCGGTAAAAAGCTTGCAGATAAGATCGAAGCAAGTGGTTACGTGGGTTATACCTGTAGCCTTCACCCAGACTCACCATTGCGTTCTTTTGTGATGGCCTCGACCGATGAGTCTGAAGTATCCCGGATCATAGCTGGACTAAAAGAAAGATGTACAGTGGGGATAGATCAAATTTCTAGCAAAATAGTGAAACTATACGCCCCCGTTTTGATAACTCCGATCACACACATCTGCAACCTTTCCATATCTAATGGGGTCTTTCCATCGGTTTTCAAATCCGCTTTAATTAAACCTATTCACAAGGGTGGAGATCGAGACCATTTCAACAACTACAGGCCTATCTCAATCTTACCCACCTTTTCTAAGATCCTGGAACGATTGATTAATGAGAGATTAGTACAATACTTAGAGTCCAACAATCTTCTATCACCATCTCAGTATGGATTTCGAGGTGGGATGTCCACCAATGACGCTGTCCATGATCTTGTTCATTCCATCGCAACCACTCTGGACGATAAAAAGAAATGTGTGGTAGTATTCCTCGACCTGGCGAAAGCCTTCGATACGGTCGCGATCCCACGTCTTCTTACTGGGTTGGATGCGGTCGGAGTGAGAGGACTTCCCCTACAACTCTTCGAAGACTATTTGACTAACAGGACGCAGAGAACAAAAATAGACCACTGGCTCAGTGAGGAGGCTAATATCACTTATGGTGTGCCTCAAAGCAGCATAATCGGCCCTACTCTATTTTTAATTTATATAAATGGACTCTGTCAAACACAGCTCTCCGGGGGTAAGGTCTTCACTTTTGCGGATGACACCGCCCTATTCTTTAGTGGAGACACCTGGGATGATGCCTTTGGTAATGCACAGAGGGGATTCGATAAGGTCAACGCTTGGTTGCGTAGTAATGTCCTAACACTGAACGTAACAAAGACCAAATACGTTGTTTTTGCCATTAGATCTGATCTTCTTCCATCCCGATCATTCAATCTTATTGCACACGGGTGCAGCCTTCAGACATCCGGAAACTCGTGCGACTGCCCCGAAATCGAGAGAACAGAGTCATTAAAATATCTTGGGGTCATGTTAGACCAAAATCTAAATTTTAAACTCCATATAGAAGCACTCACATTGAGGTAAGGGAAACTAACCTATATCTTTAAGAACCTCAAGCACGTTGCTGATCGCAGAGTTCTTATAACGGTTTACTACGCCCTTTGCCACTCTCTTCTAGAGTATTGTATCTCAGCCTGGGGCGGGGCAGCCAAAACCAACATGTTAGCTCTAGAGAGGGCTCAGCGACTTATCCTTAAAGTGGCAGCTGGACTTCCTTTTCGACATCCTACTACTGAACTGTACAGGGAATGGGAAATACTCACTGTCAGACAAACATTCCTCCTTAAAACAGTATTAAAGATGCACTCACAGACACCGTATGACCCCGACAAGGCAAAGGGCAAGCGTCGAAAAGGCAAAGTATGCAGTTCCCAGCCCCACAAAACCGCCTTCTCACATCACTTCTACTCCTTTCTAGGCCCTTATCTATACAACAAAATTAACAGCACTCACAATATTTATCCACTTACTAAAATAAGTTGCAAACAGACCATCACTAAATTCCTAAAGACCTTGGACTATGATACCACTGAAAATTTTCTCTCTCCCTCCTTGTAATCATTAAATACTAGCGCAACCTTCCATAACATCAGCTTCTTCTAGTTATTAACGCATATAAAATTTATATAATTATGGTGCTCTCTCTTATTACTCTCAGTTATCTCTGCACTACTGCCACAATATGCGCCTATAGTCTATTGCCTCCATCCCATTTACACTCACATCCACGTCCTCTAACACGCCACACACACACACGCCACGCACACACAAATCATGTATTATTTACATATATACATTTACATACATACATCTACTGACACTTCTCGCTATCATAATCATTCCAACACTCCAAATAGGTATGCTCTTTAACTCGTCTTTAGTGTTTTCTTTTTAATATTACCTACTTATTTGCAACAACATTCCTGTCATCGTTAGATCACTCTTGCTCACAAAACGAAGCTTTCAGCTACAACTTATGTAGTGTATATACCTACATTAAGTTTAATCCTTTCTGCGGGAGGGGGCTGGAGACCTGTGTAACCGGTTTTAAAAAAAAACCCATTTCGGGCTCCAGTCCTTCACAAATTTAGGATTTAAGTTACTGCATTGTATCAGCCATTTGTTAAGTTTGTTGAATTTGTGAAGTGACAAATAAATAAATTTTATTTATTATTATTTATTACATCTTTTCAAAATAGTGTCTATTCACATCAATACATCGCTGCATCCGATAGAACCACTGAGAAAAACACTTTGCCCCCTCGTCTTTAGGGGTCTCTTCGACGGCCTTTTGAAATGCAGCCACTGCTTCCTCGGCGTCCATAAAACGTTTTCCTCGAAGATTTTCTTTTATTTTTGGGAATAAATAAAAATCGCAAGGTGCGAGGTCGGGGCTATACGGCGGATGACCCAGTAATTCCACGTCTGACGTCACGTCATCATCACGACAAAAGGTGTCCCTGAAAGACCACTATGCAAAATCCCACTTTGGCCACTTCCCTGAAAGACCACTATGCACATTTCCACTTCGGCCACTTATCACAGTATCGCCCCAGTATTTCCCCCGGTATCGACTCCCGCCGCCGCGCCGTGTCGACTTCCCTCGGTTTCGACCATGAATTGGCTTATAGTGGTTAATGTGGTCATATGGGGAAGTGGCCGCTAGTAGAAGTGGTCGTTTACGGATTGTGGCCGTTTAAGGATTATGGCTGTAGCCGATAGGAAAGTGGCCGTTTAAGGGAAGTGGCCGATAGGTGAAGTGGCCGATCACGGGAAGTGGCCGTTCAAGGGAAGTGGCCGATGGGTGAAGAGGCCGATCACGGGAAGTGGCCGTTTAAATAATGTGGCCGTAGCTGATCGGATCCGCTGTGGTTACATGTGAATAGTGTCGCTGCGGCTTTTAGCAGTAGCTATGTGTTACCTAGAAAATGTGGATGTTGTTGCGTTATCGCTAGTGGTTGCGATGTGGATGCGTAGCGACAGATAGGCAGTTCGACTCCGGTTTTGTAGAGGAAACACGTTTTGACAGAACGAACTCATGGAATTCGAAGAGGAAAAATCATTGTGGCTATCCTTGTTATTTATACCATGACAGAATGAATGTGGGGGGAGGGCGCAGGCGTGCGCGCAGTGTCACCGCGTCAACGTAACGTTGTGTTTGCGATGTGGCCGGCCGCTAGTTCGCGGTGTCACTGGTGGTTGCGTTGTGGCTGTGATGTAGTCGGTATTACACACGCGGTCGATAGTTGATGGCAAAATGTGGTCTGTGTAAATTTAACTAGGTGTTATTTTTCATTCAAATTAGCGCCCACCCACGTGTTTTGCCTGTAGTATGATTGTAGTGGTGGTGTGTATGTGGTGCGTGTGAAACAAGCCTAAGTGGAAGTTTAAAAACCGTGAAACTACTGAAATTTTCACTGAAAATAAGATTCATTAACACTGAATATAGTAGGCTACATTATACTCTTATCCATGGCAGACCGAATTGCTCGCGGAAAAAGCAGCTGTCGGAAGCTAGTAGGTTGATAAATAATCCAAAGAAAAAAGCACCTACACACGTTGGTCATCATTTTTTTAATAATTTCAGAGCATTTCCGTTCTGACCCATAACTTTATACTGATATGGTTTAGAACGACGTTCTGTCTTAAAAACTCGTAGAATTAAGCACAA
Organism: Scoparia ambigualis; assembly: GCA_963921215.1. Classification (NCBI taxonomy): domain Eukaryota; kingdom Metazoa; phylum Arthropoda; class Insecta; order Lepidoptera; family Crambidae; genus Scoparia; species Scoparia ambigualis. The sequence goes on along the minus strand of OY992506.1, from coordinate 37,113,292 downwards.
CTTACAAAGTTTATTGTTATAATAACATCATACGTTTAAGTACAACGTTTTCAAAGTCCACAAAATTATGATTATGTTTAGTTAACGAAATGAGCAATGAGCTGTTGATGTTTCCTATCGAGATTTTCATAAACCTCGACACCAATGAAAGCACATTTATGTAAATTGTTAATTTTTAATCTCGACACACGATTATAAAATTTGAAGCACATAAAAGCAAAAAATACGGGTATTTAAATGGAAAACTGCTTGCCAAGTTATACTGCATATTGCACGCATAATAAATGGCCATAAATTATCCCTTGCAGGAAATTAAAATGGCGTTTTATGTGTTTTTAATAATTCACGCGAAATGAATAACTTTGTTTAGAAAACTAAATGAAATCATTTCTTTATATTCATACTGGTTTAATAGAATCATTGTCTTCTACTTCAGTTTATCGACTACAAACCTAGGTCCTGGCTCTGGTAGTTTACATAAATAACGTAAAAAGTGTTCTTTAAAAAATGTATCATAATTTTTATTTTGTCTAGTATACTTATGAGAAAATAAATGAAAATAAAGCCCATTTACGCACACTATACGTAAGCAAAAAATAAATATTCATCGCGGCTATATCGCAAAGTAGCACACTAGTCACTTTTATCGGATATTAATTCATCTTGAACGATGAGCTTCGTCGAAAATAAAACAAGTCTTATTCAAACTGAATAGAGTTCTATATCGAAGTGTAAAACTGTACACTGGAGGGCAATAAGACGCGATCGAATTGAGATACGATGTGACACGTGCAGGTTATTGCTTCACAAGTGTTTGTACTAACTGCGATATTGGTTATTTGGGCAGAAAATCTTTTGGTTCATGGGGTGACTCGTGGTAGTGACTAAGCGAATGATAAATAGACGGACATCTGTACACATTTTTCCTTAACTCCTTGACAGGTCAAATGAAATGCATCTGATTTTTAGAGGTTTATTGGTGCTGTATAGGCCACTGTTTTCTAAGTATTCAAAAAACATATTGGTTTCTTATTTTCTGCTATTTCGCATATTAGTAAATTGATTTTAAAATTTTACTAGCCGCCGACGTGGTAAGTAATTGAACCCTGGACCTTCAGATATCTAGCCGAGCGCTTCACCGCCCGGCCACCGAGACGTATTCTTTCAATAAAAATAACTAATAGCTTCCGTGCAATTTTCCACGCGTTTCAGTCGCTTCCTAAGTGTGTCATTATTGTTTTCTCACACCGCGCGCGCCACTATTCTTCCAATGCGTGAGTAATCGAAACAATACATAAATGACACTTCAAAGCTGCGAGCGGAGTCGAGTCAGAGCAACTAACGTCACGGTGAACTGTCACAGCCCATTGGTGCGCTTTGAGTCCACGCCCGGCTTGGTTCGGTAACGAGCTGCGAAATTATTTCAAGATGCGACGCTATTGAGCCGGCTTGTCGAAGCGGATTCTACGAAACGGATGTTTTCATACATTCAAAATGACTTTGTTCCAATGTGGAATGTTGGAGTTCACGAACAATTTACGTTGGTAAGTCAACGTGCCGAAATTTATTTTTGTGTACCGTCACTTTTTGAAGTTTATTTTGGTTTTTTACGAGTTTATTCTAAAGAAGCAACAAAGTTCATATCTGTCAAAATTATTAAAAAGATTTGAATATGAACTGATAGTAGGAAAGCAAATCTTGTGATAACAATATAATCGTGCTAAAAGCGTCGGGCGATCGTTTTTCAATAAAACCTATGTCTAGGCAAAGATTGATGGAGCAGCCAATAAGATGACTTGCTAACGGCACTCGACCGTCAAGTGTCATTTTTCATGTCGTATTACGGATATTCGATAATGCTGTCCCAACTTTTGCACTTAATCATTCGGAAATTACTTAAGTTGTTTTCTTTAGACCACTATACTTAAATCGTTGACATAAATGAAAACAATATGAATAAACAAAATTTTAAAGAAAGCTTGTATTATAATTTGCTTATGGTATGTTCTTGAAAGTAGGCATTGTATTATGACTAGATTTAACTGATGTATTTTATTTAAGACTAGCGGCCCGCCCGCGACTTCGCCCGCGTGAAGTCCCGCCCCCCGCCCCGTAACGAATTTCCATAAAATTTCTTTTATACAAATCGAATCCTACGAAAAGTTACGTTCTAAAATTTCTAAAAACTTTATATAATTCTTCACATAAGGTTTTTATTAGAAAAAAACAGGTATGTAAATAATTAAGTGTGGAAACCTCGAAGTCATACAGGGATCTTAACCCAAAAGTAATGTGATTAAATTCAAAAGTCCTGTTCTTTGAGATACCTTTTTGTTTCACGGAAATTGAAGGGTACTTCTGTTAAGGAAACCACATATCTTTGATGTTCCTAAGACTTCTGTTTCTAGGGATAATTTCTTCTAATTAAATTATATTTAAAGTTTTAAGGTTCGATGGTGCAGCGTCTAAAGCGTTTCTTTCGCGATTTTGCCAGTTACGCTACTTTCGCAAAGCTGGGTCACTAGATGGTAGCCCAAATTAGAATCATCTCGAGCTCCTACGTGCATAGGCACGTAAACGCGTTGCTGCCGGTTGTTGTCGTAAGTTGTTAAAACCCACCAACCCGCATTAGGCCAGCATGATGAGTTATGGCCCAACCTCCCCACGTGCTGTTGTCCATGTGGCAAGGCCTGTACCCGGCATTGGGAGGTTTATAGGCTGATGATGATGATGAAGTTTTTAAAATCTTATTTCGCAGCGGTTTGTGTTTTCTGCTTGCGATCTTGCAAGCTACTTTCGCAATACTAAGTCGTCCTATGGGTGATCAAGCTAAAATACTCGTATCTCGAGCTTCGCGTGCTTTTAAATCACATTTAAATTTAAATTTATAATAAATTTAAAAAGACTTTTGATAGAAAGCTTATACCTCAGAAGAATATCGGCTTTGGTTTGCTTCAATCACTCCAACAGATTATTCGAATTTAAAGTAGGTACACTAGGCAAATGCCTCCATCTCTGAAATCAAGTCTTCACTGTAATAGATGGGACATTAGCTAAAATATTAAATTTGCTACGATGGATCGTATCTTATTTGAGCAATCGAAGTCAGCTTGTAACTGTAAAGGGATATTCCTCTTCTTCCATCTCCATCACTTCGGGGGTTCCACAGGGATCACATCTTGGGCCGCTTTTATTTATTGTTTTTATCAACGGTTTGGTTGACGGCCTATCATGTCCTGCTTTGTTTTATGCTGATGATCTAAAAATATTTACTGAAGGTGAAGTGAGAGTCAGTGTAGTGTACTTCAAAACGACCTACAGGTTGTTTCAGATTGGTGCCTATCCAACTACATGGGACTCAACATCGATAAATGCTGTGGTATATCGTTCACTAAAAAGAAAATGAGACGCAATCATTCATATTATATACGGGACATACTGGTGAGTAGGAAACAAGTCGTGAAGGATTTAAGTGTCATATTTGATGAGCAGTTATCTTTTCGTCCTTATTACCACAATATAATAAAAAGAGTCATAGTGGGTTTCATAATAAGGGCCACCAAAGACTTTATGAATCCAAATAGTACTTTGACTTTGTTTTACAGCTTAGCTAGGAGTGCTAGAAGACCACGAAATTGCTGTTAGAAGTATCTTTGCCGCAAAAACTAGCTATAATGAAAGGCGGTCAAAATTCGGAGTGACCCCCTTATATGCTCGACGGGAAAGGTATGACTTACTCTATCTTATGATACTGCATTCAGCCATAGATGCCCCAACTTTGCTCTCTTCGAACAGTATTAACACCAGATATAGCTCGCGTTTTTAAACACATTTGCAATTCTGGCTTACAAAAATAGCACGTCATACAATAACCCAACTGTTAGAAGGTTTTCTGGCTATAAAAACTTGTATCTAATATTATTAACTCCAAATGGTCCTCAACCTCGCTAAATAAGTTAGAAGTTAAGTAGGTATGTGTAATTCACAATGTTTATTTAATTCTTAGTTATTATTTTTTTTTTTTAACTTTATTATTGATTTTGCTTTTTCGTTTTTTGGGTTCCGTTATCTTTTAGTTCCTTATCTTTTTTCTTTTTCTGTCTTATTTTATGCAACACGCCGCTGTATATTTACTAAGTTCATGCCGTGTACACTATTTATGGGTTTTGATCTAGACTAAGTTCATGTTAATGTTATAACTGTCATGTGACGATTGTAATCTGTCAGTGTGCATAATCAAATAAATAAATAAATAGAAATATATTATTTAAGGTATAACCTGTCACGTAGCGGTGAAAGAATACTACCACCCCCTTCTCTCTTCCTTTTGGTGTCGTAAAAGGCGAATAACGACATAACGGACCACAGACTGTACATACATCCAACAGCATAGAGTAGCGATAGGCTCACCTCCTATCACGCTGAGCACATGTGCAGTCGCTATTTGGTGAAAACAAAACTATGGCAGAGGATTGCTTTTGCGGTCCTCATTGCAATTAACAGCATTGTAGGTGTTACTGAAATACATGTCATCACAAACATTTATAATTCTATAGGACATACAGTAGATAGTAGAGTATATAGGACCTTTTATTTCTCGCCTGATGTTAGGTAAATATAAGGTCGATTGTGAAAGCACACTTAAATCTGATTTCTAAACTGATCGGGAACTGACTATCCTATCTTTAACTGTCGGAAAATAATAATGGTAGTCACAATGATGTTATGACGATAGATACGATGGTGGTTATGTTAGCCAGGCGGACTTAAAACGAACCGACCCAGTTCTATCAATTATTTAGAAATTTTGGAATGCTGTGAATCAGATCCGGGACCACTTGGTCTGAAACTGGTGGTCTGATGGACCATAGACAGAGATTGAACACTACTTTTGTTAACTTGTACATAGATGCGGTGAGATGCAATATACTGCAAACACAATAAAACCCAAATCGCAACAGGAAATTGTTCAATGCAGACAGTTATTGGTTCATATATTGCATCGCGTTATTTCCTCTTTGGTAATGTGAAAAGCCAATCTCGTCGAGGACTCGTCAAGCACGCCTCCCCTATTTTTCTTGGAAACTCGTTCCACCCATAAAATTGAGTTAGCAGCCGCTTAATGCTTTTGGCAAACAATGTCGGGTCGCGCACTGTTACTGCGGAGTCGTAAGTGGGGCAAGACGCGAATTATAATGGGTTACGGCCTCTGTGCCTAGGTAAACTATCTTAAACCTGCTCAATACCATGCGGACCTTAGCAGGAATCTACTTCAACTCCAGCCGTAACACATAAATTCTAAAAATGTTTACAAGGAATAAAGAGCTCTGATAATGCTCTATTCGCCTCAGTGGCCGTGTAGTTAAGCGTTTGGCTCGATACCCGGAGGTCCCGGTTTCAATTGGCTATTTGACAATTGTTACAATAAAATATGAAATATGTCAGTTATGGTAATTTATGATTTAAAAAAATTATCCAATAGTTTTTTGTATCAAGATAATTTGTAAACATTTTATTTTTAGAAAATAACTTTGCGATATTTTATTTGTGGAGTACAAGACCCGAAACACGGGCGGCCATGATTGAGCTTCGTGTAACGTCACATTTTACAAAATAAACAAAAACTACCTGTCAGGTTTTCAGGACCAACCGTTTTCGCGCGAAATATGAAATTGTAGTCGCCACGTCTGAGTGGCGATTACGCGACGTAGGGAACTGGTAGGTAGGTAGGTAGGAAGGCTTACCTGGGATGATGATGGGTGATCGGGCAACTGTAGGAGACGGGGCAGCGAGCTGGCGGGCGGCGATGGAGGCGATTTGTCACGGCACAGCACTTGGACAGAGAGGTCTAGAGTTAAGGACAGCTTCGATTCGTGCCAAAAGTGTAGAGAATTCCTCGAATGTGAGGTGCTGTTCGCCAATTACGCGATATAAAAGTTGTTTTGTTGATTTTACGTTGATCTCATGTAACGCACCGAACCATGGTCCCTTAGGGACGTTTAACAACCAAGTAATGTGCTGACCAGCGAGCTTGTGCGCAATCGTATCATTGTTCAAGGCAAGAAAGTTTTGTACTTCGATGAGCTGATTTCTAGCGCCTACATAATTTGTACCGCAGTCCGAGCGGATGAGAACCGGGGCACCGCGGCGTGCTATAAAACGCTGTAATGCCGCGAGGAACGCTTCCGTGCTGAGGTCCGAGACCGGTTCTAAATGAACCGCCTTAGTCGAGAGGCACACGAATATACAAAAGTACGCTTTTAAGAGTTTAACATTACGTAGGGTACTAGATTTAACGAGGAATGGTCCGGCAAAATCGGTCGTGACTTGACTAAATACTGGCTGAGGCGTAACTCTATCGGCTGGCAGGTCGGCCATGAAGGGCGCTTGCGGCTGGGCCCGGCATCGAAAGCATCTAATGCATTTAAAAACTCGGTGTCTAATAATGCGGCGCGCGGACAATATCCAAAATTGTTGGCGTAGGATAGCGTGTAAAGTGTCAGCGCCAGGATGGCAGTGTATTTTGTGGTAGTGGTCAATGATAAGGTCTACAAGTGGGCTAGAGCTGGGAAGTATGAGCGGGTGCTGCGCGTCATATCGGATAGACGCATGGGACAGTCGTCCACCAACTCTAAGGAGCTCATCTTTAATGAGAGGTGACAGCCGCTGGAGTCTGACGGAGCAGATTTTGCCAGTTTGAAGGCGGTGGATGTCCTCCGCAAACTCATTGTGCTGGACACTGCGCACCCAGTAAAGTAGGGCCTCTCTTCGTTCACTGACGTACAAGGGGCCTGAGCGTCGCGAATCTGGGTGGTGTCTGCAGTTGTGCAGAAAGCGTTTTAGACAAGCTGTCACTCCGACGAGCTTGTCTAGTGAACTGAACCGAGTGAGCAGGTCAAAGTCAAGACCGGGCACTGTGACCAGCGACGGGACGTGTTTGGGCTTAAGGCCGGGCAGGGCGTGATGGCCCAGAGCTAAGGGCATCGCAGGCCAAGACTCACAAGGCCGTCCAAGCCACGTGGGAGACCACCATAGGTCGTGGGCTGACAGGGATTGCGCAGACATCCCTCTGCTTGCGCAATCTGCCGGGTTGAGCTCGGAAGGTACGTGTCGCCAGGTACATTCTGGTGAGCCTGAGCTGATTTTGACTACCCTGTTGGCTTCAAAGGGTTGAAGACGGTGAGGCGGTGTATTGAGCCAGGCCAGGACTATCGTACTGTCTGACCAACATATGTGTTGTTGTATACTGATATGGGCCGATAACTGAACCGACACACGGATCATGAGCTGGGAGAGTAGAGTGGCGGCCGACAACTCTAACTTGGGGATTGTGAGGCGGTTCTTGATTGGTGCGACTCGCGACTTGGCGACAATCAAGTGTACCAAAGTATCTCCGGAGGCATCGAGCTCATGGAGGTAAACAACGGCGGCAAACCCGGCTTCAGAGGCATCTGCAAACCCGTGAAGCGAGTATGCAGCTGAGCCTTTGTTTGCACAAATGTGCCGAGGGAAGCGAATGTGCTAGACAACAGCGGCAGATCCTCTGAGATGTGGTGCCACTCCGTTTGTACTTCAGAGGGAGTGGGCTCATCCCATTCCAGCTTCAGTAGCCACAATTGCTGAAGCAGCAGCTTTGCGCGGAAGATAACGGGCGAAACCCAGCCGTTTGGGTCATAAAGTGAGGCTACGGTGCTTAAAATAGACCGCTTTGTGACATGTGTGATGGGGGGCAGAGAGATGCGGTAGGTGAACTCGTCTGACTGAGGGCTCCACTGTATACCCAAGACCTTAATGGACGTGGACTCTGGGTTCATGTCGAAGTCCTTGGGCATGTCGCATTGGTTGTCGGGAAATCTCTCGAGCAGATTAGGCGAGTTAGATGTCCACTTACTGAGCTGAAAGCCGCCTAGGTCTAGCAGACTTATCAACTCGAAACGCACGTTGAATTCCGTTATGGAATGTTTGGTGTCGCCAGCAATGATCAGTGATCCCATCTCTAGGAGCTGGTGTAAAGCTTTGGCGGCCTCCCTAAATATCGCGGCTTGTGACTTGGTCGGCATCGCGATGAATAAAAGGAGACAAAAAAAATAATAAAAAATAAAAAAATTAAACAAATTTAAAGGCAGTAAAAAGAACAACACCCTGTATATATTCTATAGTTGGGCTGGAGGTATTTGTTTACTAAGGTAAGGGCAAATGGGCTAAAATTAACGCAACAATAAAGAAGGCAAAACTAAGTTGGGGCGCCTTGTATATGGCCCACGGGTGGTGCAAACGCGTGTGTATGTGTATGTCTGTGTATGTCTGTGTATGTGTATGTATGCTTATTGAACGCGCGTACGTAACATTAGCCGACCGCAAAACAAAAGGCAAACAAAACAACAAGAACAAAAAAATTCACTTTATCCGTAGCCCACTGTTGGGCAAGGCGCTCACAGTCGGGCAGACCTGTTGCCGACACTAGCGCGAAGAATGAGTCGGTCGCAGAAAAAATAAGTAAACAAAATAAACAAATAAACAAATAATAAAAACTTAATTAAACTTAACGTGTGTAGAAGCGAAGGCGACGCACGCAAATAGCCGTAAGCGATATAAAAAAAAACTGATGAAACTAAATGAAACACACTAAGCCCATGTGGTGAGCACGCACAAAGAATGAGCCAATCGCAAAGGCAAAAATAAAAAATAAAAAAATAGATATAAAATTAACACGAGCGAAAAAATAAAGCACGCTATTTGGCACGCGTGGTGAGCATGCACGAGATCTGAGCCGATTTAACACGACACGAATATAAAAATTTCATTACAAAATAAAACGGGAAAATAAATCTCTCGTCATAATACCACACGCAACGCAATCGTTTAACTACTAATTAAGTCACCGTTAGGAGTATGAACAACGTATCGTTAGGCAAAAATCGTTTGGGTACACACACAAGCCCGCTCAGATTGCAACAACATTACAACATTGCATCACACTTTCAACGGATGCATACACGAGATCAATATCAAAGCAACATGCAGAAATAATTGCGTTAAAATAATTCGGATGTTGTGTGGTCGCGATCCTAACACAATCGATTCATAACTACCTGACGAGATTTTTATTGGGACAGGGTAACGTTATGTGAACAAATGAATGTAGAAATGATGGCATGAATTAGATATAAGATTTAGAAAATAGAATAAGAATATGGGCGGAAATAATTATCTTTAGCGGACTGTATTAAAATTGAAAATTAAAAGAAAGTTAGGTTCAGATTAGGGCTGAACCTTAGCGGTTATCCCGTGCTCGATTGGACCAAATGTAGTCGCCACGTCTGAGTGGCGATTACGCGACGTAGGGAACTGGTAGGTAGGTAGGTAGGAAGGCTTACCTGGGATGATGATGGGTGATCGGGCAACTGTAGGAGACGGGGCAGCGAGCTGGCGGGCGGCGATGGAGGCGATTTGTCACGGCACAGCACAAAGTCACTTTACGTTATCACAGGCACTCAGGCGTTCTCTTCACATTAGGTTCAGGAGTCACTATAATAAGGCAGATAGCAGCGCGCGTATTTTGTGGGCGTCTTGCGTTAGCTAGCAGACAGCAGTGTTGCCAGTCTCTTCGTCAATTTCGGACGGAGGTTAACCTGAAAAAGGACGGTTTTTATGGCAAAGGGACGATTTCGTTAATTAATTTTTTTTTAATATTATTTCTTAAAATTACTTAACCAAAAATATTCATGCATAAAAAAAAACATTTACTTACCTTATTTACTTGCATTAGTGTAGTTTTGAAAAACAATTTAAAACCAAAAAAGTGCATGCAAAACAAAATTATCTACCATAATTACTTGAATTAGTTTAGTTTTTAACATAAACATTGACTTAACAATATAAAGTGCAGTCACAGAATATTAATTATTATTCTATAAGTGCAGTATTTTCAAGTCAAAATGAGATAACAATGTTAGCTTCCTATCAGCAATCCAGTTAACTTTATGTTAGTATAAACTTTTGGAATATTAAAAATATAATGTGATTTATAAATAACGAATTTTGGCATTGAGCATTTTTTACTGGGCTCGAATTCCTTCACACCACCACCACAACCGATAGAGCATAACTCGGTCCAGTTAACATGACACCTATATATCTACTCTAATTCTTTCACTCGATTCTGTCATGCCCGGAGAGTGAGAGGGACGTATAACCCATGCTAGTTCGACTGAGTAGTAGACTCAATGGATAGAGTTGTAGGTATGTTGGGATGCGTTCAAATACGTATAATTTATAGACAGCGTTCATCGATTTATATAATAATTATTTTTAAAACCGATACCTACCTATAATTTAAAGTAATCGCAAAAAGGGACGGCGACGATAAGGGGACGGTTAAAGGACGGCCTAGCATTAAATAGGACGGAAAACCGTCCCTTTTAGGACGGTCTGGCAACGCTGGCAGACAGACTCGTCGGCGCGGTATCTCACTAAGCCAGCGGCTGCGGGTCGCGCAGCGGTGGCGCCGCGGCAGATAGGCGGACGCGGTCGTCAACAACCGCCTTACCGATGGCGGTATAGTTTGAATGGCCGTCCCGGCTTTGGCGGGAACAGAAATTAATTAAGAAAAATATGTTTTTTTTATTACATAAAGTTTTTTCGAGAAAAAATATTGTAAGAGGTATAGAAAGAATAAGCGTTTGTAATTTTTAAAATACTTTTCCGAGAACTGTCAAGTAACCAATTCCCAGGTCAGGCAGTGTGTTTTGGATTTTTCGATGTGTAGCCCGGGTTTTTGATCACCAACCCGGATTGGGCAAGCGTAGGGATGAAGCCTATTGTAGTGATGAGTTGATTTCAATGATGGAGGCCTGTGTCCTGCAGTGGCACAGTTTACGGGCTTTACTTTTTAATTTGATTCATTAGTCAACAAATTGTCTGACATTGTTGTTGCGCTTCCTGGTGCCAAACAAAGTGAGTTGCAATTTTATACGAGTATTATGTATATTATTCGAAGGAGTTTCAAAGCAATTTCAGAAGGTTAAATTAAAACCCTAAAACTGAATTTGGCTGGCTAGTGTAGTAGACTAAAAGTGCGGCACGATATTGTTAGCGAGATTATTACTTTCCATCCAGACAACGGAACTTTACATTATATTTTCGCAAAAATTTACACAAACTATTCTAATTAAGCTAGCAGCGCGCTGCAATGTGATTATTCAAATTTGTAGACAAAGTAATTGAAATCAAAGTGCTTTATTTGTACTCTGATTTCAATTGAGATAGCTTTAAATTAACGCCTATGCAAAGCCCTAGCCCTCCCCTAAATTGTGGATGCTGGCTAATGACAAGACAGAGAGCGTCCACCAATGGCCGCGGGACTATGAATATTCACAAGTTACGAATTAAGGTATAGGGCTACCAAATGTTAGATATGGCTTATCGTTAATCTATATAGCTTTTTATGTTACTGAGCCAGCAAACGAGCATACGGTTCGCCTGATGGCGCGTGGTCACCGACGAGGGCATCACGTGCGCAACGCATCCGAAGCTTCAGTTTTTATGCCTAAGCCTTGTAATTGCACTGAATCTAGTACCCTTCCAAACCGGAACGCGGCAATGTTAAATAATGCTACTTTTGGGGCAGAAATAAAACTAAATCCGACCACCATGATTCTTATAACCTGTGCCTCTTCTTTTCTTTTATAATTATGTGGTTATATGCCCGAAGGCAGAAGTCAACTTTTTTTTTAATTACTTTTTACGTAACTGGCTGTCTCACCTCCAAATGTCCGAACTCAAGAATGTTGGTACTATTGTAGATATGGCAGACTCATGAAAAACGAATACTGCCGCCCTATCTCCTTCCTTGGGTGTCGTAAAAGCCGACTAACGGGCCAAAGACATACATACATCCAACAGCATAGAACGACGATGGGCTCACCACCTGTCACGCTGAGCACATGTGCAGTTATTTTGTTTTTATTGTGCACGCCATAATGGCTTCACTCTGCCTGATGAAAAGCAGCCAGTGAAGCCCAAGAAGTGAAAGCGTTCATCACAGCGCTACCGCGCTATGCCGAACGCTCACACTATGGCGGCCTGCATAAATGCTTTTTCACGCCCCGCTTAAATGACCCGGGAGAGAAAGAGGAAGGTGGTAAAAGTGAAGGTGGTCATTTGGTGAAACGTGAACTATGGCATGGACTGCTTTTGCGGTCCTTATCGCCTGCTGACTACCATCTCGGGGATAATAGTCGTGAATATGTGGGTATGTATGGACTTAACTTATGTTATAATAACTACACTGGCCTGCAAAAATAAGTATCACTCTTTTAAAATTGCATTAACTTTTTGGGCTGGCATATCTTCAGAAGGTCTCACAGAGTTAAAAATGTTACTAATGTATAATTTACTATAGTTTCAAAGAAAGCTGATAAAAATTGCTATAAAACGTTTTTTATTATAAATCTCTAACTCCTATAGTTTAGAAAAAAATGAAATTTTAAAAGTGTGATACTTATTTTTGCAGGCCAGTGTAGTTAATAATGTGTTTTTTTACAAGCTTTTATTAGGTTTCACCTGTCTCGATGTTTGTCTGTAATCAAATCTTGCAAGTTAAAGATCCGATTGAGCTGAAATTTTGCATGCATGTGTAAATCGGATGACAATGCAAAATTATTATGACATGGAGCCGATCTAATGATGGAACCGGAAGGTGGCCATAGGGACGACACAACCCCCATCGAGTTTGGGCTCGTATGATTCATCTTGACGAGTACTTTGGTACTAGATGGTAACCAGGGTCTGATGATGGAGCTGGAAGATGGCCATAGGAACTCAGTAATTAAACGACATAACCCAAACGGATTTGAGCCTGTTTGATTCGTCTCGACGAGTACTTTGATGCTAGATGGTAACCAGAGTCTGATGATTAAGCTGGAAGGTGGCCATAGGAACTCAGTAATTATGCGAAACAACCGTGTTGAGTTTGATTCGTTTTGAATATGCGACCCCATCTTTAGGAAAATAAGTTCGTTCGTTTGTTTCGTTTATAATGTATGTGGATTCTGTCTTTGATTAGATGGATAAGATGGATGACCTAACGTCAAGGTGAGCACGAGCCGAGGGCTGAATGGTATGAGGGTGTATAAACATGTCATATCGCTACCGTTGCGCCTCAGGGTACCAGCACATGAGTAATGTGGTACCAGGGCGAACCCTGTTGTACTGAAGCCCTTATCCCCCTACAATAAGTGCTCAAAACAACACATTGTGAGCGTACTACGGGCTACATAATGGAAAAACACTGCTACACGCTACGAACTACGCCGTTGTCAAACTCGCATCAAAAATACTAAAAAGTTAAAAATAAAATTAAAAGAAAAATAAACTTTTTCAAAACAATCTTTTATTACTTGTTAATAAAAAGTACTAAAAAGTAAAAAATAATGTAATCCTAATAAGAAAAATACCATTATACATAAACTTATAGGTACCTAAAAATAATTTAAACGATAAAGAAACAAATGAAAAAAAAAACCATAATATTGATTACATTGCAACCTTTAACGATTATTAACCTTCTACATTTTGATGGAACGTTAAAGAACATTTAGCATTTATAACAACTTCATTATTTTTCTTTTACAATCACAACGTAACACGCTTTTATTTATAAAAAATTGGGTCTGTGATAAAAACGCAAAGATTTAATATAAGAGGGTTTAATAAAAATATAATAAGGTACGTACGATATGGGATTATTGTGACGTAGACGAAGAAGGTTAATTATTATTATCGTTAAATGTTGCAATGTAATCAATATAATGGTATTTTTCTTTTTTCATTCTTATCGTTATCGTTTAAATTATTTTTAACTTTTTAGTTCTTTTTATTAATAAGTAATAAAAGCTTGGTTTTAAAAGTATTTTTTTCTTTTAATTTTATTTTTAACTTTTTAGTATAATATAAAGTTTTAAATTATCCACCAACCCGCATTGCCAGCGTGGTGGGTTATGCCCCATCCCTACATGAACTGCTGCCCACATTGACAATATTATAGTCCTTGTGGGCACTGCACACTATTATCCCCGAAGAAGTCAGAGACCAGACAACGAGGACCGCAGAAGCAGTACACTGCTACGGTCCGCGTTTCACCAAAAAAAAATAACTGTACATGTGCTCACCGTCACAAGTTTTGAGCCCATCACCGCTCTATGCTCTTGGATATACGTGCAGTATTTAGTCCATTAGTCGCCTTTTATGACACCTAAGAGAATGAGCCGTCACCACACAACTGGTAAACTATAACCGTAAAAACACCTGATTTCCAACATAAGACGAATGTATTGTATTAACCAGATGATCGAAGATAAAACTAAGCATAGTTTACAGCAGCAGTTGCAAAAAGATAGATAGAAGAGAAAGAAAGACGTACTATGAGTTAATTACTTAAAAATCCTCATAAAAAGTTATAGCAGACAGATAGTAAATAGTCCATTTATGAAATTGGCGATTGTTAATCAGCGAATTGTTTGATCCCGCTGTTTGTGAGGGCACAATGCTAATTATTGATTCGATTAAGTGATATCGGATTGGTCTGGACCGCGCATCAATTGACACGGCACTCGTGCTTATGCAAATCAGAGTAGGATGATTTATTTACTTGTTTATTGGGTAGGTACCCATTATTTACATGCTAAAATATAAATATTAATTAATGAAAAATAAGTGACGCTCTACTCTACTCTAATTAGTCACTGAACGGGTTTGAACCATATTATAATATCTACATGGTGTTCGGCGATAGGTGTATATGACTGCGCTACTGGACAACTATTTGATATTGTCGCAACTCCAAAATTTAAAAAAAAATTTGCTGTTTCATATAAAACTGCACATATACTATCCGTTCTTATACAGATAATTAACTGTATACTAATCAACCGTATCGACCATATAAAGAAGATTATAATATACTTAAATACTTTATTGCACAAATAAATTACATTAAGAGCAGTGGACCGGCAATCCAAAGGTCGTGGATTCGAATCCCACTCGAGCTTCCGAGATTGGTTGATTTTTTTTTCTAGTAAACATTTTATCCTATATCTATATAGCATTGTGAATGCAAAATTTCAACAATGAAGATTAAGACACACGTTACACAAGACATAAAAGGTGAGTTTATCTCTGGAAG
This sequence comes from Scoparia ambigualis, assembly GCA_963921215.1. Taxonomy (NCBI): domain Eukaryota; kingdom Metazoa; phylum Arthropoda; class Insecta; order Lepidoptera; family Crambidae; genus Scoparia; species Scoparia ambigualis. The sequence goes on along the minus strand of OY992506.1, from coordinate 37,098,108 downwards.
AGATCTTTTTTAGCCAATCCTAGCCCTGAATATAAAATTCCATGGGAATACCTTTTAATTTTTTTTTTATATACTAAGCCCGGCAAATGACTCCATTCCACCTGATGTTAAGTGGAAATGAGGTCCAGGCGCGAGGACAACTGGTGCAGCGTAAGAGACGTAGCATCAGTCATCCTCACTCTGCCGGCCCACAAAGTGCTTCTTCACGCCTCGTTTGAAGGACCCTATGTCATAGGTAGGAGGGAATACGTGTGCTGGTAGACTATTCCATCTTTTGGAAGTGCGGCAAAGAAACGAGTCACCAAATTTCTTTGTGCGTGATGGAATGTTAGAGACTGTAAATTGGTGACTCCGGAGAGCAGCACGCGTACTCCTGTGGAGGAAGGGAGAAGGAGGGATGAGGTCAAAGAGTTCTTCAGAGCACTCGCCATGGTATAAACGGTAAAAGACGCTGAGTAACGCAATATCTCTACGCAATTACAAAGGCTCGAGAGTTTTAGTGACCTCCGCATTGCCGATAATGCGCACAGCGCGGCGCTGCAATCTGTCCAAGGCATCGAGAAGGTACTTTGCGGAGCCGTCCCAAAGGTGAGAGCAATACTCCACGCAAGACCGCACCTGTGTCTTGTATAATAGACACAACTGATCAGGCGTGAAGAATCGCCACACCTTATTCAGGACACCGAGTTTACGTGAGGCATTTTTAATCACGGTTTCGATGTAGTCCTTTTGATTCAGATCGCAGCGGATATCCATACCGAGCATGTTAATACTGCTCTGCAGGCCTAGAGATGTACCCTGAAGAGAGGGAAGGGGAAGGAATGGCGACTTTTTCGCTGTGAACGCGCACACCTGTGTTTTCTTGGCATTGAACTCCACCAGATTATCGGAGCCCCATTTAGAAATGAGGTCCAACACCCGATCGAGCTCAATGACAAGATTTGCTCGCTTCATTTCGGTGTCTACCCGCCCAGCCGTTGGGTGCCCGTTATATCCCCCATGCACTGTGCTATCATCTGCATAGCAATGAATGTTTCCAAGAGGAAGCATGTCATTGATATGCAGAAAGAACAGCGTGGGGGATAGAACGGAGCCTTGGGGAACACCAGCGTTCACTGACATGAACCGCGAAGCGCATCCATCCGAAAGGACACGGATTCTACGCTCATGCAGGAAGCTAGCAAACCAGGTACAGAACTGAGCGGGCAAACCGTATGCCGGGAGCTTGGAGAGAAGAGCTTTGTGCCAGACCCGATCAAAAGCCTTGGCTATGTCAAGGCTAACTGCCAGTGACTCGCCACGCTTGTCAATAGCCTCACCCCAGAGATGTGTGACGTACGCTAGAAGATCACCCGTTGACCGTTTTGGCCGGAACCCATATTGACGATCGTGAATTAGGGAGTGATCCTCTAGGTATCGAACAAGCTGTTTGTTCAATATTCGTTCTAGGATCTTACACAACACTGAAGTTACGGCTATAAGGCGGTAATTAGTCGGATCTGACCGATCTCCTTTTTTAGGGATCGGTTGCACATTAGCTTCTCTCCAAGATTCCGGAACACAACCCGAAGAGAGCGAGAGACGGTACAGACGCGTTAACACAGGGGACAACTCTGCTGCACACATTTTCAGGACTATTGCTGGGATGCCATCAGGACCGTTAGCTTTCCGGACATCAATTGACTGCAGTTCCGCACGGACATCACACTGCCTGATTTTAATATCAGACATTGTGTGGCCACAGTGAGGAATTGAGGGTGGCTGTGCATCACAATCATCGATCCGGGAGTTAGCCGCAAAGAGTTTGGCCAGGAGATCGACCTTTTTCTGCGGCTTGTGAGCTAAAGTTCCGTCAAGACATCTCAGTGGTGGCAGCGAGGGTTGGCAGAAGTTGGATTGCACGGCTTTGGCCAGACGCCAGTAGCTACGGCTGCCCGTAGGATGCGTCAGGAGTTCTTGGCCTACTCGTGCAACGCGCTGGGCATCCGCTCTAATGTAGTCCCTCTTACACGACTTAGTGGCATTATTATAGGCTGCTTTTAGCGAGCGAGTTTCGGGATCCCCGTGAGCTTTACCTCTGATCCAAGCGCGGTATGCCGTCTGTTTGCTCTCAACAGCGCTGGCACACTCGCGATTGAACCAGCGGTTGCGTCTGCCTTTGCTGATGACATAGGAGTGTGGAATATAGTATTCCATTCCTGATACTCATCAGCAACGGCAGTGGCGCTAGCGGTCGGGTCCTTCCCACTAAAGCAGCGCTGCCTCCAAGGGACGGATGCAAAATACTCCCGCATACCGTCCCAGTCTGCCGACGCGTAGTGCCAAATCCGGCGTTTCGAAACCGCTGTTGGCGGGCGCGATGCCAAGGGCACTGTGCTGGATATCAAGCAGTGATCCGAGGAACCTAAAGGAGCTCGAATCTCTACCCGGTATCCAGCTGGGCGACTCGTCAGCAGAAGGTCGAGTAAGGAGGGCGCATGGCCAACTATGTCTGGGATCCTGGTGGGCTGGTTCACCAGTTGCGTCAGGTCATGCGTGAGAGCGAATGCGTGGGCAGTTCTACCAGCATGGTCTGTTTTGGAGGAACTTAACCACAACTCATGGTGGGCGTTGAAGTCCCCCAAAAACACCAGTTCCGCCGATGGAAACCGCTCCTGCGCATCATCTGCTACCCGACTAAGATGTTCAATTAGTCGAGTTGTCTCCATGTCGCCGTTATGGGATCGGTAGACGCAGACGTAGACACGGCAATGAGAGCCTAAGTCGACGTGTACCACTAGGAGGGAGAAGGAAGGGTCCTCCAGACAGCACAGACGGCGACAGCAAACATCCGCCCGAACGAATAAGCAAACTCCGGCTTTGGCTTTGAAGGATTCTTCAAGCACAAAGCCGGGATAGTTCAGGTAGGTGGTGTCAGCTGGGCGGATTATTTGCGTCTCCGTCAGGAACATCATTGCTGGCCGTGCTGTCTCAAGATGGTGGTGGACGGCATTGAGGTTTGCATGGAGTCCGCGGATGTTAGCGAACTCCACCTCAAACGGTAAGGTTGTGGTGGGGGTGTGCACCGCTGTAGTACTAGTTTTGTTGTTAGGCGCTGTCATTTTAGGAGTGGAAAGAGAGAGGCGTGAATCGAGAAAATGATGCCGCGATGCGAATGGTCAAAGTGTGGTAGACTGTTTCCCCAGGAATTTGCCCACAGACGAGTATTATTAACCTGCCGAACGGAAGGGCCCCCGAACCCCCCCGGGAATGGCCGCCGGGACCCCACCTTCCGGTCACCAACCGGCACGACGGACCACCCCGACATTATGCGTGGCATGGTGAGGCAGCCTCACGAGCTGGTTAGGCTCGCTTGGGCCCCTGTACTGTGCCACGGGCGGCCAGCGGGACAACCGTTTCTACGGGTCTCCCTGGTCGGCAGGTTAACGAAGTCCTCCTGGCACTGGTTTGACGGAAGCCTCCACAGACCAAATACATCGCAGCATCATCCTCTCGAGCTCTGGTTATACGCTGGCTGATCCCGAAACGCGACCGACAAGCAGTCACTTGACGGGTTTTACACCATGCGTACGGTGGTCACCAAGCAGACTGGTCAAGCCCTACCACCAGTGGAACAGATCATCGCTCGAAAGAGTCCGTTAGTCGCCTCTTACGACACCCACCGGACGGAGAGAGGGGCGGCGATTGGTATTCTTTCTCCGTCACCACACGGATAAATTTTTAATGATTTTTTATTAATTAGCTTGAAACGATACGTTAGTAAGTTAAATACATAATTTAATTTAACCGCTAACAGTCTTGTGTAAATAAGTCCATAGTACATTTTCCAGCTCTGTATACCATTTCAGGTCATTACCCGTTAAAACCATTAATTAGACCCTTCAACACATAGCGAAACCCTCTGCGGTACGACGAATTATGTGTCATTTACACGTCTAAGTTTGTATAATTCGAGTTCTACATTTATTTCCACAAAATACTGTTTCAGATACAACATTTCCTCATAGTAAAACTATATATAGTATAGTATATATATATATATATATATACTATATTACTATATATATTATTACTACTTTCTTTTCATGGAAAGCCATTGTATTCAATGTCCAAAGTATATATATATATATATAGGCTTCATTAGACATTGAATACAATGGCTTTCCATGAAAAGAAAGTAGTAATAATAGACACGAATAAATTATTAGATAATATTATCATATGACTTATTTTAAGCGACAGATAGCAAATTCGCTATCATTTTATTTTAAGTATTTAGCCAGTAACATGGCTAGCTCAGCGACTTCTATTAAGCTGCAACTTACTGACATGCCAATTCAGATTTTAAAATATGTTCCAAATAACTTAAATTAGCTTATAAGACAATAGAGAATACCTCTAGCAAATTATTGACAAAAGAAAAGTTAAACTGCCTTAGCATTGTTCATCAGAACATACTAGTACAAGGCTTTTCTGGCAAAGAATTATTATTAAATTTATTTTTACTTTCTTTTAAAATTGACATTTTATGTATTACCGAGCTATTATTGTTGTTATCTATTATTGTCAGTTCGTTTTGTAGAATGTCAGCCATAAGGAGGCGGCTCTCTAATTATTATTAATAATAATTTAAAGTGAAAGAACGTAAAGACGTGATTTCACTATCTATAGAACGAACTGTAGAATTGTCATGTGTCAAACTAGATGAGGTTGTTGTAATATGATATGTGTGGTATGTGATGATATGTGGGTAATTTTAAGATGAAGGTCTGTATGTGTATACAGACCTTCATCTTAAAATTACCCACTGTTTGAGTCCGCTATGGAAGATGTTTTAAAAATCACATGTAAAAAAGTAAGAGAGTAGGTAGCATGTGGAGGTAGTATGTGGAGATTTTAATGTTAACATTTTGAACCGATGTTCTATGTCCAGTAGATTCATAAACCTATATATATATCATTTATTTAGATCACGTGTTCAAAGAACCAATTCTAATAGCATTCACATCTGCTACTTACTTGGACAATATATTTTTTAATTGTTTTGTTTTTGAAAAATCTATTATAAATTGTGTTAGTTCAGACCATAGCGAACAATTAGCCACTATTGAGCACCAAAATGTATCTCCCATTCAAAATATAGTGTGTAGTAGACCAATCAGTAAAAAGGTATCGAAAAATTTAGAATAAATATTCACTTAAAAATTTATTCTCTTCTCTTAGCACCTACTGATGATGCAGACAATACTTAAACAAAAGTTTTCAGTTGCATTCGGGATGAATTTAACAACACATTTAAGCATTAAATTATTAAATTAAATAACTCTTACAAAAAGTCCAGTGACTGGGCGACACCAGGTATTTATGCAAGTAGAAGAAAATTGTATGACTTAAAATCTACTTCTAAAGATCCAAACTTTATTGAATATGTTAGAAACTATTCAAAATTATTTCAAAAAGTCTGCATAAATGCTTAATCAAATTTTATTTCCAAAACAATTGCACTTTCGAATAACAAAATAAAGACTAAATGTAATATTATTAACCACGAAACTGGTAAAACAAAAGTTAAGAACCGTTCATATTCACTTATAGTCAATAGTAAAATAATAGAATCAAATGGCGCAGTCGCTGGTGTATTTGAGGATTTTTTATGTAGAATAGCTATGGTAACTAGTAAAATAAGCTCTTGCTCTTAAATAACTGTCGCTCTCCTCAAGTCAAGTGTTGATAAGTGCGGTGACAATTTTATTTTTAGACATATAAACACTGACACCATTTTAAAAGCTTTTCAAACAATAAATATTAAAAATACAGAAGATCTGTGGAGTATCTGACAAATGTTGCTCAAACAATTATTAATTCCTTAGCTCCTCAATTGGCCGATGTTATCAATAGGTGTCTTGAAGAAGGAACTTTTCCAAATTTAATGAAGCATGCTAAAAATCATTCCATTGTTTAAAGCTGGTGACAAAACAACCCCTCTAACTTTAGACCAATATCTATATTACCAGCCTTTAGCAAAGTTATTGAGAAAATTATTTACAATCAATTACTGTCTCATTTTGCAATTAATAAACTTTTTCATGAAAAACAGTTTGGTTTTACTAAAGGTAGATCTACAACTAACGCTGGAGTTGCGCTTCTTAAACACATTTTTGACGCCTGGGACGGTAAGCAAGATGCAATAGGTATTTTCTGTGATCTCTCAAAGTAAAAATGGAACTAGTCTTATTTTAGTTTTAATCATCGTTAGTCCCTAAACGTTTATTTTCTGGGGTCGGTTCCACATGAGAAGGCAAGGTCAAAACCCACCTTCCACCTATTCATATGCCTAGACCAAGCACGCGAAAGCCACAAAGCATGCAAGCAAACAAGCCCAACGCGGGATGATTTCAACAACTGACATCTATTGAAAACTCTGGCACCTACCAATTACGATTAACTTTTATTTGGTCACCCATCCAATGACCCAACATTGTAAAAATGGCTTTACATGTAAAATCACAATTAGAATTAGCTGTGCCATTAAGCTCTACCTGACTGGCTTATCAGAAATGATATTGAATGTTTCCCCGACAGTACCCAAAACCTACATCCCAAAATTCGGCGACGAAAATGAAACCTTTCTAGGTCATTACCTTTTGACATGGCTGCAAAAACCTTAATCTCCGGGGCGAAACCTTTTTGTAATGAGCCTTAATTAATTAAATGGTTCGGAATGGAACTATGGGTCGACCCGGATTTACTCGTCACTCGGCTCGGGTAAACAAAGGGGTTGAAGTCGCTGGTTTCCAGTTGGAGTCATTTGTTTCGTTTTACCTTCACAACTGATTTTGAACATGATGTACTAATATTTTTCGTAGTTTAATATGATTGATACTAATATGATTTAGGCAACCAGACCGTGGTAGTTTATGGTCCGATCTTTCTTTTTGTGTCGTGTATTTTTATTATGTCACTGACTTCAAATGTTTTCAATCTTATCGCGCTCATTGTTAGAACTTTTGATGTTTGCTCGTTTCTTATGATCTACTTTTATAACTAATAATAATATCATTGTAACAAGCAAAAGATGATAGATATTTTTGTGTTTTATTGGTTTTTTACAAATTAATTTATTATTTTTGTTATAGCAAAATTTTTTTACGGTACTATACATTTACTGTATTTTATTAATTTCCTATGCATGCCGTGGCAGCCTCTAAATAAAGCCACACGGGATTGTGTAAACATTGGGATTGTGTTGTGGTATATAATAGCTATGCTTTGGTACTCGGTCCATAAATAAATAAACCTTAGCCGGTGGCATTGTTTCCTCAACATTAATACCTATTACATGTGGTTACACCCTCTTCCGATATCATTATAGGTAGGTACTTACCTGTTTCTGCCGCCATACATGCAGCATTGTCCTATACTGCTGTTCCGGTAAGAAATATATGAAATTAAAATAACTTACCAATGACACGTAATAACTTAGAGCCTAACGCAGGCATGTTTTACTCCAGGGCGGACTGCGGACGTCAGTATAAAATTGTGGCGAGGATATCGCAGAGCGTTTTAATCGGTATACCCCCCATAACATCAGAGGGGGAACGAGATAGAATCCAAATATTTTTGCTTCAGACACTACTAGACCAGCCATACATCCCAGTTGTTCTAATATAATTTTACTTTTAAACTTTATGTTACACTGTAGCATGCAATAAAGACGTTGAAACATAATCGTATCTCAGCTGTATTCAGATTTGAAGGGTATAAGTTTATGGGATCACACTTATAATTAAGTTAACTGCCAAACTCAGAGACGATAATCAAGCTTAGCTACTATTATTCTAATTACAAATTTTGGGTCCTGATTGTTTATTAAAATTAAATCCAGCGTCTCTAAGTGCATCAGATAGAAACAGTCACAGGCTAAAACAAACTAATCTTCTTCAGGGTTTAAAGGCCTACATCGTTGAAATCAAGCCATCGCTGTAATTGATTGACAAAATCTATCACCTGTAATTAGTTTAACAAGTTGATATGTAATGGTTTACGAACATTTTTTTACCATGTTAAGTGCAAATAAATGATTGTATTATCATTATAATATTAAGTTGATGATCATCAAGACAGTCACAAGTCTCTACCCATGACTGCCCTGTCAATGTTATTCTGAGACGGTACATTGAGATGTGCAAAATACATTTTATTAAAGTAGCGACGTACTGACTCTGGGTATATAACTGCAGTAAAGTAGAACTACGTTTATTATTAAACCTTTAAAGTAAAGGAAGACAACAAAAGTCTCAGTAATTTAATATGTGTACTTGGACAAGGAAAAAAAACATTTCCCTTTTTCCAAATACTAAAAAAACAAATGCACAACCCGCCATACCGTCTTTAATTTACATGAAAAAAAGGAGTGTGCTCGTAATAAAAAGAACAATTTTTAATCATAGTGAATCTTTTGCGCGATGACAGCAGTGAAATATTAAAGTAAAACAGAAGCTTTTGTTTTGTGCTCACCCTACCGCTGCATTGTCATGCGAGCGTTTTGTCCTTTGCGTACAATGTGTAATTACTTGGCACTTTTTTGCTGACTACACTTTTTGCACCTGCACGCGTCGCCCTTTTTGGGATGCGATGGCGACAAATGAGAGCGCGTGGTAAATTGATTTTTACGTAAAGCTTGTTGTTATTTTTATTAACAGTGTCGCGTCGCGGTCAATGTAACCGTGTCGCATAGCGGTGAAAGAATACTACCACCCATTCTCTTCCCTTGGGTGTCGTAAAAGACCACTAACGGACTAAAGACTGCACATACATCCAACAGCATAGAGCAGCGACGGGCTTATCACCTGTCACGCTGAGCACATGTGCAGTCGCGGTTGGTTGGCCGGCGGGACCTCTGGGTCTAAGACCAGTGACTTAACCACTAGACCACAGGGGCGATCAAAACTGGTATAACTGAAAGTCTGTGTATAACAACAGTTAGAGATAAGATAGCCAGTTTCTTAGAAGTTGAGATTTTCTAGTAAAGTGAACTGTGCCTTATCATGATTTCCGTTCATGATAACCATGTCGCATAGCGGTGAAAGAGTAATATTACCCCCTCTCTTCCCTTGGGTGTCGTAAAAGGCGACTAACGGACTAAATACTGCACATACTTCCAACAGCATAGAGCGGCGATGGGCTCACCACCTGTTACGCTGAGCACATGTGTATGATTTCCGTTGTCTATAATAATAATATATACTTTTTATTCATGATTCTAGTGTTTGTAGGCTGATGATAATGGATAGGGGGTAGTGTAGTTGTAGTTTATATTTCATTGATTTTACATTTTGTTATAAAGACAGCCTTATGAAAACTTAAATTGAGCTTGAAGCGTTAACTATGAGTAACAACTAGTAGCTTTCTGTTGACATCATAGAATACTGTAATGGGCAATACAAATATAACATTCGCTATCCACAAAAACCTTATATTTCAAACCTTAAGGTTCATTTTAAAGCTTTCCGGTTGCTTGTGTAAAGTTGTCGGCTTGTTCAGACGGCCTTTGTCGTGTACTTTTGAAACAAAGTGATGTTCCGTTCAGCTCACAAAAGACGGTGCCTCCTTTTGATAGTGCTCGTTTAGATTTCAAAAGATATTGCGTACCTCGGCAAATGGTGCTGACAATAAAGAGGCTGGGTTAAGAATTCCATTCGTAGTTTTTTAATAGAAATTATTGCAGCGCAGCGTATGCTTCCGTTTTATTGCGCTGTTAAAATATTTTATGACACTTGGAAGAAGACGTCTCGGAAATGAAGAATTTGATCTTTTTGTAAAGCAGAGAAACCGCTTTTATTGAAAAATATGTTCGTGTAGTTACTTTTTTAAGGTAACTTATATAGGTAGTACCTACATAAGTTACAATCTGTAGGTATCAGTCTTGTTAGAATCACTTATTTTAAATGTTTGTGAACTAAGTAGTAAGCATAGATTGTGTTTTTCTAAAAGCAACTATATAGGACGATATGAATCTTGTTTATTTCAGGCTGAACCTGGAGCTGGAATCTTGCCAATTTTGAAATCATTCTAAGAGTGAGTTTACCTGAAAAAACTTTTCCTCACACTTACTTTTAACTTTTAGTTTGATGTCTATGGAAAAGCGCGTCCAGAGATTTGTCTAGGGAAGGCATATATGGGATTCTTGTCTGCTTACACATGGCTTATACCTACAAAATTAACGACCTCAAAGCGAATTAAGCCTTACCAACATCCAAACTTTAATTAGTTCATGCTAGCTAGCCCGCTTGCAATGTGTGACAGGATTTACTGTAATTGCCGCTGGGATACAAATAGGGGTGAAATCCATTAGGTGTATGAAAAGGAGGATGCTAAAATTAAACATGGCTTGTAATCGGTAAATATTAAGCCATTTTAATTTATTTTTAAATTTTTCGCTTTTTGTTAAGTACCTATACTTAACTGTTTTATAAAAATTGTGTTTGATATTGCTAACAAACATTATTCAATTAAATAGTAATATAAATAAACATGAAAATAATAATAAAAAAATGCAATAAAAATATAGTACAGGTAGGTACCTATTTATTGCGTTTGATAATTTTTTTTAATAAAACTATTGTCTTCCATTTAAAATCCGATTGTCATTCGACAGGAGTATATAATATTTGTTAGAGTGCCAACTGCCAAGTATTTTCATTTTCCAATAAAAAAGTCGCTCGTATTATTCCGACTAATTCCCGCATCAATGGTATAATTCCGACTAATTTTATGGCTGACATCAGTGCGATGGCGTCCACCTCGGCGCGGCGTGCGGCGCCAATGTGTCTGCGTGGTATTCCCATAAATGTGCGCCATAATAACCACAGCAAAAACACTAGAAGTATACAAACATATTCTAGTGGTCCCTGGTTCGATTTGGAAGAAATGGTACTTATATGTTTGGTTTTGTTGTTGAAGTTTGTGTAATGTTTTAAGTCCGCCTGGCTAGCTACCACCATCTTATCTTTATATATCGCCACAACATCAATGTTATTAGCATTGTTCTTTTCCGACAATTAGAGATAAGATATCCAGATCCGCAGTTGTTGAGGCATCCGTATGAAGTGCGGTTCCACTATGGCCTTAATATCACCACTGGCATAATAAGGCCAAGGTCTTCATTTTTGAGATGAAGGCCAAGTACTAAACGTACAAGAAAAAAAACCCAGGCTTATAACGTCTTAAAAGCCTTCTATTTTAGCAACTACTTTAGGATAGCTGTAGTCAATGTTACACTTAAAGTATTATTACTTATATTTAGACGTTGTACTACAAGTTAAAAAAAACTGTGTTTAGATATTTGTTAGTAAATTAAAGTCGTAAGATACTTTCATATTTTCTTTTATAATAATACCACTGACGCTCACTTTACCACAACTTTAGCCAATTATTAGTCATACTATTAATACCTACTGTTCTCATCTTTTAAACTACCTAACCCAAAATCCATACCATTCTCACTAAAATACAATTTAAGGCTTAATACTATTAAGTCAACTTATTGTACGGCAGCTATTTTCAACTATGGATAATAAGACGTCCGTACAAAAATACGCCCCCTTCCAAAAGACACAGCCTACTTAAATATTTACGCCATGTGCTATCAGGAGCTTCATTTGTAGAAATTATCAGTTTGCGGTGAGGAGTTTCAATATTTAAACACTGATCGATGGTTTGAGCTATAAGGAAGCGTTGGTAAGTTTGTTGTGCTATTATTTTAAAGACTTTAAAATATTGAAATTAAGGTTCAAACTCAAGGTAAGCTCAAGCTTACCTTAAAATCTAATATTTTATTGCCTTGGTCTTCATTTCATCTGACAGTAAGTGATGAATAAGCCGAAAATATCCTCTCTTCTGTGAAAATATCGATGGCTCCTACGTAAACTATCGTATCCAACATTTTGGGCATTTTCATGTTTTAAGCTATTTGAAATTAAGTAATTAGTTTTATCAATTCCAAAAACAAAAAGTTAAAAATCTTAAAAAATACGGATTTTTTTCACGTTAATAATAGTAAGTAATATATTCATGCCGCGTAAATTGTTGTATCTGACTGTTGCGAGGATATACGCGGTCAAGGCGCGCGCGTCCGTTCGTTTTATTTTTGTTGGGAATATTTTGGTTTTGTTGGTATTACTTTATAAGTTTTTAATAGTGAGTAATTAAAATAAAAAAACAAGACACAGAAAGAAATCGATGTTTTTAAATTATTATCCCCAGAAGAAAACCTGTATGCTATAATTGAAAATGACATAGAAAACAGATTGCTAAGTAAGTAATCTTAATAGTTTACTTTAATTTGAATAAGATTAACGCTTTATCCTGTTTTTTTCTATATTTTTACATAAAAATATGGTATGTAACAGATACGATTGTGTACGTTGTTAATTGTATTAAAAAACTATCGTATGTAACATTTACGATTTTTTACGTCGTTATGAAAATTTCATATTTAATCGCTTGTTACACATACGATTAATTACGTTGTAATTGACAGTGTGCCTAATATCGGATTTGACACATACAATTATTTACCATGTGAAATGACCCATTGTATCTACAAAATAAGATAGTTTACGTTGCAATTACGGGAAAAAGTGATATCTTAAGATACATTTTTTTATTTCAATGTCGCCCCTACCACTTGGGACTGATTAAGTAAAAATTTCAGGCCTTTCTAAACTTATAGGAAACAGTTTTTCCGAAACACCACCACTATTGTCGACTTTTAATAATGATCAATTTCAATTGTAACACTTGAACTTAAAACTTACATGAAAATAAAAGAAACAATTTAGTCTTAATCATAGGTACTTAAACTTTTAGGGTTCCGTGACAATGTACTAATTCTACTTTACTTTACTTTATTAAAGTACATCCTAAAATCATTTATGGATCGCATAAATGATTTTTGCCCGCACTTTGTTAGTAGGTAACCTAAACCATGATTATCAGTCGGATTTTTCCGGCTATTCAACACGCAAGCTATTACACCGTCCACCTTTTCTGTTGACACTGTGTCCCCCAGATCTGAAACTAAAATATTTAGAGACGACAAAGGTAATATTATAAGGAAATTGATCTGAAAGGGCCAAGTGTTTTAGGCACTGATTATCGAAGTAATCACAGTAATCATCTTATATTCCACAGATCGTACAATGAGTGGTTCGAAAAGCCGAGTGCATCAAAAAGGGTGTTAAACAGAGATGTGTTTTGTCACCTTCCTGTGGCTGTTAAATCTATACATAGACAGTTGTTTGCAAAATCTGAAAGATGATGAAAGTGGATTAAGAATGAATGAGTTGCTCGTCTAATGTCTTCTCTATGCAGATGATCAGGTACTACTTGCATCGTCAGCGATGGACTTACAGCAGATGGCAACTAGTATGCAAAGATCTTTAAAAGGAAAATTAATGAATTAAAATGAGTGAAGGGATGAAAAGGAATGTAAGTAAGACGAAAGTTATGGTGCTTGATAGAGACGGGTGTTCAACAGAGTGTGATTTTGATTAAAGAAGAAAAAGTGGAGCAAATGAAAGAGTTTTTGTACCTGGGCACGATGTTTACTAGGCATGTAAAGCATGATAAAGATATTAAAAAGTGAGTGAATACTGGGAGTATAGTAAATGGGGCACATAACGCCTTTAAGAGCAGCCGGAAAGTATCCCAAAAAAATGACTGGCTGTGCATGGTGGAGTCTTAGTGCCGACATTAATATGTACGAGTGAAATTAGGTGTGGCAGAAGAAACATGAAAGTCAGTAAAATGGTTTGGTTATGTAGAGAGGATGGATAAAAAGAAATTACAAATAAGGTGCATGAGGCGAGAGAGAATGGGATAGTTAGAAGGGGAAGACCTCAGCGGTAACGTTCTCGTTAAAGGTCAGGTCAAGAGTACTCTAAACCGACGAGCATGTAAATGAAAAACGTTAAGAGAGTAAGTCAAGCAAAAGATGTTTATCAGGATCGTAGCAAATAGAAAACTGTGATCTCTGCCTATCCCTCCAGGAAGCGGTCGTGATTTGGTATGTATGTTTGTTAACACATTAACTGCCACACAACCAAACACAATAAAGTTTAATTCTTTGTCGGTCACCGGTGTCTGCCATGGTGCTTTGAGTGTTAATCAACGCAATCTCTATAAAAATACTGCATAATATAAGATAGTTTTGTTCATTTAGTTTCTTTAATAAGTTTAAATCATATACTTACTTACCTGCTGTTCCTATTGAAATGAAACACTTTTTTACGGATTAACTCGCGTTTAATTTACTATTTACATAGTTGTTATATTATCCTGACGTTTCGAACCCTTTACAGGGTCCGTGGTCACAGATGGACTCGCCATAACCTAATTTTATTGCTATTAATAATTAATTGGCTTTATAACTTTTTTTAATGTTCATTAATTTAATAAAAATATAAATTATATTTCGTAGTATTTTTACTATGTACATAAACCAATATTTAATCTTATTATATAATTGATATGGTAAGTTTTGTGTTAATTGACCATATAAAGTAGAAATACTTGGTAATAATAACACATTTAAACAATTTATTCTACTATAACATTCTAAAAAAACTATTTTATAGGTTACTAACCATGAGATACTATATTAACTTTAAATTATTTACATAGTTAAAAATGGTATGTGCTACTTGCGTGTAAATAGAGTAACAAAATATCAACGTAAACAATCGTATGCCAAATATACGATATATTTTGCAAATTTATTTCAACGTAAGTTATCGTAAGTGCCACTTAAGATTTTAAAAATATTTAACTACCGATGTAAATAATTGTAACAACATTATTTCGAAAACTAAACCAATTTCAGATTTTCTTTTGGAAACATACTGAGGCGCCATTCGATGTGTACACAATATGTAAATTTCTAAGTTATGGCACTAAAATTAAAGTAATTATGAAATTTCATTCAATTCATTCAATCAATCAACATTAGCTTCGTATATAATTTGTCATTAAAAATTTAAAAAGTGCTTTTATTTGTTGGAATTTGTTATAATTATCGTTTGTGTGCTGCAAATAAGAAGCATAAATGTTATCACAATATTATATTTACAAACACCTGAGAAATCAATACGATCCGTGAAAAGTGCAATCCGTACACATTAAACCATCTAAGAAATAGTTCTGTAAAAATAAACTGCAAGACTTTATGCTTAATTGGAGAGTAACAAATTAAGGTACTGTAAAGTCCAAATATCTAGTGTAAAACTATAAAATTAAGCGAAAATGTATCTATTTCTCAGTTGATTATTATAAACAAGACTGTTTTACCGACAAGACTTTGAGATCAAGATCAATGACAACATAAATCTGTCAGTTGAATGAAAAGAACGAGACTGTTTTTACCGACACGACCATTTGACGTATGGAAAAGTGTTACCACTTCATAAATATTACTCGAATTTTGGGATTTTTATAGAAAGTTGATTCTGCAAAGTTTTAAGTTAATATTATACTATGGACCATATAACATTAAGAAAGCCACGGAAATCAAGCTCTCTTGATGACGTATCTAGATCATCATTATTTGATGCAACGATGCTGAGTCTTCCTGATACATCTGTTGACGATGAAAAAACACAATCTGATATGTCGAATCAAATTGAAAAATTAAAAAATAATTTAATATTAGCGAATAATAAAATCGACACTTTAAATATCGAAAATAGTCAGCTGAAGACTGAACTTAAGCAATGCCTAAAAATAATAGAACTATACAAGGGTGTCGAAAAAGAAATAATGAAGACGCCTACTACAACAGGCACAAAGAAGAGAAAATCAACACTGTCTAATATTATAAACTACCACCATACACCAAACGGATCAAAAAATACTATTGCTGATAATAATAGTACTACAAAAACTAATGGACAACTAACCGTAACAAACATACAAGAAAATACTAGCACAACAAATGAAGTAAAGGAAGGGACAAACACAAATAAACAGCAAGAATCTACTAAAACTACGAAAGAGCAGAAGTTTGACTCAAGTGAATGTACGTTGCGGGAAACTCAAAAATTGAAAAAATTTAAGAAGAAAAAAGTGATGGTCTTAGCCGATCAACAGGGAAGAAATGTCCGAGAAACGTTACAAAAACTGTTGGGTACTGAATTTGAAGTACGAGTAGTTTGTGTTTGGAAATCCGGTGCTAAGTTAACCGATATATTGAAACCAGCCGTTAATGAAATAGCAAAACTAACCAAAAATGACTTTGTTATTGTAATAGGTGGAACCAATGAAGTCAATCCTTATATTTTTCAAAGCTCTGTAAATAATTTGCTGTGTTCTGTTACAAACACAAATATAATAATAACCGAAGTACCATACAACAAAAACCTTTATGAAAATAAACTGAATTATGAACTAAGACACATGTGTAGCAAGCATAAAAATGTTTCGTTTGTTGATTTAGAATACAGCAGCCACATCCCAAGCCAATCGTATTTTACTATAAATTTATGTCGTTGGTTAATAAGAGAATTGCTACACTTGAACTATCAAATTCGATTTCAGAACTATAAAGTTCGAAGCCAGGGTAATAATAATAAACAAATCAAATATGAAAGTAAATACACTCAGACAAACTTTGACGTAACTGATTTATCTCATAATGAAACTGTAGAACCCGCCGTGACTCAAGTGACTGTTACTAGTAAAACTGACTTTTTTCGTGTCTGAATACATTTACTTACTACACCAGAATACAGATGGGCTGATTAGAAAGTCGGATATATTGTATGTTGGCTTGTCTGAACTAGCTGATTCAAATAAAAATGTAGATATAGTCTGTATTACAGAACACAACATGATAAATAACGATATAGAGCAATTGTATTTACCTGGTTTTGCTATTGGTGCACAATTTTGCAGGTCTACTAGACATGGTGGATCATGTATATTATTAAAACATTTCCATAAATATAGGGAAGTAGTAGATATATCAAAAATAGGTATTTCTAGAATAATAGAATGTTGCGGTATTGAATTATTAGATCACAAAATTATTGTTGTTTGTATCTATAGGCCTCCACGTAACGATGCTCATAGTGTTGGAATATTCTTTGATAAATTCAATGATATTTTACATAAATATTGCTCCAAAGACAAATATAAAATTATAGTATGTGGTGATTTTAATATAGATATTTTGACAAATGATTATAGGACTAGAGATTTTATTGACATTATACAAGGTTTTAATTTAAACATAGGCATAAAAGAATCAACACGCCCTTCTAGTGGAAAATGTTTAGATAACATTCTTCATAATATTAAACGTGGTAATGTTGAAGTAATCGAATTATCTTTATCGGACCACAGTGCACAACTGTTAAAATGCCCCGTTAAAAAAACCTGCAATTTTCCCTTCTGGTACGTAAAACGACGTGACTATAGCACAGATAATATAAAAAAATTTCGATACAGTATTACGAATCTTAGTTTTAATGATGTATATGAAAGTGACTGTCCGAATGCCGCTTTTAACTATTTTCATGAAACTTTTAAATTATTTTATGAACTCTGTTTCCCGCTGAAATTAATAAAAATACCAACGGCTACAAAACCGAAATGGGTGACAAAAGGAATTAAAACGTGTAGTAAACGAAAGCGTAATTTACTGCAACATTACAGACGGAGTCCTAATCAAACAAACAACTTTAAACTAAAGGAATATTCTAGGCGTTTAAATAAAATAGTAAAATTAACGCAGAAATCACAAAATACATACCTTATAAATAATTCTAATAATAAATGCAAAGCAACATGGCAAGTTATTAACTGTTCAAAAAGAAATTTTCCTAAGGAAGATATTAAACAGATCAAAGTTAATGACAAATTGGTTACAGACCCAACTCACATCGCTGAAAATTTTAATGACTTCTTTAATGATCAAACTTTGACATTAAATAATAATTTTGGATTAGATAAAAATTTGACATTTAATAATAATAATTCATTGTTCATGACTCCGGTGATTCCCCAAGACATTTTTGACATTATAAAATCACTTAAAAATACTAATAGCACTGGTTATGATGAAATTAACACTAAAGTCTTGAAACATGTAAATGGCATTGTATCACCAATAATTACTCATATTTTGAACTTATGCATTG
The DNA here is from genome assembly GCA_963921215.1 of Scoparia ambigualis. Lineage (NCBI taxonomy): Eukaryota > Metazoa > Arthropoda > Insecta > Lepidoptera > Crambidae > Scoparia > Scoparia ambigualis. Next base: position 37,079,911 of record OY992506.1, on the reverse strand, counting down.
AAAAGGGAGTTTTTCCAGATAATTTGAAGGTAACCATTTTAAAACCACTCTTTAAAAAAGGTGACAGGGAGAATATGACTAATTATAGACCCATAGCTCTGTTACCAGTTTTATCAAAAATATTTGAAAAAGCAATATATCACAGGCTTTATGCATACTTTGAGACTAAAAACCTATTTGCAGAAGAACAACATGGTTTTCGTAAAAATAAAAGTATTAATATGGCAATATTTCAATTTGTTCATAAAATAATTACTTGCTTGGATAAAGGAATAGAAGTTACGGGATTGTACATGGATATGTCAAAGGCGTTCGATTTAGTTGATCATAATATACTTTTTGACAAATTATATAAATATGGAGTGCGAGGAAACACCCTTGACCTAATAAAATCCTACCTCAGTGATAGGAGGGTAATAACTCAAATCCATAAATTGTGCTACCAATCTAAATTTGAAAAATCACACGTGTCTAGATCTAGGATAACGACTTGTGGCGTCCCACAGGGCAGTGTTTTGGGACCATTACTCTTTCTCGTATATATCAATGACCTTCCAAAATCCATACAACGCCAGATGGTGTTGTTTGCAGACGATAGCACTATAATATTTGAATGTAATAATAAAACTGATTATGAAAATGAAATAAATACTGATTTTGACAAAATTATTAAATGGCTACAAAATAATAATCTGATAGTTAATTTAGATAAAACTAAATATATGACATTTAAACAAAGAGAAAGTAAGAGACCGGTAAATGTTAAAATACATTACTCAGGGAAACAAGTAGAAGAAGTAGATACTACTAAATTTCTAGGCATATACATTGATAAAAACATGTCGTGGGATACTCATACTAATTATGTACGCGAAAAACTTAACAAATTTTCATATGCATTGTATATGCTTAATAAAATTTCCAATCGATCGGCATTAATGACAGCGTATCATGGCTACGTTGCATCACTATTGAGATACGGTATCCTTTTCTGGGGAAACTCTACTAACAAAGAGAGGGTTTTCAAAGCGCAAAAAAAGTGCGTTCGAGCCATATGCAAACTTTGCCCTACGGACTCTTGCTACCCCTACTTCAAAGAGTTAAACATTTTAACAGTGCCGTGCATATACATGTATGAAGTGGCTGTTTTTGTTAAAACAAATCTAAAACTATTTGATAACTTCTCTTCGAAAAGACATGTTAATAAGTTGCGTCAAATACCAAGAAGCACTGCTTTATTTGGGAATAACATTTATGGTTTCGCACCGAAAATTTATAATAAGCTACCGGACGACATAAAAATTATTAATAATATGGTAGAATTTAAATCAACCCTTAAAAAATTCTTTATTTATAAAACTTATACGATTAATGAATTTCTATGTGATGTTAACAGTTGAGCCAATTCTGTAATTTTGACTAATACCTTAATGGATATTGATGTAATGTAATGCTATTTATTTGGGTTTTTTTTTTTTTTGACATGGCATGTATTTTATTTGACATATTTTACATATTTTTTATTATTAATCTTATGCGTTGTGAGTAAAAGTCATAATGTTGTAACAATAATTTACTAAATAATATTAAGTACCTAAATGATCAATAAGTTTAATGTACCTATTTAAATATTTGCACATCGTCTCGCCACGATAGAATATGTTGGAAGTCTGTAAGTACTATGTTATCTGTAAAATGTTACCATATTCTGCAAATAAAGATTTATGATTATGATTATGATTATGAAAATGTCTTTAAAATGCTCTGGTGTAAAATTACCTTTTTGCTCATACGATTATTTACATAAGAGCCATCGATATATACTAACAATTGAATTACTATTGTGTCAGGCTTTACGGCAGATGACAGTATACATTATTATATAAGCGCACTTCGCCCGGAATCCCTGTGTAAGTAATATTTTATGATTAAACTTGTTTCATGTTCATGTCAACAATGGTAAGCGCTTACCACAGCCACAGACATGGCCTGTGACCACAGTACTGATGCTTGGAATATTCTTATCTAATATTATGCCTATTTGCTTTATAAATAGATTTTACAATGTCTTATAAATAGATCTTATATATCTAAACAGATCTTATCCTCTCGAAACTTGAATTATATTAGGAAAATAGGACAATATACCCGACGCTTGCTGGCAGAAATAGATATAGAAATATGAAGACGCCGTGCTACGAGTACCTACAAACTCATTTTGCGAGAAACGGAACGCAGGCACCCTATTAAAAATAATTGAAGGTAGCATGTTACAAATTAATTTTGAGACGTCCAAAATACGAATAAAATCACGGACCCTGCAAAGGTTTCGATCGGAAAGAATAAAATACTTAATACAACTTTTAAAAAATATCATGGTCACATGATTTATATTAAAACTATGATAATCGAAACTAAGAATAGTTTATATGAGAAAGTTAGAAAAAAAAATTAAGATGATATCCGAATACTTGTAGGAATGGTCCTGTCGAGCATCTATCCGATCGGCTTTCGATGACCAGATTAACAAGTTTAATTTAATGATATTATTACTTTGTCATTTTTTTGCGCGTTTGGCCGGCTCACGCATTGGGCCGGCTCGCCCGGCGTAATACCACCCTCTCTCGAATATCCGGCGTGAAATAATGGCACTTGGTGCTGTTGCGTTTCGTCCGGCCAGTGAGGGTTCCGGAGGTCCATCCCCCCCCCCCCTCCCCTTCTCACAATTCCTATTCCTTCCTTAACCCTCTTCCTTCCTTAAAGGCCGGCAACGCGCCTGCGATTCCTCTGGTTTTGCGGGTGTCCATGGGCGGCGGTGATTACTCTCCATCAGATGACCCATCGCTCGTTTGCCTCCTTATTTAATTTAAAAAAAAATCATATAAACAATAATTATGATCGAAGCATTATTACAATTCATTACCTTAATAAAACAATACATAATAAAGGCGTGATTAGTTTTGTAGTTTTACAATATTAATAACTTAAAACTACAAAACTATTACCGTTCCAAGTTATATCGCTTCTCTTGCATTAGCTCTGTAAGTACTCGATGTAACTTCTTTGATCAAAGCCTCATCATCCACTGAAAAGCTTCTGAAGTTTCACAAAGTGTAAGCAAGTGAAGGCGTTCGACAGACCGCGGCCACAGTGAAACACGTCGCAGAATCTCAGCTGTTAATATTACCAACTTATTTTATACCTAAAGTAGTAATAGTATTATACGAAAGATGCAATAGGCCTCCAACAAGGTGAACCGATGATTGGTAAAGGTCAAGGGTAGCTGAAATTCTAAGTTTGATAATTAGGTATATGATTATTGTATGCCAGTGCTCTAGAATCTTCAGAACTTATTGTTTTAAATTGGTATTGGTCACCCAGCCGGCATTGCATGAGAATATTGCTTAACTTACAATATCGCAACCCGAACGAGCAAATCGCTGCATATGCAATAATAGTAATCTACGGTAAATTAAAAGTAATGGAAATCAACAAACCAAATTACAATAACAACAAGTATTTTCGTTCCTCTGTAAGACCATTCGGCTTTGAAATTCTGTGCCGGCGCGTGTGTTTCGCAGCTCCTATAATCTCCGGTCTTTTAAATGGACGACGAAACGGCATTTATGCAGGCCATCATGGATGGGTGCGCTTGTTCCACAGTGAGGAGCGCTCTCATTATTTTGGACTGCATTGGCTGCTTACCATCAGGCAGGATGTAGTCACTATGACGTGTCACAATTTAAAAAAAAGTAACTTCCAGGGGCTTTCTTTCTTCTTTTACTCATTTAGGAATACCAAATGTGTCAAACAATTACAATGCGATACAATTGCGATTCAATTATGCTATTCGTAAATTAGCAGACTTGGGCCCCTGGACTGGTTATAACTAATATTCCCAACGTTCTGCCATATATATTATCTAAATATATTCGTAAACTGTACGTATACAAAGACCATTGTAATTCGCAGACGAGCAAAATGAAAAATATAAATACGTTATAGTATCGTGGCTGCCATAAAAGATTCGGAACTTAGAAAGGGTTCGAAGCCAATAGATCTCGTTCGAATAAGACGGTCCATTGAAGCTGCGGAGAACGTAATGGCTTGATTTGTTATATAATTGTATTCGGACTATTCCTTGTTAGGTCTATCAACTGAGATACACTACGTCTTCATCTTTCCGTAATAATGATGGAATGATAAAAAAACACTTTACCCGGAATCCTCAAAGATCGAGGAACTAGTTATCATTGTTGTTATAGTCAAAGATTAAGGTGATGATAGTGGATGACCCAAGACGGATTTGAAAGAAGTTATAACACTAATTAATCAGGGTAATATAATATGGACAATTAAGAACAACAGTTTTAACTAGAGAGCATTTTAATGCTTTCTTTGTTGTGACTACCCTCTCTCTTGTCCAGTTACGAAGAGCTGACGGGGATGGCAGGCTTATTCTTTTAAAATCCTAGCACTTACCACCACTTCTCTACAACGCCACGGTGTGACTTGGGAACAACACCATTTGGTTCTAAGGCAAGTAATCTAACAACCACACAAACAAATAAATTGAATTTTCTCATGGCATCCACGCCATGCCAACTTCTCAAGACCATTTAATAAATCAATAGTAGTTATAAGGTATCTAATTTTAATGTTCTCATATAATCTAAAAATTATTGTAAAAACCTGAAACTTTGAGTTTCAGATTAAGGGTGGATTCGACCAAACTGGAATAAGGTCTTATACCTAGATTAAGCGCCCAATTTGTATGGACTAATCTCGGATTAAGTCTTATTCCAGTTTGGTCGAATCCACCCTAAGACAAAGAAGAATACAAACTTCTACAATTTCTAAGTGAGAGAACGTTTGTTAGTAAAACGTTTGTCAATCCTGAAGAAAAATAATTTTAACAACCTGCGAAATCGTCGATGGGATAAAACAAAACAACTTTAAAACTCACACCGGCACAACCCAAATAAGACTTTAACAACTCATGATAAATGCGAGAGTCGCTTCTACCGTCACATATAAACAACTTTGAAACTCGCACGTGAAGCGAAAAATTCTCCAACGAAGAAAGTGAAACGGAACATCTGTTGCGGACGGAGGCTGGGCGCCCCGGAGGAAATTTATTCTGTCCCAGAAGGAGTAAATTACAAGGAATGTTGTCAACGGCAACTGCTCAGGAAAACTTTCAGGACAGGAATAAAAGGGACGTATTGATATTCTCACAAACAACTATACACAATTGATTGTTGTTGGGCTCCCAAGTTTCACAACTTCTGAATCATTGCGTGTTAGGAATTAATTGTGACTTTCCTTTTTAGCGGTAGTGTCGCAAGTCTAGAGTTAAAAGTCAGCCAAGTAAATTTCAAGCAGTATTTGTAACAGTAAGGGTTCTTAATAATTCCGTATAGATTTATATAAAAATGGAGTCTCACATATAAAAGAAATCGGATAAAACTCTAAATAAATAAATAAATTTATACGACGGTCAAAAAAGCTGTCATGTGCAACTGAGGGCCTAGTCCATTTCATTCAACATTCAAACAACTAAAAGCTTTGATCATATTGTGATCTACTTGTGAACGAAGATTAAACGCATACAATATTTATATGGCGTTAAAACAGCTCCTCCTTGCGACAGATGAAGGGAGTAGCAATTTTGCCATACAAATTCTCGTTCACCCTAACGTGATACAATGTTTAACAAATTCGTTGTGAAAAGTATAATATAAACTACAAGTATAACAGAAGAAATACATTGAATAGAGAAGCTTCACGTTTAGTTATTGCTCATCATAAAATAACATCAGAACGGGAAGCCGTCCAAACAAAATGAATTAAACAAAGTTGGACTTGTGGAGAGCTGGTATTTGCATAGTGATGAAAAATCAACGGAGTATAATGGCGGAGACAGAGAACTACCCTCATAAAAGTGAGCCTCGGTAAAGAACCAATAAACTATCTAGACTAAAGTTTAATTAAATTTTGTATTGTCTTTAAAGCCGGCGCGGTGGAAGCGACAAGAGTTAGCGGTAATGAACCTCACGTATGTATTTTTTTTACTTTATTGTTCTATAAGCCAATTCTAATAAATTTTAAGAACAATACAGTGAGTGTAAATATTGAAATTATCCTTAACTCAATTTATTGAAATTGAACACTATAAACAAGTATGCTTGTGTTTATTTAATCCTATAAGTATATCAGAACGCTGCATGTATGTTTGTAAATGTGCAAACGTTACTATCGCGCTTGAGTTAAGTTTTGACAGATAGAACTTAATGCTAAGTAAATAAGATCGAGAATCAAAACTCTTAACTCAAACGCGATAGTAACGTTTGCATATTTTTAACTTACACTCAGCGTTCTGAATGCCTCCGAAGTAAAAGGTGACTGAATGGTAAAGCGCGATATCCAGAGAGTGCGGTGCGGTGTCCCGGGTTCAATTCCCAGGTCGAGCAAGGCGTGTTTCCAGTTTTTCTATAGATAGTTAGCCCTGCATTGGGATAATTTATAGGTTGTACTTTTATTCATCATATTATGTCCTTATATTACATACATATAATAACGATTATTATCCCGGAATGGTTAGTCAGATACTAGGCAATGAGGACCGCATAAGCAGTCCTCTGCCATAGTCCACTTTTCACCTAATAGCGACAGCGCTGTGTTCAGCGTGACAGGTGGCCATCGTCGCTCTATGCAGTTGGATGTATGTGCAGTCTTTAGTCTGTTAGTCGCCTTTTACAACACCTAAGGGAAGAGAAGGGGTGACAGTATTCTTTTTAAACCGCAACGCGACACGGCCCTATGTATGTGTACTACTTTTTGTACATAATAAAATTAGGCAAACGGGCAGGCGTGTCACCTGATTCAGAGCAATCACGCCGCCCAGAGGAATCATAGATGCTTGCTGGCCTTAAGAGGAAACACTACGTCGACGTGGCATGGAAAATACTCATACAAAACACAGAAAAACTACGTTTTGTAGTCCCCGTTGTTTCCTCCTTCAGAACTAGACCAATTTTTATTAAGCATCGGTTAAGGAAAAAGATTTTCTATGTCTGTATGTTTGATTTTTTTCTAAACCAGCCACATAATGTTTCTGAAGACGCCTTAAAACGGAGTGATTCCGCTAAATATTGAAGGCTCCTGGTTATTAAATAAATGACTTAATGCAAAAAAATCAAACATACAGACATAGAAAATCTATTACTTTAAGCGATGCTAAAAAATAATAAAATTGGTTCAGTTTTGAAGGAGGAAAGAGGGGACTACGAAACGTCGTTTTTCTGTGTTTAGTATGAGAATTTTGCATGTCTCGTCGACGTAGTGTTTCCTCTTAACTGTAGTTAATCAACACATCAATTTCCATTTTAAAAACTATCAGAGCCCTTTTCTTCCTTCTCCCACGACTTATGGCAAGTAATGAGTTATCGTTGAGCTTTGAAAAGTTCCCGCGAACTGTTGGCCGGAGCTCTCCTTACCCTGCCGCCTGGAAGCGGTGAAATTTTAATTTAATCATTAAAATAGCGGTTTGGATAACCATTGTTGAAGGTCGCATTTGTCTTTCGCCTCTTATAGATAACTTTTGAATAGTATATTACAGTTCTCAAGTTTACTTTCTTATTTATTTAAAGAAAACTTAATACTACCATTACAGATAAAAACCCAATGCGACAGTACAAGCAATTATAACATTTTCTAACCTAACCTATTTACATTTACTAGAAAAATACAAACAGTGTCAGGAACGCTCGAATGGGTTCGAACCCATGACCTTTGGATTGCCGAGTCCTAAAACTGGTTGTTTTTTCGATTAAACATTTTATCCTATATCTATGTAGTCAATGCAAACATTTCTTTAATAAAGATAAGTATTTACATTTGTAACAAATGACAAGCTGCAGCCCTTGTGAACTCACTTCGAGTACCTAATCGAATATTTTTTATTTATCTATTTACAAACTTACAACTTCTATTACTTACTCTTATTATGTCATAATGCCGACTAAGCACATGCTTTATTATCATATATAGGTACTTACAGGTTCATTTTATAATTTTTCGTAGGTCCACGCAAAAATACGAAACAATGGTAGCAAAAATATAAAGTGAACTTTAGGGATTTTATGATAAAAGCAAACAGCACACATACTTAATTTTTTAAATTGTGTGTATGTAAGTACTATTCAAAAAAATATTTCTTGTAAGTGACCTGTGCTATTTGTGGTTTCCAAATTTAACAAAAATAAGAAAATGTATTGACGTGGTTCTTTCCACAAAGTTAAAGGGCCTATGAGCGCTGTATGTAGGTTACTTTTTATCCCGTGGAAAAATTCACTCCTTCGGGATTTCAGGACACAGAATTTCACGGGCGGAAGCTAGTTAGTAACACAGAAGGTATGAAACGGAGGACATCGTTTTTAGCTGTATTTTAAAACGGTAGCTACACCTTGAGGATCGTAAAACCAGACACAATTTAAAATCAATTGTTTCGCGACCGCCGCCGTCTTAAGATCCTTGACCTATTAAGATGTGCTTGTTCTTTAATTACATTCTAACGCGGTAATAATAATTAAAAATAATAATAGTGTACTTAACGATCCATGATTATGACATGAAACCTTCTCATAATAGGATACCTTTAAGAGCCGACAAATAAATAAGGTGCTGCTTAAGTATTTGTTTATATCGAAACAACCGATGTTAAAACTATTTATGGTTATAAGATGATAACTTTTTTGTATATTAGTATTCATTAAAGGACTTTTTCAAAAAAAATATATTTACATATTTTATTTGTGTTTCACTGCAAAAAAGGTTGATGTATTATGTTTTTATCGTACGTAAGCATGCTGAACATGATTTCTCATGAACCAGTCGTAAGAAAAACATAGATCCTTGAACCGAAGCTGTAACTATAACATAAACCAGCTCACGGTTAAGCCCTTTCACAACAGGGTCATTCGCATTTTATAGTCAAACGTACCTGTACCCGGGCACAGCACGGATATCCGATAGCGGTTAATTTATTTACTCACCGGGCCCGAAGCAATTGACCCGGATATATTTTCCCGGATATTTTTACCCGGACAGAATTATGTGCGGCGAACTCTTAAAATGTCGTGTAGGATTTGGGGACCTGAACGATGGTATTTTGAATGTGGAAATGCACGACAAAAAGCACTTTACGTTCAATGAGAAAAGGTTACAAACCCGACAACCTAGTTGAAACCAAGTAAAGTAAAAAAAAGTGTTTGGAGACTTCATTTTTGTAATATATACCATTCTACAAAACTATGTCTTAAGTTAGATAAACTCAAAAACAGATGGACGCACTTTTTCACCAATAGTTTTACACGTATAACTTTAAACACTGATCTGTAGTTAATCTATAATGATGGTAACTAACATTTTCTTTGAAATAGGTAGTATTCTTCAAAGAAAGTCAAACTTTTTCATTCATTACTTCTTTTCCAAATTACAAATACCATCACATCTAATAAACTCATCAGATCATTCTGATAATTAATAAAATTGAAAGACAGTATTTTCAGATAGCGTAAAATAAATAAATCCAAGTAGTTTTATTATTGTTACTGAAACTAGAACAGAATCATCATCTCAGAGTTACCAAGTCTAATCAAAGCGAAGTCCCAAAAGCAATTTGTATCAATTTGATATCACAAAAAGCAAAGAAGCCGGAACAAAGAAGCAAGTTGCGAACTTCCGACCCCAGGGACACCACACTAGAGCGATTGAATTAGTTTCCTCAAGTTGGTAACGCCTGGGGCTGCGATTCTTTTACTCTATACAATACCATTGGTTTGTTGCATTCGTACATATTGATCAATCGTGGACTGTAAATGTAACGATTTTATTGGGATATAAATATATAACCACATAACAGGCATTTTATGGTTACAATAGAACATACAGAACTTCATGTTCTACCTTACTTATTCAAAAACTGTTTTATTTTTGTAATGCAGCACTACATTACAGCCTAGTGCTGGCGGATAGTTATTAAAAAAATACTACAAACCAATTTTTCTCTTGGGTGTTATAAAAAGCCACTAACGGATTGAAGAGCAGTCTTCAATCCGTTAGCGCATACATCCAACAGCATAAAGCGGCGATAAGCTCACCACCTGTCACGCTGAGCACATGTGCAGTTATTAATTGGTTACTAAATGTAATTAGCAATATAGAAACTATGTTGTTAATTTATAAGAATATTTGTCTGTAAGCTTTCCTAAAAGAAAGAAAGAAATATATAAATAAATAAACCGTGGGCTGTGGCCATAAATTGATTGAACCTTAGCTTAGCTACTACGTACGTACAAACAGTTTTATGTAATGTTATCCGCCTATGAACAGTTTTACAAATAGCATACCTTATTGCTCGCCCAACTTTGACCTAAAAAGTGGTAAAGAGACCCAAACACAAATTTCACGAGACATTCCCGCCGTGCGGCCGTGACTAGTATGCTTCATCCATTGATAACGAGAGACGTCACCGGGAAGAGTTCTTGAGCATCAAGTTGCGGTTTATGGGCGCCTCATTGCGAGTGATCTAAGCGATTGTTGACGTCGTCGCGGCCGAAGATCTGTACCCAAAAATTGCTTCAAGATTCAAGATTCAAGATTCAATATCATTTATTCTGGTTAGGCCATGTTTAGGTTACAGCACTTATGAATGTCATTTATGCCATCGGTTCGTAAGTCTAACTATGGGGCGGGAGCCTTGTACTGAGAAGAACCGGCAAGAAACTCAGCAAGGGCATTTCTTTTCTCCCTTTCTTTTACAGCGTCAATTCAATTGAAAAATGCCCTCCCTATCATAGAAGAGCACTTTCCATTACAATAATAAAAACAAAACAACTACAACAACATAAAAATAAAAAATATATTAATAAAAATAAAAAGTTCAGGTATTCATCAATATAAAATAATCAATGTAATCAATGTCTTACAGTACAGAAAAATAAAAGTAAGACTACAACTACTAATATACTAATAATAAAAATAACTGACCATACTTCGTGGCGTCGTCTCCTAGTTATAATACCTCAATGGCTTCATCAGCTTTCAGGGTACACCGTCCGCCTTATGTTTAAGGATTTCTCAGGAAAAACAGCGTGTTGCTATGAGAAAATTCAACTTTCAGTATTTCTTTCACGTGTTTTTCTATACTCATCTTTTTAAAGATATCGCTTTGTGGTTGTGATTTTATGTTGTATCATGTAATAACTTTATAAATGTTTACTTACTGTCACAGTACATACTTACTGATATTCAGAAATAAGATATTAATAAATTTAAAAACAAAATCAAAGAAAAGCTTTATAAAAAAGCTTATTATAAAGTGTCAGATTACACAGAAGACAAAACTGCTTGGGTCTGAAATGCTCCAAGTACCCCAACAGCTATTTCTTATTGTCTATAATTATTTTATATGGAGTGCCATATAATTATCTAGTTTCAATTCAAAATCATATTTGTTATAACGACCTATTATATATATTTTTTTGTAAATGTCGTCGCTTCTGTTTGCTGTGGTTTCTTGCGGCCGTTCTTTGCTACAGCTAAAAAATGACGTCCTGAATGGGTGGTAGGTTAAAAAAGATTTGAACGATTCAAAGTACTAATTAATTGAGTTTATTAAATAAATATATTCTGAGTTTGAGTTTATCGCTACAGCGGCTATGAATGACGACCTCTGTGCTCGAGTGGTTAGCACACCGGATTTAGTGTCACGCCATCTCTGAAGTCCCGGGTTCAATTCCCGGTCGGGTCAATTTAGATATAAACTGTTTTTCTAGATTGATTTCGGGTCTGGGTGTTTTCTATGTATTTATTATTCGTTTACACGCTGAGTGACGCAATATCTCTACGCAATTGCAAAGGCTCGAGAGTGTTAGTGACCTCTGCATTGCCGATAATGCGCACAGTGCGGCGCTGTCTAAGGCATCGAGAAGGTACTTTGCGGAGCCGTCCCAAAGGTGAGAGCAATACTTCACGCAAGACCTCACTATACCACAGAATAACTAATGGTACTACCATACAGAAGGTTCACTCTCTAACGACATTCACGCGAAATTGAAACTTATCGTGTGATCCGAGCGTTCATATTCCGTTATGAAACGCTGACTCGATATTGATTTGACGTCAGCAGCGTAAGGTTGATATATTTAAGTACGATTATGATTTAAGCGAAGACGTGCGACACGGAGCGTGCGAGCCGCGCGGCAACCTTTGGTGCCATACGCTTGTCTAAGAGGCGCGCCGGCCGAACGTATCTAAACTGCGGAGTGACACCCCCTGACTATAACGCTATTATCGTGTGCAAGCAAATATCGCCGAAAAGTGATCGACCGGCAAGTTCCTCGACTGTATATGCGGCCCACAGTACGTACGGAAGGGACTATAGGCTGTTCATAAAAGCCACTGAATATTTGATGTTTCCGTAAGCGGTGACCGCATCATTGGGCCGGAGCTGTGATAACTTTGCTCTTACGTGTTTGCTTTTGTTTATAATATTAATGCTGTTAAATCATAAACAAGCCGTTTGATGGACAGGAGCTTAGGCCGTGTTGGGATGTCAATTTTGCTTTAAGTAATGGTGTCTCGTTTTTATATCATACATAGTTAATAATTTTCATGTTATTACAGCGACCCAATTTAAAGTTGATTCTAATACTTATATGAAAGTTTTTTTAAAGTGTTAGTAGTGTTACATTTAATTTTAATACTTTAAATTGAGTGCACTGTGTTGAATTTAGTGTTAAGTTAATTAAGTTACCACCAAGGTTAAAAAACATAATTGGAAAAAGAATGACGCTTAAATGGCGTTGGACAGGATCATATCGACAAAGGACAGCAAAGAAAAATTGCCAAAAATCAGAACAGAACGGCAACCAAGAGATGGGAATAGGAAAAGAGATAGACAGGTGAAGAAATGTGAGGATGATATTATCAAAGCTGGAAGTACTACTCGGTAAAGATAAGCAAATAAAAAAACTATAAAATAAAATTGATGAAATGTTTCTCAACGAAATTATTTATATGTTGATAAAAATGGCTTTATACACACAAAGTGACTTTATAATTTCATTAAATAACAAAATCAGACGAACGAATCAAAACAATATTACCTATCTTATTACTAGTTCATACAATTTACATACAATACATGTCACAGACTAACAATATTCGCTAATAAGACAAGCTTTGTCCGAGATGTCATCTCCAAAAAAGCCATGCAGTGACATAAATACCTACTCTTTTTTCTAACAATCCATACATGTGACATAATAATCTTACTTTGCCAAGGCAACTCCCTATTTAAGGCCGGGTACAGACGCGTGTAATGCGTAACGCAACGTTTAGTGTAATGTAATGCGAATTCTATGTCTAGACATAGCATTAGGTGCAAGTGCAATATTTATTTCTTTAACTAGCCACTTCGTCCGCGTGAACACACCCACACAACCCCCTGATGAATTTCACATAACTTTTTATTTTACTTAACCATATCTTACCTTAACATTATCAAAAAATACAAAAAAAAAATTGCCAAATAGGTGCAGCTATTCTGAAGTGATACGCGAAAATACATTCATGGCAATTGATTTTTATTTATATAGATTTGTGTCAGCAAAGCAGCCACGGGAAGAAATTTGAGAGTGGACTGTACATAGGTTCTGGAAATGCCTTCGGTATGTGTTAGCAACTACCTTGGAAAAACACTTACCTCGATCAGCTTTTTGAGGAGACACGATCTGAGGCTCGTTCTGCAGTTCTTGGTTTGTTTTGTAGAAAAATATAATAGTTTTGCGGTGAACATTTCACGCGCGATATTTCGGAAGAAGTTTTAGACTTTAGAAAAAAAAGGAAGACGCCAACTGACACGTCAGAAGAAAAAAACGGGGTATTCCTCGAAGCGCACCCAATATGAAGCGCACCCAGACCAAACGCACCTAAACTATTCCTCCAAGCGCACCCGTCGGGTGCGCTTCAGAAAATCCAGCCAGCTTTTGGCAAAGAGTTTTTATGTTATGGTACTTATAAATAATTATTGTCAAGACAGATATTGAAAAATATTACTAGCAACTATACCAATTACATAATTTACATATCAAACCAATTCATCCAATCCAGATGCCAAACGGAAAATAGACTAAAATGTAATGCTCGCCGGAAATCGCGCTTATTCACAATGTGTCGGCTGTTATCACGAATGAAAACGGCGGGTAAATAAAACGGAAAATAAAAATACAATTAAAATCGTGAACAGAGGCAAGTTTTGTGTTGAATCGTGTTAAACGATTTTTTAAAATACGACAATGCTCGCAAAGGCCATAATTTTAACACCTGCATGATTTGCGCTGAGTTCTCTGACAGAGTATGCTCACACTATCGGCGTAATATTACGTTAAATTACACATTACACGTGTCTGATTCTGCCTTTAGGGGGGATGGTCGGAAACTATTCATTTCCCTCGGGATAGGGACTAGAAGAAATTCGATAGAGCGTTCATTCAATTAGCTATGTGATTGACGTGACGTCGCCTGCCTAAATAGGGTGGGATGATTACGGGTTTTTGTTGGAGAAGCTCTCGTACAAATTGTAGGTTTCAAAAATCAGTAGAAGCAGTTGCGAATTGGTTAATGTGACAAAGTTTTATTCTTATATTTGCTTTTAAGTTGTATTATATACGCTTATTTCATGTATTGCTTTCAAATTATTGATAAGTAAAAAATTTTTTTTTAGTAAGTATGTAATGTTATTAAATAAAGTTTTTAAATCACAAGAAAACGAATTAGATTAGGTACTTAGGTCTATGTGTTTCTAAGATTGGTAAATGTTTGTAACGTTTTAAAAAATATCGCTCAACAATTTATATAAAAATGAATAAACTTATTGCCTAATAATACGTGAATCATACTCGTAGAAGCCGAACTAGAATAATTGCCAAAATTTTGACGAATAGAAACCAAAACAGTTCCTGGATATTGTAAAATGTAAAAAACTAACGTCTAAGTTAAGTATTTTTAATTTTAGTTTTAGTAATCAGCATAGAATATACTGTCTCACAGCTTGCATGGCTAAGAACTTTACCTTGAAAATCATCAGTTATCGCACAATTGAAGGAGTAATGGCTTAATCACCCTTTGCTAAATGCGGGCTGAGCACCGGAAAAGCAGTAACAAAGTTTGCTTGACTTGGAAACCGAACCCAAATACCCTTATTTCAGGTCAAGCGTTCTTTAAACTAACTTACAAAGGACTCACCCCCGTTTTTCGGAAGGAAGGCACTTACCACAGTTTTCTGTTTACTACGATTCTAATACATAAATTATACTTTTCACACACGCATGTCTCTTTAAAGTACTCACAACCTGACCTTTCACGAATAAATACACTCCTGGTAATATTACGTGTCCAATTGCTTAATGAAACAAATGAACAGCTCCAAAAGAGAAATAAATAAAAGACGATCGTCGGGTCTTAAGCCGTTCGCGACAAAAGTTGTGGCTAATAAACAAAGTTGGCTGCGAACCGAGCCTGACTCCGCGGCGGCTAATTAAATGATTACGCCGACTGTACCCGGCTTAGCGGCCCGTTGCTTTGGCTGGCGTTACTCTTTATTACTACACTTATTGTGTATATTGCATGCAATACTGTAACTTGGTCATTTCTGTACAATATATACATACATAATATTCATGACTATTATCCTCGAAGGGTTAGCCAGAAACCAGGCAATGAAGACCACAGAAGCAGTCCACAGCTACAGTCCACGTTTCACCAAATGATAACTGCATATCTATGTGCTAAGAGTGACAGGTAGTCCATTGCCGCTCTATACTGTACACTGTACAATGTGACGACCTCCTTGGTCGAGTGGTTTGTACACCGGTTTTCATGGTGTCGCCATCTCTGAGGTCCCGGGTTCGATCCCCGGTCGGGTCAAATTAGAAATTATTGTTTTTCTAAATTGTCTCGGGTCTGGGTGTTTTCTATGTATAATAAGTATGTATTTAAATATTTTAAGTATGTTTATCCGTTGTCTAGTAACCATTTAACGAGTTTCTTCGAAGCTTTTCTTGGGCTAGATAATTGGTGTGAGTGTAGGAAAGCTTTATTTATTTATTTATACGATTCATTTACAATACACCTATTTCTGCCACTAAGCAGCTTTGGTTCACATTACTGCATTCCGGTTTGAAGGGTTCTAGATCCAGCTAAATTACAGGGCACAGAATATGATGCGGTGGCCGCTTTCTGGGCGCACCGTATGCTCGTTTACCGGCTCACGCTCGAAGATAGATCATAAAGGTCTTAAAAAATAAATTAAATACTTAACCGAGAAAATAATTTCTTGCTTGTTTATCTTAATATTATAATTACTCGATAGAAGCTTTTTAAGTTTTCAGTACCTATTTATGATTAGTTAATAAGATGTAGAATCATTAGGCATCTAACAGACTGCTTGCGATTTCACGCCATTCGTTTTACTAGTGAAAATGGACATCAGCAAATTATATGAAACATGCCAGCGTGCCAAAAGGACAAAAATAACGACAAGTGAACGCTTTGCTCTCAATAATTGCGCATAAGAATGTCGTCTGTCACAGGCCTTACGTTTAACAGATGTATTCAAAACAAAAGAAAACCGTATTTGTGTCGTCAAATTAAAGGATTTGTCAAAGATGCCACGCGTCCCGCGTCGCGCGATAAGAGAGGCACTGACGTAGATATGTTTGAAAGCTCGCTTATTTACAGGTTTCACGCGATATATTAACAGCTTCCCTGTGCCATGCGTCACAGTGATACATATTATTGGACAGAAAACCTGTTGAAAATGAGATACAGAAATATCTTAGTATGAACACCTTTGATATGAACTGACAATGAAATGCAAAGCAAAATGAAGTAAAAAAATTCACGATGTACGTTCATCATATTTTTATTGACTGTTAATGCTATTAAAGTTTTACTGCTGGCTTTTATTTTAATGTTGTATCAAAATATCAAAATTTTGTAAAATAATCATAATTCTATTATTATACCCTAACAAAGTACACATATACCTAATAAGTAATTCATTGTTTTGTATTTTAGAGACTTAGAAACATAAATGAAAATAACGTCTTGTCATAAAGAATAAAATCAAAAGAAATTAACAAAAAAACTTATTTGTGGTAGAAGAAACACAGTTGTGTTATTATCAGAAATCTTAGTTAAATTTCAGTTTTGTAGAATCAGTCGACGCAATCTCCAAAAAACATGTCATACAATGTATAAATAAATATATATTGTAATTATTTCAGATTGTGACATATATCGATCGAGTTTATAGGGTTTTAAAGTTAGCTGTTTTACATTTGAAGGAAAACAATAATTCCTTACAGAGCATTGCCTGTTCAATCGACTGTAAGTCACGTTTTCGACTTAATACAATATTTAGAAGGAGGCTTCGATTCTCGCAAAATTTCTCCCGAAAAAATGAAGCTATTTTGTATCGGATTCCTGGTAGATTAACCTCGTTGGTTGTTAGCAGGCGATTTTGAATTTTATTCTCTCTCAATAAGGTGAAAAAAATCTCGAACCTAGCAGTTGTTTGTCATACATCGTTCGATGGATGGAAATTAGATTGCAAAAGCGATATTATAATAGACGGGATTTTCTTTGGCGACAGAGGTGTTTTTTTCTGTTAACCAAATCTGCTTTGTTTTCACGAACGAATGGATATAATGCATTGTGGATGGCGCCGCCTTTTAGTATACCTACAGAAAACGTTTTTAATAATATCTTCTCTTCCATATCTTGCGCTCACAAAGGCTTTCCCGCTATATGAGAAGCGGTTGAGAACGTTGTTACATTATAAACAGAATAATAATTGGAATTATATCTATTACATATTTTTTTGACTTTTTGTTCATCAACGTCATCAATCGTCCCACCGCTGGGCTCTAGACTTCCCACGTGGACAATAATAGCAATGTCGAAAATGTTGCTTAAATGAAATGCGGGTTGGTGAGTTTTAACCACGACAACAACCTGCTACCCTATCGGCTAAAAAATATTAATATGTACATGGGCTATATTTGACATTTGAAGCCCATAATATGCCCATATAAGGACAAAATATGGGCTTAAAATGTCAAATGAAGCCCATATCATATCCATATTTTTTAGCCGATAGACCCGCTGTGACAACGACTTAACATACTTTAACAACACACGGAGGGGCTGAAGATATTTTAAATTGGTTACCCATCCGTTGATCCGGCATTGAAAAATTTTACTTAATTTTACAATCACAAGGCGGAGCGACGATGTGGTAAAGGTCGCGGGTAGCCGCTGAATCCGAGTAGCACAAGATAAAGAAGATGTCGTGGTGGAGTTCTTTGGTCCAGCAGTGGGCGTATACCGGCTGATGATGGTGTACGATCACAACAGTAATACACAAGCCGCTGTGCCAGGGAATACCATTCGGATTATGAAGCAGAGGTTTATTGATATTATTATTGTTTTTATAGTTTTAAGATAAGTATCATCTACAAATTTTAACCTAACTAAACATTTGCTCGGTATAAATTAGGTCTTCTTACAATTGCATAAGAACTAATACAAATGCGCATTAGATCGAGTTAAGTTACTGCCGCACACAGAGATGTCTAATATTTTTTTTTATTACTAAATAGGTTTAACATATAATGTTTAATTTCAAATTCATGATAACGACGTCATTTGTAGAGATTTTCAAATAAAAAAAATCATTTTATAAGTGTTAATTAATGTGTAATGACATCTTTGAGAGCAGCAATAAGACCCAAATTGCTTTAAAACGGGCTGATGGCTACTTAAAATTTCATGTACCTACATATATAACATTGTGTTAACCTTAATACTTTGTAACTCCGCAATTCGCATAAACATCCGCATCAAAGACGAAATTGATAACCTACAGGGCTGAAAGCCGTGTTTTCCAATTCTGACCTGAAGATTTTCAATGCGAATATTCTAATATTCCTTCGAGCTCACTGATCCGCATCCCCCGAAAGGCTATGAAATATTTTTATTTCTACCCGAAGCTGAGCAATAAGGGAAGATTAATATTTCGCGTTAGGACTAAGATGCTAAATATTTTACCTACACGAATCATTTTGGCTTCACTGTTTTCGAAATAAATTCGGGACGAGTGAGATAACCAGAAGAAATATTATGAGGAAAAGGATGTTTATTTATTTACAATTATAGTACAGAATTAAGTGATTCGGGAGGTAAAGCGGAAGCTCTTATCCCTTTATCTGCATACACACTGGTATATAGTTACTATATAAAAGCGTATATTATATTCTCTTAAAATTAACTCCAGTTAATTCAGAATTACATATCCCTTTTTCAACTTGCAAGATCGCAACGCGAACTTGTAAGGTACTATTTACACAATTTGAGATGCCATACACCCAATCATAAAAGCTAAGAGGCTTTTCACAGGAGTTAGGGAACAGTTTAGGTCAGTATTTTAACGAAGCTTTAGAGATTGAACCACGATTGAATATTTCCAGACTTATCAATCAAAACATTTAGAGTGATCAAGATTGCAAATCTGTATTTATGGATACATTAAATGTTCAGCAAGAAGAAACAAATTCGACACGAGTGGCAGTTGAAGCTACGAGTACGAGGTCGCTTAATTACCTAACACCTGCAATTGCCAGCGGTGTTTGCGAGTTCTAATTCGTTATGTTCGACGACGCGACTAATCCTGAGGTGGCGGCGTATTCTGAACGGATTCTTATAAACTAGAAATCCATAACTATGACATACATGATTATTTATTTATAAAGAACAGGGGCATTTTTTATAACTCAACTAGTTAGAGCAGTAAAAAACAGAATACTAATCGTAGAAAAAACTAAGGAAATCCTATGAATTGTTACAAACATACATACATATAATCACGACTATTATCCCCGATGGGTTAGTCAAAAACTAGGCAATGAAAACCTCAAAAGCAGTCCTCTATCATAGTCCTAAACATTTTATTGGATGATTCATCTATCCAGAGTTAGTAGAACCGTATAAAGATAGCGTAAAGTGCCATAGGACCCACACTACAAGGAGTATTTTCATTTACTTATTTGGAAGAACATTCAATACAATTAAAAGATAATGATAATAAACTTAAGAGATAAGAAAAAAGAGTGCCTCAGGTGGAAATCGAACCCATACGTCCTCCGCAATCCGCTGCGTTGACCACTCCGCGTAGATGATAACGTTATATTTTCGAGTTTATTTGAGCGTTATTAACGCAAATAATTAAATATTACGAATACAATTAAACTTGTAGAAATTACACAAAAATTGTGCAATAGACCAGGGAAGAAATTATTGAACGCGTCAAATCCTATACCGATAACATTACCACCTAGCTTTCAATCTCCAGAATACCACGAAGGAGTGCGCACTATGAAATACGGCAATTACCTCGAGGGCGGCGTGTCACACGTGCTGCGCCCGTGACGTCATCGTCACCGCAACGGGTCCAGGTATCGATGGATCCGAAGCACCTGCAGAATCGGATCCGGACGTGCGCGAAATACGGTAATCAGTTGGAGTGGCACGGTCTTAGGGCATGTTTGGGGTGGAGATGTGTCCGCCATCGATACCATGTATTTTCTTTATCGATTGAAATAAATAGCGCATTCTTGTGAATTGTAAAGATACCCATCGTCTGATTTCAATGATGAAGGTCTACGCCCAACAGTGGGACAGGGTAAGCTATTTATTATCTAACCACTTAGGCACTTATTTACTTAATGTTTATTGATATTATATTATCACCTTCTCTGCCGCGTTTAGAGATCTAATCTTGTGTCTGCTGGTTTTACGACAGCAGAACTTTTATATTAACATGTTACGCATACCACAGATTTTTATTTAATTTAAATTAGTTTTTGTCATTTTAAGCTCTGTTGTTTATCGACACACATATCATGGAGCCGTATTACATCCCTACGCGTTCTGCTAGAGTGCCTGTCGCCGAGTCCCGGCGTAAGTCCGTGCAGTCTAACACCGGTGCGGTCTAATGACTCGGCTGTCCTCTTGTGTAATGCGGCCTTATTGTACGAGCGCTTCCGTGTGAATATACTTTTATAACGTTTTTTGAGACCTGCGATTTGAGCAGACGTTGCTTTTTAACTTATTTTTTAATAAGCCCGTTCAATGAAGTTGAAGTTAAGTGGAAATGGAGTTCAGAACAACAATAGAAAGTCTATTGTCATTAAATACACGTGAAGGGAACAGGGAAGGGGTCAAAAGTAAGTATTAATACACTTTATTTTTGAAATTTGTGCTTTCACAATGCTTTATAGTTAGAGGATAAAATGGTTACTAAAACAATATTTTGTTAAATACTTGCAATAGTATATTTTTCGACTGTGAGGGTAGACTTCACAGTGACGTAAGTAAAATCGCTGGCTCACAGCGTAAATCACAAACTACTAGAAAAAATTCAACGAGTCTTCTGGGGTTTCAGTAGCTTAGCGGTTAGAGCAGTGGACCGGCCATCCAAAGGTCATGGGTTCGAATCCCATTCGTGCTTTCCTGAGACTGTTTTTTTTTCTAGTAAACATTTTATCCTATTAATACACTATTGTAATAGTGTCACCGCTGGACAAAGGCCTTTATTATCGTAATTAAGTTATCGCTTCAATCGACAGGTATTGGCTGAATCGCCGCGCTTGTCAAATGTGGGTTGGCGATCACAAACCCGGGATATGCATCGAAGAAACCGAAACACTATTTGCCTTTTAAAACTTTAAACGCTGAAAAAAGACACATGCACCTTCCGCATTCCGGACGGCTGCCTTAACCACTTTTATATTAAATATATTTTGGATAAAATGTTTACTAGAAAAAAATCACCAGTCTCAGGAAGCTCGAGTGGGATTCGAACCCACGACCTTTGGATTGCCGGTCCACTGCTCTAACCGCTGAGCTACCGAGACCCCAGAAGACTCGTTGAATTTTTCCAAGTAGTTTGATTACGCTGCAAGCCAGCGGTATTACCTACGTCAATGTGAGTGAAGTCTAACCTCACATTCGAAAGAAATACTATTGCAAGTATTTAACAATCGATAAAGACGTAATTGCTTATGAATATCTTTATTCATGAAATTTTGCATTCACAATGCTATATAGATAACGGATAAAATGTTTACTAGAAAAAAATCAACCAGTCTCAGGAAGCTCGAGTGGGATTCGAACCCACGACCTTTGGATTGCCGGTCCACTGCTCTAACCGCTGAGCTACCGAGACCCCAGAAGACTCGTTGAATTTTTCCTAGTAGTTTGATTACGCTGCAAGCCAGCGGTATTACGTCAATATGAGTGAAGTCTACCCTCACATTCGAAAGAAATACTATTGCAAGTACGAGTATTTAACAATCGATAAAGACGTAATTGCTTATGAATATATACACATATAATACCGCTGGCTTGCAGCGTAATCAAACTACTAGGAAAAATTCAACGAGTTTTCTGGGGTCTCGGTAGCTCAGCGGTTAGAGCAATGGACCGGCAATCCAAAGGTCGTGGGTTCGAATCCCACTCGAGCTTCCTGAGACTGGTTGATTTTTTTCTAGTAAACATTTTATCCGTTATCTATATAGCATTGTGAATGCAAATTTTCAATAATATAAATATATTTTAGCGTTAAAAAAGGCTAAAATATATAAAAAACATTAACTATTTGCCTTTTTAATAAAATATTATATTAGCCAACGTATAATGTAAAGTTACTTGTGTTTATAGCAAGACCTGAAAATTTCCTCATTTATTTCAATGACATTCTGTATCTATTATATAAAAATATAGCCATATTTAAGAGCTCGCGCACAGGCTCACGATAAGGTCGTAATTATGCCAGATTTTTATTATGTTGAGCATTGTTTCGTAATGTTTGTGGGCCTTATCGGGTGTACTTCGAGCTTCCCAACAGAGATTATGACTAACAATGGCATGCCAAGATTAAATATGATGTCAATGATTTTATAATCCTAATGAAAGACAAGGTACTTTGAGCCTTTGGCGTTAGATAGTACATCATAAAAGCTTTGAAATTAAATGTGAATATTGATCTAAGTAATTATTTTCGTATGTAAATTTGGAAGGGCCAGCGCATGGGTAATGGCCTAATCTCCCATTGTGCTGTCCGTCTGGGAAAAGCCGTGCCCAGCATAGGGACGCTTGTAGACTGATGATGATTTAAAATAAACACGTGTAGATCCGTGTTTAGTTTAATTTTAACATTTTTTTTTTAAATACTGATAAAAGACGACCTCCTCAAACGGGAATCGAACCACGCACCTTCCGCATTCCGGGCGGCTGCCTTAACCAGTAGCGGTACCTTCATACAAGCCGAAAAGCCCGGTTTGCCTTAACCAAAACTCATACACTACCGGTGAGTCGCAATTAATTACAATCACATAATATTTTTTCCAATGTTAATTTTTATATCCATCATTCATAATTAAAACAATTTTCAATAAAATTTTTGTAAAGCAAATCGCTAAACTACTCCAATGCGTTAAAAAAAATCATACCAATCTTACATCATCTTTACGTCTCACCCGCACAACTTGGCTTGCAACCGGGCTTTGCGAACTTAATACTACTCTGTCAAGAAAGTACCGGGAAAAGATCAACACAAAATGTTAGTTAGATACACAAAATGTTAGTTATTCATTCAAATTTATTTTATCGCCTTCAAAGTATGCTCCTTCAGAAACGATACACTTACGCCAACGAATAATCCAATCATCAAAACATTTTTAAACGCTTTTTCCGGAATTGAGTTCAGTTCTCGCCGCGAATTCTCCTCTAAGTACTATGTTTTCTACCGAATGAAAACGGGTGCCACGAAGTGGTAATTTGAGTTTAGGAAAAAGAAAGAAGTCGGCTGGCGCCATATCTGGTAAATAAGATGGTTGCTCGATGGTATTTGTTGAGTTTTTGGTCAAAAATTCGTTTACAATGATGGCCTTGTGAGAAGACGCATTATCGTGTTGCAAAATCCAAGAATTTTCTTTCCACAAATTTGGCTTTATATATTTATTTATATAATATTATTTATTTACCGTTTGACCTTTCGTTCATTCGACCGCGTAATAATGTAATTATTATGTTATAATATTATTATAACATAATAATTACATTATTAATAATTGAACAAAATAATCCACTTATACGAGAGCTAAGGGGCCGTCCATTAATCACGTGATGTTCTTTTAGCATTTTTTAAACCCCCCCTCCCCCTTGGTGATACGTGGTGAGGTTTAAGGCTAACGGCGGCGAGTCAAGGTCACACTACAGGTCGCTTTCGGTTTAAAAATAGCGCTTTTGACGAAAAAATAAATACACGTGATATCTTACTACACCCCCCTCCCCTCCCCCTGATATTTTGTGATTTTTGCCGAACCCCTCCCCCCCTTTTCAAGCCTCACGTGATTATGGACGGCCCCTAACACACAAATTCACAATTCCAAATTGGCAGTCGCTCGCTACACGCTTTCCGGCATCGCCAAGTTTGTAGTTTTCAGTCAATGCAGCCTCCATTACAGTTGGAGCTTACAATAAATAACGTACGTACTGCAAACATTTGTCTTTGGGGCGTGTTTTTAACGGGACCCCTACTAAGGTATCGTTTAAGGTTGAATTAAATGAAAATTTTCATGTATATATGTATTATGTATATACCTATGTATGTATGTATTTCAGAAAAAAATGAAAATTTACTTCGGGGATAATAATTATCCCCGAAGAGTTAGCCAGGGACTAGGCAATGAGGACAGCAAAAGCTTCATAGTCCACTTTTCACCAAATAGCGACTGCACATGTGCTCAGCGTGACAGGTAGTGAGCCCATCGCCGCTCTATTCTGTTGGATGTGTATGCAGCATTTAGTCCGTTAGTCGCCTTTTACAAAAACCAAGGGAAGAGAGGGGGTGGTGTATTCTTTCACCGCTACGCGACTAGAGATGGGATTTTCTTGGGTAAATACCCGGTAAATACCCAAAATGGGTAAAAACGCGGGTAAATACCCGGGTAAAATCATGATATGGCAAATATCTTTAACATTTTATGTATTTTTTACCTAAATCGTGTAATGTAGTCAATATAATAATCTTCAGTTATTTTAAACAGTGTTTATCGATACTTTATTTTATTTTATAGTATTTATTTGTGTCATCATCATGAGTTAGTTTGTCCTTTATTCTGCTGATTCTTGTGTAATAAGTGAGTGAGACATAGAATTGAAACGGTAAATTAGGCAAACTCGCGTCCGTGTTAACGGCTAGCTCGCTCGTGAACCATGTTACTAATTATTGTTTTTTTATGCACATGTTTTTGTCATAACGTAGAAAACGTTTTGTTGATTTTTATATAAATAATTGGGTTGGCTTTTGAATCGGGTCGCCTGAATTTGAAGAAACTAACACTGTGGGGGGGGGGGGGGGTCTAAGGGGTTGTTAAATAAAGGTTTATTATTAACATTTCAGCTGCCGCAGTTGCGTTAGAAAATTAAAAAAACCACTTGAAAGTTTTGTCAAAATCGGCCATAAACACGAAAAATGACACTTTTTAGGTTATAATAGTACCATCACATTCTATTAATTCTTACAGTCGGCCAACGGGCACATCTAGACAGGGCAATCGTGAGGGGTGTGCGGGGCGGGCGGGGCGCGGCGCAACTGGGGCTGTCCATATACTCCACTGGGGACACAGTACTCGTCAGGAGTGGCGCATTGTCTTCTTCAATGTTTTTATATGGATAAACGCCATTATAGAATTCGCTAATATTTAGGCAACATTTAATTAGCTATTAAAATCGAGATCAACAATGGTGGACGCAAGTTTTTGATATAAAATCAATATGGATATTATTTTTACGGGGGTGCCGATTTCGAATACAACATTACGAGATCCAAGATGGCGGACGTGACTTTTTTATGTTAAATCATTATGGGTATCATTTCCGGGGGGCGAAGGCCCCTGCCATGACAAGAGTCTAAAGAGTTAATTAGGTTAGGTTAGTATGTTGACCAAAAACGCGCGAGCCAAGTGAGCGAAGCGACCGTACCGCGGGAGCGGCGCCAGAAACGACGTTTTTTATATACTATCTCCCCTTTCGCCACCTAAATGGGAGGTCGCCCTTCCCCACTCCCCTAAATGTTGGTTACGCGGTTGTTCAGTTTTACCAAAACCTCAATTGTTACATAACCTCAAAATACAAAAAACACAATAACTTAATTATACTACTTGTCTGCAGCAGGGGGGGAGGGGGGGGATTTAATGGGGAACTCCTCACCCTACCCCCTCCTACCCATCCCTTCCCCGGAAATGATACCCATAATGATTTACATAAAAAAGTTACGTTTACCCGGTAAATACCCATCGGGTAAATACCCATCGGGTAAATACCCATCGGGTAAATACCCACCGCCCATCTCTATACGCGACACGGTTAATCTGTTAATCTGAAACACTATATACAGCATTTAAATTAAATGTTTAAATCTAACCGTCTCATTAATAAACGTTGAGTAAGGCTAATCCACGTATTAAATCGGTGTTAGCAAATTTTACTAATCATAAACATGGATTAATGAATGAGTACACTAAACCGACTTTACTCTCGGAGTAAAAGTTAAACCTCGGCGGTAACCTGTTTAACGAAAGAGTAACGGTGGGGTAGTATATTTAATGTACATTTAATGTCAATCTAGGCCGTAATGAGACTAAAAAAAATAAGCCGACTACTAAATTTTAGTAGTCGGCTTATTTTTCTATTGTTGCCGTTGATGTGGGTTTAGTTTATGGGATGAAGTTGTAAATTTTATATTTCATAAAAAATCCTGTATTCTAAGTAGTCCTACTTACAAGTAAGAATCGTAACTTAAAGCACAAAAAATTAAAATCAATAATTGTTTTACGTCGGACTGTCAGATGATGACAGTTATGTGACGGCTGTCATAGAGCATGCAGGTCGGCCGCGAGTACTAGCCAACGCAGAATCATTAGTACTTAGCTCTAAATGTCAAAATTATGTCAATTAAAGTGGAGTTCATGCAAAACTCATTCTTTTTTACTTTTTAACTATAAGAGGTTTTGACATTGAAAACATGTTAATCCATGCCGTAAGGAATGACTTGTAAGTCCAAGCTTACTCCATGTTTATTAATATCGATACGAATTCAAACTTACAACTTGTCTTAATTGAATTTAACTAATCCAAACGTAAGTTCGGATAAAGACAGGAGTTTGCCATTTTTATTAATGAGACGGTAAAACTATCAGCTTTGTACTGCAATCACCCACTGCTAAGTATATTAGCAGTGGGTGATTGCGGAATGAGAAGGTGATGATGAGTAAGATCAATAATAGTTTTTTTTAATAAGTCCAGTTATCACCAAAATAATTGGTCTTATATTGTTTTCTGAGGTTTAAGCGAGCACTACACATTGAAATGAAACACTTTTTTACGGATTAACTCGCGTTTAATTTACTATTTACATAGTTTTTATATTATCCTGACGTTTCGAACCCTTTACAGGGTCCGTGGTCACAGGGAGACTGAGGTGTTAGTCATCTCATATGCTTGACGTCGGCTATATGTTCTTTTACGCGGGTTCCTACACTTCTCTTTGTTTGCCCGATGTACGAGAGCCCACAGTCGCAGTCCAGTTTATACACGCCTGCACCTTGAAGGGGTATATTGCACTTGACAGGTCGTAAGAACAGGTTGATCTTCTTTGGCGGCTTAAAGTAAGTATTGATTGAAGCTCGCTTCAAGATGTGACCAATCTTTTCAGTGACGCCTTTCATATATGGAAGTACTGCAGGTCGGCGCTCGACTGTGGTTGGTTTTTTGCGTTTTTTGTGACGAAGCCGCGGTACTTGCAGTTTGTTATCCTGTAGTACATGCTTGACATGCTGAAGTTCAGCAGACAGGTGTTGGGTGTCACAGATGCCGCGTGCTCTCTGAAACAAAGATTTCCCTACAGGTAGCCAACTGTCTAGGATGGTGGTGAGAATCACCATTGAGGTACCTATCTGTATGGGTTACTTTACGAAACACAGTGTGGCTCAAACTATGGTCAGGATTCCTGATGATTAAAGTGTCCAAGAAAGCTAACTTGTTGTCTGCCTCTAACTCCATTGTGAACTGTATTTTAGGGTGTATGGAGTTAAGATGACTTAGAAAAGCAGATACTTTATCAGTTGGTAAGATAGTGAAAGTGTCATCTACGTACCGCTTATAGAACCTTGGGGTTACGGGTGCTGTGCTTAGGGCCCGCTCCTCGAAGTCTTCCATGAAAATATTGGCGACAACGGGTGATACAGGGGACCCCATAGCGACACCCTCTATTTGCAAGTAGTAAACTTTATTCCACAAAAGGTAGCCAGATGTTAGACAATGCTCTAATAGTACTGCATATTCGTTGGGCATATTTTGTTCAACTAGTCTTTTCTTGGTAATTTCAATGCAGTCCTGTACTGGTAGACATGTAAATAGGGACTGGACATCAAAACTAATCATGGTTTCATTGTCAGCAAGATGTAGGTCTTTAATATCACTGACAAACTGGTAAGAATCCTTCACATAAGCTGTTGTATTACCTCTTGATGGGGTAAGTATTTTTGCTACATGCCGGGCCAAACGGTAAGTTGGTGAGTCGATCTGGCTTACAATGGGACGTAACGGAGCCTCAGGTTTGTGGATGTTTGGTAACCCATACAGTTTAGGTGGTTTAGGGCAGGAAGGTATTAAATAATTAGTGTCTAGATTTAACGTTTCGGAGTGTTGTTTGACAAGATCTCTGATCACTGGTTTTCTTTAATATTTTGTTAGTTTGATCGCATTTAACGCGTTTGTAGGTCTTGTCATCTGATAAAAGTTGAATTATTTTTTCGTTATAATCTGACGTATCCATAACTACCGTAGCATTACCCTTATCAGCACGAAGGATGGTTAAATCTGGCTTAGCTCGCAGGTTCATTGATCGCGAGGAAGGTTGGATTTCGGCACTTTGCTCCGGCGCAAGACAGATGATATGTCTTGACGTAGTGCTTCAGCATCAGCCTTCCTAATATTATTTTTAACTAAGCAATCCTCTACGTTACTAATGATGCTTTCATACGGTATCCTGCGAGGGGCTACGGCGTAATTAAGCCCCTTTTTTAGTACCTCAACAGTGGGTTTGTCCAGTGTTTGTTTTGATAAGTTTACAATTTTCCGCTCATCGATTTGGTTTTGACGTTTGTGGCTATCTATGGTTGATGTTGTATTGTTAGTTGTGTTCCATTTCACAAACTTTTTATTTAATTTTGACACTAACGTTTGGAATTTATTTATTTGTCTATGTTTGCATTCATTATATTTAGATGTTTCGCGTTTATTGAGGAGATTAATGCAAAGTAAAATCTGACGCCGACAATTGTAATCCTAACCCACTGGACAAATTCTCGATCCCTTTTTGGGTGATATCTTGACACACGGTGGGATGAGACCATGATCACGGCATCTCTTCAAGAAATTTAGGGATGTAACTTTTCTTGCGCGCTTAGTCTTTAGATCTTCCAACCGACTCACTTTGTTAGCTATTTCCAGTCCGTACTGGATCACATATTGTTTTCTGAGGTTTAAGCGAGCACTACACATTGAAATAAAACACTTTTTTACGGATTAACTCGCGTTTAATTTACTATTTACATAGTTTTTATATTATCCTGACGTTTCGAACCCTTTACAGGGTCCGTGGTCACAGGGAGACTGAGGTGTTAGTCATCTCATTGTTAGAAGTTATTTGCCTACCGTCAAAAATTTTTAAATTTAACCGGGTGCGTTCAAGTTTACACAATACGAGCTAACAATATTTTTAGGTCTGGCAATGTGTTGCTGTTGGGGCTGAGATTTGATGACCTGTATGATAGGGTCCCAGGCAGGTGGTAAATTCCAACCATCCTCTCTATTGAAATTACGATTTTTTTCTTTTTAATATAAAAACTATGTAAATAGTAAATTAAACGCGAGTTAATCCGTAAAAAAATGGTCTTATGTTATTACCTCCAATAGGTACTGGGTTTAGGATAGGTTACACCGCCAATAATAATCCGTCTAACAATAACCATTTATTGTGACTTCCATAGTGAAGGAATTTTGCTTAAGAAATATTAAATTATTGCTGTACCACACGTCACACTAATTATTTAAGTGTTTTAAATTGAAATATAAAAACATATTAACTTTATTCGTTTCGAGTTAAGCGTGGTAAAGTTTTGCGGATCGCACGATCGAAGGGTGGCTGCATTTGTTTAATAAATAAATTACTTGCCGCTGATATTCGTCGATCGCAGCCAAACAGACGCATTCGTTTATTTGTACTTAGACAATGCAGTAGCGGAGCCCTATTAAATATGTACGAACGACTTAGAAGTTTGTTACCTATATCCTAATAAGTCGTAACAGGTAGTACAGTCAGCATCCAAAGTAGCTTATCATATGAAATTTTCAAATGATTGTTACGGTTGAAATGACCAGAATTGTCTGACATAGCTGTTGAGTCAAAAGTACATGACCGTCACTATAGGTAATTACAGAGAAGTTATAATTATGAACACAAAAAATGTCATATAATTCTGAAATGTTAAATGATGAGTCACGTGACTATTACTTACGCCACCTTGTTTTTGTTCAGTTACTTTTGACGTTGACTGTACCAGGAAGTACTTACAACTTAACAGGTTATTAGTTTTTTTTTTCAATTTTGTACAAATATTTGTTCACAAAACTACCCAGTAAAGGCAACTTACTCAAACCTCTTTGTTCACAATGTTTCGACCGAGTTTCAATAGTCATGGTCCTGTAAGTGCTGAAAAAAAAGTTTTTTATGTAATAAGAAAGCACATAATATATTATTATAGGATATTGTCTCACATTTCAATATGACCACGCTTTCGTACCAATGACCCCATTCCAATAAACAACAAACGAGACAGGAACAATGAAAATTAAGAATCTCCTTTGCATAGTTAACTGTTAAATTAACAGCGGCAACGGCATTAGATTACCACCGACCATTCCATAAAAGCTTACACCTTAACCTCTAACGTTATACGTTTAAGGTTAATTATTGTTTGTTTTATGGTGTCGTTAGATTGGTAAGGCTTTACATAAATTAGCATGCGTCGACGCAGTGGCCGACAACAGATATCAATCACGATAAAGGCCTATTTGTAGTGACACTGCCGTCGGCTAGGCGTTTTGTTTTGCAAGTTTTACTATTAAAACTTTTTGGTTGAATTGAAAAACAAATACGGTAATTCTGTAAGTATTAAAGATACGTTGAACATTGTATTTACAAAATTGGCATTATTGATGTTTACAGTATAATATATCTACGAGCTTCAAATGAAACACATAATCCTCTTGACAAAATCCTCTTATTATTTTTCCAAGTGCTTTTTATAATTATGTACGAACAGAGTCCACACTTAAGCTGTTTTTTTATTTCATAATATGTACTCAGCATTAGGTTAGGCTGTATGAACTAGTAAAAAAATATATTTGAGGCACTCATACACAAGATTTAACGATACAAAATGTCACATAGACACAAAACAACATTGTGAAAAAAAAAACTAAAACAAAACCAATAGAACCAGCAACAAGTGTAACAAGACAACACACCTAAAACAAAAATTAAAAAGAAAGAATTGTGTAAAGTGTTAAGTGAAAAAGGAGTTTTTAATCAACCCAACTAATCACAGACAATGAGCACAGAGTTAAAGCTAAAAAGGGTCGTCTTATTTCATCTGGTCTCGACGCGCCGTAAGAAGGCTACATGAAAGCATCAATTACTTAGCCATTGGACATATCACGGCGGTGGGCGTAAGCGATGGGAGTTCGTGGTGTTTTAACTCGTTTTTTTCGTAAAGGATATATTTTTTACATTTCGTATTAACTAGTAACGGACGAAATTAAAAGATCATTAATAAAAGCAAAACAACAAAGGTTTTGCCTCCTAGTCTAACCAGTAGTAGAGCTTTTCTTACTCTCAAGTCTTCCTTTACGTAGGCAAAACAACAGATACATTGACTATAAATAATTTCGGTCATAAATCTAGCATATTTTTTGATTTAACATTTTTTTTATACGCATTTATTTTTTAACTGTATCGTGTAGCGGTGAAAGAATACTACCACCTCCTCTCTTTCCTTGGAGAGAGACACCGGTGAAAGAATACTACCACCTCCTCTCTTTCCTTGAAGAGAGACACCGATGAAAGAATACTACCACCTCCTCTCTTTCTTGGAGAGAGACACCGGTGAAAGAATACTACCACCTCCTCTCTTTCCTTGGAGAGAGACACCGGTGAAAGAACACTACCACCTCCTCTCTTTCTTGGAGAGAGACACCGGTGAAAGAATACTACCACCTCCTCTCTTTCCTTGGAGAGAGACACCGGTGAAAGAATACTACCACCTCCTCTCTTTCTTGGAGAGAGACACCGGTGAAAGAATACTACCACCTCCTTCTCTTTCCTTGAGTCGACACCCAATTATTTTACGCCTAAAAGGCGACTAACGGACTAAAGACTGCACATACATCAGCATAGAGCGGCGATGGGCTAACCACTTGTCACACTGAGCACATGTGCATTCGCAATTTGGTTAAAAGTGGACTATGGCAGCGTCTAGTCTAGGTATATTATTTTTTAAGTTTTATCTGATAAGTACAAATATATTTAATTAGTAAAGTTATATCCATAATTTAATAGTGTTTATCTATTTAATTTTCGCTGTAACTTATTGTCGGAAAATGCTACCAAAAGTTGGGATAATGATTTTTTACGGTTTACGACTTTTTTGTAAAAAAAAACATTTTTGTCAAGATGTGGCGACTAAATCCCTTAATAGAGGGAACCATTTCGAATATTTTAATATATTCGAATATAAAATATTACAGTTAGAAATCTTCGAAAAAGCCTAAAAGGATTTTGAAGGATAAATCTTATAAGTCACATTTTCCATTACGTAGCAATGTCGGAACTAAAATTTTATTGAAATAGTTATGAAAGTGTATTTAATTTAGAAATAAACTATTCACATTTCTTCACCAAGCGCTCTTCCCTTACCCCTCTAAACGGGGCAGACCACAAATGGATGGAGCCCATTTAATCTCGTGGGATTTAATTGCAGCACCTTCAGAGGCTGTGCTGGAGGCAGCGCCGCCGCCCATTTATTGGCGACTAGATTTATTGGCGCCGAAGCTTTAGTCGCTTTTCCGCCATTTTTGTCCTTGGAGACTTCGTTAGCTGCGAAGCTGGATGATCGAATCTGTCAGAAAAAGGTTAAGAAACTGTATGAAAGCCGATGTTTTAAGGAGGTCCTGCACAAAATTGTGAAAATTTACGTCTTTTTAAATCACTTGTACTATGCGCTGATAGAGATACATACATTAAAAGTACTTATGTAAGTTAGCCTGATCATTGCACAAGGTCATTGCCTTGTTGAAATTTGAAACAAATTCTTTAATCAATAACAAACAACAAAAATCTAATGTTTTATTGGTTTTGTTTTGTTTTGTTTAATTCTTAATTTTACTCATGAAACAATAATTCTTAAATGAACATATTTGTATTGATATTCCGCAGGGCACCCCTTTGTTTAAAAAGTTAATTTTAGTTTTTAACACAAGCGCGTGATGGTTTTGCACATTTCGCAGAATAAAAACATTGCTCTAATTAAATTACTAGGTCTGAAACTTCAAAGCAGAATTGTTCTAATTATAAATATCAATATGATTGATTTTGCTTTGAAGTTCATTAAGAGACTTATATGCCAGTTTTTGCGATCGTGCGGCACCCCCTTAATGTTTATAAAGGTTTCCTATTCTTCTAAAAACTTTTACCTTTTGTTTCATTTAGACAAGTAGGGACTCTTTTAATGGGAATTATAATTTGGTATCTTAACTTGTACTTTTTAAAGATTATTTAATTTATTTGTAGTCTTATTATTATGATATCAGTTTTTATTTTAATGGATGACGGCGACCAGAAAAACTCGTTTAATAACTACTTAGTCCCTATTTATTCTTAAACACAAATTTTATTTCCGGCCTCGCGTTTCCTGACAAAATTGACGAGGGTTGGGGAAAAAAATCAACGCGACCTGCCGTTGTATTTATTTATTAATGACAAGGATGAAATGTTGACTTTTTAATAGGCGGGGGAAACGTTTTTTTCCGGATTCGTTGGCCGCTATTGCTTTAGAGTTGTTTTGTGGGCTGTTAACTTTGTGAGAGCACAATTTATCTGTACAGGCGTTGGCTATAACTTTAAATAAAACATTGTTATTTCTATGCACACTATGCACATGGTGGTAGGATATTGCCCTAAATCCGACCACCCTATACCTATTTCCGGAGCCAAGCAGCATTTTTTCTACATTGTTGCGTTTTGGTACTAGATTAGATAGATTGGGTACTAAATGAAGCAAAACTATAGAGCATAAAGGCATAAGAACTGAAGCTTTAGGGTGCATTGCGCGCGTGATGCCCTCGGAGTGGCGCGCGTCCTTGGCTGCCACAGTGACAGAGAAAGAATTAATAGCGTTTATGTAAGTACAGTCACGAGTACCAATATGTAAACACTTTGACTCTTATTCCATTGTATTAGGAGTTACAATTGTTTACATATTTTTGCTCTTGACTGTATGCAGCAAATTTGGTCTTATTATATCACCGTTGTTTAAAAAGAGAATGAGCAGAATGGTACCCGGCTCTACCCGGTTCCAATAGTTATGTTTGTAGTGTCGTTTGAAAGGTCTTACCAAGACTAACAACTTTTAGTAAGGTCGCCAGTCTGAAATCTGGTTACGTTCGGAGATAAACATACATCAATATTACTACTTATCTATGTGTCAAAATGAGTACCGATGTAATATTGTCTGCATTTCTGTTCATGCTTTTATTTTAAAAACAGTTTTACGATAGCCAACGCCAAGCTCCACTCCCTTGAACTCATCTGAGCCTAAGGAACGGAGAGGAGGAGTGCGCGGAGGGGCATCTCCGTCAAGTTATTCTTTCGCGTGCGCCAGCGCTACTCCAACCAGTAGCTCATTCGTTTTTCGCTACTTTCCTATAATGACGGTGGAGGACACAGTCCTATTGGCGCTCGGTAGATACCAGCTCAAGCTGGCAAGATCCTACTGCGCCGAGCATTTATCAAATGATCTCTATATAATCGAAACATATAGAGACCAAGCATTCGAAGATGCCAGGCTTTTGCGTGGAACGATCCAGTCGCGTCATGTGCGTTAAAAAATGTATTATTGTTACTTATTATTAAATAGTGCAAATAATAATTATTGTTCAATCCCTATTATCTCCGAAGGATTAGTCAGAGACAATGCAATGAGGACAGCAAAAGCAGTCCTCTACCATAGTCCACTTTGCACCAAATATCGCCTGCAAATGTGCTCAGCGTGACAGGTGGTGAGCCCATCGCCGCTCTATGCTGTCTTTTAACATCTAAATGTTCGTGCAGTCTTTAGTCCGTCAGTCGCCTTTTACGACATCCAGGGGTAGAGAGGGGGTGGTGGTATTCTTTCACTGCTACGCGACATGGTAATACTAGTACTTTATTGTGGTATATTTTCAATAATACTTAGTGGAATTACTGCTTTCAAAACGTGAATTAGAACTGGCGCCATAGCTGACGTTTTCCTACATGTAAAGGTCTTTTCAAATATTATAATTGGTTATGACTATTGGAGCGGGTACCACGGCCCATACATTTTTGCTCATTCTCCTTTGCTAGATTAATTTTAAACAATGGTGTGTGTAAGTGTAAAGTAGTATTATAATAAGCAATACGTACTTACTTTAAGGTTTTGCCACTAAACTAAAAAAATATTTAATGTATTAGTATCAAACAAGCAGAAGCCGGACCAATACCTTCCGGATTTCAGTTGATACGTTAGGCATCACTCTAAAAAAGAACAGCCGAAATAGAAAAGCCAGGTGAATTTGCGAAATTGAATTGAGAACGAGAGCAGGCTTTCATCTCTAGCGGATTCGTATTGGTAGTCAGTTTGAAGTTCTAGGTGAATTTTAGAATGAAAAATGGTATCAGCCTTTTAAAGATTTTCGGTTTTAGATGATAAGTAGACAGTTACATCAAAATTAAATTCTAACTTTATAGAATCATATTTAAAGCTTATATGACTGTTTTTTTATAGAATTGTGTTAAGTTTTGTTAATATTTTATTTTATGTTTTTTTATCATATCAAACCTCTTGGTAGGTTATACATAATAATTATAAGCAACATCGGACAATTTTATCGAAATAGAATAGTTTACACAAATCAATTTACAATTCAGCGGTGTTATGGCTTTAAAGCATTTTAAACCTCTTCCAGATATCCAGATGGTAAGATAGAACTTAGACAGTATAAACAAAAAGGCGCAAAAACTTAGCATATATATTATAAGACAGAACGATAGTACAACTATGTTCTAACAACCGGAAACAAGGCTTTAAAGTTTAATTGCCATCCAAAGCAAAAAAGAGCTCATGTTTTTAATTTGGTCAGCCATCCAGAGACCCGGTATTGAAATACGCAAGAACGCAAACTGAACGCCTTACGGCGGAAATTAACATCAAGTGTTGTTTTGTCTACTAGAATTCAATATTTGACTTAAGCTCCATACAAATTATGTCAAATTTCTGACTTTACTAGGCAGAATAGCAAATAGATTGATTATAAATTTCGGTTATATTATGTCCCTGCGCCGTCGTGCTCTTCGTTAGAAATTACATAAATGTAAAAAAGCCACAGAGAAAGTATGCAACTAACGGCTTCACACGGTCGTTACGGCCGCAGAGTAATTGGAGACAGATGCCATGAGCGCAGTGTGTCCCTAATTACGAAAGAAATATGCCCCATGAAATTATTAATTAATATATATCGTGTACACGTGTGAAGCTAGAATGTAATTATGATTTATGGTCGGCTCGGTCACCTTTCGGTTTTTGTCTCATAAGCGTTAAAATGGATGAGAAATTAGTGTTATACTATATTTTAATGATTCTTTGATCTTTAACTGCCTTTATTAATGTTCTTATAAAATTTAAGCTGCTGGTATTTATGGATGTACCTAGCCGGTTTTCCCGGTTAAAATGTCATCGAATTCACTCCATATTTTGCTCTTTGTTTCCCAAGTAGTTTAGTTCTTTAAAGTGTTTTTTTCACTATGCTTTAGTTACAGTTATTTGGCGGTTTTTTTATTTGAAACTTTTTAACAGCTATCATCGACGAACATCTTATTCTGAAACGATTGTTACTTTTTTATCTTATACCATAAGACCATAATCTAAGCAGGTTAAACAATAAAGAAATATAAAATATTGCAATCTAACAATAAAATAAAATAAGAAGAAGTTGTTGAAAGAAAATGGAACTCTTTGAATACGCTTTTTTCTTTTTCCTCTTTGGCACTACGAGTATACTTATCTATTTTCCAAAATTCAATTTTTAACAAACAATATTATTAATATTTGTCGTAACCATATTTTAAAATACCGATTCGAGCCCTCACCAATTTCCGAAGTGAATTCTATATTTGATTTGGAACTTTATAATGCCGAAAATCTGAGTTCCAAAAGTCATGCCAAATACCCAACATCACTCATGACCTTAATTAAGGAATGTACAGGCTCCGGTGACGGCGGTCGGCGGTGACAAAAATTAATCCCTTTTAAAGTACACAGAATGGAACTGTGAAAATACCGCGCCATGAATAAGTTACGAGCAAAAATGGACCTCGTTCGTTGAGGTTTGTTTTTGAGAGGACCAATTTGACCTAAATTTGAGTATGGTTTTGAATAAAGGTTTTTATTTCAATGTGGGCTGGATAGACTGGAAAGCCACATGGCATGTTGTT
Organism: Scoparia ambigualis; assembly: GCA_963921215.1. Classification (NCBI taxonomy): domain Eukaryota; kingdom Metazoa; phylum Arthropoda; class Insecta; order Lepidoptera; family Crambidae; genus Scoparia; species Scoparia ambigualis. Next base: position 37,041,867 of record OY992506.1, on the reverse strand, counting down.
ATTGCTATTTTGCAAGGAGTCACTGAAAAGGTGTCCAAATTTAAATGTCTCGAGCTTCTCCGTGCCTTAGAAAGCCGCTGCCGCTGGTCCTAACTGTTGTCAAAATATAGTTGTTGTAAAGACCACCCTGATTGGGCCGCTTGATGACGGCACGTCTGGCTCGTTCGATTGTAAAAGTTAAAGAACTGTCACAATGCTGAGTCACTGGATGGGTGAGATATAAAAATCTATTTTCTATGCACTTCAGAGAAGACGCCTACCCAACTGATGACCTTGATTGTTTTCCCAAGATGATTGCTAAAAACCCACGAAACCTTAATGGAGCGGCGGCGTGGAAGGTTATGGCTATATTCGAACCAACCTATCCCAAGGCTGATGACGCTAATGATTTCTGCCTATTACAGACAAAAATACTCAATACAAAGGCCAGAAACTCATCTGCGATTCCTCTAGTTATGCATGTCCATATGGGACGACTGGGTGGAGTCCATGGGCAGCAGTGGTTGCTTTCCATCAGGTGACCGTGTTCCGCTTGCTCGTTTGGCTCCATTAAACATAAAAACAGTTGGAATAGGTACTCATATAGTTGAAAGTATCATAATGTGACAAAGATATTTTAAGACCATCTAAATGTCAAATACTTAAACTTGGTAATCAGCTTTAGGCTTTTTATCGCTTCAAGGTCGTTTCAAACATATCAGTGAAGTCACAGTTCCGACACAGGATCGGCAAAGTGCGTAATATTCTTTCATACATTCTCTATGAGCGCATCCCCCCCATGTCAGTGTCAGTGACGACATAGTGCTTTCAAGTAGTGGGTAGTAGTGCGTTCAAGAGAATGTATGAAAGAATATTTCGCACTGTGCCGGTACTGTGCCGGAACTGTGACTTCACTGATATGTGTGAATCAAGCTTTAACAAACCAGCTTGAACTGAGTTGGTAATATCAGTATCTGATTTGAAGATAATTGTATTTGACAGCGAAGTGTGCGATCTGAAAGCTGTGCGCAGGTGTCTTTAAGGAGGTGAATTATTTACTTAGCGATCTCTTGATAAGTAATTTTTCAGGTAACAATCTGAGCACGTTAACCAGATTTTAATTTGATAAACTTTATTTTATTCGATATTAATAACAATATTATCATCCAAATAACTAGAATCTAGTTTAAGTTAGCAAAATACTGTACATCATTTTAATTTAATAATTAGCAATTATTAAAATACATTTTTTTTTGTAACAATTACTTAGGCATTAGGCGTTTGCGGAAGAAGCAAGAAGGAAAAAATAGAATGTTAACACTTTATCAAATACACAAATGTTTGATGTATTTCTTTGTAGAATTATGCTGTCTTATTTAGTACAGACGTAGGGATCGGTATTCATGAGACGGTGTTTTAATTTGCCGCCATGTTAGATACATCCAGAGAATCTCATTAATAATATTGAATCATAAAATAATACTATTATGTCCTTGGCAGTATAGGAATATTAAACAGCCCAAGTGAAGATATATAAATGCGAAACAGCACTTGTATGACTTATTGACTGTTATATTTTTGTTAGAACAGAAAGTGCTATGGATCTGTATAATATTCATAATGTAGAGTATGACTGTTTCGCCATAGTATGAATATTATACATACATTTCGTTAGGGCTGTTTTATTTCCCGACATTCGTTAATCACGAAATAAAGACTTTGTAAACTTGACATTGGGCAGCAAATTTCTTTACAACTGGCTATTTTAAATAACAACTATTGATTTTTATACTGCCCCATGACTGCTAGGCAAAGGGATCAATTTAATCATGTTATTGTTACAACAACCGTGTCGCGTAGCGGTAAAAGAATTCTACCACCCCCTCTCTTCCCTTTGGTGTCGTAAAAGGCGACTAACGGACTAAAGACATCACATACATCCAACAGCATTGAGCAGCGATGGGCTCACCACCTGTCACGCTCAGCACATGTCAGTCGCTATTTGGTGAATAGTGGACTATGGTAGAGGACTGTTTTTGCGGTCCTCATTGCCAAGTATTGGACTAACCCTTTATATGTATGTAATATTTAAGTGAGTCGTTGATCACAAACCCGTGTGATGCATACAAATATCCAAATTAATTACCCACACACCTTGCCCGACCTGAAATTGAACCCACCCCCGAATATCGTGACGAGCGCTTTCAAAGTCAAAGTCAAATTATTTATTCAATGTAAACCTTTACAGGCACTTTTTGACGTCAATAATAATAATAAAAAAAAATTAACTAACTTGTAGTGACTTAACAACTAATCTAACTAACTAACTATAGTCTGTGCCAGACAAACGCGCTACCCCCAGTACCACCGCACGCCGAAACAGAATCGCGTCGAACTGAAATATAAGCCGTGGCGATAGAATTCTGTGGAAACAAACACTTTAACACCAGACCACAGAGGCGGTGAATGAAACAAAAATGTATCGTCTAAATTATCTCGTAATTGTCATACCTATTAAACGGTTTTGTCCAATTTGCGAAAGCCTTGTTTATGGCAGTGCTCGCGTTGCTTTGACGCGGTTATGCCTGCTTCATATACATACCTAAGTGACTTGGCTGTAATGAGTATTTGCATATTTTGCCGCTGAACAGGCGTAATTACTCTGTGAATTTGGAGATACGTGATGGTTTCACCGCTTTCTGGTAGTACCAGTAGCGGTGAAACAATGGAATTTTTGTAAACAGAGAAGAAATCTATACCTACAGGTAAAAAAACATTGATACGAATCGAATGGAAATTGAATCCCTTCAGCCCCCTTACTCTTGAAGCTTTTGGATCGGATTGGTATTGTGAATTTTCGTACTCCTAAGTTACGACACCAGAGCTAATATGGATTCATATTGCGTGGATATTGAGTGAAAAAAAAAACAAAACTCAATGCCATTTAGTTCACCCAATATGAATCCAAATTAGCGCTAGTGTCGAAAAAATACGAAAATTCACAATACCAATCCGATCCAATAGCGATCGGTTTCGAGAGTAAGGGGGCAGAACGGCTTCAGCAATTTGGCTTTTAGTTATGTAACTATCAGGACAAGGTGTGTAAAAATGAAAATAGCGAAGGGGGCACTAGTAGTGTTATTAAAATATTTGAACTCGCAATTGATTGTTGATAATAGTACATTATGATATAAGTGCGGTAAGTTGAAAATTACAGCAGAGGCGATATTGCTAGCCCGAGCAGTAGGCGAGGGCTACAAGAAAGCAGAGGCTGTAATTATCAAAGCGCACGTATGTCATACGACGTTTTATAACATATTTGCGAGGAAAACAACTTTTCTGAAAATGACTGCGTGTTTTTGTTTCTTTTCTAGTGTATAATTTTTGGTAAGCCAACATGTATTTTTCTTTGGACTTAGATGATAACAGGCTGTCAATAACATTTTGTGCTTCACTTATTATTTCCGGTGGTGTAGACTGTAAGCTTAGTTCTTCATTACTAAAACTAGACATATTTATTTTTAAACTTTCAAAGTAATTATTGAACAAGAAGCCGCTGTTTGAATCGACAAAATATAGGTATGTGAAAGGTAGGGAAGCGAGTCTTTCCATCCAATTCCTTGGGTGTCGTAAATGGCTACTAACGGACTAAAGACTGCACATACATCCTACAGCATAGAACGGCGATGGGCTCATCAAAATAATACTACCAACCCCTTTCTTCCCTTGTGTGTCGTAAAAGGCGACTAACGGACTAAAGACTGCACATACATCCAACAGCATAGAGCGGCGATGGGCTCATCAAAATAATACTACCAACCCCTCTCTTTCCTTCGGTGTCGTAAAAGGCGACTAACGGACTAAAGACTGCACATTCATTCAACAGCATAGAACGGCGAAGGGCTCATCAAAATAATACTACCAACCCCTTTCTTCCCTTCGGTGTCGTAAAAGGCGACTAACGGACTAAAGATTGAACATACATTTAACAGCATAGAACGGCGATGGGCTAATCAAAATAATACTACCAAACCCCTCTTTTCTCTTCGGTGTCGTAAAAGGCGACTAACGGACTAAAAGCTCACCATCTAAGCACTTGTGCAGACTGTGCAGTTGTTTCTTGCTGAAGCGTGGACTGTGTGGGCGTGGTCCGTGTTGTCCATAGATGCAAATTAATACTAATTTTACATTACCGCACTAGTGTGTTATTTATTACTAATTTTACATTACCGCACTAGTGTGTTATTACTAATTTTACATTACCGCACTAGTGTGTAATAAGCTACATTACGATGCTGAAATCGGTGTAATAAGAGCCACTTTACGAGCAAATGTGTTATAATAGTACATTATGATATGAGTGCGGTAAATTGAAAATTACAGCAGAGGCGTATACCTACGGCTCGGGCTACAAGAAAGCAGAGGCTGTAATTATCAAAGCGCACGTATTGTCATACGACGTTTTATAACATATTTGCGAGGAAAACACATTTTCTGATAATGAAAGCGTGTTTTTGTTGTTTTTCTAGTGTATAAATCTTTGGTAAGCCAACATGTATTTTTCTTTGGACTTAGATGGTAATAGGCTGTCAATAACATTTTGTGATTCACTTATTATTTCCGGTGGTGTAGACTGTAAATTTAGTTCTTCATTACTAAAACTAGACATATTTATTTTTAATCTTTCAAGGTAAAAGGCGACTAACGGACTAAAGACTGCACATACCTCCAACAGCATAGAGCGGCGACGGGCTCATCAAAATAATACTACCAACCCTACCTTCCCTTCGGTTTCGTAAAATGCGACTAACGGACTAAAGACTGCACATACATTCAAATGCATAGAACGGCGATGGGCTCATCAAAATAATACTACCAACCCCTCCCTTCTCTTCGGTGTCGTAAAAGGCGACTAACGGACTAAAGACTGCACATACATGCTACAGCATAGAGCGGCGATGGGCACATCAAAATAATACTACCAACCCCTTTCTTTTCTTGGGTTTCGTAAAAGGCGACTAACGGACTAAAGACTGCACATACATCCAACAGCATAGAACGGCGATGGGCTCATCAAAATAATACTACCAACCCCTCTTCCCTTGGGTGTCGTAAAAGCGACTAACGGGCTAAAGGCTCCCACCTATGTTGTCCATAGATTCAAACGATTAGGAACTAATTTTTAAATTACATTACCGCACTAGTGCGTAGCTTATTACATTACGATGCTGAAATCGGTGTAATAAGAGCCACTTAACGAGCAAATGTGTTATAATAGTACATTATGATATTAGTGCGGTAAGTTGAAAATTACAGCAGAGGCGATATTGGTGGCCCGAGCCGTAGGCGAGGGCTACAAGAAAGCAGAGGCTGTAATTATCAAAGCGCACGTATGTCATACGACGTTTTATAACATATTTGCGAGGAAAACACATTTTCTCAAAATGACTGCGTGTTTTTATTGTTTTTCTAGTGTATAAATCTTTGGTAAGCCAACATGTATTTTTCTTTGGACTTAGATGGTAATAGGCTGTCAATAACATTTTGTGCTTCACTTATTATTTCCGGTGGTGTAGACTGTAAATTTAGTTCTTCATTACTTAAACTAGACATAATTATTTTTAAACTTTCAAGGTAAAAGGCGACTAACAGACTAAAGACTGCACATACCTCTAACAGCATAGAGCGGCGACGGGCTCATCAAAATAATACTACCAACCCCTCCCTTCCCTTCGGTGTCGTAAAAGGCGACTAATGGACTAAAGACTACACATACATTCAACAGCATAGAACGGCGATGGGCTCATCAAAATAATACTACCAACCGCTCCCTTCTCTTCGGTGTCGTAAAAGGCGACTAACGGACTAAAGACTGCACATACATAATACAGCACAGAGCGGCGATGGGCTCTTCAAAATAATACTACCAACCCCTATCTTTTCTTGGGTTTCGTAAAAGGCGACTAACGGACTAAAGATTGCACATACAGCCAACAGCATAGAGCGGCGATGGGCTCATCAAAATAATACTACCAACCCCTCTCTTCGCTTCGGTGTCGTAAAAGGCGACTAACGGACTAAAGACTGCACATTCATTCAACAGCATTGAACGGCGATGGGCTCATCAAAATAATACTACCAACCCCTTTCTTCCCTTCGGTGTCATAAAAGGCGACTAACGGACTAAAGACTGCACATACATCTAACGGCATAGAGCGGTGATGGGCTCTTCATAATAATAATAGGTACCAACACCTCTCTTCTCTTGGGTGTCGTAAAAGCGACTAACGGGCTAAAGGCTCACCATCTAAGCACTTGTGCAGACTGTGCAGTTGTTTCTTGCTGAAGCGTAGACTGTGTGGGCGTGGTCTGTGTTGTCCATAGATTCAAATTATTACTAATTTTACATTACCGCACTAGTGCGTTATTACTAATTTTACATTACCGCACTAGTGTGTAATAAGCTACATTACGATGCTGAAATCGGTGTAATAAGAGCCACTTTACGAGCAAATGTGTTATAAAATATAATACACACTTGTCTGCGACTACTATCGCAATATATACCTACATAATAAAGTTTAACTTAAATATCATTGGAAAAATAAATTAATAGTTAAAATAACTTCCGATTAATTCAATGGTACTCAGATGTCAGCAACAATGACGAAAACGGAAACGCCCAATCCACCGTCAATCAAATTAATAAAGATAAGTAATCCGATCCTCAATAACAAGGACTCTATTATTTCCCGCTTAGTTACAACGGACGCAAAACACAATCCGAACGCCCTTTCGAAACCCGAAACTTGTCCTCTGCATAGAAAACGCAAAATGAAATAGACAAAAAAAACTACGCCTGGGAACAGGAATAGTCAATAGTCACTTCATATTGTGTTTGTTGAGTAAACCACATGAGGTTCCGCGGTGTCAAGTTTCGGTTGTCGCAAGCTTTTAACTCGAAATCTGGTTACGAATCCATTGAAGCGTCAGCACTTGTAACATCCAATACCATTAAAGAAGGAAACGACATGGATGTTGAACAACCCGAAGTAGTAGACAGCGATGATACGGAGAGTTCAGTAGGTAAGGAAGGGTTTGTGTATCCTACAGGAGTGCGGTCGCGAGTTGAGTGAACGCCGCTAACCTAAATTGACGACAAAGCAGCTATTGTCTTGAGGCGTTGAGAAATTTTCTCCACAACTTGGGTCGTCCCGTCTCGTCCCCGTTTGTAAACAACTGACAGTGGTGATGCAAGCAGAGAACGTTTTTGAGTGATGGCCGTTGTAATCTCTCACGGTTAAAACCTTTTTTTAGTAAGGCTGATGTACATTGGCTATTGAAGTTGTAGCTACTGGACGCTTAACTCGACTTTGAATTGGTTGCGCACTTGAAGGGCTTAACAACTGAATCTTAACAACTTCCTTGTCTAGTGAGATAAGTACTGTTGTACTTGTATTTTAAAAGTTGCATGTGTTTGCATGTTAATTATAAAGTTGCACTTGCAATTATCACGATGCACCTCCATTGTTGTTTGTCGATGTTTCTACTAAAAGTATATGCATGGTTACTATAGCAAACAATAAACTTTAAATATTTATATAACACATGTTTTTGGGTATAATTATTTACTAGACCGTAGTGTAACTATAGAAACTTTTGTTGACATTTAGATATTATTTTGTTGAAAAGTTACCTTATTAACAAATGTTTTATATTAAACAATTAACAATCTGCACGTGCTCAGCGTGACAGGTGGTAATTCAATCGCCGCCGCCGCGCTATATTTTTTTCTTTATATTTTGGAAATGGTGTCGACGATTATCTAATTATGTCTAGTATTTTCTAAGCAGATCTGAAATTTGTTGTACTTATACAAATTTCAGATCAATTTCAGATTTACATTGTTTTGTTTGGATATGTTTAGTCAGGTGAAAATGATGATTGTGTCCCCCAAAAAAGGGCTTTGAAGTAATTACTTACTTGTCCGTTGCGACATTACAATTCAGTCGTTCAAATTAATTACGAAAAACGTTGCTTCATGATTCTGCTTCTAAAAATGAAATGGAAATCAATGAGCGCACCCAAAATAGTTGCAGCAATTAACGGCCGCAGCAGAAATGGCTATGCATCAATAAAGACCCTTATCGGGACGTAGTTAATTAAATCTCAATCTCGGTGGCGATCTTACACGCTTTGGCTTGCATTCAGGACATTGCCACGGGAGAAGCGGGAAACATCAACGAGGATATTCACCTACCTACATAAAAACGACGAAGACACTTATAGGTATATTATTATGACGATACTTATTACAAACATAAATTAAGTAAAATTCAAACGATCGCTGAATTTATTTATCAAAATCAAAATCAAATTCTCCTTATTCAAGTAAACATTTATTAAAAAGCATTTTTGAATCGTCTGAAAAAAACTATACCTTAGTTGCAAAAAAATATTTTTAGCTTCAGCCGAATATTGGAGAGACAGCAGATAGAGTATTTGAAAGAATACTCAAATAGATATTTGTAAAATTCAAAGCGTCTCTTATGTACAGTATAATGTCTCTCGTTCTGTTTCTTGTTACTTGTTACATTGGTGTTGATGGTTTAAACACCACAATTTTACTTAGCGTCAACAAATCAAATCTAAATATTAACTTTTACTTTATTTTACGCTACTTCATCGATGCCATAACCGAAGCTCAAAACCAATGAATCTCCGATGACAAGTAATTTGTTTCGAAAGTATATTACACTCAAACTGTCGGCTTGTCAATAAAATATGAGAGTGCACAAAAACTTAAAGACATTTCGTTACTGTTACGAGGCATTAATGCAATATTTTGCATCTTCGTTCAACTGTTGATCGAAGTTTTAAATGATACTTTAGCTATATGACAAAACAAGTGAACAAGTGAAAACAAGGAAGCGCATATTATTATGACATTGACAACTAATTTATTTTCGCAGTAGGTACTAAAACTAAATATTGTTTACACCAGTTTATAATAATTTTACATCCAACCATGTTTTATTCACAGTTAGAGTACCACAGCTCTCTAATTATCTATATTAATAAAAATCAACTGCACAAATGTTTGTACGCACATAACATCAGAACGGCTGCAACTATTTGGCTAATTCTATTTTTGTTGTGTTTGTAATTGTCAGGAAAAAGTTCGTATAGAGAAAATGTTAAAAATGTGCGGAAAAAATAAAGTATAGACAGCAAAGAGGATGAAAGTAATGAAAACAGTTCGAAAATATTCAAAATAATAGTTTAATGCTCGGACCAAATATCACAATTGGTCCGAGGCTCGGACCAAATATTACATGGACAGAGTCTTACGACATTGCCGCTTTTACATACGTGTATCAAAGTAAAGTATTTGTATCTCTGTCTGTATGACTCTAATGTGATATGAGTAAAAGAGATAGTGAATGTACGTTTGGCAGCGACGCACTGTCGGTGTGAGACGTGTCATTTCATGACCGACTGCTCGGTCAAAACATTGCTGGATGGTGTGAAATAATAGTGAAATGATAAGAAATCTTAGTGTTTGTGTTATTTGTGTAATATACAATTGACATAATGTCTTGTTCAGCTGTTTATTGTTCGTCAAGAACAACAAAAGGAGGTGTGAAAGACCAGGAATTATCATTTCATACGTTAGTGATTTCTCATAATATGTATGCTTTACTATAAGTTTTTTAATAATTAAAACGGCAAAGCATTAACTTTTGCTAATTCTAAATCATACTATATCGTACACTATTCATAAGAATCAGGTTTTAAACCTTAATAAAATGTAATTTAAAGGCTTTGTTTTGGCATAATGATTAGTGATGTACGTATTTGTGTATCGAAGCTTTATCGATATTACTAATATTCTTTTTATAATTCTTTGTTTATGTTTCCAAAATGCCCGAAAATAAGACGTGAATGGGATAAAGCTATTAGACGTGATAACCGGGAGCCTACAAAATAAAATTAAACAAAATAAATATAAATAGTAAAAAGTATTGCTCTTCACTTCACTTTACTACACAATTTTTTTTATAATAGAAGGAGGCAAACGAGCAGGCGGGTCACCTGATGGAGAGTAATCTCCGCCGCCCATAGACACCCGCAACACCAGAGGAATCGCAGATGCGTTGCCGGCCTTTAAGGAAGGAATAGGAATTGTGAGGGGGGGGGGGAAGGCCTCCGGAACCCTCACTGGCTGAACGAAACAACAGTACCAAGGGCTATTATTTCACGCCGGATATTAGGGTGTTACTAGACCAATCGATCAATCGTCGATCGACGGCATCGATCGATGGTAGAATGGATTTAGTCGACGTCGATCGATAGGTCTGGTAGACACTATCACATCTGAAAATGGACGCCGCTACAGAATGAGGAGGAGAAAAAGGCGGCTCCATGTGAAATCCACAATGTTTGATACGTTGAGGGGATTTAGATAATTTCTTAGCCTTACTACCTGGGCGATCAAAGAAGAGGGGTTTTAGGGGGCTAACCTGGTTCGACGTTGCTCCCGCGTGCTGGCTGTAGTGGACGCGCGTCTCACTCTTTCTTGACTTTCCACGGCAAAAGTTCGTGATCACAGTAGTAAACTCGCGGCGATCACTTGGAAGATGTTATGACTTGACCGATAAATGAGCAACACGAGAGCTCGACTCAAAGGCTCTGTCGCGTAGGCAGGCTGGATCGGAAGTGAAGATGGCCGACACGACACGACGCGATATTGGTTTACCCCCATAGGATCGAGGATAAAAAATGATGAGGGTAGTAGAAGTTAGGTTAGGGACGTAGCATCGGTACAAGTCTAATTCGATTGATAGTGATGTGAATGTAATTGAATATGATTGATCTAAATCTACCATACCGTCCCCCAAAGAGCGGCTTAGCTCTTTTAATTGAAACAGACAAATTGATAATAAGTTAACTGAAAGCTGATTGAAAAGTGTAAATGTTATCTTACTCTAGTTACCTACTTACAGCATGTAAATGAATTGATAAATGTTGAAATATCTAGGTTTCGGGAATTAAGCGACATAACTTGGCTACAGGACGCTTGAAAATTCCTTTGGTTGTTTTAATGTCTACGACCCGGACAATACCGTCATTCCCCGGATAAAGTTTGGTAATTCTAGCCTTTTTCCAGAGTAACAGAGGTGTATTAGACTCCATCAACAACACCAAGTCACCCATCTGTAAATTCCTTCAGGCTTAAGCCAACGATCACGTTGCTGCAGCGTGTGTAGATATTCGCTGTGCCAGCGTTTCCAGAAATGTTGGGTGATTTGCTGTAGCAATTGCCAACGATTCAGACGATGAGTAGCAATGTACTCTAGATCGTGCTCCGGCAAGGCAAGAAGCGGTTGTCTAATCAAAAATTGACCCGGCGTCAGAGTTTCTAAATCATTTGGGTCGCTACCAATTGGACAGATAGGTCGTGAATTTAATATAGATTAGATTTTGCAGAACACTGTACTTAGTTCTTCAAACGGTAATACACGTTCGCCTATGATACGCTTGAGTAATGTTTTAGAAGACTTCACTGCATTTTCCCAGAGGCCACCAAGATGTGGTCCCGAGGGAACGTTAAGATGCCAATGAATTTCATGAGATGCTAGATGAGATTGAACTTTATCTGAGTCTCTATCGATTTGAGCTTTAAGCAGATAAATATCCTTAAGATAGTTGCGTGCGCCTAAAAAGTTAGTGCCACAGTCGGAATATATGTTAGAAGGTAACCCTCTTCTCGAAACAAATCGATCTAAACAGGCCAAGAACGCGTCAGTAGACAAGGTGGAGACTACTTCCAAATGCATCGCTTTGGTTGCAAAGCGTATGAACACACATAGGTAAGCCTTAAAGATTTTAGGTTTGCGAGCATTGGAATCCTTGACGTTGAACGGTCCGGCAAAATCTAACCCAACCCTTTGGAAGGGCCTAGCTTGAGTGACTCTATCGGCAGGTAAGTTGCCCATGAATGGATTCATAGGTTTCGCCTTTAGTCTGTAGCAGCGTTGACATTGAAAAATCCTGTGCCGCACTACACGTCGAGCTGACACAATCCAATACCTACGCAATAAGATAGCCATTAAAATAGCAGGACCTGGATGACCGTAGAGCTGATGATAATGATCGATGAGAAGATTTGTGAAAGGATGCGACTGAGGTAACAAAAATGGATGTTTACTATCGAAAGGCAAGTTGGCGTTGACCAGTCGCCCACCAACTCGAAGAAAACCTAGATCATCGAGAAAGGGATGGAGGCGACGTAGGCTGCCCTTGATAGGCTTACGTTGACGCAACAATTTTATAGTATCGGCAAACGCTGTAGATTGAACCGATTTAATACAAGTTGACAACACCGATTTTAATTCGTATATCGTCAAATTACCTACTCGTTTATCCTTTGGTGAGCGAACATTATGCATATAACGAAGCCACCAACCGAGTACTCGTGTAACTTTAGATAGAGAGCTGTACTCTACAATGACGTGTTGGACAACTTCGTCTGAGGAAGGTGCAACAGCCGATGTAGAGTGCTTATCCGGTCCCATCTCGCCTGTTTGCACTAAGTGTGCAGCAACAGGAGGAGTAAATATAAATGTAGAGTCCGTGTAGGTTTTCGTGTCGACAGTTTGCACGACATGTGCAGTAACTGGACCTACTTTCACGCCTGGCAAATCCATAGGGTCAAGCAGTTGACATGTAGAAGGCCATGAACTGTAATCAGATTTGAGCCAAGAAGGACTCCACCAAAATGGATGAACTACTAAGTCGCAAAGAAGCAAGCCTCGACTCGCGCAATCCGCGGGATTGAGATGTGAAGGAATGTGCCGCCAGGTAGCATTTGGAATGATACCTTGAACCTGGGAAACTCTGTTTCCTTCAAAAGTTTGAAGCTTGTGCGGTGAAGTTCGCAACCAAGTTAGCACTATGCTAGAGTCGCACCATGCAATTATTGGTATGGATTTTAATTTGGAGTGCAAGACTTTACACACATGGGCCATAAGGCGAGCCAACAGGACTGCTCCACAGAGCTCGAGCTTAGGGATCGTTTGCCTTTGCCTGACTGAAGCGACTCTAGATTTAGCGATTAACAAATGAACTTGTACGCTGTCACCGTCACCGCTTTCGCAGCGTATATAGATGCATGCGGCATATCCGCGCTCCGATGCGTCGCTGAAACCGTGAAGTTGATATTTAGAATGAGGATCACCCATAACGTGGCGTGGAATCCGTATTTGATTTAAAGATTTAAAGTCGTCAACAAACTTCAGCCAAGTTTGCTGGACATTGAAAGGGAGAGTATCGTCCCAACCCAGCTCTAAAAGCCACAAACGCTGCATATAAGATTTAGCAAAAAATGTTACCGGCGTGATAAAGCCACAAGGATCATAGAGACGAGCGATGTTCGATAGAACACCTCGTTTGGTTAGAGTCTTACTCATGTTAGAGACGTGATAGAGGAAGTTATCGGATGAGGGGTTCCATTCAATACCTAAGATTTTGAAAATATTGTCACCGGAATCCTCGAATCGATAAGGTGTTTCATAATGATCTGCAGGTAAACCCTTGAGTAGCTCGCCAGAGTTGCTAGACCATTTCCTAAGAAAGAAACGACCTTGAGTCAACACGTCAGTGACTTGGTGCTGTAGCGTCTTAGGACCCTCTAGCGTATCACACCCAGTCACGATATCGTCTACGAAGGTGTCCTCCCGTAGGACACGTGCAGCCTCAGGATACGTAGAGTCGTTAAGATTCGCCAACTCATAAATCTCCCTGATAGCCTGGTATGCAGAACTAGTGACACCGTAGGTGACGGTTGTTAACTCGAACTCCTGCAACGGTTGATCTTGAGATTCGCGCCAGAAGATAGTTTGGAACCGCTGATCATCATCATGTAACCTGACCATTCGATAACATTGTTTGATGTCACAAGTGAAGACCACTAAATAAGTTCTAAACCTTAAAATGATATCCTGTATATTCTGTTGTAGCTTAGGGCCTGACAATAAAATTTGATTGAGGGAAACACCGGTAGAGCTGGGTAGAGATGCATCGAAAACAGCTCTCAACTTTGTAGTGCTACTGCTCTCCTTGAGCACGCCGTGATGAGGAATATAATATCTGTCAACCGCACTATGAGAAGGTACTAACTTCATATGTCCAGACTCTACATAATCTTTCATAAATTGAATGTAGAGTTCATGAAGTGTAGGCTCTTTTATAAATTTACGCTCTAAATTGTGAAACCGTTTTAACGCAATTAACCGAGTATCACCAAGCTGAGAGGACTCTACCTTGAACGGCAGCCTAACTACAAACCTCCCATCGAGATCTCTATTGTGTGTGTTGACAAAGTGCTTTTCACATATAATGTCATCAGGATCTGGAATCGGCGGCAAAGGAGACTCTTCTGATTCCCAGAATTTAGTTATAGTAAGTTGTAACCTAGACTCGTTGGTAAGTAGGCTAATATTTTGATACTGAGTTGTAGTCACTGGGGTCGAACCCATAATGACCCAACCAAAGATGGTTGAATGAGCTGTAGGTAAACCATTACCTAATTTTAACTTTGGACCGCAAAAAATGTCACTGAAAAGATTAACACCCAAAAGTAGATCGATTTTACCAGGAATGTTGAAAGTCTTATCAGCAAGCTGAAGGTCGCTACATTTCTCTCTGGCACAATCGGATTGACCATTGCTGCAGGTTGATATCCCGTGATGCGCTTAAGTACGATGGCTTCAGTGGACAAACCAGGAACGGAATCGTCTGTGAGAGACAAGATTGAACAATCTACCCTTCCATGGGTAGCTTGCCGGTGTTCACCGACACCGAACAGATCGCAGGACTTACGACGTCGCAGGCGAAGTTGCTGTGCTAAAGATTCAGTTATAAGAGATAATTGAGCACCAGGATCTACTAACGCACGAACTACATGTACCTGACCATCAACATCCTGGACTCCAACGAGAGCAGTACCTAAGAGGCCGGTAGACAATGGTTCTGACCACCTGTTTTGAAGAGGAGGGTTCGGGCTTCACAAAGGAATCCGCTGCTTTAAACTCATTATGTAATTTTGTATGATGACGTTTCTTGCATACTTGACAACAACGCTTAGATAAACATTGTGAAATACTATATGGCCTCAAACAATTGTAACTAAGTCTTTTTTCAGTTAAAAATAATTTCTTATCTTTCAGTTTCTCAAACTCTAAACATTGATAGATTGCATGATCACCACTACAATAATAGCAAGTTGAATTAGTTACATGTTAGGTGGACGCATGAGGAATTAATGCTTTGGGATTATTATTTACACATGTGAAATTAGTTGCTTCTAAAACCCTTAAATTGTGTTCTAAAAATGTCAACAAGTTACGAAAACGCGGTATCTCATTTTGCTGTAAAGTAAACTCAAATTTAGTTCTTAAGTCCAACGGTAACTTTTTAGATATTATATGATATAAAAGAAAACTCCAAGAATTGACATCAAATCCAAGAGTATTTAATGCTTGTGTGTTTTCTTTTAAGGTGTTGAGAAAACGTTTTAAATTCTTTAAGTTGGAACATGAAACTGATAGTAACAAATCTAAATGTTTGTCGGCTATCAAGCGCTCATTTTCATAACGTTCTTGTAAGAGATTATAGGCCACACCATAGTTTTCACTAGTTATGCTTAAATGTTTACTTAAGTTAAGAGGTTCTTGTTCTAAAACACTCAATAAATAATGGAATTTTTGTATTGAAGATATTTCATTGTTTTGATGAATTAAACTGTCAAATATTGATTTAAAATTGGGCCATTCAGTGTGAATGCCTTTGAAATGTGTTAATGTAATTTTAGGTGAATGAAAACGACTTGATTCGCAACTAGACTTGGAAACTACTTCTTGTGTCACAGGAGCATTAGTTGTTTTGGAATCCAATACACTTAAGTCAGACCAAATACTTTGAATTGAGTAATATTTCTCGTAAAACGTTGTAAAGCAAGATTCTATAGTTCCTCTCTGTTCTTCGGGCTGTGAAGCAGCAACTAACAACGTAAAATTAGTATCAAACTGTTCACGCATCTGATTAAGATCAACGAAACGAATACGAAATTTACTCAATTCCTGCGGTGTTGTAGGAATAGTTTGCACAAGCACTGTAGCCAATTTATAAAGCTCGCATACGAAATCATAAGCCATGTTAAATTTAACAGTGGCTATTTTCAATTCATTCGCCATAATTCATAAGTTATTTTATTTTTACAAGTAAACAATAGCAAAACAAACTAGAGGTTATTATTATTGTCAGTTGACAGATGACTGACACTTGACAGTTGACAGCTTAATTGAACGATGTTCAGTGCTGCAGTGCGATTCTCTAAAGCCTTGGTAGTAGCGGCTGCCGCAGCGTTGAGAATTGACTCTATTTCTTTTATGTTCATAAAATTGGAAAGAGACAGCAGATCACAGGCATGCGCGCAGCGTCTATGTGTCGCTTATAGAATCGCATAGCAGCTAATATGCGAAATTGAAATCCCCAAGATAGATTTTATAAAACTATTGAGGGTATGCAAAAAAATATTTTCTAAAAATAAATTTTTATGCAATTGATGAAATTTGAATATAATATGTTCCGATGCTTACGGAAAAGATGGGAATCGGGACGAAGGACCAAAACATGGGCGATCAAAGAAGAGGGGTTTTAGGGGGCTAACCTGGTTCGACGTTGCTCCCGCGTGCTGGCTGTAGTGGACGCGCGTCTCACTCTTTCTTGACTTTCCACGGCAAAAGTTCGTGATCACAGTAGTAAACTCGCGGCGATCACTTGGAAGATGTTATGACTTGACCGATAAATGAGGAACACGAGAGCTCGACTCAAAGACCCTGTCGCGTAGGCAGGCTGGATCGGAAGTGAAGATGGCCGACACGACACGAAGCGATATTGGTTTACCCCCATAGGATCGAGGATAAAAAATGATGAGGGTAGTAGAAGTTAGGTTAGGGACGTAGCATCAGTACAAGTCTAATTCGATTGATAGTGATGTGAATGTAATTGAATATGATTGATCTAAATCTACCACTACCACTGGATCCTCCCGCAGAAGACGACGCTCTCAATTAAGGTATAGAGTTTCGCTTTCGCTTACTAATGACCGGAGTATCATTACGAATGGAGATCTCCTTTTCTGACTCGTACTGAACTTCGTCGGTATTATCAAAATTAGAATTATCAACTTCCACTGTTGTTCTTTTTTCGCTAAAATGTAGCTTGTAAAATATTTCGATATAGATCGATGGTAAAATGGATTAGTCGACGTCGATCGATAGTTTCTACCAGACCAATCGATCGATGTCGATCGACAATCGACCGGTAGAATGGATTGGGTGTTAGATCGAGCTGTTTGATTAGACACGCTGGCCGCTTCACTTTTTTATAAATTTATTTCGTGCCCATGGATGCTAGTCGTAATAAGAGAGTTCATGATTATGCTTATAGTTGATGATAATGAGTGATGATAATAATATGAACGTTTAAATACTAAATAATATTCCCCCCAAACACCTTGGGAAGCACTTTAGATTAAGCAACACCGAAAAAGGGGGCAAGGGGAGGGGGAAAATGCCAAAGTGCGAAAATGTTGGAGATATTTTTATTTTGAGGTTATTTTTAGGAAAAAAAACAAATATTCTAAGTTACCATTACCGTACCCCCTCCATCCTACCCCTCCCCCTAAGATATTTTTCAATAACGCTAGTTTTCTGTTGTGTTATAAAAATAATAACCTCGAAAGTCATGACAATCGCTACGCAAAAAAAACAAATACAAAAACCGCTGCTTAAAATGTCATTTGGATAAAATAAGCGATCGTTGGCTTTAAAAAACGGCTGCATCCAGATTCTTCTGCGTTTGCGTCTCCGTAATAATAGTACGAACAACATCGTACTGGCCAAGAACAACGAGTCCTTTTCTGAATACATTTCGAAAGAAACTGATGGAATTTAGCCAGGGTTAATCGATCAACGTTGACCGACCGTCGATCGATGGGTTAGACGAACGGTATCCGTCGATCGATTAAAGCAACCACACCTATCGATCAACGTCGACCGACCGTCGTCGATCGATTGGTTAGTCAAACGGTATCCGTCGATCGATTAAAGCTACCAGACCAGTCGATCAACTTCTGGTCTGGTAAAACCCCTAAGTGAGAGGGTGGTATTTACGCCGGGCGAGCCGGCCCAATGCGTGCTGCAACGCAGCGTGGCTCTACCACTCAGTCAGTGTCACTCATTTAGCACCACCCAGGGGTCACGTGTAGGGTCTAAAGGGTAAACTTACGGACGTAAGTAACTTTAACTCCCAATTATAATAACGAACTACGTACACACCACATTAAAGTTATTATATCGATATACTAGTCACATCCTTAGTCACGCACACTTGTACAGATAGAAAGCTGCACACTAACAAAAGACGAACATGCTAAAAATCCAAAGACTCTGTCCATTGTGATATTTGGTCCGAGGTCCGAGGTTTAATGTAAAGTATTGACAGAATTGACTTTGACAGCTTAACGTTGATTATAAATACGCTATTGAACTTATTAAAAAAATTGTATTAATTTCAAAACGTAAGTAAATCCTTAATAAACTTTAACTAAAGGTTAACCATATTCATTCATTGATTTTTAGGCGGTACGAAGTTCTCCGGGATAGCTCGTAATATAATTATTAAATTACAATTTAAGTACACGAACATTACACTTCACTTCGTTTATTACACATTTATTTTATTAAATACTGACGCTTAGATTAATGATTAGTCCCGCTGCTCGACTAGATACCTCCGTCGTACTTGTCAAATGCGGCAACAAATATTACGCCGCAATCGGCGTACCCGAGCCAGTCACACTGACAGCTGTGGGTGACGTGTACGTCCCGAATGTTTTATTCAATTTTGGGCTTAATTCAAACTAAAATGCCAGTTTGCGTAGTAAAACTGTGTAAAAATAATACTTCTAAAAATAAGAAGGACACTGGGATCACATACCATCAGTAAGTATCGTATAATTTCGAAATTTCATCATAAAATAATATGAACAATAAACGCTATTCAGTGTTACCGCTTATACAAGAATAAAGTCCCCGTGGTTGAGATTTTTATTATGTAAATTTATTGTTATTGTCTTTTATTTTAAAGGTAACCTATTTCATTTGTCTTACAAAGTTACTATATACTTAACCTAGTTCTATGTTATTTCATGTTTACTTATATTTGTGATCTATAATAAGGTGTAAAAATGTTAGCTGACACTATATCAAGGGGATTCTACCGATGAAACTGAACAACTTTCCATAAGAAACATGGGTCGAAAATTTATTATTTTTCCCTATACAAAATGCGCAATCAGCTGATTGACTCAAGTATGGAAAAGCTATATTTTTAATTTTGACCTATGTTCCTGAAATGTAAACTTTTCGTGTCTGTACTTACATTGAAAATATTTGCGAAAAACATAATCTAAGGGATGAAGGATACGTTAACATTAGAATCATTTTTTAAAATTTTTGTCTGTCTGTTTGTTTGACGCGCATCACACAAAAACCGCTGGACGGGTTTTAATGAAACTGAGACAGGTGTATAGCTTATGATTCGGGTAATATTATAGGTTAAAGGTTGCTTCACACATATCAGTGAAGCCACAGTTCCGACACAGTACCGGCAACAGTGTTTTTTATACATTCTCTATGAACGCATCCCCACTTGTCAGTGATAATGCTCTCAGTGTCAGTGCCGCCACCGGCAAATCACGGACGTATTCGTTTTGAAAAAAATCATAGACAATGTTTGGAATAATATTTTCACTCCTCTTGCTCAAAAAGACCGTCATTGTAGCGTTGTTAAGCGAGGCTAAAATAGCTTTTCATGCCCTAGGGGAAATGGTATTTTTTTTGTCTGTTACTTGACAATAAGCCTAAAAAACGAAAAAGTATTTAGTCATAATAATATGTAGAATAATCATGAATAAAGACTCGACTTATTACTGTTTACTTAGATAACAACTTTTTTGAGATAGTTATTATTAAAGTTTATGGTAAAATTAGTATCATTTGAATCTATGGACAACACAGACCACGCCCACACAGTCCACGCTTCAGCAAGAAACAACTGCACAGTCTGCACATGTGCTTAGGTGGTGAGTCTTTAGCCCGTTAGTCGCTTTTACGACACCAAAGGGAAGAAAGGGGTTGGTAGTATTATTTTGATGAGCCCATCGCCGCTCTATGCTGTTGCATGTATGTGCAGTCTTTAGTCCATTAGTCGCCTTTTACGAGACCCAATGGAAGGGAGGGGTTGGTAGTATTATTTTGATGAGGCCATCGCCGCTCTATGCTGTTGGATGTATGTGCAGTTTTTAGTCCATTAGTCGCCTTTTACGACACTGAAGAGAAGTGAGGGGTTGGTAGTATTATTTTAATGAGCCTATCGTCGCTCTATGCTGTTGGATGTTTGTGCAGTCTTTAGTCCGTTAGTCCCCTTTTACGACATCGAAGAAAAGTGAAGAATTGGTAGTATTATTTTGATGAGCCCTTAGTTGCTCTATGCTGTTGGATGTATGTGCAGATTGTGCAGTCTTTAGTCTGTTAGTCGCCCTTTAGGACACCGAAGGGAAGAGAGGGGTTGGTAGTATTATTTTGATGAGCCCATCGCCGCTCTATGCTGTTGGATGTATGTGCAGTCTTTAGTCTGTTAGTCGCCTTTTACGATACCCAAGGGAAGAAAGGGGTTGGTAGTAATAAAAAAACTAGGTCTAATCATTGCTATACATACCTACCATTTTTCTACAGAAGAAACCTACGTCTAACCTACATAATAATATATACAATTATATTGATACATATTCGCTTTTAATTGTTAATTTTTAAATATTTAGCTACATTTATAACCAGCAACTTAACTAATACATCACAGCAAAAATATTTCTCCCATTAACTCGGGTAACAGTTGAGCAGCTGGCAACAAATTTTTCACGCACACTAAATAACACAAATTTTTCACGCATCCTTGCATATTGTCATAAACACACTACAATAATGAGTTGCCGCATTTACGGAGCTGTGGTTTAAAGGTAGCGCGGTATCTAGACGAGTGAGACCAATCATTCATCTATGTACTGACGTTTTTTTTTTTTTTTTTATACTAAGCCCGGCAAATGACCCCACTCCACCTGATGTTAAGTGGAAATGAGGTCCAGGCGCGAGGACAACTGGTGCAGCGTAAGAGACGTAGCATCAGTCATCCTCACTCTGCCGGCCCACAAAGTGCTTCTTCACGCCTCGTTTGAAGGACCCTATGTCATAGGTAGGAGGGAACGTGTGCTGGTAGACTATTCCATCTTTTGGAAGTGCGGCAAAGAAACGAGTCACCAAATTTCTTTGTGCGAGATGGAATGTTAGAGACTGTAAATTGGTGACTCCGCAGAGCAGCACGCGTACTCCTATGGAGGAAGGGAGAAGGAGGGATGAGGTCAAAGAGTTCTTCAGAGCACTCGCCATGGTATAAACGGTAAAAGACGCTGAGTGACGCAATATCTCTACGCAATTGCAAAGGCTCGAGAGTTTTAGTGACCTCTGCATTGCCGATAATGCGCACAGCGCGGCGCTGCAATCTGTCCAAGGCATCGAGAAGGTCCCAAAGGTGAGAACAATACTCCACGCAAGACCGCACCTGTGTCTTGTATAATAGACACAACTGATCAGGCGTGAAGAATCGCCGCACCTTGTTTAGGACACCGAGTTTACGAGAGGCATTTTTAATCACGGTTTCGATGTAGTCCTTTTGGTTCAGATCGCAGCGGATATTCATACCGAGCATGTTAATACTGCTCTGCAGGCCTAGAGATGTACCCTGAAGAGAGGGAAGGGGAAGGAATGGCGACTTTTTCGCTGTGAACGTGCACACCTGTGTTTTCTTGGCATTGAACTCCACCAGATTATCGGAGCCCCATTTAGAAATGAGGTCCAACATCCGATCGAGCTCAATGACAAGATTTGCTCGCTTCATTTCGGTGTCGACCCGCCCAGCCGTTGGGTGCCCGTTATATTCCCCATGCACTGCGCTATCATCTGCATAGCAATGAATGTTTCCAAGAGGAAGCATGTCATTGATATGCAGAAGGAACAGCGTGGGGGATAGAACGGAGCCTTGAGGAACACCAGCGTTCACTGACATGAACCGCGAAGCGCATCCATCCGAAAGGACACGGATTCTACGCTAATGCAGGAAGCCGGCAATCCAGGTACAGAACTGAGCGGGCAAACCGTATGCCGGGAGCTTGGAGAGAAGAGCTTTGTGCCAGACCCGATCAAAAGCCTTGGCTATGTCAAGGCTAACTGCCAGTGACTCGCCACGCTTGTCAATAGCCTCACCCCAGAGATGTGTGACGTACGCTAGAAGATCACCCGTTGACCGTTTTGGCCGAAACCCATATTGACGATCGTGAATTAGGGAGTGATCTTCTAGGTATCGAATAAGCTGTTTGTTCAATATTCGTTCTAGGATCTTACACAACACTGAAGTTACGGCTATAGGGCGGTAATTAGTCGGATCTGACCGATCTCCTTTTTAGGGATCGGTTGCACATTAGCTTCTCTCCAAGATTCCGGCACACAACCCGAAGAGAGCGAGAGACGGTACAGACGCGTTAACACAGGGGACAACTCCGCTGCACACATTTTCAGGACTATTGCTGGGATGCCATCAGGACCGTTAGCTTTCCGGACATCGATTGACTGCATTTCCGCACGGACATCAAACTGCCTGATTTTAATATCAGACATTGTGTGGCCACAGTGAGGAATTGAGGGTGGCTGTGCATCACAGTCATCGATCCGGGAGTTAGCCGCAAAGAGTTTGGCCAGGAGATCGACCTTTTCCTGCGGCTTGTGAGCTAAAGTTCCGTCAAGACATCTCAGTGGTGGCAGCGAGGGTTGGCAGAAGTTGGATTGCACGGCTTTGGCCAGACGCCAGTAGCTACGGCTGCCCGTAGGATGCGTGAGGAGTTCTTGGCCTACTCGTGCAACGCGCTGGGCATCCGCTCTAATGTAGGCCCTCTTACACGACTTGGTGGCATTATTATAGGCTGCTTTTAGCGAGCGAGTTTCGGGAGCCCCATGAGCTTTACCTCTGATCCAAGCGCTGTATGCCGTCTGTTTGCTCTCAACAGCGCTGGCACACTCGCGATTGAACCAGCGGTTGCGTCTGCCTTTGCTGATGACATAAGAGTGTGGAATATAGTATTCCATTCCTAATACTATCTCATCAGCAACGGCAGTGGCGCTAGCGGTCGGGTCCTTCCCACTAAAGCAGCGCTGCCTCCAAGGGACGGATGCAAAATACTCCCGCATCCCGTCCCAGTCTGCCGACGCGTAGTGCCAAATCTGGCGTTTCGAAACCGCTGTTGGCGGGCGCGATGCCAAGGGCACTGTGCTGGATATCAAGCAGTGATCCGAGGAACCTAAAGGAGCTCGAATCTCCACCCGGTATCCAGCTGGGCGACTCGTCAGCAGAAGGTCGAGTAAGGAGGGCGCATGGCCAACTATGTCTGGGATCCTGGTGGGCTGGTTCACCAGTTGCGTCAGGTCATGCGTAAGAGCGAATGCGTGGGCAGTTCTACCAGCATGGTCTGTTTTGGAGGAACCTAACCACAACTCATGGTGGGCGTTGAAGTCCCCCAAAAACACCAGTTCCGCCGATGGAAACCGCTCCTGCGCATCATCTGCTACCCGACTAAGATGTTCAATTAGTCGAGTTGTCTCCATGTCGCCGTTATGGGATCGGTAGACGCAGACGTAGACACGGCAATGAGAGCCTAAGTCGACGTGTACCACTAGGAGGGAGAAAGAGGGGTCCTCCAGACAGCGCAGACGGCGACAGCAAACATCCGCCCGAACGAATAAGCAAACTCCGGCTTTGGCTTTGAAGGATTCTTCAAGCACAAAGCCGGGATAGTTCAGGTAGGTGGTGTCAGCTGGGCGGATTATTTGCGTCTCCGTCAGGAACAACATTGCTGGCCGTGCCGTCTCAAGATGGTGGTGGACGGCATTGAGGTTTGCATGGAGTCCGCGGATGTTAGCGAACTCCACCTCAAACGGTAAGGTTGTGGTGGGGGTGTGCACCGCTGTAGAACCAGTTTTGTTGTTAGGCGCTGTCATTTTAGGAGTTATTTTTATATATATAATTTTCATTTTAGGAGGAAAGAGAGAGGCGTGGAACGAGAAAATGATGCCGCGATGCGAATGGTCAAAGTGTGGTGGCCTGTTTCCCCAGGAATTTGCCCACAGACGAGTATTATTAACCTGCCGAACGGAAGGGCCCCCGAACCCCCCCGGGAATGGCCGCCGGGACCCCACCTTCCGGTCACCAACCGGCACGACGGACCACCCCGAGATTATGCGTGGCATGGTGAGGCAGCCTCACGAGCTGGTTAGGCTCGCTTGGGCCCCTGTACTGTGCCACGGGCGGCCAGCGGGACAACCGTTTCTACGGGTCTTCCTGGTCGGCAGGTTAACGAAGTCCTCCTGGCACTGGTTTGACGGAAGCCTCCACAGACCAAATACATCGCAGCATCATCCTCTCGAGCTCTGGTTATACGCTGGCTGATCCCGAAACGCGACCGACAAGCAGTCACTTGACGGGTTTTACACCATGCGTACGGTGGTCACCAACCAGACGGGTCAAGCCCTACCACCAGTGGAGCAGATCATCGCTCGAAAGAGTCCGTTAGTCGCTTCTTACGACACCCACCGGACGGAGAGGGGCGGCGATTGGTATTCTTTCTCCGTCACCGCACGGATACGTTTGAATCGATTGATTGCTCCATGGTCACGGGGCATTTGAACATATAAAACAAACACAAGTAGATTTGTATAAACAGTTCAATTGTACCGTAAAACTTTAATGATTTGCTTCTGAACTATCTCAACCACGTTACCAATGAAACCATATCCGCGTACAGGGGCAAACTCAACGCAACACTATGTCAAAGGAAAATAATAGCAGCGTCCAAAGTGCATTGAAAATAAACGAGTGTGGTGACAGATGTCATGTCGTTGCGACGCCAGCGACTCTGCTGGCGAGCGGCCAAAATCCTCAACACTCGTCATGCTTTTGTTACAGACCCAATTTTACGCTTGCATAGATAATTTTTTTGCGCCGTGTAATTATTTTTCTCCTTCTTTTCCGGATGCATGGAATAACTTACATTTTATGCCTATAGAGCATAGGAAAGCTGTTTACTTTTTTAGGAAACGGGCGTGATATTTAAAATTCATGTATGTATTTTTTTTCTAACTAGATGAATTTATTTTAGATTAATTGATTTATTATTACATCATTCAGTAAAACAGTTTTAAATTAGTGCCCAAATCAAATTAAATCATAATTTCTTTATTCAGTTAACTTAAAATATTTTTTTTGAATCGTCTAAACTTTATTTTATTACTATGAATGGATATGCATAGGTACCCACCCAGCTCTACAAAACTATTACAATAGTTTGCTAAATTAATTTAACCAAGCTATAATGCATTATGCATGATACCACGCTCGTTTCTTCTCCTTCCCTGTTTATTTTATGCCCATATTCACATGCTTTCTTTCGCTACCGGATAAATAGATTTGCTTACTTTATCGCCTTTCAAAACTTAGTGATCAAAAGACAGCGCTTACAGCTTAGCATGGCCATGTTTGTTTTATGGGGAAATCTGGTAGATAAAAACCGAGCCTTTTTAATTCAAAAAACGTGTCTTGGGCTATGTTTGGTGCTGGATCCAAGGATTCCTGTAATCCGCTATTTAAAAACCTAAATTTATTGACATTGCCGTCTTTATAATAAAAATAATTTATTTTATTGAAGTATGTGTATTTACCAAAAATACCTCCATTTATTTGTGCAAAAGCATGACGTGTGTACATTTTCAACTAGGTATCCAAATCGGTCGGTGTTGCCATCGTGCGCAACTACCATTGCCAAAGAAATTGTTTTGTTATGTCTATAAAATTGTACAGTAAGCTACCGAATGACATGAAAGACATGCCCAATTGCCCATCAAGAAATTCAAAGAGTTACTGAGTAAGAAATGTTTTAATAGTAAATGAATTTATCGTGTGCAAAATTTAAATACCATTTTAATTGTAACAATTTTAATTATTTTCTTGTTATTGCTATTTTTTTATTATTTGATTACTATTATGTGTATTTTGTGATTTTACTTTATTTAAATTATTGTAATATTTAATTGTATGACAGCAGGACTTCACTCTCTGTATTTGCATACCTATCAATTTTTGTTTAAATATGAGATGCTAAATGTATGTAGGAACTTGTACCTACCATATTTACAGCAATAAAGAGCTATTCTATTCTACCATTTGTTACAAAATTCATTTGTCTTAAATATCAGTTAGTTACAAACGCACATAAAGTAACCTTAGTTTAGGTTTGCATTGTAAGTGTTGCAATAGGCTATGCAATGGACTATTGGAATTTACCATTTGATTGGGATCCCATTGTATAGGTTACTCCATTACAAGACAGAATCAAATTTTACGTAAAACAGAATACATCCGATCAAAAATAATGCTACTGTTGCATTAATAATTGTCGCGAGTTTAATCCTCAGGTCGAGCAAAATTGTGTAATCACATTTTTCGATGCATAGCCCGGGTTTGTGATAGCCAACCCGAGTTTCGCATGCGTGGTGATTAAGTAAATACTCATAGCGGAGACTTTAACTTAATGATGGCATTCACACGGCAGTAAGACAGTTTGAAGGCTGTGTAGGTCACTTTGAAATAATAAATGCAGTAGTAAAATTTCCAAAGTTTTATTTGAGACAACAAACACCACAGTTTCATTTTAAACACGAACTTTCCAATGCTTGAAACGTAATGATAAAAGTATCATTCAAAATAAACGTCTTGCATTTCGTAAAGTATTCCATTAAAAAAATAACAGTTAAACAAGTTCTGCCATGAAAATATTAAACCGTCACCGCCATTGAATTGCGCAAAAAGCATTTTCGCAGAACAAGAGACCCAATGCAAAGACATTCCTAAGTTTACAGCGAAATGACCACATTATGGAAATCGTGTCAACGGGGACGGCTCGCGGAAGTTTTTTCTTCCTCTCGATTTAACTTTCGATTTGAGGAAAAATATTGTTCCTCGTTCCATCGCGATGATTTACTTTGGAAGCTTGGAGGAAATCTATGTGAAAGTTATCCTGACATGATTAATAGACGGTTCGTTTAAGCATTTAAAATATTGTTAATTGAAGCTGTCAAACTCAACCGTTTATTGGTAATGTCATGTATGAATTCGTAATTCGTTTACATTATACTATTTGTTAGGTACGTGTACGAATTATGCAATATAATTAGTTGAAATTATCGAAAATGATTAGATACACAGACTTCATGCGCTTCTGATACGATAAAATAAGTGAATTCCAACCGATACGATAAAGCTCTTTTACTTATTTATTGATGGTTAAACAAACTTACCTGAAGTGAAGTTTGACCGTAATTGTACGAGACGTTGCATCCGAAGATATTTATATTCACAAGGTAGTCCTCTCTTCAATGTACCAAGCATCCAACACATATTAAGAGCTATCTAAAAGAAATTTTATTAAAAAAACATAAAACGTTACCCAAAGTATAGACACAGGCGCCATCTAGTGAATACCAACCGAGTGCACGAGTTTGTCACCCGCGCTGTCATCATCATTCACTTTTAGAGCTTTTTTGCAAAATTAATTTATATGGGGCTAGCATGTAATGGAAGGGAGGGATCTTTATATAAATCTCTTCGGATGCAACGTCTCGTACAATTACGGTCAAACTTCACTTCAGGTAAGTTTGTTTAACCATCAATTGTACTTCGACGTTGCATCCTTGAGATTTATATTCACAAGGTAGATGTTTAGAACACAAATTTTGCGACATAATTTAAGTACCTCTATGATTTAATTCAACTATTATAATTGAGTATTTACGAGTATAACCGATAAAATATAAATAGGTACCATATTAGTACAAACCAGTATGATATATTGTAATATTATAATGAATGATAAGCTAGAAATTAGTCAATGTAAATAGCCGCTGCAAAGGCATTATCGTCATTCTCAATGGTAAGGGGTCGATTGTAAAACCGTGCAAACACCAGATAATTACCAATCCATCCTGCAGTTATTGAAAGGCCTTTTCTGTTTGCTGCCGAGGTGGACGTGGACGCGTGTCTTACACGTGTGTGCTGAGAATAAAGAAGTGTCAATACCGCTGTTAAATAGGGTGTTTTTAAACTAACGACTTAATGTACAACTATTTGCATTATGAATAGGCTTCAGGTGAGCAATAACCTTTCCGTTCTAGGTTTATCTCTGTAAACTTTAGTCATATCTAAGTAGGACAGTAATGTTTTTGCAGGGCAGATCTCAATCTTATTTAGAAAAAATGGTATAAATAAACAAGGCGGTCGTCGCCCTGGAGCAGATGTTTTAATTAAATCATCCACAATGATTTCGACATAGTTAATATTTATTTTTAAATTAGAAATTCGAAGATAACGTCTGTACTCGTTGTGCGGTTGACAATGCGAGCAGAGTTACTAATTTTTTAGTAATACACTCCAGAGCAAGTTCCTCATTTGGATATAAATTACTAAGGTGATCGATTACAATCTTTGGATCTCACGTCTCCGAATATTTCGGATGACTAGGTTTAGTCCTGTAAATACCTTTAAAAAAATCGAACAACTAAATCAGCTTAGTTTGCCCTAAATAGCTAGAGCAGAACGATGCATATTTAATGAACTACAAATAGTTTTTGCTGTTAACAGTTGACCGTAAGGAATTTTGATAGAATTGGAAGTGGGGAGTTATAGAAATCAACTTTCTAAATATCACAATAACTCCACCATTTCGTAAAAGCGACATTGTATTGTTTTAGTGAGGATGTAGACAATGAGGAAATCATCACCTCTATGGTTTCATTACATAACGATTGTCTTTTAAATGCTTTTCTGATCATTTGTATGCTACCAGGATAAGTTTCTTGCAAAGTTACGGCGAAGGGCGCTCGCCGTAACAGCGACGGAATAAGGTGTGTGGACCCAGGACAGGTCTGGTTAGGTTTCGGAAATGAGGGCATGCGACTTACTTGGTAGATGATTGGTGGGGGCAAGGCAGGAGACGGGGCAGCGAGCTGGCGAGCGGCGATGTAGGCGATTTGTCACGGCACAGCACAAAGTCCTTTCACCTAATCACAGGCACTATATTCACAGGCACTATCTTCACCGAGTCACTATCAATAAGGGCAGATACCAGCGCGCGTATTTTGTGGGCGTCTCGCGTTAGCTAGCAGACAGACGAGTCGGCGCGGTATGTCTCACTCGATCGCGGGTCGCGCAGCGGTGGCGCCGCGGCAGATAGGCGGACGCGGCCGTCAACAACCGCTGAGTCAACCACCTTACAGCTGGCGGTATGATTTGAATGGCCGTTGCGCTGTGGCGCAAACATCTTCCCGGGGCCCAGGGTGGGCTCATCCAATGGGAGCCTGGCGATCCGGAATACAGGCCTCCGAAGATGTCCATTCGCGGTGTCCAGGTCTACCACCCGCACGACGCCATCCTTCCCAGGCAGGGTGCGAGCAATGCGCCCCAGTCTCCATTGGAGGGCAGGCAGGTTGTCCTCCTTGATGAGGACGAGCTCGCCAACTCGGGGAGGGGAGGATGGGGACAACCATTTGGAGCGGGTTTGGAGGGTATGAAGGTAGGACTGGGTCCACAGCGTCCAGAAGCGCTGGGAAAGGGCCTGTACCATCTGGAATCGCCTACGTGTGGAGATCGGCCTATCTTCCACGGATAGTTCGGGAAGGGCCGTTAGTGGGCGGCCTATGAGGAAATGTCCGGCTGTAAGCGGCTCAAAGTCTGAGGGATCAGACGAAAGTGGGCAGAGAGGTCTTGAGTTAAGGACCGCTTCGATCCGAGCTAAAAGTGTGGAGAATTCCTCGAATGTGAGGTGTTGTTCGCCAATTACGCGATATAAAAGTTGCTTTGTTGATTTTACGTTGATCTCATGTAACGCACCAAACCATGGTCCCTTAGGGACGTTCAACAACCAAGTAATGTGCTGACCAGCGAGCTTGTGCGCAATCGTGTCATTATTCAAGGTAAGAAAGTTTTGTACTTCGATGAGCTGATTTCTAGCGCCTACATAATTTGTACCGCAGTTCGAGCGGATGAGAACCGGGGCACCGCGTCGTGCTATAAAACGCTGTAGTGCCACGAGGAACGCTTCCGTGCTGAGGTCCGAGACCGGTTCCAAATGAACCGCCTTAGTCGAGAGGCACACGAATATACAAAAGTACGCTTTTAAGAGTTTAACATTACGTAGGGTACTAGATTTAACGAGGAATGGTCCGGCAAAATCGGTCGTGACTTGACTAAATACTGGCTGAGGCGTAACTCTATCGGCTGGCAGGTCGGCCATGAAGGGCGCTTGCGGCTGGGCCCGGCATCGAAAGCATCTAATGCATTTAAAAACTCGGTGTCTAATAATACGGCGCGCGGACAATATCCAATATTGTTGGCGTAGGATAGCGTGTAAAGTGTCAGCGCCAGGGTGGCAGTGTATTTTGTGGTAGTGGTCAATGATAAGGTCTACAAGTGGGCTAGAGCTGGGAAGTATGAGCGGATGCTGCGCGTCATATCGGATAGACGCATGGGACAGTCGTCCACCAACTCTAAGGAGCTCATCTTTAATGAGAGGTGACAGCCGCTGGAGTCTGACGGAGCAGATTTTGCCAGTTTGAAGGCGGTGGATGTCCTCTGCAAATTCATTGTGCTGAACACTGCGCACCCAGTAAAGTAGGGCCTCTCTTCGTTCACTGACGTACAAGGGGCCTGAGCGTCGCGAATCTGGGTGGTGTCTGCAGTTGTGCAGAAAGCGTTTTAGACAAGCTGTCACTCCGACGAGCTTGTCTAGTGAACTGAACCGAGTGAGCAGGTCAAAGTCAAGACCGGGCACTGTGACCAGTGACGGGACGTGTTTGGGCTTAAGGCCGGGCAGGGCGTGATAGCCCAGAGCTAAGGGCATCGCAGGCCAAGACTCACAAGGCTGTCCAAGCCACGTGGGAGACCACCATAGGTCGTGGGCTGACAGGGATTGCGCAGACATCCCTCTGCTTGCGCAATCTGCCGGGTTGAGTTTGGAAGGTACGTGTCGCCAGGTACATTCTGGTGAGCCTGAGCTGATTTTGACTACCCTGTTGGCTTCAAAGGGTTGAAGACGGTGAGGCGGTGTATTGAGCCAGGCCAGGACTATCGTACTGTCTGACCAACATATGTGTTGTTGTATACTGATATGGGCCGATAACTGAACCGACACACGGATCATGAGCTGGGAGAGTAGAGTGGCGGCCGACAACTCTAACTTGGGGATTGTGAGGCGATTCTTGATTGGTGCGACTCGCGACTTGGCGACAATCAAGTGTACCAAAGTATCTCCGGAGGCATCGAGCTCATGGAGGTAAACAACGGCGGCAAACCCGGCTTCAGAGGCATCTGCAAACCCGTGAAGCGAGTATGCAGCTGAGCCTTTGTTTGCACAAATGTGCCGAGGGAAGCGAATGCTAGACAACAGCGGCAGATCCTCTGAGATGTGGTGCCACTCCGTTTGTACTTCAGAGGGAGTGGGCTCATCCCATTCCAGCTTCAGTAGCCACAATTGCTGAAGCAGCAGCTTTGCGCGGAAGATAACGGGAGAAACCCAGCCGTTTGGGTCATAAAGTGAGGCTACGGTGCTTAAAATAGACCGCTTTGTGACATTTGTGATGGGGGGCAGAGAGATGCGGTAGGTGAACTCGTCTGACTGAGGGCTCCACTGTATACCCAAGACCTTAATGGACGTGGATTCTGGGTTCATGCCCAAGGGGGCATGTCGCATTGGTTGTCGGGAAATCTCTCGAGCAGCTTAGGCGAGTTAGATGTCCACTTACTGAGCTGAAAGCCGCCTAGGTCTAGCAGACTTATCAACTCGTCCTGAAGTGCCTGGGCGGATTCAACTGTGTCATGACCACACAAGATGTCATCAACGAAGATAGACTTGCGAAGAACCTGAGCGGCTCCAGGGTAGCGATGGCCTTCATCATCAGCCAGCTGAAGCAGAGTGCGGATTGCATGGTATGGGCTTGATCTTAAGCCGTAGGTGACTGTATTGAGGGCGTAGGTGAGCAGAGGGTGATCTGGTGAGGACCGCCATAGTATCAGCTGATACCGTCTCTGGTCTGGGGCAACCAGCACATTTCTGAACATCCTCTGGATGTCAGTGCTGAAAACGACTGGATGCGTTCTGAAGGACATGATGATGTCCACAATGTCCTGTTGAAGGGCGGGGCCTGTGTGTAGGCATTCATTTATGCTGACACCATTGGAGCTTTTGCAGCTACCATCAAAAACAATGCGCAGCTTGTCCGACCCTGACTTAAATACGCCATGGTGAGGGATGTAGAAGTGAGGTTTATGGGCGAATGTATTTGGGTGACAGGGAGCCATGTGCCCCAAGTTGATGTATTCGGCCATGAAGTCGACGTATTTAGAACGCAGAGACAAGTTCGCCATTAGCTTCTTCTCAATATTGAGGAATCTGCGTAATGCGATAGGGTGAGTTTTACCTAGTTGAGGGGCGTCCTTTAGAAAGGGCAGAGCGACCGTATATCTGCCTGAGGGATCGCGTGTAGTAGTAGAGCGGAAGATTTCCTCGCATTGTTCCTCCAGGGGATCATTATGAGTGTGAGATTGAGGGAGGGGCTCTTCAGACTCCCAGAACCTTTCCAGACTCTGACGTATGTCCTGGGCTGATTCAGCTGAGTCTGGTTGTGAGCTGACGACGTGAGCTGAGTTAACCTGCTGCGCCGGCTGCGCATACAAGTCCTCAATGGGTCCTATCAACGCGAAGTCGAAAATCGTGCCGAAGGCTATGGGCTTGCCCGGGCCCAACGAGACCTTAGTCCCGTCCAACACCTGGCCAAGAACGTCCGACCCCAATAAAAGGTCGATCGGGGCTGGTGTGTGGTAAAGCTGGTCAGCCAATGGCACGGGTGGCTGGCCTAGTACGTGGGAAATGTTTGGTACCTTCTCTAAGGGAAGGTAGCCAGTGACGTTTTTTAAAATGTGAGCTGTGGCAGTGATTGTAGGAGTATCATTGTGAGTGGGTCGGCATACTATTGTTATTGCCGCCTTTGACTCATGTTTGTGCTGATTCCCAACTCCTGTAATTTTTAAAGAAGTGGGTTTTGATGGCAGGTTCAAAAGTCGTGCCATGCGTGACGTTATTA
The DNA here is from genome assembly GCA_963921215.1 of Scoparia ambigualis. NCBI lineage: Eukaryota > Metazoa > Arthropoda > Insecta > Lepidoptera > Crambidae > Scoparia > Scoparia ambigualis. The sequence continues at coordinate 37,008,472 of OY992506.1, read as the reverse complement.
ACGTCAGCATACTGCCACAGTCCAATAAAGCTCTGGCTGTGTGAAGATGGCCATGTACGTCCGCGACTCTTAGTGAGACGGTTGGCAACAAAATGGGTGTGCCAGTGGGCACAGAAGGTGAGTGAGCTGATTGAGTATCAGCTGAAATTGTATGAGCTGAGTATGTATCAGCTGTGTAGGCATGGGTTGACTGGGCATGGGCTAAATGTACCTCTTCGCTAGGGTGCTCTGTGATAGTAGGGAGTCATAATTGCTGGCGGCGTTCGCGGGGCCTACCTGGCGAACCGGACCTGGGCGGGCTGGCTCTGTGAGCAGAGCTGGGTTGCGCCTGTTTGGGATGTGCGGGTTCGTGCCGCCTGCTGTTTCTGGGACGCTCCCTCGAGTGCTCTGTCAGCTGTGGTGGGGGCACATGTACAGACGACGAATGAGCTGAGTGCGTTGGGCCGTCTGGTCGATGGAGGGACGTGTGGTGATTCGTACTCCCACAGTTCTTGCATGCCCCCCTTGACCTGCACTCGCTCTCGTAGTGACGGCGGAGACAACGCTGGCAGCGCTCGCGTGCCTGTACAAAGTCCCAACGGCCCTGTGTTGGCTGGGCATTGTACCATCTGCACGTCATGAGCGTATGTCCCCTAGTGGCACAATAGGGACAGTAGGGCGTCGAGCGTGAGGAAGAGGACGAGGACGATGATGAGGAGCAGCTTTGCTGGTAGGCCGAGTAGACGGGGAAGGGCTGACTGCGAGCCGGGGAGGTGGATGGGCGGTGACGCATTTGCTGCGCTGGGCGTGACGGTTGGTGAGTAGGCTGATCATAGGCGCGGTGAGGCGACGGAGCTGAGGAACGGCCACGGTAATGGTCGGGTTGTTGCTGAGCCATCTGAGCATAAGTGCGATGGGGCAACTGAGGAGGCGCGCGGCTACGAGAAGGGCCGGGCAGGGCGTGAATGTGCTGCGGCTGGGCTATGTTGGAGAACTCTGTCTCCACACAGCGCGCGTGCTCCTCGAGGTAGGAGATGAGGTCACTCAACGTTGGCAGGGAGCTGCTAGACCCGTGTCTGCGTTCAAATAACGTGCGGAGCTCACCCTTAAGCTTTCGCACCACTATCGACACAAACACGTAGTCGTCTCCTATGGGCAGATCCAAATTACTAAGGCCACACTGGGCGGACACCAGCGGAGTGAGGAAAAGCGTGCGTATGTTTGAGCGCGTGTGGATGCTCGGCAGCCCCAGGATTATGTCGACGAAACTATCGATGAGAACCCGGCGGTTCTCGTACCGCTTGGTGAGGATGTCCATGGCCACGGCAAAATTTTCATTGGTGACCTTTAAGTGGGACACCATACTTAATGCCTCACCGCTGAGACTTGAGAACAGGTAGTGGAGCTTGACTGCGTCCGACAGGGTCGCCATGTCGTCAGTCAAACTCCTAAACAGCGCAATGAAGGAAGGCCAGTCCTCCACTTTTAAGCTGAACCTGGGCAGCGCTATCTTGGGGAGGACGGCTGTGGGCGTATTGACGCCGAAACTGGGCTGAGCACTATGGGTTGGGGACGACGTGGAAGAGGGTGAGATTTCCTCCCTCGCCACAAGAATCCCAAGGTACGCCCCGGAGGCTTTTGTGTGGTTCTCAGTGTATGTCCTCTCAACCCCCTCGTCTAAGTTCTCTTCGTCGAGAATTTTGTAGTACACTGAGTCCAGCTTCTCCTTTATGCCCTGTATCTGTGCGAAACGCACGTTAAATTCCGTTATGGAATGTTTGGTGTCGCCAGCAATGATCAGTGATCCCACCTCTAGGAGCTGGTGTAAAGCTTTGGCGGCCTCCCTAAATATCGCGGCTTGTGACTTGGTCGGCATCGCGATGAATAAAAGAAGACAAAAAAATAATAAAAAATAAAAAAAATTAAACAAATTTAAAGGCAGTAAAAAGAACAACAGCCTGTATATATTCTATAGTTGGGCTGGACATATTTGTTTACTAAGGTAAACGCAAATGGGCTAATATTAACGCAACAATAAGGAAAGCAAAACTAAGTTGGGACGCCTTGTATATGGCCCACGGGTGGTGCAAACGCGTGTGTATGTGTATGTCTGTGTATATGTATGTATGCTTATTGAACGCGCGTACGTAACATTAGCCGACCGCAAAACAAAAAGCAAACAAAACAACAAAAACAAAAAAAATCACGTTATCCGTAGCCCACTGTTGGGCAAGGCGCTCACAGTCGGGCAGACCTGTTGCCGACACTAGCGCGAAGAATGAGTCAGTCGCAAACAAAAAAAATAAAAATAAACTAATAATAAAAACTTAATTAAAAAGGTTGGGACACTCTGTCTGTGTCCCACAAGTGGGCAAACGTGTGAACGTGTGTAGAAGTACTATGCTCTTGTGGTGAGCACGCACAAGAATGAGCCGATTGCCAAGGCAAAAATTAAAACCAAAAAAAAATATATAAAATTAATACTAGCGAAAAATAAAGCACGCTACTTGGCACGCGTGTTGAGCATGCACGGGATCAGAGCCGATTTAATACGACACGGACATAAAAAATTCATTAAAAAATAAAACGGGACACCATCTCTCGTCATAATACCCCACGCAACGTAATAAAACGGGAGACCTTCTCTCGTTATAATACCCTACGTAACGTAATAATTTAACTACTAACAATGTATCATTAGACAACGATCGTATAGGTTCCTACACATAGATCTGTGTTCAGACAATCGGATGCATACACGAGATCAATATCAAAGCAACATGCAAAAATAATTGCGTTAAAATAATTCGGGTGTTGTGTGGTCGCAATCCTAACACAAATGATTCAAAACTACCTCACCAAATTTTTATTGGGACAGGGTAAAGTTATTTTTTAGCGGACTGTTATTGAATGAGCTGATGGAACGTGATACCAAGTTATGGTGAAATGGTAAAAGTTTACAGGTTACGGGAAGGTCGCCGGTATTTAAATTTACCGGTTCGAATGACCAGAATGTTACGGCGAAGGGCGCTCGCCGTAACAGCGACGGAATAAGGTGTGTGGACCCAGGACAGGTCTGGTTAGGTTTCGGAAATGAGGGCATGCGACTTACTTGGTAGATGATTGGTGGGGGCAAGGCAGGAGACGGGGCAGCGAGCTGGCGGGCGGCGATGTAGGCGATTTGTCACGGCACAGCACAAAGTCCTTTCACCTAATCACAGGCACTATATTCACAGGCACTATCTTCACCGAGTCACTATCAATAAGGGCAGATACCAGCGCGCGTATTTTGTGGGCGTCTCGCGTTAGCTAGCAGACAGACGAGTCGGCGCGGTATGTCTCACTCGACCGCGGGTCGCGCAGCGGTGGCGCCGCGGCAGATAGGCGGACGCGGCCGTCAACAACCGCTGAGTCAACCACCTTACAGCTGGCGGTATGATTTGAATGGCCGTTGCGCTGTGGCGCAAACAGGGGTGCTGGGTCCTGACAGGTGATAATAACATATCGTCACTTGGGCTGAAGTATATTTGTGGTGAGCTACTGAGGTAAGTAGGGGATACCAGGGTTGACTCGGCCAAAACGATACGACTAGTACACCAGTGGCTTCGTCATTAATTATTTTCATGAAGCATTTTAACCTTAGAAAGATAACCATGCTACATATTACGTAAAAGATAACCATACGCTTCAGAGGCGCACACTTTTCTAATGCGTGTATTTATTCCAATAATTTATATTTATTATCACTAATTTAAAAATTTGAAAGGTTTGAAAGAGTTTTAAAAATAAAAAGCATTTATTTTAATAAAGTTTATATTAAAGTAATTTTTAACTTATAAATACGAAACCTCTATGGAAAATAACAAAAATTTGCAGTCTTCTTTTTATAGGAACAAATAATTACAAATTATCATAAATCAACATGTTTTTTTTCTTATAAACTGGTAGACTATAGAGTATTCAGTCTAAAAAACAATAAAACCTTAGTATAATTAGCTTTAGAGGCAGTTAGATCAAACGTCATTTTTGTGTTCACCACAAATAGGTTTTTTACATTTCGCACAGCTCATTTTTGACATTCTTTCCTATTTCGACGTGCAGTAGCTGCAGTATCGCTTTTTATTTATTTTTATAGATGTACTCATCTTCGACGTCACTCTGAACATCATCTTCGCTCTCATGATATTCTACTTCGCTATCACTTTCTTGAATATCACCATTCTCATCTTCTGGGTCCAAATAATAGGCATATTTCGTCTTTCGCAAGTGCCCTTCTACTTGCAAAGGTCTACGCTAATAATGTTTCCTAAAAACAAAACAAAAACATGTTTTTATAACACTTTATATCAATAAATCAAAAGAAACAAGCAACACTAAAAGTTACATAAAAGATAACCATACGCCTCGCGAGCGCATAAAAACTCATAACTTCAAAAATATGGTACTCACCGTTTAGAAACAGCCTTCCCGCGATAGGTCTGGCCGACGACTAAGTTGACTGAAAAGGACAAGTTAATACAGCCGTAGAATAAAAAGAGACAACTATAAGTTTGCTGCGCGGGCGCCTCTGCGGCGTAGGTTATCTTTCTAGGGTTATTATGAGCGGGAAAGGGGGAAAAGCATAAAAATAAAATATATTCCAATTTAAGGTAAATGCATCTATGTCAAAGGCGTAGGGGTCTCGTTGCCATGAGACGTATTTATTGCATTAATAATTTTGGTAAGTAGCAAAGAGATCTTTAAGAGGTGTCCCAAACGATTCAACATTTTTTTCGAACACAGGTGCCGACATTTGCCATTCTGTATAGATATTCATACGCCGTGACTCCTTATCCGCCTCGAAGTTATCTTTAGATTTTATGTAGGATGCAAAGACAAATATTTTGCGTTTCTCGCACCATTGCCATAGACGACAAGTGATATTATTTAAAGGAACTTATTGTACTCCACCCATTCTATTGATATTTATTTGTTCAAGAATGCGTTTTCGTTTTCTTATTGGCAATTGCAAACACATATTTTCTGAATTTAATTCAAAACCGAGAAAGTTTCTACTCTTTTGTGGTTCCAAGCTACTCTTTTTGAAGTTTTTATCAAAGCCTAGATTTTGTAATAAACAAACAGTTTCGAGAACAAAACTTTTACATTCTTCATAAGAATGGCCAAGGCACAAGATCTAAATATATTAGAATTAAAAAACCTCTGTTTCTATGATAAATCCGGTAGATAGACCGGTTTCATGAGTTTCGTAAAGACATAATAAGGTGCTGAACTAAGTCCAAACGGTAGGCACTAAAATTCATACGTATTACTTTTGTGTCCCAAAAATTTGAACTTTAAATACTTTTTGTAGTTTTTATCAATAGGAACTAAAAAATAATACGCGTCTTTGATATCAACATTGGCCATATAACTGTCTTGGAACAATAATTTGCTTGCTGTCCGTATGTCCTCCATTTTAAAGTGGTATGAGGCGACAGCTTTATTCTATGATTTTAGATTCAAGATAAATCTGGACGATCCATCACTTTTAGGTGTTAAGAATATCGGAGAAATAAATTGGTCTTTGACATCCTCTCATATGCATATTACTCCTGACTGGCACAAGTCAGATATAGCTGTGATTAACTTACTTATTTCAGCCGAAGAAAAGTTAGGAGTGATAGGTTCAGTCGCTTGCTTTACAGTATTATTAAATGGTATTTTGTAACCCGTAACGTACTGTCAGACTACCGGGTCATTTACGATTGAACACCATGTGTCAACAAAAAAAAATTTATACGACTAGCGTGTAAGGTTACCTTGGTTGTTATTTACGCAACATCGGTCTGTATGATGGTCTCACTGCTGTCATGGTGTGATAGCGGGCGAACGTCGGTGTTTACGACCGTATCGGTGTGAAGACCCATCTACCCAACAAGGTCATAGGGTTGCCAGGCCGGGTGGGAGCAAGCAAAGATTCCCGTATTTGCAAACCAGATTTTTCAGCGGCCTTAGCAGCTTCTATATTTTCTTCCAAATTTTCTCCAAAAGAGTGTGCGTCTCTTTTAACATCTTGTGTCATTGACAAGAATTTTTTATCAAGAGTAGGCAGGTAGTGTAAGCATTTTCCTACTCATGGTATTTTCATAATGTAAATGCAGCATAATTTGGCCAACTTCAAACAGGTATCAAAGTTGTTGCTAACAGTTCTTTTTTATTATCTTTGTTCATACCATCTATGAGGATTACCCTAGCGTTTAGAGACCTCTTCTTGTATTTTGGGTCCCAATGGTACCTCCTTCACTTTAGAAACTCCAAGAATGTCAAGAAAATCCGACGATATTGGATTTACAACTGGCAACTCCTCTGCTGCGCTTGGATTATTACGACTAGGTATCCCTAGCGTCCTGGATGGTCTGGGTAAGATCCGGACTGTGTACTTGTGCTACGGTCATGACAGATCGTAAGTCTTTTTCAATATTAGATTTATATACGTCCGTTATTTACGGTTCATTATTGAAATCGGAGTCACTAAGCCTTGCGGTAGGCGAGAGACCTCGCGCAAACGAAGTCATTTGAAAGGAATGATCAAAGAATAGAATTGCCGTAATCGCGTCACAGCATAGGGTAGGTACCCGTAATATCGATCGTAATCGCGTCACGATACTAGATTTCATATTAGCACTGACCGTAATCACGTCACGGTACTACATAAGGGTAGGTACCCGTAATATCGATCGTATTCGCGTCACGATACTAGATTTTATATTAGCACTGACCGTAATCACGTCACGGTACTACATAAGGGTAGGTACCCGTAATATCGATCGTAATCGCGTCACGATACTAGATTCCATATTAGCACTGACCGTAATCACGTCACGGTACTACATAAGTATGCAGTATGTAAGGCGGAACTGTAAGATTTTGTAGAAATCACTTGCACACAAAAAACACTCCAATAAAAAGATTAGTAAAAAATAAAATAGAATGTAGGTACTGCCTCGCGCAAACGAAGCGTCATTTGGAAGGAATGACCGAGGAATATAATTGCCGTAATCGCGTCACAGCATAGGGTAGGTACCCGTAATATCGATCGTAATCTCGTCACGACACTAGATTTCATACTAGCACTGACCGTAATCACTTTACGGTACTACTTAGTGTTTTTTATCTTTTATTATTATTTAAAAAAGCTAAGCGTCTTATGTATTCTTGAAAATCGATAAATAGTGTAAAAGTCAAAAAATGTGGGTAACCACAAAGGCACTAGCGAAAGTATTAATCGAAATTAAGAAGGAAACGTACTATGAAATATATTTCAATAACGTTTCTACTTTGAATGTCTCACTAAGAGGTTCTGAGTCGTATATTCGCAAACGAATCACATAGTTTTTAAAAAATCGTTTGTCTTTGTAATTTAATCATAACATTGACAAAATGTAATATTTAAAACATTGACTGACCTACTGACTGACTGACTACTTGGCGATCGTCGTTCACGCAGTTTTTCCACATGCGTATATAACGATTATCCATGCTTCATTTTGCACATAGTTTTTTGCTACACAAAACACTTTTCGGGTAACGATGTAACGATGACGATGACAGCACGGGTGACAAACTCGTGCACTCGGTTGGTATTCACTAGTTGGCGCCTGTGTCTATACTATGGGTAACGTTTTATGTTTTTTTAATAAAATTTCTTTTAAATAGCTCTAATATGTGTTGGATGCCTGGTACATTGAAAAGTGGACTACCTTGTGAATATAAATCTCGAGGATGCAACATCGAAGTACAATTATCTATTTACCTTATAAACGACTATAAACAAGGTTCGTTTTAACACCAAAGGCCTAATGAAGTCGTTACCTACCGAGAAACTGGCTATCTCACCTCAAACTGTCGAAAAACTTTAGAAAAAGTTTTGAAATAATTTCCACAAACAGGGTTTGGAACAAGACGCAATACGAACACAACAATCTGGAAAATAAATGTTTTCTGAAACTAAACATGTTCAATTCTCATTTTGTATTTTTGTCTTATTTGACAAGCTAGGGGAGCGGGGGGCTAGTAGTAACAGGGGTTACTCATGAGATTTCAAATATTATGTGTTGAATGTAAACCTAATCTGTTTATTTTAATGGGACCTACAATATAAAAAAAAATCATTTATTCATTCATATAATCACGACTATTATCCCCTAAGAGTTAGTCAGAGATTAGGCAATGAAGACAGAAAAAAATACTTCGAAGAATTTGATTTTTAGTTATTGTAATGTCTTTTTCAAATGAGTACCTGTTCATTTGTGAACTCAATATATTAGGCTATTACGGCGATGGGCTCACCCCCTGTCACGCTGAGAACAAGTGCAGTCGCTATTTGGTTAAAAGTGGACTATGGTAGAGCCTCATTGTCTGGTCTCTGACTAGCCCTTCAGGGATAATAGTCGTGTATGTATGTATAATTTAAGTTCAATGACCAAAACTTAAATTAATTTGTTGAATGTAATCTTAAATTGTTTATTGAAATCTTGTTTTGTGATTTTATTTTAAATACTAATAGATAATAAGCATCAAGAAAGATCTCTAAATGAATACAAAGAACACTTCTAACTTCATTAGTTTGAGATAAATACGCAACAAGTAATTTTTCTTGTATTGATTTACAATAACAGCCTAAAAATCATATAAATATGTTGTTTTATTATGTTCTTACTACATGCCCTACGCCACTTACAACTTGCCTCAAGAACGGGGTAAGTTGTAACATGCGACTACTTTCACAAAAAGTTATTTATACAAGCATTTGTTATCAATCTAAGCTTGATTGTCATTCTAATCGATACTTAAATAGATTAATTACCTTATATTTAAATGCGTATCATCCTGAAAATCCTCAATAGTTTCCCTTCTCCATCGAAAAAACTAAAAATTGTTACAACTAGCTCCCTGCTCCCCTATACCTTTTAGAGCTAGATCTATAGGCATGTATTGACATACTAATACTGTACGCTACATTAGCAGAGTACATAGACAAAGGTAAACCACGAAGTGTACTTAGGACAAGAGCCTGCGGCAGACTCGATACAACAGGGTGATTAATAAATCATTTCGAACGCCGATAAGATCTGTGCATAAATTATTAATTCAGCTTTGAAGGATCGCAACATCCGGGGACTTAAGATGTTTACATCAACTGAAAGTAACCGCTACATTTCATATTACGGACGAGTAAGGGACCTTTCAGAGCTCAGCTGCCGTAAACCCAGACGCAATAGAAATGCAATTGTTAGTAGGAGTCATCGTAGCAAATAAAGGGTAAAAAGAAACAAGCCTACACTTTCCTCAAAGGCTGGCAACGTATCCACAATTCCTCCGGTAAATCGGGTGGCTGCGATTCCTATAATGTTGCGGGTGTACATGGGTGGTGGTGATTTCTGGACGCTTGTTTTGTCTTCCATTAAAAATATACCTTTGTCAATGTTGTGTTTAGCAGTGTGAAAACACAAGTTTAAGTATGTAAATAATTTAACATTGGACTACGAAAAGAACTCCATAACTTAATGGACCATCTAAAATCATTAGCATTATTGTGATGTAGTAGGTCTGTAGTAGGTATCAAATATTATTTTATTTTTCCTTTACTGAACTGGAAGCTAAGGAAAATAAAAGTGGGCAGTATTAAAAAAGAAGAAAAGCAAGGTTAAACGTCTAATTAATAAAATAAGAAATAAATAATCTAAAAACGTACAGAGTCAATTGATGGAGCACAAAGACAACAAGGAAAAAGCGAAAACAAAAGATAATGAGAAAAGTAAGACTCGCAGACAAAATATTAATTTAATAAAAAAGTGTTTACGTAAATTTTATAAAAAAAAAAGTAGTGAGGACTATGATAGTGTCCATACAAAAATGTCCCAACCTCAATGCTATGTTCACCATCACAAAAATACTGATAGCCCAATTCGTAAACACGACAACAACTAAACCCACCAATCTATATGGCATCGAGCAATATATCTCCCTCGTATAAGGAGGAAAGAATCACCGTATCTCGGCGGAGCATAAATTTAACGTTACGCCATAACTCCCGGTCGTCGCATATCGGTCGCGCGGCATACTTCACGCCAGACCCCGCGTCACGTGACCCAATTCTTCGGTATAATAATATGGTGCAGGGATTAAGCCACTTTGTGTGACGTGATTCCCTTAGGATATGACTTTGAGACGCTTAGGTATTAACCACTCACTCGTGGCACTTTTCTAACAAAAAAATTGGCGCAACTGTCTATATGCGATATTTTGCGATAACAATGCATAAGATGTACCACAGAACCGAAATAACCAAACTTGTTCATAGTAAAGTAGTCTGTGAGTCTATAAAAACACGGTACAAAGTCAAGTGTGTTTTTGTAGGTGCGGTCTCATGCGACCGCTTGGGGCCTAAGGGGTAAAGCGAATCTTCCGTAAAACAAGACTTAGTCTATTGTTTTCTAAGGTTTAAGCGAGCACTACACATTGTGCACAGTTGTGCGGATTCAATGTACATTGAATGTACGTAAAAGAACACATAGCCGACGTCAAGCATAGGCGCGAAAATAAGTCTGCAGTATGCGAACATGCTCTCGAGGGACCCAACCATTACATCAGATTTGACAAACCTCAAATACTCGCCAAAGAACAACGATTCATTCCTAGGATGATACGCGAGGCTATTGAAATTAAAAAAAAAACATCGAAATTTAAATAGAGAGGATGGTTGGAATTTACCACCTGCCTGGGATACCTCAAACAGGTCATTAAATCCCAGCCCCAACAGCAACACATTGCCAGACCTAAAAATATTGTTGGCTCATATTGTGTAAACCTGAACGCACCCAGTTAAATATAAAAATGATTGACGGTAGGCAAATAACTTGTGATTATGAGACGACCAACACCTCAGTCTCCCTGTGACCACGGACCCTGTACCTAAAGGTTCCGAAACGTCAGGAAACAAAAAACTATGTAATGTAGTCAAATTAAACGCTAGACATAGTAGAAATTCAATTGGAAGTTACTTCTAGAAGTCTTGGTGACAGACAAGGGGCTGAGCGACTAGTTAATAGTTCAATAATACTGTTTGAATAAAATACACTAAAAAAATGGTAGCATTAAAAAAAAATACATAGCACTGTTTTCTATTTGCCTAGATCCATTGGTTATTTATTTATGATTGAATTAATACACAAACATGTTCTACATGAACATGTGTGTACATTTACAACCGAATAACAAAGTACTATACTACGTTTACCTTTAAAACTGGTCCCAAACTCTAAGGCGGCTTGACGGATGTGTCTCAGATGGTATCAGCGAGGCACCCGAGAGATCTGGAGATAATGTTATTAAATTACTCTCGTGCGGTGATCAGAAATTTGGGCAGAGGCATTTCCACGGCGACCACGTAAATTAGCTTCTGTTTAATTAAAACAAATGAGTGGGACCCAATTATTTATGCTTCGTACCGGGTTGAATTATGCTTTGCAGTCTTGTGAGATAACATAAGATAATCCATTTGAAATGTGAATACAGAGTAGATGTTGTAAAAAAGAATTAAGAATTAGCAATTTTGGTTAATCCGGCAAACGAGCACGGGTCTGGCCGTTATGGTCCCAGTCCGGCCTGCCCAAGGCCGGTATTCACCCACATTGAAAAAGTGGTTATTCCATATTGTTTTCTGAGGTTTAAGCGAGCACTACACATTGAAATGAAACACTTTTTTTACGGATTAACTCGCGTCTAATTTACTATTTCCATAGTTTTTATATTATCCTGACGGTTATTCCAGTTTGACCCGGCCGCATTGCCACTCTTGAGCAAATACTGTTGAAAACAAAAGACGACTGACGATGATAGACAGCGGCCATGGAAGCTTTCGACACCAAGCTCATAAACCTCTATTCACTAATAGTATTGTACCTTGACCTACGTACATAAATTCATGACTGTTATCCCCAAAGAGTAAGTCAAAGACTAGCCAAAGTCCACGTTTCACCAAATAAGAACTGCACATGTGCTCAGCGTGATAGGTGGTGAACCCATCGCACTATGCTGTTGAATGTATGTTCAGACGGTTACTCGCCTTTTAAGATACCCAAGGGAAGAGACAGGTAGATAGTACCTATTCTTATAGTGAGCCGCTTTAACACACCGCTCATTATTATCTAGATCTAGTATGCATCAAACCGGAACACAGCAACGCTGGTAGTAACTAAAAAAATGTGTTTTTCATCAATTTCAAATCTTGCGTCCATTTTGGGACACCCATAACTGGTAGTAAGTAATGCTGCTTGGCAACAGAAAAAAACATTTTACATATAGGGTCTAACAATATCAATAAGCGAACGTTTAAGGGGAGCATCTATACACCACACTGAGCATGCTCACCAAATTTGGTCCAAAACTACAGGCTCGTTACCGAGATAATCAACAAAACATTATCTTAATTCAGTAAAAAATACGCTCTTTCCAAACCCGTATCCGTACAGCTGTACTACACGCACACAAAGATAGCCGAACATCCACACTAAACTCGGAGCACACTGAGCTATCTTTTATTTACGCTTGTGTGCGTGTTAGTAAAGATACAGCATAAAATGTTTACAAGAAAAAAATATTAACCAGTCTCAGGAAGCTCTTGTGGGATTCGAACCCACGACCTTTAGATTGCCGGTCCACTGCTCTAACCGCTGAGCTACCGAGACTCCAGAAGACTCGTTGAATTTTTCCTAGTAGTTTGATTTACGCTGCAAGCCAGCGGTATTACGTCACTGTAAAGTCTACCCTCACATTCGAAAGAAATACTTTTGTAAGTATTTAACAATCGATAAAGACGTAATTGCTTTTATATATTTTTATTATTGAAATTTATATATTTATATAGCATTGTGAATGTAAAATTTCAATAATAAAGATACAGCATGTTTCATGATGTGCATTATTTTAATTGATTAAATTTTTTAGAAAACATAACTTTCAAAAATCATTATAAAACTGGAGCACATTTTTTGTAATTGTATTCAGAATGATGTACAGATACCGCCTTTAAACGTTCGCTTATTGATTTTGTTAGACCCTGTATATAATTATATACTCACGACTATTATTCCCAAAGGGTTAATCAGAACAATAAAGACCGCAAAGGCAGTCCACTGCCACCATCCACGTTTCACCAGAAACAACGGCACAATTATTGAACACCTATAACACCTATTATAGGTGTTCACCGTGACAGGTGGTGAGCCCATCGCCGTTTTGTGCTGTAGGATATATCTGCTGTTTGATATATTTATCAGTCTTTAGTCTGTTAGTCGCCTTTTACAACACCCACGGGAAGAGAAGGGTGGGTAGTATTCTTAGAGAGCCGCTATACCAGTCAGCTTATTATTATCACATTCACGCATCAAACCGGAATACAGCAATGCAATGCGAAGTAACGCTGCTTGGTGACAGAAATAAGTATTTTTATTTATCAGAGTTAAATAATTTACATTTCTTAAATAAAAGACATGAAATAGAAAATTTTGCGGGAGTTGGTGGACAAGCAAAACTCTTGGGGAAACACGAGTCCATGAGGCAGTGAGACAAAAAGGTTTAAATTTTTAGTATGAGTTATTTGTTTCGATCTGTTGCAACTCCGTTAAATGTTTGATTGAATTATGTGACTAGAGTGCAGGACCTTTCGCTATCAGGAAGACGATGTGGGTTCCCCTGTTGAATTTATGAAGTGCGTGTATTATTCCTCTTGTCCATCATATTTATTTTTGTTTTACATTGAATATCAAATATCTTCAAGGGTTATTTCAGTATACATGTAAATAAAGCATTGTATATTAAGAAATAACAGTTGGAACAAATTTTATTATTTTATTAATTTATGGCTAGATCTGCATAGTTCGATGTTACGAATTTTGATGTCATTTCGTTTTTAAGTTCTACATAACAATGTTATCTATTACATAGAATCCGTCTTTAAAAGTACTAATACATACTTGAAAATGTTTGTAATTACTAAATACTCGTATGTTTTGATAAGAAAAGAGTGATGACTAGTTTTGATGTTTTTAAACTATTCTAACAAGTTCTGTCTTGTAAAAAGTATCTTTACGATGACGTTAACCTAATTGTGCTGTCGCTTTAAGAAAATTTATATTACTTTGTACATCAGGAGACTATGAAACTACATTGTTTGCAGTAAGAAATGAAATTTACGGAATCCACACCATTTATTGTTATAGCAAACACTGCAACAACAACGTGGAACGATTCGTCAGCAGTAACTGACAAGGTCGCTCTTGTTTTTATTATTTGAACTCTATTGTTAGACCCATAGAGGCTAAAAGGCGAAGATCTCTGCTTCACAAGACCCGTTTATACGTCTTTCATTGAACATCAACAAACAATGTTGCTGTCTCCAAACACTACAGATTTACTGAGGAAATTAAAGTGTTGTGCAATTTATTGCGATAATTAATATCTCATGAGTACTTATGCAATAATTTATAATTAGAAAATTAAATGTTACCATGTTTTGGTAAGTGAAAATAGCGTTAAAAATATATCAAAAGTAATTGAATTGATTTTTAATTTTAGTTACAACAAAATCAGATCCACACATTTATTATTTTATACATTACTCGTTGGAGCTAGATAGACATTTACTTAGTGAAAATATAGAAAAATATTTAACGTTGTCCAATAGAAATTTATTCTAAATCATTTACAACAATTGTATGAGCTTTACAATAATCAGATAAGAAATTATTTTATTTATCTGTGTTTTCCTTAACATTGTTTATTTGAAAAATTCTCTTCGAATAGTCACATCGCTAAAAGCAAATAAACATCACACAGAAATTGCAATCATGACTGACGTGAAGATAGGAAGCAAGGCTCTATTTGCAAATATTGAATGGTGTCTCAAGACCTAAGTAAACTGGTGTAGACGCCGCATTATGATTCCAAAGCCATTACTGTATTGGCAAGCTGTCTGGTTAGTTGTATGTCATGACAGGATACTTGAAATCCATTAACTGCATTGTATGTAAATTCCTTTACCTACTTTGTCTCACTGCTTAATGTAGTACTACTGTTTTCCTTTCCATTTAGTTTAAGGGGCTGGTCTAGTTACTCGAGTGAAGACCAAACAAATCAAGTTTTTCCACGGCAAGGCTGGCACATTTTTAATTAAGTAAACATCGTCTGCTCCGACTCATCTTATTACCGAATCAATTTCAAATGGAAATTTCGAATTAAATATCTCTCAAAAGGTTATTTTGTAAATAGAACAAAATATTAGCAACGATATCGGGGACCAAAGAAAAGCAATTTCTCTGCCCGCTGAACAGTAAACTCGAGAAAGTTTAACTCAACAATCTGAAGTCTCAGTTAAGCACGGAAATTCTCCGATAAGGCGTTAAATCAAAATTTTATAAATACAGTTATAAATATTCCTCTGGCGTTCTCCATCTAATCTTTGGAAGGATTGTTACCAGTAAACATTTTGATTCGAAGTTAACTGGATGGATCAGGAGGTCTTACCGTTGGATCATTTACAATTCTAATTAATCCTCCGAGTGCAAGATGAACATCTTTGGCTCCGTTTTGTTCAAGTAAATTGGACGGCCGAGTTATTGTTGTCCGAGCTTTGCATTTTGATGTTAGGCACCGATTTCACGTCAGAATACTAATTTTGATTTATTAAATTCTCGCTCGGCACGCCGCGCCACCGGCCGCTTTGTATTCTTGTTGCCGTTTCTCAAATATAATGTTTTACCGGGTACAAATATTTTCATTTCGCCGAGTTAATCAAGTTATTTAGTATTCTCTTGGTGTCCGTGGTGTCCTTAAACAACAAATCGAAACCTACTGGCTGGACAAATATTTACACTAGGTTTCTAACCTGATTCACGATCTGCTTATAAGTTATGTTATATATTTAAATACTTGATCATTAAGAATGCTCTATCTAAGCCATCGATTTGTCTACTTTAGCCAAACTAGCCGTATCAATAACAAAGCAAATGTGTTAATTTTAATCACCCATTTTTTTTTGCGGCACTTTTTCCATTTGATTCGTAATCACTTATCAGACAGTTTGAACTGCACATAAACCTGTAGTTTGTAACACAGAAGGAAAAATAAACAAAAACTCGTAATGAAATATATGCCCAATTTCCACCCAACTGTATTTCGGTCACGAGCTTTCCGGCACGACTCCTGAACAATGCTGCCAATTAGCTGTGTGTCAACTGCTAACTTATTATCCGTTACAAATCAAATTCGACCTTCGTATTGTTGAGCGAGGTGTATTGGAAATGTGCAATTGAGCTGTTTCATTCGTAGAAAGTTTGGCTAGGTAACAGTAACATTTCTGTTTCATTATTGGTGCTATACTCGTATAGAATGTCGTTAAGTTAGCTGCTGCTATAGGTGACACAATCTTGCATCGTACATTTTCGCGTCGCCAGTAACTGTTACTGTTGTTTTTGAGTTTTGGATATTTTTCACCATTTACGGACTCTGATAATTATATTCGAAATGTAAATTTTTTGTAGTGTGCTAGTTTCTCCATACATCTCGTTGCCCGGAAGATTTCACTTTAAAGCGATAGAACGGCCAGTATCATACTTTTTGTTCTTAGTTATTTCTTCAACCATTGAATTTTTTACAAAGCTTGCTATATAAAAGTATTATTTATGCTATCACATGTTCATTCACATTTATTCCTTACCTTTCGAATCACTCGCCGACCGTCTATTTTAATCCGGCGAAGTATCCGGCATCCAATTACTAAAAACGGTGAGCCGTCCAATTGCAGAGGAGGGAGAGGCAAATGTCCGGGGCGGCTATCGCGGCTCGAATTTGTTTCTCCCCTTATCCTAATAACTGGAGGTGGAAGGAATATGTTCCGATATAAATAGGGATTCCGCAGATATTTGTCTTGAAATAGGATTCAATGATGCCTTTGCCAAGCAGTGGAACCGTATTACTACTAATGCTGCTACTACAAGATTTAACGAGAACGTTGCATTTCATTTCAAGACTGCAGTCACTTTTTTATTTAACTTTACTGGTCAGCGAGTATTACAGTATACAGCTCAAGGATGCTTGCTTAACTAAGTGCAATTGCTGACATTGAGGCTTTAGTTCTTTCTGCGCTGTAATACCAGAATATAGCATTGTGAAACAAAGCTTTTAGCGACAGAAATGGGTTTTAGAGTGGTATTTAGTTGAATTATAGGAAGATTCTTATCTCCAGAGAACATAGTTACTTTCCTATTCAATGAGTTAGGTACGATATGAAAAGCAAAGATTTGTCAGGTACACAATTGAAATTAATTTAATGAAGGCATTGACAAACTTAAGGCTTATTTCACATCAAAGTGATCACAGAAAAAGTCTGATACACATTTTTTGTACAAAAAGATAGCGTTCGCAATAAATTTCAATAATTCGCGGCCCTCGTTAGGTGAAATGAAAAACGGTAATAACAAAGATGGCCCCTACGTAACGGAAGTCAAAGGCCTCAGGTGCGTTTATTTCGGGGGATTTGAAAAGAAAAATGAGTCATCGCGTTCATTTTACGTCAAAAAGCAGGTATGACTTATAATATCTACGACTACATATAAAATAACTGGATGTTTAAGTTTTGTATGACTGTCGTCTATTCATCATATCAGATCATTTCAAGCATTTAAAAATCCTACCAACCAAAATCCTATGTTGCTGATTGTATGGACCAAAAGTTATTAATATTCTTAAAAGTTAATAACCGTGTCGCGTGGCGGTGAAAGAATACTACCACCCCCTCTCTTCCTTTGGGTGTCGTAAAAGGCGACTTACGGACTAAAGACTATACATACAGCCAACAGCTTAAAGCGGCGATGGGCTCACCACCTGTCACGATGAGCACATGTGCAGTCGCTATTTGGTGAAAAGTGGACTATGGCAGAGGACTGGTTTTGCGGTCCTCATTGCCTAGTCTCTGACTAACCCTTCGACGGTGGCAGTCCTGATTATATGTATGTAATAAAAAGCAGTAGGACAGATACTTTCTAATTCATTTTTTTCTAATCGAGCAAACAAAAGAGGTAAGGTTCCTGTTTTCATTTCAGGAAAGTTCCTACATACATACCTACTTACACATACATAGTCCACTTTTCACCAAATAGTGACTGCACAATTATTTAATTTATTAATTTGGTTCACCAGTGTTTGTTACACTATTACATATAATATTTACAGCTAGTATTCTTATAACCTTTTTTTTTTTTTTTTTTTTTTCCCAGGGGAACTCATTACGAGTACCGGGGCCTTGAAGAGGCACCCAGTTATGTGGGACTCGCCCGTCCGCCTTTCCGCACCCACTGACAAGGAGAGAGGCTCCAGGTCAGCTGCCGAGCTAAGTCCCGGCTGGGAGGGCGAGACGGAGGGGAATACCCACTAAACCCCTGGAGGCCCAACAATCCGAAGCTGAAAGCTGAGGTGGATGTCGCGGTACATACCACTAGGGATTAACCCGCGACGGTCACCCCGTAGCCCGTGTGCCAACCTATGACCGCAAGCGGTCACGCGCCGACACACGGGCAACTTCGCGCACGGCACAACACAAAACAGCGTGCCCACCCTCTAATGGGCACGCGATCCCCCAAAATAACAGATACAAGGACAGCACAGGACAAACACAAGACAAAGACACATTGGTCCTCCGACCCTTGGGCTTTTCGGGAGGTATAGTCATACCCACACCAAAGCCCAACCCCACTCGCGCTTGCTTCCGCAAGCGCCTCACCACAAAAAGGCAACACCACAAACAAACACACAACAAATAGCGCGGCCTTCCACCAGCCCGCCTTATCCTACTCGGCAGCCCGGACCCTGACTCAGACCCAGAAACCGCCCACGAATCTGGCTCCGACTCGGACCCCTAGCCCCACAAACACCTACCGACCCTCGACCTCGGGTCCTTGACCCAAACCCCGGAACTCGGAGACGGACCCCCGGTAAAAACCGGGAGGTCACTCCATGCCCCGACGATTCCCGATGTGGCGGGAGCCTCAACCAGGCGGCCCCCCCGTATCTTTCACGGCCTACAGAGGTGGACAGACTCCGTCAGGCCCGCTACTTCACAGTCGCTCGCGAACACACACCGGGGTCTCGAGCCCGACGCTCAACTCCCGGTGCCCGAGGCCGTATCCCACACAAAAACATAAACGCCCCCAAGGACGGCGCTCAGAAGGAGCGCCGCCGAAGCTCAAAGCCGCTCAAAAGAGCGGCGAGCGTTTTAAGTGCGCGCCCACCCCAAGCCGCACACTCGCGTAACGGGGGTTACGAGCGCGCGGCCCAGAGCGGGCACGCACCGCCTAGAATTCGGCGCCCAGAAGGGGCGCCAGGGATTGGCATAAAGCCCCTTGTCCCAGGGTGGTGGGAAGAGGCCTTACGACAATCCCTACAACACGCGAGGTCTTACCCCGCACACACAAAGGACGGCGCTCAGAAGGAGCGCCGCCGAAACCCCAATCCTCAAAGCCGCTCAGAAGGAGCGGCGAGTCATCAAGTGCGTGCCTACTCCGGGTCGCACGCTCGCATAAGGAGCTACGACCACGCGTCCCGGATCGGGCACGCACTTGACGGTGCAGGCCCAGAAGGGGCACTGCCTAGAATTCGGCGCCCAGAAGGGGCGCCAGGGATTAGCATAAAGCCCCTTGTCCCACGCTGAACGTGGGCCGAGAGGCCTTACCCCAGGGTGCACCACGAGGAGGTTCCCAAATTTGCACCCCAGTATTCTTATAACCTAGTGCAACAATCTTTGAAGGTAAACACCACATGCATTAAAATGAGAAACTAACAAAAAGCAAAAAAATAAACATGAAACACAAGGAAAAACATGACACACATGTGCTCAGTCATCGTGACAGGTGGTGAGCCCATCGCCGCTTTATACTGTTGGATGTATGTGCAGTCTTTTGTCCGTTAGTCGCCTTTTACGACACCCAAGTAAAGGGGGTGGTAGAATACTTTCAGAAGTTCGTGTCTTTTCTGATACCATTTTCTTGCAACGCGCTAAACCATTTTCTACATCAGTCTACGACAGTCTTATTCGACGGTAATACAAATATCGCAATGCATAGAGAAATAGAAAGAGTCGCCGCAAATCACCATAAGTCGAGCGATATAGACGACGAAAAATTACTTTTTCGACCTATCCGGGTACCAACTCGACCCAAGAAGCTTAACTTATGCGCCACCGACCTCAAAGCTCATTATAACAAACAAGTGCAACAAACTCCTTAAAAATGAACCCGCCGGACCGGACCTGTCGCCCAAATGATCACAAATTACAAGCGCGACCGATTCATCTCGCGCGTTCGTTAATTTTTTCTTACACTGATTTATTAGGCGTCCGTTTAACGCGTAATAAGAAAGCCACCGTTAGCTTTCCAAAGAAACCGCTTGTTTATAGCAATATTTCACTTACAGTAACATATGACTCTCATTGGCTAAATGGTTTGTTTGAAAATAAATTTGATGTTTGACCTATTGCTTGTAGATGGTCGGGACACATAAGTATGATTGATAGAATGTATTTTTAATAACGTTTGCTTGAGCCATTTAAATAAAATACTTAATTTACATTAGATTTTAAGTTGTAAGATATTGTCCTATGCCTATCTGTTTCTTAAATACTTGCATGAAACTACTTTACTTACAATTTCATGCCCTTTGGATGATAGATAACCTATTTTAGTAGAATGTGGTACTTGAATTGTCTTGATTAACTTTTAATTTATTAAATGTAAAATGATAACCAAAAACTGAACTAATGTTTAATCATGGTTCACTCATAACAAACAAATAGCCCAGAAAGTGCGTCTCCTACTTGGTGTTATGATGATTAGATGAGGGCCAAATGCTCCCACGTTCTGGATTGAAAACATAAAAAGCAAGTCAATGTTTTTCCTTCCCTAATACTTTGGAAAACTACACCAACTTCATCAATAATTAAAATCCAATTTGACGTGTGCAATATTTACATAGTCCTACATACGTGCATACATCGAGTATTTGGCGTTTCAAATGGTCATAGTAGACTCAGTAAAAGTAGGTAATTTTCAGTGATTACACGGTATTGTCGTATTAAACTATAATAAATTCGAAAGTGAGTTTCTTTGTTTGTTACGTTTTCGCGTTTACACCGCTAAACCAATTATGATGAATTTTGGTAGAGAGATAGATGAGGCTTCGAAGACGATTATAGGCTACTCATTTCTTCGAAATAAGCCGTGGGAAAAAGCTAGCTATATATATACATTTTTAAAGTCCGTTCAGTTTAAAAAAGTTAAAGTTATCACATTTACAACGGAGCATCACTTTAGCTTTAGCTGGTAAACCGATTTAGCTGTTTTTTTTTGTTGTATTCTTATCTATCAGGACCAGGTTTGAAAGAAATAATATATATTAGTAAAATCCACGAAAAAAGACTAAATATTCGAATGCCATTTAAGTACATTTTTTTAATAAGTAAAACCATGGCTTTACATGCAAGATCGCGACTAGCACACGCTGCGCCAACGAGCTCCTCGAGATATAAAATAGATGAAACAAAAATCAATAAAATAATTCCTTACTGACACAATGTGGATGTATATACCCGAAATAAATATATTTTATCGATTGTATTAAACTCATGTATGTTATTGAAGTTGACTTTAACAGTTTTTAATAAATTTCTTCTGAGAAAGCTCGGTTTAAGTCTAAAATTATTTAATAACACAACTTTAGGTAGCGTAGAAGCCATCCAAACAAAGTAAAATGAAAACCTAAAAGCAACCGTACTACTGCATGTTCACTGTGTGAGCCACTAGCTTTGTTTATCTATTGTGAATCAGCGACAGTCATTAAGCATTCAATTAAGTTAAACGTATCGTTCGTTTGCCTTACACTCGAGCCGACTCCGTGTTTGCTACGGATACAGGAAATGGAGTTCGTAGATTTTGATGGCGGTTTGAAGGATATTGTATATCTATTTTTGCTTTTTTACTTTTATTTGGTTTAACAACAGCAAGTACACACGGCGTCAGATCAACCTACCCTAATCTGTCAAATTTCTCCAATGAATATTAATTCTTAAAACCAAACGATACAGTTCAAAATTGATGTAGAAATTTGACACTATTGGGTAGGTGTATCTGACGCCGTGTGTACATTGATACGTATGTACCTAAGTAATGTACTAATGTAGCTAAGTATCAATGTACTTGTATGTAGTGTTTCTACAGTAACGTTACTGTAAAAAATACTACATGCAAATGAATGGAAGACATCTCCTTTTCCAATAACTAAGGCGCTGCACAAACGTAGATACGCTGACACGGGACACCATCATACAAAAACGTTATTTGCAGTGCGTTCAGTAAATTTGTTTCTTGCAAATATTTTCAGTTTTCATACCGATTCGTAAAAATGTCGTATTTATTATTTTATGTTTGCCCGTCCACAGTGGTAAAAAGCAGAAGACACGCTCTTAAACAACTATCTTAGATGTCTGCTGGCGACAAACGATTATTCACGGAGGTCGTCAATAAGTGTTACCAGCAATTCATTGTCGTCGGATTACTACAAATTACACATTTTATTTCAAAGTATCATTGGTTCTGAATAAGAATGTCGTTTGGCACATCCCGTTGCTATTAAAATATCCGATGCGTCGCTCCTGACAGGTGTGAATTACCATAGTCTGGAGTTTTGCATAAACATTATTCGCTTCTCACGAGTGGACATTTTGCTACGAAATACTTAGTAGTAAAATGGTTTAAAAAAAAATCTAAACTTATACATATTGTTGTCGCCTTTTTATAAGGTACAACTTTCACGGTTTCTTTTTTATTCAAGAAAAAAATCAATGCTCTTAACTCGATACTATACGATTTTGGGAGCCTATTGTTAGAAACTGCGATCAATTAAAAATCTCAGAACTATTTTATACTTATATTTATTCGAGCAACATTTGCAGATGTTCAATAGCGTAGCAGCAAGTTTGTCTAACATCTAATGTTATGTAAATACTGAGTGGCTTTTGAGTCGGTAGATGGAGTGGTATGAGTGCCTTCCAAAGCACGGAATATGTGTGTTGGTATGTACTTAGGACTTAGCACGGAATATTATTCCATGCTAAGTCCTAATAGGTACTTCGTCCTAATACTTATGTAAGTGTTAGGTGTATCAGAGATATTTTCTTAATTAGCTACGTGTTATCAAAGTGTGATACTGTAACATTCTTCGACAACGCAAGCAGAGATAATTTATTCATTTGGATTTGTAAGTGATACCAAACAGTGATCTTCGGTGTGTTATCAAGCGTTTATTCAGAACAGTAGATAAAAATGTCCAAGAAAATTGTTTGAATCAACCCGTGTACCACGCGCGTCTTATAACGACAAAGACATCGATTCTATGTAATATTCAATGCGATGGCGAACAAATCGATACATAGTCTGTTGCTATTCTAATTATTGTATTCACGTCATGCGATCGAGGGAATTTCAACCATTTCGTTAAAGAAGCCTATTACATCTCAAATGTGATTT
Organism: Scoparia ambigualis; assembly: GCA_963921215.1. Classification (NCBI taxonomy): domain Eukaryota; kingdom Metazoa; phylum Arthropoda; class Insecta; order Lepidoptera; family Crambidae; genus Scoparia; species Scoparia ambigualis. The sequence goes on along the minus strand of OY992506.1, from coordinate 36,984,878 downwards.
TTGCGTAAAATGGCCAATTTTGGCGTTATGGATCTTAGAAACAAAAATCTATTAACAAATTTGACTTATTGAATAGTGTAGAATAGCTATTGGAATAGTGCGTAGCGGCCTCGCTTTTTGTAAATTTTGCTAAACTTCTTAATTAAACCCAAAATTGCAGAGACAGATTTTCGTAAAATGCGCGAAGGCACTTTTTTGAGCTCATACGAGATTGAACTACTGTTCTAAACAAATGAAATAAAAAAATTAGAATGTTATCTCTTAAATAGTCGTATAGTGCTTAGCGGGATTTTTAGATATCATTGATTTTATATAAAACAAAAATCTTATTCTTAACCAAAAAACTTCGAAAATTGTTTTAGAAGTAACTGTGAATTTCTCCTATCTACGATAATATTATTGACTAAAATTTATACCAGAATAATTGTTACTTTATGATGAATAAAGATTTTATGATGAATTTATTATCCTATTTCGATAAAAACGATAAATACAACTGCAAAATTACTTCAAAATGCGATGCGCCGGCCGTCCGAACTCAATTTATTTTCGCAGAGTGGACAATTTATTATCCTATTTCGATAAAAATGATAAATACAACTGCAAAATTACAACGAATTGCGAAAATGGGCATTTTACGCAAAAATCACAGTCGAGATGTATTAGGCCTCTGTGATTGAAAATCCTATGTTGGTAAGTTAATCATCAGCCTTTCTAAGTTCCACAGCTGGGTTTGGTTAGTGGAAACACCCAGAACAATGGCACATAGGGAGATCGCACCATCACCAACCACGGTGTCTACGCGGGCTGATAGGTTTTCACTATTGCCATCTTAAGACAAAAGAGGCTGTGACCTGTGTGGTGGCGACTCGTTATAAGAAGAATACTATAAATTGGACCTCGTCTACTTGTGAAGACTCAAAAACTTATTCAAAGAGTGCAAAATGCCTGTGCTCGTTTCTGCTTCACTATTCCGTTAAGGGCCCATGTGACTCCATTTCTAAATAAACACTGTATGTTGAAGATGCGTCACCGCCGTAAACTCCATTTGGCTTGTGTAATGTTCAATATTGTAAAGGATCAAGCTCCTGCTTATTTATATAACAAGTTGTCTTGGGTTTCGAACCGTAAGCCTTATGGGGTCCGACGACATGCTTTACAGCTGTCAACTCCACATCACGCATCTGCTGCTTTCCGGGGAAGTTTCCGTTATGCAGCGACAAAATGCTGGAACAATATTCCTCCACCGATTAGGGACCTGCAAAGCAAAAACGGTTTTAGGCATAAACTAAAATTGTTTCTAAGCAACTTTCAGAGTTCACAAGAGTTTTTGCTACAAGATACGAGCGCATTGTCATAGAACCCTTACCTTGTTTGTATGTCCTGTTTGGTTGTGAGGCGTCTTGTGTTGTTGTCATGAATTTGTGTTGTGCTGGCTATCACATTAATTGTCAAAAGCACTATGATGGTACCGTACTTGTTAAATTCTGTTAAATGTTTGTGTTTCACTCTTTTTCAAAATTCTATCCATTTATTTCATATCTGTAACTATATTTGTATTCTGTCTCATTAACATTACAAGGTGTATTTATTATTTTGTGAATTTTCATGTTGGACACACGTTTAATAATTCTTTTTCCTCTTTGTTGTAGTTTTTTTTTATTTTTTTTTAATTATCTGTAATTTTTTTTTAATAAGGCGAAGGGGTTTGCTGTATACAGCTACTAGTTGAGTGTTCATGTTTTAATTTAAAGTCTTGTTTTGTTTTTAATTTTTGTAATTGTTTTTATTTTGTACACGTTGCCCATCGCAGCATCACCGAACCGGTTCCGACGGAAGATCAGCGCTGATCGCAAGGCCAGCATTTTGCTGAGTCGGAATCCGTTTTGGGACGTTTTCTGTATGTTTTTTAATTTTATTTTTGTTTGTAAATTACCTGTTGTGTCCCAAATAAATGTTTTTTCTTTCTTTCTTTCTTTCTTAATCCATCTATTCTCTTGGGTGTCGTAAACGGCGACTTACAGACTAAATACTGCACATACATCGATCACAGGTGGTGTGATCACTCTGAACACATGTGCAGTTGTTATATTGGTGTAACGTGGACTATATATGGACTATTACTAGTCGTGATTCTATGCAAAGCAGGTCAAAAACTTATATAATATGTATTTTGATAATATGTATCATAGGTCAAAAATTGTAAACAATGGCTAGACTTCAGTCTTGATTCCGCGGTGAGACACTCGTTTACTGAGACAACCAGACAACTATTGGAAAATGTCGCACATCGAAAGACACTTTCCACAAACATACGATAAAAGAAAGACAGTGTCAGCATTACACCTGCCCAGATAAGTTTCTCATGCTTGAGAGTCTATGAAACAGCATAATGAAATAAACATTTCAATTCGAAAACGCGTGTTTTGTAAACTTTCTTGCATAAATTATCAACTGTCAGTCGTAAATCTCAGTTCTTTTGTGACACTACGTTTTTGTTAACAAATAAATTAGCATTAAATAGATTTATGCCGTTGTACATACGTACGTACAGCTTTATTAGTGTTGTTGAGAGGAACTTTCCTCATGTCGAAAGTTGTTAGTTTGTTAGTGACCATTTAACACTTATTCGCTTATTCCTTTTGTTTTTCGGGGCTATTCACGGCTCTTCGTTAGCGCCTCAACTAGTGGCGTTACATGATATGTGTGAAACGGGACAGAGTATATTATAAAAAAAATATTCTTAATTTTTTACTAAGGTTAATATTGGCCAACAGTAACAACATAGGTTTTTCCCAAACTGAACTTAATTTCTTTACAAAAATAATATACTTAACCTGTATGTTTTTCTTGTATAACTCATGTTGGACAATAATTCTGTTTTCTGAACAAAGAATTATCCAGGAAACAGATTTGTACAGTTTTGTAGTAGAATACGGATTTGGTAAACAAATATTAGATCCATATGTCATTTCTAGGGATGCAACTTCACAGAGAAATACGTTTGTACGGAAGAAACACCGTCCGCGTTCCCTCCCAACGTTTGGCTATCACAGCACCAAGGAGTGCATCTTATTAAAGCCAGGCAGCGTCCCGTAAACCGCACCGCACTAGTGATGCCAAGTGCGGACCGCTGCATTACACTTGAGAGGGATATTATTAGGATTGAATTAAAAGAGCCGTGTGGTATAGGGGCTTTACTAAAATAACACTACCATCCGCTCTTTTCCTTAGGTTATCCTTAAAGGCGACTAATGGACTAAAGAATGCACATACATCCAACGGTATAAAGCGGCGTTGGGCTCACCATCTATAACGCTGAGCACATGTGCAGTTGTAAATTGGCGAAACGTGAACTATGGCAGTGGACTGTTTCTATGGTCTTCATTCCTTAGTCTCTGACTAACTCTTTAGGGATAATAGTTGTGAATGTATGTATATATGTATGATGACAGCTCTAGAGATATGAATATCCATTAATAGTTAGATCCAATCATTTGGTTCTCTGCGTTAAAGCTATTTGGGGTTTTTAGATGTTTTATTGTAAAACCTGAGTTTGTTTCAAGTCAATTCAAGTCAAAATATATTTATTCAATAAACTCAATTAATAAGTACTTTGGATCGTCCAAATCTTTTTAACCTACCACCCATTCAGGACGTCATTTTTTAACGGCGCCAAAGAACGGGCGCAAGAAACCACAGCGCACAGAAGCAACGACATTTACAAAAAAAAAGAATATGTCGTTACCAGGTCATAAAATACAAAATATGAATTTAAAAATAAAAAAATATGCAATACAAAACTACAATACAATGTAAGTATCAATTATATATAGACAATTAGAAATAGCTGTTGGAGTAATTGAAGCATTTCAGATCCAAGCTGTTTTGTCTTCTGTGTAATTTGACACTTTATAATAAGCTTTTTTATAAAGCTTTTCTTTGATTTTGATTTTAAATTTATTAAGATATAATTTCTGAATATCATTTGGTACTTTGTTGTAAAATCTTACACACAGACCCTTTAAAAGAATTATTTATTTTATGGAGCCTAGTATAAGGTACTGCTAATTTGTTCTTACTTCTAGTGTTTACATTGTGAATAACTGTTTTTTGAAAACATTTTAATATTTTTATGAACATAAATCAAATTTTCATAAATGTATTGTGATGCAACAGTCATTATATTTATATCCTTTAATCTCTCTCTGAGAGAGTCACCAGCCTTTAGGTTATAGATTGCTCAAATAGCCCTCTTCTGCAGCACAAAGATAGTTTGAATGTCGGCAGCATTTCCCCACAGTAAAATGCCGTACGACATTACACTATGAAAGTAACTGAAATAAACTAATCTAGATGTATCAACGTCAGTTAACTGACGGATCTTCATTACTGCATAAGCCGCAGAGCTAAGTCTATTCGATAATTTAGTTATATGTGGGCCCCACTGAAGCTTGGCATCTAACGTGACGCCTAGAAACACAGTGGTGTCCACAGGATAGCTGTACAAGCCAATAGCGATAAGATGATTTAGCTGTGCAAGCTAATAGCGATAAGATGATTTAAGACGTAAGAAGTTAATTTACAAATTTAGGTTTGTCCTGCAACAGCCACAACGTGCAGCCACCTCAATCTTGTCCAAGGAGTGTCGGGCTGTCTCATTAAGGCGACTCCGTGTCGCGTAAACATTACCGTTTTGGTGTCGTCATTTGTTACAACACAATGTACTTTTTGTTACCATAAAAGCTCACCGTGTGTGCCGGCCGCGCGTCAAAAGGCTTCAGTTTTGAAATAATTTACCTTTATTGTGCCTAGTTGGGTTTTAATGCAGTTTCTGTAGAACAAGCCTTGGCCATGCCACGTCGTTAGCCTAAACGGGTCGACGCACAGTGCGATTCTAGTTTCTTTGCAAGGTTATTACGGTTTAATAAAGCATGCGATTTGGTTCCACAGTAACAATGCAAGGTAATTTCTGTTTCTGTTACACGTACTAATTACAGAATTTTTACTGTAAAGTGAACGGGAGTAATGAACCTTCCTCAACGCGGAATGGAGATCAATACATTTTTATTTGGTTACTATTCGTTAACGCAACATAACAGAAGATTCGCGATTGTAACTCAAACACGATAGCTGCAGCGTCTGTGGCTACCCTGTTACTTAATGTATTTTTTTCAACATTATGCACTAATAAAATTTGTATTGAAACGTGCCAAAATGTTTCTTACGGGTTAGTAGAGACTAGATAATGACGAAAAGAAGTCTACTTCCATAGTCCACGTTTCACCGAACCACAACTGCACACGTGATCAGCTTGATAGGTGGCGAGCCCATCGCCGCTCTGTGCTGTTAGATATATGTGCAATATTTAGTATTTTAGTCGCCTTTTACGACACCCAAGGTATTACACAGCACACAGCTCTAAGTCAAAATGTCTCTAGTCAAAATATTGGTGTCATAATTATCCTAAACAGCCCGTGTCCTTTGACGATTATGCCTTTTAACAATGTATGCTGCGATCAACACTGTTGATTGAAGAATGCATGCAACTGAGCCTTTTCAGCTCTTCTTATATCCATCTACTGCCAGTCACTTTGCGAATATCGTCTTTACACCTCGTCAGAAGGCATCCCACACTACCTATTCATTATCTGTTATTTATTCATGAACTAGATTAAGCAGTGACATCACCGGCTACTGTGCTGTCATACAGAAAGGCGTACTATAAACTAGAGGTCTTAAGCCCGACCCATTGAATGCAGAAAGTTACACAAGGAGTTTGTAACGCGCTATCCTGACGTCTTTATAGAATCGTGTAGTGACTATTGGTTTACCGATCGCTGAATTATATGGGTATGCAAATGAGTTGGGCATTGTGTAACTATACTGATATATTGCACTCTATTCTTATTGCAATAAGGCCAGCAAGAGTGGATGTAGGTATGAGAAATAGGCGGCGTTGTCAGTTTTAGAAATACATTTGTTTGGACTGTGGCGCCAACCTCCATTGAACTATGACGAAACTATGAATTGATCCTATGTGCTATTGTGGGAAGGCCTGCCGGCCTGCACCCAGCAGTGGGATGGTTAAATAATGTTGATAAAGGTACATTCAACCTAGTTTCTATTTATTGTCATATGTTTGTTTATTGACTTAATTACCTAGAAACGCTTGATTCCCATCCTTCAAAATTTAATGCTATTGCCGTTTAAACTTTTTAAACTTGGGCCAGAACTGTAAACGCTAAACAGAAAAAAATATATTTTGCTGACAACAAAAAATAATGTAAGTAATTAAGGTTTTCGTTTGATTAATTTAAAACTAATGTCATTAACATAGTTTTCGAGCTTACACAAAGAATAAGGACGGTTATACCGCAAATACACGAGCGGGTAGACAGTGCTAGTTCGATACTCGGTTTACACTCAGTACCGAGTTGTAAATAACGCACAACAGTACTATACTAAAGGTAATGTTAAAGACAGTATAGCTTAATCTACGCACAAAATCTGATTACCGGTGCAACATCGAGAGCGGCGTCGTTTAAGTTATGAGCTTATAGCGGGATCGTGACTTGATAATTCAATTTTAAGATATCAATGTACTCTTTTTCAGATAGGTATTTTTATCTAAAATTATATAATATCCGTCAAAATTATAACTGCTAGTAATAAAGCATTCTTTAGCTCTTCAGTGGTTTGAAAGACACACTAAGCCGTTGCGTTGAGAACCGCCGTTGCAAATGTTGCAATGCATCAGTTTATTTATTAAAATCCACCAAAACGTATAACATTAAGCCGGCGAAGTGGTCATACACATACATCCAACAACATAGAGCATCGATGGGTTCACTTCACCACCTATCACTCTGAGCTCAGGTGCAGTCGCTATTTGGTAAAAAGTGGACTATGGTACAGGAATGCTTTTGTTGCCCTCATTGCCTAGTCTCTGACTAACCCTTCGGGGATAATAGTCGTGATTATATGTATGTATTAATTATTTATGTGGGAAGTTCTGAGTCTAAGCTGGGACGTTAGTTATTGTTATAAATTATTAATAAATGTGAAAAAATAGTGAATGTGAAAAAAATAGAAAGTAAAAAAAAAATGTTAAAGTGAAAACTATTAAAACAACACCTAACAAAGAATTTAAGAGTCCAAAGAGAACTCAAGGAAACGCTCAAGTATAACCGTGATTAATGCGTTTTTACAATCAGTATTTATGTTTAAAACTTTCAAAGAAAGTTTTAATTGCAGTTTCAATTAGTTCCCGTCGCAATTCTGTAACTTGCACCAAACAAAAAGGATCATTACAAGCCGCCCACAAATAAGTCCCTTTGCAAGGTAGTTAAGAGCGAAATGTCTTCTTTAAGGTAACAAGAAACCTATAGCCTTTTATTGGTACCTTTACGGTTTTGTTTTGTTCGGCGGAGGTCGTGGGCTGATCTTAGACCACAGTTTACGGTATTACCATAATAAAAGGACAGCACTGGGACATTGTGTGGTAATGTTTGGGAATGGCCTGCGGCGCTGGACTCGTTTGTGCGGCAAATTTCATTGGTACGTGTTATCTGTAACGGAAAGTTATTTGTTTTGTTTTCATTGAGTAAAATAAGTTGTAGATTATTTTAAGCGAGGGCGGCAGTTTTCAATAAAGACAGGGATTTTACTTCTACCGACATCCGATTGTAAAACAACACTCAATAGAATGATTGGAACATATTGCTGGCAATTAATATAATTGTACCTTGATTACTAATACTAATTGCATGAACTCACAATTGCTAGTGAGTTCATACAATTAGCAATAGCTCCTGTGGTGTTATTGATTAGGTTTAGGTAAAGTGAGGTTTAGTTTATAGTTTCTGTTGCGCGCCAAGCCTCGAAGGTATCCGAGTTGTTAAAAATACGAGTGCAATTAAAATATTAATCAACAATTACAATACGTTACTTCTTTAGTAATCAAGTCACGTTCTTAGGAACCAGAATGATTTATGTTACATTTACAAAGTAATAGTAAAATAATAATTCTGTTGCTTTGGACGTTTTAATCGTCGAGCAAAAGGATTGTCAATTACTCTGTACATCTTACACTGGGGCTTAAACAACCATTTTATATGCAGTCAAGCCATCTTGATCGGAGTAAATTCTTGTTAACTATGTTGCGGGATTAATCACTGTTCCTTGTTGGTTTGTTTGTCACGAGATAGTTCAAGAGACAACATGCTTTTTGTTCTACAATTTTCATAATTGCAATAATTCTTTACCCAGTTGCAGTTTAAATGTGTCTGAGAAAGAAGGAAAAAATAAATTATATCTTAAAACATTTTATGTAAGTATTAATAGGTATATAACGATAACGATTTATTAAATTATTAAACTTTTTAATAAATCGTAATGATGTAGCAAAAAAGGAAAGAAAAACGGCAAATTCAACGCAAACCTGATTTGCACTTGCACCATTATCGGTAGAATTAAATTATAGTCGACTAAATGTACCTGCCAGTCGTTATCTCTTAAAAGGCCGCATAGTCAAGACACACCAGAGCACGCATATACTACGTATACCTAATAGTAGATGGAATGGTGTTGGAAGACTTAGGATTCCAGAACATTATTGCTCATGCCTTACGGGAAAACCTACCTTAGGTTGCTGTGCCCACATAATGTCAATTGTGGGGTATTTGAGATGGGCACTGCATCAAGGAGCTCTTCAATTAACTGCACCGTTTTAGACAATGTAATAATATATTAATATTATGCAATTAAATTGTACGTAAAAAATCTTTTTGTCTATCGTGGTACGATATCATTTACTTTTCGTCTTCCTCTTGATCGAATATTATTTATACATACATACACACACATCACGGCCGCTTCCCAGAGGGGTAGGCAGACACACACCATTTGCTACGATCCTGCCACACATCCTTTGCTTCACTTAGGGCCTCGTTCACCATCTCCGAGTAAAGTGTCAAGTAGGCTACTTGTTGCTTAAAGTCCCGAGTAAAAATTTTTCGAATTTCACCATCTCTGAGTAACGCTAATCAATGATTAAAGTAGCATGTAAGTTACTTGTAGCTTCGACTGGTGAGTAACACTTTAATTGACGATTAAGTCAATATGTTTTGTAGCTCTCTACCAATTTAGTAGGTATCATATTGAATTCTGTAATACTTACAATAAAAAAATAAAAAAATGGATTTATTTGATTTAATAGAGCACCAAATTGATGAGTTAGAAGAAGATTATTATTCTATACAAAGAATTCCTAGAATTCGAGTTTATAATGTCCGTGTAGATTATTTTTTGATACTTGACGATCAAGAATTCTTTGCAAGATTTCGCTTATCTAAAAATGCAGTGAACCATGTACATAATTTAATAAAACATAGAATAATAACCAAAACCCAAAGGTATGTGACGAAAGTTTATTAGATAACCGTAACATAACCTATAAATCAATTAAAATGTAAAAGTTAGATAAGTAATACCTTTTGAAACTACTTTCACAGGAATCAAGCAGTTTTATCAAAAATATGCCTACTATTGACATTGAGATACCTAGCTACTGGATCCTTTTTAAGAAGTGCTGGAGATTTTTGCGGTGTTAGTCCACCTACAGCGAGTAGAATTGTGAAGAAGGTTACTGCAGCAATTGCAGCGTTAAGCCCAAATATAATTAAGTTCCCTGATGAGATAAGGTCCCTTAAGAAGGATTTTTAACGAATTCCAAGATTTCCTCGAGTAATAGCTGCAATTGATTGCACTCATGTTGCAATAAAATCGCCAGGAGGCAATTCAGCAGAAAACTACAGAGACAGAAAATCATGTTTTTCAATTAATGTTCAAGTAGCCTGCGACAGCAGCCACTTAAGATGTATGAATATTGTCGCTAGGTGGCCTGGTTCTGTACATGACCAAACAATATTTAATAATTCAGCTTTGAAACAAAAGTTTGAAAGTGGGCAATTTGGAAATGGCTTTCTTCTAGGTGATAGTGGATATGAACTGAAGAATTACCTTTTAACACCTTTCCTAAACCAATCTACACCAGCAGAAAATTTATATAATGAATCACATATTAGAACTCGAAATACAATTGAAAGATGTTTTGGAGTTTGTATAAATAGATTTCCTGTCCTAAGGCGTCAAATAACATTAAATTTAAATACAGTTCAAGCAATAATTGTATCTTGTTTTGTTCTACATAATATAGCGATTGATACAAATAAACAAACTTTTGTAGAAAATTATTCACATAATTCACAAGAATATCTTGAGGATGTAATACATACAAGTACTTCACTACCAACTCTCAATGCATAAGAAATAAACTGGTGCAAGAGTATTTCTTGCCATTACTGAATAATTAATAATGCATTGTTATTGTATTTTATTACTTACCTCATTATAATACCTAGAACTATTATCTAATCTGTGCCTAACTTTACTTTAATTTTTTTTTTTTTTTTTTTTTTATATAAGAGGGAGGCAAACGAGCAGGCGGGTCACCTGATGGAGAGTAATCACCGCCGCCCATGGACACCCGCAAAACCAGAGGAATCGCAGATGTGTTGCCGGCCTTTAAGGGAGGAATAGGTTTAAGGAAGGAATAGGAATTGGGAGGAGGGGGGGGGGGGAAGGGGCCTCCGGAACCCTCACTGGTCGGACGAAACACAACAGCACCAAGTGCCATTATTTCACGCCGAATATTAGTGAGAGGGTGGTATTACGCCGGGCGAGCCGGCCCAATGTTAATTAATTACAAATTAAAAGACTATTTTTTAAAAAATCATTCATTTAGTTCCTTTCTTAGCTTAGCTAATTTTAATTGATATTCTTCCTCTTTCCATTGGCGCTCTTTTTCATTATACTCCCATTCCTTCTTTTTTTCTATTATTTCGGCTTTAAGAAGCTGCTTTTGCAGTAGTACCAACTCCATATTCACTTCTGTTCTTTTTCAAAATTAAATGACTTCCTCGACTCATTTGGGGTATTTGCTGTAAAGAGTAAACAAAACAGCGATTAAAATCTATAAGCAAAGGTTATATCAATGCATTACCCATCAAAACCAATCACCACTCTATGTATTCATTGTTAGAATACAACTAAGAATTTGATACATGAAAGATAAGTAACCATTTTTGGATTGTTGATGGTTAACATGTCACGCTGCCAACTGTACGAGTTCCTTTGAGTTAATATTATTATACACATTATATCTTACCAATTAAAGCGGGGTGCTTCTTAGTTTTCAAATTTCGTCTACTGGTTACATCCCATTTTTTGTGCGATGGTGGAGTTGAACCACATGGAATATTTTCCAATTCTTTTTCTGTATCAAAACATAAGATGGTACTAAACACATAAATATACATATCTTAACCACAAAATAAACACACACTGATAAATGCCTTATATATAAAACACTTTTAATGGATTACAGTGCATATATAGGCGTCGTAATCCAAAACAATTAATGGTATTAATAATTCGGGGTTATTTTAGAATTATTTAGCGATAAATACCTACCAATATTGTTCTTTTTAACTATAGATACTTCTGTAGTTTCATTTTCATTTTCTAAACAATGTTGTTTTTAGACGGTGGCTCATCTGTAAAAAACCAAATTAATTTGTAAAAGATTCTAAACTTAGTTTAAGATTCAGTGAAATGAAACTTAAGATTTAAGTAAACATACTATCTGCTAGATGAGTACTATCTGTTTCGGTCAGAAGCTCAAAGGGTCGGAGGGTCGTCTTTGGGGCAATTAAGTCCTCAGAAGCTGATGGTAAAACTATATATTCTTCCATCGACAACAGCAGAGGATCTGTAAGAAACCAAGACATATATTTATTTTAAACTGAAGGAATTGATTTAAACATAATAATTATATACTTAGCTACAATCACTTACCTTCATTTTCGACTGGAGGTAAAACATCTGAGTCATAAACGCTTTCTAGCCCGTCAGTGCTCAGGCTTATCATTGATTTTATATGTATCTCTGTACTATCTAAAGGAGTGGCTGTGTTTGGTCCACCACCAGTACGGTACAATTCCGACCGTATAGCAGCGGACTTTTTACGAACGGTTCGTTTCAACCCCTCGTATTTAATACGTAAAGTTTTACTAGATCTGAATGTTCCTCCAGATTGAGCATTGAACTCTTTTTCAATATGCTCCCAACCAAAAAACATCCCTTCGTCGTACCTCTGAACTTTGAGGAAGCTCCCCTTGATACCAATCCGACTATTGGAATCCTTGGCGTCGATATTTCGAGTGACGTTCAGTTTCGTGGTCATTTGGAAGGTAAAGCTAAATTAGCTTCGAAAAAGCTGGGTGTGCTTAATAGAGCGGGTCAGTATTTCACGCCGGCCTACCGTTTACAACTGTATAAAGCACAGGTCAGGCCGCATATGGAATACTGCTCCCATCTCTGGGCTGGAGCACCCCAATACCAACTCCTTCCATTTGACCGCATTCAACGCAGAGCTGCTAGAATTGTCGACGACGTGGTTATTTCAGGACGGCTCGATCCACTAGCTCTTCGGAGAGACGTTTCGTCTCTCTGTATATTGTACCGTATATATCATGGGGAGTGTTCTGAGGAATTGTTCGGCTTGATCCCTGCCGCTGATTTCCTTCACCGCACTACACGCAATCGACTGTCATTCCATCCACATCACCTTGATGGATGGCGGTCTACTACTGTGCGTTTTTCAAGAAATTTCTTGCCTCGAACTACAGTGTTGTGGAACCAGCTCTCGACGGCGGTATTTCCGGACCGTTATGACTTAGGGATCTTCAAGAAACGAGCCTATTCCCTTCCTTCCATTCCAGACAGGCCCTGGGCCGTCTAATGATCAGGGGTGGCTGAAGATTGCTGCGATTCGCAGCATTATATCTTAACCTAACTTAAATTCTCTGGACTTACAGACTGGTCCGATGTTTAGCCCGCCTTCCAACTATATGATGAGGGGTTGTGGTTAGGGAGGAAACTGGATGGTCGCAGCCCAGCTGCCGTGATATGACGCCGGCCTCGGTTGCGTGCCCCGCCAGCCGACTCCGGGAGGCTCGTCCAAATCGCTCACACACACGTCCTTATCACCGATCCGTGCACACTTAGTACCAGGCCTCCAATGGCCTCTTAATACAACAGCACGTACCATGACGCGTGCGAAACCGCGAAGGATGTCCAATATACGCTGCCGTCAGAGTTAGTCCGTCCAATTAATCACACACAACAGCCTCCGATGGCTGTTTACAAGGAGATTGACGACTACGATTGGCGACCTCCTTGGTCGAGTGGTTTGTACACCGGTTTTCATGGCGTCGCCATCTCTGAGGTCCCGGGTTCGATCCCCGCTCGGGTCAATTTAGAGAAAAATTGAGAAAAAAAACACCCAGACCCGAAATCAATTTAGAAAAAATTCTAAATTGATTTCGGGTCTGGGTGTTTTTTTCTATGTTTATGTATATTTATCCGTTATCTTACCATATAAACGAGTTTCATAAGAATACTCATCTTGGTCTAGATAATTGGTGTGAGCGTAAACAAATTAATTTATTTATTTATTAACAAGATATCCGATTTCTTGTTAATTCACAACTAATGCACGTGACCATGTACCGACATGAACAAAGTCTCCCCAAGCGACTTTCGCGAGCGTGAGTCCTGCCGACAGGACTACATGCGCGAACAATCGTCGCGGGTTTATTCTAACCAATTATGAAGATCTGGCGCTGTTCCACCGATGGAATCAACCAGCGTACCGAACTCACAGATATGCTACGCCATTACAATTTTCGAAACCGACCCGAATGCGAATGACGACATGACATTTTTACCCTTTGTCCATTGGCATTGACACCTGACAGTTTTTATTTTACCGACCCGTGTTTGTTTTTGATAGGCAAAGTACCACACCCATACGGCTTTAACCGATTTTAAACAATTTATATAACAGAATATAACATATAATCACGACTATTATCCCCGAAGGGTTAGTCAGAGACAAGACAATGAGGACAGCAAAAGCAGTCCTCTACCATAATCCACTTTTTATCAAATAGCGACTGCACATGTGTTTAGTGTGACAGGTGGTGAGCCCATCGCCGCTCTATGCTGTTGGATGTATGTGCTGTCTTTAGTCCGTTACTCGCCTTTGCGGACACCCTAGGGAAGACATGGGGTGGTAGTATTCTTTTACTGCTGCACGACACGGTTATGGGAAAGGAATAGCATATAATAGAATATATAGGTAATTACTAAATGAAATTACAACGGTATGTTCCTGGACTACGAGCTACCTTAGCCGGTCGAAGGTCGTATAAGCACGGTTTATTTAATATTAAAGCATTTGAAGTCGGTCCCCTGTACAATATTTTCTAATGGATTTGTCTGAAATGTATCTTCTCGATTAGTGTACCGTGCACATTTTGCATTACACTCTATTTTATCACCTCACCCGTTTATTATCACCAGATTTTAATGGACATTTGAATAAAATATTACGGTACGGTCTTATGTCGAGCGACCATTTGCCGTTATCAAATTGTCCCCCTGTCACTTGGATAAAGCTGGTACCGTAATTGTAAATTCTTTATATGAGATATGACTAATTGTGTCTGTATAATTTATGTTGAAGACATTCTAATTAGTATTTTAGCCTTTTCAAGTTGCATGTTGTATTTGATGCCTCAGTGGTCGAGTGGCTAAGCGCTCGGCCCGATAACGAGAGGTCCATGGTTATCAGATCTCTCCATGTGATGTTGTCCATGTGGACATGCCAGCTTTCAGCAGTGGGACGTTTATAGGCCGATGATGATGGCACTGAACCTGTCTGATTGTAACTAACTCTCTACCCCTGTAAACAGGCTTCAGTAAATGCTAGCCAGCAGAGCTACGCTAATTTATCCGGCTAAGAACAAGTTCGATCGCTAGATTCGGGTCGCGATCTTGCAAAGTAAGCGACTACCTCAATGCTGTGTCACTGGGTGGGTGATCAAATAAAATTATCGCGAACTCCTCCGTGAGTACCACTCACGAGTACCACTCACGGCGTTGGTCCCGGTAGTTGTCGCATGATAGCCAACTTTTATTGGTCCTTCATAGCCCGATCTTCTTCTTCTTCGTCAAGTTTAATTTTTCTGGGAAGGCCTGAGACAATCAGTGGGACGTTTGTAGTCTGATGAGTGTCAGTACTTTTTATTGGCCCGTACTCTAGTCAAAAAATAACTTTGATATTCCAATATGTAATTAGGCGCCGACTCTAAAAAGTTTAAACCAACTTATTAGCGACCAGCACAAATAACACAAATTACTGACAAAATATTTTATCAAGCACATAAAATAGCATAAAATATCAAGTGACCGCATTCCGGCTACCGATTGTGGCCAATGCGATAAACGTTTAATCAATTCCTAGACGCCGGGGCAACTAAAATATCTATCGTAGGAATTGCTACTAGTCACATTGATTATTTATAGAAATAATAAGCGCCAATTTATTGCGGAATAAATGGCGCTGTGTCTTGCGCCGCGGTCGGTATTTCACAATTATTTGTTATCGCGTGACGGAATCATGATAGAGTTGCGATATACACTCGGCGTCAAAAAAATCGCACCTCTTAGAAAATCACTTTCAAATGTCATTTACTCTTGATATGCACATGCAGTCGCATTAATTATGATTTTATTTACAAGGTTACTTAATTAACTTAATAAAAAACATTACTTTTCATTATCAAATAAAACCTAATGCAACAAATAAAGTGTCACAAAAATTCGATGCAAATTTTGCTACCCGTGAGAGTTGCTAGTTGCGCTTCCTTTGTGGGTATAAAACGGTCAACACGGGTTCAATGTGGGTCATTCGCTATTCAACCGTTGAAGAGGACACACGCACAGATTTTGATGGATACCACAGCTGATAAAGCCGCTCAAGTGGTTGCACTACTGCAATCAGGGGTGCGGCAGTGTGATGTCGCCCGGCAACTGAACCTGAGCCGTTATTCCGTTCGAAGAGTGTACCAGCGCTTCATAGAGACCGGTGGCTATATCCGCAGACACGGTTCGGGTAGACGTCGCTGCACTTCGGAAAGAGACGACCGGTTCGTTGTGTCGAACTCTTTGAGAAATCGTTTCTCCAACGCTGTTGAGTTGCAACAGCAGCTCCAGGCAGTTCGCAGACGCACCGTAAGCGTATCTACGGTAAGAAGAAGATTGAAGGAGAAGAAGATAGCGGCCCACAGAGCTGCTACGGGTCCAAAATTGACTGCAGCGCATCGGCGAGCCCGCTTGCAGTTTGCTCGTGACCACGTCGATTGGACCCTTGAGCAGTGGAGAGCTGTTCTCTTCTCAGACGAGACGCGAGTGTGTCTTTTCTGCAACGACCGACGGAGAAGAGTATACCGGAGGCAGGGTGAACGTTTCGCCCAAGCCTGCATCCAGGAGACGGTGGAATATGGTGGCGGATCCTGCATGTTCTGGGGCGGTATGTCTGCTGCCGGCAAAACCGACCTTGTCTGCGTCTCCCGGACTGGAGGTGATCGCGGACAAGGGTCGCTGACTGCTCGCCGCTATGTCACTGAGGTCCTGGAAGTGCATGTGGTCCCCTTTGCCGAATCTTTTGGCGAGGGGTTCACATTAATGCACGACAACGCTCGCGCTCACACTGCAGGCATCGTGAGCGACTTCTTGCAGAGGTCCCAAATCTCTGTGATGCAGTGGCCAGCGCGAAGTCCGGATCTGAATCCTATAGAGCACCTCTGGGACCATCTTAAACGTAAGGTTCGATCTCGGGATCCAGCTCCTTCGACTCTACAGGAGCTCCAAGACGCGGTGATTGAAGAATGGGGGCTTATCCCTCAAGAAGAGCTCCTGAAGTTGGTGAGGTCCATGAGGGACCGTATGGAAGCCGTGATCAGGGCAAGGGGGGGTAACACTAGATTTTAAGTTAATTTTAAGACACTTTTTGTACATTTTTCTTTGTAAATTATCTGTTGTTAATTAGGACTTAATTAAGGATTTTTATTATTTTATTAATTTTAATGTTGTTTGTATAATTATAATTAAACAGAAAGTTAAATTTAATTGTTTTTTGATACTCCTTTTTGTTACCTTTCTAATGATACCCAACACTATCCTCTACATAAGGTTTAAGAATTTTTAAAGATGATTTTTAAAAGGTGCGATTTTTTTGACGCCGAGTGTACTATGTTGTTATTTATTTTAAGCCAGTGGTACCGGCGGTTGCCGTAAGATGACAGACATTGATATCTTCGTCTTCTTCGTCGAGACTTCTTCTTACACTCTTGGGAGAGTGGTCGTGGTCGTCACTTCAGCTGCAGTAACCCGCCTTACAACGCGTCGCCATTCATCTCTGGCAGCCGCCTTCCTAGCGTACAGATACAAGCTGCTATCCACGGCACCGATGAGACGGACGGAACAGGTTGGAGACAATCTGTTCCGTCCGTCTCATCGGTGATCTACCGCGCGGTCGGGTGCCCTCAACTCTACCCTGTACTACAAGCCGCTCGATTGAGGCACCACCGATATCTTCTACATGCATTAGACGCGATCTCCCCACGTGCCGTTATACAATGTGATAGGAGTGGTACTTCTAACCTGTTAAGCTAAGTACTACATCTAAATTAATCGACAAAAAAAATAATACTTGTGGACTTATAAAAAAGTGATATTAAATCACAAAATAATTAAGTAATGATTTTTTATCTCACCAAAATTTTTTCAAACATATGAAACAAAGTAATTTATTAGTTAGCCAGTGTCATTAGCTACCGTTTGCCATTTTTTCATGTTTCTCCGACGTATGAAACCTTTGACATCGCATAAAGTAAAAATGGTCATAAGTTATAGGGAGAGGGGGTTGGACCCCCCATATTATTTTTTTGTCGATGAATTTAGATGTAGTACACAGCCTTAACGGGTTAGAAGTACCGCCCCTATCACATTTTATTGTGAGAAGACTCAAGACTAGTCGTGGGAACACTTGTTAAACAATAAAAGTAAAGTAAATAGTCTAGCCAGTGGGTCGACGTGCTCCTGCAAGTGGGAAACCTCGGCAGGCCCCACCTAAATATCACGTCCCACAGTTGTGCACAAGGAAAACAGCCATTGAGCCATAACACAAGACGCTGACACAGATTAACAAAAGACGCAGGCCCAATAGTTAGTTGGTAACTTTCCTGAATAAAACGAACGGAGTAACTTATTATTTTTAACAAAATTCACGTGAAGAGTACCTCGTAGATACTCATGTTCATTCCAAATCTTTTCGTAGTATATTTTCAAATAAACTTAATAAAGAAATGTTAAAACGTTGTTCATTATTTATTAAAATAACACTTTCAATTTACGAATTGCGTTAATAGCAGCAGTGTATATTAAGCACCTTATCTTTCAGATATATATCTCTAAATCTGAGCGTCAATATACCACCTACTTGGAATCAGATACGGCGTAACGGAGGCGTTCGGTAGCCACAGATTATAAACGGTGATTAGCTCGCAGGATGCTTCTTATCAACGAAAACGTCAGATAAAGCCGGCTCGGTTGTAGGGAGAGGCGAGATTAAAGAAATACATTCACAAATAAAATTTAAGTTTAAGCCACCAACACGCATTGGCCCAGAGTGGGGGGTTATGGCCCGATCTCCCCTTGCCCATGTGGGAAGGCTTATGCCCAGCGTTTAGGCATCATGATGATAGTGATGATGATAATTGTACTATAATTGAATTTTGATTACATTTTTTACCTACTATTTTTAAAATGAAAAACTTTTTTAAGGATTAACTCGCGTTTAATTTACTATTTACATAGTTTTCCAGTCTCCCTGTGACCACGTAGGGATAATATAAAAATCTATGTAAATAGTAAATTACACGCGAGTTAATCCGTAAAAAAGTGTTTCATTTCAATGTGTAGTGCTCGCTTAAACCTCAGAAAACAATACTATTTTTAAATTACATACTTACCTAATATATAATAATGTAATCACGACTATTATCCCCGAAGGGTTAGTCAGAGACTAGGCAATGAGGACAGCAAAAGCAGTTCACTACCATCCACTTTTCACCAAATAGTGACTGCACATCTGCTCAGCGTGACTGGTGGTGAGCCCGTCGCCGCTCTATGCTAATGGATGTAAGTGCAGTCTTTAGTCCGTTAGTCGCCTTTTACGACACCCAAGGGAAGAGAGGGGGTGGGTTTATTTTTTCACCACTACGCGATACGGTAATGTATGTATATTTGTATGATAAGTATGTACTTATATTTTTTAATTAAATAGGTAGGTATAATTTTATTCAGCTGCTCCGTGCATCAGAAGGCTCATAAGTCGTTGGTATAACTGTAGTATAATGGTACTTCATGTGCATACAATGTTTACTTAAACGCAAACAAAAACCATGTTATATTATTTATTATTATTATTTCTAGACCAATACAAAATGGCTACCGTTTAGTACGGCTTACAAATAAACAATAAAACACTAAAACTGTTTGGACACACCACAATTCCACAGCCCTAGATTCTGAACTGACCAATCAATTTAATTGCCGGCTAACAATGTAATTGGCAGATTAATTAATTAACCGATTGTCAGCGCCAAACGTTTTATCGTCTTAATTACGATCGCGTGGATATTACCATTAGATACCGCGGTAATGTGTGCGGTGTAATCGCGGTAATAAGCTGTCCTAAACCTCACGACTTATGTAGTTGTAATATGTTAAGATACCTTTGAATGTCGTTTAGATGGGAGCTTTGCCAGATTACGTTAAAGAATAATTACTGAGTAACATTTTTTATTCCTTTACCTATTTGTATAAAAAGTTTTTTCGTTTTTGATTGTGAATGATTATTTAGTAAATAAAATATATTTTTATATGCTACTGAGTCAGCACACGCCCGCCTGAGGAAAAGTGGCCTTCGCAACATTAAGGCCTTAAGGCCGACTGCAATACCGATGGCAATGGTATCATGCGCATTACCGACTTATTTTTATTTACACAATGTTGGTTGCATCAATTTTTTTTATAATTGTAAAATTTTGTTCAAATTAATGTTTTAATAATATGAGTTCTAACACAAAACATTTAAAGATAGAGAGGCAGAAAGCAATAGCTCTTCATTTTATATCTGTATATAGTAGTATATAGAGGAGCTCGATGGCGCAGCGGCTAGCGCGTTCGAATTGCGATCTTGCCCGCTAAGCAATTTTCGCAATGCCAGGTCGCTGGATGGGTGACCAAATTAAAAACATCTCGAGCTCCTCCGTGCTTCGGATGGCACGTTAGGCCGTTGGTCCCGGTTGTTGTCGTAAGATGACAGTCGTTAAAACCCACCAACCTGCATTGGGCCAGCGTGGTGGGCTATGGCCCAATATCCCCACGTGCTATTGTTCACGTGGGAGGCCTGTGCCCAGCAGTGGGACGTTTATAGGCTGATGATGATGATGATATAGTAGTATGGCAAATTTAACTAACAGAATACATAACAAAGACCAACGGCGCCAAGCAAGTGTAAATATAAACTAATTTAAATATTAAGTAATTTATTGAACGCATATTAATTACAATTTATCGACCATAAAGCTGTATAAGCCAGCCATTTTAGCTATTATATTACAGTCTGTTACAATTAGCATTATTATTGTGTTGCTTGTAAATCTTGGTCACAAACCCTGCGTATTTTTTTTAAACAGACAAACAATAATTATATTATTTATATAGTGTAAAAAGATGCGTTAACTTCTTTTCCTAAACTCAGAGAATCTGGTAAGATTCCCAAGGTAAGTGAGGTCGTAACTATTTTGGTAGGTATTAGGATTAGTTCTACCGTTACCAATGATGATACTGCTATCGTCATTAACCGTTTATTTTTTCCGCATGACAAATATATCCCTGTATTAGTACGATTTCATCATCCTCCCATATGGCAAATCTGATACATAAAATATCCATCAAAAAGGCGGATTAGGGGTTATGGGTAATATCTAGTACATCTATGTGGAACGAAACGAAAGTTGCTACGAGAGATAACAAAACACATGTGAGTGAGTTACGATGAGTGAGACGATGTATGAGTGAAAGGGTTGAACGGAAAGGAGACTGGGATTTTGAGGGGGACGTGTGCGTGCGTGGTCAGGTTAAAAGTACTTAATTAATTTTAAAGACTATTGTGCAAAAGGAACAAAATAAAGAAAGCTGCCAGATTTTGGATTTTCATTTCCCACATCTATATACAAAACCAACATATTACAACAAACAAACGAACAGTTCGCCACGCTTGCTTCAATGGACACAGCCAATTCATTGATGTTACAACTGGAAGCGTTGTCTCTCTGAACAGGAACATGGTTTGTTCCACTCGTTACTAGATACGGTTCCCTATGTTATTATATGATATTAAATTGGTTAATAACACGGTAATAAGCTTGTTCTGTGCTGGTAGCGGCATATTAATAGAATACTACCGCTTAGCTCTTCCCCTTAGATGTCGTAAAAGGCGACTAACGAACCACAAACTGCACATACCTGAAACAGCATAGAGAGGCGATGGGCTCACCACCTGTCACGCTGAGCACATGTGCAGTTATCATTTGGTGAAACGTGGACTGTGTCAGTGGACTGCTTTTGCGGTCCTCATTGCCTGGTCTCTGACTAACCCTTCGGGGATAATAGTCGTAAATAGATGCATGTATGAACTAGGAAATAAACTCGTTCCAGTAAACGGCCACCACAAGCTATAAAAGTATCATTGCCGTCTGACAAACTTTTAGACACTTTCAGTTCTCATGCTTCTAATTTATATCCCTTGCTTTCTATTTCTTGCTTCATGCGAGTATCCCCGAAACCCTACAAAGAAAAACAATGCGGTTTGCCAGAAGAATACTGTATTTTTTGTTATTATGCTGATCTGTTACAGTGCTGAATCCAGCCGGATTTAAGTCGAATCCTATACCTGACATCAAATTAAAACCATTTTGGACATCGATACTTTAAGCAGCGGCTAACCTGTTTGATGGAAGCTGCAAATGCTAGCCAACTTTCGCAATCGCAAAAGCTGCCAGATAGGATGAACGCTGTACGATGCAACTTAATTATTTTCATAAATTGGTGTGGGCAAGAACAACCTTGGTGCAGCACAAAATTAGAACTTACCGGACACTACAACCGCTTTTTTGTATGACGGTTTCCCGTGTCGGCAAAAAAAGTGTCTACGTTTGCGCAGCGCCTTACAAAATAAATCGAAATAATGTTTTGAATATTGTAGTTATACAATTTCCCATCTCAGTGTATTAAGCTTCGATGTACAGATTATTAAGCCTCATCGCGCGGCCTAAAATAGAACCTGACACACCTAGACAGTTAATTGAATACCGGACCACGCCTGTTGCATGTTCCTCGCCAGAATGTTATATCACCTGCATATTGCATATTGAACAGTTTTTGGAAAATGTCCCGGCGTACGATGCTGTCGTCAATTTGACTAACAACCAATCGATTACTCCCACCCCGTTGTGCCAGAGACATTTATGCATTATCGTAATTATAGTAAGCATGTACTGGTACTCACTATCACTATTACAAATTACAAAAGGTCTCCAGGATAACTAAGTGAAAATTGATTAATTGTTTGTAGTGAAAATCAAAATATACGAATAGGTATCTGGGTAAGGCCGAGAATAAGTGTACTTTCTGTAAAAATATTTTGTCTTCCAACTACACTGATTTAGTGTTTCATCATTCTCTATAAAAAAAAGACAATTAATATTTGAAGTGCACTCTTAAATATTCGTTTAACAAAACTAGAACAATAAAATCACATTTAAGCTAATTTCAATCAAAAATAAAATAGTTTTTAAATTAAATAATTGTAGTTTTTAGACTGAAGCACTGTGTCTCCTTGCCGACTCCCAGCGCTTTCTTTATATTTTTTTGAAAAAACTTAGTATTGTTCTTTATTCCCTGGTATATTATGCATTACAAAGATATAAAACAAATTAATAAGTGTGCTCACAATTTGTGTTTACTGATTTCATTTCATTTTAAAGTAAGCAAAAATTGTGTCTTCATTATTCAATCGGTTGTGTTACCGATAGTAGTGTTACTGAATTTTCGTAGTTTCTAAGCTATAACTTAACAAGCACCACATTTACTTTTACGATGTTGGTACACCTGTCAAAATTAAAACTATAACATTAAGCGTCGGCCGGCCGTTTTGCGGCAAAAATTATCAGTTCGTATTGTTCGTAAATTGCAGCGTAAATTTTTATTTTCTGAATTTAAAAGAGCTGTTTTGGTCAAGATAAGTGTATATTTCATTGACTAGAGTTAATATCATCAACGGTAAGTGCTATATAATATTAACGTAATAATTGTGTTTAGACTAAAACTAACAGTATGTCTTACTGTTAGTTTTAGTCTAAACACAAGCTTATTTAATTCAAAAATCTTAGGTAACACAACCGACATATTTTCGATTGTGTTACTAACTACCCTAACACAATGGAAAAATTCGTCCTTAAATACTAATGATTCTGGTTCCCTATTTAATTTCAAAACCCGTTTTACCGATTATCATTTCAACGAAAACTATTAACCGATCACTCAATTGAACGAAGCCTTATTTGTACGAAGCTTTAATTTACCGAAGTAACGATTCAACGAAAAACCAATTACCGAAGTTTATTTCAGCGACCATACATATAACCGACACATTATTTAACCGATGTAACATTTCACCGAATTTTAAGGCTTAAAAATATGGATATGGACATGTGCTTCATTTGACATTTGAAGCCCATATTTTGTCCTTATATGGGCATATTATGGGCTTCAAATGTCAAATGAAGCCCATGTCCATATTCATATTTTTTAGCCGATACAGGGGCAGGTCGGGCTATATGCGTCAGGTGTATTTCGGTATTTTTCCATTCACAGTCCAGGTTTGTGATGTGATCGATCACTAACCCGTATTTGGCAAGCTTAGTGATGCTCAGTGAACACTTGATTACAATATTTACAATGATGGAGCCCTTAATCCAGTTATAGCTATAAGTTATACTTTACTTTATATGTTTTATTTATGTAAATGTAGCAAGTTAATTATAAAAATCATTTATTTACCCTTCACAATTTGGTTTTTAAGTCTAGAGCACTTTTTAAATAAACATTAATAAAAATGCCCAAGATTGTGAGGGACTACTGGAGCCTGATATGGGTTTCAAAAAGAAACCGGGAACTACAGGTCTCCAGTGAAGAAGAAGTGAACTCCAAATAAATACATTTAAAAGAAAACGAACATCTGTCAATTAAACTGTCTTACTTTTTCTGTTCATCGATAATACCGAGGTCGTTGACTCGACCAAACAAATCTTATAAGAATTTGAACTTAAAAAAAATCCATACCGAACTTCAATAATGTTTGGAAAGAAAAACGTCTACTACCGGAGGCTACTTAGGTGAGGAGTGTAAATTTTTTATGGTGTGGGGTCGCGCCGGCCCCTTGGAAAAACACCCGCTTGCTTGCTAGGGAAAAGGCTAATAAACGTCCATTGGTATTAACGTGGATGTACGACCGGCGCTTTGGATGTTCCTTAGACTTAGTACATAGATATAATCACGACTATTATCTCCGAAGAGTTAGTCAGAGACTAGGCAATGAGGAACGGAAAAGCAGTCCTCTGCCATAGTCCACTTTTCACCAAATAGCGATTACACATGTGCTCAGCATGACAGGTGGTGAGTCCATCGCCGCTCCATGCTGTTGGATGTATGTGCAGTCCTTAGTCCGTTGTAAGCACATATCGATCTGTATTAAATGTTTTCTTTTCTTTTGCGTGCATGGTTCGATTCCCGCCTGAGGTTGTCGTCTTTTTTCAGTGTTTAAAATTTTGTTTTCTTTTCGTTCGTAAGCTTTAGAAAACGTTCAGGTACTTTTAATAAAATGCCATTTCTACACGATATTTTTTATACGAGGAACTTAAACTATTATTAAAGGTTTTAGCGTGAGCATAGAATACGTTACATAACCATTGTTTATACTGAATAAACACTACCAGATAATGGACTATGTTCTTGGGTCCTAAGTACTACCAGAGAACAGTATTACTTTAAACCTTCTATGCGACATTCATATGGGAATTTTTTAAACTTTAATCAAAACTGGATCAGCATGCCACATCCAACCCTCACCTCAGTCATCGCACAGAGCCAAACACTACAGCACATCTGGTTGGTTCTCAGGGGTCTGCAGAGTAAACGCCACGTTAAAACAGCCTGCAATTCCACAAGCCGATTGTAGACGAAGCCGGCCCTTTAATTTGTATGATACGTTTCATTATGTATGGAAGCCAACCCTTTGTTTCCTTAGTCCAGATATTCTTAAAACAACTTACCGTAATACACACTTGCCACCTATTATCAAATGTCAGTAGCAAAGGAATAATTACCTGCTTGAATTGTCGGGGCATTTCCTATTATTGCAAAGGAAGCGATAGCTGTTCGGTTCCCACTGAAATAATTTCCTACCATTCAATTTAGCACTTATTATACTAGACACTTTAAAAGCCGTTATGACAATTACATTTTATTAATAGGTTGTCTAGCTCCACTTGCTTGGCTGTCTAGCAAGTGGAGCGTTAGAACAATCGCTTTGTTCGTTAAATATTACAGCTAAATGTTGGCCAATCGCACACATTATAAGAAATAAACAAAATTTCACTGTACCATTACAATTAATGTATTAAGTATTAATAATCTTAACACTGAAACGGTTTTTAATATACTTTATACTTTACTTAGGTACCTTGTGTAGGGACTAATTAAAGTAAATGTCTTAGATGAATGATTGGTCTCCAAGCGCAGCGAGACCAAACATTCATTTAAGGTAAATGTGTTGTTCAGACGATTAAATAAAGTTCTTAAATAATTCTAGTTAAGACAACCGAACAAAGCTACATTTTTTTTCGTTGGTTTTCATTCGATTTCATCCATGTGCAAAATACACATACTTGCACTCGAATTGAGATTATCTATTTATAGTTATATTACGAAATGTCTAGACAGAAAAAGGAACTGTCTCTGCAATATTGACAGTCCCCTCCCTGCCTTTGTAGTTTCATGTCAAGCAATAAATGAAAATGCTATAACGTGTTACTAGCACGGCATTATCCGTCACATGCATAGGTAGGTACACAGATTTAAAAGAGTTAGTCAGCGACTAGGCAAAACGGACCGCAGAAGCAGTCCACTGCCATAGTTCACGTTTCATCAAATTACAACTGCTCATTATGCTCAGCGTGATAGGATAGGAGATACATTATTCGTCACGTCACACAGTTAATTAAATTATTTTTGTAACATTTGAGTTTTACAATAATAACTATTTACAGCTTTTCTTATTGCTGTTCCATTCTGATATTTATATTAAATTCATAGGGAAATCAACCAACTGAAATATGTGGCAAAAGTCAATTGAAATACGAATCCTAGCTGACATCTCTTCTACTATAAATTCAACTTTAATCGCAACTACCTAAGTCTGAACCGCAGCTCAAGGTTTAACGGTGAAAGCTTATATGCCTCGTGGTAATGTACGATCCATCATAAATCATGGCACATCAATACAGAAAGCAAATACTCCGTGTAACTGGTTCCAAGCAACAAATCGATTTAATCCGGATAGATTTATAGGCGAGGTAATTTATATTTAAGCTGCAACGATACAGCCCGACTATCAAACGGTTATTCATAGTGGTACAAGTTTACTTTTTAATTTGTACGCTTGAAAACATGACAAATCGACAATGGCGGACAGCGATATCGGATTTCATTTCACTATTCATTTAAAAGTTTAAAGTAAAACAACTTAACAGTTTTAAAAAATCCGCAGCGAATTTCGCAAAAGTTAATTATCCAATTCCCTCTAATATTGCGAGAGATATTAAGAGCCCATCACACAAGACCACCGTCGACTTTTAAAATATTAACTCCACCAGCTTTTGTCGATGCATCATGTTATCTTGCATCATTATTCTTTACGGCCGTTAATACATCAGTTTTTTCGCTTACATCATTGTCTTAGCTGATAAGGTCCTCTGTTCAATCTTCCTTAGCAGACTTTAATTCCGTAAGTAGGGCGACGTCATCGCTATAATGGCAGCTACATCAAAATCTGTACAAGCCTTATTGATATAGCCATCTCTGTCGTTTCCTTCGAATTGTCCGCAAGAGTGACAGGGACGTGTGTAAGCACGTGCAGAGTTCCCAGATTAAAATTGATTGTCTGGACGTTGGCTTACTGTGGGACTCGGGGCGATTGATTCTTCATCAATCTTTATTCGCGGTATTAGCTGGACCTTTTTCTTTGATCTCAAGGTGAGTTTCTTGTATAAACTTATAAGGAGGCGGACATATCGTAATGATAATTGAAAAAGTTTGATTAACTTTTAGTCTGCAAATTAGGTATATATGTTTACAAGGATTAACGTTAACTATTTATTGAAGGCATACTGGGCATACTACGAATACCTTTTTATACCTGACGTTTCGACTAAGTTGCACCAGTCGTGGTCAGGGGACGACTGCTGTCGCGATGTGCTGCGTCGTTGCCTTTTTAGCGTTAATCCCCGTCTAAATGTTTGATTATATTATATATTAATATGTATATATTCGAATATATATACAATATAGGTAGTTAATTTAAGTAGGTATTTATATGTATGTTTAGGAATGTTATAAGTAAGTATATGTATTTCTAAGTATCTTTCGTCCTGTAGACTCTCTTTCCACACAGCTAGGGTTGGCTGGAAGAGATCTCTTCTAGAGATAAGCTCACCTTTGTATACGTCTTTTGTAACGTATTTTTCAATGTGTTTTATATGTGCAATAAAGGATTAATATTTATAATGGAACGCGAAAATTTAAAAGTGTACATATTTCGTTCAGTTATAATGCTAATAGCAAATTAAAAAAGTCGCTGACTACCCCTCTACGAATATTTTCGTATTTAGGTTAGCTTAAATTTATTTATTAGAGAATACGAATTCATTATTTATGTTTTACAAAGCCACCTACAACATAATTACGAAAAGCCAATTATAATTTTAATACAGTCACATACCTTTAATTAGAAAGGTTTAGTCTGGTGATTTATAAGAATCGGATTTATGCTTCATAGATTTAATTTGCTTCTAACGGAATATTATTATGGCTAAATACAATTTAACGAGTCACATTGAGATGCTATATCATAAGTATTGCTTATTTTCTGTATGTCAGCAATACATTTATTTGAGATGAGTCTCAGTCATAAGTAAGTACATGTGCTTATTTTCTGTATGATAATCATGTTTAGGTATATGTAATAAAGTAAGATATGTGTACCTATTTAATTGTTGTAACATGAGTCATACTCAACTTGACTTATAAATGACAAAAAATAACAATATAAATTATGGAAATTAACTTTATACTTTCCAATATCACTTTACTTGAAGCAACCTTTGTTATCAAGTACACCATCACGCTTTGGTGTTTTATGACTTAATAAAAAGGAAGCTGCAGTTGTACAGACAACAACACATTCAGAATGTACAGCAAATACTGACATAATATACGTTAAAACGTAAGTAAGAATAACTTAAAATTAATACCTAATACCTTAAGATAATGCAGCGGGAGCCGAACAAATCTATACCAAACTTTAGTACTATTATACCGGAAAGGACAGTTTATTAACGTGTTCATAGCGCACAAATCTTAGCGTATCTATTTTAGGAAAGTTGTAATAAAAGTTAGAACTACAGATAATTTTAAATACTATTATTAAGTTTCCAGTAGCTGAAACACAAAAAAATAAACATTTTAAAATTCACAATGCCACAAAAATGTTTGAATCACACTTGGAACATAATCAAATCCATCTAATTAACAGTTTTATTTATGTTTCACCTATATCTCTCTTTACGTAGTTACGTATATTATTAGTTATATCCCCATAAATCTACTTAAGTACGTGATCCAATAGCGATAACTTTCTAAATGCTGTAAAGCTGTTGTCTCATTAACGCGAGAGGGGATCGACTCGCACTATATCGACCGTAAACTTAAAGCAGTTTTAATTTGACGATTTATTTGTTTCCAACAATAAACCGGTGGTAGGTATAGCCGGTAAACACCGCAGAATTGACTACGTAGCAAATTTTATTCTATTTTTTTTTATGTACTTGCTTTAATCGTTATTGCTCACGAGAAAGCAGTGTGTGTTTTGCTTCTGCAAATGAATTTCTTTAATATATTAATATATAAAGTGAAAAATTACCTGAGGTGAATGTGTTTTTAAAAATCTCTTTTATGTAAATTCAATACTTTAATCTATGCGCTGCTCACAAAAAAAAGTTTTGCAATTATTTAAGCGCAACTACTGCTCAAGCCGACTACCGATAATATGATACCTGTTTATTATATGTGCCAATTCGCCTATTTATTACACGCAATATAAAAAAAAAACAAAAGATTCTGCAGGGATCTCTCTGAATATGTTTAAATAACACTTTTGCTTTTATTACGTACCTTGCCATTTCTGCCCCGCTACAGTTCTATGGCATTGACGAAACTAAGTCGAATGTTACGACGCACCGTTGATTGACGTTTTTCATTAACAAGCCCCTTTAGACAATTCGATTCCAGAACGCGCTTAACTTCTTTTAATGTTCTCGCCAAAAGATCGATCAACGCCATCTTTAATTTTAAATTGGGAACGACTTTTCGAAACGTTTAACGCTTGTGAATTATTCTTCGTGTTGAGAAATTGATGTACGAGTAAGTACGCGCCGATTAGAATTACGGTTTCAACACAGTATAAAAGTTTGTTAACTATACTTAAATACAAGTTTTCCACTTGAAATCTCATTTAAGATAATGAAAATGTTTGTACTTACACCAATTATTACTTATTGACAATTTTTTGTGCTAATATGTAATGTCATTCGTTAGTTTTAGTGATTTTTTTCTGGTGAATCTCTCTCTCTCTCAAGAAAAAGTAAAATTCGGGTGGAACTAGACATCTGCACAGAGACTAATTGTATGTAATTTGTTTACAAACATTTATCATCGAATTTGGCCCTGGTATAATACTGGTTATAAGCATTGTGTTCGTTTAATGAAACTGAATAGGCAAACGGTCATACATATGGTCCGTCTGATAGAAACCAGCCACCGCACCCATGGACGCTTCGACACGACACAATTTCAATGCTCCTATGTCTTAATAATTCTAGTGTAATTTACTATGATGGCAGAAATAAGTATTAGGGTGGTCGCTATTCAGCCTAGCGACTACCTTAATATCTTTTTAAATATACCAAAAATATGTCACCCTAATAATTTCTGCCGCCAAGCAGCAGTTGTTGCTAGTCGATCTTGGATATAATCCTACCACTAGAACTGATATATTATACATACATTCACCAGTATACAACGAGTAACAAAAATATACAAAGAGGATCATCCACACCAAAATCCTTTTACTAAAACCTCCTTACCGGGTAGCTCTAACAAATCCCTTTCAAATCGTAGCTCCCAAAATCTATAACAACGTAGGTCCCATGTATTATGTTAATGGCGGTGTCCATACAGACGGAAGGTCAGGCCGTGTTATTTAAATACGACTAACCCATATCTTACTTTCCCCTTGTATGTTTTAATTTTCTCATACATATTTAGAGGATCCGTAACGTGTGTCACGACGTTTGACGTTTTGTTGTGTAACCTTTTTTATGTTTGGATTGTTTTTTTTTTAGATTTCATTTGTTTTGTGTAAATTAGCTTTGTTCGTGAGTGTTAGTGATAAATAACAGATTTATCTGCAGCAAATAGAATTTTCTTACCTGTATCGCTACATTGAAACTGCGTTTCGCTGGTTCATACCTAAGTAGGTGCTAGGTTTATAAATACTTATTAAAGTAAAGTAAAGTATGGCCTATATGCAGCCCACTGCTGGGTAAAGGCCTCCACCATTAAAATCAAGTCATCGCTATAACTGATGAGTGTTAGCTTTAAGCACGCTTGCCAAGTGCCGGTTTGCGATCACAAACCGACATTGCCTGACCTGGGAATTGAACCCCTTGGGGTATTGGATCAAGCGCTTACCACTAGGCCACAGAGGCGTTTCCATAACTTTCACTCAAATCTTTCAGTCACACGCAGCGTTGTAAAATAATTTAAAAATATCGTTTCGTATAATATTCTAATTTAGAATACTAAATAAAACATGTTGTAGCTTTGTCTTCTGTCTGGCTGGTAAATGTAATTCATAAGAAATGTAGTAATAAAAGAAATGTGTTTTACAAAATACGGTCTATTTATTTAACTTATACCAGGTACTTATGTTTGTTTTATGTAGAAAAGAAACACGAAAAATAGATTGCCTGGCCTTGAATTTGGCTGTTGAGTTGGTATATTGTTGATTATAGCATAAGCAGTTTTATAATTCATTAATGAATTATTAAATATTAGTCTGAAGTCATTTTTACTTCAAAGTCAAAGTATTTTATTTGCAAAGAACAGGAAACAAGATGTCAAATAAAAGTATTAAAATCGCTATTAAATTAATAAACATTGACATGCCAAAGATATTGATAATTACATACATACATATAAAGCAGTCCTCTACCATAGTCCACTTTTTACCAAATAGCGACTACACATGTGCTTAGCGTGACAGGTGGTGAGCCCATCCCGCTCTATGCAATTGGATGTATGTGCAGTCTTTAATCCGTTAGTAGCTTTTTACGACACCCAGGGGAAGAGAGGGGATGGTAGTATTCTTTCACCGCTACGCGACACGGTTAATTTTTTAAATATAAATTATTGATAATTAATAATTAAGAAACTCATTTAAGCTTTAATTTTTTTTTTTTTAATATATATATACAGTCGTGGTCAACTAATTAGGGACATTCAAGATAGTGAAGAGCAATAACCGGTTATGTACATATAAATATAAAACCCTATTGATTTTTCAGCACCTATTATTTGCATAATTTGGTCCGATTACTATACTATAAATGGCTGTAAATAAGAGAATAATTAAATACAAAAAAGTATTTAATATCAAAGGTTGAACATGTATTAAATTTTAAGGTATAATTATGTAGCTGGACATTTAATTAAGGACAGTAAAGTATAATGATGAATAGAGTTAAACAAAACGAATAATCTCCAGTATTATAATATTTTTAAAAGCTCCATTTTATTACGTGTAAAATCAGTACCCAGTAGCAAAACCTTTGTTAGTAATTACCGCTTGACACCGATGTGGCATAGACATTATCAGTTTCTGACATGTTTCGATAGGAATGTTTGCCCATGCCTCACAAAAAGCTTGATTAAGTTGATCTAAAGTTGTGGTACGATAAGTTGAAACTTTTTTCTTGATTTCGTGCCAAAGGTGCTCAATTGGGTTGAGGTCCGGGCTATTTGCTGGCCAATCTAGCACCGATACTGACTGACTGGTAAGAAACGACTTGACTGAACGGGCGGTATGTTTCGGGTCGTTATCATGCTGAAACGTCCATATAATAGGGAGATGCTCCTCAGCATAGGGAAGCATAGTTTCCTCCAATATTGTTTTGTATTGATGTTGGTCTAAGTTACCCTGAACTTTTCTCACAGGTCCCACTCCACGTCCAGAAAATGAACCCCAAATTTTAATGTTTCCACCGCCATGTTTCACCTGCTTTTTTGTGAATCTTGGATTCATTTCCGCTTTTACAGGACGCCGTACGTATTGCCTTCCATCTGAAGAAATTAAATTAATCTTGGTCTCGTCAGAGAATAATACATGTTGCCATTGGGCGTAGGTCCAATGTCCATATTTACGTGCAAACGCCAAACGAGCATTTCTATGTTCTTTCTTCAACAACGGTACTTTGCGAGCCACTCTTCCGAACAACACTGCTTCTACCAGACGTCGTCGAACGGTCCTCGCTGATACACCGGCTCTTTCGTCTGCCCCAAACACTTCGTGTTTAATTAAAATAGAGCCTAGAAACGGATCTTTCTTAGCTAACCTGGTTATCATTCTATCTTCTTGCGGAGTTGTTTTTCTCGATCTTTTTGTCCTGGGCACATTTAAAGCTGTGTTATTGCGCCTGAAATGTTGCACTGCATTGCATACCATAGTTTTTGAACAATTTAAATGTTCTGCTATCCCTCGGTATGACCAACCACGCTCGACAAACTTCATGATAATTGTTCGTAGTGTTGGATCGCAACTTTTATTTTTGCCCATATTTCTTCAAAATAATTCTCAAAACTTAAAATTAAAAATCTGGATTGCCGCCAAAACTACCACAAAACAATAAAAGAAGAAATAAAAAAGTATTGAGATTCAAATTTTGAAAATAGAACGCAATATCTCAGTGTCCCTAATTAAATGGCCAGCCAGCATTCTTTGAACAAATAGCACACTGATAATCTATCAGCTATACTGTAAAGAGGTTTAATGTTTAAGAAGTTGTTATTGTTTGTATAATCGGGCACATCAATGACTAATTATACTTACGTGTAAAAGATATGGAATATTGTTAAGACTCGTTGGAAAATAAAAAATAAATTCACAATTTGGCTTAACTAGAGATTGTCCCTAATTAGTTGACCACGACGTATATATTTTTTTTTTTTTTTTTTTAATAACATTTTTCTAGCAACCTAGGTACGAAGCTTTCTTGTCATTGAAAAATATAGGTCCCTGTATAAAGTGATTTGGGCTCCTGTCATATACTTTTATGCACATAGAGTAACAACTTTTTTGACAAAGAGCAGTATTTGGGCGAAAATCTAAGACAAGTCACCTCTTGTGTAACGAGGAAATATATCCTTGGCTGGTAAAAACAATTCTGGGTGCTGTTTGACAAACTTAAATCTAATATTTGGAATGGTTAGTATGCCCAACTTTACAAATAGTGGTCTGAATGAGTCAAATAAACCTAAGTTACATACCTATGGCTCGTATGTATTTTTTTTGGCAATTAATATTCTATTTACATCTGTGCCATTGTCCCACAAGATACATGTAAGAATTATTTGATGCGACATAACCATATTATGGTTAAGGTCACTCTAAGAGACGTTTTCTTCGTTAATCGTCTTAAGACATAACAAACCTATAGACTTTGCTACAGACCTTTTGAACATGGGTAGCAAAGATTAGGCTTTCGCTTAGTTCTATTTCCAAGAATCTTAGATTGTCCGCCCTTTTAATGGTTTTAGCGCCGTAATGTAAATTTAAATCATTCACTACACGTTCCATTATATTAAAATTTACAATATTAGTTTTACTTAACATTTCGATTATTTGCATTAAGATAAAGGATTACACTTGTTTGTAAGAGCTCTTTTGAAGAGACTTTGAAATAGACAAAAAGCTATATATTACGCATGACTCTCTATACCAGCCGAGCCTAAATGAAACGAAATCCAAGTAAAATTTTATTCAAACTGGCAAATTATTAGACCTCTTAGATGTAGCATATACAAAAGTTATTACAAAACAGTTTTAATTAATTTTATTTGAGAAAGAAGAGAGCTTCTTTCAAAACGTTTATGTTTTCATTACCTATTCAACTTTCACGTTTCATTGTAAGAAAAGTAGATAAGTAGGTAGGTCCTGTACTAAGTCATAATACCAATTTTTTTTACCATAGCTCTTTCCATTGACACTTCTGCAACACATTTCGTTGCGTTTGTTTCGTTGAGGCAAACATGGGAACAATACAACAAGGCAACAGCAGTCAATACTGCCGACCAGTATTCGCCATGCATAGTAATTCTCGGTCCATCACGCCCTCTCCTATTATGAACGGGCGAGCTATCTATTTCACATTGTTAAACTTTTTTGCGGTCGTACCGAAGTTGGCACATCAAACGACCCGATCTTTGGAACAATACAAAAAATAGTTTAGCGATGCTAATTTTTTATCGGATCCACATTTTGTGTCGACACGCCTCGTTATTAGTTGGCCATTTCACTATGGGTGGCGAGGTAGGGCTATAAATGTTATGTGGCCAAGGCTTTTGTCGGTCATTTAGGAAAAATCAGTTTTCGAATGATTAAAACAAATAACTGCCAAAATAATGTTACTAAGCCGGCAAACAAACACACGGCCCGCCTGGTGGTGCACGGCCACGGCAGGCCATGGACGCGCAGCACCGAAAGCATCACGTGCGCAATGACCCTAAAGCTTCAGATCTTATTTCTCTACGCCCTGTAATTTCACTGGATCTAGCACCCTTCCAACCGGAAAGCAGCAATGTAAATCAATACTGCTTGGCGGCAGAAATAGGTTTATACCTATTTCTGCCATGCGATGGTGGTCACCATCCAGTTGGATTCTGGGTAGAATCCTATCACATTCGTGTTCGTGTTTTATCGATACTAAATAGAATCGATACTTAGTCCTGATAAAAAAGAGAATCAAGTTAAAGTTAAATAGCTTTATGCTTAAATTGAAAGTAATCTTTTTCAATAAAGGGTTGAGATTTTTTTGTTATAAAGGTAAAGATTAATTCCTTTTTCGGTCTAAAGCAGCATCGTCGATAACCTTCGTTAATTTCCCACGAGACAATAATATTTTATTGTGCTGAAACAAAATCCGAAGGTACGAGTACAACGATGGTAATAAAGGAGTCTGATTACATTTAAAACGCTTTTTTTTAAATATGATAATGGGAGATTCAATTTTACTTACGCTTTTTCAAATCCAAATTACAATTAATGTTTAGAATGATATTGTAATTATTAAAACTTGGTACTCTTTTTTTTGACAGTAACTGTCAACGTCAAATTTGACAGAATCGAGCATAGACTATGCGATATTTTGCCATAACAATACATAAGATGAACCACAGAACCGAAATACCCAAACTTGTTCATACTAAAGTAGTCTGTAAGTCTGTGAAAACACGGTACAAAGTCAAATGTGTTTTTGTAGGTGCGGTCTCATGCGACCGCTTGGGGTTTGAGGGGTCTACGATAATTTAATCCAACCGGCAAATCAAACAAAAGATCACGACGCGTCTGTGCAAATATTGTGAAATCCAGTGACAATCACTAGAATAATCAAGATCCCTTAAACACAAGCATAGAATAACAAATGAAGACCAAATACGAGACCTTTACTTAATAAGTTGTGACTTGAAGCAATTAAGCGGCGGTGTACAAGATTCAACTCATTAATACATTAAACACACATCAAGATGTGATTTGGGGAGGCTTTGGGACAATGCGATGTGTGCCAAGCCCTGTCCTGTGCAAATATAGGTTATAAAATCGGTTCGTGCGTAGGGTTGACTCGTAGTGATTTGTAAAACTTTAAAACTTTTTAGGGTTAATGGAAAATAAGTGAAAAACATGAGTTATTACATTTTATTCCGTGGGTGATTCATAATTTATTAACTTAGTTTTACTTTCTGGAAACGTATCTATTTTGTTGCCTAGCAGCATTGTCTAGTAAGTAGATAGGTAGGTACACGTATGAAATGAAACCGTTTTGTATGCAATGCTTTGTTTATTAACACCTTTTATGTGTGTTTCTTATTATGTTTTAAATAAAAATAACAATTAAGCTAGCCTGTAATTTTTATTCATAATGTCGTTGTTGTTGTGAGATTATGGACAAAATCACATTCGTCTTATCCTATGTACCTACGTAGATTAGTTCTGTTTTAATAATGGGCAAAAGTATTTTTATTTTATTCCAAGAACATTGTGGTTGGCTGCTTTTCGCATTTATAGAGTAGCCGAAAAACCGGTGGCGAGAAATTCGGTAACCTTCTTAAAATTTTATCAACATCGGAGGTTTCCTAAGACTAGGGCTAGGCAACATGCGAATTTTGCATTATGGGAATTTAGCATTTGTTTCCGATAATTAGAGTAGAGAACTGACGGTTACGTGTAAAAACTTAGACCTTTTCCAATAAACATACTCGCTTTTGACAACCCTAACGCTCCCTTCCTAGCCCTACGGTTATTGCAAGCTGGGAAGGTATTTCTATGTTTTATGCCACGCAGGTATGGGACGTTTGGTTTTATGAAACATTAGGTTTATGTCATAAATAATCATAATGCTTTATTATGGATCCATAGTGAATAATTTGTCTAAAGCAACGACGTTGTTTACACATCCTTGCCTATTTTCGACATTATTTAAGGGTCAACCAAGGTAATTGTTACATAGAGACATTATAGTGTAGTGTATTGTTTTTTATATAGCTGACTTCACAACGAGGTAGCGCTTTTCCCTTTGTTTCATCTGACGGTGAGTGAAGATATTATGATCTACGATGGCAAGGCAATTTGCCCGGCTTCAACTACTAAGCAAGCGACTATCATAGTAACATGACAGTGCACAAACCGCTGACTAAACCGCTTCATCTATTTAGCGCTGTGTCACAGCACAACTTCATTGTTTCTAACTCCACAGCGAGAGTCCATCGTCTCATCTGACGGTGAGAGACGAATCATCTACTTATACGATTACCGGTACTAACATCTAAGCAACTGATTCATTGAACCGTATTTAGCGCTTTCTCACAGCCCATTGCCATCATCAGCCTATAAACATCTTACTTCTAGAAGTGGGATGTGCCTAGGCACAGGCCTTCCCACACGGACCACAACACATGGGGAGACTGGGCCATAACCCTCCACTGGGCCGCCTAGATTGGGCCCAATGCGGGTTGGTAGGTTTTATTGTCACAGCACAATTTCATACTAACCCCCGTCGAAAGCGCAGTTGGCTTTAATGGCCGGCCGCACTGCATCACGCGAGCCGCGTCTAAACACCCGGATGGCGTGTCTGTAAACCTGTAATCTTCTATTATTAAAGAATAACACTTCTTATAAGAACTTCCTTAATATCGTAAACAACAAAACGGCGGCGCTGTCATGAATAACGAGCTAGACCAGTTTTACAAACGCTTTGTCTGGTATTAAAACATGGAACGAAAAGTATAGAGCTGGATCGCTTTAGTGTACATTTTATGCTGTAGTTCCTAGTTTGCTTTTAAGAAACTTTTTATACCTAGTAATGAAGAAAATAGCGTAAAGTCTTTTAAGTAAAAAGTTTCACAATATTAACTTTATTCTTGAATAATATGAATTATTAATATCTCCGTGCGTTAAAAGATACGAGTAAAGCCTTTGATACGTTGATTGTTGTAAGATAACATAATACAAGATCCAAAACAATAAATATTATTTTAAATTTAAGAATAATAATTACAAAACACATTCATTTATTTTTATATCATTTAATTTGAAACAAATAAACTGACAAGCATGCCAATGAAATGTTAATTTCATTTGGTTTCACAAAATAACTAAACTTCAGTATACTTTCTGTAAAAGGAAATTTAGCTACAAACAATACAGCCATCTCCCAAATGCGCATGAAGACATTTTCATTGTGAAGCATACAACGGCATACAATACACGCGGCACACATAGGTGGCAGCTAAAGTAGTTCCACAGGGCGCACCAGTCGGCGGCGTTTCCGTCACGTCTGTCACGACGCCGGTGGCCGGGCAAACCATCTGAAGTGGTAGAAACGCCACTTGCTAATAACTTCACTATATAGGTATTTATTTAAACTTTAAACTCAAACGAAGTCACACGGTCAACTTTATTGCGCCGCATATCATCATTTTGGGTTTGCCTCACATGTCCGTGTGCATGGTCGGGTCTGATATTAAATTTATTTGTCAGGGTGTCGCTGGCGATCAATTAGGTGTGAAGGATATCATCATCATCATCACCATCTTCATCATTTATTTAACCACCACTTAACCGTCGATATCTCCAAATACGATAATGGCGTATAACGTCCGGCCATTCTGACAGCTGTCAGAAAGTTGACCGAAGCTGACCAAGACTACCCGAGCTGACAAAAAGCTTAGAACTAAACCATTACTAAAGTTATATCAAAACCTAAAATACGTACGAAATGCTTAGAAAACGCAGTATTTTAATAAGTTAACAGTTTATTACAAAAAGCTATAACAAAAATGAAGATTCCAAGACGAAAAACAAAAATATATTTTTTATGTAGAAGTCGTTTTACTTTGCTTCGGAAGTCACTGTTTAAAACTAGAAAGAAACATATAATTTTCGATAGCTAAAACTATAACGATTGTTTTGATGAAAAATCTAGTTTTCAAGATTAAGTTAGTTGAGGTTAAGGTTTTCTCAGACTGCATAGTTAGTAGTGTTCTCACGGAATAGCAATGATTTTTTTTTCTTTTTACTGTAGTAGTATAGAAGTATAGTATAGTAGTACTTAGTACTGTAACTGTAGTTGTTTCACAGTTTTATTCAAAGCACCATGATCACAGTGCCGAAAATCAGATACGAAAAAAGAAAATCATTCTTAAAATTAAAATTTGTTTATGTTATGTATTATTTACGTTTTTTGACTGGCAAACGGCCTAACGCGACTGAAATTACACAGTCAACAGGTACAGGTACACTGTAAGTACCTACCTTAAAATTAAAAGCGGGTTAATTAGAAGAGAAACCTTAAAAAAATTGCAATAGAGTATTGAAAGTTTTCAGTTTTATGTTATACTCAAAAATGCGAAACTGAAACGTAGTTTGAATTTTAATTGGCATCATAGTCAATGCAAATTAATGATTTTATACTACACTCAAGTTTTATTTATCTGCATATCTTACCCACAA
The DNA here is from genome assembly GCA_963921215.1 of Scoparia ambigualis. Taxonomy (NCBI): domain Eukaryota; kingdom Metazoa; phylum Arthropoda; class Insecta; order Lepidoptera; family Crambidae; genus Scoparia; species Scoparia ambigualis. The sequence goes on along the minus strand of OY992506.1, from coordinate 36,945,100 downwards.
CGACTAGTTGTAAGACCTTTTGTCATAAGACGTGCCATGTCTGTTTCACTGTCACAATTATTTAATCTATGACATCTTCACATTGCTTACGCACGGTGCGTTTGATGTTGGCGCGTGCGCAAGTAAAATAGTTACTGGCGGCCATACTTTACGACAATTCATTTGAAGTTCGAGATCGTGTGCCGAACTTACTTTTATTTCCAAAAAGTTTAATACAATGAGGTACTTAAAGACTATCGGTGTTGTTTGAATAGTCGTTAAAATGGATACGGTGACATGATGGTTCACGGCACATTAAATGTCATAAAATTTATTGGTAATTCATTAATTCTCTCTTCATATATTATTTATTACAGACCGTAATTATTTAATAAAAAATTGATAAAAAGTGGGCATAAGTCAAATTAAATAAAGTAGCAGCCCTACTAGATAGGTGCAGTCCCATTGCAGGGATAGGCCTCCATTATTGAAATCAAGTCATCGCTAATTAATAGTTACCTATTGGCTAAATCACCATGAGTGCCAAATGCGGGTCACAAACCCGGACTATGCATCGAAAAGTTCCAAACACACCTTTCCTGACCTGGGAATTAAAACTTAATTAGATCATAATAAATTTAAAATCAAAATCAAAGAAAAGCTTTATAAAAAAGCTTATTATAAAGTGTCAGATTACACAGAAGACAAAACAGCTTGGATCTGAAATGCTCCAAGCACTCCAACAGCTATTTCTAATTGTCTTTATTTAATTGATACTACATTGTCTTATTGTAATTTTGTATTGCATAATTTTATTTTATTTTTAAATTCATATTTTGTATTGACCTGGTAACGACATACTCTTTTTTTTGTTTGTAAATGTCGTTGCTTTTGTGCGCTGTGGTTTCTTTCGCCCATTCTTTGCCACAGTTAAAAAATTATGTCCTGAATGGGTGGTAGGTTAAAAAAGATTTGGACGATTCAAAGTACTTATTGGTTGGGTTTATTGAATAAATATATTTTGACTTGACTTGACTTGACTTGAAAACCTAGAACCTAGACCTGGGAATTAATTCATTTTACGCTGGTATGATAGCCTTTAACACCAGCAGCAGTGTCTTACAGACAAAGGTACCTACTCAAAATTTATGTTGCGTTGAAGCTGTCTTAATGTTCTCTCGCTTTCGTTGGAGTTGCTCGAGTGTGTCATGCTCTCTCATAGTGACTCTGCGGTGCTGGCATGTCGGGTCGTTACGTTCCATGAAACATGGTTGAGCGAAGCGATGGCTGATTCAAATGTCACACTCGTGAATGCATTCTTATTTTTTATTGGTAGTATTTAATAATCTTTCTTTTTCTTGTTTCAAAGATATGTACTGTTATTATTTATTTATTTTATTTTAAATCGAGCTTTACTCTTTTTTTATTGGATATTCTTTTGTATGTGTTGTGTTGTCTTGTAATCGTATCAAATGTTTTTTTGTTGTAATTGAAAAAGTCCTTCTATGATAGGGATGTCATTTTCCAATTTGTATTGACGCTGTAAAAGAAAGGGAGAAAAGAAATGCCCTTGCTGAGTTTCTTCCCGGTTCTTCTCATTACAAGGCTCCCGCCCCATATGGGTTAGGACTTAGGTACGAACCGATGGCATAGCGACATTCATAAGCGCTCAGTTATTGTAGCTTAAATTGAATAAATGATATTGAATTGAATTGAACTTCGGAGCGAGGAACATTCATCATCATCATCAGCATATAAACGTCTCACTGCTGGATACCGGCCTTCCCACTTGGACAAGAGCACGTCAGAGTCTGTGACATAACCCACCACGGGCTAAAACGACTGTCATCTTACGAACCACAAGGACCAACAGCTTTACGCGTCTCTTTCAAAGCAGCTCGAGATGTTTCAATTTGATCACCCATTCAGAGACATATGTAAGTTGCTTAACTGACAAAATCAGAAGTCGTATGCCTTAGAGATCCTGGCACAATATAGTAGACATATGTAAGAAGCTCTCACAAGATCAGAAGTCGTATGCCATAGAGATCCTGGCACAATATAGTAGACATATGTAAGTTGCTCTGACAAGATCAGAAGTCGTATGCCTTAGAGATCTTGGCACAATATAGTAGACATATGTAAGAAGCTCTCACAAGATCAGAAGTCGTATGCCATAGAGATCCTGGCACAATATAGTAGACATATGTAAGTTGCTCTGACAAGATCAGAAGTCGTATGCCTTAGAGATCCTGGCACAATATAGTAGACATATGTAAGTTGCTCTGACAAGATCAGAAGTCGTATGCCATTGAGATCCTGGCACAATAGTCAAAACTAAACAAGTCATCTTATCACACAAACAGTCCTCAATAAAAATCCATACATACATTACATATAACCATGATTATCATCCACGAAGGGTTAGTCAGAGACTACCGCAAAAGTAGTCCACTGCTATTATAGTCCACGTTTCACCAAATGACAAATGTACATGTGCTCATTGTGATTGGTGGTGAGCCCATCGCCGCTCTATGCTGTTGGATGTCTGTGCAGTCTTTAGTCCGTTAGTCGCCTTTTACGACACCCAATCTAAAAGATGAATAGGTAGATATTCTATTAATGAGCCGCCACACAGCTCCAAACCTGTGAATAAAAATCCACTTTTTCCATAACGCCTTTGTAATTGAACGCGTTCCCACCGCTTCAAAACGTCACGCCCCGTCGCAAGATCATCTAGCTAATTGTCCCAGCTAATAGCCGACGACAGCGCCAATGGGCCCATGCGGGTCGTGAGTGGTGGGGTGGCGGCGTTACGGAAATCGTACGGTTTGTGGCAGTTTTGGTAGATTTTTGTGCGATTTTGGGTGAAATAAATGTTTACTGCAAATTGGTGAGGAAGTGGCAACTACGACTGGTGCAGATCAGATTAAATGATACCTACCTAATGCCACAGTATTACACACTGTGCTAATGCTAAGCAATTTTCGTAAATGTCTTCTTAAATATTTTATTTAAAATGTAAGACTTTAAATGTGTACGGTCGGGGTCACCGTCGCTTTACTACTTCGCAGCGAGTTTCGTATGAAGCGCACCCGCCCGCCCGTGTGCGTGCCCGTACCAAATAGACGACGCGGTGTGCAAGGGATTTTACCTTTAGACTGGTAAAGTGACGGAGTCCGCCATTGTAGGTACCGTTGTTGGCTGTTGAAACTTTGACTTCTTGAAAATTAATAAGTGGAGTTTTTTTAATGGCTGGAATTGTAGTTTAAATTGTGAGCGAAGAACCCGTGTGGAATCAAATTAAGTTTAATTTAAAAAATACATCGAATTAAAAATTTATAAAAAAAGTAATTATTGTTGTTAATATCAAATAAACTCTAAGATAACGAAACGTAATAATGTCTAATTTTCGTCCATATATTATTTTTGTATGTTAAGTAGGTATATTAAAAGTATTGTGCAGGTCAATAAAATGTCTCTTATCTTAAACGCTAAAAAAATTTTTTTTTTCCAATTTTTTTCTTTTTACCTGGCAACATTATCAACCATGCAGATTTATAACCGTCGAGCGCCGCAGCAATAACATGTTCATTTCATTGTTGCCCCCGTATCCCGGCGGGGGTTATCATTAATAAAAAGCACTCAATTACTGTCGCATTGTCATAATATGCTGTACCGTTTTTTATCTACCGGTTTATTTCTAAGAAAGCGGGAGACATGATTGATCGATGCATATGCGACAGTCCATGATGAATGCGAGTATTGGACTATCGATCGGCAATCGATTTGGGCGACAAATCGATCATGTTACTCGATTGAGCGTCAATCTTTCACGTTGAACTGGTATACCTACATTTTTATTTATGCAGAACACCCAAAACCTAGATTCAGATCGGTGTCTAACTTTGAGTTAGCGTTAGAGATGATAGTTGAGAAGATTTAGGGTAAACCTATGCCCAACAGTAGAATGATAAAGGGGGTGCCGCGCGATCGCAAAAACTGACATAAGTCTCTTAATGAACTTCAAAGCAAAATCAATCATATTGATATTTATAATTAGAACAATTCTGCTTTGAAATTTCAGACAGTAATTTTTTTTAATTGGTGCCCTGCGGAATAACAATACAAATATTTTCATGTAAGAATTATTGTTTCATGCGTAATATTAAGAAAGTTGTCGAAAAAATATGTTTTAGGAGTAATTAGATTCATGTATTGTTTGATATGTTTAAAGTATTTGTTTCTTTCAACAAGGCCATGACCTTGTGCAATGATCAGGCTAACTTACATAAGTTCTTTTAATGTATTTAACTAATTCAGTGCAGGACTCCCTAAAAGAAGATTTATCGTTAGTAAACAAACAGTTTGTATAACTTTTGATGCATGTACTTCGAAGTCGACCGTGAGTACGAACGAAAAATCATTTCTATTTTGTCTTCCTGACCGAACATGATTCAATTCCAACTTTATCCTTTAACAACGGAATCTGAATATCTCAGGGGCAATCAATGAATCGAATCACTCCGCTAGGGCTCGATCCGATATCATACGAATACGATATAAACCGAACAAAACAAATCATGCCGCGACAGATACCAGATAACCGATCTCGAATGCATCGTAAACTAGTTACAGTTACAATTAAACGAGTGTTGTAAGGGTGCATTTATATGAAGTATTTATACAAAGCTTTTGCCCGCGGCTTTCCTCTTGTTAATTTTAGTGTAAAATTCATCAAAATCGGCTTAGCGGTTTATGCGTGAAGGTGTAACAAACCAACAAACTTATTTTGCCTGAAAGAGATTGCTTATAATAAGGCCGCCTGTTTTGTCTTTTGTTCCTATGGTCATTTAAATGTTTCTATGTTCATGTAAGTAGGTATATTATTGTTATCATTAATAATTTGAGTAAGACATGAAAGAGATGTTTGGTGTAGCAGCCCTCTAAAAGGATACTATATACCAACCTCTCTTTTCCCTTACACACATCCCCATACATCCAACAGCATAGCTCACCACCACACATCACTCAACACATCATCACCAGCATATAAACGCCCCACTGTTGGGCACAGGCCTCCCACGTGGATAACACGTGGGAGGATATATTGGGATATTGGGCCATTATGAAAGAGAAATACTGAATGGTATTAATATTAAAAAGTGAATGCCAACACACCCTTACAGCAGACCCGCGAGTGCCTCCACTACTATATAATTGGACCGTCATTGGATATTGACCGAGATCATCTCGATAGGAGCGGGCCGCACTATCCGTAACCAGCGCTAAGATTTAAAGCCTGCTGGACTGACGTAACTGAAATACGTTCTTGTACTTGAAGTTAAGTATTTTTTGCTTTTTATCATTTAACCGTGTCTCGTAGCGGTGAAAGAATACTACCTTCCCTTGGGTGTCGTAAAAGGCGACTAACGGTCTAAAGACTGCACATACATCCAACATCATAAAGCGGCGATGGGCTCACCACCTGTCACGCTGAGCAAATTTTCATATGCTATATGAACATTTGCTATTTGGTGAAAAGTGGACTATGGTAGAGGACTATTTTTGCGGTCCTCATTGCCCAATCTCTGACTAACCCTTAGGTGATAACAGTCGTGACTGTATGTACTTATATATGTTTATATCATTTTACTAACGCGTTGGTAAATAAATAAAATGACTGAGTGGCTAACAACTCGGCCTGAACCAGAGGTCTGGGGTTCAATTCCCAGTGATAGATTGATGCATAACCCGGGTTTCTAATCACGGACCATCAACCCGCAGCTTGTGATCGCTGGGATTTAGCCATCACTTGTAGCGTTGATTTCAATGATGGAGGCCTTTGGGTAAGCACTTGCTCTTCATCTTACCCTAATGTTAGGTGTTTTATAAAGGCGTTGGTGGAAGCGCACTTTGACCTGGATTCCTCAACTACTGAGACACTGTTTATGTTATCTCTAACTGTCGGAACACAACAGTTGCTGATAAGCCAGACGGACTTAAAACAAGCCCTACCATCAATTAAACAGAGTACAAACATGTTACCCTCCGCTGGGAATCAAATCCGGAACCTCTGAGCCTGAGATCGGTGGTCTAACTACTAGACCACAGAGGCAGTAACCAAATTATTGTTTTTATTTATTAGTTGCGACGACTGATATGCTTCACTCAATAACCACTCGCAATGTCCTTAATTATGTAAATATGTGTATTGTGTATGTATGTGTTGTTATTTAGTGAAAGGTGGACTGTGGAAGTGGACTGCTTTTGCGGTCCTTTCAATATAAATTTACTCTTCCCTCAATTCCCAAAAATGTATTTATATATAAAGTTACTACGTACAATGTTAACAATACAAATACTGAACATTTGAAAGTAATTAAACACGATTGAGATAACTTTACCGTGAGACATCGATCTTGTTGAATAAATTATGCTTTGTTGGAAACTACATACCTAGTCGATATTTCACAGGATGTATCAATTCAAGTAACATTATTATGCTCCGAAAACAAACTGAAGCTTATGATAATAGTTGGCATAATATCTAGGGCTAAGTTGCGTTAACATGGTTGTTGAATACTATACAGGGCGAACAATCCAAATGGGTCATTTCTCCCTACTAAAATCTAAAACTATAAGAGATAGGTAAATATGTTCTTAGGAATCATGGCGTCCAAACTTTCAACGGATCCATGTTGATTTTTAATAACTGTGCACATTATTTATTATTATAACTTAATTAATGGCTTCGCGTTTAGCATTAAGCCAGTTTCAAGTGGTAGCAAATGACGCAATGTCTCGTCTCCAAAATATCTGGCGAAACCGAGGCATCACAAACAACACCAAGATGTGTCTCATTAGGTCACTGGTCTTCCCTATTTTCCTCTACGGAGTGGAGACATGGACTATTCTGGCTCGAGAAAGACAGAGAATAGACGCTTTCGAGATGTGGTGCTGGAGAAGAATGCTGCGAATACCGTGGACAGCCAAACGCACTAACATCTCAATTCTGTCGCAATTTAACGTTAAGGACAGATTGTCTACCTTATGTCATCGTCGCATACTGGGCTATTTTGGCCATATCGCCAGACGTGGCGACAGTAGCTTAGAAAAGCTCATTGTGGTGGGAAACGTGGAAGGAAAACGTTCACGAGGCCGGTCCCCGACCAGATGGTCTGACCAACTGAAGGAAACACCAACGTTTCGCTTCTACGCCGCGGCGAGGATGGCTACAGACCGAACCCCATGGAGACAGTTCGTCCAATCCAAAGTGCTGCCGTGATGATCACGATCCTCAGTCATGAGGGAACGACCGAAGAGAGAAGTGGTATTTATTTTTAAAGTACAATTTTAGTATTGTACGGTAGATTGAATTAAAATGGAGTCTCACAATACGTGTTGTTGCTAAAAGAACACGGGAGAAACAGAACTCCATTGTGCACATGAATGTAAAACTAGGTAAACTGACAAGTGGCTTTATTGCTGCCTACCAAAATCTTCTAGTACACCTTGAAGGGGTGAAAAAAATAATATGCAGAATTATATACTTACCATAGGTACACTATGTTTGCACATACTTTCGTCTGTAATTTATTCAGTAATTTGTAACTATAAGATCCTAAGTCCACGTAGATACAAAAGTGGCCAACATTTAGTAATACTATGTATATTATGCGACATTGCCCTCAGTCTTTCATCAAGGCAGAGACAATATTGACTCGAATGCAGCGGCCCGCATCGGAAACTTGATCAGTCATCTCGCGGCGAAGCGACTAATTACTACGGAATATGGTATTTACAAAAAAGGTTACTCAACCCCTCTGTGAACCTTACTTTCCCTCAATGCATTTCCAATTTTTATTTAACCTAGCCCCCGTCTCTTTCGCTCCTGTAATGAGTTCAAAAGGCGTGACAGAGAGCGCTGCATTATCTTCTAAGCCCCGCTTTTAGCAACATAAATGGCATCCTGCAGGAGCTCGATTCTTTTGAGAGCGATGAAGCATTAAATAACTGCTTCTAAAGGTGCCCATTCACGTGCCGACGTTAGCTTGTAATAGGAATTTCAATAAGCATACCGCAGCCTTTGAGTTAGAAACGGATCTTTGATGTAGAGTTTAATATTATATTTAATATCTATTACTTTTTAAACAACAATTTACATGACGTCAATATTTTGCAGATTTTTTTGTTTCAAAAAATTGTTAACGATATAGAACTTTAATTCTATGTTTTAGAATATAAAGTATCTATTTTTAAAGTCAACAGATGCATAATTTGTATGCTAGCATTTGCATGAAATATCAGTAGATACAATTATTAAATACGAGCACTGACTATTCTTTTTCTCGTCTTTCCTAAGTTATGTTGTGTATAATGATATTACAATTAGTATCAATTTTTTCCTTATTCTAATCCAACGAAAATAATGGCACTGCTTTATAAAAGGAAATCAGCACTTTTTCTTTTATATTTATAAACATCGATTCTATGTAGAAGATATGCTGATTATGTTTACGAGTACATTATTATTGTTAATTAATTAAAATGAAAGGTAGCTCACAGATATAGAATCGATAAAAAGTAACACGAATAGCCATCCTTAACCATCTGAAGCGCCAACTGTTAGGTCTATAGACTTCTCACTTTTCCTAGTACGCTATTTATTCTCGCTGTTTAGTCTCGCTGGGAAGGTATCTAGTTTCCAATAAAATACTTTTCGTGCTCTGGAATTTGCCAATAAATTTGTTAATCGACAAATAGTAGGTACCTACATCTATAAAAATCAATGAGTACAATTACTTTATTCTTAGCTTTAGTGTAGGTACACTAGCTAGGTATGGCATGGTATGGTTCGGTTACAAATGTTTGGGGATCTGCCTCCACCGATTTCTGGGCAGCGCGTCTCCTGCGACCGTGCAAAATTTGGAGGACAACGAGTACTTCACTTGTAGGGTTCATCTTGTTGGTGAGAGACCACGCGATCTTTTGCCTTCGGTGTTTCCAACCCCAATCAGTTTTTCCAGACTTTCGTCGCCTTTGCGTACTATGTGACCGAAATATAAGAGAATGCTTTGTTAACATATATTGTGGATAAGTGAGTCGTTGTTTGCTGTCCAAGGCAATCGCTTCTAGCATCATCCTTTGTCTTTCTCGGGCCAGAATTGTCCTCCTTTCTACTCTATACAAGAAGATGGGGAATGGTATAGATATCATTTATTGACACTAATAAGTAGATTTAATGGTATGGTACCTATGGCATATAGTACTACAATAGTACAACTTAATGACTCCATGTTAGTTGCACCATCTAACTTTGAAGTAGAAATCACCAAACATACCTCACGCCTGTTTCCTCGAGGGGATAGAAAGAGATTACAGCCTTACATTTGCTATTATCTTTACAGTGTGTGTTAATATTGCTTTATTTACACTCATAACATTTTCTATACATGCTCGCCGGTTTCTATAATGATTCTATAATTCTTTGTTTAAACCCTTGTTTATCTTGTAACACAAAACAATTTATTGCAATTAAAAACTTGACAAATCTACTAGTACTATCTAGGTACTAGCTACTTATTAAACGCGTTTAAGTTTATAATAAAATTATGTTATCCTGCCTTTTTAAATGGTTTACACTGCAAATGATTGTTTCGGGGTAGATAAACTGAGGTGTTAGTCGACTTAGGGTGGATTCGACCAAACTGTAATAAGGTCTTATACCTCGATTAAACGCCGAATTTGTATAGACTAATCTCGGAATAAGTCTTAATCCAGTTTGGTCGAATCCACCCTTAGACTTAGAAAACAAATCACAAATAATAACAAAAAACTGTAGCATTGATAAATCGATTTGCGTAAAAAATGCTGAGCTACTTATTCGTTTTCATATTCAATCACTGGTAAAACTACCATACGAATTTAATTTAAGTACTAGTGCAACAACATCAAAAGCTTTCGAATCCAGCGCACGTCTCATATTTCTCAGTCCACTATTTGTCTTCCTAACACTCAGACAGGTGTTAGGTTTCCACTGAAATAACGTTTGTACTCTTGAAGTTAACTAAAATAGTTTTGTCTTTTGTGCTCGCCTGGAGATATTCTAGAATACGCCTTTGAATAATGGTCGGATCTTCAAGAATGCACGAATATTAATATAAAGAAGGGTTAGTTATTAGTTAACTAACTGCCATACAGTAACTGTTGCACGTCAATTCAATAAATCAATTAACAATAATAATTATATATTATACACTAAACTACACGAAAACGTTTAATCAATTAACAATAATAATTATATATTATACACTAAACTACACGAAAACGTATAGTAGTATACTAACAAAAATTAGTAGCATAAAAGCTACTTGGGAAGGCCTTTGTTTTCCCAGCAGTGGACTATTAGATGATAACCTATTTACAGAAGCGCCGGGGTATATGTACTACGAAAGAAACGAAACCATAGCGTGATTCAGGCGAGGCCATAACGCCATCTGTCGACAATAAAGAAACTACCAAATTGCAAGTGACCTAGATAACGGCCTGTTTCGCAATGTCCGATTAGGAAACACTTCTTGACCGGTACGAGCCGTTAGTGCCATGCATACGTTAATTCCAGAAATATAATAAAAGTCACGAGGGATGGTTGTCTTTTTCACTCCACGCTTATAAAAAACTGCGCATTGCCAGCGCCAAGATAAACATGAAGTTTTATTTTTATTGATTATGTTTATATTCATTCACTAACTAGTGCAATTTGTTAAATTGTGATTGAAATTAGAATTACATTGTTTATATTATTATTAATTTTTAAAAATTCCTATAGAACTAGTAAGAGTAAGGTAAAGTACAGCCTCTATAGTGTCCCACAGCTGGGCAAAGGCTTCCATCATTGGAATCAAGACATCACTACAATGGATGGGTTTTGTCTTAATCAACGCTTGCCTAATTCGGGTAGGTGATCACAAACCCGGGCGCAGCATCGAAAAATCCGAAAACACACTTTGCCCGACCCGGGAATTAAACCCGGGACCTCTGGATAACGAGCCGAGCGCTTGACCACTCGGCCACCGAGGAGTTAATTAAAACTAGTGATTAAAACTATTTAGACGTTATTGTATGAAGTACTAGCTTTTTTCTTTTGCTTTTTGCCATTTTTGCACGCGTTTATTTTTCGCAGAAAATAGTAGCCTTAACGATTTTCGGGACTTCATCTATCTCTATCCAATATTCATCAATATCGGTTCAGCAGTTTAAGCGTGAAAGCTTAACAAACTCACACAAATTCACTTTAGCTTTTATAATATACGTACCTATGTGTTGTTTTACTACTAAGTACAAAGTAATTATTCATGTTTGACGATTTTGAATGCGGCTGTGTATTTTTAAGTTAGGGGATCGTTCAATCAAAAGTATGTGTACAAAATTCTTTTTTTTGAGGATGAAGATTTGAACCCTTACTTTTTGGCAATCCAAATAAGGTGCCCTAACAACTAAAGTGGCTTGTATAGTGTTGCTATCCAACTTTGCAAATAAAGTCAGATAGCTAGGTAGGTATAGTTGTTACGTTTTGTTCGATTTCAATTTTAGGTAGATACCAAGGCACGTCTCAGCGCGTCGCATACAAAGAATGCCTCCTTCAATATTCCATCGATGCCAAGTCAACCCCTTAGCTGTCTAGGACGCTATAAGCCATTCCTCCAGTCAGTCGCGAAGAGTCTCCCGAGGAACTAACCCGTTCCTTACGCATTTGCGCGACCACGTGACATTTGTTTTTTTTTCACTGAGTTCGCGCCAAAAAGTTTTCCTCTTGTAATCTATTCTGTGCCAGTGTTGGATTGCTACGCGGTACACTAAGGCGATTTTAATGTAAGTTTTTGCTGTGGTAAAGAAATTCATTGTTGACATCGCACTTTTGTTGTCGGGCTGTTGTGGCTGTGATGTTTACGGCACTCTGTAAGAAATCATTTCTGTTACATTACTTATTGAATTGTAAATTATTCGAGCAGGTTTATATGTTCCATATCAATTCTTTTAATAGAACTTGGACTTTGTAGAGGGCCCAGTGCTTTAGCGTTATCTCTATTACAAAAAAAATATAGAAAGAAATGCATATTTAAAAATGGGGAAGGAAAATTGAAGTCTTTATAAGCAATTATTGTTAATATAGTCTATAAGTGAACAACAATTAGTCAATTATTATACACGACTTCGCAGCACATTTTTACAATACTATTCCCTCACACGTCCGCAAATTATCTTTGATCGTAATCTTTTTACTTCCCTAGACGATGTTACAAAAACGCTCGTATCTTAATTAAGTCTTTATAAATGTAGTTAGAATAAAACGGCGAGTCATAGTGTATTGTTTAATTTGTAACACATTATCCGTTTGTCGTGATCGAGGTGTATATTGTATTTTTTGCATAGCCATTTCTTCTAATATGAGTTTTGTTTTTAGTTACTACGTATGTTGTGTCTTCGGCACAAGCTTAAATAATTGTTCTTGTGAGTTTAGCGCTCATATAATGTATGTAGCAAATTAATCCTATATCATTTAGCAAGTAGACGTAATAGTTTAGAAAACGAAATTCCTTAATTCATGAGCTGTGTAAGGATTTTTTTAATAATTAGTTAATGGTAATTTCTGGCTGAATTCTACCACCTGACAGACGAGAGGTTAAGTATAATATGGCACATCTGCATAGGATAATTTAATTATAACCGACACGTTTTTCCAAAAAAAAAATGGTTATAATATTTAGTCAGTCAGTGACAGCCGGAGTGACTCGGCTGAAACGTCGAGTACCTACTTTAAAAGATATCTAGAATACCTATACTACATATTTACGAAAATTTACGAAAGTAGAAAATAACTGACAGTTTAAAATACTCTGAAGTATTCTTATAAAACGCCAAATCATTTGAATAATACATTTACTATAACACAATCTCACCATTTAGCCTCGCATATGTTCACGGCGGAGAGCCACGAGGGAAATCTAACGCGGCCCGTGACTGGTGAAGATTGCGAAGCTCTAGAAAATGGATCTAAGTTTCCACACTTATATATTCAAGACGACTGTGTTCTGGGACAAAGGAGCGAATCCACTGAGGTGGATTCATCACTGTGTGCTCACTGTTTATGTTTAGGTATATCAACAAAACACTGTGAAAGACAGTGAAAAATCCTATTTTTTTCTTTTATTCACAACTTTCCACGAGTCAGATGGGATACATTATCGTCTGATGTTTTAATAATAAACAACGAACGTGTTAAAATAAAATTAATTCTAAGTTTTGTGCTTAAGATTAATTGATTTTTGACTTCTTCTTCCGTTGCTTAAAAGTTATGTAGGGCAAAAATATTATCACTGTAATGGTACGTAAAACTATTATAAGACATGTATGACATCTTGTGTACCATTTGTACCTAACCATCCATATAGCCAAAACATATATTTTCATAGAGAAACATTCTTACTTGAATAATTTTATCGCCCGCCACCTAACCCAAAATCAATATCGACCGACGACACAATACAAAAAATATCGTTTCGATTCGCGATTTGTCGCATAAATTCTGTATTGCGAGTTGAGCTTTTCGATTCGTATTCGTTTTAATTGACACTCGTCTTGACGCAACCGGAGTGTACTCGAACAATTTCAATATCGCCAAATTAATTCGCCAGCCGAGTTAGAATCCTAACAAACGCTTAAGTTTCAACTTCTAATGAACGGTGGAGATTTAACCGTTGGATCTGCAAGTTGCCGCTTAATTTTGAATAATTTAAAACCGTTTTGGTTAGTTCTGTGTTGGTTTGTTTGCTCACGCAGATGCTTCAAGTTGAATATGCAACTGTTATTGTTTGATGGTTGGGTACTTGGAATTGCTAACGTTGCATGTTTGAAACTACGACACGATAGCATATTTGTGACAAAAGATGAACATGCACATGAAAATGTAGGTACTCAAAGGTGTAGGCAAATTTGTTAAATAAACTAGGTACTCTTAGTAACAAAATGAAAAAAATACCTATATAATTAGTGAGGATACTATTGTGTTTCCTAATGTAATATTCAATGAGGACTTCATTTAACCACTAGCTTATGATCAGACTACTAATGGAAAGTAATAACACGTAATTATAATTATACATTATATTTTATATTTTTGTTGTCGAACCGGAAAACTCCGCTATGCCCGAACACCGCAGCTCATGGACGCTGACTACACCAAGCACCAAGCGCACTGCTTATAGGTACTAAAGCTTTATTTCTTTTCTATTTATTCTATGCCCTGCAATTTAACCGTATCCAGAACTATTTAAAAACGTTGTATAATCGACAAATTATCAGCTATTCTATTCTACTCTATAACTCCATTTACTCATACAATTATTTTTATAACCTTTACGATTTCGTTCGCTCACGGTTATCGAGCATAATATACCTTATGGCATATACCTTACGTCCATTGGATGCCTATTGGCTATTATACGTAGTAATTATCAAAGCGGGAACAATGCTCCGTTGAGGCCGATGACGGCATCCTCGCTAATTGCTGACACACACCATGGAATTGGGAGCAGTGAAACTAATGCTGTAAACTATTTTGTGTGGTTCCTGCTTTTAGTTAGGCTGCTAGAAAGAGATAAAGCTAATGGACAGGTAACGCATTTGGAAAGAGAAAAGAAACAAAGAAAAGTTTTTGTTAAGTACAACTGACTGATATAGTGATGGGCGTTACTACTTAGTGAACTTTAAGAAACGATATTATCTCTTTCCTTAAAGTAATGAATCTGCAACTCCTCCATTATGTAGGTATATCATGGGTTGCAGTGATTAGACTCCTACAAGCGACCCGCTGCTAGTGACGCACTCAATTATTATATAAAATTATAAATAATAATGAGATCTCTAGGTACTTTATTATGTAGATAGAAGAGGTAAAAAGTGATATTAATTATGTCTATATAATCTGACGTCTGTAATAATAAATCAGAAAACTGTGTATTCAACAAATAAAAACAATTAAAGAAAATCCTTCTATGGCATAATAATAATGAACCTTATAAAACCTTAACATAAACACCACAATACATGAATATGTAAAAAGGACATATTCCTTTATTAACGTAAATTTCACCACCTAAATTAATGTCGTTTTATGTTAACATAGAATTTACCACACGGGAGCTCGTTCTTTAAAAATCAATTTGAAGAGCCACAAAGATACGTTGAATTCGTATCGGATTTTTTTCCACGCAACATTTCAGAGGAAAATAATGAATAAGAAGGAGCAATAAGGCAAAGAAAAACAATATTATCAATTTGACGAAGATCACACAAGATCACACACATATTTCAATATTCTGTGTTTGCAAAGAATTAAGAAAAGTAAAATATTTATACAAAAGAGAGATCGTAAGTAGTAGTACGCTATTCCCATTTTTTATTTTACAACTTATTAGTTGTATGCCTGTGGCCTATAAGCTTTAGCAGAGAGGCATTTAGTTAAAACGTCTTATTGTATCTCCGCAATCAAATAATCATAAGCCATCGACAAATCAGAAACAAAGACAGAAAAAAAAACAAAAGACGGAGCTATTAGCATGCAAGCCGTATTGTTAGCGGCGAACATCGAACCCCGATCAATAAGCATGGGCCTAAGTGACGACGCCCGCGGTAAGCCAGTACCTCAGACACCAGTACACAAAAACATAATTTTAAAATAATGAAAAGAATAGATTAAAAGAAATGTATAACAAGGTTTATCGTGAACTTTTTAGTAATAGGTATTCTCATAGCTTTTTAAGTGTCTGACGTTTTGGCCGGCTCATCGCAACAGCAGTCAGCTCAAACGTCGAGAGACTACTCCAAAAGATATACCTCGTTTACCTACATTAAACAATATATTATATTATAACATAGTGGTAGCTAGCCGTTGGCACTTAAAACAATTTACCACAAATCGAAACCCAGACAAATAGACAATAATTTAGAGACAGTTAAAGTTATCATGAGATACTGCTAGTTTTCTTTTACCACGGTCAAATATCTTACCGTACGCTAACTTATGTTAATGAGTAGCGTTACTAAACTAATTGTAGCAGCGTAGTGCATGATTGAACAAGCACACATTTTAAATGGTAAAGAAAATCATGATGACTAATACAAATTTGTATAATAAGAAGTAATGATGATTTGTTGAATAGGACCATTGTTTTTAACTGGTTACCTTATCGTCAATTCTGTTATGTGATTGAACAAAGATTTATAATCGAATTCATTTTTATCGCGCCAACATGTTACAGTTGTTTTTAAGAAACACTTTCTTAGCTTTCTTAGTTTATCTTTTCACTTGTTTGTACCTATAGTTTTAAAAAAACACGAAATTGTTATTTTAGATGCACATCTTTTAAATAACACATCTAACAACAAGGAAAATTTTGCCGGTTTGTTTGTGCGCAGGAGATAATATCTGAAACTGGTGAACCGAAACTAATACTCTTTCACTCATTAATAAGAAATTGCTGTAATCCTAAGTATAAAATGCAAATTCTAGTCATAATAATAAAATATACGATGGTCCCGAAGGTTCACTACGGAGACTTTTGCGGTAGACCGAATTACAGTTGACCAAAACAACGGGCGGAACTGAAGCTCTGCTATGATCACTTTTTAGTTTATAGAGTAACAAATATAAGAGCAATAAGTAGGTACAGTTCCTTATCGCTCGCATTTAATATTTAATGATTCAATTAGTGACGTTACTGCCGCAAGTTAGTGCAAGTTACACAATATTAGAACAGGAAACTGCATTAATATACGAGTACTCGATGTCAAACGATATAACTGAACTTTAATTGCTGCGTACAAGATTAATTACGCGTCTGACTGATATGTTATTAATATATTCAAAGTCACATTAATAAATGAACATTCAAGAATAGGAGAATAATGAAACGGAAAATATAATTAATGATAGCATTCATAGGGAAATGAATGGCCCATTGAAAATGCTTCGCTGCTTTCTATGAGGTTTATTAGGACACTGTGAAGCTAAAACTAATTTATAACTTGTGTACTTTGCTGCGTTGTTTTATTATAAAACGGGCATTTGCGGACATGGTCACGTGGACGGGGTGATTAACGCCGATCTATCTTACCTTAACCGTGTTGTAGATAAATAAGAGGATTTCTTATCCATTATTAGTTGTCATAGAAAGTCAAAATAAAACTAAATAGAATGTGTTAAAAACTGTAATTTTAATATTAAATAGTGTATTTAAAAAGTGGTGAATAAAATAAACTTCAGACTAAAACAGCAAACCAAATACTGACAACGGAAACTTCTAATTTCAGCAGTAAAAAGTACTGCCCATTCTTCACCATCCCTGTTTTTGTCTAAAACACCGGCAAGCAAGAAATTAAATCTCGAAGAGCTACCCAATCATCATCATCAGCCTATAAACATCCCACTACTGGGCACAGGCCTTCCACATTGTCAACAGAACATAATTAAACAATATTTTGTATTAACTAACCACGCTGGCTCTATGGTTGGTTGGTTAAGGGTGTTAGTGGATTTTCCAATACAACACCCCAAAGAGCAGACTGACGTGTTCTAGTTTAATAAATGTCAATAAATATGTTCACACTTCACAATTAATTTGTTCCTTTATCGCACACTTTAATAGCAGTACAACAGGTATTACTGTAGGGAATGAACAAACAGCATTGCAATTTCTCCGTAGATAACTTGAGAGAGTAACGGCTTGGATGACACTCGTTGAGATAGCACGGGTCAGATGTTAGCGGGCAGCGATAACGTATCGTTGTAAAACGATAATAATATTATGGTGTTTAAAAACCATATTACGTTTACTTTCCTTCTAAGCTTTTGCGTTTAATGAAAGTATAAGGGTGTTTCTCTACTAAATGGAAAATCGTTGTCCCAAGCAAATTGTATATAATTGAATATTTCTCATTTATAATGATAAACATTGGGCCAGCGTGGTGGGTTATGGCCCAATATCCCCACGTGCTATTAGCCACGTGGGAGGCCTGTGCCCAGCAGTGGGACGTTTATTGACTGATGATGAATGATAAACAAAATATTTAGACGGAGATAACGCTAACAACTTTGAAAATGCTTAACAAACGCATCGCGTCGTGTCTTTTATATCCGACGTTTCGGCCGAGTTGCACCGGTCGGTTGGTCACGGGCTGAGGAGTCAGAAAGTCTGTGTAACTCATCGATGGTCAAATAATTACACTACTTACTATTACTCACACTATGAAGCATTAAATTTCATGAATTTCATTTATTAGATAATTTCGCAATGCCGGGTCGTTGGATGGGTGACTGATTTGATTTATAAGAAAAGTAAATATTACCTAAGGGTTTTAATTAAACTTGGAATGCCGCATAATGCCATCGACCTAACCATTATATCACTATAATTACATGTGGTACTCTTCAAATCTGAACACAACAATATAGGGCGGTGCTGCTTAGCGGCACAATAGCAACTATGATGGTGGCTACCACCCCTTAGGTTCTGTGCCAGGTAAGGTTCCTCTTACAACCGAGGAAGTTGAACACCATGGTCATTTAAACACCGTTATTTTTATTACTTAAAATTATTGATTTATGACCTCAGTATTATTTTCTCCGGCTCATACAGTCTTCTGTATGAGCCGGTAAGATCGCCGGAGAACAGATGTTAATACTTCTTACTTTCTTGGAATAGTCGTTCAGAAATGTTATAAATCGGAGTTTGACTACGACTGTTTAGTGACCGATTTAAGTTGAGCCGTTCCCCTTGTCCCGGAGTGAAGGAGATCGAATGTGAGCGGGGACTTTATATGCCCATTAGAGGGTCTCCGTTATCTGGTTGAGAGTGTTCAATGGCTAATATATCGTTGTTTGGTTTGTGTAGTGCATAGTTATTAAACGCACGTCCTAAAGTTCGTTGCACCCATCGCTGGTATGCTCTGAAGCGTACTCGTAATGTTATTTATGTAACCTCATTTACAAGTGTGTTATCAAACCATGTTTCTGATTCATATTTTAAATAGGTACTACAATTTAAAATTTTCATTTTTGCGTTCCTTTGTAAAGAAAATTTAAAGATTAAATATTCATAGCCTAAACCTGTACGTAAATATTTCCTCATATAAAAAAAAATAAAACATAAAATAAGTGTCGCCTATGCAAATAACTGTATCATGTACAAAATAATAAATAAGTATATAAGTAACTTGTCTGTAAGTATTTACGCAATTAATTCCTGTTCTCTTTATGTCATAACTAATTAAATTACCAATGTTGATTAATTACAGCAATTAAGATTACGGCATTTAGATATTTCTAAATTATCATATCAATATTTCATAATGGCTTATTGTTTTAGGTTGTGCTGGTAAATAGACAATTAGAGCAAGATAATTTCTACGAACAATAATAATAAATCATATATAACGTTTTTATTCCACTAATGGGCTTAGCCTTGTCTTACCTGATGGTAAATGTCGTTAAAGAAGAACTCTTACAGAAGAAGACGCTCTTTACTCATCATCCTCACCCAGGAAGGTAAATCTACCATACCGTAGCTTAAGAATAATTTAGTACGTAGCTGACATTGTTGTTAAAAAGTAACATTTTTTGGCTACCTATCCCAATTTGCTTTTCTCATCGAATTGGATGAAATAGAACAGGGCCAAACTATTATATCATAAGCTACATGTTATTACATCTAACGTTTTATGTAGCCAGTACATAGATACGATTTTTTACCGCCATAATTAGGTATACCAATAATATTGTGCCTATTTGTTATTTGGACTTGTGTGACACGTGACGCTAGAGATATATCCTTAGGGGTGGATTCGACCAAACTGGAATAAGGTCTTATACCTAAATTTAACGCCGAATTAGTATAGACTAATCTCGGAGTAAGTGTTATCCCAGTTTGGTCGAATCCATCCTAACGCAAATAACCCTTATCATAGTTTAAAAGAGTACCTACATGTTTAGGACAGCCTAGAATAGTTATTCTACGAGAAATTTAAGCTTATATAGAAATTTACTCATACAAAGGTATGACTATTATAGTAATATAATACAGATATATACTTAATTGAATCTTAGGACCTCTATGAAAATATTTATATTGCATACTTTTTTTTTGTCTACACTACAGTGTATTTTTAGCACTATCAACAACATTAATAATACAAAAAAATCGCTATAACACCGAGAGGTCAGGAAGAAGAAAGAGAAAAAGCCGGTAAATAAGCTATGTACCATATATCATAGCATACATTGAAAGTTCACAAAAAATCGATGGCAGTCGATCTGTTATCGATCACAGTGACGAGATAGCGGCTGACCGTATTGGTATTCATCAAGCGTCGTGTTCAAAGGAAGTCTGCTCTGTTAGAGCGGTTTCGCATTAGGCGTTTTTTTTCTACTTATACGTATAAAAGTTCGAGCCTTTGTTTTCTTTTTTATTTTAAAAATGTTTGTGCACGCGGCTTTGCTCACGTAAATTTTTCGCAGTAAAAATTATCTTATACGTAGCCGTCTTCAGGGCCCATCTATTTCTATACTAAAATCCATCAAAATCGGTTTGGCGGTTTCAATGTGAATGCGTTACGAACAAACAAAGCAACTCACTTTCGTATTAGATAGAATTGACACCTTTGTTACCCGCATCTCATACGAGCATAGACGCTCTTTTATTATGAGCGCACAAGCGGTAATCGTAATACTTACATCTTATTTAAATGTCAAAAATAATAACAGCAGGTGCGCCATAATTTTTTTTAAATTGCGGATGACGTCACCATTGCCGCCTTTTGCAATAAAAAATATTACTCTAAAATAAAACCATATTTTGTCATTCTGTAATCAACAATATACTGACTGATATATTTCCTATCCATCAGGTATCAAAATAAGTGATGATTGCAACAGTTTATTTGTTTTATAGTATTTCTCTAAAAATTACTTGGAAATCGGTAACATGCTAGCGTTCTTTACACGCTTTATATAGTAGTAATAACGATGTATTTCTTACAACTTATTGTCTAAATACAATCATTTTAGTCTCAATAATCATTTTCTAACAAGAAACAGTACTTACATTAGATAAATCCAATAAAAACAGCACACAAAACTCAGCGACTAGTTCACTCCGGCACAGAAATTGGCGCAACTGTCAACGTCGAAAATGACAGAATCGAGCACAGACTATGCGATATTTTGTGATCACAATGCACAAAATGTACCACAGAACCGAAATAATCGACCTTGTTCATACTACATAGTCTGTAAGTCTATGAAAACACGGCACAAAGTAAAATGGGAGAGCGCGGTCTCATGCTACCGCTTGGGGTTTGACGGAAAGGTGCGCACTGTCAGTGCGGTCTCATGCGACCGCTTGGGGTTCTAGAGGTTAACCGTGTCGAAAAACTACCCTTTAAGTACACTTAAAACAATCTATAACCTTATCGTTAAGTTAGTTATCTCTTACTTATTCTATTTTACAGCGGGTAAGCGCTAGGCCTTCATCTCACCTGATGGTAGTGACGATAAGCCCGAAGGTGGAAGCGCGCTTCACCCGGAATCCCTTCTTATCTTTAACTGTCGGAACACAATACTGCTCTAAACATCTAAAATTTCTTCGAATCGAAAATTCTTCACAATTATCGTACTTTTTTCCTTTATTTATATGAACAACGTTTCTTTAGTAGCATATTATTTACTGTAACTACAAACGTAGGTACGTTATTGTCACTTACCATCAGGTGAGATGAAGGCCAAGCGCAAACCCGTTGTAGAATTAAAAAAAAATTACTACATATTTAGATTTACGACTATCTCCAAAGCGTTAGACTAGGCTATGGGGACCGCAGAAGCAGTCCACTGCCATTAGTCTACCTACGTTTCACCAAGTTACACTGCACATGGGCTCAGTGTGACAGGTCATCGCTGCTCTATTATGTTAGATGTATGTGCAGTCTTTTGTCCGTTAGTCGCCTTTTACGACTAGGTGGTAGTATTCCTTTAATGAGGCATTACGCGACACGGCTCTTTTTTACTAAATCCATAATATATTATATGCATTTTTTTAAATGATAGTTAATTTAATAATTTTACATTACTATGTAGTAGGTACGTATAATCGGGAAAAATAATAAGCATCCAATTAGTAAATACATTTTTAGCATTGTCCCTCATCTCCTTCCAAATTAGTGGTAAGAAACCAACAAATTCCACCTCATTATTCCCACTATACGGACAATGGAGCAGAAATCCCGTCTTTTAGACAATGTTAGTTTGTTACATAGTTAAGGCGCCAAGGGAGGCGGTTAATCTGACAAGTAACAAAGCACAATACAGCTTGAGGCCGCTGGTGGACTTATTAACGCGCCCTTGTCACTCCGCCGAGTAACTTTCAATTAGAACCATCTAGGGATACTGAAGATAAATGCGGACTCTCGGTACTGCCGGATAAAACTAAAGGCGCGCACACACTGACATCTTCCGCTCTGTTTTGCGCTGGTAGCGACGAGGCGGGACGCGCGAAAACAAATGAACTTCGTGGAAGACTAGCGAATGTATGCGTCACTATTCTGTATACAGGTTTATCGTAAGACGCTTCACTGTTCTCAACTATGTAATGTATCTCGGGTCTACACAATATCGCCGGGTGAGGTGAATCTTTGATGCGACCTTACATTGCTCGTCTGATGATAAATGGAATAAGGAGCTGCTAATCAAACGTTAATGGATGTAGTTGAATACGTATCAACGTTTGGGTAACTAATTATGTCAAGGTAGCTGGAGTTTGTTGGAAACTGTGATATGCGTTGAATGGCTGCTTGTATTTGGTAATATTATGTTAGAGCAAGATAATATTACCAAATACAAGCTTAGTTATATGTAGAGAAATGTAGTGTTAAAACAGTGAGTTGCTACAGATGATATAAACAAATTATGAATTAAAACAAGATAAATATTACGTAAAAAGCATAAGTACATTTTCTTAGACAGCTTATTTAAAACAAAATTTAGCGGATATCAAAACCACCCACATTTGAAAGACGTTTTAATTATGAAGTAGAAACTAAAAGAGGCCGACATAAACAAATTTAATTCTGAACTCGAACCTCGTTCTATTAAGAGAGTTAAGGAGGTGAGTCCTAAATATTAAATTCGCCGAAAATATCAAAGTGGGCTGAAAGCCGAAACTGGAATATTGTTAGATAACGTTTTCATTATAAATGTTTTAAGTGCCAAATCTTTTCAACAACATTAACGAAGTTAAATCTTCGGATAAGCCATTAGAGATTCGTTGTGTTTAAGCAGTTACTAGCCTTTATTGGGCTCTTTTCAGGGTTTTATGAAAAGGTTACATTATTGACTAACAGATGGATATGACCTAACCTTTGTCCAGCAGTGGACGTCATTTGATGATGATGAAGATGATGATGTTGACGAATATGTTTAAACCTGTAGATTAGATAAAAAGATTAATTGTCAAAATGTGTTGCTAAGCGCAAATCTCGGAAACAGCTCAAAGGATTTGGCTGATTATTTAATTTGGAAATTCTAGCGGTAAACGGGGTGTTAACGCGGACGAAACCGCGAGCGGGTCACTATTAAATAATTACTTTTGTTTATATACTTGATTGACATCTTTATATACCTATAGAATTTTTTTCAAAACGTTTTATAGAAGGAACAAATAACGTATTAAAATTTTACGTTATATCAACCAAAAAATTCATGAGGCTTCAAAAATGGCTAGAGGGCGAGAAGTAAGTTTTATAAAATTCTACCCACGACAATGAAAAAGAGAGTACCTATACAATAACATGTGCGTGATTTAGCTCAGAGAGATGACACGGCAACATAAAGTGACATTTGTAAACAAGCAACAAACAAGAGACAAAAATAAAGAAGAGTTCATACGAATTGTGTTAAGGTTCGGATAGTTGCATTAAGTATTTTTTTATGTCTGAGCCATGTAACACATTGTTGACAGTCGGTTGTACCGCTTGTGCTATAATCATTGTAATTGGTTGTACCCATGGAATAGATAAAGAAGGTGTTCTGTGGTTGTAGCAAACAGAAGATAGATAGATAGATAGATAAAACGCTTTATTGCACACACAAAAATACAGAAAACATAAAATAAGCATTTTAAAGCTAATGTGGGCAAAGGCGGTCTTATCGCTTAAAGCGATCTCTTCCAGACAACCTTTGCGGTATAGAACAACAGAAAAAGAACGACAAGCAGTGCACCAGAAACAAGCAAATATGAAATAAAAAAAATAGATTTAAAATACTTAATATAAAAATAAATTTAATAAACTTACAATACAGATACCTACCTAGGTACTATAAAATATTATAAAAATAAATATATATAAATAAATAATATAATGTATGACAGCATATTTTCCTTTTTACATAATTTATATGTACTAACTATAACGACCACCGTGTCGCGTAGCGGTGAAAGAATACTCTTCCCTTGGGTAAAAGGCGACTAACGGACTAAAGACTACACTTACATCCAACAGCTTAGAGCAGCGCTGGGCTCACCACCTGTCACGCTAACCACATTTGCAGTCGCTATTTGGTGAAAGTAGACTTTGGCAGAGGACTGCTTTTGCTGTCCTCATTGCCTAGTCTCTGACTAACCCTTCGGGGATAATAGTCGTGATTATATATAAGTGTATTAAGCTAAATATTGCCACTGGTTAATCCACCGGTTAAACGGCACAAACCGAAAAAAGCGTGCGCGCCTTTTTTTAAATGTGGCGCGATTGTAAGCCGCAAAAATAAACGCTAGCTTAAAACTGTTCCTACAGTAGTTCGAATATAAAATCCCAGCATGCATAAATATATAAATTTATCACATAAGTAGGTACATCCGTCATACAAGCGGGAACTTAGACTAACTCTAATACAAATTAAAACCAAATAATTTGTTGGCTCAGCGACGAACCGGTACCTTTCTAAGAACTCAGGCTCCTCCAATCGAGTGCAAACCAAATAATCGTTTCTTTGACCAAAACCAATATTTGGGGAAGAAAGAAAGATTTAAAAAGGCGCCTCCGCTATGATGTGATTTGAATAAACATTGTGTATCTGTCGCTGGAAACGAAGGTGTTTTTTCTTGTTATCAAAAGTTCGAATGCGCGATTTGTTATGTAGATCTCTTGGAATCCGTATCGTTTGGACTTGAAATTGTTTGTACTGATAGTGAATATTAATATATGAAGAATAACAATGAGCGTGTGCTGTATTCTTATTTGTTGTAATATTTTATGAGACCTCTCATATATTTGTAACAGGAAATAATGAACCGTTGACCTCCCTTCTCTCATTCCACTATTTGCGGCAAAGGCAGCAAAGGGCTTCGTTGCAGTAGGATTCAAACTCGTCCCGCCGCCGCCAGCTCCTACTGAGCCTGCCGATACGTCTCCTGGTTTTTTTAAATAATAACATTATTATTGAAAGAAAGATATGTTTTTGTAAAATTGTTTAAACTTCAATAGATACCTATATATATATATGGTGTGTTTTTAGGTTAAAATAGTTCCGTTATTGTGAATTGACGCAGTAAAGTACCTACCATGTCAACGCCTTGGGCAGTCAGCTTCGATAATATCTAAACTAAGCGTTAAGTTTGAGTTATCTTTCTATTTGGGTACACCTACGCCAGAGAACAACATTTGTAATAATTTTGTTTATTTTATTAAAGCTTAAGAAAGGTGAAGTGGCTTTATTTTCCTTAACGATAAAATGTAGACTTAAAATAAATATTATTATTAAGCTGTTTGAATTACTTGCTTAGTAGATCAATTTCGGCCTACTAGTTATTTAGAAGGCCAATTTGGTGTGTTTTTGCCAAACGCATTACTATTTTAGCCAATTACGTATGTTTTAATTCCTCTTAATTTTGAATTGACATAATTGTATCTCAAAATTACTTTTTAGTAAAATTTTAAGACGACATCTCAGAGGTGAAAACTTCAAAGATTTGATGAAGCAATGTTGATTAAAAAACATAAGCATCAAGCACTGTCAAATTTCGACGGGTGAAAACCAGACCTCGATAGCCAAGTGATTAAGCCGCCCGGAATGCGGAAGGTGCGTGGTTCGATTCCCGCCTGAGGTTGTCGTTTTTGTTTCGGTGTTTAAATTAAGCGTTAAGAGGCCTATTACATCTCGAATGTGATTTTTGCGTAAAATGCCCATTTTCGCATTTTGTAGTAATTTTGCAGATGTACTTATCGTTTTTATCGAAATAGGATAATAAATTTGTGCATAATATAACAATCTCTATTCTGTGAGCATGTTGAATTCGGACGGTCGGCGCATCGCATTTTGTAGTAATTTTGCAGTTGTATTTATCGTTTTTATCGAAATAGGATAATAAATTCATTAAAAAATCTTTATTCCTCATGAAGTAACAATTACTGTGGTATAAATTTTGCTCAGTTATATTATCGTAGAAAGGAGATTTTCACAGTTAACTTATAGCGATTTTCGAAGTTTTTTGGTTTAGAATAAGATTTTTTTCCTATATAAAATCAATGATATCTAAAAATTCCGAGGCCGCTACGCACTATTCGACTATATAAGAGATATGATGGAATTTAATATCTTAGGCATAACTTTTGATTAATTAGTAAAAGTGTCATGTGGCTAGCTAGCGTGATTGGAAATATAAGTAGGTATAGGTACTCAAGCTAATCTTGAGTTTTTGTTAAAATAAAATATTATTTTCTGAATTTACACTTTAACAAGTTCTGAATAAAAAAAATCAACATTTTATATATTAAAAGAAATATTATTTATATTATTTATACTTTGTAACAGACAGGTACCTATACCTGTCTGTTACAAAGTCCCTGTCCGGAGGGTTCATTTCAATAAAGATTGGTAAGGTTAAATTCTTTAGTTCTGGACTTATTTATATCTATGCAACAATGCCGGTAGTATTGTGCAACAATAAAACTTTTATAGTTATTGGGACACGTTTCAACGAGTCCAGAATAAGTCGTCCACAAATGCACAACGCGACGCAACGCAACGCAAGAAACAATTCCGTATCGAATTTCAATCAACGCGGGCACAAATCGTTGGTAGTTGAATAAAACCGTTATAGGAAATAACAATGTTATCAACGCAGCGTTATTTGATCATGTTCGGAGTGTAAACAAATCCGAGTTTGTTTGGCTTTGGGATCACGAATATCGCGATCAAAGCGGTCGGTGGCTTTTTACGTCCGCTGTCTTTTTTTGAGTTCGACTGCTTCACGCGTGGCTTTCAAATAAATACTGTTACGCTCGTGATATGTGAGAGGGAAAGATCACTTGCGAGTTTCAATATGGGCACTTGTTGTTTTTTTGTAAAACTTATGGATTTATTACCGGGGCGGGGTTCAATGCAACTGTACTGCATTTAACTAACCTTCTTTTTCCCTTTTAACCCTCTTTTCAAAAAAACATTTATTTTCATCGTTTACATACATATAATCACGACTATTATCCCCGAAGGGTTAGTCAGAGTCTAGGCAATGAGAACAGCAAAAGCAGTCCTATACCATTAGTCCACTTTTCACCAAATAGCGACTGTACATGTGCTAAGCGTGACGGGTGGAGAGCCCATCCCCACTCTATGCTGTTGGATGTATGTGCAGTTTTTAGTCTGTTATTCGCCTTTTACGACTCGTCGCGTCGCGTTCCCACATGGACGACAGCACATGGAGAGTTTCGGCCATAGCCCATCACCCTGTCCCAAAGATAGTTAGTGGGTTAATTAACTCTGTTTAAATTTTTTTTATTTTAGCAATTTGGAATGAGATCCTAGTTACGTATTTTTTAATTTTATTTCGCAATAAACGTAAACTATTTTATTTACATTTAAACACATGTTGTAAAAATACTAGGTACCTACCTACGCCATAAATAAACCAATTCAATGCGTACGATTCTTCGAAATGTTTTTCTTATTCAAAGTTTCTTCGTTACAGTTTCATCAGATAAGTAGAGTGACGTTCGTATATGCGATGCGTAGTAACTTCAGTGGCTAGGCTCACAGGAATGGTAAACATTTTGACAGTATGTTTGTCAACACTGACTACCGGCCAATGGCTACAGGTGCAGGCAGCTTCAAAAGGGTTCGTGACAATGTAAACAATGCCTTCTGAAGAATTATAGATAAAATAGTTATGCAATTATTATATTTAGAAGAAGCCACGAGTAGCAGAGTTCTTGCATAGAATGCGTTATCTACCACTATCCTTCCTCTTAAAAACAGGAGGCTTATAATTATAATGATAAAGGTATACCTAATGTTATTTGGAATATTATTAAAAAGACGCAACAGTGAGACAGGACAAAGAGACTATGGTGTCCCAATAACGGACGCATTTCATATAGATTAGTGGGACTTCTTGAACTAACGAGATTCGTGAAAGACATAGGGTCTAACAACTAACTCTAGGTATGTAAGTAATTGTCCAAAGCAGCACAAACAGCTGAACGGATAACCCTTCACCAATTACCACTCGAGTTACAGTTAAAAATTGAACCAACGATCATTTAGGACACCGTGACTGATCAAAAAGTCAACAAACCCTTCTCGCGGACAAACGATAACTGACATGCAGGAATTAACTTGACGAGTTTATTTAGAGTTCAAGCAATTGTAATTTCCTCCAATGAGCTAATGGGCTAAATCCTCTTTCGAGTTTGTAATTGGTTGATTGGGCACCTCGGCTATGGGACTATGAGATAATGTGTCCGCTGCGTCATGAGAGCAATTTTTCTTCTCTATTTAATTTAAAGGGGCTTTTTGCTAACATATCACCATCATTATACACACGAAGGAATAAATTGCAGAACTAAAATTGTCTTATCTATGCAATTTAATACGTTATGTATCTATTATTTTTATTTTATACAATCTTTACACATAAACTAAAAACTTTACTGTCAATCTGTAAGTAACTATGGACTTCAAAATGTCAGGATTTTTAAAGAGATTATTAGACCATTAGAGACCAATCCAAAAAATTACACTATTTGCAATAGGTATGATTAAATGCTACTATCAATTATTAGAAATAGCATTACAAATAGTAAACCATTACAAAACAGCCTTATCCAATAACACAACTTCCGTGTACGCTAGGTATACCAAAATTTCAACAGACAAAATAATACATTCCAAGAAATATGCAGTTAACAATAAAAAAGTCGGCGATGCAACTAATTCATACAAAAAGCAACGTTTATAGCGAACAAATATACAACCTGAAGGCGGTAATCGTAAACATTTTAACGAACTCGTTGCTGTTTTGACAGAGACAGTTGCAAAGCATAATAAACGTTGCGAAAATGGAATTTAAAACGGGCTTTCAATAATGACGTTGTTAAGCGGAACTTTTGAAGTGCCCATGAATGTTGGAGTTGATTCATTTCTTGAACTTTTGTTGCCGTGCCTACCGTTGCCGATGGTGACTTTAAATATTACCATTAATCAAAGAACTTGAGAGATATCGCTAGTTTAATAGATAATGTAAGAATACAGGATGAAGTAATCAGTAATTTTTATTTCATCAAAACTTACTACATTATATATAAGAATTGCGTTCCTGTTGAATAAAATTTCCTAAGAAGAATTGTATAAACAGAAAATAAAGCCTAAGACAAATAAACATAAGTAGAAACTCTCCAATCTAATAAAGGACATTTTATTATGAGCTAACACACTTTAAGCGGCACTAAACGATATCATACTCGTACAAGCACCATATTGGATAACTTGCCTCGATTCCAATAATGGACAAATTAAACAAAGTGCTCGAAACATTATCAAAGTCTCATTAACCAAGTAAAGTAGGGTAAGTCGTAGAAACAGGTTGGTCTGCAGTGACGTTATCCTACATTTTATTGTCGACATTGAAATTAAATGTATCGGAACCAGTCCTATTCGTTTCGGGAATTCTTTTATATCCAGACTCATTTGGTTTTAAACGACCACTTTAGAGTTACGATAATACTTCTGTCTTCCGTGGCTCGTCACTATTTATTTTATTGCCATTACTACGTTAATCTGTATACTATGTAAAAACTAAAGTTTCTTTATTTGCTCAGTACCTGTGCGTTATTTGATTTCATCGCAATCGCCACTTTGGTAACTTTATGTGTATATATGTATATACCTAGGTAATACATATTTACATTATTATTAGTGTAATTTTTTGTTGAATGTTCTCTGTAAAATTTTATAAACGTCAGACTACAATTTATATTATGCAAAGTAATAATGTGTAGTGTATATATAAACTATAAAATCAATTATCATGCACTGTAGATTTAGATTAAGGTACTTAATGTTAATTAAAATAATAATGATTCTACATTTTGTTCAATCAAACGTCTTGATTTCATTTAAATTAAAATTGATTACAAGCTGATATTTTATGTATAAGTACTTTTGAATTGACTTCTGATAATAAATCTAATGCCAGTAAATGTAAGGTTTTTAAACGTTTAAATACTTCAATATTGGTTTAGTATAGACCTATTTGTGAAACACACACATGCTGGTTTACAAATGTAATCTCGAACAATAATACTCTGTTTTGAAAGTCTTGCCATAATGTTGTGACTCGTAATATTGACGTAGCATTCAATGTGCATGACTTAATGTTGATCGAACTTGATACAATTTGCGATTATATTGTTTCAAGAAATTTTCTCTTACATCCTCATTAAACATGAAGATAACTAATACGATATGTGTGTAGACTTTGTTTAAAAAACCGTGCCATTTCATTAATATCTTAGTCAAATAAAATCCTATGTCTCATAAATTTACTTTGACGACCCTAAGTGAGTTTAGACCTCCGTCACTTATTTCTATACTTTGTGGTCTCTTGCTAGTTTTCAGAATAAATCTTGCGCAGTTCTGCCATCACTATGGAGGGAACTCTGGTGATTGCCATGATCGCCCTGGTGACAAGTGCCGACAAAGTTTATCGTGGGCATGCTTTTCTTCTCCGAAGCCGCCTAAAAGCTAAAAGACCAAGCTAAGCTTAAAAGCTAGAAGACAAGGAAGCTGTTGACGTTCTCCGATCGACACAAATACTGCTTTCTTCACACTCTATTCATCTCCTGTCTGTTCAATATAGCTGAGTCATCGGAATCGTTGAGTTTTTATTTCACGTTGGGCTCGGTCATGAGATCGTCAATTTCTGATTTATTTCGCCTACGCTTGTTTGTGCTGCTACTTAAAGATTTAGCATTTATGCCTTACAAGCAAAATATAATAATAATTAGAACGAGCGAAGTAAGTTCTATATTAAACCGCGTCGCTGTAAAGAGACGAAAGCAGAAAATATTGTGTTTGAAATTGAAATAACTAGTTAAATTCAGAAGGTAAAAAGCATTACCGTAATAATCAGTTATTTATACGTAATACTTTGAATTACAATAACATGTTGAAGTTAGTAAAAAAATAAAGAAGTTCCGCCTCCATATTTTTACATCATTGCATTGTCATGGGTGGTCCCATAACCAAACCATGTCACCTCCACAGGCACGGCTTAACGTCAAGAGCCCCACAATTGGCTACCACATACCCAAGCCGTGATCGTAAAGGTCGGATGTATTATGCATGCACCGAACCTGCTCGCATCCGAATCAATCCCAGAATGTTTGGCATAATGTGCACGGGAAAACAAAAACCTACATAATAAGCGGGAGAAATCTTGCTCCTTTTGAAGTACGACTTTTGGGATAATTGAAAACGGTTGTCTAGGTGTCAGATATGTCTGACAAGATTTTGTTATTTGCATTTCCGTATGTTTTGGTCGGTCAAAGAATGTCTCACGTCTTTGATGAAATGTGATCCGTGAATGTTCATGCATAATTTATTAGTGGAATTAGGTATCAGAAATGTGTGTTTTATTGATATTTTGTTTGTCGTTATATAAATTGATGTAGGCGTATATATTTACGTTTCAATTATCCGTTGAAGTGCTATTATCATAATTCTAAAATTATTCTATTTACTTCCCACTACTGAGCTCAGAGGTCTTCCCACGTCTACCACAAGGAGCCTACACGCTGCTAGTCCTATAGGGGTCAGTAGATTTTAACGACTACGATTTTACGACAACAACCAGGACCAATAGTTTAATGTGAGTTCCTAAGTACAGATTCTAAAGTCAGGTTAAATAAACTTTATTTTCTTAAAAAGTCAATTGAGTTTTCGTACAATAAACTTGATAGATCCCGATCCCATGCAGTACCGCTTTATTTTATAAGCCTTCAATTGCCCCCAATGTATTTAGAAAATTACCAATCGGTTCAATGAGCGAATTGATTGTCCCCATCAAAAAGTATATCACCCTCGCGACGTCGCAATTTGGCGGTGCACCAAATTGTTGCTAATCTGAATCTCCGTTCGAATGCTGAGGCCTTTATGTTATTATCGATATCGAGGAGATGTGGCGAATAGCGATTGTGCCTGCTGGCGCGTATGCTCTGGAGATAACGTAGCTATTAATACAAGCTTTCAAATAGGGCTGGGAGATTGTAAGGAAGTGGGGTACGCACGGTACAGTTTGAAATATGAACATTGATTTGGTAGGGACTTTGGTGATGTTTGTTAATTTATTAAATTGGAATATTTTCTTGGAAAACTTTGTGAATGTAAAATTACTGCAGAATTCCGTGCAGAACTTTATTACTTAAGTCAAACTCAATTTTGTCACGATCAAGGAAAATGATTCCTCTTTGAAGTTATACGCAACCATGTTAAACGTGATGAACTGATGACACACGTGCGCACACCAATATTTAACAACAGCTTGTTCAATGCTTCAAGGTTGTACAAAATCCAATTTTCGTGACTGTACGTACAACGAGTATTTTACAACGTATAGTTACCCATTAGTGAAAAATCATTCTATCCAAAATAAATAATGACTCCAAAAATACTGCCGCAATAACTTGACGAGATAACTAGAATTGTTAAAACGATTTCAATGTGTTTACCACGTACACTTCAAACCAATTTTAAATAAAGCATGCAAAACAAATGCTATTTCATGCGATAAACTAAGTGTTTTATCTTTTACGAGCTGTTCTGCGTCGTGGTCGTGATCATTGTCGTCCATTTCCAAGTTTAACTTTAATTCAATCGTGATTCCGTCGGAATCTGTGGAAGGATAGCGAACTAATGTGCCGATTACTGGACGGCGCAGCAAAGGGTACGCCGCGGAGATAAAGGGCCGATAGAACCTAATGCAGATTCCTCGGCTACACAGCTGCCGATGTGCTTTTTTGTAAAAAAAAATACCCTGTAGGTACATGTTTTTCTTTATCCGTATCTGTATCCTTATAATCCTATCGAGATAGAATTTAAAGCAGATCTTTTGACTACAGGGCTGCTCGCTCATGCATATCCTTTTAATACATATTTTTACTGAATCAAATAATTGTTTTGAAGAAAATATTGTTCTATATCCCAAACTAAATATAAAATCGAATGATCAGTTTGATTCACCTGCAAAATATCTAAAATAAATGTTTTAAATTACTACATTCTAAATAAAAGCTAATTATGAACACACCTTATTGTAATGTTAGTGCCTTAGTTAGCATTAGCTTATAATATCTTATTACCTTATAATTATCTCATAATAAGGTGAGTACAACAAGAACTTTTTTAACGCGAACGCGCTTGTGTTGTGACCACGGCCGCAGCATCGCAACCGAAACGTCAAGCAGTAAGTAGATATGTACTTACTTACAAAATTAATCGTGTTAGGTCCCGTTAAACCAGTTTTAATACAACAACAACAACTAAATATAAGTATTATAATATTAATAACTAGGTATAATTAAATAATAGTAGTTTACATAGTGATGATGTATGACAAAAAGTTATGTTTAATGTGCAGTCGCCAGCGCATTGGGCTACTACCTACCACAGTATAAACACATGAATAGTATAAATATAAGCTAAAATTTATGCTGTGTACCTACCTAGTACATCATCAGTATAAGTAGTTCAAGTAATTATATAGTCCTCATCTTTAAATGTAAATAAATGAAGTGTGGCATAGCGTGGTGTGTTGATAAGCTATTGACCGTACGCAATTAAGTTTAATCTTGTTATCCAACGAGAACTGCTGCCGATAAACTGCATGCTCCGTTTGGCAGACTTTTATTATGTTATAATATAAGTTTTTCTGGAATAAAAAAAAAAATACCTTTCAGATTGATATTTTACAGTTAATTATGGTTAAACCCACTTTTTACAAAAAATGCTTAAGTTTTAGTTTTAATCCTTCGTAAAAATTAATTTGACTGATTTTTGCAGTTAAAAGTGGTTTTAACCGGTTATGAGTTTTGACTGTAATAATTAAAATTGGAACTGGAATTGACATACTACTCGTATGTGTGTGGTGGCTCTGCTAACGCTTAGTATGCAAACAAAGTTTGATTTGATTCAATTACAAATATTTGATTCAGTTCGATTCGACTACAGATTTGCTTTTTAGAGTAAAGTTTGCTCGCTGGTAATTAATTGTGTAGTACAACTTGCGCATTTCTGAATCCGAAGCTTGAGATATAGAGAACTGTGTCCAGTAGTTCGACTACATCTCATTGGCTACTAATCAGAACACACTTGTTGGCTAATTTATATAAATATCCTAACAGATACCAATATCACTATAAGCAATGCACTTTCAGTATATATATTTAAGTATATTTAAGTTAAAAAAAAACTAAACCGCATTGTTGGACAACCCTAAAACTCTTACATGATTCTTAATTCCAATCGTTTGCAATCGAACTGCATTGTAAACCGTACATCGCTGTTTCGTACCCGATAAGAACAACATGTAAATGAGCGAAAACATTAATGGACTTCCGTTCTAGAAGTTACCATCGCCTGCACTGAGCCATCGCGTGTTTCTTGAGCCATCCCTATGCAAATTTTAGTGCTTCGAATAATAATTATTTGCCTACTTTTATTGCCCATTCTGACCTACAGATACTTGGTGTGCAAATGGTCAAAGCTTTTAGCATAAACGATTTACGACTTAAGCGTATAGGTATCGTAATTCTCACATCTGTGCGACCTGTTAGCAAATGTTTCTTTGTTAATGTTGTGACTTTTAGTTTCTATGTTCGCAATATAATATTATTGGATGGCTCAATAGTACAGCTGCACATCTAACATAAACCACTTTGGAGGATTTAGAAGAGATGAGAATCATTCGGCAAGGTGAGCATAGCTGGTGCTTCACTAGCTGTTTTCACGTAATATGGACTTTCTGCCGCATACCATCAGGTACAGTGTAGTCATTTACCTTCTTTACGATGAAAAGGTTCATTTTGACGACACGATTATGCTGGGAGAGAAAATTGATTTAATTTAAATAAAAAAGAGGTTTTCAACTAAAACAAGTTGTAATGCTTTAGCTGTGATCTCATCTCCGCTTCGCTAAGCGTCACCATAATATTTGCATTGCAATCACGACTGTACCACTTACATTAAACGCTTGGACCATTCCAAGACTCTTTATTTACATCGCAAACGAAGATTATTTTGTTTCTTAATCAATAAACACTCGACAATTTCCGCCAATAGTGCCGCATTCGTTGCGTGTTTGTTAAAAATAAAAGCGCCAATATTGCTTGTTTGTCGTAGAAAGTACGTTCAGGAGAGCGTACCGGTCGGTGTTTCGGTTGATTTGAGAACTTAATGATCGTGAGCTCCGACTAACATGAAATTCTTGGTAACATTATATTAGCATAGTAACATTAGTTCGCTAGCATAACCATATACAATAATACTCTATAAGCATATACCTACCTGAACGTCTGTAGATGTAAAGAGAATGGGAAGAGTATAATTTACATTTAAGTTTAATTGGCAAATACTAAAGGCAGTTACCTAATAATACTTTAAAAATCTATTATTCTAAATTTATACTTTTAAATTATTTTACCATCGAAAATGGTTATCCGATGCAAATCGCCTGAGACGTGTTTTTAACCATAGCTCCGAGGATTTTGGGAGGATATAGATGGAAATAGTACCAAGAGTTAAGGAATTTATCGATACACGTGTGAGCGTTTGAATTTTAAAAATTGGCTGGTATCTTTTTTTGGATTTTGAAAAAATCTGGGTTTTTGCGGGGTGTTTATTTATTTTTGTATGTCGCGGCTTCTATGCGCTGTGGTTTCTTGTGTCCGTTCTTTGCCTTGCCACTGCTAAAAAATTACGTCCTGTATGGGTGGTAGGTTAAAAAAGATTTGGACTTTTAAAATACTTAATTAATTGAGTTTATTGAATAAATTTATTTTGAGTTGGAGTTTGAAACAAACAGTAATTGACCCTATGATATAGAAATACTTCAATTCTCTTATAAGAGAGTAAACAATCCCCAATAAAAAAGTCATAATAATTAAAATGTCAATTCTTTATTTGCGGAGCTATTCAGCGGGCATAAAACAATGCGTAAAATGTTCTTGTATTGGGATTTTATTTTTAGTGTTCAAAGGCAAACTCATTGTTATGACCATTCTCTTCGGCAGCTGGCAGTCTGAGCGATGGGCTATTAGCGGTCTATTAAAGATGTAGTTATAAACTTTAGTCTGCCATTATAATTAAAATGTTCAAAAATAGATTAATGTTTTATATTTTAGCGTTTTATTAACGCTTAAATATACTTAAGTAAAATTTTAAACACTGAAAAAAGACGACAACCTCAGGCGGGAATAGAACCACGCACCTTCCGCATTCCGGGCGGCTGCCTTAACCACTTGGCTACCGAGGTCTGGCTTTCAACCGTCGAAATTTGTCAGTGCTTGATGCTTATGTTTTTAGTCAACATTGCTTCATCAAATCTTAGAAGTTTTCACCTCTGAGATCCGAAAGAAATATTTTAACAAATATTTGAACATTCGGTTAAGATGAAGCTGCGTTTATAGATTAATGTTTTATATTTTAGCGTTTTATTAACGCTTAAATATACTTAAGTAAAATTTTAAACACTGAAAAAAAAATATTTCACCTTTTTTAGACAACCTAATCTGTGTCGTCTATACCGGCTTAGCAGCTGAAAGAAATAAAAAATAATAAGAATATATTCTACATAAACTTCACAACACAAGTACCTACTATTTATTGTTTTATTACAGCAAAACCAAGTTTTACAAAATTTTAATATCGATAAAAAATATAACAGAAAATCGACTTTACTTCCTTTATCTACTACTCAAACCGCTGATCATAATTATTTTACTACGTTTAGCAACATCTATGTAAAAACTTATTAATATACGGAATAGCAATGTATCAATGAATTATAGGGAGTAGAAAATCGTCTCGGCCAAATCCTTTGTAAAACAGGCATTTTATTATACACTTTTAAACTTTCGCGTTCCATTATAAATATACATTTAGACGGGGATTAACGCTAACTAAACATTATAGGCATACTACGCATACCATACGGCCGCATATCAGCCGCGCATACGGAGGCAGCACATCGTGACACCAGTCCGCCCGTGACCACGACCGGTGCAACTCGGTCGAAACGTCGGGTATAAAAAGATATGCGTAGTATGCCTATAATGTTTAGTTAGCGTTAATCCCCGTCTAAATAGGCATTTTATTACCTAACGTCAGAAATTAATAGTGTGAGAAATTTGACATAATTTGTATGGAGCTTAAGTCCACAATTTGAATTTAGAAGACTGAACAACCTAAAGATACGTTATAATTTCGGCCGTAAATAAACACCGCTCGTCGCTTGTGACTTAAACGAACAGAAACATAAAGCTTTGTTATAGCGATTTTCATTGTCGACGATATTCAATGAACGTAGATTTTTGAATCGACTCGTTTCGAAGTGTTGAATGTTGTGAATGATTTATATTCACTCCGCGCACTACATGCATTTATTGACTAAACTCTTTAGCGTCGTGTCGTGGGTCACGTCAAAATGTTTTACGAGATGATGATTGATGATGATTGACGCCGAATTTCATCGGTGTTTGTGAGCGTTTTGGCATTTTTTTTAATAAACTTGTTGATTAAACTCAGGAAATAGTTTCTGTTAGTACGTACGGAGATTAATCTTAATTTATTTAAATAATGTATCTTACTTACATTTTAAAAGTTATTTGTTTTACAAGAGTGCAAAGTTGCTTTTTAACCGCTTGTTCAATTTTGATGACCAAGCAAGAGAAGGATTCTAAAATTGAATCAATCTTTGCACTCGAGTGTAAAATTCGGCACCATGGAGGGAGAAATAAATAGGTTTAATGATGTTTTGAATTCACAACTTAGTGCACACGATGTTCTAAATTAAATTTACTTTGTCCTCTAGCGGATAAAAACGGCTTTTGCACTCAGATATCGAAGAGTAAAAATACTTTTTTCCGAGATGGAGGGACGACTTAGAAAATTAAACAATAACTAAGGGAGACGAAAATAGATTTTTTTCTATGATTTTTGATAGTGACATTATTTTGTAAAAAAACTATTGAAGATACTATAGCCTTATCACCGCTAACTACTGAGGGCATCCTTTGCGTGCCTTTTTTATGATGTAA
Source organism: Scoparia ambigualis (assembly GCA_963921215.1). NCBI lineage: Eukaryota > Metazoa > Arthropoda > Insecta > Lepidoptera > Crambidae > Scoparia > Scoparia ambigualis. The sequence continues at coordinate 36,906,427 of OY992506.1, read as the reverse complement.
CTACATAAACAACTAGACTTTTAGACACTGATCTTTTAACAGCGTTTTCCTGTTCTATTCGATATTCGAATGAAATGAAAAACTGATTAAGTAGTCAATTATAGAATACGCAAAAGCTTTAATTATATCTTCTTATTACCTCGCCCTTATTCTGATAGGCGTGGCGATCCTACTAAATACGTTATCACGTTACTAATCGATTTGAACCCCAACATTGTAGGGATCAAACCGACCAACCATTTTATTTTATTGTACTCACCCACACGACCGTTTTGAATCCAAACTGCACAGTGTAAACATGAACAGTAAACAAGTGTGTCCTTCATGACAAAATCAATATAATATGATAGATAAAATAATAGCGATTGATATGATTTTTAATTTGTTTGTTGATATGCATAGGTACCTATATTAAAGAGTTTCATTACCTAAGTACCTCATGAGCCATAACGTACTGGTGAGCTTACATGTCGGCATTAATGTCAATTAGTTGTGTGTGTTGTGAAGTAAAATCAAAATGTAAAAAAACAATAACTTAAAAATACGACATATAATACAGACGACCTCCGTGGTCGAGTGATAAGCACGCCGGTTCTGGCGTCGCGCCAACTTTGAGGTCCCGGGTTCAATTCCCGGTGGGGTCAATTTAGAAAAAAACAGATTTTCTAAATTAATTTCGGGGTGTTATTCTATGTTTATGTATTATCCGTTATCTAACTATATTAACAAGTTTTAAGAAAAGCTTATCTCGGGCTAGATAATTGGCGTGAGCGTAGAAAGTATATTTTAAAATTTTATAATTTTTAATAAGATACTATGGCAATGAAAACCAGTGACATTGCATTCGCTCAAACTACGAAATAACTTCCTATTATTCCTAGCACTTGGTTCTAGAAAGTTCTCAAATGGCTTCTGCGTAATAATTTGGCATACTGCACTTATATTGACTGGTCGCACTTCACCCCTTCTGATCCAAACTTACACTAAACGCGACGCTGACATTTACAACGGTTTTTATTACAACGATATAGAGTTTAATATCGTATGTAGAGCGAGTTGTAAAACAAAAACACGCCAAATTTAATTGTGCATATCCTGCAACCTTTAATACAAAGCAATAAAGCTTAGTAATCCTTTAGTTGCCTTGATTATTTTGTCATGTATTACTTGTATTAAAAAGGGTATCGATGACGTCATGTTTGTTAATTTACAAGATGGAGTTGCAATATATCACGCTAGAAAAATTATAGGTTACGTTCCCATGAATAATGGTTGGTGTTGTTTAATAAATATTGGTGGAAGTAAGCTTATTAAACATAGCGTGTGAATTATTTTGTGTGTTTACAATATGGGTGTATTTGATTGAGACCAAATTATAGAGCTTTGTAAGCCATCTCTTTAAAGTGGTTACGCGTTTTCGTAATTGCTTACATATACATGCTTACATGGCTAGAAAAAAATGGCGACCTGCCATTTAAAATCTGAAAAAGAGTAGTACCACCCCACCCACTCTCTCCCCTGTCCCCTGTGTCGTAAAAGGCGACTAACGGACTAAGGACTGCACATACATCCAACAGGATAGAGCGGCGATGTGCTCACCACCTGTCACGCTGAGTAAATGTGCAGTCGCTTTCTGGTGAAAAGTGGATTATGGTAGAGGACTGCTTTTGCGGTCCTCATTGCCTAGTCTCTGACTAACCCTTCGGGGATAATAGTCGTGATTATATATATGAATGTACGAGTATGTATAATGGCAAAAGGTACAGAGGGAATAAGTGCGGAGGGTTCGTCAAATGATAAACTTCATATAGTATCCACTACAAAAAATCAGCTTTTTAATATTTTCTCTATTTATTTATTTAAATTTAAACCAAAAAAGCAGAAAAAAAATATAAAACAGTTTAATTTACGAACATAACAGTTTCTTTTTAATAAAATATGTTGTTTTAAGGGCCTTTCATCAGTTATTGACTTTGTGTTGATTTAGGAAAAGCCGGTATTTGACGTTTTCATTATAAATAACCGTAGACAGAAAATAATACTTATTTATATTTTTTTTAAATTATGATAGGACTGAGGATTTATATTACTAAACGAAGACACACAACGTTTTATAGAAATATTCGCATTGACTAAACCACAGTTTTAAATCAGTACAACCAAAAAATCAAGTTAATAAAGCCATCTTTCCTAAACACTAAGAACAAGCACCACACAAAGAACTATAAAGGCAATTAAGCGCATTCATTAATAAAAAAGTGCCGTAGGACAGACCCCCGCGGAGAGGTTTTAATGTGAAACTAGCGCTATTATTTTTATTTCAATGAAACCGACGCTGGCACGTCATCGGCAGAAAAAAATCCACCGATAATAAAATTATCGGGGAACCGCCGAGCTATTAAATGCAGACCGGCCGTGAAATATACGGACAGGCCCCTAGCGCTGCGGACGGGATAAGGGGCTGGCTACAGACAAGAAAACAGCTATATGGAAATATACAATATATTTTTTGTAATATAAATTGTTTAAATATGAAGATTATTAAAGACCGATTTCTACGAGCGTGACTTGAACTATCACCTTCTTGGAAACAATATCGGGCACTTTTTAAATTCTCATGAGATCACGTTAGTAAGGTCTTATAGGTAAGGTCACCAGAACAGTATCATTTTTTATTCCTAAAAAAAAGAAGAGAGGGCTAGATTTCTTCGCCTTCACTTAGAGTGAGTGATTAAAAAAGTATATATAGTACTTTTTTAACCACTCACTCGTGGCACTTTTCTAACAAAAAAATTGGCGCAACTGTCAACGTCAAATTTGACAGAATCGAGCATAGACTATGCGATATTTTGGAAAACAATGCATAAGATGTACCACGGAACCGAAATAACTAAAGTAGTCTGTAAGTCTATGGAAACACGGTACAAAGTCAAGTGTGTTTTTGTAGGTGCGGTCTCATGCGACCGCTTGGGGCCTGAGGGGTAAAGATTAGTCCTGTTAACCCTGTAATGGCGTTGGGACGGAGACCCGAAATGAAACAATGTCTTGCGTTGAATCAATTCCCCTTTATCCTCTAGTGTATCATCTTAAATACTAATTAACATCACATCTATACGTGACTAGAGGAAGGACGCCTTGTCAATCAGGAAGACCTTAATTATCACGTACTATTGAGTACGTGCTGATAGTGTAATTCACTATATCACACCTCCCCTGAAAAGGCTAGGCATCCCTTCCCTGAAAAGTAAACTCTTATTTTCTAAATATCTTAGTCCTATTCTTATGAACTATATATTCTTTATTATTCTTTAATATTTTTACATTAGTACCTAGCTCTTCTAAAACTTCAAATGGACCTAAATACAAGTCATTCAATTTATTATAATTTTCATTCTTATACAAGAGTAGATCACCTTTTTTTTGTAGTGTACTTCCTTACAATCTAAATCATAATTAGTTTTTCTACTTTGTTTTGATATTAATAAGTTGTTCCTGGCATCATTATGAGCTTTTTGCAATCTAAATTTTAACTCCGATGGATAATTGTCGTATACATATAAGGGATCAACTTTACTAACTAAATTACTAGGTACGTTACATGTTTTCCCAAAAACTAGTTCATAAGGGGAGTATTTGGTACTAGTATTTACAGAATTATTATAAGCAAAGCACCAATATGGTATCCAGGTACTCCAATTTGCCGACTGATTCTGTGTTTGTATTCTCAAGTAACATCCGAGATGTTTGTGCCAGTTTTCTAGCGAACCTATACTCTCATGATGATAGGGTGTTGAATTTAACTTATCAATATTTAGCAATTTACATACTGTTTCTAACGTGGAATTAATAAATTCCGTTCCACAGTCAGTCGCAATAACCCTGGGAGTACCATATCGTAAAATAAAATTTTCAGTAAAAACCCTAGCAACAGTTTCAGCTGACTTATCAAGTATTGGGTAAGCTTCTACAAACTTTGTCAATTCGCATTGTATTGTTAATATGTATTTATTACCCAAATTATCGACCTCCAACGGCCCCACAATATCTAAATATAATTTTTCAAAAGAAGTAGATGCTGTAGTGGTTATTACCATTTTCTCTTTATTATTTTTATTACAAAATTTCTGCTTTTGGCAATCTTTACAGCGAGTCACATATTCAGTTATGTCTTTTTGCATATTACTCCAAAAATATTTTTTTCGAATATTCTTAGTCATTTTATTTATGCCTACATGACCACTTGTCGGCAATAAATGATAATCATTTAGTATAACACGTATCAAGTCTTTATTTGTAACATGTTCAACTTGGTTATTAATAATACATAACCGCGGTAATTCTTTATGTTTCATGAAAGTTTGGGTCAAAATTTTAATAAACTTTTTATTAAACCCATTTTTAATCACAACGACTTCTACAATATTATATTTTTTACATAATGCACTCAGTTCTCCTATCGTTGCGTCTCGGCGCGCCTCCGTTAGTAGAGATTCCTGATTTATGTAAATAGTAGAGTCACTAAATAACATATCACCCGTCTGTGAGACGTATCTTTTCTTTTTCCTCAACTTCACGAAGTTTTCATACGAACAAATATCTAACCTTACATCATTTTGTGATTTCTGCATAATATCTACCACTCTTGGTTGCCTATAATCAACAGGGGGCTCAACCCTGCTACTTCCAGAGGTAGCGGGTTCATTATTTTGCTCCATGGTTCTTTTCATTGAACGGGTTACTACCCCCAAAAAATTTGAATTTAGATTTTTTAACTCGTCTGATGTTATAATGACTCTCGATAAGGCATCTGCCGTTACATTTTCGGAACCTTTTATGTATTCAATATCGAAATCATATTCTTCTAAACAAAGTCTAAACTTAGTTAAACGGCTACTAGGATCTTTTATGCTAAATAAATGAACCAATGGTCTATGATCTGTTAATACTTTAAATTTTCGTCCGTATAAATATGGTCGAAAATGTTTTATAGCCCACACTACCCCTAATAACTCTTTATGAATGGTTGGGTAGTTTATTTCTGAACTGTTTAATTGTCTGCTTGCATAAGCTACGGGCTTATTATTTCCATTTGATAATACAGCCCCCAAGGCTACCCCTGACGCATCGGTTTGCAACCGGAAAACATTATCTTTTCCAAAATCTGGATAATCTAAGACAGGAAATGAACTAAGTGACTTTTTTAAGGTCTGAAATGCCACGTCACATTCTTCCGTCCACTGAAACTCGACATGTTTCTTACAAAGACGGTTTAGTGGGTACACTATTGTGGCAAAGTTTTTTATGAATTTTCTATAAAAGTTCGCAAAAGCCACAAAACGACGAATCTCATTTACATTTTTAGGTACTGGGAACTTTTCCAAGACCTCGATTTTACTGTTGTCTGGCAACACCCCGTTTGGCGTAATAACATGCCCTAAATAATTAATTTCTTTCCTCAAAAATTCGCACTTACAAGGGTTTAGTTTTAAATTAACTGACCTAAACCTCTCAAATACACTCATTAAATTTGTATTATGCTGCGATAGGCTTTTCCCGAAAACTATTACGTCATCGAGATATAGAAAACATATCTCGTGATTTAAACCCGATAGAGCCATAGACATAAGTTTAGAAAATACGCTAGGACTCGTTTTGAGACCCATAGGTAATCTTTTCAGTTGATATTGCTTATCAGCTGTAAAAGAAGTGAATATCCTACATTCTGGTGATAACCCTAGCTGGTAATAACTAGAACTGAGGTCTAAATGAGAATAGTATAAGCATCCCGAAAGTGAGTCAATAATTTCTTGTATATTTGGTAACGGGAACTTTTCGTCTACTATTTTTTTATTTAAAAGTCTATAATCTATTACGATTCTCCACTTTTTTTCACCGCTACTGTCAGCTTTTTTCGGAAGTAATAATAATGGAGAAGACCATTCGCTGGTACACTCTTCGATAATATCTTCTTCTAACAATTTACCTACCTGTTTTATTAACTCAGCCTTCTGAGCGTGCGGTATTCTATACGGTTTGACATAAACTGGAGACGCGTCATTTTGCAGTTTAATGTTGTACTCGTATAAGTTTGTAACGGATAGCTTATCACCCGGCATATGAAAGATATCTGCATATTTTGCACATATTTTCTCAATAGACCGTCTCTCTTCATCACCAAGATATGTTTTTAATTTAAGAAAATCGAATAGTTGTTTAACCCTCTCGACAGATTTTCCGTTTTCCGTATCAAAAGAGCATACGAAATAATCCGAGTATTTTCTAATTTTCGGGCTAAAGTTATTTAATTTTACATCTTTTTCCCGTGTGTTTAAAAATCGCACCGGAATCTTTTTCCCGTCTCCTACTACCACGGCGCCTGCTACAAATACGCCTGCAATAACTTCCTCCGCTAAAATGACACATTCGCCCTTTATCTCTGACGAAACATATTTTACGACCTCACATCTCCCTGGAATAGTCGTTATTATGTTTTTACCTAAGCCTAATTCTAGACTTATCTTATCCTGTAATGTAACCAGCTTATTTTCATAGTTAATTTTACAACTATATTTTAATAAAAAATCTTCTCCTAAAATTCCATCATTTTTACAGTGGAAGTTGCTAAACACATAAAACTTATGCCTAAAATTATAATTGTTAACACATAAGTCTAGATAAACATAACCTATTGATACTAAATCCCCACATACTCCTTTAATCTTAATTTCATCCCTTACTAGCTTTGCGTCGCGGGACACGCTACGGAGTTTATTTAACCAATCTAACTTTAAAATTGAAATGCTTGCTCCTGTGTCTACTAATAGAGAAATTTGAGTTTGACTACAAGTAAAACAAACGTAATTACCACTACCATAACTACAAATATCTACCTCAGCGCTATTCAGAACGAAAAAAATCATCGCTATGATGTTCGTTCTGACGTATACTCTGACGTTCACTTTCGTTCTCGTCATTAGACTGTTCTGCTGAGTCAACTAAGAAATGTACATTCCTACGTTTATTATGAGGTGACGTAAACCTGGTGTTGCGCTGACCCTGAAACCTATTCGAGTTATAGTAGGCACGACCCCGACCTTGCTGACTCGTCGCGTTGTTGTTACGTGACTTATTATATTGTTGATGATAGTTTTTATTTATCTATTCAAATCGCTGGTTCGAAACATAGTTAACATAATTGTTTATTGGTGGTTTCACTACCGAGTCTTCTTGTTCTAAGGCTATAGTTATTGCCTGCCTAACTGTGCTTACGGACCTAGACGTAACTATAATGCTTGTACGAGCATTGTTTAGGCCGTCAGCGAAACGCTTGATAGCCATTTTTTCATTAATCGACTTTAATAAATTACATGCCGACTCGTCTCCATTAGCCTGTGCTGTACTTAAATCGTTGGACATTTTTTCGATTTCACTACCAAACACTTCTATGGTCTTGTTTCCTTGCCTACATCGTAGCATTCGGTCTAAAATGGCTGTGTATGATTTAATCGGAATTAAAACATTTTTTATATCTTTTATTAGGTCTGCCACAGACACATAAGACTTATTAATTTTTGTTTTAGCACTGCTAGAAAGACGAGTTTTTAAAACAAAATTGATTAACAGAGGCTGGTCCTCGTTTCTAAGGGTACTACTATAATACTCTATTCCGTCTATTAGTTGGTTAATTTGCGTTTCGTCGCAATCTACTACTGGGAGGAGCGTGAGCGCGACTTTTAGATCGAACGTGGCCATGGTTGTGATCGTTTCTGAATGATGCGGGTTAACGAGTGACTCGATTTCCTCAAAATTACATAAAAACTTTGACGATATTGCTTTTGTTATTTGTAATTCTACAGCATCTATCCCTTTTTTACATAAGTCTGCAGATATTTGTTCAAAAATATTTTTAATTTCCTTTGCTCTTAAAAACTTATTCTGCCCCTGAGCGGAATAACGTTTGTCCTTATTTAATTTAATAATAGAGTCTCTAATAGCCTTAAGCTCACTCAAGAGTTCTGACAGGTTTGCCATGAACACACTTTAGAAAAAAAAAAAAAAATCACTCACACACACACATAGATTCTTGGTAGCATAGTTATATTAATTCGTGCTGGCTTACACGTTCTGTGCTGGTCCAATTGCCCGTCGAACCGCTCTGCGTTCTACCTCTTCTAATAGTCGTGCGTTGAAGTAACGTAGCAGCCTAAGTACTATATAGCCCGCTAGTACAACGACGATGGTCAGTAAAAAGATCTCTGAAAGTTGCATCCCAACGGCCAAGGGAGTTGATGCTGCCGCCGATTGAGTTGGTGATTGACTGACAATAATATTGTCTTTAGATTGTGGGTTTCCCATAGTTAAACAATTTTGGCTTACAGTTTTTCTTCTTATTTCCTTCGTCCTTCTTGTAGGCCCGTGTAGCACTATTTTCCTGATATTTTGTAGACTTCAACTAGCGATTTCGCGGCGCGGACTTGTGACACCATGTCACGGTCGCCATGTAATGGCGTTGGGACGGAGACCCGAAATGAAACAATGTCTTGCGTTGAATCAATTCCCCTTTATCCTCTAGTGTATCATCTTAAATACTAATTAACATCACATCTATACGTGACTAGAGGAAGGACGCCTTGTCAATCAGGAAGACCTTAATTATCACGTACTATTGAGTACGTGCTGATAGTGTAATTCACTATATCATAACCCATCTTGTTAATCTAAATGACTGTGTCGGAGAGAGTTCACGTCAGTAGTCTAATGGAGCTATGGGGATTTAGCCACGATTTCCCGCGTTCATCCCGAACATCTATCCGCCCGTCTACTGACGCCTCAAAATGGTAGACAATCGTCGATTTATCTGAAACGGTAACGCGACCACGAATAAGCATATAATTATCTTATTTTACACTTATCAAAACACAATTAAATATAAAAAAGAGAAAAAAACTAAAAAGCAGTTATGGAATCCGGGGAATTCGTGCGGTACGCAGAGGAGATTTAACACGCGTCAGTTGTTCTAAAAAGGGCCTTAAGTGCCCTACTAATAAACGCACTGAACCTCCGCTACTGTATTTTATTTGTCTCGTTTCATAAACGCTATTCTTACCCAACACGCCCTCGCCATTAGCGATAGAGCACGTGATATTTATGCTTACTTTATGCAGAGAGGCCGCTGGATATTCTCAGCTGCGGAATTTACAGCCTTAATTCATTTAGCGTTTCAAAAACTACAGCCCCACTATGCGACTATTGAACGCCAGAGATTTTATAGGAATATATGAGATTTTGAACTTTCACCTCTTGCATATAAAGAAACATAAATAATTTCTTTCACATTAACACAACTAAATATAATATTATGGGGAATGAATTGCAATTCTTGATGAAGATTTGGTAATGACATTGTATACGGATCTTCCGGTGTTTAATTATTAATTTATTTATTATAACGTTTCGTGTACTTACGAATTAACTAGTTAAGCCAAAGTTATATGTAAATTTTTAAATAGGTGTCATTGTACTGAGATATATACGTACTAAAACATATTTTTTACCTTTTCTTACTTTCAGAACTTTACCTGGGTCCATGGCTTTTCGTGACCACCTGACCTTTGACCTCTCTTCATGGCTTGGTGACCATAAAGACTTAGGTTGAAGCACATTGCTCTAAGAATCCCCAACCGATTAGAAAAGCTGACTATCGCACCCATTACTATCGGAGCACAACAACGCTATTTACTTTGTAGGAGCAACAATGGCTATTATGCCGGCAGATTTAGATAGCCACCTTTATGGTTCAGGCACAAACGCTTTAAGTTCGATTCTCAGCGAAGAATACGTGTTGTATCTACTCGGTCGTGGTATGTTCTAAGTCCGCGTAAATAGCTACTACCAGCAATATCAATAGTACAACGTAACAATGTTCTGCCAGTTATATAGTTCTGTCTTGCCATACGGCAGGCAGAACTATATAAGTGGTTAAACATTTCGGATGAATGGCGCATCCAATTTCTTTTAAAACTTCGATTTTATCATCACTTACCACCGAGTGAGAAGGCCAAACGCTTTCACATCGTGAAATAGGTGGCATACTCAAATTATGATTTACAATAATTGTAAAGCCAAGCAAACAAACAATATTATGTGGAACGGTAGGAAAAAATACTGGGATCCAGATAATGCTTTTCCATTCTGATACCGTTCAGTTGCTTTTATTGTCCAAACCTTACAGTTAGAATAACATTTTTTTATTCAAAACACGTAGATTTGGCACGGAAAAACCCAATCCGATGCGATCGCCCGATTGTGCGACTATTCAGAATATTAAAAGACTGAGCTTCGGAGCGTGTTATATAAAGTTCGATGTGTTTGTAATAAACTGTTTGAAATCTTCACTATGGTCGCCTCTGGAGTATGGGGTTAGATACCGGAATCGGACTAAGAGTTCTTGGTGTAACCGTGTTACGTAGCGGTGAAAGAATACTACCACCCCGTCTCTTCCCGTGAATAAAAGGCGACTAACGGACTAAAGACTGCACATACATCCAACATCATAGAGCGGCGACCGGCTCACCACCTGTCACGCTGAGCAAATGTAGAGTCGCTATTTGGTGAAAAGTGGACTAACTATGGCAGAGGACTGCTTTTGCGGTCCATATTGCCTAGTCTCTGACTAACCCTTCGGGGATAATAGTTGTGATTATATGTGCCTAGTCTTGCCATTAGTTCTTTCCCAAATTAAATGAGGGTATTTTAAAATAAATAATATGATGGTTGTATTATTATTAGATATAATTATATTAAGTAGGTATTATACTATTCATTTCGGTCTAACACATAGCTGTGTAAACATGGAGTGGGGTACCACAGAGAATCGTGAGAGCCAAGAAGTTGTTGCTGAGACACGCAGACGGTGGCCACCGGACAATTCTCTTTACAGATATAGGATAAAATGTTTACTAGAAAAATCTCTTTACAGATGATTTTTTTTTGTGTGGAAGAGAATTTTAACTGTCAAAACGATTTAGGGTGTATGCACACAGCTCCCAAGAAGCTACTGAGAAAATTCCGAAGGTCGAAAGGGACCACTACCCAGCATCTGTGATGGTTTGGTGGGGCGTGTCTTACGAAGGCGTGACAAAGCCCCATTTTGTGAACAAGGGGTGAAAACACGAGCAACTAACTACCAAAGCGATATTTTAGAGAAGGTGGTTAAGCCACTAAGTAACATTGAGTTCGCTGGTAAACAATGGATATTTAAAAAAAAATCAGCACCAGCGCACAAAGCGAAATCAACCCAGCGCTGGTAAATCCTTTGGATTGCTTATGGAATATTTTAGAAGAGAAAGCCTGCTCAAAACCTTATCGAAATATCGAGTCGTACATTTTTTCATCAGTAAAGAGAATTTTTCCGTTGGCTACCGTCTATGCGTGTCTCTGCACAACTTCTTGGCTCTCACGATTCTCTGTGGTACCACACTCCATGTTTACACAGCTATTTATTAGATCGAAATAAATAGTATAAAACCTACTTAATATAATGATATCTAATAATAGTACTACCTTCATATTATTTGTTTTAAAATAAAATTTTAAACACTGAAAAAAGACGACAACCTCCGGCGGGAATCGAACCACGCACCTTCCGCATTCCGGGCGGCTGCCTTAACCACTTGGCTACCGAGGTCTGGCTTTCAACCGTCGAAATTTGTCAGTGCTTGATGCTTATGTTTTTATTCAACATTGCTTCATCAAATCTTAGAAGTTTTCACCTCTGAGATCCGAAAGAAATATTTTTACTTTATTTAACATTCGGTTAAGATGAAGCTGCGTTTATAGATTAATTGTTTTAAAATATATCCTCATTTAAGTTGGGACAGAACTTATGGCAAGACTAGGTATGTATATATGTAAGTTATGGGTTCGGATGCGATATCTAATGAAAAATAATAAAATTGAAATGGAAGAGAAATAAATGTGTATTTTCCAAAAAAGTAGTACTTATGTTAAATATGTTACAATGTTCTATAATGTTCCACGCTTAGTAGGATATATGCAAGTGTAAATTTTACAATTGATAACAAACTAAACTAATTAACACGTAAACCTTTACCTTACTCAGTCCACTTAGCTGCTTTATGAGTTTCTAGCTTAGTCATAGTAATATATATATTTACGGCATCATGTTAGCTATGGCACAATGATCTTACAATATTATAAATAGTCCCTTGTAAAAATTAAGTGAAAAAATGGTGCTCTAAAAACAAAACCTACGTACCGTTTAGTTCTAAAAAAACAAGTTCAAGTCACTTAAACACTCACTAAAAAAACACGCGTTTTAAAATACAAAAGCTTCATTAAAGAGTATTCATTAACTGACTCTAAAAACTATTAAAGCTGGCACATACGGCTGGCGAGCACAATTCTTTGAACCCTAACCCATAGCCTCAAATTACAAGGCCCTTAAAAGCCGTAATCATCCCGCCCAGTGGTCCAATCGCGAATGAAAAGTCTCCTTCGATTAATTAGAGACGGAACCCTTGCGGCGCTGGACCGTGAGAATTGTTGGCTCAAGTGGTGATCGCTAGCGGATCTTTAATGAGGACGACTTTGATTAGTCAGCAGCGCAGTCCGATGATGCATAGGTTCGTTCCAAAAGTTGAGCCAAAATTTCGTATTAAGTATGATCTGCAATAAATCCGATGCGCATTCTCTAAATTCGAATCTACGCAAACGTCAAGAAGATCACTATTGATTGAAACATGAGGGTCGAAGTGAGACGCGAATTTACGACAGAACTTGAGAGAATCGACATGCTGAATTATCATTTATAACATTTCAGTTTCAATTAACTAACATAATTGTGTTAGTAATTGTGATGTAAAAGATTTTATAAAATTATAACTTTGAAAAAAAAACTGATTAGTAATAATTAGTATATGCCTTCCCTTACTATTATGCCTTGGACCACACTCCTGAAGCTTTGGAAACTTTATAATGAGTTCATTAAGCTTCGTTCATTCTTTGCACAGATAATACTATTGGAAAATTTCGATTGAAAGATTTGAAAGATTTGGGGGTAGGTCTTAGGCTAGATATTTTATTAAAGGCAATTAGGCGTTCCGCAAAAGTGGACACTTTCTGTTGACGACACTTGAAACGCAGTTGCAGCGCGTTCAATTGGCGCTACCATACACTGAAAACCATATAGGCAGTTAATCCGGGTCAGTATAAAGCGGCGATGGGCTCACCAAATGTCACACTGAGCACATGTGCAGTCGCTATTTGGTAAAAAGTGGACTGTGGCAGAGGACTGCTTTTGCGGTCCTCATTGCCTAATATAGTCTCTGACTAACCCTTCGGGGATAATGGAGCTGTGTGATGGCGGCTCATTATTAAAAGAATACTCTACCAACCCATCTCTTCCCTTAAGTGTCGTAAAAGGCGACTAACGGACTGTAGACTGCTTACTTCCAACAGCATAAAGCGCGATGGGCTACCACTTGTCACATGTGTAGTTGTTATTTATTTATAATTTAAGGTCAGCCAACGTTAGCGTACAATGTTACTTACCTACATAAATGTTTGTTCACAACTTTTAAGGACTAATTAATTGCTACCAACATTTAAAGACAAACACAGCTTGCATTATAAAGTATGCTCATCAGTAACATTGTAATAATGTAGCTAGAGAAAACAAAAAAAAAATACAAAAAATAAATGCTGAAACTAAAATTATTTAAATTTAAAAGAAATTTAATTGTAAATTAACAATGAAACAATCTATCAAGTTCTCAATGATTCGACGGAGCCTAGAAGTTGAGTCGCAGTGAATGTCAATGTTGTCGCCGTATTTGTTAACTAATTTATTATTTGGTGTTATTTGGTGAATCGTGTAGTGTGCAGTGCACTGCTTTTGCAATCCTCATCATCATCATAATCATTCTCTCATCCATCGTTTAGAAGGCTAATAGTCTTCTTTTTTATAAAATAAGGAGGCAAACGAGCAAGCGGGTCACCTGATGGAGAGTAATCACCGCAAAAACAGAGGAATCGCAGACGCGTTGCCGGCCTTTAAGGAAGGAATAGCAATTGTGAGGAGAGGGGTGGCGGGTAAGGGCCTCCGGAACCCTCTCTGGCCGGACGAAACACAACACCACCAAGTGCCATTATTTCACGCCGGATATTCGTGAGAGGGTGGTATTACCCCGGGCGAGCCGGCCCAATGCGTGCTGCAACGCGGCGTGGCTCTACCACTCAGTCAGTGTCACTCATTTAGCACCACCCTGGGGTCACGTGTAGGGTCTCAAGGGTAAACCTACGGACGAGAGTAACTTTAACCCCTAAAATTCGTGAGTGTATTTATGTTGTATACTTTACATCCATCCAGTAGGTATACCGAAAATGCTTAGGTAACTTGCTAGATCTGTTAGAGCATTAAACCAACTGCTCTAAGCTAAATCTCATTTAGTATCGAAAGCTGTAGCACCAAGAAGTACCTACAGCACGTCTATCAAAAAAAATCTGTGAAACCAACTAATTAAAAACAAAACATATTCTTAAGTCATCGTTTGAAATATGATTAATTACTCGTACAACTCTATCGCTATCTACATGTTACATCTATCCAAAAGAGTTCTCAGAAATTTGTCACGTTAACGAGACCCTTATTACATCCATTACTAACTCACACATCCGAGCAGGTGCGATTAGATTACATCGTCTGATTAATGACAAACTACTAATGGTAGTTATGCGTGAACTTGAGTTTTGTTGTGGATTCGGTGGAATGGTGGAGCTCCTATGCGGGTTCTTCTATTAATTGGATTGATGTTTGGTATGTCTGTGAATAGAAATTGTATAAAGTAGTCAGATTTGTAGCTATTCTACTATTAAACTAGATGCCTGAACACCCGTATCCCATGATGGTATTTTGAATTGTTTATTTAATTAGAAAAACAATTGACTATTACAAACATTGTAAAACAAAAATTATCTAGCCACTCTCAAGTTAGGCGTTTACCAACTAACATCATTTCATATAATGTACATTGACAGAATACTCGTACACATCCAAGGTATGTATGACAACAAAATGGTTGTTTCAGTAACTCGTAAAACATGTAAATTACTTAATTGTCTACATTATGTTGCTACATTTCTAAAGAAATTTTAAATTATTATGTCCATTCAGTAACACGTCACACGGTCTAATGACCCAACCAATTAACATTATCAAAGTTGCTTTGTTCATAATGCCAAAGGCTGAATGGAATGTCCTACCGGCCAGTGTGAGTAGGCATTTACTGGTTCGCTGCCCCATCTTTGGCCTTACCATCACTTACCATAGTGAGATAAAGGATAAACGAGAGCTTAGCACTCAATATTTAAAAAAAAAATCTTTATATATTTTTTTTAAAAGAGGTGTCTAACGAGCCCTGTCACCTGCTGGGAAAAAATCGCCTACACCCATGGACACTCGCTATACCAGAGTAACCGGAGACGCTATGCCGGTCTTTGAGGAAACAGTAGGCTCATTTCTTAAAGGTGTCTAAACTGTATTGGTCCGGGGTGATCGCTGCTGTGACCTAGCCCCATAAAAAAATATTGTAGATCATTGGCGTAAGGTGGACCGAAGATCTGGTGAAGGACGCCGGTGCAGCTAGATGCGAACAGGCCAGGACCAGTCGTTGTTGAGAACTTTGGGGGAAGCTTTGTTCAGTAGGTATTGCCAGCTACTGCTCTGCCTTCCCCCTCCATATTGCACAGTCCATACAATAGAACATACTTATAATCACGACTATTATCCCCGAAAGGTAAGTCAGAGACAAGACAATGGGAACCGCAAAAGCAGTCCTCTGCCATAGTCCACTTTTCACCAAATAGCCCATCGCTGCTTTATGCTGTTGGAATTATGTGCAGTCTTTAGTCCATTAGTGGACTTTTACGACACCCAAGGGAAGAGTGGGGGTGTCAGTATCCTTTTAATTAGCCGCTACGCGAAACTGCACGGTTATTACTTATTGTATTACGTAAAAACAAATAACACCAAATAATAATAAAACTTAACCCTAAATTAGCGCATGGTTTGGCACACGTGCTAATAGCGCCGCTTGTTAAGACGCGCCCTGCACGCGACGAGTTCGGAACGTGACGTTCGCGAGACGAGACGCGTTATTTTTTTGACAGCCCCTCAGGGTGGCAACGTCACGTCACGATTGACGGAGCCGGTGACGCGCTGTCTGTAGTTGATTTGTTGAGAGTTTGAATATTTTTAAATGGTTGATTGCATATGACGGTTGTAAGATAAAATGTTTAAAAAAGAAAATGCTTCGGTTTGGATTTATTTTTGACATTGGTAATAATTAGGCTTTAACTAATATCGTCTATCGTATCGTCTCTACGCCGACGACCTGCAATTATATGCCCAGGCAAATGTAGATGGGCTGAATGATGCTAGTGGTACTCTATTTATTTGTTTATTGAATTATAAATTGTAAAAAATATCTGACATCTGCAATGTAAATGTTAAATGAAAAAAAAACAAAGTAGTAACTTGTTGATTTTAATTTAAAATAATATTTGCATGCTATTGTTAATAGTTGAATAAGCAGAACTTTTGTATTCTATGACCTCCAGTGTACCCTAATCAATTGCAAATAAATGATATTCTATTCTATTCTAAATATAGACCTAAACAGCATCAAATCCTGGTCCGACTAGTTTGGGCTTGCTGTCAACCCTGCAAAATGCTAAGCTGTATTGGTGAGGAGTCCTCGGATGATGTCAAGAACTAATTGCAGCGGACTCCATCCCATTATTTTCGACGGCACTTCAATATATATCAATGATAATGTAAAGGATCTAGGTTTGCTTGTTGGCTCCAGGTTGAACTGGCAGGTTCAGGTGACGAGTGTTTGTCGAAAAGTCACTGGAATACTTTGATAGGTACCTTTACCGCCTCAAGAACTTTTTGCCTGTTAGTGTCAAGGCTATGCTTGTACAGACCTTAATCTTTCCTAGCGTCGACTATGGTGATGTGTGCTACCTCGACCTGAATGCAGATCTACTCAATAAGCTCGACCGTCTCCTAAATAACTGCATTCGATTCGTATTTAACCTTCGTAAATATGATCATGTCTCCGCATGCCGAACGCAGCTTAAATGGTTACCCATACGGCTACGTAGAAGTATGCGGTCCTTGACCACTTGAATTCCCCTTCGTATCTTTCCTCACACTTTTAATACCCTGTACCACTCATGAAAAAACACTTCGTTCTTCTTCTAATCGCTTCTTCTAAACTGTCCCTCTCAACACTCCGACATCGTTCACTCTTCCTTCTTTGTCAAACCTATTCTCCTTTGGAATTTTCTCCCTCTAAATATTAGAATGTCCACCAGTCGGTACGCGTTCAAAACCAAGTTGCGCAGCTATCTTACCGAACAAGCTGATACTCCACATTAGTAATCGTTTATTAATTATATGTATGATATTTATATATTTACTGACTATTATAGAGTGTATATGTATCTACGGTGTATAAGTATATGTATATGGTGTATATATACATCTGCGTTGTATATATGTTTATAGTATATGTATGAAATTTACCATATTTCCATATTAGTTGTGCACCCTACCACTTATTTATCTGCACCACCCTATGGTTGACTGGGAGAAAATGCCTAAGGCATTAAGTCCGCCTCTGTGCAGTTGTGCATAAATTATTAAATAAATAAATAAAATAAATACACAGCTCATCAAATAGCATAGCCCTATATCCATTTATATAGCAGAAACAACATCCCCAAACTTATAAACCTATTTATTTATAATTAAGCTTTTTAAGTTTAAATTAGATTTTCTTAAATCTAGCATTCAAACTATGACAAAGTTTAAATAGGTTTTGTTTAAATAAACAACATGTAACGTTGGCTCAGAAGATAAATATTCGACGACTTTTAGGAGTCTTCTAGTTAGTGAAATGTCAGCGTGGTAATCAACTGTCACGCATGGCAGCCGAGCGTCACGCCACGGCGACAATTTCGGCTCACACGACCGACGACTGTGGGGGATTTTTGCGTGGCTCTGACATCATCGCTGTTATTGAAACGTTCGCAAGCAAAGGGTTAAGTTTGCTCGTGTTTTGTTTATGCCTGTCAAACTGCGAATTTCTTTTTTATGTTACTAAACCGGCAAAGGAGCGTACAGCCCGTCTGATGGGAAGTGAATTGCCCATGGACGTTTGCAATACCAATAATACGGCCTTGCCGAGGCTGAAGCTTTAGTTTAGCTTTAGCTTTTTATACTTCTATGCCCTGTAATTTCACTGAATCGATAGTTTGTCCAAACCAAAACTCACAATTAAAGAGGAGAAACATAACATAGTTAATAAAGTGACTTCCGGTATGAGTGTAATTAATACGTGACTATTTAATTCTGCATAAAATTTTGCCCTAACTTTCTGGATCCTTTTGCATCTATTTCCAGCGATCAGGCCTAAAAGTGCCTTTTAGTTTTTGTTTCAGTTAAACACCGCTTTCGAGCTACTGCGCTCAACGCCCACCTGAAACCACCTCACACCCGCAACATTGCCAGTGGCAACTTTTAATTCCCGTCGTGTTTCGACACGCACCGCGTGAAAAAAAACCCGAAACCGGAGCGCGGCTAAATTGCGCTGTCACGTACATACGTCACTAGGTTTGAGCAGTGACAGCTCATTCCGACCGCGACGTTCCGCGCTAGAATGGGACTGTTGCTTTTTTGAGATCCAATAATTACTTAGTGTAGGGTTATGACTTTTGACCAGCGGGTTAATCACGTCACACGCGTCATTAGAATTGAGAAGTGAGGGTTATTTTGGCCGTTACGTTCCTCTCTAGAATGGAACTGTGATTTTATGGGCTCCAATAACTAAGTGTAGGGTGATGACGTTTGACCAGTGGCGTTCTTGATCTGTTTTACTTACTAGACTTAGAAATGTGACATACAAATAACACACAACACAAATAACGTGGAATTTCTAACTCTAGTCTGTAAAACAACAGATAGATTACAGAGACCAGCAGATCGACAATTCGCGAAATACCCTTGACGTTGCTAGCGGCCATGAGCTTGATGGTGTGCTCACGTTTTTTTTATGGAAAATAATCACCGCCACCCCTGGACACCCACAAAACCAGAGGAGTCACAGATACGTTGCTGGGCTTGAGGGAGGAGTAGGAGTTGTGAGGGGGCCTCATGTACTTTCATTTACCGGACGAACCACAACTGCAAAGAGTGACATTGTTTTACGCCGGCATTCCGTGAAAGCGTTGGTAGCAACTCAACGTGGCTCTACCACTCCGCCGGCGCAACGGTCCAGTAACATAAAAATAATACAAAATACATATTCCTCAAAAACACTTCCAATTAACAAAGAAAATATAAAATCTCTACTTAATCCATTATCGCCTCCAAATGAATCCCTCAAAAAGATGTGCACTCAACGTCCATAAATCTAGATGTAGCTACAAACAATCGCCAAAACAAACAGCACTTTAGAGCAGGGGACAAACTGATTTGCATATGGAAATGGTCGCACATGTGATGCGTCGCGGGGGCCTCGCAAAAATGTGGCGATCGATGGCAGCTGACCAGTGGGAAGTGGGGAAGGAACATGAAGGTTGGCATGGTAAGGTAAACTCATAGAATCTTTCTTATTTTCCTACTACTGTCCTGTTAAAAGGCGAAAAAAGGATGAACTTATAGAGGGTAATTTTAAATATTACCAAAAATAGTGATTAGTACTAAGGATGAAAGTAAAAGCGCACTGCACCCGGAATAGTGTACATTTTTAGTACGGAATCTTCAACTACTGAGGCACTGACTATTATCTTATCACTACCTTAGAAATAAAACAGTAGTTAGTAACATTTTTTTATAATAGAAGGAGGCAAACGAGCAGGCGGGTCCCCTCATAGAGAGTAATCTCCGCCGCCCATGGACACCCGCAACAGCAAAGAAATCGCAGATGCGTTGCCGGCCCCTAAGGAAGGAATAGGTTTTAGGAAGGAATAGCAATTGTGAGGGGGGGGGGGGAAGGGCCTCCGGAACCTCACTGGCCGGACGAAACACAACAGCACCATGTGCTATTATTACACACCGGATGAGAGGGTGGTATTACGCCGGGCGAGCCGGCCCAATGCATTCTGCAACGCAACGTACCACTACCACTCAGTCAGTGTCACTCATTTAGTACCACCCAGGGGTCACGTGTAGGGTCTCAAGGGTAAACCTACGGACGCGAGTAACTTTAACCCCCAAACATTAACATTATTGTTAAGGCAGACCAATAGCTATTGACTATCCAGATAGACTTGTTACAACCTCTCTGCCAACCATTTCGAGTGCAATAATATTATATACCCTCCAAGGGAATCAAACTCAGGTGTAGTCCGCTAGATCAGACCATTGAGGTATTATGAACCATGGAATGAGGTTGTATAATTTTTGGGCGTATCGTGGTGGTGTGGTGGAACAGTGTTAATACTACAATGGACAGGAGGTTTCTTTCATTTAATCATTACTTTGTTAAACGTTTCACTTTATAATCTTTATTGTAATCAAAATACACGCTTGTGATTTTGTTTCATTCAAAACAGTTTTTTTATTTAACGACGATCAAGTTCAATGGTTCCATGGTATATAAGTTTAAATCACATTATATACATTTTAAATCGACTGTAACTGGTCACAGTAGGACTGGTCCTAGTTCACATTCTCGCCACACCCAGCAATGTTTTGTGGAATTACGCATACTCGTTTCTTTACGATTACGTAGAGAACTAAATGTATTGACAGAATATTGAATCAATGGAAGCCCGTGTTTTGCTTTCATTACAGCCATAAAATTCTACCGACATAAAGAAGCATATTTTCGTAAGGCGTATATTTTTATAAAATTACGAGAAGAATAATAAGGAATTATAAAATTAAACAGAATCACAGTTCAGTTAAGCCATTAAACAACATAAAAATAAAGCTCAGAGCCGTTATAATATATCATTATGGTCACCAAAAATAAATACAACATTAAAGGGGTATACAATCGAACGACATTGGTATAAGCATAATAACATGTATAATTACTTAAAAAAGTATAACAATTTAAGACCCAATTCGTTATACCAAAGTCAAAATCATCGGGGGAGCGCACAAAAGGGACACTTCATATTTGTTATTACGAGTACCGCGCGGGAGGGTGCCATTCATATTCAAATCACTCTCAAATCTACAACTATTATTATACCCGATGCATTGTGTAGCGCCCGAGGGACCTATATCATTATTCCTGGACGTCCTTCGAATCATTCCCGATGTAAAAGTATTGTTGTGTTCAAATCTCTGGGTGCCGAGGCGTGGGCCAAATCATTATCACGAGGGCTATCCGAAAACACTCTATATCACTTTACTACGTATTTACCGTCTGCCCCATTCACTGTGTCACCATTAATACAAATTTTACGGGTTACCAACCCATTGCTGTTAGGAAAATTATAGTTTGGATCCTAATAAGAATTTCATAGCGTGATTTAAAGGTATTAAAGATTCGAAATTACGAATTGACCGGACCGCCCTGCGCCGCCGATAAATTTTAAAATGAAATTATACAGTCTTAAAACATCCATTAGCAATAAAACATTGGCGTTGTGAAGCTCAACCTATCGGCTCCTTTAGGGAATAATTTATGTGACGGTAAACATTTTTATGTTCCATTAACGCTGGATCCAATTCTGCTATCGGATTGTCTAATGCCAGTGGCGCCTAAATTCCGGATAGGGAACGGACGTCCTCGATCATAAACTTGTGTCCCGAACAAACATCAACTTTTAGCACCCCTCGATCCCGCTTTGTTTTTTAAATAAGCATGTTCTGTTTTGTCAGGATTGACTCCGGTAGTTTCATAATATTGACTCGAACTGCCAGTGAGCTTTGAAGTTTTTCAATCAACCGTTTTTTGCTTGCATTCCTCGTTCGTGTTAGAATCGTTAACCTCTTGAAGGTTGGTGGTTTAGTAATTGCCTACTATATTACGCCTACAAAAGCTAAAATATAAGGATATTTATATTATAACACATAGCATAAGCTTTAAAGACCACACCTATGCAATAATTGCTTTGATTACGTATTCCATGAATGTAGGCACGAAGAGGGCTCTTATGTCATTGAGATAGCCCATACAAACAGTTACAGAGTAAAAAGGCTATGACGCCACATTATAAACTCGTATCGCCTAGCGTTTCCGCTGATGGTGTTAGAATGATAAAATCCGGATATGACAGTACCACCAGCTATTGTTTCAACGACAACAATGCAGGCAGACGAACAAAAAATAGAAAGACAGGCGGAGATGAATAAATCTAAATCGCATTTGTGGCTGTCAATGACAGGCTTGAGTGCAGTATTGCTATTATTGCAGAGCTTTTGTCGCGTATGAAATATGAAATACACGAAGATACAATAATCTAATGTAATCGCACATTTTTTTTAATATTACAGACACTAGCGGCCAAAATTTATAATGCAAAAATATATTATTTTGAGACAGTTTACCCTGCAAATAATTAAGGCTTCGTCAGTGGTTATCAGCCAAAATGTATTAATTATAATTATAACGATGACATGATTTCAATTATCGAGGTATTTATAGTAATATTTATTAGTAGTAAGTCTAACTATGGAACGGGACGGGAGCCTTGTACTGAGAAGAAACTCAGCATCAAAAGAATATCTTATAAAAAAACAGGTATTTAATCCTAATTTAAAAAAAAAACTAAACAACGTCTTACAGTATCTTTAAAAAAAAAGAGTAAGACAGACTATTAAATACTAAAAAAGGAACATACTTTCAATTTAAGAATCTTATTATGTACTTACAATATAACACTCAAGTGGAATATCATCAAGTTACAAAAACATGCCTATTTAAATTTCTGAGAACAACAAAATTTTATATCCGCACTCAACTCCATCATAATGTATCGGAAAATTTATTTGATCGAACTGTTTATGAGAGCTGAGCCAATAATGAAGTAACACGCTTTATCAAAACAGACATTTCAACTTCGACCGTCACCGGCGCGGCCATTGAAAATATTGAATTTGTTGTCCAAATGGAGGGTCCACGACGGGAGTGTTTGGTTACAGCGAAATATATAACAAAGTTACGTGCCAACATGTGGCATAAAATTGAATTCGATCTCTCGCATCCTCATTCCAGCTAAAATTTCGGTCATGTCGAATGCCGTGGAACATTTAGCGGTGGTTTTAATTAAATTTGCACAATGGATTTTTAACACCCTTTCAGCGGAACGTGCCTTATCAAAGGAAGCGTCGGGATTGACGCTATCTGGCAAAAGTCATCGGCGCAAATGCGTTCAATTAAGTCGCGTGCATCATAAAGGCTAAAACGAACTTTTTGTTAACAGTCCTCTTCGATATCGGATCAGGCTTAAGTAGGTTAATGCAAACGGCAATTCTTTTTAATTTTATTGTAAACTTATTAAAGCTTTTATGTAGTAACTTTTTGAGTTACTAGTTTTTGGCAGGCTGTCACAAGGTAGTTAAGTAGAAATTTGGATATTACTAAAGTATTTCAAAAATAAATCTTCTTTTCTTAAGTTATAGGTATTCTGTAGTTTACTAATATTGATTTATTATAAATCATTTTAAATCTTACTTTACGCATTTGTGGTTGCATAGCAACGCGGGCTGCCCCTAAATCTGAAGTTCCTGGTTTATATTAACTGGTCGGGCATGGTCTGTATTGCATTAGTGGCCCGCGTCGCTTCACCCGCGCGGACGATCAGCGTGACTCTGAAACCAGCCTAAGGTCGTAACGGTCCGGAAATACCTACCGCCCCGCCGAAAGCTGGTTCTACAACATTGTATACTCAACACTCATAACACACTCAATAATGTTTTTCTAAAATATCGCGTGTGACCTTCACCGCCAAATTAAAATACTTTCGTACAAAACAAAACGGAGAACTGCAGAACGAGCCTCAGATCGCGTCTCCTCAGAAAGCTGGTCGAGGTAAGTGTTTTTGCCATATTATGGGTAGTTGTTAAGGCAGATAACGATACCGATGGTATCGTGTAATTTAATAGTTTAATTCCAACCCCTAGTTATATACAGTACACTCTCTGAATTTCTTCCCGTGGCTACTTTGCTGCCACATTTTTTGATGTCAAACGAAAGATTGGCAAAAAGAACAACCATATGGGTCCCATTGAATGCCAGACGACATCGCGGCAGAACAAGGCGAAGATGGCGTGACGAGCTTGACTCCTACAGAAAAGATTGGCCCGTAGTAGCAGAAGCAGAAGACACCCTCCCTCTCCATCTTCCACGCAATTCGTGTGGAAGAAGGAGCATTTGCCTTGCAGTAGGACAAATTAGACTAGATAATACTAATAATAACGCTCACACTAATTATCTAGACCAAGACAAGTATTCCTTTTCTCTAAATTAACCCGACCGAGAATTGGCCCCGCGATGCCAGACCCGGCGTGCTGACCAATCGACCAAGAAGGTTGTCAAATGATTTACACGCCTGTTTCCCGGAGCCTTTGCTTTAGCCCTTTTGTTAAGGGCCTTCCATACTTCACTCACATCACTTCCATCATACTAGTCTATTCTTGGATGGTACTTCTGATCAGCTGTAATATAAATTATAATAATAAGAATAGTATTTGTTATTTTCTGCTATTAAGATTGTTTATTTTGTTGTATTGTGTGTCAATAATTTTTTTCTGATCTTATATTATCTTATCAATTGTGTAAATAAAATAACAAAGCTCCGAGTTTCTAGTCAAGTTGAGCAAATGTCCCATCTTGAGTTGAAACTGCATAAAGAAGTTAACAGGAAGTGGTACTTACTGGTGGTTACTATCGTTGGACAGATATAAACAGATTGCATGTATATGTTGCAGTTCAGGTTTTCCGATACTGACAAAACAATAGCACTTGTTATGTGTATATACCAAAACCCAGACCGCTACAAGGCTGACGCTGCATGTTGTTAACGATTGATACTTTACAATAATAATGAAAACCAAAAATCAACAAAAAGTTTTTATTTTTTATATTTTTACTGAATTCCTGGTTCAACGGATGAACATGAACGCCACCTCATTCATCACACCAATACATTGTCTGAAAACTCCCGGATATATCAATCACCAAAACTCTAAAACCTTCATTAATTTTCGAGTCGAACTCTGACCTGAAATCTGGTTACCGACACTGACCGATGTACCAATACATCATCCCGATATAGGAGACGCAAACAATTAGAGCAGTAACGAGTGTCAGGATGCGATGCCTAATAAAGGTGTTACGATCATAAAAAAGCCTTGTTTGATTAGGATTAGGCTGCCTCGATAAAGATGTTCCCTGGAGATTTTTTACGTTCATTACGGAGGGATTTCGAGGTGACGCGTATGTAATCTTCGGGAATTTATAGCACGTCGTGTGTGGGTAATTGGTTACTGTGTTATCGATACATGGGCTGTGATAAGAAATATGTGGGATTAAGGAGTTAGAGCTTTAATGGTTCTTTAACCTGCCGTTAGTAAAGTGAACACAATTACACCGGATATGAAGTAGTATTTATACCTGTCGTGTCCATGCATTGTCGACAGCTCTGAAAATTATAATATTACTTTACATTATAAGAACCTAAAGGTAAGTACCTTAAGCAAACAAATATAGATACTTCTTACTCTACGACTCTTATTACAATGAGTGTGACATCTTCACCATCAAACTGAGAAATAAATGCATTAAAAATATTATTTATTTCATTAAATATTAAGAGGGTGCAGCGCGATCGCAAAACCTGACATAAGTCTCATAATGAACTTCAAAAGAAAATCAATCATATTGATATTAAAAATTAGAACAATTCTTCTTTGAAGTTTCAGACCTAGTAATTTGATTAGAGCAATGTTTTTATTCTGTGAAATGTACAAAACCATCACGCGCTCGTGTTAGAAATTAAAATTAACTTTTTAAGATGGGGGCGACCTGCAAAATATCAATACAAAATTAAAAAAAGTTGTCGAAAAAAAATGTTTTTAGGAGTCATTCGATTTAAGTATGTTTGTTATTGTTTTAAGAATTTGTTTCAAATTTCAACAAGGCCACGACCTTGTGCAATGATCAGGCTAACTTACGTAAGTTCTTTTAATGTACTTAACTAATTCAGCGCATAGTACAAGTACCTAACTTAAAAATACGTAAATTTTCACAATCGTGCAAGTTCCCCTTAAAAGGATTCAGGAGCTCAATATTACTCTTTTTCGTTGATAAATTATTACACTTTAAGATATAACAACCACCAGATTTAAAGTTTTATATAAATAAAGAGTAATAATTTTGTCACTGAGGGAGAAATTTATAAAGAGTTAAAATTACGTCACTGAGGGTTGGTCTGTTAAACTGAATGCATTTAGCAGTAGCACATACAAATGTAACATAAATACATTTCCATGGGAACAACGATCGGTGATAAGGTGTCGAACTGTTCAGGTATTATTCAACTTGATTGGACTTTAACAGAAAGTATAAGTTAGTGCTTACAATAACTTACGGCTAAGGCGCGGAAAAAAGTTATGTAGAAGCGCACATTAAGTTGACAAAGAAATTTTGAGCTGGGCGATACACATTCACCCCATTTCAAATAAACTTGGAACTTGGAAGTTATGTAACACTCAAAATTAACACTGTAACTGTCTTAACAATAAAATTAGGTGAAGACAACTTAAATTTTACACAAGGCGTAACACATACATACATATAATCACGTCTATTATCCACGAAGAGTTAGTCAGAGAGAGACTATAATCAATGAGGACCGCAAAAGCAGTCCTCTGCAATAGACATTTTTCATCAAATATAGCGACTGCACATGTGCTCAGCGAGACAGGTGGTGAGCCCATCACCGCTCTTAGCTGTTGGGTGTATGTGCAGTTTTTAGTTCGTTAGTCGCCTTATACTACATCCAAGGGAAGAGAGAGGGTGGTAGTATTCTTGCACCGAAACTGTTAACACATTTCATGTAATTTTTCATAAACGTCCGTTCGTTGCATTTCTATTACCGTTGACTGACCAACACTGCTGCACACAGCCGTATTAAATATTTTGCAGGTACGATTATTTGCTTGTTCGACGCAAGAAGCAAGAATGTAATCTACACGGACGGGGCGGCGTCAATAAGGACGGGCTCGCGCATAGTGCCTTTTTTTAAACTTACCCACTTACTTTAACAAAATATTAATGTATTACGACTGTATTGTG
The DNA here is from genome assembly GCA_963921215.1 of Scoparia ambigualis. Lineage (NCBI taxonomy): Eukaryota > Metazoa > Arthropoda > Insecta > Lepidoptera > Crambidae > Scoparia > Scoparia ambigualis. The sequence goes on along the minus strand of OY992506.1, from coordinate 36,879,083 downwards.
TTATTTTTTTACATTTTGATTAATATTCTTGGAGTACAGCGACTAATGTAGTGTACGAATAAAGCTTAAGACCCTACACGTGACCCCTGGGTGTTGCTAAATGAGTGACACTGTTTGAGTGTTAGAGCCACGCTGCTTGCAGCACGCATTGGGCCGCCGGTTTGCTAGGCGTAACACCACCCTCGCACGGAACAATGGCATGGCACTCGTTGCTGTTGTGTCTAGTCTTTCTTTTTCTTATTTTTATGAAAAAACCGGATTTTTACCATGTCTGAGTTGTTAGTTTTGAGTCCCCGATATTGCGGCGCAGTTGCACGCACCATGATCACGGAGTAACTGCAGCTAATGCGGGTGGATGTTAGGAGCAGACGAATCGGTCTACCCTCTTTCCTGTTAGTTTATTGCGCTCGACACCCGTACCACTGTTTTCGATCGCACTGTCAACTCGAACTTGTTCACGACACATATAACTCACGGTATCACTACGAGAAACGCCACCGTTTTGATTCTTGCGGTTTTTACATAACTGAATCAGTGGATTCCAGACATTCGACAATTTAAACCCGTCTTCACGATTGAAATTATTTTCATGCTTTTTTATTAAAATAGCTTCTCTGACCAGTCTTGGTACATAGTGGCGTTCTGTCGAAATAATCTGAAGGTTATAAAATACAAATATTTACGCAAATAATTATAAAATACAATTAACAACTCAGACATGGTAAAAATCCAGTTTTTTCATAAAAATAATTGTAGTGACCTGAAAGTTTAAAATGTTATTTCTTTTTCTTGTTTCAAAGATACTGTAACACGTTGCTTATTTTATTTTAAATCAAGCAATAGCTGTTTTTTTATTGGATATTTTTTTTGTATGTGTTGTGATCGTATTAAATATTTTTTTTGTTGTAATGGAAAATGTCCTTCTATGATGGGCAGGGCATTTTCCAATTTGTATTGACGCTGTAAAAGAAAGGGAGAAAAGAAATGCCCTTGCTGAGTTTCTTACCGGTTCTTCTCAGTACAAGGCTCCAAGGAACAAGGTTCAATGAATTTGACTTTGACTTTGCACAACTCTCCCCCCCTCCACAATTCCTACTGCTTCTCAAGGCCGGCAACGCATCTGCAACTCCTCTGGTTGTGCGGGTGTTCATGGGCGGCGGTGATTACTTTTCATGAGGTGGCCCACAGGCTTGTTTTCCTTCTTTTTTCAATAAAAAATTATAAAGCATGGAACTGGAAATTCGCAAATCCGCTCGCCCGCCGCTCTGCGAGACGCCCGCGATCGTGGCCGAGCCGTGAGACCGGTGTCGGCGGTTCGGAGTTGGGTGTATAGTTTGCGAATGCAGCTCCCATTAAAGCAAGTTTCTATAAGAACGATGATATAATGCCAATGCATTCGTCGTTTAATTATTTTACCTTATACGGATGAGTGTTGCTTACCCACCGTTTCGTTTTTCCTGGATACAAGTTTCTAAAGCGTCTGCTGTTGGTTTTTAATTCTGTTTCGCTGGTTTTCCATTACGCCGTATATTTTAACTGTCTTCTTTTGACGCAAGAAACGTTTTGTTATTCTCAATCCGTTTTAACGGCAGTTGTGAATTCAAAAGCTCCTCCGAATAAAGCAGATTATTATTTATCAATTCACACAATTAAGAGTGAATCGGTGCTAGATTTTTATAAATCGTAATTAGTAAAATAAAGTTTTGCTACGCAGAACCGAATAAAGTGGAAAGAAAGAAGGGACGTCTTTGTCCTGCAATGGGAAAAGTTGTCTAATATTTCTTGAAAAATCTTGATAACCGCCTATGGGGTATAAAATTATTTTGGTCGGTTTTATTTGTAGCAGTAGTAGAGTTTGTTACTCATTCTTGCCCGCTGTGCCATTTGGGAACACTTAGTATTGAGGGTAGATAAAAAAACTTTAATAGTAATTTATTGTGTTGTTACGTTATTGTGAAGTTAAAGGTGAAGTTTTTTGTTAGTGAAACTTATTTTATTTTGTTAATAATCTTCCAGTTCCAGTTCCACTAAAAAGGACAAATTTGTAGAAAGAAAATTCTTGGAAACTACTTCCAATATTCAAATTTAATAGACTATCTATTAAATTTGAATATTGGAAGTAGTTTCCAAGAATTTTCTTTCTACAAATTTGTCCTTTTTAGTCGAATTTACTCTCTTAGACGCCGCATAACAGTCAAATAATATTCTTTATTACCGTTTGACCTTCCGGCAAAAATTCCGAGTGCACAACACCGCGATAGTCAAAGAAAACAGTCAACTTGACTTTGACTTTTGATCGACTTTGGCGTGGTTTTTACGGTTTCGGTTCAGTTGGAAGGCGCCACTCCGAAGCTTGTTGACTAGTTTGCATGTCAAACTCGTAAAACCACGTCTCGTCACCAGTAACAATACGTTGCATGAATGTTGGGTCGGAATTGACTCGTTCTAGCATGTCCTCAGCGACTCTTAAGCGATTGAGTTTTTTGAGAAAATTCAGGTCTTTTGGGACTAGCCGAGCGGCAACATGTTTCATACCCAAGTATTATTTAAAATGGTACGGATCGACTCGTGAGACACATTTATCGACTATATCTCTCAAACTTGAATGAGGATTTTCAGTCACCATTTCCATCACTTTTGCGATGTTAACTTCAGTTGAAGACGTTGATGGCCTACCAGAGCGAAGCAAATCTTTCATCACATCTCGACCGCTTTTGAACGCTTTGTACCACTCATAAGCACGTGTTTTTGATAAAGTCTATTCACCGTAAGCCTTCTGTAACATTTTCAGTGACTCCGAACACGAAAATCCATAGGCCACGCAAAATTTAAGACAAACTCTTTGTTCGATGTTTTTATCCATTATGAAATTCGCAATACACACTAAATCTAAACTAACTAAAAACAGCACTGTATTTAATCTAAATAACAGATGCAACCCAAGCTCCACGCCAAAATGGATAACAGTTGTGCCAATCTAACATAAAAAAAAACAAAAATTTGAATTTGGAATCATAAACAAATCTTCCGTTCCCGAAATTTTTTTGACAGAATGTATACCATCATTTTACCAGCTCTTCATTGCAATTCGTACTATTTAAAATTTAACTGCGTCAATTCGGGTACAATGGCTACAAGTTTAGTAATTATTACCACTTTTACAAGAAACCAATACGAACCGCAAGCGACGTTTTAGTGCTACTATTAATTATCGTGGGCTGGAAGAAGCCGTAAATTCAATCACAGTGGATAGTGACGACGAGGTGGAGTATGATTCAGCGTTGTGTGTGTGTTGTGTAACTGACGAAGTAGAGGATTTTGACGATGACATTACTCCATCAAGCTTACCAAATGATGAATGAAAGAAGTTCTCGGTAATATTTCTCGGTCTTTGTTCGAAATGTTGGTTCTCTTTCTGAATCTGAAGATATCAGTGATGATGATGAGCCATTATCCGCTAAGAGGTCAAGAATATGCTCAATACAGTACAGACTGAAGAGTCAGCAGTACCAAGTGGATTTGCACAATGACAACGAATCATGACTCCTATGGACCGATAAGAACTGCGAAAAGAAGGTGCCCAAAAAAAACAATAAGCTGAAATGAAGATACCATACATCTGTTCCAAAATACATTAAGGGGGTGGAGAGGACAAAATGGACTAATCGATATCGTAGTACAGATTTGGCATTCATGGCAAAAAGTGGTGGTGGGTTTGGTTTACTTTATGGTTGACATGGCTATATCAAACGCATGGCGACTACATGTAATCACCGAAGAATAGCCCATGGATCAGTTACTATTTGATAGCAATATAGCCAGGTTTACTTCCGTCATGTATATAGACAATCTGCTGGTCGGCCTTCTTCATCAAATATTGACGGCATACGATCAGATGGTGCTAAACACGGCCCTGAAAAGCTTCCTAAACGTGTTCGATGCGCCATGTGCCACAGTAGAAGCCGTTGAGGTTGCAAAAAGTCCAAGAAAACTCCTTGGATAGACAATTTTGTTTTGCACATTTTCACTCTTAAGTGGACATTGTGCCAATTTGTGAACACAACTGTTAACATTTTTCATAATGTTCTTTATTATGCCCTATTCATTGCTAACATTAAATATTTTTTAAAGATTTTCATATAAATATCAAGACTTTTTATTTGGCCTCAAATATGTTAAATCTGCCTGGCTAGTTACCCCCCATCTATCTAAATTTATCGCTCTAATAACGATGTTATTGGATTAGCATTGTGGTGCTCTAACTATTGAATAAAATAGCTATGTAGGCCCTCAGTAATTGAATGTTCATGGTACAGTGAGCTTCCACCTTTTCATCAAAAATAAAAGACTTGCCAGTTAGGTATAGGTATATACTAGCTGTAATTGTCCCACTCTATACATTAAAACAAAGAAAAAACGAAATAGCAATAGGTTTACGAACACAATTCAATTCTAAATATGACGTGGAATGAGCGACTCAGAGCGACCTTCAGGAGGCCTTTGATACATACGGGTTTGATAGATAGCGACTTCCAGGAGGTCGCTTGACACACAAGGGTATATGTACAACTTATTAAATGTTACCATTCAATTGTTTTCCGAAAGTTGGCAACCGTCAAAACAAAATCAATACGACTCAAAATTGATAATCAAAATAGGGTGCATCGCAAGAAACCCACCCGTATAACGATCACGGCTCAAAAAGTGCCCTTTGGCTGTCTGCGGAATTTGGCAATTTGAAAGTATAATGTGTAAAAATACGCTCGCTTTTCTTTCCAGCCCATCTGAGTTTGGTGATCGGCATCCACACACGAATTGTAATTTATCTCTCTAATGAAACGCGGGTATGGTGGACTTTTTTGTTCTTCGGGACCATCGAGTTCTGCGCCCATGACAGGTATAAAGCGTCCGAGGTGGAACGATCAAAATGTACCGTGCCGTTGTAAATATTCATTCTTGGGATCAGCGGAGGGGACGCTAAGTGCTAGAAATATGGGGTTTGTCACAGTGGAAGGTAATCATAATTTTTATGCGGGGCCTTACGCGTGTGTGAGATGTTGCGCCGTTTACACGGAGAGACCCGAACGAATGCGTTGAGAGGCTCGAGATTACTTTGTGATAAAAAACGTGTGGAATTTCATTTCGGGTTATCTTTATACGCTCTAACGAGCCTCATATTTTGCGCCGCTTTTGTAATGAAAATATGAGGGCATAACAATATGCCGTAAGTTCAAAAGAATTTGAGATAGGTATGAAATTAATAACAATCAACACATTGTCTTGCAACAAAAATGTTTCATGTTAAGCAGTTCTATGTATAAGTATCTTGCAACAAAATATTTCATTTTAAACAGTTCTATGTATATGGTATGTATTTACTTAAATATTCATCATCATCATCATCAGCAACAGCCGTTATTAGCGTCACTGCTCGACTTAGGCTTTCCCTATTGAATAGAGATGGGGCTATAACCCACCACGCTGGCCCTATACTCGGGATCAACGGCTTAACATGCCTTCTGAAACAAAGGAGCTTCAGATATTTTTTATTTGGTCGAAGAGTTTTAAAACTCAACATTGGGGTTCGCTGTGAAGCCGCCTAAAATTTATACTTAACAGGTTTGCTGTTCAAAAATATCATCATCACATTTGGAGGTCTGCCTGACTTCGACAAAAACTAAAATTATAACATTATAAATCAATTGTTTTGAATCACATGATGCCGTGATTCATTTGACAGGAGAGGGTTTAAATATCCTCGTATTTCAGTAAATTTCGAATACTTGAAGCTCATTCAAATAATCTATTTCAATTGCAAACTGTCGTTATTTTATTTAAAACACAAATCGCTGCGCTCGACTGCTGTATCCCTAATAGGCCATCCGAAACAATATGGTTGATCCACAAAAAATATACACAAGCCGAAGTTTTTTTCAATCCCCGAGTTTACGTGGGTCGTGTTCGGTGCCCACCTTTTTATTTTTAGGGACATTGATTGATTGAACCTTATGGCGCGTCTATGAGAAACTTAGTAGGGTATTGTTTTTTACGGGCCGGCTCAACTTTTTAAAGCGATTCCACCATTTTAAATTTATTGTGTCTCAATTCAGTTAATTTCGTTCCCTTTCGACACTGTTTTGGATATTATTATTTTTAATGTCGAACGGTAGGGGTCGAATATTTTTTTTAAATTATTCAACTATCGGTTTTTAGTAACTAAACGTGATATTTTAATTAATGCATATTTCACAGCGGGATATTATGAACCTTTAAGGAGTATCTGGGTTGGAGATTCATTGAAAAAAATTAAAACTATGCGCACGCGCATAACCAATGAATTTAATGTAGAGTCATCTTTAGTAAATATACTTACATACTCGTAATAGAGAAAAATAGTAAGTAAGTACCTACTAATTCGCAAAAAAACTAGTGTTATAGCTTTTTTATAATATTTGGTCAATTTGTACAGTGAGGTCAATGTAGCATGATTATTTACCACTTTTACTAAAATTTTGTTATTTAAAAATTATATTTTTTTCGTGTAGGTTATTATAATCACATAACAGAAGAGAGAGGTTTTCTTTTCTGTGGTTATATACTTATTCTTCAATAATGGATAGGATGATTATTACCTATTAATAAAAAGGGAAATTTCATCAATTTAATATGTATATTATATTATAGCTAAGAAATAAAAAGAGATGATTATAATATAAATTTCTTTCACCCACACTATTCTGAAACAGCATTCCCACACCGGAATTTGAAAAAAACTGTATCTTAGATATTGTACTTGAAGAGAAAGATGTTTTTTGATAAGAAATGAATTAAGTTAGTTGATTAGAATTTCGATTGTGGTTAACGGCCCGAAAAACACGTTCACTTAATGAGAATAGTTTTAATTAAGCTGTTTCTAGAGAGCATTCAAAGAACCTCTGGTGTGAACTTCCCGTTGTTAGCCAGAATCGAATAGGTATATTTTTCTATAGCTTTTAAATAAGAAGTGATCTAGATAAAATAAAAGTCGCATTGGTTATGTTTTTTTTTACAGCTTTCATACCAGTCATTCAGTCTCAAACAAAGCATAATTAGTTTATATGGCGATTGAAAAACGGATAAACATATACGATTCTATCTTTACATCTAGGTATATATCGTATAACATTCTTGACTCGGTCACACATGCCTCGCTATCACACAAATATTTGCTCGGGTTTTGAACCCGCGACCTTGGGTCTTGCATTCAGGGTTGCTGACACCTTGGCCATTCGGCTGTCAAAATGTAATTTGTAACTACTTCAAAATATCAGAATAAATATACACTGTAAAAATTGCGTTAAATGCTTGTATTATATTATGTGCCCCTTTTTAAGAAGTTGAATTGTACCTTGTTCCGAGATTACTAGGAATACATAATCACACACCGAGCACCTCCTAACTGTTCAGTTGGGGGAAACCATGGTAAGTAACTCCCTGCGGCCCGTGGGTAAGATCATGCGCCGAACAGATTCCTATCAGGTGTTGGTGCGAGCCCGTGGTAAGATCACACACCGTGCACTTACTTATATAAATATATATTATATATATATATATATATACGACTATTATCACGACTATTATCCCCGATGGGTTAGTGAGAGACTAGGCAATAAGAACAGCAACAGCAGTCACTAAATAAATAGCGACTGCACATGTGCTCAGCGTGACAGGTGGTGAGCCTATCGCCGCTCTATGCTTTTGGATGTATGTGCAGTCTTTAGTCCATTAGTCACCTTTTACGACTTCTAATGGAAGAGAGGAGGTAGTAGTATTCTTTCACCGATACGCGACAGGGTTAATTAGAATAAAGGAAGGAAGAAGGAATAAGTAGTAAAAAATAAAAGATTTATTACTACTTATTACAAATAACGAACTAGTTTGATTAAACTTTTTTTTTTTTTTATTAATTTATTTATTATCAGGCAACAAAGTTACAATATAACAGGCCCATAGATACATACCTTAAAAACTAACATATACATAGCTTATAAACATTTATTGTTAGTATAATAACTTAAAACTATGTTAGTAATTTACATAGCACTGGCTTGTGCTGTTTCGGTGGTGGTAGGCAATCTCCCGCGGAAACGCCGGTACACCACGCCCTTCGGCCAAAAGTCCTCCTTCATAAAGGTGTCGTCCAGCTTAGCTGTTAAGACTCGCACCACAAATGCCTAGCCTAAATAGTTTGTAGGTAGGCTAAAGAATTAAATAAAAACCTTCAAACGCTCCAGATTTGGCTTTACTATCTGAAAGGATACTTTTGAGACAGATGATTTAAAAATAGGCGTTTTTATATAGTAGACAGTAAATGTATATATTTATACATAATTCAATTGTTTTATATAAATAAAATAAAAATTTCAATAATTAAAAAAAATCTTACATAATCTACTGCAGGTAAACCCTTGTTTTAGTAAACAAAAGGGACACCTCATTCATCCCGTTTCTCGGAGCAGCAAAAAAGTAGTAATTTTCCAAGTCAACTTTAGAACAAACTTGCGCAATAAAACCCAGAGTCCCTCTGAATGTACAATTTGAAGCACCATTGGGCTTAAGGAAAAACAACAAGATGTAGGTACTGCAGTGAAAAATTGGAACATAACGGAGCCCTACGTGACACGGGCCACTAAAGGTCGTCCCTCCAGGGCATCGCTGGAATAGGCCCTTCGAAATAGGGCATTCAGTCAAGATACTGATCGCGGAGTGGAGGGAAAGAGACTCTTGTTAGAACTTTTACGAAATGTTTTGCATTAATACTTTCATAACTTATGTTACAATGAAGCTTCAAGTTTTTTATTTAAATAACTAATCAATAAATAATCAATTCATTAAGTTAAAAAAAACTTATGTTTTTAATTGGTATTTGTAATTAATATATTATTTTAACGAACTCCATGCTCTAGTTCAAGATTACATTTCAAGAGTTTTCTTTTTACAAAGGAGAAACATTTGGCTTTCATCTATAAGGTTGAAGATGCAAACTTACTTTACTCGGAATCCTCAACTTCTGAGGAACTGGCAAAGTAATCTTTTATCTATTAACAAACAATAAAATTCCACTAGCATTGTTGTTATGGCAACAGAAGACAATGGAAGCTAGGCGGACTTAAAACCTGTATCTTCTCGCTAGGAATCAAATTCAAGATCTCAAGTCTGATACTAAAAGGTTTCCCCACTGGACCCTCTAAAACAGGGACAAAGGCGAAAACTAAACGCCCATAATAACCTACAAACACAGTTGCCATTCCCCAGCGCCCAGTTGAACAGCTGTCATGTGTTTCACCATGCGCGGCACATTTTTATCTTAGCCTTTTTGCGTGAAAAATGAATGTGTTCACGTCAAATAAAACATCAGTCTTAATCCCGGCGGGCGCGGGCTCCAGTTGAAAGTATTATGATTTATTAAAGCGGGGTCCGCCGCTTTAGCGGAAGGTTGTGGTGGGTTCCCGCGAATTTGTAAGTCGAGAGTAATTGCCTGCCGAACGCGGAAGGTCTGGAGCAGACGAGAAATTAACACGTGAGGTGTTCGATGCCTTCACTTTCTATCTTATATAGCTTCGGGGTCTTCGTGCACAGATATTGTTGTATTAAACAGTTGTAACATTTATTATTTGAAACCAATGAGAATCAATGAGTTTTTACAAGGTTGACGCCATTTTTAAAGTTTTATACATTTTAATTTAAGTATAAGTACCTATTTCTTTACATTATATACTAGGTATGTAATATTTGCACGAGGAAAGCTAATAAGGCACAATAAGGCTAATTATAATAAGAAATAATAATAATAATGTCTTAAACAAACATTTAAGTGATGTAAACCATTAGCTGACCCTAAACTGTTCCAAGTACTTACACTTATACGAATTAAGTTTCGAACAGAATAATATAATGGTTGCAATAAGAGAAATTAATTCGATTTCATAAGTTCCGATTGCCAATATTAATCTCGAGCCGTTTAAAAATATCGGACCCATTTAGCATGACATTTACGAGATATGAATCATTATCAGGATTAAATTTGCCAACATTGTTTGTTTTAAAATAAGGTATGAAGGTTTAATAGCACCTTATTGTTATGTAGGTTAATTAGTTTCCAAAAAAAGAACTTATGGAAATATTGACTCATTCACATGAGTGTGCATGTGTTATGTTATGACGTAGTACTAAATGAAAGCCCAATTTTTTATCAACATTATTTAAAAAACAGGTGGTTCCAGTTGTTGTCGTATGACGGTGACAGTCAGAGTGACAGAAGATGACAGTCGTTAAAACCCACCAACCCGCATTGGGCCAGCGTAGTGTGTTATGGACTAGTCTCCCCAGATGCTGTTGTCCACGTGGGAGGCCCGTGCCCAGTAGTGGGAGGTTTATAGGCTAATGATGATGATAAAAATAACAACTTTAATAGTATGAACGAAATAGATAGATACGAAACGAAAGGTTCTTGTGGAAGTTAGTAACAGTCAACGCTTAGACTAACCCTAAAGTATTGTAATTGAGAACGACATTACGATTTTATCGAATCTTGGCCGGTAGTTGACTCCGTTAACCCAAAGCTCATATATAACTGAAGCGAGATTTGCGAAACCCATTAGATACCGCACCTTTGAAAGAAGCAATCGTAAAACTGAATGGTGCAACAGCGCGAGTTGCTATAACCTTACTTCATAATAATTTCCTCGTATTTACTGTAGCCATTCTAAAGACGGTAAGGTTTTGACTCAAATGTTTCCATGAGCAAATGTATTTTCTGGCAAGATTGTACAATAAGAACTCTTACACTTTTGAAAGTATTGACTTTGTCCGCAATAGATCACAATTACAAAATCACTTTTAAATTGGGTATATCACATGTGAATTGCTACGAAAACCTTATTGTAGGGAAACCGAACGACTTTCAGAACGTGCGGTTTAGTTTTCTGAATCAGCAAGTGTTGTGTCAGCACGTATTAAAAAGTGTGGTATTGGACGATCGAAGTATTTACATATATCTTAAGTAACGGTTTTATTATAGTAATTGAAACATGAGTTTTTGCCCAGCAATTGGACAATATGGACTTAAATAATAATAGTAATACAGTAGAAACTATCAGGTACCTACATAAAAAAATGGAAGTCCTTCAAACGTTCATAATTCTTACTTAAGCATTACTTAACATCGAGCAGGACCGGACCAATAATCCATACCTTGTTAAAATCCCAACACCCTACAAAGACGCCAGCTAAACGGTTAATTACATTAGCGAGAGCAAGATCCGGCGACCTCTGGTAATAGCCACAAAACTTCAACGAATGCGAGTAAACAAGTTAATGCCACACAAACCGGTTCGCCTATCAGAATTAAAGTAAGAAGTTACAGACTTCAAAGACATTAAAGCGGGAGGCAAAGTTTATGGCGAAGTAAAGTTGTGCCGTCAAAAGGGGAAGGCCATTCATGTTTTTCATAAAAGTATTAAAGCGTCAGCAGTGCAATGAGTCGCAATCAAGTGTTAAGTGGAATGGCTGAAGACGCAATGCATGCATTAAAGTTATTATGAATTTTAATGTCCTTCTATTTGTGTAGATTTCTGGTGGGCTGGAGTGGAAGTTAGAGCTATTACTTACAGAAATCTTGTATTGTACAGTTGGGGACTGATGACTAAAAATGTATATTATGTATTACAACTTCTGAGGATATCACTAAAACCTATTTAATAATAATTTGTTTTAAACTGCAAAACAATACTAGTAGTTTTACTTAAGTCAATTAAACAGTCATTTTATTTATACTCCTTATTCTACCATTTTCTATAATACTCTAATTTTTATTTTTAATCACGCTAAAAACGTATTTGAATGAAATTTGGGGACACGGTAAGAGCTAGGCACTGTATTCCCATCTAGTGTATGCATTTGCATCTCATTCTTTCGAGGACGCACGACAAATCAAATTTCACTTTGATAAATATGATGGAAGGTGGATTTGGTATTTTAATTAAGTGAAATAAGTTATGTGAAAATCACACTGTTGTCAAAATTAAGTTGAAGTCTAAATAATCTACTAATCTACACTATTAGGTAAGTGCCTCAAAGCCAAATCGACCACAAGCAGAACTTTCATTATGGCAGTTTACTACATAAGTTAAAACAGGATGAATTTTATAAATAATTTCTTCGATGCAACGTGTCATACAATTACGGCGTTTACATAAACATGTACATTAATGTGAATCTTGCTTATAATTGAATTATAATTTGTTTCTGAACAAGATTTTGCTCACGAACGTGGTTAAAAGTCAGAGCATAAAAATACAAGTTAACGTACATCTCGAAGCAAATGTTATTTTATTAATACAGCAGAATCATTTAAGGCGCATCAGCGTATGTAAATTGTAAAAGCTAACTTCTATTCACACGAGTTTGTTTAAGATAACACGACTCGGTATACCGAGTGTACGATACAGAAAAATTGTGCTGCGCCCAGATGAATATTGGACGAGCTACAGCCTTACACGGGCAAGAATACGCAAAAAGATGCATTAAGAATCTATAGTTGATCGCGAAGATAAAGGTCCGCTGGAAGGAACAATGCTTCAACTCTGTATAATGTAGTGTGGAAGCCGATGGGCGTGGTTGGTTGGATGCAAATTGCACGAACCACGCTTCGGGCACTAGACAAATAGCGTCGTGAGCCGACCGCACCGGTAGCACACGACAGCCATCCCGCCCGGGGCCGGAGCGTGTTTATAATTCAAACAACTCCCTACAAAATATGCATCGCCATATGAATAACTTAAATCATTGAAATTGATGAATACGTAATGGCAGGTGCAATCGGAGCAGGGCGCTCAACTGAGCCACTCAAGGAATCACTACATCCCTGTGAATCGCGTTTATAATTCAAGCAGCCGCTGTATCGAAGCTCAGGAGATTTTATTAGGTACAATAAAACCGCAGCAGCCGAGTCTCGTGCCACTTTTATTCCCTTCCACCGATCCCGAAGGAAAACCTCTTATTTAGTCGGGATTCAGTCTCTATTTGTTTGTAAGTAAAGAGATAATGTATCGGCACACCAGAAATGTAGTATGAAAGCTGGTTTATTGGTAGTTTAAAATAAAATTGAATCGTTTTATATCTCGCTCGAGAGCAAATAATTTGTTTCTTGTTATTAAACTTACAATACATTCAATAAAGGTTTACAGTTGCCGGCACTCCTCGTGCAAAAACGAAGAAAATGCGGAAAAGCATAACCGTTACGAACGATTTCTCTTTAACAATGGGACAAGAAGGTGAGTACGCAATAGTCAATGAAAAAAGCTTTCGTTCTTCTAATGGCATTTTAAAAACTGGATCTATTATCATTGACGAAGTCACGTAGAATATTAGAAGCCCTTTGCTTTCGATGTTTGATCCGAAATACGATCTCTCAGTTTAAGTGAACGAGTCGGGACGATTGAAAAACAAACAAACTGATGGTAGTTAACGAAGTAAACCGGGATTAATTTTCTCGGTGTTTGAGTTGAGCTATGAACGATGGACTTGCCCCAGGGCACAGCGGAGTCAACAAGCGCTCGCGATATAATTTCAAACTTGCAATGTTATTATAGCAAATGTCTGACGCGGTTTTCAAATAAATTTGAGCACTCGACCATAGCAATAAGAACAACCGTAACAATTCCAATGTTAATAAATTAAATATACTTGCCAGTATCTTTATCAATAAATGACGCAATTGTTACCACTTTCAAAGAAAGGGGGACTTTATCGAACAAACTATCTTGAGTCGTGACCTCCTCAGCATAAGTCCACTGTCGACATGTGATCCGATAAAGCAACTCGCATCGCCCGTAAAACAAAATAGACTTTTCCGTAGCAGACCTCATTTCTATCGGAGTCTGGCGTAAATTGGCCATAAAAGAACTAGTATACGCCGGTGCATAGAGACGTGAGCGTGGAGAAATTCCCGATAAGAATAAGAAGTGCATCGAATATACGACGGATGGATGAACAAAGAATGGACGCCTTTAGAATAACAATGGGTTCTTTAGCGCGCCGAGCGGTCACAAGCAATCAGAACGGCGGTTGGACCCTACAAACCATTTTATGTGGCTTAATTAGCAAACAGGGTAGACTCGGTGAAGGAACATCGCAAGCAATCAAGACTTTTAATTATCTTCAAATAATTCTGGACAGTAAAAGTCGGGGTGGTTAAAAAATGAGGTAATTTGTAAAGACGTATTTTCGCTTATCTGAAACGCTGAGTTTTAAGAATCTCAATGAAGGCAATAAATTTGACACTGCCGTAAAAGAGGAGATTGCAATCGAAAACATGTAGACCCATATGGCTACAGTACCTTACAGTTGCGTTTGAGAAGATTGTAAAAAAAATTCACCTTACAATTAAAAACTTATTAATCGTTTCAATTTGAGCTAATGTTATATATACATATCGATAGGTATTAATAAAAATCATTTGCCGAAATGTTTGTATGCGCATCACTTCAGAACGGCACCTATTTGGCTAATTATTTTATTGTTGTTTTTGTAATTGTCATGACGAGGTAAGTGTGAATGAAAAATTAAAAATAAAATGTCGCGGGATACAGGGTGTTCACGTGGACGAAATCGCGGGCGGGTCGCTAATAGTTTTTAATAATTACAATAAAAACAATAAAAACTTTTTTCTATCATTTTTCTAAAGAAGAACTTTTGAAAGATTAAACTAGCCGTGATTATTTAAACTTATATTTATGTATGTTATTATTAAGGCAATAAGATCTGGTAACAGTTTCCAAAAGTAATAACTTCACGATATTATCTTTGTTGTACTCAATTTATTTACCACAATTAGAAATCACCGTGTCGCGTGGCGGTGAAAGAATACTACCACTCCCTCTCTTCCCTTGGGTGTCGTAAAAGGCGACTAACGGACTAAAGACTGCACAAACATTCATCAGCTTAGAGCGGCGATGAGCTCACCATCTGTCACGCTGAGCACATTTGCAGTCGCTATTTGGTGAAAAGTTGACTACGGCATCGGCAGAGACTACTTTTGCGGTGCTCATTGCCTAGTCTCTGAGTAACCCTTTGGGGATAATAATGTCGTGAGTATATGTATGTATGAGTATGTATGTACTCAATTTAGATTGTCTTTACTTAAGAATTGTAAAGAAAATCTAAATTATATTTTCTTTGCTTAAGAATTGTAAAGAAAATCTAAATTGAGTACATACATAATGTTCTCATTTTAAAGTGCGTTCTATAAACTTTTCAAAAGCTGAATCGTTTTATTTAGTAGTAAAGAAGATTCCGAAGACGCCTCATTTATAGCAACGACAGATGACAGCTAAATTCCAAGGCGCCTAAGTAATGAACCCCCAACCATTACTCATTACACTCCGTGACTTGCCGCGAAGCTTTTATTTCAACATCTACTACTGTTCCTGATGATTTATCCTCCAACTTCCAATACAGTGTTTTTATTATTGATCATACTTGTCTGTTTTCGCATTGGCGGCACGCGATAAATCAATGTGGTCGATATAAATAATAATGTCGGTATTCTTGGTTTGTTGTACTTCATGTCGACTTGTTTTCGACTATCTTCACGGTTTTGTACGTAAATACGTTTTCAATTGTACATAGGTACCTACTAATTTCATATTTTGAATGCTTCACCGATTTTTTTATTGTATAAGCATCCTGTGATTGATCCAATATAATAAGGAACATTACTATGAGAACTACTTGAAATTAACAATATGATTATTTGTATACTGGCTAACGGTACGCCTCCCAAACATCTGTATGGGATCAGGGTTTCGCGTTAAAAGAAATCCCCCATTGATAATTCCTCTCGTATTACTCTCGAAAAGTGAGAGAAATCACGAAGATCTCAGTTAAACGATAAGGTAATAACAGAAGCTGATCCTATCTTTTGTGCCCTTTTGTTGAATTCGGAACACAATGCAGTTGTAAATTTTTGGGTTCTTAACTCCACAATGTTCCCGTCATTAATCTATGAGAAGTCCGTTGTAACTTGAAGCGGGGTTGGGGCCTTTTGTACCTGCTGCGCTCCTCGGCTCTTTGTGGAACCCCTGACATGTGCGGGGCACCGACAAAAACCGCCTTGCGCAATATTGTCTGCCAAGACATCTCGTATGATGTGAAAATAATACGGAAGAATATAAAATGCAATATCCCGCTCCGCGAGAGCATCTCGTGTTTTTTCCAACTTTGATACCGACCGGAGATTCTAATCTAAGTCATAAAACGTTCCCCTGGTTCAGTCAGTTATTAAGCTGAAATTTTATTGCTTATCAATGCGCCACTTTGTCTCCTCCGAGCTATATTTAAAAATGTCACCCGCAACCTTAGCATCGCTTCTTCTAACACATCGTTGCCACTAAGCTCTTGACATGCATTAACACTTAGAGCTGTGACGCACTTTTTCTGTTCGATCTCCAGATGTGACTGCATCATTAAAATCTTCTATGCCTCCAAAAAGATCAAAAGTTATCTCCTCAGTTGGAGAGGTTTGTGTCCCTCCCCGGCCCTTCCCCGCGGTTCCCTATTCCCCTCGGCATGAAGCGGTTGGCAGAGGCAGGCAGTCATATCGCGACGTCGAACCGCTACGGACGTCCGTAGCTGCGCTTATCCGATAGTCGACTCGTAACCGCGAATTGTGAAAACAGTTTTCGTTGTTGTCATTTGCATACGTGAAGTGAACTTGTTTTCAATTTCATACCCGTGCGATGTGGCCTAAGCTCCTCTATCGGTTGGACTCGTGGTTTTCACTTTGATGCTTGTGACATATTAATTAGTTTTCAGTGAAACTTATGAGTTGTGGATTGTTTTGATATTGTAAGTTGTTTTTAATAAATATTTTAATATTATGAGTGTTTTACAAACTGTTATAATGTCAATCCCATTAATGGATCATAAAGGTTTGTAGTTTAAAACTTCAAAGCTGTTATGGAAAAGTAAGAAAGTATTCACTTAATTTCATAACAAAAAATAAGAGCTGTGGAAGATATTAAAAAGTACACCTGAAATAAAATGTAAACTTTATTCAACTCATAAACGGATCGAAGTTTTTTTTTATAAACACGCCATATAGGTGTCGCGTTTTAATTTACAACCGGTAACTCGGAGTGGCTGTACTCGGACACCAAAAGAGATTTACGATCCAATCTGTCCTGTCGATGATGATATAGAATTTGGTCACGAATTTATCACGACATCTCTTGAGCCAGAACACGGAGTAGCTTCGTTTATTTTTATGACCGCAACGGTAAAGCGGTAGCCGCAATTGTGATGGGAGAACTCTTTGGATCTGATAAAAAGTCAGCCGCCTCCAGAAAATAGGCTAATGACAATCTCCATTACCATGCTTTGTGACGTGTTGGAGATAGTTTCAGAGATTAGGGAAGAGCGCCTATTAGATTTTTTGTACGTTCTCCTTTATGTCGCAACATAGAATCTTTTTAGAGGCAAACTCCTTTGTTGTTTACGTAATGGTTTAGTAAAAGGCGTTTGTTAGGGCGACACTATTATGATTTATTGCTACCTTTATCAAAACTAGATATTGCATTCAAATTGTTATGATCACTTGACTATTGCTAACTGAATATTGAAGTTTAGTGTGTGTCCAGATCTTAGATGTTTTGATTTATCTCTTCAGTTTTACATTTATGACAGGTAACTCGTTAAATATTAATTTCATGCATTTTACTAGGAGTAATTACATCTCGAGTATTCTGATCTTAACACGACGTAATCCTTCATTGAACAGCGCGCGGTGTTTACATAATGCAAATCTGTAGACACGTTAACGATAAATGTTTTGTCACGATTTTACCATGTACGTAAGTACATTTTGAAGTACCTACTGTTCATTATTTTTATGTATAATGTGTTTTAAAATTAGGCTGCCAAATATGTTATTATAATGGACAGTAATAACATTACCACATTATCTAGTTAATGCTGTGAACAGGTTATTTTTAGACGTTCAGTAATTTTATGATATGTTCAATAATGCTATTACTTTAATGCTATTATTCATCAGCTAACGTCCCATTGCTGGGCCTTATTTGACTAATTCAGACCACTAAGCCCAATAACTTAAGGCGTCTTCATATCGCAAGCACGAGCTAGAAACTATCTAGTGAGAATATTTAATTCGATCACCCATCCGGTGACTCGCCATTCGGAAAGTTGCTTAACTTATACAACCTACAATCGCATTCCAAAAGCGTTCGCCACTAAATCATCGAGCTCCCTTAATTGCATATCAGTATCTA
This sequence comes from Scoparia ambigualis, assembly GCA_963921215.1. Taxonomy (NCBI): domain Eukaryota; kingdom Metazoa; phylum Arthropoda; class Insecta; order Lepidoptera; family Crambidae; genus Scoparia; species Scoparia ambigualis. The sequence continues at coordinate 36,860,754 of OY992506.1, read as the reverse complement.
ATTATCGGCATAGCACAGATCCGGTTTATGTTGCGTGTAAAGAGGTATGCTTACACACAGCAGTGGGCATTTATTGGATGTTGATGATGATGATCTAATTATTCGATGTTTAGCCACATCTATGGTCTAAGACTCAGGAGGATTTTTTATCTTAGTGACAAAGTTACAGTGTAGTATTACATATTGTAATGGTGGCAATCACTATATCTACGTATAGCCAGTTTTACTCAGTTGAAGGCTCACCCGAGATCCGAAATGGTAGATTCAGTATTTAAGATTAATATAAAACCTTAGCCTTATCATTACTTAACATCGGATGAGCTGAATGCCAAGATCTTATACGTAGTGGAGGAGTAATAAATACCTACACCAAAAATCACACCTAAAATAGCATTAAAAGCACTGTTCCAACACGAGTACCTATGATTTGCATAATTACAACGTTGCAAATTATTTCTGCTAAACAAAAAACAACCTTGTCAACTTCTATTGCTCCAAATATTTCAAACGTTCTGCTAGGTTTTTATAATTTGCCTACGACTCGATCGCAAGCAATGTTCTATTTTATTGCCTACTTTGCTACGCCATAATATTCTTATTCTGTTGTAGGTACCTCGCTTCGTTCTTCAGAACTATTTGCAAGGTTACTCTATCTTTGAATTTGTAAAACTTATAATTATCAACAACCATGAGATAACATTTGAGATTTAGATAAAAAATACAAGCAAGGCATAACAAAAACTTGATATAAAAGTTACAATTAGCAATGGACCTATTACAAAGGTGGCAACAAATAAAAAATGAAGGCTTACATTTATAACTATATGATCTATAAGATTAATAAACTCGTATTCATGACTGATATGACCTTTTGAATGATTAAAAAACCTTCGTAGTTATATTGTATCAGTATTGACTAAGCACAGTAGCAACATGGCAACGAATTGCTCGATCGAGAACAGTTATGTGGTAACTTAAATGTTTTTATAGCAATTCGTTTCTAAAGATGTTATTGAGCATTTAAAGATTGATGTAAAAACAGCCATTATACAGGTTATTATGAGTATGTAGTAATATTATCATGTTAGTCTTAATATAGATATTGATTGTTAAATGGTCAAAATGGTACCACAGCTTAAAATACAGTTTTTCAAATAATCAAATATTATTCTTCAAAAAGTTTAAAACATTTGCAGATAACAAATAGATCTAGAATAAGTATATCTAAATTGTTAATAAAGTAGGGTTATGCCTGTTATTGCTACAGATACTACACTAAAATTATAAAAGAACGAAGAACGAAAAGACGTGAAGTTGAAGTTTGTATGTAGGTAGTAATCTCCTAAACTACTCATTCGATTTCAAAGATTATTTTAACAATATTTGGACTAGACCTTTAAGGTGGAGTACAAAGGGTGGACATAGGCTGTATCGGGATAATGATATCCCGTTAAAATAAATAGGATTTTCGAAGAGACTAATCTTGCAAAGTAAGTCAACGAAAAAACGGTTATACAGGTGCCCGTGCGGACGAAGTCGCGGGCGGTAGTGAGTAATAAAATAACAGTTGTGTGTTACACCCCTTCACTTGTAACTATTGTATTAGTGTGTGTTGTGGTTGAACTTTAATTCCACACATTGTATATTATATCTAATAACAAACGAATATCTGTTACTAGTGGACCGCCGGCGAATTTGTCCGCGTAAACATACATACGGATTCCGTGATGGTTTCGCTTATATACAGTAATTATATACAGCCTATGTGCACCCTGAAAGTCTACTCCAAATAGTAGAGAAAGAATTTTTGTAGTCGTACCAGGTACTTTCGGAGATTACCTCCTACACAAACTTTATCTCTTTATTTTTGTATAGTTTGCAAAAGTTACGTACAAAATCATACCCCAAACGCGCTTGCCGCTGCACCATTATTAAAATAGAGCTCCTCATATTTCCTACACTTTCGAGAAAAATTTCTAACATTGCTTTAGAACCATAATCACATGGCAACTTACAGAAATCAGTAATGAATCGTGCATTTAAAGCAAAGTCATATTATTTATGATCTGAATCTGCTTAAATACATCTTAAGCTGAACCATTATACATATTTTCATAGCATAATAAACGTCTAAGCTTTCGGTTAGAGCCATCATTAAACGACAAATAATATATTTGATTGCACAAGACGGATGGTTTTACCTTTTCAATATCGCTATACCGTATCTATGAAAGCCTCTTAAATGCTTTATGGGAAACAACGAAAGGCCAGCCCTTCTAACTTGGCCAAGGTAGTTACGGTAATTGAATTTTATGTTTAGACGTGTGCGTGGTCTCTCATACAAATGAATTCGCCTCAAGCTATTGTTACAAATTAGTAAATAGCCTACATACTAGCCCACTGCTGGGCAATTGAAATCATTGAAATCGTCAGTCATTGAAATTATGTTATTGCTTCAATTGATGGGATACAATTTTCTATGTTTTTTTTTGTACCTTTTTAATTAATTGTGTTTTTAAATTGATACGGTGATAAATATTTGTCGCGTAGCGGTGAAAGAATACTACACCCCCACTCTTCCCTTGGGTGTCGTAAAAGGCGACTAACGGACTAAAGACTGCACATAATTCCAGCAGCATAGAGCGGCGATGGGCTCACCACCTGTCACGCTGAGCACATGTGTGCAGTTGCTATTTGGTGTAAAGTGGATTATGGTAGAGCACTGTTTTTGCTGTCCTCATTAACTAGTCTCTGACTAACCCTTCGGGGATGATAGTCGCAATTATATGTATGATAAATAGTATGTAGTCTGGTAGGTACATTCAATCTTATAAACCATAATAATGTTTAATGATTATTCAAAAAGATTTGTTACATTATATTAATGACATATAATTTCTCTTAATGACAGATTCTACAAGATTCAGTTTAAAGTAACCAATTGATGATAGCGCATTTTTTTTCTAACAATTACTGTTTTTAATGACTGTATGGTATCGTGTCAGTGTACGCTTTAGTTGTTCATAACTAAACACTGTAGGTAAGTACGGATTTGTTTACTTAAACTAAGATTTTGAAGAAGAAAATTAACTTCTAATCAAAAATAAATGCTCAATCCATTAGGAATACGGATATAATCTTTTGTTAAATTAAGCTTTACTCAAAAAATTGCCTACACTTTGTATTATGGACGTTCCCTAGGGATTTGTCGATTTCTCGTCATTTGTATATATGTCCAAATGGACATACAAAGGGACATACATAAAGATTCGAATCTTGTCTAACACAATGTATGAAATCTACCAGAATTCTAACGCAAACGACTTAAGTCGATTTTTGATGACATGACTTGTTAGTGATGGTAGGGTGTTGTAGACAAATAAAAATATTTATCAATTAATGCTGTTGAATAACTAGATATTACAAACAAACAAAGAATAAGCTACGAATAGTTATTCCGTGTTTTGTTCCTGTTAAGCAAACGTATTTTTACTATATAGTAAAAAAGACAAAACACGGAATTACTATTGCGACCTTATTCTCTGATTTTAACTAAAACTAAGGACTGTTTGTCTAAAAAGATTTTACTATTATTATTATTATTATTCATATTATAATAGATACTTATTGATTCAGATGATAGTCTAGAAGTCAGTGGCATTTATTTATTAGTTTCTCTCTGGATTGTTATTTATTCAACCAAAAATCAACAAATGTAGGTATAAACACAATGCGATTTTTTGTTTTGGAAATAATATTGTTTTCCTAGTGTGAATGTTGTGTTACCCTTACAAAGTTTATGTTCACGGTTCCGAAATATTTGATGTAACACCACTTTTATACCACACGAGAGCAATAAATGATTTGTATTCGATTTAAAGATTGCTCGTACGAGTACGTTCGACGTCTAAAACATTAATCTGAGTATCGGAAAGCCTTCAAACATTTCCCCCGCCATACCAAACTACTCGAGCGTTAAGGAGGTATGTAAGTGTTCGTTAAATATGCAAAAGACGTGGAAGTTCGCTGCAAAGCTTTTCGATGCCGGAAGCTTTATCAGTGCCATGAGAGTAACAATAAAGGTACACGGATATTAAAATAGGGGTAACAAGGCCTGCTGTTGGCGTAACGCGTTCTATTTTCTAGTTCACCACGAGATCGCGCAAGCTAAACAAATTTTGCTCTAAAAAATATTATGATAAGTAAGTAATATTTTTATTTATAATAGTTATAGCTTTATTGTTGTCAGTATGGAGAAGTCGGCAAGGCAAGACGACTATCTGTTTAGTACTTTGTCAAAGCAACTAAGGAATGTAACGGGTGCAGAGTAACTTTTTTTTTGTTTGTTTTCCACATAATAATATAAATGCTTAAATTAGGGAACTTTATGTTTATTTGTAATAATTTTGTTTAAACATGTAGATAACTGTTTATTTCTACATAAACCAAAAAATTTATAGTGAAACAGAAAAAAAACAACAAGAAAAGCAAAGAACAGCCACATTGTACAATAAATTGTTTCAAAAATATTTTATTTCATTACTCATTTTTCGCTCACCTTTCCAGTTCATAAGTTTTTGTTTTAATGCTTTTTAAAAACAATCTGAGCAGTAGATGAATAAACTTTTTATTTTTACACTACCCACTTCCGAGCCTAGCTTATACAGCGGTTAAGTTTTCTTTTACAATGTGCAACGAAGGTTGGCACAGTCCAGCTTAGCAAACTAAAGCTGGCTGCTATTTGCTCTTGGAACACGAAGTCTGAATTATTATAAAATGCATAGGACAAAGGTAACTACTATTTTATTAGTAGTGAAGTAGGCCTAGTGGTAGTACTACCTACATCAGAGGGTTAAAGTTACTCGCGTCCGTAGGTTTACCGTTGGGACCCTACACGTGACCCCTGGGTGGTGCTAAATGAGTGACACTGACTGAGTGGTGGAGCCACGCTGCGTTGCAGCATGCATTGGGCCGGCTCGCCCGGGGTAATACCACCCTCTCACGAATATCCGGCGTGAAATTATGGTACATGGTGCTGTTGTGTTTCGTCCGACCAGTGAGAGTTCCCCCCATTCCTTCCTTAACCCTATTCCTTACGCATCTGCGACTCCTCTGGTTTTGCGGGTGTCCATGGGCGGCGGTGATTTCTCTCCATCAGGTGACCGACCCGCCTGCTCGTTTGCCTCCTTTTTTAGATATATATAAAAAAACCACCAACAATAAATGTTGTCCCACTGTTGGGCAAAGGTATCCAGCGCAAAAGTATTATTAAAATTAAGTCATCGCTACATTATTGGCTATGCTTGCCGTTTGTATTGGTCATAACAATCGAATGCAATGCATGGAACAAATTATCTAAAATCTATTTTACTTTACCTGACCTGGGAATTGAACCTCAGACCACCAGACTCATTTATTAACTCCTATATTAAGTAATAATGGCGTACACATATTTAGTAGAAAATCAACATGACGTCGGTATTAGCATTAAAATTATAATAATGCCATTGCAGATATTAAAACCCTCACCGTATTCAGCCAGTTCAGTGGGTTATGGTCCAATCTCCATCTCGGCTATAATATTGTGCTAATCCCAGTATTAGAACATTTATACGCTGATGATAATCAATCAATGAATACTTATATTCAAAGTCAACAAATGGACCAATTACAAAATATGATAAATTACAAAATAAATGAAAATTAAAATAACATAAAATTAAATCAAAATTTAAAATAATATAAAATTTAATCAAATTAAAGTAACATAACATTAAATGATAATTAAAATAACATAAAATTAAATGAAAATAACATAAAATTTTATTAATTTAAAATAATATTGCAATATTAGCCCGCACATGTACCATGTCACAGTAATACACGTACCTCTGGCAGTCAAAACGCTCGGCGAAAACGCGCAGAATACTGATAATGATGATAATTAAATAATCATCAAGATATTTCTGGTCTACTACGATCGTATAATAAGCGAGATTTGCAAGTGTTTTAAATATATAACATACAAAAATTGTAACTTAACAATCCTAATAATTTCGCTATAGGTACTATTAAGAAAATCGTAGTCAACGTTTATAATTAACTACGAAAGACGATTAAATATCAACACAGACGTTATGATGTAGGTCGTGGAGTTCATAAAAGATTTATCGATAAGAGCACGATGGAAGCCACCGCGTTATCGGAGATGAAACAAAGAGTCGTTACTCTATTGAGACGGAAGGCTGGCTGCACGCGCGCGCATTGTGGCACAGCGGCGATGGACAGACACGAGAGAAGATGTTGGGTTGTAGACAACCTAAACGCGCTACACTAGACGGCGCTGTTTTTTTAATAAGATGTAATACAAATTAAGTTCCATATCTTGCATACTCTGTAATACACTGGCCTGTAAAAATAAGTATCACACTTTTAAAATTTCATTTTTTTCTAAACTATAGAAGTTAGAGATTTAAAATAAAAAAAACGTTTTACAACAATTTTTATCAGCTTTCTTTGAAACTATAGTAACGAGCTAACTCTTTTTCGAGTCCTTTTTGTTTCGAAAATATATCTTGTGCACTTAAAAAGTTATTGCAATTTTAAAAGTGTGATACTTATTTTTGCAGGCCAGTGTAGTTTAGTTATTTATCAATTTGGCGATTATGAAGTAAGTAATCGATTGTATTTGTTGCTTCAGTTTTAATGTAACTATCACATATTTTTATTTTTATTTGTCTGTAAATGGTTCGCTGTTTTACATTTTCAGTGTTATAGTTTTTATAGAACTGTCGATTCACCTGTTAATTTAAAATAAAATTAATAAATAATATTGTTTTCCAAAGATAACGCGAACACTCGAACGATCGTCGAAGTAAAACTCTTTAGTTGTATAATATGTTGTATATAATGTTTACTTAATTTAATCCTGACATTTCAGAAGTCTTATTGATTGATTGCGACAAAAACAAAAGAGTATAAAGGAAGAAACGAAATACTATTGCATTATTGGTTTGATCGTGCGTGACAATTTGACAAAGTGATACTTCTGTTAAAGTGTCTATTCTGTGATGCCCATTATTATTACAATCTTCACATTGAAATAAAATAAATTATCTATTTAAACAGAAACTGCATTTCAAACAAGACAGCAAAGACGACAAATTAATTGAAACGATCGCGATTGTTAAAAAAAGTATAATAATAACATGTGACACTTTTTACGAGTCGACGCGGGATTATTTCACATAGGTTATTATTTTAGCGTGACGTTTCGAACCCTTTGCTTGACACACGCAGGGAGACCCGTATCCCTTCATTTCGACCGTCTGCCATCCGTTCCGCCGTTCCATTCTAAAATATAAATGTAACGTGATTATATTCTCAAGGTGCAAACACATCTCGTTGCCAATCTATACTAATATTATAAAGCTGAAGAGTTTGTTTGCTTGAACGCGCTAATCTCAGGAACTACTGGTCTGATTTGAAAAATTCTTTCAGTGTTAGATAGCCCATTTATCGAGGAAGGCTATAGGCTATAATTTGTTTAGGTACGGGTACGGGTAGTAACCCGTGCGAAGCCGGGGCGGGTCGCTAGTATTTTATACAGATGAATGCTTTAGTTTAGAGGAAGTGAGGTCAATATGTTATCTAGGAATAATATTATACAATCACTTCATCTAATGACTGCAATCTCTTACGATAGATTTAAATACCATTTCGGACTGGTGTAAGAAAAACCTAATATTTCTCAATGTCGCGAAGTGTTTCACTGTATCATTCACTAACAAGCGTCACGGTATCGTTTATGACTACTCAATTGGCGGCCAAGTTCTGAGAAGGTGTAATTCCGCTATGGACTTGGGCATTCTATTCGACGACAGGCTTTCTTTTAGAGCACATTATCAACACATAACATCGAAGGCTAATCAACTCCTTGGATTTGTGCTAAGGTCAACGAAGGGATTTAAAAAACCACACACTTTACTGTGTTTATTCTTTGCACTTGTTAGAAGTACGCCATACTGCCATACAGTATGGCAGTCCAGTTTGGTCGCCGTACTACAAAGTGCACATAGACGAAATAGAAAGGGTTCAGAGGAAATGTTTGCGATTGCTATGCTATCGTCAACATTTAGGTCGCAGCTATCTTAATTACGAGTCAAGACTTGCAAAATTTAGAGTGCAAAAGTTAGAAACCCGTCGAAAATATTTTGATTTTCTTTATCTTTACAAAATTGTTCACTCAGTACTCGATACCCCTTATTTACTTTCCCAAGTTACCTTTAACACTAGGTACAGTACACGCAGGTCCATAGAAACTAATCTTTTTGCTTTACAAACTTATAAAAATAATATTTCCTTTTATAATCCTCTTGTTAGGATGTCTCGTCAGTACAATGAGTTGGCAAAAAATAACCTAGATCTGGATATATTTTCTTCTAAAATTACGACTTACATAAGAGCACTTAAGGATATCCTCTATTTCACATCAGACATTATAAAACCATAATCTGTTTTTTGTAATTTGAAATTAATGTTATATAGTGATTATTTATAAGATTTTATTTTATAAGGGTTTCTCCATTTTGTTTTTATAGGGCACACATACTTTGGATTGCAATCCAGCCTTTTAGCAACACAACCATGCTCATTTAGTTTAGTTTTTCTTTTTTTGTTGGTCTGAGCACGTACTAATCATAATGAGCATGGTTGTGTTGCATATGTGTATGTAAAAGCGCGTAATTTCTTTTTTTGTTTAGTATTTTCTCTTTTTGTTGGTCTTAGCTCGTACTAAACAAAATGAGCATGGTTGTGTTGCATATGTGTGCGTAAAAGCGCGTATTTTCTTTTTTTGTTTAGTATTTTCTCTTTTTGTTGATCTGAGCTCGTACTAAACAAAATGAGCATGGTTGTGTTGCATATGTTTGCGTAAAAGCGCGTAATTTCTATTTTTGTTTAGTATTTTCTTTTTTTGTTGGTCTGAGCTCGTACTAACCAAAATGAGCATGGTTGTGTTGCATATGTGTGCGTAAAGGCGCGTAATTTCTTTTTTTGTTTATTATTTTCCTTTTTTGTTATCTCGTACTAACCAAAATGAGCATGGTTGTGTTGCATATGTGTGCCTAAAAGCGCGTGATTTCTTTTTTTGGTCTGAGCTCGTACTAAACAAAATGAGCATGGTCGTGTTGCATCTGTGTGCGTAAAAGCGCGTAATAACATGAATGAGCACGGTATTTTTGGCTTCACTAAAATTGCGTGTAATATGCTCCGTCTTTCTTTTTTTGTTGGTCTGAACCTGTGACACATATCCTTTGCTTACTTACATAACGTACTTCATTCATACTCGTCGGTTTCGGTACTCTTGACCTACGTGCGTGTCCATGCGTTGTGTTCCTATATTATGCCTACGATTTCCTAAGTAACTGAGTATTCCAGTTAAAGTGCACATTTACCTTCGGCCTTAGATATAAGTGGCTACTAACAATCAGCTGAGACAAAAATATCTACCGAATAACTATTGCCTTAGGGCAGTAATTTTTGTAACAAGAAGACATTTTTTTGTCTAAAAAGGGCACGAATTCCAGGTTGCAAGTGATTTACTGTAGCGATACCTACAATCACATAGAAAAACATATGATCGAACTTCACACAGTATTATGAATAAATGAAGTTGTTTGAATTTTGTTATAATTATACTTTCTACCTTAATCAAAAATAATAGAACTCATTATCATTGACGCACATTATGCCCAATAAATTAAGAGTTGAGGTGACAACTTTCGTTCCTAATGTTCTATTAGCTAGTAGTTATGTAGCAAAATCTGTTTCTCAGAATGATCACATTAGTTTTCAATATTTAAAACTTTTTTATCTTAATTGATCTTCGAACAATAAATAATTTGGTTGTACGAAGAGTAAAATAGACGGTCAACACTATTTTATGATAATAGACAGCTTTCGCTAGTAGCGCTACATACATACATATTATTATAATCACGACTATTTTCCCCGAAGGGTTAGTCAGAGACTAGCCAATGAGGACCGCAAAAGCAGTGCTCTGCCATAATCCACTTTTCAACAAATAGCGACTGTAGCGACTGCATATCTGCTCAGCGTAACAGGCGGTGAACCAATCGCCGCTCTATGATGTTGGGTTTATGTGCAGTCTTTAGCGCGTTATTCGCCTTTTTCGACACCCAAGGGAAGAAAGAGCTGCGACACGGTGTGATTAAATCAGTCTTAACTTTCTTCATCCCACTTATTGCTTTTTTGTATTTGATCGGTATTTATATATCAAAATATAAAGTAGTCAATTTTATTTTCGGATCTTCTAACTGTCCAAAAAGTCACTATGGTAAGTAGTAGGTTGAGTAAGTTTAACTATTTCCAAACCGAAGCTTTCTCTCAGTTCTTCAGTATTTATTTAAACTTATGATAAAAAAAGATAAGAAATTCTTCTATATGATATCTCCGAAACCTCGACATTTTAATGGACAGACACATAATTATTAAAATTTCTTGCGTACTATTTGTAGGGACTAATTAAGATCACAAAGGCGGTCTCCAGTCAGCGTTCCTCCTTAGCTCGCTCCCAAGCCATCGTAATAGCACAGTTCTGATTCGCTGACGCCGGTTTGTGTACCTGACTCATTCAGCTAATGATGGGATGGAGTTAAACAAATTTCGTTGAGTTTACAGTTAATTCCGTTTACGGGCTTCGTGTTTGATTAATTGTTTGAGTGATTTAGCGGTTTGTTCATCTAATTAGCCTCTTTTATTGACGCTAGTATACTGATGAATCATTGTTTAAACATCTGACGCGTGCTCCTCTTATCTTTAGGATTACATGATATAATAGCTGTAAATGCTACCGTATTATATAGCTGTAAATGACACCGTATTATAATTTTAATGTACTTCAAATGATTTACTTGGCGGGTTAAAGTCTTATGCGGGATTAAGAAATAGATATAAATTATGTAAGTACATCTTAGATTTCTCGTTTTTTGGAAGTTTAAAGTTAAGTAACATGTTTTGAAATAGTAACTGCTATCATTTTTATGAGTTATTGTTTATATAATGCAGTTATAGTAAAGTTATATGTAACTTTAAAAAAAATGTCGGTAACCTATTTAAAAAGATAATAGAGATTAAATTTTTTAAGAATGTATAATACTAGGAACCATACATGGAACTATACATGGCTAATAAAACCAAATACTACTTTGATATTCTAGCTAAATGATAGACTTACATAATCAGACCCCTTTCGTAAAACGATTTCTTTTTTGCATTATGCACATTTACTTTTTAAACGACATCTAATTTAGGATTAAATGTTATAACCGTATTCAGTCGTATATTCCAATTTAGACGACCAGTAGGCACAGCACCATCACCATTCCACCATCTGTTTTAAATCAAATTCGTTCCAGATATAATTCCATATTTGTGTCGTCTTCTAACGCGGTTCCCTACAAATCTCTATTTAAACACGCCTATAATGTGACCATTTATTCTTTCCCCCAAAACGATCCTAAAAGCCTTATTAGTTCCGCTGCGGTGCAATACAACAAAGCTCTGATGCACCGCCGCCATTGACGTTGACTAATAACGGTGAGCTTACCATTTGACGAATCATAGTTTAACTAATGACACTTGTTGCATTTTAAATAAAAAGACATTTTAAATTGAACAACTTTAGAAATGCTCTATAATTTTGAAATTTGAATACTTGTGTTTCATTTTATTAGTTTTTTTTCTTTATATGTTCTAATTGTTAGGTATGTCTATAATGTTATGTATCTTATTAAAGAATAATGGTTTTGTCGTTTTCTTGACAGTAGTTAATATAATTATATTTCCCTGAAGAATCATTCGGTATTCTACTAGAGTACAAGAATAAATAATTTTAAAGGATCTTGATATGTCATCTTTACATTTGTTTGGTGATATCTGCTAATTCTTTGACTAGAATTTCTTTTATTGTGATTATCTTTCCATAAAAAAGCTTATTAGGAGAACCGGTATCGATAGAACACGGGTCTGCCTTACGATGAAGTGCCAAATTTTGTTACCACGTTCCTACAATGCATTGACTAGAATTTATTTTATTGTGATTATCTTTCCATAAAAAAGCTTATCAGGAGAACGGTATCCATAGAACACGGGTCTGCCTTACGATGAAGTGCCAAATTCTGTTACCACGTTCCTACTATTTCAACTATGCCCTCGTAACTGTTCAAACATTGACTTTCACGTACTCAAACAACTATTGTTTTAGGTGATGCGCGCACGCATGTGAAGTATGGCGCGAGGGGGGACCGTGCTCCTCGTGCTATGGGTGGTCGCCGTTGCCGCTGACAGCAAACATGGTGAGTTGACTTTTCATTTTAATTAGACAAAGCTATTAAATTAGGCAGGCTTAATCCACAGCCTTTTGTCAATACAAACGTATTTGTAGGTACTAAAATGTTTTTAGAATCTTTGATTAGAGTTTTGATATTGATATTAAGTTTTTAAATAGACGCAACTAAGATTAAAATTAAATACGCTGCTGGACAGAAAATTGATGATACCTAGTGTATCTGTCATAGAATAATAACTAAAGCATAGAAGGAGTCCAAATGAGACTCGTATAGTTGTCCTATTTTTTCAAATGGGCCATAAACATTGAAAGGAAAGAGACAAAATAAGTAGCTAAAAATGTCAAATGTCTAGCGAAAACAAAAAAAAAACCGGTCACCAAGACATATTATATCCATACCGAATTCAAAAGCGACCTAGACAAATGTAATTCGAATGGTGACCAAACGGAGTGCCCACTCAAATGTATTCTATGCTTAGTTATTATTCTATGGTATCTATATACCATGCAATGTAAACTTCAAAATAATATTGTCAAAAACAAAACACGGAATCCCAACAAAACGGCAGACGTTTCGCCTAAATAAACAAATAAAAGAATTTTAGGACGGCAAAATAAACAAACACATATTTTGTTAAATTTCAGCGCGGACCCTTTCAAAGCTGTAGCCAAAATAAATTCTGGCCCGGACCGACAACTTTTTGATAGACATAATTACTTAGGGTCTAGTGTAAAAAGCGAAATTAAAAACTTTCATCATCCCAAAAAAATAAGGGCGAAGTAAAAAGATAAAGCCTAAGAGACTTTGCACCTAATCTTGAATCAGATAACTGGATGAGCTCGACAAAAAAGGTGACTGTCGTCGCCAACCTCGCCGTAGGAACTCGACGCGATGAAGAAAAAACTTTGAGTGAAGATAAAAAGGGCGATACAAGAACGCAAGCAAAAAACTTGGCTTGTCACGATCTAAGTGCTACTTCCGAACACGACAATCCCATTAAAATGTTCGTCAATCAATAGCCATAGCAAAGCTATTACATACTCACGAAGCGAACATAGTACCTCATTGTTTATGTGAAGTATCTCACACATGAATGATACAATTAGCATGTAAACTAGGACGCCACACGTGCTCTTCGGCTTGCAAGATAGTAAGAACTGTGTTTTTGTGGCAATATGTTAACATTTATGATAGTTCTTAGCTCTTGTTGTAGAAAATAGAGCAACAACAATTGTGGTTACTAATTAATTGACCTGCATTGAGAATAAATGTCATTCAAAATGTGTTTTAGGTGATCATAAATAATCATGTTTCCTTCATCTTTACCGATTGCATTGTCGATAATATTTGTATATATATATATATATATATATAATTGGGATATTTGACATAATAATACCTGATGACATTTGAGTAGTAATACTCAAATATTTATGAAAAACGCTAGCTTTCTACACACGCACTTAAAACATTTGAGAAAGCAACCAATATCTCTGCAGTTTAGTTAAAATAGTTATCGCCCAGTTTGCTCCATTGCAAATGGTCAATTCAGTTATTTTGTATACATATAATAATATGTAATACATATATACTCACGACTATTATCCCCAAAAGGTTAGTCAGGGACTAGGTAATGATGACCGCAAAAGCAGTCTTAAGGACCGCAAAAGCAGTCCTCTGCCATAGTCTACTTTTCACCTGGTGCGCCAAAGTACACCTACATTTTCAACTCCGATAATCTAGCATTCTAACATTTTTCATCCTAATAATCACAATTCCTAACTACCTTCTCTGTTTCTAATGTTCATAATTCCGAATCATTCAACTTCATAATGACAGTAGCAATAAACATCTATTAAGCTCGTATTTCTTTTCCTATATTTTCTCAACATAACCTTCTTTTACACTATTATTCAAATATTTGAAGATACTAGCTGCCCTACTCTTGTAGGTCACCTAATAGGTTAGAAATTTAAGACAATCGCGAAGCGCAGCGAAGCGATTGTCTTGAATTTCGAGGTTATTTTTATTTATTAGACAACAGAAATTAGTCATGAGAAATTTAGCTCTTTGAAGAGATAAGAGCTATACGGCTCTTTACTCAGTTAAGAGCTATATAGTTCTTTTAGCTCAGTAGCTCATTTAGCTCAGTGTAATTCATAAAGATAGAAAGCTTTTGAGTCGTTTATGTGTACTGTTCAGAAAATAGCGCGAAGCGCAACGTATTGTCTTGAATTTCGAGGTATTTTTTTTCAATTAGACAACAGAAATGTAGCTCCATACAAAAATTACAAAATTATTATTTTTTTCCGAAAAAAAAAAAGTTATTTTTTTTTTGTTAAATTAATCTGATACCGCTTAAGTTCTTGCGGGGTTTCACAGGGGGCCAAAATTTCGTTCGATTTTAGCTACGACGCACCGTTTTCGAGATATTCGCGTTTTTATAAAAAGTTACCTTAATTTTTTTAAGGTTTGTAAGTTTTAAGGCTCCATATAAAAATCAACAGAAAATTTTGTCCTGCACTTCTTTGCGACACCCTTTTGACTATCAAGCCAAGCCGACATAATTATTCCGATGAAACACTGAGCTAATTGAGCTAAAATGAACACTGAGCTAAACTGAACGGGAGTGAGCTAGATATACGGTGAGCTAGAATAGGTGAGCCGGCTCTTTTAACAACTCGCTCGCGAGCTACCCATCGCTAACAGAAATAATAGCCTCCCTACTCCTGCAGGTCATAATATGGAAATTATGTTTAGGGATTCAAATATATTTACATTAGAATATTATTAATTACAATTTACGGAAACATGAGTGTTATGAACATCATCGGTAGTACTACAAATTATACGAATGAAAACTTTAGGAAGTAAAATTTTAGGAAGAGTGATTATTCGGATTAAATTGGTAGGAAGAACAATTTCGGGGAAAGAACTTTAGGTGAGTCAATATGGACGTTTTCACCAAATAGCGACTGCACATGTGCTCAGCGTGGCAGGTGGTGAGCCCATCGTAGTTCTTTATTGTTAGATGTATGTGCAGTCTATAGTCCGTTAGTCGCCTTTTACGACACCTGAGGAAAGAGAGGGGGTGGTAGTATTCTTTCACCGCTACGCGACACGGATATTAAGTCTTAACAATTAATAGTGTAGTCATTAATAAGATTATTAGTGCAAGAAAGCATAAACCGTTTTATAAATATAAAATAAATTGACAAAAGTTACAATAGAATAGAAGAGTATTAAAATTATTGTCTTATAAAAATCCATCAAAATATATAAAATATGCTTCAAATACGATTTTGCAAGCTGCAACACTTTGAAACTTCAAACTCCATCGTTCCTACTTCCTGTGAAGGTTTCTAAGAAACTTAGCAATATTGTAAGTGTGAGTGTGACCCATTTTATCTACCGCTGCATTGCGCACTCTCAACAGCTACTGATATTACAAAACTTATATGCGATTAACGCAAGAAATTCCGATTTTATGTCTAATAGAATATTACCACGAAATTTTCTTAGTCTTGAGTAGGTACCAATATTTCGACGCAATTGCATGCATTATGATCACACAGATTAGGTACTCGCCGGAACAACAGATACAAAAAAGCTAGCAAACACGGTAAACATACCGTTATAAACACCTATGCCTTGTTAGTTAAAAAAATTGCTTGTGTTTGGTTTGGTAATTTAACAATACAGAATAAAACAATAATTTTATAAGTACCTACGTATATAGTAGTAGTAGGAGTTTAATAGTACACATCAAAAGATCACTTACTACATATACACATACTTGACCATCCGGTTCAAATATACAAGGAAAGAGTATTTAATAGACACTCAAAGAATTTATTAAAAAACGCTTTTTTAATACGTAATATTGATTTTAATCCCTTGTGTCTGGTTTTACGGTGCTCAATAATGTAGTTTCGGAAGAAATCTTTGTTCCTTTTTACTGATAATGATTTCCTTCAGTGCAAAAATTGAACTTCCATTTAGGTTGAAATAGGAAACGGGCTCTCAAGCACACCTCACAGCTGCTGCCATGAATGAAAGAGAAAATAATAGCGGTGGACTCCCAGGAGACGCCATTATAACTCGACTAACAAAGGGATTATCTTGTTTGGGAACCTCTTGACTGGCACTCGACGACTCTTTGTATGTATCGTGTTACATTTCCAGTGTAAAGATGGCTATTCAAGCAGTTTTTTGTAGGTGTGTTCGATGTTTTCTTTAATGGGGATCCTTGAGCGAAATACGAAAAGTTGATCTAGTTTCTAATTCACATCCTTTCGCAGAAGATTAATCACATGGCTGCGATTGTTGAAATACGCTAGTACCCTATAACTAAAGTAAGTAAGTAAGCAAATAATTGGTAAAAAGTCATCCTATTTTAAGTGTTTTTTTCCAATTTTGATAATTATATACCTAAAGATAACGAACCGTTTTTAACGAAAATCATTAAATATTACGAATTATAGTAAGTACATTGTAAAAAATATTAATAATTTGCCGTTGACACATTATTAAAAGTCCCATCCAAAATCTTTGCGCTAGTTCGTGTCATATTTTAACCATACCTACTGCTGATGACGATTTGTTGGAACAGAATAAAGAACTGGTATATTTCTGTAGTAAGCTGACTAACAATAATTTACTTGGATCATTCCGATGATCAACGGCGACACACGCTTGACCATTTTTTGTGGTTGTGGTCGGCCTTAATGTTTTTCTGCCACGGGGTGAGAATGCGCCGGTGATTTCAAAGGAATGGTCCGTGATAACTTTAGAAAAGCTTTTTGCACCTTGTAAATGCATTGTATTGATCATGAGAACGTTTGGCCTTTTTAAGTTTGGGTGAATCTAATTTGTTTTGAATAAGTTTGAGAGTTGTGAAATAAAAATGATTTGTGGGAGTTATTTAATGATGATATATAGTATTTTTTGGAAGAGTATATGCTGCTAATAGTGCACTGGCAATCAATTTCTCCATTCAAACACTGTTGATAATAACAATAACATGACAAATAACATAACATTGAAATTCTATTTTTATATTAAGCAATCAAATATAATAAAACGTCTTAAAAATAAACAAAAAACAAATTAACTGCACGTCGCAACAGTGACGATTGTCACAGAGCACTCCCATCGCACACATGCGCGACATGTTGATTTAGTTTGGGTAACTGAAGCAAACCTCCCACACCGCCATTAACTAGATCGGCTGCATCTTTTTATGCCTCCCTCAGACTTAAGTGCATTTACGAGTAAACTGCATCAAGACGAGCCGTCTTCGTTTCAACGGATGCGAAAGCATAGCCTGAATGTTTTATTACACTCTCATGAACAGATTTATCAGAACTCACGTATTCCGTTTCGCTGATTTATTTATACGATCCTCTTATAAACTTATGAAGGTTTATCGAGCACTCAAAAAACAGACGGGTTTAATGTCCGATATCTAAACCATTAGATTCTCCGAGAGTTATATTCGTGGTTCGAGAGCCACTTAGTGGATGTTATTGGGCATGTGTTATGTTTTACTGATAAAAATGTGTGAGCCACACGCCTAATAATTTTTTACAGCCCCTTAGTTAAGTCTTATCTGGTATTTCACGATCCATTTGCTATGGCTCACTTGCCTAGAAAGTTTTAAAATAAATCTTTCTTTACTTTACAATACCTATGTTTTAACTCAAATCATATTAATCAGCAGTTAAATTATAAGTTAACAGGAAATAACTTTTTATCTCCTGTGTTATAATAGTGTATTTGTATACAGTAAACACGAGTTACTGAGTTAACGAACAACATTGATCAAAATCAAACTATCTATGAAGGCCTCACAAAAAAGTAGCCAATTCTTCACTTAGAATCTTTTTAGAACAGCGATTAAAGATAGGCTATCAATAAAACCCTCCAGCGTTTAGAACACGCCGATTCTACTTGTAATTATTCGAATACCGGGCAAAATGACTGAAGGCGGCCCCTTTCAAACTCCTAACGACGGGATGACGCCAATTCGATGAGTTTTCAGTTTGTTTTTAGTCTCGTTAGTAGTCGCCTCAGGAATCCGAACATTCATCAGACCAGACATATTTCACTCCCGAGTCGTGGCGATAAGGCATTTCTCCATTTACATTAATTTGGTTATTTCCTTAGCGCGTGTCTGTTGTGAGACTCTGGTATTTTAAAACTAATAAAACACCTCATCTGTTCCGTCACTCCTAAAGATAGCGATGGCACGATTCAGCGATGTAATCAACAAATGTCAATATTGAGTTACGATTATAAGGTCATCAGGAACTTTGATAACATTTTGAGAGTAAAGAACCTACATTGATTGATCTACTGAACTTTTCACCGCCAAGTACAGCTATTGCTTGGCTATAACTCACAATTGCATCGTGACAAGCGCTCGCTCGCGTTACTCGCGCTTCTTGTAACAGTACCTCCAAATGGGGTTTCGTCATATGCCAAGATAACACTTAAAAAGAAGCGTGAACACTTCACTCGTTATAAAGGACGACCTAAATTACGAGAATGTCGATACGAAACACTCGAATATGTAAAAGAACATCTCAATAAGACAGTTGGAGATAATACGAAATGATCGGTGTACGTTAATTAAAATTCAGATAAAGCATTTCGGTTCCTCCGAAATAAATTGAAATGATTGCGACAGAAGACGCCACAGTAACTTGTTATTAATCAAATCACAGTACTGAAACCAATTAAACTCGACGGCTCACGAGAAAGATTACATAATCAAATTATAATAATAGGTGGATACGTTAATAAACCTTTTGAAGTGGTCATGGTCATGCCTTCATAGTCATTTTGCAAACTTATTGTTTGAACTATTTTTAATTCCTGTGTTTTTTAAACTAAATATTATTTAATGCTTATTGAATGGTTTTTTTCGTATTCTTTATGTAGCACTTATTTTTGATAATTTTGATTCCTTGCTATCACTCGAACTGAATTAGTAGGTATTTTCCAAAACTATTTGAATGATGTATGGAAACCAAACAATACTAAGATTAGGATTGTCCTCGCAATAAATATCTATCTGTTCCATTTGAATTTCCCCCGTATCTTTCTTATATAGGTCAGTAACACCTGAGAATCCTCCCTCGCAATTGGAATTTTAATGATTTTAATATGCCGTCCGCCAAGCGGCGACCGATAGCCGAGAAAAACGACCCCACGAAACAAAATTCTATCAAGGAAAAATAGATTCTAGAAGGAAATAGCGGTCGGTCCCTACCGAATCGGAAATAGAAATAAACTGAACGGAAGTGAAACTAATTAAGTTATCCGCGCTTCACGCGACTTGCGGTTTATTTTCGTGCTCCTCTACTCAAATAATAATGCTCCTAGAGGTATAACTGTCAACACTGTTGGAAAAGTAACATACACTGATGCGCTGATAGCAATTTCTAAGCGAAATCCTGACAAGGGAACTAAAATTTTGGCAACCGAAATATTTCCGACTTTATCACCCACATTCGTAAGATGAGTTTGCGTTGTCAGCAATAAGTTTCGTAAAGTAGGGTGTACGGTATCCAAATATCTCTGTTTTGCGTGTAAATAGGCGCGAGTGAGGCGTCAAACCAGGTGTGGACTTTAGAGAAATCGATGGCGGGGCTGTGGGGTACATGTTATTATGACAGTCGCCGTTTATTTTTAACGGCCTGCTATATATTTCAAAGTTCTACAATTAGATCATCTTAAATAACAGTGGAAGCTATTAGTCTTATTAACGTTTATATCTTATCTCATTTTATAAAAGCTCGGTGACTAAGCTTTGCCAATGTAACTAATCTTCGACGCTTGGAAGTAAATAATCGCTTGCGTTAATTATACATTTTTGTAATCGTATTTAAGGCTCTTCAATATTAATTTTAGCACCTTTTTGATTATTTGTCAAGATATAATTTAGTTTTGTAAATTGACATAAGTAATAAAACTATATTTCAGATAATTCTCTCAACATTTCCACATGACAGGTATGACAGACAGGCGTAGCCTAGTGTGGAAATTTTAATTTGAGAAACTATGTGAAAATTGGTTGGATATAGCGTTGTTTTTTTTATTCTTTGTTTTTTATATGCAATTACTTAGACATATTTGCAAAAGAAAAAGTGACATCGTATCAACATTCCCTAAACCTTTTAAAAAATGAACGAATTGTTATTTTTGTTACAGATATGTCAAACACAACAGAAGTTGAAAGTAATACGGCGGCACCAACGCCGCCTATACCACTTCGACCCGAGTACGCTCACCCAGCTGGTGTCGAAGCGTTAGACCCTTACAACTCGGAAAAGAATCACCCTCCACCCCACCACCGAGACTACCTCGAAGAAGACTACGACCACGAATCAAACAAAGAAGACGACCACGAAAATAGAGACGATGTGGACGAACTCCCGTCACTATCCGGAGATCATTTGCAAAGTTCAACAGATGATTTACCGATGTTCTTATTAGAACCGCAACACGCTTTTGTGGTGAGGAATAAGCCAGCCACATTAAGATGCCGTGCGGCTAATGCGTTACAAGTGTACTTTAAGTGTAATGGTGTTCGTTCGGATGCGAGTACTCAGTTCGAATTTGTGGACCCTCAGAGTGGTGTTAGGATTGTTGAGGCGGAGTGTAACGTGACCAGGGACCAGCTCGAGGAGTATTTCGGAGAGGATCGATTCACGTGCACATGCTACGCTTGGAGTAGCAGGGGTGACATCAGGAGTCAGCCGGCTTTCGTCGAATTAGCATGTAAGTGGCTTTGAATTTCAAATTAGTTTTTCACGCTTTACGATTCCGGGGACGTCGCGTTTGTATTTGTGGAATTGAGCCAGCGTTGATATCATTAATCATGATAACAGGTAGGTAGAGTTTCATTAAATAAAGTGCTTCGGGTTAATTTCTTCTTTATTTCTTCTCCATATGTTCTAGCAAATAAATACTGCTTATTTCATTTCATTTCATTTAACAAATATCACCTACAAATTAACCGATGCAAAATTTGTCATGGATACTGAAACTTGTTCCATTATCTATCGTGACGATAGTTTAGAACAATACTCTCAGGAGATCCTAATAACTTTCAGAAGGTAACACCACAGCCATCAATAAATATTACTGTTTTGAAACTTACTCCACTACTAACCACAATGGAAATAGTGTTCTAATTGATTTATTTGGGTATTATTTGTATTATATGTGATATTTATACCTAATTTCAATTACACATTGATTCAGGAAACAAAATACACGTACGCTCTTGAAGCTTGAGTAACTCTGTAGTAAATTCTTTGAGCTTTCTACAAACTACGTCATAAATTTTTATTATTAAGTTTCAGTCTTCTTCCAGTTTAAAAAAAAGTCAATCAATTTGTACATTATATTGAAGTGTTACCTAAATAAAATCATTAAGCCATTCAACGCTGCCATTAAAATGTGAAGATGAAAACCAATACATAATGGTTGTGGCTAAAAAAATATCCTCTTCCGGTAGTGGCGCGTGGAGCGTTTCAACAAAAGTCATAATTTGAGTTTCCGCAGACAGTTTTAGAGTAACCCAGATAGAAACTTGTATCTCTGGCAAGAATAACGGTTACTACGATGAAATAAAGTTTCCTCTACGTTTTTAAATTTTTTTAACAATTATGAGACGTCTTAATTTTTAAGATTTAACTGTTGATTTGATAAGAAAATCTCGTAATATTGGCACATTACACTTAAAACATGTTTAATGATTGATTGTTAGGGTTACTCGCATATATTATACCTACTAATGAGTTGTCAGTACCTAAAGTTAGTGTCACTTTTATAAAATAAATTCCCATTGCTGTTTAGTTCAATCAGAAGGAAGAAATACTAATAAATTCTGTCGCATGACGTACAGCACCGTTTATATTACTGGTCGTTGTGTTAGGTGCCATTACAGCAGCTCGATTAAATTGAATGGCCGCAAGAGGTAAATCTTCGGTACATATTAAATAAACGTTGGATCGGCCGTTTGTCAGATTTATGCTGTCGGGTTGCGCAATCGCGATTAGCTATGACGTCACAGGACCTCGCGGGACAATGGCGGTGCAGAGCTTGGGATGGCAGTTTGTTATCCCCTGGAATTGTCGGGATGTTAATGAGAATTAACAGGGATGGCCGGTTAAGGGGTTTATTTAGTAAAAAAACATGTCATGGACAATTCGGACTGGCATTTAGTGTTATGCCATGATTAGGTTAGAGTAAAGTTACTTAAAATTTTTAAGGACTTTAACAATAGTAATCTAAGATACATATGTGACATGCAACTTAACTTTTTGTTGTTAGGACATCGCTTCCCGGCAAAAAAAGTGTCACAATACAAAAATAGCTGTTTCGAGAAAATGTAACCTTAATATGTAGTTTTTTGTTCATTTATACGTCAATAATTTAAAAACTATAATAGTTATACTACTGAAATTTTATTTACAAATAGCTTATTTATATGTTAATTAAAGGGCTTTAAAGTTCACAAAAAAATTTGAATATTTTTTATGTAACTTCTATGAAACATTTAATATTAAGACTCTTTTTTCGATTGAAATTTCTGTAGTCACCATTACTTTTATTAAAAGGGTTCAAGTTTAATTAAAAATAACGAAAAATTAACCAAATTATAAACTTCTCAATATCATAAAATAAAAACATGAAAAACGAAGTTCTTTCGAAGTTTTGGCCTAATTTTTAAACGTAAAATTTACCAATAAAAAGTCACATCAAACGTTAATACGCTTTTCTGGCGACACAGTATACTATATTAACACAAATTTGATACCACAGAACATAATTTGTGACACTGTTCACGCCGGTGATCGGAGCGAAACAGCTCCGAGAAAAAGAGAACTTAGTGCCATCTTGCGGTAACTATACGCAACATAATAACGACGTTTTTGCAGCCAAACAAATGAAATATGCGCTATTTAATGCTGTGATTATGTCATTTTGTACCAAATAGGTTTAGTAAAATGTTAACGAATATTTTTAATTATTTATTTTTGATATAGCGATTGGTGATTTCCTTAGTTTGTACAATCTAAAGGTTGGTACAAATTTACCTGATTATAATTCAGTGGTTTAGAAACCTAAAGAAAAAGTGATCGGGTTTAATACAGACTTTTGTAAATATTATAATGATCTGATGAGAGTGACGTGATGAAAGTTCATAGTGGTCCACTGATTATCGGTTCTCTATTCTAGAAGCCAAAAAAAGTGATCGGGCTGAATATTTAGGTACTTACAGACTTAGTGATTTAAGAATTATTGTACGAATCGCGAATTTGAAAAAAAATGTTAATATGAACGAATTGAGAATTGTACGAATCACGAATTTGAACAAACTGCTAATACGAACTAATTGAGAATTGTACGAATCACGAATTTGAACAAACTGCTAATAAGAACTAATTGAGAATTATACGAATCACGAATTTGAACAAACTGCTAATATGAACTAGTTGAGAATTGTATGAATTGGAAGTGCGGCGAAAAACTGCTAATATGAACAAATTGAGAATAGTAATAATCAACAATTATTGTACTAATTCCTAATTCAACGAATTGAGAATTGTACGAAATGCGAACCGGACTAACTCCGCCACACTCAAAAGATTTTATCCTTATCGTTGACCCGATCGATAGAAACAATAAAATATAAAATAAGTAATTTTTACATTTTTAATATAATTGTCGGATCAGGTAAGTTTAAAAAAAAATTGTAAATGCAGTTATTGTTACACTGATTTTATAAAATATAGGAATGCTGTTGAATGCATAAAATAGTCATGGTTTTCAGATCTTGTAAAAATCACAAAAAGGGGTTTAGCTTATTTGAATTTAAAAACATTCCGGGAAATCTTTATTAATTTTACTTTCCTAAATACCTAATTAGGGAAAGGGAAGGATAATAGGGAAGATTTAACTATTCCTACTTAAATTGTTTTCATAAAACTTCACTGTTGTCACATTTTCTTAGAAAAGTATAAAAACTCACGCTAGTGGAATATAAATTTTAGTAAACTAAACTGACTATGTTTTGTCTATGTTTTTCTGGTCTTATGTAGAGTCAAGCGGCTACTGTTTATTTAAATCTTAGTAAACTTTAAAATCGGCTGTGCCTTCTTATATACGACAACGACGAAACAGATAAATACCTTCACCTTCTTTCGTGAACTCTTAACACTAGTCCTTCAAACACTAAACTAAAGCACTCAAATCCAAGTGAAATCCAGCCTTAGAACAAACACACTCAGTTGAAACTCATAAATGTCTAAATATACACGAAACAGAAGCGACGGAGACATTCCCACTTCGTCCTAATTGCGAACCAACCGTGTGTAATACAAACGCTCTAAATTTCCATCCTGACAGTTTTAATTGTGCCCCGAGAGCTTGAAATATACTCACAAGCGTCTATGTAGCTATTAATGATGATACTCCAGATACATAAGGAATCGTAAGTGCACGTAAAAGTGTCAGTGGTAAGTTTACTGGTACAAGATTTACTGGAGCACCTTTTGAATGAGATGTTTTCATGTTTACATCCAGCGTAGTTACTTAGGGATCAACTAAGTGATCTCTGTGGGCTAAATATAAATGGTTAGTTGTGTCGTATTTTAATCTGTTTCTACTTTTAAGTGGTCACTTACATAATTAAATCTAATGATAAAAAATGTACTTATACATATTAAAAATTTACGTAATTTCAAATTTTATGTAAGTATGTAAACGTAAGCTAAATAAGTATTTTTGCTATTACTAAGTACATTTAGAATTTTCTATAGAACAACGAAAAGATGTAAAGAGTTTGTTCCAGAATATTGTAATTTTAAAAGAAATTTATGAAAACTGGGAACATAAACTCCTTTAAACGCAGAGATACGGCTACTGATCATAAATTGCAATAATACGAAAATGGCGGAACACGTAGCATTCGCCACGGATACTACAAAATAATTCAATGTTAACTGCCAACAAATCCATGCAGGGTATCCGGATTATAATGTTTGGAGACGTGGATGTAAAATACGTCTTCGAAATTCGCTTTTTACAAATTTTGATTCTAGGAGTAGCTCCTTTGATTAATATACTTACTCAACAATCAATTATTTTTGTAAAAAATTGTTTACGAAAATGTATTATGAACTTCTGTTGTGTCTATTTCTAGCTATCTAGCTATCACGTTCACGCGTAATCTATATAAGTTAGCACAGAAAAATAAAAACTGTTATTTTAGTCGAACCAATAATATGTGTAGTCAGTGTGGCCAAAACGAACTACAAAACTTTTGTTTTTTTTTTCTTAACGTTTCATTGACCCTATGGACCGAAAGGATCTGTATTGATGTAATTATATTTAAACACATTACAAGTTGTATTAACAATACAATAATATACAAACACGTGTAAGTAAGAAACCTTTATTTAACTGTAAATCCGCAGAGCGGCAATATAATTTAAAAATTAAACTCGTGTAAACCAAACTCATCCTGAAATTCTACTCCAAGGGTGATCTAGCTACGAATTTCTTGCAGGAAATGAAACGTACTCCGTAATTTATAGCCACACGAACTCTCCGCCGCCGGATCTACCAAACACTTATCATTTACGCCCATCAGCCGTTTTAAAGTTCCCCACCTAAAGTTTGGAGCTCGTGAAACACAATTTTTGTTGTGCCGGAGCTGCCGTTTATCATAATACAAATTACGCCTGCTGACGGCTTTCATTTGCTGTTATATCATTGCAGCTGTGCTAAGCTTTTGTTCGTAAAACAAGGGAGATAATATTATAGAGGTACGTAATTTTTACTATCAAACGTTTGGACACCTGTCGGTAAGATAGCGGATATGAAGTTGCTGGTATTATCAGAATTAATAGATAGGATAAAACATAACTGACTACCATTTATGAACTTTTCCTATGAGTACTTTTATTAGTAACTGGAATTGATTTGCTATTAAACAGCAATGGGCGAGCGAGATTTTTAAATATTATTAACTCCGGAACTATTAAAATAATGAGAACATCTATAACATACAATTTTAGAGTTATTTGAAACTGAAATAATTGTTATTATTACGATTTTGCCGCCTCGATATCCAAGGAAAATAATAACTTCTTTTCACGTGGCATTAGAAGAACTGTGTTTGGCTCAAATTCCCCGATCACAAGATTATGCAAATTGATAAATAAATATAGCGACCGATTTGATATTTACTTTGACCCACCCAGAAGGATTCATTACATTGTTGTTTCACCCCTCCAAATACGTTTATGTAGTAATTTAATTTAATATTTCAGTGTAAGATATTTTTTTAAACTGTGTTAAATTAAAATATAATTTAATTTAGATATATTATTGTGTGTACAAACGTTGGCGAACCAATAAATAAATAGATACTTAAAGAAGATAAAAACAAAAAACTACTTTCAGAATTTTATATGGTATGTGCTGTTGTGTTGTGGCGGCGTAATTTTAAAAGAATACTACCAACCAATCTCTTCCCTCAGCTATCGGAAAAGGTGATTAACAGAGTGACTGTACATAAATCCAACAGCACAAAGCGGCCATGGGCTCACCACCTATCAAGCTGAGCACATGTGCCGTTGGTGAAACGTGACCTGTGATAGTGGACTTCTTTAGCAGTCCTCTTGCTAGTCTCTGACTAACCCTTTGAAGATAATAGTTGTCTGTGTAACGTTAAAGTATAACGTAAGTTTAACGTTATTTTACTGCAAAATTAAGACTCCTAAAAATAGAGACGAAAGATCGACATTTGCTTAACCTAATCACACCGAAAGCGCATTCAAATTTGAAGATTAGAGAAGGACAGTACGAATTCAATGGGGCACAGTTCAGACTACGAGATTTGTCGCTGTCAGCGCAGCTTCAGCAGAAACTATCAATAAAGCAAACACTGCAGAGCGGGTAATGGAGCGTGCTCACTACAGATTTATGGCGCACTCAGTTAAAGCACTCGGTCGGAACGTACGTTTTGCAACTGCAAAAACTCGAATGTCTTTACAGCACAGTTTTAGAAAAAGTTATGGATTACCCGCTCCTTCTCGTTTACTACTTTTATATATGGTATATCATTATTGTAGGTATACAATAATTATTTATACTATTTAGCTGCAATCACAATCAATTCTTTCGAAAAAAGTGTAAGTTAAGAGTAAGTGTTGCATAGAAATATCACTCGTAATAACTTTTTAAAAAGCTGACTTTCGCTGACAATGAGTTGAAATGTAGACTGCTACGTATAATGGATTTCCAATATACAATCAGATCTTAAAGTAATCACTTGAAAGATAAAATTAATCATAATATAATCATTTATAAGAAAATAGTGGCAACTAGCCAAGAAATATCATTGGCTACATTTAAAGCTAAAAATACAAATGAAGAAACGATAAAGTAAGCAATAGCAATAGCAAACATAAATACAAATCCAATAGAATCTGAAGCATCAATAGAAACTATCAATAAACCAAACAAAGCTCGCTAGAGACGTACTGAAGAGTAATAGAGCGTGCACACACTGGCTATATATCCACACGTGGCTGAGCGCGCGGTAGAAACCTTCATATAACAACGGCAGGCACTTTTTTACCTTTGATTGCCGCCACATTGACCGCCACAAATCTCATTTTATGAACTTACGGTGGTGAAAGCACCACCTTAAGGTGTGTCCTCCATCTATAGCCTTATACTCTTTTATTGCGTTTATTACTTTCTTAGAAGAAAGACAATTTTAAAAGCATTCCACTATAGTTTAAACAGAAAGAAAACACTTCAAAAATTATGCAATATCTTCAAACCGATACTGGCATTATTGTAAGTACTTACAATAGTCAGTACATAGTATAGTACATTAGTCATTTCCTTCTTAGGATTTATTTAGCATTCTAACTTTAAACTATTAAGACTTCCTGTTTTTTCTTGTTCGATTGACTCGGCAAACAAGCTTGCTCTATCTGATAGTTAGTGGTCACCGCAGACTAATGGCGCTTGTAATAAAGTATGAAGTTAGAGTAAATATGTATACGAGTATGTAGTACTTTGAGTGCCTAATTCTCGTGTGCAACACTTTGTGGTCTTAATTATGCCTATGGACCTAGTTTTTTTAGAAGATCTACCATTCAAACTGGCACACAGCAATGCAAGTTTACACAGACAAAACGAATTTATATAGTATAAAGTTTTTCCAAAACAATTATCATCAATTATATTCAATTAATTAAGATCTAATCTCAATAACTATTGCACGCATATTTGCTTACATAATTTTTTTGTTTCGATGTAATTTGATTTGATTGTTTTATATGTATGTCATTATAGTTTTATTTGATTGCATGTGAATTACAACGCTTAATGTTAATTATTGTTATTGTTAATTGATCATTACGTGTTAATTTATAGTAGGTACCTAATTGTGATTTTTGTGGTTTACTTATCGTTTTGTTAATTGTATTCTGTCCTAGTTTATTCAATTTGTGGTTTGATTGGTGATTGGTTCTTGCTTGTATTAATCATCAAGTGGTAACTTGTAACCCTGTTTGAATTGCAAATTAAAAGTATCTTACTTTATCACAAAAGCAAATGCTTTGCTAAAGTAATCCGAATAAAAATAATTTACAATAAATTCCACGGATGAATCAAGTTATGTTTCATCATAATCATAAATGCCACTTTAACTTTCACTTTGATTACAGTGCTGCTAAGCTTGAAATCCTTAATTGGAACAAGAACTCGTTAGGGAACTGTGAGCGTACAGTAGCCTAGCATCGAAACTTGCCGAAATATCGTTAATTGGTTAATGAAAAGCAATTATAGTGGGGAGCGACTGTCGCGATCCCAAATTACGTAATCGACGATCTCGTTACTTTTTTTATTAAGAGTGACGTGAGAAGACGTCTCGTGTGCGGTGCAAGGCAGAAAAGATAGCTGATATCATAATTGCCTGAGAGAATTAAAGCTTAATGAATGTGGGAATGTATGGTATATTTTCTTACGACAACTTTA
Source organism: Scoparia ambigualis (assembly GCA_963921215.1). Lineage (NCBI taxonomy): Eukaryota > Metazoa > Arthropoda > Insecta > Lepidoptera > Crambidae > Scoparia > Scoparia ambigualis. The sequence goes on along the minus strand of OY992506.1, from coordinate 36,831,304 downwards.
TCTACATCTGTAAAGTTCTTACAATGTTACTACTCTTGATAGCTTTATGCTTAGGTATAACACTTATTTGAGAGTTAAATCAAGCAAAGGTTATTAAAATAATACCAAGCGTATGACCAACAACTCCAGGTGGTACACAACACTAACACACCATGTAAAGCAGACCTGAACATAACTTAAATAAATCTCATCAATAATTAACAATTACTGTATTATTTTTTTTTTCAATATCTGAATAGCTTCATCTTGCTTATTTCCGATCACTTGGACCAACCCAAACATTGTGCAACATAAAACCCACACATTATTATTGATACGACAATTATTGAATTAGTTCAAGACCTCCAAACAATTTTGTGAGCATCACTGTATAAATTGCTAGTGACATCTTGATTATTCCTATTATGGCCCTGAATGCGGGCATACTGTGAAAAGTTGATCACGCATTATGAATACACAAGCAATCGGCTCTCTTCTTTAATGTATTAAAAATCCAAAAGCATTGTTAACCGATTCTCACATATTTTGTTTTATTCTCACACACATCTGGAAATCTCTTTCATCACAAATCGTACTTCACACGGAACTCTTAACAAATAAGATACTGACTATCTCATCTCTGTCTGAACAAAATAATGAAATTAACATTTTTACAATCGCGTCACATTTCTGTAATACGTAGTAAGCAGCTTCATTACCAACCAAATCGAGTACAATATTGTGTACCCAACTCTCGGAATGGTATCCGAGACCTCTAGATATTTTCAGTGTGAAAACCACTTGACCACAAAGATAATAATAACAATTAACCCATTTTATAACTAAGCTAGAATCTGAATTAAAAACTGCAGTCAATTTACCATCATTATTTTTTGCTCATTTTCCTCACTTGTAGTTTTACTTCTAAGAGTGGATTCGACCAAACCGGAATAAGACTTACTCTGAGATTAGTCCATACAAATTCAGCGTTTAATCTAGGTATAAGACCTTATTCCAGTTTGGTCGAATCCACCATAAGTGTACTAAACTAACCTCGACACTCTCTCAACAGACCTCAAGAAGCAGTTCGCGGTGTCTCCGTCTCCAACATCCGTGGAGACAGGAGTGGCTGCCACCCTTCACTGCACACCTCCCCAAGCCGCCCCTGCTCCCAGGACCTCATGGCTGAAGCATGGAAGCATAATGGCATTACAGCAAGACCATAACGTCATGATATCAGCGGAGGGCGATCTGCTTATATCGAGAGCTACGTTGCAAGTAAGTTATATTACAAACATGCTATTACCATTTACAATTAGTTATTACAGATGATTTTGACCATGTTTCTTGTATCCGATACTTCGCTACAGAAATATGCAACAAAGTCACGGTTGTACTGAAGCTACTGTGGGTGGATATTTGTTTCCATACAAAACGATCTATTCTCTTTTTAGTCGTTATTCTGCGCTCGATACCCGTACCACTGTTTCCTTAGCCATAATTTACTCGAATTCGCTGACGACATCTAGGTACACTTACAGTATTAGATCAATCAATTTCAATAGATCAATTGGAATCTATTGTGTCCTCAGGTTCTAAAATGGTGATATTAGTATCAGAATACCACAGTGGTGTTAGTTATTTATTACGTCTTTATACATAAATACATACATACATACTCTCACAACTTTACCCCCAAAAGGTTAGCGGAGACAAGGCAATGATGACCGCAAAAGCTGTCCACTTTACAGTCCACATTTCACCAATGAGTGGGTGAGCCCATCGCCGCTCAATGCTGTTAGATATATGTGCACTCTTTAGTCCGTTAGTCGCCTTTTACGACACCCAAGTTAAAAGATGAGTTGGTAGTACTATTTTAATAATGAGTCGCCACCACCATAGCTATAACTCTGCCTATTCATAATACCTGATATGATAATTGTTAGATATCATTTTTTTAAACCAGTAGGTGATTTTCGTTAATTCATAAATGTCACAAACGAATTATATTTCGTTAGATAGGTTATTATTTAATGATAAAAGTACAAAATAGTGCAATAATTAGTTATCGTAAACATGAAAAATATGATTACGAAACTAAAAACACAATTTTATTACAAAAAACTTGTTGGCAATTTGATTTAGAAGTACATTTTATGGCCACTAAAACCACAAAATGTAAACAAGATTATGAATCACAAAAGTGTAGTAAAAATAAAGCTACTTAATACAAATTAGTCATTTTGTTTTGTAATAATAACCAAATGACATAATGAATCAATTTCCAGTTAAATTTTGATCTTAAACTTATTAGCAAAGAGTTCACTTTTTAAGTGTGGAGAGGTTATTGCCAATATTACAATGTGCCTAGGAGTTAGAATCATGGTGGATACAAACATGTGGTGATCTTTATGATATAAATAACTCATGTGAGCTACACGTTTCTCAAAGTAAAGTAGAAACCATGGACTACCTACTCTACTAATTATTTAGAAGCTTGAATGGTATATTCAGCCGATAGTCTTGCAATAATAATATGAAACCACACATATTAGTAGGTACTTTATCGATTGAATGACATTTCGTATTGGACTTAAGAATCATTTCATTGTAATTAACAACATTATTATCTTTAAATACTCGTAATCCGTGTTCTTCTAAAGACACTAAAATGTGATGAGTTCAAAACCGCATAATTATCATGCAACTGTCATAATTTATCGAGAATAAAATGCAGATTTTTTAATTTATTACCTAAAATATCCTGGAAGCAATTCAAAATCGGTAATAAAATGCGAGAAACGCAACATAAATCTTGCATCCTGCTATTTTTAACAGCAATGAAAAATCGCAACAAATCCTCGTGTTAAGCAAAAGGACGCAGAGTGTCATGAATCAAGTGCACTCAATTTCGGATGTAAAATTTAAAGGCCAGACAATTGAGTCATCCGTCAAAGAAAGTGCAGAGGAGAATAATGACAATGCTCAAGGAATGGACTGGACCACAAACAAAAAGACAAAGAATACTAATAGGCACCATTGAACGCACACAATAGATGTGGTCAAATGAAATAAAATGACAAATCCTTTGTTAGGAGTCAAACACATCGCCATGAAATACTATCGACTTATTACTTGCAAACGAAATTGACTGTTTAAAAGCTTATCGTAAAAATCTCTATAGAAAACCATATGAATAACGGAGCACATTATGCTGTCAATGCACAGCAATATGACAGGTTCTTATTGGATTTTGTTTATTCATGTCTGGTTACTTAGCGGCCGTAACGGCATAAGCCGTATTGTCGAAGTTGTTGCCATGCCGTGTAAGAACTCAAATATCATCGTTACATGACGTATCATTTGACTGAGACATTAGTTAATGCTAAAACTATTATTTTGCTAGTCATTGCATCTCTCGTGTGCACATATCTTAATGGTTCTCCGAAGTGTTTGGTACAATCGCACGATTGCGAATTATTTATCTCGGAGCGACGTGCGACTGCGACTAATTAGTCGTGTGCGACTGACGTTTATTAATTGCGACACGAGTTCACGTCGCTCTTGTGGCTATTCTTTTTGTCGTTCCGTTGCACGCTTTGAAAACTCGCTGTCCGTTGTTTACAAAAGTTTTGAAAGGGTTTAAATTTAATTCAAGTTTTTGTAGGGACAGTAGAACGAGTCATTGTGTATTATCTTTTTCTTTTTGCTTGTATCTCGGAAATGTTTAAAGTATTTATCAGATTCACAATGTTCGTTAGTGTACCAATTACTTAAATGATTAAAAAATAATATTTTAACAAAAAAAGATAATTTTATGTAACATAAATGATTTTAGGACAAAATAGGTAAAATAAAAAAAATGTGTTTTTTGTACTTTATAAATAAATAAATAAATCTTTCCTACAATCACACCAATCATCTAGCCCAAGAGAAGCTTCGCACAAACTCGTTAAATGGTTACTAGACAACGGATAAACATACTTAAAATACTTAAATACATACTTATTATACATAGAAAACACCCAGACCCAAGACAATTTAGAAAAACAATAATTTCTAAATTGACCCGACAGGGGATCGAACCCGGGACCTCGGAGATGGCGACACCATGAAAGCCGGTGTACAAACCACTCGACCAAGGAGGTCGTCAATCTTAATGGAATGATACATTTAAAAAACATTGTTACTTTTTAGTTCTGTGTACGAATACGCCTTAAAAAGGCGTCATTTTAACTGTTAGTTTGCGTAAAAGTTTAATGTTACCGCGGTATTTGCGATTAAAATTCTAATTCTAAGATTCTAACGAAAAGTTTTTTATTACGTGCCCACAAACCTTTAAACAAAATACGTAGCATACACCGAAAAATCACAAAAAAACGTTCTTACGTCATAGCTGCAGCTCTCCACCACAGCCACGAATGCAACTTAAAAGTTTTCATAGCGGATCACAACGTTGAAAGCGTAAGTCCGCTTCGTATCCGCTGCCCGCATGAAACACCCCCCGACTACACAATCGCAAATAACTCATTCTATCTCCGGTTTCCGCCACTCTGCATCTACTAATTAGGCACCGAGCAGACATGGATTAATAGCTACCAGCGTCACTCGCTCACTCACTGCGGCGGTCTTATGTGTAACGGTATCCTTGCACGCATAGGTGTCAGCAGCGTCTTCTTAATTAATATAATCGTAATATGTGTCGCTTTACTCGTTCAAATTAATGGGCACGTCCTTTGTGATTTCAAAAGAGGCACTCTCATATTTTATCGCGCCGTTCTCCGCGCTCTGTAATGAACCTGGTTTGTTCGTTTTACATACGTAATTGAATGTGGTGCTCCTTTGGCAACTTCCTCTGTAACGTGCGGTTTGTGTAATGCCTGCATTTGCCTTTAAAAAGTTGGTAGATTTAACAGTGAGCCGCCACCACCATTGCTCTACCTATTCATAATACCTGATATGGCACTTGGTGCTGTTGTGTTTCGTCCGGCCAGTGAGAGTTCCGGAGGCCCCTTCCCCCGCCCCCTTCACAATTCCTATTCCTTCCTTAACCTTATTCCTTTCTTAAAGGTCGGCAACGCATCAGCGACTCCTCTGGTTTCGCAGGTGTCTATGGGCGGCGGTGATGCTCTCCATCAGGTGACCCGCCTGCTCGTTTGCCTCCTTCTTAGATAACAAAAAATATATGATAATTATTAGTTATCATTTTTATAAACCAGTAAGTTTTTAACCTTCATTCATATGTTTCATAAATGATTTATATTTCGTAAGATAGGTCATTGTTTATTAATAAATTTATAAAAGACGAAATAGTTCAATAATAATAGTTATCGTAAACATGAACAACATGATTACGAAACCAAAAACACAATTCTATAACGTGCTTAATTTCAACAACAGAATGTGGAATAGTGTTATTTTTAACATGTGCCAAATATCATATTACAAAATTATTACAATTGTATTCCTATTATTCATAATTGTAATCAACGTTGATAGCAATATTAATATACCTATAACAAAAAACTGTAGTAAAAGAAGAAGAAGAAACAATTACAATGATAATAAAAGAACTGACACTACAATTTTAAAATATGACCCTATGAGAATATAGTTTATCACAAATAGAGACGTGCGTGCGTTTCTCGACCTTAGATTAAAATTAATCTAAGTTCTCGACACATTATTATAAATATCTGGCACTTTGAGAAATTCATGCCTGCCTACTGAACGAGTAGATACTACTAACTAAACTAAAATGTAGCATTAAAATACAAACTTTCACATATTATCCAAGTGGAAATTATATCAGTAACTCACCTTTAAAAACTATTAACCGTATCATCTCAGTCTATTTCGGGGCTGGTACAGTAAACTAGCCTTTGTACCGCTTGTCTTAACTCTATTTTTACTTTTGTTGACAGGATATGGGCAACTACAGCTGTGTCGCTGAAAACATAGCCGGAAAGAGAATTTCCGAGCCTGCCCTACTCACTGTTTACGGTAAGAACCATTTTAAACATAAAGTTATACAAAACCAGCATCCAGTATCCTAGAATAAAAATAATTCTTACTAAAACATGAAGAAGTGAATGAAGCAAAAGAAGTGTCATGATAGTAGCAAATAAAAAGCGGTAGTCTCTTTATACCAGTGTAAGAATCCGGGGTGATGGATATATTGTTTTCTAAGGTTTGACAAACCTCAAATACTCGCCAAAGAACAACGACTCATTCCTAGGATGATACGCGAGGCTATTGAAATTAAAAAAAAAACATCATACTTTCATAGAGAGGATGATTGGAATTTACCACCTGCCTGGGACCCCATCATACAGGTCATCAAATCCCAGCCCCAACAGCAGCACATTGCCAGACCTTAAAATATTGTTAGCTCGTATTGTGTAAACCTGAACGCACGCGGTTAAATATAAAAATGATTGACGGTAGACAAATAACTTGTAACTATGTGACGACTAACACCTCAGTCTCCCTGTGACCACGGACCCTGTAAAGATTTCGAAACGTCAGGAAATTAAAAAACTATGTAATGTAGTCAAATTAAACGCGAGTTAATCCGTAAAAATTGTTTCATTTCAAGGTGATGAATATTTTTGTAACTTATATAGTTTGTTTGATTATGTAAACAAACTTATAGCTTGATTGTAAGCGGTCACCACAGCCTTTAGACGCTTGCAACACAATGAGTATACATTGTACGTTTCCGATTCTTAGACTTCAGTTACTAAAGGGTCCCATATGGAGATAACTTACGTTGAAAGCTCATAAGGAAATAACATTTCCATATAGAAAACTTAAAAATTAAAATAACCCGCCACAAAACTCAAGATTTTTTTTTTTTTTGCATCTACGCTAGTAAAACACATGATAGTTTTACTCGATTTTAAATCTCAAACCGGAACACAGCAGTGCAGAACACTACCTGCTTGCCAGCAAAAATGAGTATGAGGTTGATACCACTACAGGTTATATGCATTGCATAATTGCACTAAGGCAGTCATAAATGAGCTCTAATGTATTTCCGTAAATGCTAGTCTTACCAATTACGTCTGAAAAGCGTTAGACAATTTAATAACGTCCGTAGACCTAACAAGATGCGGTCTTCAGTTTCATTATTTCACGTACAATTTATCAGACAAACCGAGAATGTTCCTTTGCTGTTTAACGCTCATTTCATCCTCACTTATAAGTAATAACTATCTTTACTGCACAAAGATCAAAGGGCAGACGCCGATGGCTTGCAATTATAGAGCTGAAGCGCATGGGAGCGTCATTAGGTACGCAAGCGCCCACGCGCTGCAGCACGGCGCCTGGCTAACTGATTGCAATCAACACCTCCAACTTCACGCGGCCAAAGTCGTCGTCTCTGCCTTGTTTTCTGCAATTGTGAATGATTCTTTAATGGCTGCCGAGCTCTTGGCACTGTGACTCAACTGAGTGGTGTGTCAGAGAGAGATGATACAGGAGTTCAGTTATTTCTAGAAATGTCTGTGTAGCGGGCATGGAGGTATAATAAAATAAAACCTCACGGTCTGTAGGTTGCAATGACAGCTTACGCACGGGTATGGGATTCTGCCCAGACTCCGCCCCAGAACCGTCTCTTAGTATACTGGCTAAGCCTTGGACCCAGGGGTCCCTAGTTCTATTCCCACCGAAGGTACATCTTTATAAGTGGTTTGGTTAGTGATTGGGCTTATTAAGTCCACCTTGCTAGCTACCGCCATCTCATCTAAAGTCTGGCGCCATTAAAACATTGTTGTTTTCCGACAGTTTATAGTTAGGATATATAGCCATTTCCTCAGTGGCTAAGGATTCCGGGTGAAGCGCGCTTCCACCTTCGGCCTAATCGTCACTTACAATCAGTTCAGATGAAAGACAAGTACTTACCTGTAGTGGATAAAAAAAATCTGACTGGATAGCGTCCACCCTAATACTTATTTCTGCCGCCAAGCAGCAATGCTTTACATTGTAAAAAGATGTTATATTAAGTCAAATACCCTTAATAGAGCTTTCAAGGTATTATAAATTTCAAGTTGTCCACAAACATATCTAATTGGTACAGTCATTCCTTTAAAGACTAACACCAATTACGTTTATTGGAGGGCATAAAGCCCTTTGTGCTGTAGGCTCTGGTACTCACGTGTGAATTGTGCAATACATCGTGGTTATCGCGTCAGGCGTGGGCGATGCCGTCCCCACAATACTTTTTATGACTCCACACAATTATATAATCGTCCTTTATTATATGTCCAGATTGACGGGAATCGCTTGCACTATAAAGTTTAACACTTCTCTTATTGTGCTTTTTCTATAGGTTATTTTATTGGACGTTGTCTTTTTTCTTCGTTCACACTTTTTGTTTGAATGTCTTTAACCGCCTTCTGTGGTGTTGTGGTTAATATAGAGGTACTGGTTTTAATTTCCAGTAATGGTTCATGTTTTTGTATTCGGATTGATTAGTAAATATTAATTCTGCCTAGCTAGGCAGACTTAATAGTTAGCTAACTACTACTATCTTATGTGAATATCTATATCATATATTTTATGTAGCTCGTCATGATCATCGTAAATCTACCCTACATTATAATCGTGTTCATTTTTATTGTTCTGTACGACTAGTTTTTATTAAGTAATAATAAATAATAAAATAAAATATACTTTTATTGCACACAAGAACATTTATACAGTATTTATAAGAATTTAATGTACTCATGTAAGTGACATGTTATTTGTGTTAATGAGTACCTACCTAATAAAGCTCTTTAAGCTGGTTCAGAATCAGCTAGATGAACAATAGAAAATGGGGAGTTAGGGCCATAACCGACAAACGGGTAGCCCAATGCAAGTTTACAGGAGGGTTTTAACAGCTGTCATCTTATAAAAACAACAACAGAGTCTAACAACTTGACGGACCTTCCAAAATAGATTAAATTTATGTAATAGAATTAAATCTCTCCGCCTTTATAGACAGATTGCATATTAGAAAGTGACTTCTCAATTCAGATCCAAATTATTTCGAGATAATAAGTAATTTTCTATGCATACGCCATATGGAGGCGCTTTATTAATATTAACAGTTCTATAATAGGTTAATAACATAAGCGGGATCTAATGGGGCAATCAATTTTTATTGAGAAAGCATATACGAATCAAAATTGCGGCCGCGGGTGGTCTCAGCGGAGCAATCTTTTGCATTCATTAAAATTGAATTTTTATCGTTTGTGTAAATTGAAAGAGGACCGTTACAAATTGATGGTGTTATTCATTAATTCAACGAGAAATTGATACGTCGATTTACCAATTTGTGTGTATTTGATTTGATCACTGCCGTTGCATTATCTTTTGGGATGTCTTAATTTCTGTATTTTACGATTATGTAACTTATCGAACAAGTTCTTAAAGAGCTCAGCCGTTTTCAGCCAAGTAATTTTTGAAATGCCAGATATAGGTGATTTTGTGAGTAGAGTTCCTGGGATCAGATCAGGCTTCAATTTTGTACAATATACTGCAAAAGAGAACCAAAAAAACAGCTCAATCTGTCGATGCGGAATGCATAGTTTTATACTTACTCTGGTCCATTTTCTAAAAAAATCATACAATGTATATTATGCTACGGACCCTTCTTCCAGGTATCACCAGTATACGAGACAATATCTCGAAGTTTTGTGGCTTAGTCCCGGTTGTTGTCGTAAGATAGCACTCGTTAAAATCTACCAAGCCACTTTGGTGAGTTACGGCCTGGACTCCCTATAGTTCATATGGGAAGGCATATATACGTCTAGATTTTAAGCAAAGTGTTGCCTTAATTAAAGTGCAACGGATCTTTAAATTAAATATTTTTCATAATTAACATACTTATTATGGATTTCATAAATTTCTCGGTTCTTACATACCTATAAATTTTCGAAAATAATTATGATTTTTGTTGTAACCGTCTTATTAACCTACTGTGTATTGGGTTACATTATAAAAAAACACAGAAACCGAAATGTTCTGTTCCCGGAATTGGCGTCTTACGACAAAAACTCGTCAATTAACTCGTGTCACAAGTTTTTGTAGCGCGCCGCTGCACGTCACGGTTGATACTCTGAGGATTGGATTCTTATAATTTGAGCAACATGTGGTGTTAATGTATTTTTTTATCAGCCAAAGTCTAAAATAATTTGAATACTGTAACTATTGAGTGCAAGGAATGTGTCAAAGGACTTTTGCAAGCCGGCTCCCGGATGGCTAACTAGACTGAATATCTCGAGCTTCTTCCATGCTCTTTGGAAGACACGTTAAGCTGTTGGTACCCTGTTGCTTATCCCCATTCCTACCACTAAGCTAATATGGTGGGTTAAACAAAGCTATTAGTAATAATAACCGCTCATATACAGTTGAACGTAATAAGTTTCTGAACTCTGTTTTGTTTTCCAAATATTGCCAAAGGCACCGGCTGTCGTTACCATGCTGCCATGCTTAGTTAATCATCGGCCTATTAACGTCCCAGAGTCCCAGCTCTGGGCACAGGCCCTCACCACACGTGTAACATAGGGAGATTGGGCCATACCACACCACGCTGATCTAATTCGGTTGGAGGGTTACTTAAAAATTCATAACAATGCAAGAACGTGTTAGATTTGAGATTCCCTGAAAGTCACACTCCGTTCGTGTCAAGGACTTTCGATGCTATATGTACTACGTAAGTATATATGTCAATGGTCCCAGTAATTTGGGCAACACGTGGCGTCCCCAAATTATTTCCAACAGCTTCGGTGGTATAATGAGCATCCATTACGGCATAATTTGAGACTAGACGATATAAAAGGGTATGGTTGTGCTGGATTTTGTACCGTCACGAGTGTTGATGATCCGAAAAGGGAAGATTTTTGTTTCCTTTGAATTACTTAATAATGGTAGTTCATGAATAAAAGCTTAGTTATTTGTCGCGTGTCATTCTTAAATCCTTTTGATAATTGGTATACATATACATTTATTTAAATGTTTGTGGTCTAAAAATTTAATAGTGGAAATAGTCATCACATGTGTAGTCAAAATGACCTTATGGTATTAAAAACTTAAATGATTATTATTATGGTTTTCTAATTCAAAAACATATTTTATGACACATTAGTGTTGTTCTCGGAACTCGGTGCTGCATTGCTTGTCAATTGATATGATTTATTGTCGCGGAAGCGTGTCCGCGTGCTCGATTACAGTCATTAGTAATACCAAATAAATGTTTTTCCCATAACAATAATATCACTAAGTTCAGGATTCCTATCCAGGGCAACATTTCAAATGTGCGGTAATTATAGAAAAGTAAATTCTAGGTAGGCAGTTAGTACGCGAGCTAGGTACAGCACGCGACTTTGCGTGTATCCCTAACAAGCGATCTATTCGAAAGATATAAACATACTTGCTAATGCATACAGGTTTGCTTGGAAAGATTTCTCGCGAAGATGTTTGCTGCACCGGTAAACGTGTGAGATATTATGGCAAATAAGGAAGGTAATGAACAATACTCATGAAACAGGGTCGGCAACGCGACAGAGATATCCCTGGTGTTGCAATTCATAGGCTACGATAACCGCTTCTCATTAGGCGGGCCGTATGGCTAATTGGCATCTTATTCATGTAAAAAAAAACTAATGAAAGTTTCACGCGTGCATAATACCTGAAGCGTAGAAATCGTCTCCATGCATAGTGGCAAACTGTTGACCTCTGTTTTGTAACACGTTGTGATATTTCAGATTCATGCATATTATGTACACGGACCACATGAGTAAAGAATCTTTACTCATGTGCACGGACTGAGATTTTTTTTAGAGTAGTCAATATTAATAATTGTTTAATGCCTATTCTGTAAAGTGATCGTTTAGGTACGAATTTTGCGAAACTTGTATTGTAACAAAACGAAGTGGAGTAGAAATTTCCGTTTATTAATTTGTTTCTGTACTGATGGTAGCTTTAAAAGAGTTAACTATCATACAAAATGTATACTAACTTCGTAGCCACGTTAATTCAAAACAGAACAACGAGAGAGTCGAAGATGAATCTGGTTTAAATAAAGATACTGATCTCATTAGAATGTTTATTATAACGTCTATATTAAGCCAAATACACTGACCACACGAGCTCCAATTACTGGACAAATAACTTCTTAATTTTGCACCGTATTTCCATCTAATCGCTTGGCCGCGATTGCTGGCGGTTTGCAACGCGACGGGCGATTACTCTGTTCTCTTCGCTCTTTCTATTACCGCTGACTGAGGCTGCCGCAGTAACGCGCAATTAACTAGGAATCCGCTTGCCGCGTTGCAAGACGCTTAGCTCGTGGCCGGAGCCTAACAACAAAAGGAATTTGTGGCTCAATCTACACACGGTCAGACATCAAAATGGGGCCGGCCGTGTTCGTGACGGCTGGAAAATTAACGTTTTTGCTATGCCCTGTAATGGTTGCATTCGGAGGATTCCGAGGGTCGCGTGAATGAGTCAATTTTAAAATACTTTTCGCCTGATTTATGGCTTCATTGTAAGCCAACGTGTCTTTAAACTCTTTTGTGTTCCTTCGCGAATGAAATTCTTTTAGTTTTTTATGTCTTTTTAGTATGGTAATTTTATAATAAGAGGCGAATTAACTGTTTTAATTGTATAAATAATGTGCTGACACTCGTTTTTCTCAAGTCATTATAAAGTTTAATGTTTTATAATGTAGCGTTTTATTAACGCTTAAATATACTTAAGTAAAATTTTAAACACTGAAAAAAGACGACAACCTCAGGCGGTAATCGAACCACGCACCTTCCGCATTCCGGGCGGCTGCCTTAACCACTTGGCTACCTCGGTCTGGCTTTCAACCGTCGAAATTTGTCAGTGCTTGATGCTTATGTTTTTAGTTTTTTTCAGTCATCATAAAGTGTTAAAGCAAAGACTTCGTGATATCTCATCGTTAGGTAATATTTTAGACATTTTTAGATAATTTTTTTCCAAAGATATACTCAAACGAACACAGTGATTCGTCTCTCGATTATCTAGTATCTATAATCAAAGGATTCGACATATAATACAATCAAATTGTAATGTGTTGTGTTGTACTGAATAAATTGTTTTTATATTTATCTTATATACCTTTAATGGAAATAAATTGGAAACCAAACGCAAATAAATACGCATCCACATATCTATAGGCAATAATAACTAAAGATAGTGTTAGATAGTGTAACGATGAAAAAAAAGTAACTACCTCAGATGGGAATCGAACCTACGTCATCTCGGATCTGTAACGAATACCATAAATACCTATAGTATAATATCTAAATTTTTGGATTTGCTACAAAATACAATCTAAATCTAATTTTATTTCAACCATACTAAATACAAAGTGAAATTTTTCAATGTACTATTCCTTTTCCAACAGTGAACGGCGGTTGGAGCTCATGGAGTTCATGGGTGCCGTGCCGCTGCAACGGGCGCTCGACGGGCGGACAGCGGCGCACGCGCACCTGCACCGAGCCCTACCCGCTCAACGGCGGCGCGCACTGCCAGGGGCAGGCCGTGCAGCGCACGGCCGACTGCGTGCCCTGCCAGAGTGGTGAGACATAGTCATTATAAAATTATTAGCTATGCTGACGCCAAGAGCCGTAAGTACCTGCTGAAGGACAGTGCACAGCGCCGTACTTACTTGACGGCGAACAGCCTGCCAGAGTGGTGAGACATTGTTATTATGCAGTTATTAACATGCCATGCAGCGGGTTGCTCGACTGGTTATGTTGAACCCGCCGCACTGCCAAGGGAAGGCCGTGCAGCGGACGGCCGACTGCGTGCCCTGCCAGAGTGGTGAGACCTTGATACAATTAAGCTATTTACACGCCCGCCATGTTAATGAATGGGTGTTGTACGGACAGTGCACCCTGCCAAAATCTTAAGATATTCTTACTACAAAGCTTGTAAGTTTATCGGTGCACCGAGCCGTACCCCCTCAACGGCGGCTCGCACTGCCAGGGGCAGGTCGTGCAGTGGACGGCTGCGTGCCCTGCCAGACGTTGTCAGATGTTGTCTATACGTTCTATACTAGTAGAATGCAGAGTAGTAGTCTGTAACCTTGGCCGAATTGTTTTCGTGACAAAAGTGAGAAAGCTAGTCTTAGATCAAATGAAGAAAGTAACATTAACTACTTTACTACATCAATTTACAAACATTTATATAAATATTTTTTTCTTTCTGCTGCCTTGGAAGAAACTTACATGGATAATACACAACAGCTTTTGGTTGGTAAGTATAAAAACCAATGAATACAATATATTGTTTTAAAATATTGAGAAGCGGTAGATACAATCACAGTTTAACTAATAGTTCCTTGTACAATCACCATCTGACATGTTGAAATATTGACGCATAACCTTATGACACAATAGTTCTAGATACAATCGAAACGCACAATACACAATAATAGTATATAATAAAAAATCATAAATAATTTATCGGTCCCCCACTAGAGATCGTAACACAGATGTGCCATAAAAGCAATTCAACAGTCACTGCCTCCAAAGAGAGAACCACAAACATATCTTTGATCTACTTGTGTGTCAATAAGCCACCGGGAGACATAAAGCGATGGAATTAATATCGAACATAAACCACACGTGCCGAAATCCTTACAATTGAAACGGGCTAACGTTGGGATCAGTGCACACAGGAGAAGACTTGCCAAAAAGAATAACAATTCACTTACATAATAAAAAACACACAGATAATTAAATACTAACTAAAACTAAAGTTAAAACTTATACGACATGCAAAAACAAATCAGCAAACATTATAGAAATTATAACAACTGTTAAGTAGTTGATTTCAACTATGTACCGGGCATTTGCCCGGAATATGGCGAGTTTACAACATGGGCTCTTAGGAATTTCCTGCTCTAGTAGTTCTTAAGTTTTATTTTCGTTATATAGAGGGTATGAAATATTGTTTTTGATAAAATTAAAAATCATATTGTGCTAACTTATTTCCATATTCCAATTGTAAATTGACCATAATTATTTAGCAAAACCATTTCTATGAATAAGAATAAATAAAAGAGACTAAGTATACATAAATCAAATACTATTTTTATAAGAAACAACAACAAAAACAATCTGTTTTTATGTACGAAATAACGAAATAAATTGAAGGTTATTTTAATGTTACTTTTATGGTTTGCGAAGTACATCAGGGTTAAATAATCAGTAATGTATTAATTAAACTATGTATTATTAAAGTTAATCCGAAAAAGGAGTTTAATTTCAGATTTATTTTTTAAAACGCACAAACATTTATAATGTGTCCTGAGCTTTACATTCATATCTGTCGTTTCCATCGGAACTATAAAAATCTCCGCCATTTAATTCTCAGAGCACATAAACTCAGTACCCAGAGTCACATGAAAGGGAGTTAAGTATTTCATAGCGACAATAAAGCTAAACTTGAAGACAAACTTCAACGTTTATGAAATTATACATACAGTTTATAAGAACAAGGAGACCGCTACATAGCCTGGGATAACATTAATATCCTAATGTTTTTTCTGGAACAAGTAGCAGTGAGGGGTTAAACTAAGCACAAATAAATATTTATTATTGTACCGAAATTTCTGCCTTTTATTTAATAGATAGGTAAAGAAACCGATATTACTATAGTTTTCTTTCAACAAAAAAATCCGACAAAACAAGAATCCATCGAAACAAGAATCCGGCGAATCAGGAACTAATCCATCGCGTTAGCAGTGAATAGGATGCTAGGACTAGGACCACGCTAGGATCGTATACCGCCAGGCGGACCTGGCAGATCGTTTTTGCTAGTTTTATCTACAAGTAGTTTATTTATTTTTTAACTTTAACCATACATATACATACATATAATCACGACTATTATTCCCGAAGGGTTATTCAGAGACTAGGCAATGAGGACCGCAAAAAAAGTCCGCTGCCATAGTCCACTTTTCATTAAATAGCGAATACACATGTGCTTAGCGTGATAGGTGGTGAGCCCATCGCCGCTCTATGCTGTTAGAAGTATGTGCAGTTACACAATATAACATTTAGTTCATTATTCCAATCAATAGAATTCGTAATCAAACCTTATTTCGGTGTAATGAAACGAAAACTTCATCAACTTCATTACGACTCGGTTCGATGAACCCCAATACCGTATGTAAGAACGTACGTATGTAGAATAAACAAACTAGACCGACCGGACAATAAAGCCCAATCAAGAGTGGTTGTTTCAAGCCGCCGAGGATTATTGTTACCACTAATTGGTAACACATGTCGGCTGCGCCTCTGGCGGTCCTCTTTACGACCATCGAAGTTAGGCCTCAATTGAGTACTTAGGTTATTATCCGCTTGCATTTTGAATTTGGTAATAATAAAAGTTGTTGTAAAAGTGGTTCTGTAGTAATGTTAGGAACATTTCATTATTAATATGTATTTCTTTACGAATATCGAAGCTAGGCCTCAATTGAGTGTTTAGTGTTATTTTGTTTATCGTTGAACTTAAGATTAGGTTGAGAAAAATAGTTTTGGCTAAGGTTTAAATTACATTTATTTGAAGTTCAAGTTAATTTTAATTAATTAAGGTACTTAAGTGATTCGATGCTATTTTTAACATAGACGTATTGTTTATGCCACCTGGGTTTTTTTACATTTCATTTGTCTAAAATAACTGTTAAAAGCATGTAACAAACTTAAACATAATTTAAGCGAAACGATATTTTTCTTCCCGTAATAAATCAAAGTAACATCGACAACTCGCTCCCAAAAGTCGTATCGAACACTCATCGCCTCCCCACGCGCCGTTCTCAACGGCAGCCTTTCCTCTCCCAATTGCGAGGCTGTTATGTATTCTTGTAACACAGCATTTTCGCATTTACGCATTGGAACACACAACATATTGTTTTAAATTTCCGTATAAACGACCGCGAGTTGGTACATTCAGCAGCATTATCGTAATATAATTTAGCCACTTTATCTTGTCGTAACGACTTCCGTCTCTTCGCTTCTTTCACGAAAATTCGTTTCTCCCTTAAAGGATGTGACAAGTCGCAATTACCAACAATTTATTTCCGCTGCTCACGCGGCAAAGTGTATAAAAATGTTTTCGATGTGAAAGTCCTTTATGTCGACTGGTCGTCCTAACGAGGCACGACTGATTTATATGTGTGCGCATTAATTAATAAGAAATGTTACACACTGTTGTAGTTAAATATGCATAGTACGCCCACGGAAGAGGGGAGAGAGTTAAAGTGTGGTCCAAGTTATGAGCAGCCTAGTTGAAAACTAGCCCCAAAACACATTATGCGCAGCATACCTACTTAGTAAAAAAATATATTTACACACACTTTTTCTCTCCAACTCTAGGTGATTGCGTCCCATTTAACCGCATTTAACCGCCTCTGTGGTCTAGTGGCTAAGCCACCTGTTTCAGACCAAGAGGTCCGGGTTCGATTCCCAGCAGGGGTACATCTTTGTGTGCTTGGCTTGGTTAAGTCCGCCTGGCTAGCTACCACCATCTTATCTAAGTCTGTCGCCATAGCAACGATGTTTATAGCATTTTTGTGTTCCGGCAGTTTGAGATAAGATAGCCAGTTCTTCAGTGGTTGAGGATTCCGGGTAAAGCGCGCTTCCACCTTCGGCCTTTTCATCACTTACCATCAGGTGAGATGAAGGCCTAGCGCTTACCCGTTGCTAATATATAAAAAAATCCACATTAGTAAAATTCTTGTCATTCGGTATAATAAAAGCGAAAAGTGTTGAGATGTCATTCATATTTTATTAATAGTATAAAAAGAATTATCTACAAAAGATGCTTGTAGTTAAATACTATTTGTTCAATGGTTTATCTATAATGCTAAAGTGGGACTGGGCAGGGCACCTCTGCCGAATGCCGAACGAGTTTTGGGCGACGGTCACCACCGACTGGGTTCAGCAAGGCCGACCTAGACGGAGGAGGTAGAGAGATGAGCTTGATGCTTACGCGAAGGATTGGCCAACACACGCAAAAGACCTCGAAAACTAGAAGGGTGAGAGGGAGGCCTTTGCCCAGCAGTGGGACAATATGGGCTAATATAATAAAAATAATAATTGAAGGTACCTACTGTGTAAGTGTATATATACATAAAATATTATGTTTGCAATGAATTGCAAACATAATATTTTAACATTTCAGTATAATAAAACAAATAACTTTTCTTAACCACTGAGCTAGAGCTTTTTTAAACCATCTAATTTTATTTCGGTCGAAGTAAACCATCTGCTATCAGGAATCAATTAAAACAGTCCAACATCAAAGAGAAATAACCGCTACAGCCTCACAACTTAGACCATCAATAAATCAGAATGAACAGCGACTCTCTATTATTTCTTTTGTAAAAAACACGTGATTTATGCCACACTCGCATGTAAGGGCAGTAACTTGCCGATGTATTTTAATTTCAATTTATAGGGCGATTGTTTATGAGTTAGTTGGCATATGTGTTATTATTTATTTCATCTTTGTTGCACAAAAATCGAGGAGCTCGATAGCGCACCGGTTAAGGAGTTCGGTTTCCGATCTTGCCGTTAAGCAACTTTCGCAATGCGGGATCACTGGATGGTGACCGAATTAAAAACATCTCGAGCTCCTTCGTGCTTCGGTAGACACGTAAATCCATTGGTCCTAGTTGTTGTCGTAATATGGCAGTTGTTAAAACCTTCCAACCCGTATTGGACCACCGTGGTGGGTTATGGCTCAAACTCCTTATGCGCTGTTGTCCAATGGGTAGGCCTGTGTCCGGCATTGAAACGCGCGTTTATAGGCTGATTAAGATGCTGCTAAAAATTTTAGTAAACCTTCAGAAAACGTACAGTACAAATAATACCTAACATTTACACGAGCAGATCTGTTTAATATTATTCATTTTAACAGTGTTCACGTAAACTTTAGAATGTAGAATGTGCAAGACCTGGTAACGAAAACACTTTAGCTATGACTCAGTATTTATTATTAGAGAGCCTAACATGTGCTGGGCATGCGATTTGGAAATTATAAAGTCCGTGGAATTTTAAGGTTTGAATACAATTATCGTTAAGCAAAATAAAGTGGGAAGGGGCTCACTTTTAAAACGTAAAGCTGTATTTTTTACAAACAATTACTTAGCTCATATAGCTCTATTTTTTATAAATAGTTTTGCTGCCTAAGGCTTTCACAAATCACTAAAGGCAACATGGTAGCAAGAAACTTACGGTTCGTCAAGCGGTACTGACTGAGCAATCCCCGAAGGTTTTCAGGCCGTAATTACAAGCATGTAAGGTACGGGTTACTCGATTCCGGGACATTCGAGTCGGGATGACGAGAGAGACAATAGTAAATGACGGGTTTGCTAATTTATTTTTATTAGACTTATAACCTTCACATAGAGCTATACTAGTACAAATAACTTTAAGCGTTGGGACTTCTTGACGTGAAAGCGAAGTGTATAATGATGGATTATTAACCGTTAAATGTTCGTGAACGTGCATGAGTATTGCAAATAAAACAAAATAGTGCAATGTCACTTTTTAAATTATCTCAAGAAGTCCATGTGAGATCTCAGTAAAGTCGCACATCTTTACTGACACTCAAATGATTTGGCAGGAATACCATTAATATCACTCACTACCATCTTCTTTAGGCAAAGCAAATATTTTCTACTAGCGGCCCGCCCGCGACTTCGTCTGCGTGAACATCCTGTATCCCGTGACGAATTTCTAAAAAAATATTACACACAAACCATTGAGTTATAATGTCTTACGTACTAGAGGAGCTATCCCAAGCAAAAGTCTTGTTCTATTTTTTTTAAAGTATAAACAAAAGTGCGCTGCAGCGCTAAAACAATAATTTATCGTCTTTCTGAACAATTTAAACATACAGCGCTAGACCGCTTCTTTTCTCGCGACCAAAAGGTTTATAGCGCCGAAACATGGCCGCCGCTCATGTCTTGGCGATTTGATAATATAATTAGCCAAACGCATGTTAGATCGATAATTTAGTGCGTATTCACAGGTGAAAAGTGATTCGTTTAGTTTTATTTGTATTCCTAAATTCTTTAAACAGTACCTTAGCACACATGAAGGCATATTTTAATAAAATAGAACACAGAATACACACGTATATTGTTGCGTCTAGCGCCTGCCACAGAATAGTTGGAGCGAGCTGGCTCTAACACGTGTAGCAAACAATCTAGTTGTGATGTCTTCTCTAGTACGTAGTACATTATAACTCAATGGCTAGACCTCAGGTTTTAAATGACTTACTTTAGGTTAGGTTTGCATAAATATAATTTGACATTATCGAGCAGGTTGTGTGAAAAAAACTTTAAGCGTTTTTTTATCATTTGTTTCTCTTCCAGCGCTACCCGGTCGTTGGGGCCAGTGGTCAGAGTGGTCGGTGTGCGAGGCCGACTGCCGTCAAAGCAGACGGAGATCATGCACCGGGGACACGCCTTGCTCGGGCCCGCACGTCCAGTATACCGACTGCGTGGGCGACTACTGTGGAGTGCATGGTGGTGAGTTAGAATTTTACATTACTTTAGGGCAGTTTGACCTTCTTCCTAATATAGATAATGAAACAATATACCGTGATGCCGCAAGAGTACACCGCAGAAACTCTTTCTAAGAAAAACTGTTGTAATAGCAGAAAATTGCCTTAGATGACATCATCAATCTAATACTTAACTTTACCAAAATCACACCAAGACAACCTGTACTAACTTATATCTGATGCTGAATTCGTTTATACCTACTATCTAACAATATAATAAATTATTGTAAAACATAAATAGCAGTTTTACACAAACGACGTAATCTGTTATTTATATAATTACAAAATTATTAGTGAAACGACGATAAAAAATACATAATTGCAACATTAGCAACGGCAAATATAACTTTATTTACTTAACACAAATATTAATAATTCTCATACCAAAGAAACGTGAATCCTTCCTTAATCGTTTTAATCTCCAAGGTGTCATAATAAGTTACAACACGGGCGCATTCTTTATTATGATTAACTAAAGCACTAAGATGCCTTCTCAAATTAACTGTCATTTTTATCCCGCATACGTTTCCGTCTGCTACGTATTTCAAAACGCTAATTGACACCATATTTCATTTCTATAATACCAGCATGGCCCAGATAGTGACACCGCTAGCAACATATATATCGTCCAAAACTTTACGATGTCATGTCACGTGGGAATCTGGAGTTATGAATCGATTACTCAAGGGACATGTTAATTGAGCCAATTCTCTGAAAGGCATACGGTTTCGTAGGACCAGATGCCATACGTCTAAAAATACACTTCCTTTTCCGCGCACGCTCATAACTATGAAATGCTACACGCACTGGGCGCTTTATAACGGGCTATCGGAGTAACTGCACTTACCCAATGTTACAAGACCTTCACTCTTCTACCACTTAAACGCATTCATTACGCTAGAAAATATGTATAAGGTGTAACACAGGTCTTACAAAGGTGGCTGCGTTAAAAGATTCGAGAGACACTAAAATCGGGCAGCGTGACCATCTGGGTCGTATCATATCTTCTAAATATAGACGAGGGCCTAAAATTTTACGATCTTGTTACAAAAACGCTCCGTTGAATTACTTGCTTTCCATATCTAGATGTGTGTAATAGAGACTTTGTAACGAAATTATATGACTAAAACAGTGTCATTGTTCATTCTACATTTGGTTCTGGAGTAAGTAGGTATTACATTTAACATTAGTAAATAATTGGGATGTTTGTCTCGTAGTTACTAGTACAAAGGAACATAAAAATCTTACACGTACTTTCATAATTGCTGAAAATTAGTATTCTCGATTAAAGCTATACTTATTAGTCCAATCTCACAACTCAAAATGATCAGTCCATATTTTGTTTATATTGGAAACAAGTAATTTATTGGTCCCTATCGACTCGAATTCAATTTTCCATTCGGTTTATCAAATATTTGATAAATATCCCCCGGGCGACTTCCAATTGTTTTGGTTTGCTCAACATTTTCTTCGTCCCCATAAACGCTCGGTTCGCACTAAACAAATCTGCAACCTCTGACATATTTGCCTATAAATCGGTTTTGTTTATCTTTGACTCGAGATTGATCGTTATTTATTGTAGATCATTACTCAGGAACTAGTTTCGGAGGCATTCGTTTTCCACATGGATGATATGATATTGTCGGAGCACTCATTTATCAAATCCATCATGTCGGTATTTTTGGACGATCATTTTCTATTATGCTGCCTCTGACTTTTTTTCCTTTGTTTTCTATCATTTTGTGGTTTCCTTTACGAGTATTCTGTAACTCATTAATTGATTTGTTTGTAATACATTAGTAATACACGCTACGCACGCACGCAAATCTAAATGATAAAGTCCAACCTTTTTCCAAAAGTCGAGGACATTTTATGAGCTGTTTTTATTTTTATCTCACAACTCTACTGGCACAATTCTCCATTAACCAAATAGAAAAAAGGCTGAAACATCCATAACTACGGATAGGCCATTGCTTTCAAGTAATTCAAGTAAACCCATGGAAGGCACCATCAGTAAATTACCCACATGAAAGGTGAGTGAATGCGAAGAACGTTGGGTAGGGCCATTCATTCGCGCCAGACTCGTTCGTGCCACTTCATTAGCCTAATTGCCCTGTACAAAGGGGAAATGGTGAAATTTTATAGCGCCTTTTCATCTTTTGTTGCCTAAACATCGAAATAGAATAAACTTGTCGAATAAACGTGAAGTGACAGCCACTATAATAAATAACGTACTTATGAAAATACACATCTGTAAATTATAGCGTATTAATATTTATTGTTAGATTTCCTAATATTTATTGTTAATTTAGTATACTACTTTTCTCACGCCACTAATATCTGGCTTCAGTAAAGTATCCATTAACCCATATTGCAGCGACCAATATTTATCTAAACTTTCTAAACCGTCACTTTATAACTTAAATATGAAATGCGTATTATAAAGTAAATTACTATTGATTCGTAAGGTTCTACTTGAACTAATTCTTGTTTTATCATATTTCTATCAGCCTTCCACTGTTCGGCTAGGGCTCTGTCGTGTTGGCCTAAAGCAAGTTCCTCGTAAACACGACTGTCATAATTACAACTACAACGGAGCGATATTTCAATTCTGTCACCCTCCCGGGACCCGGCATTGCGAAAGCAGCTTAGTTTTCACGAGGATATCCGAGCTAGCCGCTGCGCCAACCCAGCTCCTCATGTTTCATCTGAAGATAAATGATCAGTTGAAAACAACATGAGTATTTTCATCTTACATCACCATAAACTATATTGTTGTTATCATTAAACTCCTAAAGATCTTTAATTCTGATTGACGGTACAACAAACAGACGTAAAAATCAATTTATATGCGATGCAGCCATCATTATTGGAGGTGGGTCCAGCGGATGATTTGTTGTGATTTCGTCGAGTGAACGCAGCGGGTGATCGCAAACTGCATTCACATATCCCTCTGCCGCCCCATCGGCAACTTCACCTCTATCATAAGCAACATAAAGTCTATTTTTGTGAAAGTCTTTCTTATTTAAGAATTTAATTCCGCAAGGCCTCCTACCATGTTATGGGCAGAACGACAAGGGTTTGTAAATTCGGATTGGTTTTCGTATCTGCAATCTCTGCGGCGGACACAAAATACGACTGGCACTGACAAATGTTTACACACGATACAAATTTCGAAATTAATCGGATAAACGCGTGGTTAAATTAATAGGAGATTATAGGCGGTCGGGAGTAACGGATGTATGATTTATAGTAACACAAACATCGGTTGGCGGTAAGTGCTAGGTGGAACTCGTTGATGCAAGATTTATTGGCACAGCTCTGCTGCAGCGTTACGCCATTGCGTAAAAAACCAGCGGGCTTAGGCCATTGCAGGCCTGAGTTTAAAAAAATAAAGTGTCAATACTATCATTGGCTCGCGACTTCGTACTGGTAGACTACATTATGATCCCACATATATCTTTTACCAGGCTGTTTTGGGGGGTGTAACCATAATATTTTAACATTTTTGTCATACACTGAGAGAAAATATTTCATCAGGCCTGATCCCTTATTTGTTCTCTTTAAAACCAACAAAAAGTTTTTTATACACTTTGTAACTATAATTACTCGTATTTTAGTTTATCATTAGATATTTTGAAAGTGAAATATCAATTCCGTTTCATATTTCCACCTGTTACGGTCATTACTAATTTTTTGTCATAATATGATTTATCTGAGTAGGTACCTATTTTAAAATAAGTTCTAAATCAAATATAACATGATTTTATATTCTCAGAATTATACGCCTATATTGCATCGCAATAAATGAAAATTGGCTATAATTATCTCCATTTCGTATTGTAGTATCATTTAATCGAAACTTGATGTAGTGCAATGCAATTTCCATATAAAACAAATTAGTGTGATATCTGTACAATGCCGCTAATTTGATAGGAATTAGTCGGTTTATTATTGAATCAAACTATCTCGACTTACACAGGCATTGCTGTATCTGTAACCCGATTTCGAAAGCACGGTATTAAAATTATAACGCGATAACTCAAAAAATATATGTTTAGTAAAATGTAAATAAAATTTACTTAAATACATATAATAATGACCATTATCCCCGAAGGGTTAGGTCAGCGACTAGGCAATGAGGACCGCAAAAGCAGTCCTCTGCTATAGTCCACTTTTCACTACCAAATAGCGACTGCACATGTGTTCAGCGTGACAGGTGGTGAGCCCATCGAAGCTCTACGCTGTTGAATGTGTTTTACGACACCCAAGGGAAGAGAGGGGGTGGTAGTATTCTTTCACCGCTACGCAATAAGGTTACGTAAATTCATTTATACCTTTCAAGGATACTTTCCTCCAATGCCTGGTTTACGAAAGCTATTTAATGTATAAACGTTTCAAAGCAAAGACGGACTTACCATGGTTACATCTGAAAAAAAAATTGTTGGTATACTTATATTTATTAGTAGTTTAAGAAACCTGTTGAAATGAATGCTAGTTGTAGTAGATAGAGTACTATAATAGTTTACATACTTTGAAAAAGATAACTACATAATATTATGTATCTTAAAATCGCGTTGACATTAATAGTTTAAACAAAATCATAATTGATTCTCTTGGTTTTACAGTATCAAGAATATTGGAATATACCCTTATCATAGAATCACACCTGCCGTCACAAATCAATACACACAGCTTAATTTTCAATCACTTGTTCAAAAAACAAAAACTAAATTAAAATTTAGTGCAAGGCAATCGTTCCAAAAAGGTTTTTCTTTAGGAAATTGTAAACTCGTTTCGCGTTTTTAATTGCGCGTGAAACATTCGAGATCTTTATCGCCTTATTGAAAAGCTCGACGACTTTATAAGCGCGTTCAACGCAGTTAACAGAGAATATTTTTATCTCGCGTTAATTAAGATGTTATAAATAGTCTTGTAAAAGTAAGATGAGAAAAGTCGGCTTTAGCAACTGTATTAAAAATACAAAGAGACATTGTTATTAAAAAAGAGTCAACGGTAACAATGTGAAATTACATAGACACAACACAACTTTTTGAATATGGTCACTGTCCTCAAAGACAAACAGCCAAGCTAAATTCAATTTACAATTTCAACACGATTATTTTTTAATGTTCCGCTTTGAGAGTATATTAAAAGCAGTCAGAATTATTATTTTAAACACATGTTGACATACAAAGGACCCCATCACTGAGTCCTCGCGCCGAAATTACAGGAGAAACAAAAAATAAGTTAAAATGCGGCACAAACACAATCGTAAAGTTTGGGACGCGATGACATAAATAATATCAAGGCAGCCTGCCAGAAACTAATATGGAAAAAACACAGCCCACAGGAAGAACAAAACAGCCACTCCCAACTTTGACGAAAAGTAATAAAGTTAAAATTGGCTTGTAAACGTTTCTCCCCGTATAGTTTTCGGTTTCGTGAAGAACTTTTTATAGGACGACTCGTAAAGTGTTAAAAGCTTATCATGTACAGGTGTAGTTCATAAAATTTTTGTTTATTTTATAGGTTTCGATAGTGTTATAGTTCCCCCGCTGAGTTCGGCTGTCGATATGACGAGGATTGTAAACTTTGTGAGCTACGGTCATACTTTGTTGTTTACAATTGTGTTCAGAATATTGTCTTAACAGGAATGTATAGGCAAAGTTGAAACAAGAGAAACTGCCGCTTTAATCAGTTTGATAACAATTTATTGGCCTTGAAGGCGAATTTCAGTAACAATCACCAAGAAATATTACAAAGCATTTATCAACCTAAAATACTTGAGGTATTATAACAACTTATTCAAATAATAATTTGTAAGTTACGTTACAGTTCAAACAAAGTGATATAAGTATATCTTCTAAGGATTTTTTATTACTTTTATGAGAAGCTCTTGAGTTTGAACCGTCCCCGTGGCGTATTTTTTATTCTATTTTTATAAAGTGTCCTTTGGTCAAAAGTAGTTGTGCTTTATTCAAAAGTAGGTTTTCATTGCCCAAAAGCCGTTTTCATGGTAACTGAAATGAAACTATTTACAATCTTACGGAATTACGGAGAACTTCTTGATCATAACTTTTAGTCAGATAATATCTAAGAACGGCCTTTCTTTAAAGTTTACGATTACGATCGGATCAGTGCCAAACAATACGAGTAGTGTCTGGAGCTTTTGAACGCCCATCTGATACTTTTTGAACGTTAAATTAAATTGTTTCTTTTACTTATTCTTACTCTTACGATGATTGCATTATGTGTCTTGTTAGTGTTACATGATTTGTCTCTCCAACAGTGGCTGCACACAGCGACGTCCCTCTGTATATTGGCATCGCAGTTGCGGTAGTGGTATTTCTGGCTGGGGCAGCAGTGGTATACAAGTTGTTACAGAGGAAGACCAGAGATCACTCCCTATACACAATGACAAGAACTGGTAAGAATACCATAAGTTTCTTTAGTTATAAATAGGCTTTTTAAATCTATAAGAAACACGCATGATATTCATCTCACCTGATGGTAATCGACGATAATTAAGGCCATAGATGGAAGGGCATTTCATCTGGAATCTATAACGACTGAGAATAGTATAGAATATAATAGAATAGAATAGTTTTTTTTTGTGAATTGCTGGTTAGTTACAATATCATAGGTGTTAAACTTATTTTAGTTTCACTACATTTCCACCTTCGTCAAGGCATACAAATATCTAATTGTTTGACATACAAAAAATATTAATTACACAATGATATTCCAAATATAAAATAATTACTAATAAAAAAATCAATTATGAAAATATATAATAAAACATGTCCACATACAAATATAACTAATAAATAAGTTTAAGACTTATAAATAATTATAAACTCCAAAAAACTAAGTAAATGTCTTACTATTTCAAGGCTTTGTCATTTAGAAGTTCTGCAACCGAGTAGGATGATTTATCGTTGAGCTATAATGATAGACTTTTTTAAAAGACTTCACTGGCAGAGTCTTCAATCCATCTGGAATTTTGTTGAATATTCTATGTGCCATACCAAACAAGCTACCATTGAATAGTCCGGTTCTGCATGATACTTCGCTTATTCTATTTCCGTGTCATAGAGTTTTATTGCTGATACTGTATACAATTTGCGGTTGAAGATGCAGTACATTTTGGTTACAACTTCGTATCTCTAACAAACCACAACAGTCGTTTTAATATTATTGTTATGACGAAGCATAGCCAAGATGGTGAATAACTAACCAAACATATTTAGGAAAGAGCCATACCACCAATAAATAAACCGAGTGCAACAATATGTGCTAGAAATCCTATAACATCTAAGTATATAAAAAAATCGGATCACTTCAGAATGGTTGTTGTGTTTGTAATTATCAAGACAAGATTTATATAAACATTTTTTGTGGAATTTCGTGCCGGGATAAGGATTGTTCACGCTTACAAAGTCACTTGCGGGTCGCTATAAAAATGTGATTAACGCTAGGAATTATGTAACATTTTATATAAAAACATCTTGTTCCCAAGCAGACTTCCAACCAGAGATGTACCCGACTGTGGAGAAGCAGGCCCTATCCCTGGCCCCGGACCTGATGCAGCACCGGCCGCCGCGGTACGAGCATCCCCCAGATACCAGGGCGGAGCACCACTACGACGTGCCGCATCTCACTAACAGGTTTGGCTACTCACATATCATATCACACACATAGATTCACAAAGGATAAGTCGGAGACTAGGCAATGGGGACCGCAGAAGCAGTGCACTGCCATAGTTCACGTTTTACCAAGTTACAACTTTTGTTAACGACTACTGTACTACTTTTTTATCCCAATAAATCCGCCTTATGGATGGCCCACCGCCAGAAGGAAGGCAGTTGTGTAGGGCTCTATCCGTTCCCCTTTTTATCTTGCTACTAAGCAGACTTCTATTAGTCGAACACCTACATCTCCATGCAGGTACCTACTGTCGTTGCTCCGGGTTCAATGTACATCTCACCTTTCTTATAGGTAGATAAGTAATTCCCTGACAACCGTGTATACTTAAGATTCTAACCTGGCTCAAAGGACAAAAATTCCGAATACGAATTTGTAACTTTCCACACATTTGAAATGGTTAGTGTCTTTTTTAAAGGTATTGTACCTTTTACAAACGTAAAGTACACGTAAAGTATTTGGATATATATTTTTTTAATAATTATCAATAAGTCTTATAATGCTTAGATAACTACAAAATGTTATTTAATTATGGTGAATATCTTTATCGTAAGTCTATCGGAACCTCCTGCAAGTTCTCTCGTTTCTATTACGTATAATGGTAGTTTCGTTTATTCATATTAAACCAAGTTTACTTTGTCAACAGCTATGCGTCCCCAGTGGACCACCAGGTTACACCATGTGCGTCCAGCAAAGGTCAGAGCGACGATTACGACAGCAAACCCTACAGCGAGTCAGAGCACTCCGTATCCAGCTGTTTCACTAGCTGTAAGTATTTTCTACAGATTTTCAGAACAGAACCCCGACAATTTTTGGCAAAAAGATTCGATGGCATCTTCCTGCTCTTTTATCTTTTTCTTCTGAAGGGCCTGCAGAGGTTTCCCCTGTCTTAGTAAATTACAAATCAATAGGACATTACGTGCAAACAAATCTTTATATCTCTTAAAAAGGAATTTTAAACTCCCAAAGGATAATATTATACCTACTAGTTTAGTGAGAACAAATAACGATTTAGATAAATTCATACAAAAAAGATTTAAGTTGATATGAGAAGTAGGAAATCAAATTAGAAATACATTAAATGATTCACACACAGCGATACTAGATAAGAATTTCTAGCAACGAGATTTCCTACGGCCCCTAACAATACTCCGTGAAAGTCAAACGCTTTAATGCAAGACAATTACTTGTTCATAATTTAGATCTAATCTCTCCAAATTGCACTTTCGTTTTGCTATTAACTAATCCAATGGCAGGACTGTCTGGGCGGTTCCGGTTGAGAATGGACCGGTATTTGTTTACAATTAAATTAAACATATAATATTACAGACGGTCACACGGCTATAGACAATTATGTTGGTCTGCAATATTAACGACTGCTATCTTTGACAATAGCCGGGGCAACAGCTTAACATTAGTGTAACTTATTAACTATATTACAAGACTTTTTAAAAAGGGCTTTTACTGTAAATGATCAAGTTAATGTAATAATGGTTCTTCACATCCCCCCATACCTACTTATAATATACAGAGCTAATGTAAACTTTCTTAGCGTACATAGTGCCCAAGACTATGGGTAAGTTATAATAGCTTTAGTCAGTTTATGTAAGTTTATTTCGTAGTATGTTTTAATGTGATAACTATACTAAATCTATATTAATATAGTTGCTATGTAGTTTATACTTCTTTCAGTAGAAAACTGCATTCCGAACCAATAGCGGTGGCTATAATGCTTTTAAATATTAAACCCTAAATTTTCATAATAAGATTGGAAAGCAATAATTGAATATTAAAACAAGCCAAGGTTAAGCTTTTTCAAATAACGACTTTAATGACTTCACTTTTAAATTTCACGAGATTTTAATTATTTATAGTAGATCTCACATCTCTACTATTAATATTTAGTCTGTATGTGTCTCTTTTTTCTATTTTATACAGATTTTAAAATTTTTACTTAATGTCACGCATACTAGGGAGGGTAGGAAGGCCTTTGCCCAGCAGTGGGACAAGCCGGGCTGAATAATAATAAAAATAATAATAATATTGTTACTATTTGAATAATTTCCATAGATTTTAAACTCGCCTTTATTTAATTTTATTTATTACTGTTAACGTCTCTAAAAGCTACAAATAGCATTTATAATCGTTCCAAAACAGTAACATCCGCATTACTCATTGTTGTCGAATCTAAAAGGGAGTCAACACTGATTCCTAACAGCTCCTTTGTTTTCAGCTGGTTCCATGTATGATGCAGCCAACGAATCCGTGACCCTTCAGCTCGCCGAACTGGTCTCTAACTCACCAACTTCTCAATCCCTCTCAGTGTCGAGCTCTGGTGCAAGACTGGCCTTACCAGCGGCGGGGGTCGCCTTGTCTATACCAGAAGCCGCACTTAGTAGGGGCAGAAGAGAGCAGATTTATGTCGCCGTTGTCAAAGATGACAGATACAGGCCGAGACTTGGAAAAGGTACGAAACTGAATTATCTTGTTGTATGATGCTTTTGTAGTAACAAATGGTAGAAGTTAATTTAAATTACAGGACATTGTATTTTTAGTAGACGGTGTTTGGTTTTTACAAGATTTTATTATATACTCGTTCTCTGAAAATAGAATTAAACTGGCATCGTTTAATTACGTAGTCGATATCATTACAAACTTTTCCATAAAAATTGCATCATGTTTTCGAATTAATTATAGTATTCGAATTAGGAAATAGTACAGATATGTACATCTTGTTTATATGTCTTTACGATTCCTTCTCAATATAATATGATAATTTTGTTTAAAATTACCCTCTCAACAGTTTAGCTCACAATATAATCTTCTGCAAAACAAGATCGTTTCGCGATCACTGTCATCTCTTTTAAAGCTAATTTAAATAACAGGTTGTTACACCATGAAATCAAAGAACCATAATTATGTCTTGGAAAAAACTCAAGTTTTGCCTAAGGCGGGCCGGGTACACATCGCATTCGCTCCTAAGATACTTTATTAAGAGTAAATTTTGCCCTACAGGTATCACGCAGCTGAGTCCAGTAGTTAAATGCGGACCACCACGTCTCC
Organism: Scoparia ambigualis; assembly: GCA_963921215.1. Taxonomy (NCBI): domain Eukaryota; kingdom Metazoa; phylum Arthropoda; class Insecta; order Lepidoptera; family Crambidae; genus Scoparia; species Scoparia ambigualis. The sequence continues at coordinate 36,799,957 of OY992506.1, read as the reverse complement.
AATTAAATAAGTCGCTGATACTACAAATACCTCACTGCGCGAGCCTCAAGCACGGCTTTTGGAACCTAAGCCTGTACGCGATAGATCACAACAACGCCAAAGCTGATAGCACCCAACATCAATGGAAGAAAGTCGTCAGCCTCGGCCAAGAAACAATCAACACGCCAGTATTCACACAGCTCGACAACGACAAAATTTATCTCGTGACAGACATGTTGTCGACTTTCGTTTTGGTCGGCGAAAGTTTCAACGGAAAGGCCGTCAAAGCATTGCAGCTCGCAATATACGCCCCTGCTTCGCTAAACGAAACTTGTTCTGAGTATAGCATTAGGCTATACGTGTTTGAGGATACGCCGTGCGCCGCGTACTACTGTCAGGAGCAAGAGAAAAAATTGGGTGGCGTTTTACTCGAACGCCCAAAAACCCTCCTGTTCCAAGACGGCGGATCCAATTTGTGTTTGAATTTAGAACACGTCAGTCCCGGCTGGAAGGCTAAGCCTGGCATTGGCTATCAGGAGATACCGTTCAATCACGTCTGGAGTTCGAATTACAATGCGCTGCACTGCAGTTTCATTCTAGAGAGAACGCACGATTGCGACAATATTGACTTTAACGTTTCCGCATGTCAAAGGACCAATCCGTCGTACAAACAGACGTTTCGAATATCCCTCGAGGACGTGCGGAGTCGATCGCCGCGGGGGAGGTCGCCTCGCGCCGAATCTCAGCGTAGCTTCAACATAACTGAGAATCTATTGGAGGCTCGCATGTGCCGGAGCGAAGACGGGGGCGACGGTAAAAGGAGCGTTACTGTGAGCGAGGCGGGAGTCAATGAGTGTGCAGGCGAAGGCCCATTTAAATTAAGTGCTCGAGTGAAGCGGCAGCTATGCGCTATATTGGATCCGCCGAACGCTCGCGGTAACGACTGGCGTGCACTAGCGTCGAGGCTCGGAGTGGATCGTTACACAACGTGGTTCGCTACAAAAAGCTCCCCGACAGAGGCTATCTTAGAGCTGTGGGAATGCAGGGAGCGAGGCCAGGGGGCCACCGCTGCCTTGGCGACCGCGCTGCGCCAGATGGACCGCCACGACGCCGCCGACCTACTACAAGGGAGGCCTTCTTGGTTATGAATCATAAAGGAGTCCAGCCTTGACTTCAATTAACGACGTGTTTTGAAATCGTAGGCCTACGAATACGGACTATTTGTTGGTAAACTAATTTGTAGTCTAAATGTTACGTTAGTGGAAATTATAGTTTCACAGGCCGACGTAGCCTGAGTTTGTAAAATCGTCGTAGTATATTTTGTATAGAATACATAGACTATGCTGTAGATAAGCGATTGGAACATAAATTATATTATTATAGTAGCAATAATAGTGCCTACAAAGTCTTTTAAAGAAACATTGCCAACATGTAGTTGGGTTTTAATTATTTTGTTATTTTTATGTCCTTGAGTGTTAGTAATTTTATCGATAAACTTTTTCTGGTTTGCTTGATGATGATTTTGTGCTTTTTTAGATATTGCAATCCTGTGCCAAAACTTAAAGCCAGAGCACTGTTTGGCAATAATTTAAAAATGTTATACGCGACTCAGAGCTTATTGTAACTGATTAGAAAGTAGCTTTTTATTTGTCACTTAAATAAAGGGTCCATCACAAGAGTTGACGTCATGGACTAAGCTTGAGCACACTTCAAATTAGAGTTCTATTCCATTGGAATAAATATCACTTTGCTTGGAATAGGTCCTTGGCCATTTACGATTGGAAGGGCTACACTTTTTAAAGACTTAAGCCGATTGCATTTATGTCACTTTAATATCGTTTTCATTGTCATAAAGTTTAACATTTCACTTCATACTCTGTATATAATGTATCAGATTGTAAATACCTGTATCGCAGCGACTACGTAGTTGATTGTAACCATGGTTTTGTAAATGGGTATATATACAACGCCGCCGTAGACTATATATATTTTTGTTAACGTGATGACTATTAAAATAAATGAATCTGTGATACTTAAAATAATATGAAATAAATTATGTTTAACTGTGAATTACTTTGTATTTTTATTTCGCATAGGGCCTGCATGTGTTTTTCTCAATTAAGTGATGGTAAGTAATAAAATTGAAGGTGGAAACACACTTATTCCGGAATCCCTAAAATCTAAATAACTGTTTTAATCTTCTAGCTACTAACATTGACGACCTCCTTGGTCGAGTGGTTTGTACACCGGTTTTCATGGTGTCGCCATCTCTGAGGTCCCGGGTTCGATCCCCGGTTGGGTCAATTTAGAAATTATTGTTTTTCTAAATTGTCTCGGATCTGGGTGTATTCTATGTATAATAAGTATGTATTAAAGTATTTTAAGTATGTTTATCCGTTGTCTAGTAACCATTTAACGAGTTTCATAATGAAGCTTCTCTTGGGCTAGATAATTGGTGTGAGTGCAGAATAGTTTTTTTTTATTGTGGATATAACGACAAGATTTAGTATTATGACATACTTACCAAAACCACATGAGGATAGATATTCGAGAATTAATTTGTTGTCATTCCAAAGTGGTGGAGCAGTAATAACGGTTCATTATTACCAGAATAGATAGTATATACCAACCCATCTCTTATTTTGGGTGTCGTAAAAGGCGACTAACAGACTAAACACTGTACATACATCCCAAAGCATAGAGCGGCAATAGGCTCACCACCATCACGAGCACAATGTGATGTTGTTATTTGGTGAAAGGTGGACTGTGGTAGTGGACTACTTTTGCGGTCTTCAGCCTAGTCTCTGACTAACCTGCTAACCCCCTGAGAATCGAACCCGGGGCTTAAGACCGCTGGTATAGCCACTAGACTACTAAAATAAGAAGAATAAACATAAAGACTATTATGAGTTTTTTAGTCTCAAAATAAAATATATTTGAATGTCTTGGAATTTAAACTTACACTTCAACAGATAAACATTTACCTCGCATTACCAAAGTATCATCACCACAGAATGTATTGAGCACCAGACTCATTCAATAAACATTCCATAGCAACCAGTACGAATGCCGAACTGCTATTAACCAACTATGTGGTTCTCATGGCATACAGGAGACACGCTAGGAATGCTGGAGGTCTACTACGGAAGCCGAAGAGTCGAATCGAAGTGAAAATCTTTTCGTAATATTTGATTTTCTCGACGCTCTAATAAATCGATTCAGAGATAACGAAACGTTGAAGAAAAATGACTATCGCAACGCAGCCGCCCGGATTGCGGAGGACGTAGATTCGTTTCCCACTTGAGGTAGTAGTTTTTTTTAGCATTTCGCTATCTGCGTGAAAATCTATTGTCTTATAGTTTTTATAATAAGCATGTTAGCCTCTAAATACTGGGAACAGAATGCGAGTTTCATTTAAGATTCGATCGCGTTATAGACAACGTAGAGCTGTGCCTCCTATTTAGAAAAATGAGTTGTAAATCTGAAATACAGATTCTAGTGTTCTTTACTTAATATAATACTGAATAAAACTAGCATTCAGCACTCTGGTCATATTTCTTTGTACAGACAGGGTGCGTGGTAAAAGGTAGGAATAGGTAGGTAATAACAACTATTTATGTGGAAGCAACTCGGAAACAGTAAAAAAAATATCAGCTAATTCATACAAACTAAAAATACTGTTGTTACACACAAATGGAAGAACAGATTTTTGTTCGCAATTTCTGAGTTGCAATGTGCAAACTTAAATAAACTAATCTCCCGGTTGGTACTAGTACCTACCATTAAAATCTTTTTTTAGACTTTCCTACAGGTGACAGCATAATTATCTGTTCTTGAACAAAAGTTATCAAGAAAAAAGTTAAGAAAGTTCGTTACTTCGATATCCATAATAGCCTCCCTGTTCTTGAAGAAGCTTTAAGTATTTCCTATCAGTTACACTTAAAGAAGACGCAGTAAGTTATGTACCTTGTAAGTTCGTGAATTACTAAACACTCTTAGAATGCTATGAAATATGAACCTAATGGCAAGAATTTTGCCATAGTTTTGTCTTGGAAAGATAATTTGCCGTCAGCTGCCTATAAGCTGTCTTCATAGCTTAGCCAGATGTGCCATTTACATCGTTTAATAATAAATCCCATACATGAGTTAATTACTAACTGTTGGTTCCACCTTCAAATTATTTAAATCATTAGACTATGCGTCTATTCTGTGGATAGTTTTCGACCCCTTGGACATAAATGGGGATATAGGGTGTAGTATAGGTTAAAAAGTAGGTGTAACAGGAGGGAGGAAAGCGGACCCGAAAGGAGCTGGTTATTGCAATTGCAGCGGCTAAGGCGTTCATTTTGCTTTCTTGCCAGGAACGTATCAAGATGGGTAACAAAATAAAAGTAAAATTAAAAACATGTCGAGCTCCGTGCTTCGAAAAGCACGTCAAGCGTTGAATCCGGTTGTTGTCGTAAGACGGAATCCGGTAAAATCCCAAAAACCCGCATTGAGCCATCGTGGTGGTTTATGGCCCAATGAAATTAAATGAAAACTAGTTTATTTAGCTACAACACACGAGACAGTTATAACAATAACAGTATAACAACATAGACAAAAAGATAGATAAGTATTCTAAGTAATAACAATAGGTAAGTAAGTACCTACCGATCTTCCCATGTTATTGCAATCCACGCTATTGTTCATGTAAGAAGGCCTGTGCGTGGCCTGTGCAGTGGGTCGACTGGTATAAATACCAAGAGCCATACTGTCACCTGAGCAGAATTACTATTCGTATGGAAATTGGCATAGTAAGACTAAAGTAATATTGCTCTAAGAGTTGATGGCAATTCCCCAGACCACATCGGCCTGGAGTTACTGCCTTGTGATTTTACAGCGTCCCGAAGGCTACCAGCGAGACAAGCGGAGAGGTTTTTTAATAAATTACGTCTCAAACAACAATGGCTCGGACACGGTAGTACCAACATGTAAATAAGGCACGGTTTAGTCCGTCCGCGGCAGGTGTTGGCTTTTTACGATTGGTTAGTACTTCACACGTCACGCAGTGTGATCATCTGGTAAGGGTGCAGCGCTAGTGCGAGGGAGCGAAATTCGTATTAATGATATGACTTTTTATTTGTAAACTAGCATTTGTACGCGTGGTTTATAATAATAACTTATTTTAACGGTATGCCAAGTATCCTGAGTCTTTTCTTTTTCTTTTTAAACAATGTTTTTGCAAACTTCGTGATGATCAGTTGAGTAGTTATGGTGTCAAAGCAAAACAAACAATCATTATTCTTTCTTTTACTAATAAATGCAGTCCCTTGGTTTTAAAAACTCTATACATTTAAATGTAAAGGTATGTCAAAATTTATACTATATTTACCATTTCAAAGAAGGCTTTTTTATTTTTAATGTCAGACTCGCAAGCTTTTAAGCTTACAAAGAACTTAATTGAGCTCGAAAATTGGTGTCAATGCATGAGTGAATTGCGAGTTCTTATTATCACATTACTTTAACGATGCCGATAAGCAATTATGAGCAGGTGCAGTTGATTGGATGCAGGCATCGCTCACGTGGAGTTAAACAGTAAAGATTTTGTATCGTAAAAAATTAATTGAATCATTGTGATGGACTTTGTAAAGCGATTCACTTAATCTTTTCTGATTAATCATAAGTTCTATAAAACAAAATAAAAAAACATAAGTTTTACAAATAACAATTTGATTGTTTGTCTTTTTCTGCCTTAGCCATAGCCTTTATGCAAGAACCGCTGAATTGAAGCTTATGACATATTATACATAGATATAATAATTTAAATCTGGTATATTCATACAAACATACATTGATATAATCACGACTATTATCCCCGAAGGGTTAGCCAGAGACTAGGCAATGAGGACCGCAAAAGCAGTCCTCTGCCATAGTCCACTTTTCGTCAAATAGCGACTGCACATGTGCTTAGCGTGACAGGTGCTGTTGGATGTATGTGCAGTCTTTAGTTCGTTAGTCGCCTTTTACGACACCCAAGGGAAGAGACGGGATGGTAGTATTCTTTGACCGCTACGCGGCACGGTTATACGGTGGTATAATCAGAATTTAATAAAATACACAACAACAACGAATGCCACTGTTTCACGCCGACATTCCGAGAGAGCTTGGTATTACGCCTGACGAGACGGCCCAAATCGTGGCTCTACCACTCGGAAACAAAATCTATCTATGCATACAATAAAGTAGTTTATCTAATTCGTACCACAGTGCATCCGCTACAAAAGAGACCCCAACACACACCACCATTTTTTGGGCATTCATTTAAATATATTATAACGCCATTTCGGATATAAGGGTCGTAAATAGGCAGGTGCGTTATAAAATACACAAACACCGGCAGCTACTGTCGGCCTTTATCGTCCGCATCGCCACTCATTTGCGGCACAATAGAATTTTTTAACTAAAAATATTCAGTTGCACTTTAAAAGCTCAATTTGAATACATTTCGGCCGGTTTGTAAAGTTAAATTTTAAAATCGATATAAAATATGTTTTAAGAGGAGCGATAGCAAAATAGGTTTGAATCAATGACGTTACAATAAAAAGAGATAGATGCGTTACATGTGCCAAAAACTGGCAACAGAAAACTATGCTAATTGACTTACCATAGGCAACCAACAACATTATCTGTCTCGTTTACGCTATAGCTAGTTGTCATGCTATCTTGCTCACACTTTCGTACGAGCTTTGGTCCATTATTGACATCACATATTAGTACTGACAAAACCTATCTACCTTTTTTATTATAATATCATTCATCTAAGGTTTGAAAACTATTTTCTGTGTTTAACGGACGAAATGCTAGATGGAAGTGATGGTTCACATTGTGGCAAGAATTGATTCATCAAATAATAAAAGAAAATAGTATTTTACAAAAAATAATAGCTTACTACAATAACATGGATATTATAGAAATGAAATATGACAAGGTAACAACAGTAAGAATGACAATACCATTTTCAAACTAAAGCGCCTTTTTTACTTAAACAAAACTTTGTTAAAACTGGAAGAACAGTTTCGTTGGCTGGATTTGTAATTTATTTAAAAGTTTCCTCTATGTGAAGACGAGAGAAAGTTCTTATAAGGCTTTATAAAATTCAAAATTATGTAACTATCATGATAGTTTTTACATACATTTTAATTGAATATGACTTAAACTTGCACGGAAAGCTCACCACAACACATTGTAAAAAGTTGGTATGCAATGTCTTAATTAAATAAAAGCTTTTTCTATCAACACACATCAATATAACACACGCAGTGACATAACTGAGTCATCGGATCTCGGTCAAACACTGCCGCCGAGTCGCCAGTCGCTACCCTGATACCGCCAGATAGATAACGTCCTTGGAACAAACAGGCGGTCCGATCATAATTGGCCTGTCAACAATCAAGTATAATTATAACTAAAGACGGCATCCTGAAGCAAGTTTTTGCACACTAAGTTGCTGCCCATGGGCTGCAAACGCCTCAGTGACGGTATTCATCCAAGCGATTGTGATTATTATGGTGCGTGTGATCGCAAAACAGCGCGCGAAAAATTTGCTCGCGGTGTCGTATCTAGTTCTAATACCTCAATGGCTCTCAAAGATGATAAAATATTATGATTCATTTGGCACAATCTTCTTGCATCGGATGTGGTGCAAAATGTGTGCACAAACATCATAATTATTTGCCTTATTGTCACGGGCCAGTTTCACTATCACTTCAAGGTCTAAATTAATACTGTTTTTTTTTACTATAGTAGGCAAATAAAAGATATTATTATTATTAATTTCGGCCTTAAAAAACTAGGTAAAACTACCATCAAAAAGAATACATTTATACAAGTTTAGGATTAATCCTTTGGTTTTATGCTAAATCAAAAAGTCAACAATTACAAATAGTTGTAAACACACTCTTAACTCATTTCAAATAATTTAGTATGTGTAGGTATAAACTTAACTAACAGCTTAAATATTTACTAGCTAGCTTAGCTTTTCTCTTCAATATTTACTTAATTACAAGAGTAGTTAATAAGTTTAACAAATTTTACCTTAAGACAAATTAAAGAGTAGAGTTAGAAATAATCCAAAAAGGCAATAGATATCTAATCTCTAAAAATGGTTACGAACCTCGGTTGTTAAGCACTGTCCGAAAGGTATTTAGATTATCATCACTACACTCAACTCATTTTGACCACGCGTCTCCTATCAACTACCTATGTCGGCGAAGCGACAAAAGAAAACACAATCGAACAAAAACTGGAGATAGAACACGTGTATCAATTAACTGAAAAACAAATTCGAATCTATCAACTGTCAGCTTGGCTCGATGACGTGATCTGATATCTAGCGGCTCAGCTAGTAATAGGGGTGATGACAAAAACGACGATAATGAAATTTAGTGAATTCTAATTTATCGTAGTAGAGCATAAAATAACATGTAAGTATCTCCTAGAAGGAGGACCTAGGTGAAGCACGGACCCGAAAGTAATGTCTGTAACAAAAAAGTAATTAATAAACTAGTCAACTACCTTATTGTTGGTCGTTTTCTATCGATGATGGCGGCAAAGCTCAACAAAACAAAAAGCTGTCGAGAAAAAACAAAATTGAAGTAGAACACATGTAGCAATTAAGTGTGGAACAAATTCAAATCTGTCAACTGTCATCTGGGCCCGATCACGTGATCTGATATCTCGAGGATGGTAATTGGATTGTGAGTGGCACGCACACGCAGTAATCAAGTTGTCGACGCTCCGATGGTTTCTTAAGTCATTTGGTACAGCACCGAGATTCGGGTCGGGTACTACTTGATTAGTTACACTCTATGGATGTTACGTTTTAAAGCAGTCGTTGATTCATTTTCCTGGCATAGCTCTATGAACAACACATTAACCGTATTTTATATTACACTGAACCATATTATCGTTGTTATTCCTACTGTATTTCTACCACAATCAGCAGTGACTTGCATTGCGGTCTTCTGGTTTAAATGACGTTGAAGTACTTATTTATTTATTTATTTAATTCAGACATAGGTCCATAGAATTTGTTAGTAACAATGCACTTAAGAACTATGTTAGTAATGTAGAATATAGGGCAACATAATTACTCTAGATCCGGTACCTACTTCATGCACCAAGGACATGAAGCCGGATAATTGACGGATAAAGCCGGACTTATATTATAATTAAAAGCTGTTTAAAACTGGCGAGTAGTTATATATTGTGAGCTATACGCGTCAAATTAAAGTTGCAATGACACAACATTAGTTTAATTAATTACCTTAATTCGAATCATGCTTGACCGCCGTGCTAAGTCATCAGCTGTCATTAATTGAGTTTCCAGCGGTCTGCACATGTCGGCAATCAAGTTGTGACGCTCCCAGCTATGATCTAAGCTCGACTGTAACCGCATAACACGATGTGGAGATATTAACAATATCAACCAGTCGACGTCAAATAATTGATTTACAACTTGAAGGGTCAACGACTTTGTTTACATTGATTTTAGGCTACATTTTGATCTCTAAGGCGCTGTATAAATGAAGATAATTTCTGTTCTCACACAAAAACCCGAACTGCAATGCGTTCAGTTGCTGCTACCGGTTACTGCAACTGCGTTTTTGTATTGGTGTGACGTGTCGGAAATAAGTTGGTGTAAGGGATGAATAAATAAAAAAACAAAAAATTTAATTTGGAATCATAAACAAATCATCCGTTCTCGAAACTTTTTTGACATAATGTATATTAGACCGGGCCGTACACGGGGCGTGCCGTGTGCGTGGCCCGGTGTGTATTGCAAATTTCATAACGGATAAAAACATGGAACAAAAAGTTTGTCTTAAATTTTGCGTCGCCAATGGAATTTCGCGTTCGGAGTCGCTGAAAATGTTACAAAAGGCTTACGGTAAATCGACTTTATCAAAAACACGTTCTGATGAATGGTACAAAGCGGTCAAAAGTGGTCGAGATGTGATGGAAGATTTGCTTCGCTCTGGTAGGCCATCAACGTCTTCAACTGAAGTTAACATCGCAAAAGTGAAGAAAATGGTGACTGAAAATCCTCATACAAGTTCGAGAGAGATAGCCGCTGAAGTTTCTGTGTCTCACGAGTCGATTCGTACCATTTTAAATAATCACTTGGGTATGAAACATGTTGCCGCTCGGCTAATCCCAAAAGACCTAAATTTTCTCCAAAAACTCAATCGCTTATGATTCGCTGAGGATATGCTAGAACGAGTCAATTCCGACCCAACATAAATGCAACGCATTGTTACTGGTGACGAGACGTGGGTTTACGAGTTTGACATTCAAACTAGTCAACAAGCTTCGGAGTGGCGCCTTCCAACTGAACCGAAACCGAAAAAACCACGCCTAAGTCGCTCAAAAGTCAAAGTCATGTTGACTGTTTTCTTTGACTATCGCGGTGTTGTGCACTCGAAATTCTTGCCAGAAGGTCAAACGGTAAATAAAGAATATTATTTGAGCGTTATGCGGCGTTTAAGGGAGCAAATTCGAAGAAAAAGACCAAATTTGTGAAAAGAAAATTCTTGGATTTTACACCACGATAATGCGCCTTCGCACAAGGCCATCATTGTGAACTAATTTTTGACCAAAAACTAAACAAATAGCATCGAACAACCACCTTATTCACTAGATATGGCTCCATCTGACTTCTTTCTTTTTCATAAACTCAAATTACCAATTCGTAGCACCCGTTTTCATTCGGCAGAAGACATAAAGGAGAATTCGCGGCGAGAAATGAACTCAATTCCGGAAAAAGCGTTTAAAACATTTCTTGATGATTGCATTATTCGTTGGCGTAAATGCATCGTTTCTGAAGGAGCATACTTTGAAGGCGATAAAATAAATTTGCATGAAAAACTAACATTTTGTGTATTATTGATCTTTTCCCGGTACTTTCTTGACAGAGTAGTAATTCATCCCTATAATGCCTCACAGACACAGAGATAAATATAGGTTCGCAAGTCTATGAGAAATCTTGTACTGAAAAGAGCTGGCAACAAACTCAGCGTGGTCGGTTATTTTCTTCCCAAAGCTCATGTATTCATTTTGAAGTTTGTTATTACTTCTTTCTATGGAATTCCACTAAGTTTCGTGTATCACAATTTTAGTTACACCTTTTTTTATTAGTGAGGACCTTTTATTCGCTTTCTTATGTTACTTTTAAGCATCAAAGTTTATAGCATGTAGGTGTCAGTTTTCCCATAAACAAATAAATAAATAACAATAGCCCAGCAACTCCAAAAAAGGACATTATATTTTTATTTATAATACATATATCATATATCATAATAGATCAGAACAATATCACCTTGTGTCTTATAAAACTATGTTTCTAATTAGGTACAACTGTGTTGGTCAGCAATTATTTTGTCCTCACAGCACGCAAGCGAGTTATATTAATTAATGACTACCATTTTGAATGGTGTAGCTGACAAAAAACATTGATAACAATCGACCTCTTTTTTCAACTTAAAATAGAATAGGTATGTTTTATTTTTCTGGTTTTGTTCTACTAAACATTTGTTTCGTAATAGTAGGTAGATCACAGTGAAAATTGTTACCATAATTATTTTTTTATGTTAGGTAAAATGTTACAGGTTAAGAACACCTCGTGCTCAGCCCGAACACCGGAGGTCCGGGGTTCGATTCCCAGGTCGGTCAAATAAGTAGTGATTTGTATTTTTCGATTCATAGCCCGCGCGGGAGCGCGGGGACAGTACAATGCATTCCTATATTATTATTTTACTTTACTTTAAGATATTGATCGTACTAATATTATAAACGATGTGTAAATCAGCTGTTGCGAGCGGACGTGTTTCTTGTCGTTTGGGTTGTTTTGATTTAAATATTTGTTTTTGTTCGGAGCCCGGGGCTTTGCCCTGCATTTCTTTGGGATTTCGCATACTATCTACGGAGCCCCCAGCTGTTGTGGTGAGAAAATTTTATCTACAAATAAACATTGCCGCCCGTGATTTGAACCACGGACCATTGGAGTGAGCGCTGAGCGACGCGACGTCTTGTCCGTTGGGCTACGGACGTTGGATGCGGTCGGGCGAAATTAGTCACCGCTTACTGCGCACGGCATTACACGGAAGTATAGGTACTGTGACTGTGACTGTCTGTGACATACCGCTGCAACGTAGTAAAGCTAGATAACAATTCGACACCTTAATAAACAAGCTTCATTGTATTAAGGGAACGAACGCTACTATGGCTATTTGTTCAGGATGCAATCATAAAGTTGGCGAAGATGATTATTGGATGAAATGTTCGAGATGTGATAAAATTTATGATTTAACATGTGCTGCGCTTACTACAGCAAAATATGTTACACTTACTAGTGACGTCGTGAAGTCTTGGCTGTGTGTGTCATGTACAAGCAAATTACCAAAAGGCAATAACTTAAGTACTCCCGTTCGCCTGCTTATGAGCACAACAAGTTGCACTAACGACAAAACGATTGCTGAAACCGCTGACAATACAATGTCCGAGTATGACTTTGAAAACGTCACTATCCGACGCGGGCAAGAATCCAAAAAAAACAGTGGCTGTGTTTGTGGGGACCTAACTCTACTCAGGAAAGTAATTAGAGAGGAGCTGCAGGCCATCATGAAAGAACCCTTATTAATGATTTCTCAATTATGCAGTGACTCGCAAAAACAAAGTCTTGCTTTACAAAAGATCACGCTTGCTCAATCATCTACACTTGCGAGGGTAGACGAGAAGAGGTCGGTAAATGAAGTTGAAACCAATAAGAAAACTAGTTCACAATCAGCATCACCCGCTTCAAGAGGACTGTCTACTACTATGATGTCTAAAAAAAAACCAAACAATTCAAAGGTTATGAAACCAGTTGCTGTCAGTCGTGTACCTGCAAATCCTTTAATTTTGGACTCACAAAAAAACAACACAGGCAGACGCCACGGTACCAGAAACAAATATAACTGCCGCAGTTCTATCTTCTATACCTCCAGCGATTACTAAAGGCAATGACCACTTAGTTGAAGATGGGTGGACCGAGGTTAAGCGTGGACGAGTGCGAACGTCGTTACCCAGAGTATCCCGAGGCAACGCGACTCCGGGGGCCACATTGCTACGAGCAGCCGAAAGAAAACGTTTCCTACATCTTTATTATGTACAAGAAGGGACTACAGTTGAGCAGGTACGTGCTCACCTCACTTCAGTATGTGGAGATGACGTTTGTTCGGTGGAGGCGCTGAAGGCACGCGGAAGCTACGCATCCTTCAAGCTGGGGGTGCCATCTAAGCTCGCTGAACAGGTTTTGTCCCCTGACATTTGGTCAATCGACATCTGCATCAAACCGTGGCGCCAGAACTTTCGTGGTAAACAAGAAACACAGCCATAAACCTCGATACAAAAAAATTCAACTGTATTATCAGAATGTTCGTGGTTTACGTTCTAAAACTGCAATGTTTTATAGTAATGTTAGCTTGCATGAATTCGATGTTATTGCTCTAACAGAAACCTTTCTGACAAGTTCCGTATGCAACGGCGAACTCTTTCCGACCGGTTATTCAGTGGTACGTAAAGACCGTGCTGGAGATGCCGGGTGGGGTGGAGTTCTGCTAGCAGTACGTGAATGTTTTTCTGTTCAAGTTGTTTCTAATATTGACGGCCTTACGCCGGACAAAGAGTTGATTTGTGCTATTATAAGTTGGAAGAATATAAAGATGTTATGTTGCGTGGTGTACTTACCTCCTAGTTATAAAGATGACCAATATTTAAATGTTTTGTCATGTCTCGAGAGTGTTGTCTGTACTTATCCTAAGTTAAATATTTTGATTGTAGGTGATTTTAATTTAAATTCATGTAGCGTAAACGTTAAGATGCAATTTGTTAATTTTTGTGAATTTTTGAACTTGTATGAAAATAATCACATACTAAATAGCCATGCTGGTATGTTGGATCTTGTATTGAGCGATCTTGCTTCCGATCAGGTTACAGTATCTGCAAATACTGACCCTTTTGTGACAATTGACGAGTATCACCCCTCGCTCGATATTATTGTTAATTTAGAGAGTAGGATAGTGCCACCACAACCGCCGCAGCGTTTATCGCCTGATCAGCATGATGACACATGTCCCAACTGGAATTGGCATAAGGCTGATCTTCAAGCATTATATGCTGCCCTGCACGTGATTGACTGGTCAGGCGTATATGAGATCACAGATGTAGACTTGGCCATAAAGACTTTTTATATAACGATTGTATATCTTCTCATGTTCCACTAAAACATAGCTCTTTGCATGACACTAGATATGCATATCCAAATTGGTACACGAGAGACATAATTAATACTCTTAAATCTAAATATTTTCATTTTAAGCGGTATAAATTAGAAGGCAAAGAGTTCAACAAGGAATTGTATAAATACTATAGGTGGCATGCAAAGAAATTAATTAGTAACGCGTATCAACAACACATACATACGGTTCAAAAAAATATTGTTGACGATCCAGCAAAATTTTGGAAATATGTAAAAGACAAGAGAAAGGATAGGCGACGAATAGATTGGTTTAAGTCCGGCCATGATATTCTGACAGGGCAGGCTGCTGCTGAAGCATTTGCACTGTATTTCGGTTCGGTGTTCCTAGACGAGGAGCCGCGCCTAGATCCTCTAGAGGCGGCACGAAAAGCAGCTATTTGCACAGGTGCCGATGCTAGATCGGTTTCAGTCTCAACCCTAGAAAAGGCAGACCTGAACCGCGCCGTGAAGCGCCTTAAGGCTCGATCGTCATGTGGGCCCGACGGCATACCGTCGTTTTTGACTAAAGACTGCATATCGGCCCTTTTAACTCCGCTGTTACATATATATAATCGTTCGCTAGCCCAAGCTAAATACCCTGATTGCTGGAAACTCTCGAGAGTTACGCCTATCCCGAAAGGGGAACCTGAATCTGATGTAACTGCTTATAGACCAATCGCAGTATTGTCTGTTTTTGCCAAGCTATTCGAATCCATGCTCAACAGCCATATTAGCCGACAGGTTGGCAGCCAGTTGCACAATAGTCAACATGGTTTTCGTAAGGCGCGATCAACTACCACCAACCTAACAACACTGGTAGACTACGTTTCAGCTGAAATGGATGCTGATAGACAAGTAGATGCAACCTATTTTGACTTTAAAAAGGCTTTCGACCTTGTAGACAACGACAAATTATTGCAAAAGCTGTCAATTGTTGGTTTTACACCCAATTTTCTAAAATTTT
Organism: Scoparia ambigualis; assembly: GCA_963921215.1. Classification (NCBI taxonomy): domain Eukaryota; kingdom Metazoa; phylum Arthropoda; class Insecta; order Lepidoptera; family Crambidae; genus Scoparia; species Scoparia ambigualis. The sequence continues at coordinate 36,784,697 of OY992506.1, read as the reverse complement.
TTGCTAGCTATCTTAAGGATCGACGTCAATTTGTAAGGTGAGGTAGATTTGAATCCGAAATCTATTATACAAGGTCTGGGGTAAGTCAGGGAAGCACCTTGGGTCCAACGCTCTTTTTAATTATGATCAACGACTTGCCTCAGGCTGTGAGATTTTCGGAATGTCTTCTATTCGCAGACGACCTAAAACTATATGTTGGCATAGCTGGAGAGGGTCATGCCCAGGCGCTGCAAAGTGACATAGATGCTATAGCCACCTGGAGTGGTAACAATCGACTTCCTTTTAATGAAGCTAAATGCAAAACGATTACATTTTCACGTAAGAAATGTATTCTAAAGACTGACTACACATTATTTGACGCTCCTTTGGAAAGAGTTGACGAAATACGAGACCTAGGTTTAACTATAGATAGTAAGATTGACTTTCACAAACATGTGACAAATGTATGTAAGTCCGTTAGTAGAATTTTAGGCTTTATTATTAGGACATACTCGGAATTTAATGGTGAATTGGTGGCTAAAGTTTTGTACAATGCGTACGTGCGCAGCAAACTCGAATATGGATCAGTCATTTGGGACCCCCATGAGAACAAGTATAGTCTCATGGTAGAAAAAATTCAACGAAAGTTTGCTCGTTGGCTGTTTAAAAGGATTCACGGGTACTATCCATTCCTTTATCCATCCTTGTTTGTATACGGAATGGTGGGTCTTGATACGCTTGCCTCCAGAAGAAAACTGCTTCTTATGGTGCACTACCTCTCCATATTATACCATAAGGTAGATTGCCCGTATGTGCTCGAGAGAACATGCCTCTCAGTGCCTTTGCGAATCCCCCGTGACGCCTCAGGCCTACTGGCGCCGCGCCGCCGGCCGCGCCTACTGCAAAGGCCCGCCACGCGGACCCACCATGCCGCACAAAAACCAACCGTGCGCGCGCACAGCCTGATTGGGGACATGCTCGCTCAATACAATGATTTAGATCTTTTTGCGGATGGTCTGGGATGGCTGGTGGCAGTGACTCACCAGTTTCTTAATATGTGCTAAATTGGATTTTTTATTGACATTAGGTATTTTAAGTTGTATTTTATATGTTTATGTAATTTATTTTCAAATAATTTAATTTCCTAATTTTCATATTAGTAACTTAATTTTCTAAATTTTTAAATGTAATTATTTTTTTATTGTGTATTAATTGTTATTTTCCTATTGGTGAATTCTCTATTGTATTTAGTTTTTTATGTATAACTTGCCTGTGTATTGGACATGTAGTCTGTTAGCTGGCATGTAATTGAATAAATAAATAAATAAATAAATAAACGCGAAAGTTTGTAAGTATGGATGGATGTTTTTTTTCACGTAATAACTACTAAATGGATTTGGATGAAATTATTAACACATAGGACACTTTTTATCCCGATATTCCTACGGGAACGGGAGCCACGCGGGTGAAACCGCGAGCGGCCGCTAGTAACTATATAAATACATACATGAATGGATCACGCCCGTTTTCCGGATCGGTAGGCAGAGACAACATAGTATACAATATTGGAATGAATTTAAAATCTATAATTCAATAACCGTGTTGCGTATTAGCTTTGAAAGAATTCTACCACCCTTTCTCTTCCCTCATCACCACACTTCTCACCAAAGACTGCTCATACATCCAACAGCATAGAGCGGCGATGGGCTCACCACCTGTCACGCTAAGCACATGCATGTGCAGTTGCAATTTGGTGAAAAGTGGACTATGGTAGAGGACTGCTTTTGCTGTCCTCATTGCCTAGTCTCTGACTAACCCTTCGGGGATAATAGTCGTGATTATAATGTATGTATGTATGTATGTATATAAATAAAAATCAAATGCCACTAATGTTTGTGTTTGAAATTGTCAAGGCAAAGTTAGTATGAAAGCAAATTTTTGAAAATTCGTCACGTGGCCCGGACGACGGTACGGGCTTCACGCGACCAATTCTGCGTGTGGGCCGCTAGTGAAATATAAAAATGAAATATTTGGATAAAATATGTGTATGTAACAACTACTACATCCATTTAAAGAAGTTTCTTTTCAAACTAAATTATATAGTATAAATACCAATTCAATCCAATATCATTTATTCAATTTAGGCTACAATAATTGCGCGCTTATGAATGTCGCTATGCCATCGGTTCGTAAGTCCTAATTAGGGGGTAGGAGCCTTTTACTGAGAAGAACCGGCAAGAAACTCAGCAAGGGCATTTCTTTATAGCGTCAATACATATTGGAAAATGTCCTGCCTATTATAGAAGGACATTTTCCATTACAACAAAAAAACATTTAAAACGATTACAAGACAACACAACACATACAAATGAATACTTATCCAATAAAAAACAGGTAATGCTCGATTTAAAATAAAATAAACAACGTCTTACAGTATCTTTGAAACAAAAAAAGATTATTAAATACTACCAATCCTACTAATACTATAAACGCAAAAGTTTGTAAGTATGGATGGATGTTTGTTACTCTTTCACGTAAAAACTACTGAATGGATTTGGATGAAATTCAGCATACAGATAGTTTATAACCTGGATTAACACATATGATACTTTTTACCCCGATATTCTTACAGAAACGGGAACCACGCGGATGAAACCGCGAGCGGCCGCTAGTAAAAAATAAAATTGCAAAAGCAGATTAGAGCCATATCTTCTAAACTTCTTTATATAATCATATGTTCCTGATCCGCTATTATTGCAAATTATCACATCTACAACTCGTATCTACTGATTCGAAATAAAGAATAAAGCGTTCCTTCGTCAAATCAATACATAGTTAGTATAAAGTTTTCAACAGGAACTACGGGTTCGTAACCTTTCACCAGCCGTCGCCAACCTCAACCCTAGCATGCCTTTTGTGTGGCTTCGAAGACGCCCCACGACTGAAAGGGTCTGAAATGCCAGCTAATCAATCGCAAAGGGCAGACCCTAGTTATAAATGCGACAAAGAGAAGGGTGTCAATACGTCAACGGAGTAGTGACGTGGCCTAAAGGTAAATCTGATATCGATAAAAACGGAAATTATAAAATATTCATACTTAATACAATAAAAAACGAGAGTTGAAGGCGCGGTCGTTTGTGCGTTCAGGATGCGATCTTACAAGTTAAACGGCTTTCGCAATGCTGGGTCTGGCAAATGAAATTGCTTTCTGACAAAAAATTAGAATCCCGCCTCATTTTTTGCCTATACCGTTTGAAGTAGGTATTGCAGTCTAAAGTTGTGCTATGTTCATGGATTTTGAGTCAGTCAGTCAGTCAGTAAAGACTTCTATTTCTTTAGTAAAGATAGCATTTTTGCAAAACCACGTCGTCGTCGGCTACATAAAGAATTTGCGTTAGACCCCCAATTAAAACTTAAATTATATTACAGCACACTTTGTTATTATACAACTAAATGCTTAACGAAATATCGATAACAACGCTGCCTTTGTCGCTGCACTAAAAGCGGTCGTGTTGTGAACGACTGCAAACTATTTCCTTTCACTACTAAGGTCTCTTTTTATCAAGAAACTAATTTTAGCTTTGAGTACACAAGAAATACACATGTACACTAAGCCCTACTAATATTAGTAGGGTTTGTTTATTTATGTTTTATTTGCGTTGAAACGGAGCAAAGAGATCGATGCGATTTATTACATAGAGTCAGTTTACCAGTTACATAAATGAGAATAAAAAAATAAGTATATTTATTAAATTTAGACGTCACAATGACACTATTAATCAGACTTTGTGTCAAATCGCAAGCAAAGTCGCGGTCATTAGCCAGTAGCGGTTCGCATCCGACCCCAAAATCATAATTATGTAGGTACATTATAATATAATAGCGGATGGTCCTACGCATCTGTATCTTCTAACTAGATAAAACTGAAGGGTCTACTAAATTGAGCCCAGACTTCAAATATATCTAACAGTGACCGTAATTAATTAAACTTTATGAAAAATGAGTCATTGGAACGAACGTGATCAATTGTGAGAGACGAGCCAGTACCGACGAGGGCCGAGGGTCAGCCGGGTAAAGGGAACGATGTTATCAAAATGTCGCTTTTGGCTCAGTGGCCGGTCGTGACTTACCTTACACGTCTTGGTGTGGTTCAAGTCGGGAGATGTCGACAGTTCGGTTTGATTATACTTATCAGTAAGTTATTTAGGTCCCCATAGGTAATGCGATTAGAATGATTGTTTACGGGATTGTTATCATGACTGCCTCCTGAGCACGGATCTATTATCGACCGATAAAGTGACATTAGACGATGTCAAATTGACATCGCCAATACTTGAACTGTCAAATTTTATCGTCTAATGTCACTTTATCGGTCGATAAAAGATCCGTGCTCGCACTGCTGTTTTAGTTGTTTTTGAATAACCAATATTTAAGTAGACTAACTGGAAATATCTTTTAGTAAAAGAATCGATATCTCTGTGCTATGACTCCTAATGTATTTTGTATGCCAAATCTTTTCTTGATAAAATCACTATGGAGTTTACTGTATACTTCATAATTTTTGTTAATTCTTACAAAGATATCGGCATTTAATGGTGCGATTCTTTACCGGTGACCATTATTCTCACATATATTCCACTGCACCGGCGACTATTTTGACACTGAAAATACACTTTTTTCGGCTATTCACATCAAGGGAGCGATTTTTGTACCCGACTAGTGGTGTTTTTTTAATATGAAATATTGATATGACTGACTAACTCACTACCTACGCGTGGAGCCTGCGAAAGAGTAATATAAAATTGCTGAAGAAAATTGAATTAAAAGCTAGAGCCAATAAAACATTTTTGGGTGTTTTAAAACTGATCTTACTGTAACCAAATACAACGCTATTCTCCCATCCCTTCGGCCAGGCGATAAATCGTTCGGACAAAGGAGTGGGCGAAGCTGGAACGATGCGAATGCTCTTACGATTGTTTAATTTAAGAATGGCTTCCCTGCACCGAGCTTAATGAGTCAACAGATATGGATCGCGATGTGAAAAGAAAAATACCAAATTGTTCGAATACCAAATCTACGATAGAACACCGACGGTATAAGAATGCTTTAATTAGAGTACAATAACAGCGAAATATTTGAACGGAATTTGACGCACACTTAGTCATAGATCGGCGACGTTCTCCTGAAAGGTCCAGGTCAAGAGTGCCCTTAGCCGATGAGCATGTATAAAGAATTTTGTATAATATGAGTCCATCCCCCCCCCCCCCCCCACCCAATTCCTATTCCTTCCTTAACCCTATTCCTTCCCTAAAGGACGGCAACGCGCCCGCGATTCCTCTGGTTTTGCGGGTGTCCATGAGCGGCGGTGATTACTTTCCATCAGGTGACCCGCCTGCTCGTTTGCCTCCTTCTTTTGTAAAAAAAAATGCTTAGAGAGTAAATTAAGCAAAATACGTGTATCAGGATCGTTGCTAATGGAAAGTTGGGGTTTCTGTCTACATATCTACATAAACAGCAGTCATGCCATGTCATCATGTCATTGTCAGCCATGACCACTGCCGAATTTTCGGCCTAAGCGTCGTTTATAAAAAGTTGTGTCTAGGATACATGAACCTAGAGAAGCACGGTCTGATTACTGTCGCAAGGGACGCGAAAGTTTAAAAGTGCTAGTATACTAAAAACAATATCATAATCGTCGTGCCACTTCTAAGCTCATTCCTCCCATATAAGGAGTCAGAGCCATTTCCCACCACGCTTGCCCAATGCGGGTCGATAGATCTTAACGACTGCCATCACCAGCTGGTACCAAAGGCTTTACGTGCATTCCAAAGCCAGAGGATCTCACCATATTTTGACTTGGTCACTAAACCGAAAGCCATGCTTTGTGAAGTAAGCATTTATTCGACGTTTTACGAGTACATCCATAAACAATTACATAGGTACAACAATTCTACTATTAACTAAACAGCCGACAGGGCTAACCAGCTCTGAATTTAAATTCCCCAGCGCTGGTTTTCAGCTGGACCCGTATATTAAATAAATAAATAAATATATAAGTAAGTAAGTACTAAAAATATACCTATTATAAAATTGGTTGAAACAATATACCAATTTTTTTAGTGACCTACTAATTGCCTATTATAGACGGTAATACTATTAGTTATTCTGTGATTATAGATCATGTGCTTATAAGTTATTGTAATACCTACATATACATATATTGTAATACTAAACGTTTATGTCTCTTATGTAAAACAAACAGAACAAAGCTGCTAGATTAGGTGATCAGTTATACCTTCAATTTGGCAGATTACAGCATATTCTTTGATCCTTGACCGGAATCTACCAACTGTTATCGACTCAGGAATAGGAGGTGTTGTTCCATATCTTAACGGAGACATATTTAAACTTCCATTGAATGCAGCAGTTCTATGTCCGTACACGGATACGAGAGAACCATTTAAGTTTATGAAATAAGTATGGTGGCTTTCGAGTCTCAATTATACCAAAAATAAGAGTGGCGAAGTGAACGTAACATCGGGAAGCCATATTCAACGGTTTTGCCCTATTAATGTATGGCGATACATGACTCCTTGGCGGGATGCATAATTTGTATTTCTTTTTGAAGGAGTTTTGCATAATTTGCAAGCCTAATTTGTATTTCTTTTTAAAGGAGCCACTTCGCCATTTATGATCTACTCGTGGTAGAAACACATTTAAAAATGCTATTAAAAGTGAGCGTTTTATAGGTATATAAATATTTATAGGTATTTTCAATAGCAGTAAAGAAAACTTGTTTAATCAAAGCTAGCATAAGCTAAAGCTTTGCATAGACATACATACACACATATAATCACGACTGTTATCCCCGAAGGGTTAGTCAGAGACTAGCCAATGAGGACCGCAAAAGCAGTCCTCCACCATAGTCCACTTTTCACCAAATAGCGACTGCACATGTTCTCAGCGTGGCAGGGTGAGCCCATTCCCGCTCTATGCAGTTGGATGTATGAGCAGTCTTTAAGTCCATTAGTCGCCTTTTACGACACCCAAGGGAAGAGAGGGGGTCGTAGTACTCTTTCACCGCTACGCGACACGGTGAATCAAAGCTATCTCTATTCTATACCAATAACTTACTTTGTACAACAGATCGCCGCCCTCTTGAAACTACTCGACTCATGTAAGACTTGTTGTGTCAACAAGTCTCATACGTTGTGACATTAGGTAAGCCAACGACACGTGAATCGAACAGACACAGCCTCCTGTTATCCATCTCCCAATCTCGTTTGTAGATAAAACAAAGATTTTTACCACACATCGGGTAATCATGTGTCGTGATTCATCAGAGGCGATCTGATAAGGGCCACCAACAGAGATTGGATGCTTGGAATACTTTCTGACCCACTGTGTGGTAAGCTTTAACGCGTATTTAAGTTGTCTCTTAAAAATTTCCTTCGAATTTTTCAAACGTAGTTACTGTTTATTGTTTCTTAAAGATATTATTCGGGCTACAATATGGTTCGATTAAAAAATTAAAATTCTTTAAACTTAGTAACTCTTTAAATATGCAACACATTACTTGAAGTATGGAGGTAGACGTTTTTATTCGGGTTTCGCTATCTTATATATGGTACCTAAAAGTTCTTGTAATGAAATATTCTGAAAACAGCAACGTTAGATAACACCTGCCTGATATGTAGGTATGTAAGTATTCCTCGTTATGGCATTTTCCAATATATTTGTCAGTTGATTTTTGATAATATTCCTCGTTACAGTACCTTCTAGTGGGGTGGTATGCCTACATAGTTCTGCATGGCACTATTCAATAAAATATAAATGATAGAATCACCAATGGGTCATGCTTGCTCGGCCATAGCTACTCACTCATGCCACAACAAATTGCTGTATCCGCTTTACTTTCATTGGGGCTTGTTCTTCTTAACACTTCATCAATTAGAGATTGGCTACATCATACTGACGGTGACAGACTCAGATGGTGATAGATAGGTATTTAAGAAGAGTCCTTTTTTGGGAAATACATTCATACAAACAACACAACCGCTTTCCGAAGGAGTAGACAGATACCACAGCTTTTCACATTTTTTTGGTATAAATGCTTTCGATCACAGTTTTTATGAGTAACATTCTTATTCCGCCGCGCCTGAAAGGAAACTCCTTCCTCCACAAAAAAGTTGAGTTCTCGTTCAGCTTCAAAACAATACATACAGTAACAACTAAAGCATAATTATGTTCTCGACGTCAGCAGTAATTATAAGAGCAGAACAGAGAATCGACGCGTTATAGTAGCCGCAAGCTTGTATGACGTAAATTGGCTTGTTTGAGTGAGCGTGCGATATCAAATTACATCGATTAAGCGGCGGAACAGTGGCGCCGGTGTTGCAGACATCGGACCGACGTTACTCATTCGAGAATCGAGATACTCTGCTTGTATGGAAGAGGTCAAATGAAAGATGCAAATGATGTAAATGTAGTTTATGCAAATACAAAGCTTTGAATTGAATTATTTTAAACCGCGGTTTTGGTTTAGACTGATCTTCTCGCGATTATTTTACAACTTTAAACTTCAATTTTTAATTCTGGAGTTTCGAGTCTTTTACATTGTTTTTATAATCACAGGACTGTAGTTATATAAAATTTAAAGAAATTATTTTGTCCAATGTGGTATAGGTATTTAGATAGCCAATAAAGTTATCATAAAAAAACACCCCTAAGCTATAATGGTTCATAAAGTATATACCACTGTTAGCGGTCAGTTTCTATATTATTCTCATATTGTTTAATACACTTAATAGATACCTTACAACGCCAAACGGGGTCGCGGGCTCACAACCAACAAGAACAAAACGAACAAATCATTGCGACCGAAACATGTAATTAAAGCACAATTTATGGAAATCGAAGACATTATTACTATCATAAATAAAACCGGCGGAGCTCTTAAATTATACAATAGAGAATAAACTGGACGCCCAATAGATGATATATTAAATTTTTATTGTTTTAAAACACTCTTTTAATTGAGTCATGAAAACCGAACCGACGTAATGCCAGTTTTGGATGTTTTAAATGGTCGTAAAGGTATTTTATAGTGTTCACGTGACTGACTTTTTTGTCGGTATGGCCGCGCGGCGAAATAAGACTGTGATATAATTGAAAATGGCGATAATAAATACGTTCAAAGTTTTAATGCGACAACGACAACGCATTTCAGAGGTTTGTGGGCTTTTAAAAAGGTTATGGCAAATAAAAGTCCGTGATATGAAAGAGAGTGATATTTTTTCAGACGTTATTATAGAAAGTCATTTTGTGTTTATGTTAGATCTGGAGATGGAGACAGTCTATGCTGGTTTTCCTACTTTTACAGCATTGGAAAACGAGTATCTACACGTTTCCGTCCGTTGTGAAGCTTTTTAAGAACTTAAAAATATTATGAACTGCAATGTTAATACGAGAGAGAAGAGAGAATTTCCAATATGAAATACGGCTCGGTAGCCGAGTGGTGAAGCGTTCGGCGTGATATCCGGAGGTCGCGGGTTCGATTCCCGGGTCGGGCAAAGTGTGTTTTTGGGTTTCCGATGCATTGCCCGGGTTTGTGATCATCCAGCCGCTATTGGCAAGCGTGGTGATAAGACCAATAGGTAGGTACCCAACAGTTGTAGCGAATGGCTTGATTTTAATTATTTAAAATCTTTATTTTTATTTTATTTTAAAAAATTTGGGGGCCTTTGCCCAGCAGTGGGACAGTATACAGGTTGCATTTTACCCTTTATATTTAATTAAATTCAAATTTTAAAAAATTAAGAAAGCCGTACTCATTGGTGGAACAAACAAAAGGAAATCTTAAATTCTTCTGACATTAATAGTCAATAAGTGTTATAGTTTAATAGCCAGAAAAAACAACAAGTTAGCCTACGAAAAAGATAGATAGATAGATAGATAAAACGGTTTTTTATGTGTTTTTCTAAAACACACAGCGTTTAGGTGAAGAAGCAGCCTGTGAATGTAGCCTTAATCTAATAAATAGCATAAAAACCTTACCAGATTGTCCATGCATTTGTCTCTCGACTAATCGCTTACCAGCAAGAGCGCTCCTATACCGCGCTGTCACTGTCAAGTGTCATAGCGTTTGTGAAAACTTTGCGAGTAACTGCTAAAGTTTTTTTCTCAGTGCAAAAAGTTTTAAAAGCCTATAAATTTTCAATTGTTTTGTGTTGAATAGATACATAGTGATAAATTACTAAGTTATTTGATAAAAGTTGGTGTTTGTTTTGTAAAATGAGTGGTCAACGCATTATGTGTGAGGAGGAACCTGTCGCAACTGGTTCGAAAGAAAATATTTATGTTGAAAAGGAGCTTCAACAGTCGATTGAGCATAAAAGTACCTCTTCTGACTCGGATTCATCTGAAGAGGAGGGCATCTCGTCCCCTCCGCCTAATAAGCGACTACGGCGTGCGACATCAAATGAGAGGACAAGTTGTAACGATCCTCGCATCGACACTCTTATATCTCAGGTGAGTTACTTAACTCAATATATGAGCGCGATAACTCAGTCTAATTGTAACCAGATCCAAACACCTACACACGAAATAAACTATCTGCAAAACCCAGTGTCTCCTACAGTGCCTAGTCTCAGTATAGGTCAATTGAATACTGACTTTGATTAAAAAAAAAGTTGTACCCGAAGCTGACAAAGAGCGGCTAGCGAATCTTATAAGACTTCAGCAATTTGAATCTCCAGCCTGGAGAGGGATAAGGTACAAGAAAGCATTACAGACATTTGCGGCTACTCCAGGATTTGTAGCTCTAAAGGTAAATGAAGAACTTTGTCATCTTCAGACTATAAAAGACTACCTAGCATCTACAGAACAAGTTCTAGCAGGTTTATCTAATGCCATACTGGAACAACGGCAGATTTACAAACTAATTTACAATCATTAATTAATTGGTGTTGTTAATAACCCTCAAGACCTTAACCCTAATACACTTTTACTTTTACACTTCCAAGTTATGGGATCCCCGTCGGCTTGTGCGTCTGGATACAAGACTTCTTGAGGGAACGATCGATTCGAGTGGTCCTCGATGGCCAATCCTAGGATTTAATGGCGATAAATGCCGGGGTACATCAAGGATCCGTTCTGTCTGCAACGCTTTTCCTGGATAGATACTTTTCCAATGCACGAGCTTCCAAGGACGAAACTTACGCCCTGAGAGTTGACTTGATCGAGCGTATTGACTTGGCCCTCCAAGCTGTCTCCGAATGGGGCGAGGCCAACTTAGTCAAATATAACGCTACCAAGACTCAAGCGTGTTTATTTAGCGCTAAGCGGAGTCCATTTAACCTGACTCCGACTTTCCGGAATGTACCTGTTGATATTAGCGACCATTTAAATCTTCTTGGCTTAGATTTGTCACCGGATCTCAATTTCGGCCGCTCTATAGAAAATAAAGCCAAAACTGCCGCAAAAAAGCTGGGTATTCTCTCAAAGGTGAGACGGTACTTCACCCCGGTACAGCTTCTTACTCTTTACCAAGCTCAGGTCCGATCGTGCATGGAGTACTGTTCTCATATTTGGGATGGATCTGCAAAGCACCAGCTGGCTGCCCTGGACTCTATAGAGCGAAGAGCAAAGAGGCTGATTGGTGACGATGAGCTGGTCAATAACAAACTTTTAAGTTTGGAACACCGACGCAAAGTGGCTTGCTTATCAGTCTTCTAGAGGTTACATTTCGGAGAGTGTGCTCAGGAGTTACATAACCTCATACCTCCTTCCCCGTTCCATTATCGGACTACTAGACGGAGGGAGGGCTTTCATCCCTATGTTGTCGATATTCCACCTGCCCGGACGAAGCGATTTGCTTCTAGCTTCCTTATTAGGACAGCTAGGATGTGGAATGACCTCCCTGCGTCTGTTTTTCCTGAACGCTACAACTTGGGCGTCTTTAAAGCTAGAGTATACAGGCATTTACTGACTGCGCGTGCTCCACCTTCGCCTCATTATCACTTTCCAACAGGTGAAATCGGGGACACACGCGCAATCAGTCTCCAATAAAAAAAATAAAAAAAACTTTTTGATAAAATACCAAAGTCATTTGGACCAGGTACATCCTTATACAGAAACTGAGAACAAACAATGCAAGTTGTATGTGAAAAAAGGTCTGAATGTGTAGAAATACGTCGTGATAACCTTATAAAGCATATAAATAATTCAAATTTAAAAGCAACCTTAAGAAATGTACCTCCAAGTGCAGAACCATTGTTCAGCAAAGATGCATTGCAACCTATTATACAATCTATAGGTGGTACTCAGGTGTGGCTTAATACTCCAAGTTACATAAGGAAACCAAGGACTTCAACACCCTCATCATCAATTTATCAAAATAAATCTAATTCTAATAAGAAATATCATCATTCTAAAATAAACAAATCGCAGAATAAAAAAACGAAGTACAGTGTTGATATAAAGAAACACCAGCCCTTTCGTAGGGGTTCCCACTCAGAGAAAAATTCACAAAAATGACTGCAGGGCTGCGTTTCAAGGGGGTTGCCTCAAGAATCATGTGGCAGCATGGTCTCAACTCAATGCCAATCAATTTATTATTTGCACAATTACCAATTGCCGCATCCCCTTTTCAAAGCAACCACCGCTTTGCTTACCGAATCTGCAGATTCAAAGATCTTGTTCTACAAAGGTCACTCCAATTATGACAAAGATGATTCAAACTTTAAAAAATCAGAAAATATTAGAGAGACCACTAAAAGAGGATGCCGGCTTCCATTCCAAAATGTTTCTAGTAAAGAAACCAGATGGTTCACAGAGGCCGATATTCGACTTAAGAAATCTCAACAACTTTGTCACAGCTCGACATTTTCAGCTGGTCTCACAAGTAACGGTGATGGAATTTTTACAAGACCAGGATTGGTTGGTGAAGGTGGACCTCCACCAGGCTTATTTCCACCTGCCTATCTCGGAGAACCACCGTCGCTACATTTGCATCATTTACAAAGGGGAAGTGTTGCAACTAACCGCTTTACCCTTTGGCCTTTCTTCTGCCCCCCGTACTTTCGCGGCTGTATCGAATTGGATCGCGGAGATCCTTCGAGCCAGAGGTATCCGTGTTCTTGTGTACTTAGACGATTACCTCCTGGTCAATCAGGACCAGTCCAAGTTAATTACTCAGGTTGCGGAAACTGTGAGTACCTTGGAAACGTTGGGTTGGCACATAAACTACGAAAAGTCGGAAGTGGAACCCTCTCAGAGACTGGAATATCTAGGTCTAATCTGGAACACACAAAATATGACAGTAGCATTGCCCACAAAAAAGGAGGTAAAAATAAAACAAGTAATTACTCAATTAAAAGACAGGGGATATTGCTCTCTAAAGGAGATCCAAAGTCTGCTAGGGCTCCTAAATTTTGCAAACATTACAGTCCAAAGAGGTCGTCTGCATTGTCGGAGACTTAAGATACTTCTCAAAAAATTTGTCCGAGGCAGATTGAGAGAAAAGAGAGTGTTGCCACAACCAGCTTTGAAGGAGTTGGATTGGTGGCTCAGGTCTATAAAAAACCACACAACCTCTCTAAAAAAGACTCCAATAGCTCATTTCCTGACCACAGACGCAGCGGATGCGGGCTGGGGTGCACACCTGAACGGGTCTTACCTGTCAGGTCATGTGGTGAAACCACTTACCTTTTCCACTTCCCTGGTAACTTTTTATTTCATGTAATCATCTTATATTTTAACTTCGTCTTATTTATATATTTGCCTTTATTTTTCCTCGCTTCTGCAACGATACATAATGATTTAGTAACTACACACTACACTACACACATCGCAATTCCTTTATCTAAACACATTTACTTACGTGATCTAAATCACGAAACTTCGGACACTATTTTTCGACACTTTTACGTATCCCACAAGTTTCGGATCACTTCGATAATCTTATTATGCGTTTTTCCTTGTAATATTTACATTTATCTCACCTTAATTGTTTTCTATTTACTAAATATTGTGTTTTGGTTACGTTTTGACGTATCTGACAACTTATTTTTGCTTCGTTGCTATGCAACTTATCAACATAATTCAATCAAAACTTTTTGACTTTCTTGTTTTCACATTTGGCCATCTGGATTTCAGCGTTTTAAAAATATTATTTTGAAATTTATGCAGAACTCAGAAACCGAGGTTTCATTATAAAGTTCAGCCGACGACTAATCATTACATCTCTAGCTTTTGATTCAAAAGGATTAGTCAACTGAGACGATCACCAGCTTCCGAATTGGAAGGTCAAGACTCCTTACTTTCCTCTTCCAAATTGGAAGGACTAGTCTTCAAAGTACAATCACCAGCTTCCGAATTGGAAGACTACAGCCTCCAGTCATCGCGTGCGCCTACGCCTGCCTGTGCCTGTCTCGCCTGTCGTTGGAGTCAAAAGATGGCTGTGCAGAATATTGCGACGCCTTCAGTCGCCAGTGGAATGGGCAATTAGCATGGGTGTTTCCTCCGCTAAACCTCATGCCACGACCTCAACACCTCAACAATGCGAGGGGAACTTACATGATTGTAGCCCCGCATTGGAAGCAATGCTATTGGCTTCCGGATCTGGAGGTGAGAGCGCAAGAAGACCCTTTGCCAATACAGAATCTGGAAATGAATCTGATAGACCTGACAACACAGCTACCACCTCCTCAGATAAAGGAGCTGACATTTTTAGTGTGGAAAGTTGTGGGTGGGGCAAAGAAGTAGCTCATTGGAAGAAAGAAGAGAGAGAATTGCTTTCAACCAGCTGGAGAAAATCAACATTAGCAACATATAAGTCATCAATAGTAAGATGGATTTCATGGTGCACAACAAAAAAAGTTAACCCTATGTCTCCTAGTGGTAATGACGTTGCTCAATTCAGATCAAAATTTCGCATATAGTACAATTCTTTTACATAAGTCAGCAATATCGACTTACTGTGCTAATGTTGATAATAAAGTTTCTTCAAACTTTTTTGTCCATCAAATATTACCTAAAGGCAATCGCTCTAGCTAAGCCTAAACTACCTAAGGCACCAATTTGGGATATTAGCCTTCTATTCACTTGGTTGAAAGACACTCAACACTCCTATGACAGATTCATTATTTGACATCTCTAGAAGAACTGCCTTAATTTTGCTCTTAGCATCTGGTCGTAGATTGCATGACCTAACATTATTGCATATTTCAAAGGACAGATTATTACAAAAAGATAAGGAAATAATATTATGGCCTGAACATGGGTCTAAAACAGACTCTAGCTGAGTCTGTTTTCTGGTTCAACAGTCTGGTTGGCATTTGTTAAGTCACCCGGACCCTAGTATTTGTCCGGTGCTTCATATTCAATTATTAATACAGGCTACTCAAAGGAGAAGATCAGAAGTAAACATAGACCTACTGTTTATTTAAGTAACAGGAATAGTTAAGGCTGCCACCAGGACTATGTTGTCTGGATGGATGAGATCCATTTTTAAAGTTGCAAATATAGAAGCACCTCCGGGCAGTATACGATCAGCAGTGGCGTCTAGAGGTTGGCTAGAAAACAGATCAGTAGAAGAAATAATAGAAAGAGGAAACTGGCGCAGTGAAATAACTTTAAAAAAAATTTACTGTCGTCCAGTTATGTTAGCGAACAAAGATAGAACTGATTTATTATCATCAAATTTTCGCCCTATTTAATTAAGATAAGAGATTTAGTAGATAAATCTACTATTGATTCATCTCAAAATATTACCAATGTGATTGTATTATCTAATTGAAAAATTATTTTATTACGGAAATAGTGTTTCTGATTATAAATTTAATTGTTTTCTTTATACTTTTGTTGCTTTGTCATAACATCACATCATAATTTTATAATTATTCTAAGTTTCAAAAATTGTTTTGTTCTTTTTAAGTTTGCTTAAATCTATGTTTTAAGCATAAAGTTACTATACCTACCGTTAGGTATAGTAACTTTGTGGTTTTAAGTAGATTTAATTTTCGAAGTATTCTTAATAACTATTGACATGTTAATGTCTTACATTTAAAAAGAAATTAAATGTTTTAGCATTATCATCACATAGCGTTTGTATTTACATTTCACCAGCAGATATCAAACACGTCTTCACCTAAACGCTGTGTGTTTTAGAAAAACACATAATATAAATGTTTTGCATTACAACAAAACATGTATTATGTGTTGAATGAAACACACAGCGTTGCAGTGTAAAGCTTGCTGGTGGTGAAGACCCTATGACACTTGACATTGACAGCGCTGTATAGGAGCGCTCTTGCTGGTAAGCGATTGGTCGAGAGACAAATGCATGGACAATCTGGTAAGGTTTTTATGCTATTTATTAGATTAAGGCTACATTCACAGACTGCTTCTTCACCTAACGCTGTGTGTTTTATTCAACACATAATACATGTTTTGTTGTAATGCAAAACATTTATATTGCACACACGAAAATACAGAAAACATAAAATAAGCATATTAAAACTAATATTGGCAAAGGCGGTCATATCGCTTAAAGCGATCTCTTCCAGACCACCTTTGCGGAATAGGACAACAGAAAAAGAGCGACAGGCAGTGCAAAAGGTTGTTTTTATTTAAATTTTATAATTGGGTAAGTTACACATATTACTGTGGTGTAATATTTTCATCTGAGCGTCGTCGCCGTAGTCATGCACCTACCTAAGTATGATCAATGTGACTGATTGTTTAAAAAAACAATAAAAAGTAGTAATTTAGTTACTTAAACAGAAAAAATAATGCTGTACCAGTTGAACACGGTACTGATATTCATTTGTTTTTGATATTAATTTGTGTAACTTTCGCAGTGAAATCGCAAGCGTACTTTATTTTTTCAAGTCATCTAGGTACTCAGTAAAAATACTTATAAACATTCGCTTACAATGAAAACGAGTTTAACTCAAACTTCTTAGTATTCTTTAATGATAATATATTTACTGGCTTTTTATAATCCTAAGCAGTTAAAAGGTTTTCGATCGTAAGATGTAAGTAATAACGACGAAAAAACACCCAAAACAAATCGGCCAATTTGCAAAATTGAGATAACAGATACGAAGCAACTTTCAAAGAACCGGCAAACATTTTTATTTTATCTGTAACACAATTAAAATTAATGTGCAGAGCCTTTTTGCGCCGCTAATTTTTATTTAAGCTTGGGTTAAACATAAATACATGATAATATTATGATTTCGTCATCGCATTAATTTGAATATTTTTACATAATGCATCCAAAGCTCAATAACTGAACAGCTGAAGCGTTCGATATTTGAAATTATGAGGAGTTCGATTTGTATGTAAATAATGTAGAACTTTTTAAATTTTACTTTTTTATTGTTACTTATTTCTACTTTTCTAATTTTTACTTTTTAATTTTAATTAAGAATTAACTTTAATTTTAATTTTTTAATGTTTCAATTCTTCAATTTTAATGATGTATATTATGACTTATCTAGTGTAACGGTACCTGTTACAAGGTTAATAAAGAAATTTGATTTGATTTGATTTGCGATTTCGTTAGTTAAGCAACATGCCCCACTGCTGGGCACAGGCCTCTCCCAAGTCCCTCCATCCATATCTATCCTGAGCCACCTCATGCCACCCATTCTGGATGGGTTACCAAATTAAAAACATCCGGAATCCTCCGCGCTTCGAAAGGCACGTAAAAATGTCTTACTTCAGTCTGTTGTCGTTACTACAATAAGCTTTCGGCCTCATTGTCATTTACATACACTTATACAATCACAACTATATTAGCCACAAAGGGTTAATAAAGACTAGTACACTGCCATTGTCCAAGTTTCACCCTGTTGTGAAAAACGGCACTAATGCCAAAAATTTCAATGTGCTTTTGTTTTTTATTTACCCTAATCGTTAGAGTGGGATGAGATGGCAGCCAAAAACCCACAGGTTTATGACTCATCTTGACGTAATTTTGTACATTGTCATAATTAATAATACATGAGAAAATTCTCATCATTGATAGTATCCAAACGAAGAATGCATCTCGAGTTTCTTAAAACATTCAGTGTAAACATACTTATTTGAATAATTGAATATACTAAAGAGAGATTTTCACACAACAATAAATGAAGGTATGAAAACAATTACGAAAAATTGTATAAGATATTTTAAAAAATTAGATCAACATAGAAAGAGCGATTTAACAATTAGTTTTTCAATGATATTTAAAGTATTTTTTAAAAATGTATGTTCATAAGTAAGAGTTGTAATTGTGATAATATTAGTAATAAAAATAATGCAGATAAACGTGGCAATACGTTATCCAACAAACATGAACTTTAAAGTAAACCTTTAAAATGTATAAACTAGGCTATAATTACGACATACATATAATCACGAATTCACGACCATAGTCCCCGAAGGGTTAGTCAGAGACTAGGCAATGAGGACAGCAAAAGCAGTCCTCTACCATAGTCCACGGTATACCAAATAGTGACTGCACATGTGCTCAGCGTGACAGGTGGTGAGCCCATCGCAGCTCTATGCTGTTGGTTGTATCTAGTCCTTAACTCAAACTCAAGACATTTATTCGATGTAGTTAAACAAATAGGCTTAATTTCTAAACTTAATACTAATAGATTATACTACAATGAAAAGGAACCCTCTCAGCAAGATGTTGCAGCTTTAAAATATTAAAAGCTGCAACGCTGATTTTCAGAGGAGCCCTTGAAGTGTGTGTATGCGTGTGTGCCACTGTTGTTATTCGAAATACACACATCAAAAGTGTCTAGGGATCAACATATATTTTTGCAATAACTTTTCTCCTGATTGATATTAATTAAAATTTTCTTTAAGGATTCATCAAATAAAGTGTTTTCGTTTGTCTACAGTAACGATAAACCAAGTCACCTTTGCATTAATAAAGAAATTTGCCATTTTCCTAATAAAGAGTTCGAAAAAAAGACTGAAATAACAGTTTTCTTTAAAATTTTATTGGGTAACTAAAACAATTAATAATCCGTGTTTCTACCGCGAACACTAACAACACAAGAACATCGGTTGGGCATACTCAAAATGAGTTCATCCAAATCACGCTGTGGAATGGCCGCCCATGTTCGTTGCAACAACAAAAAAAGGTCTTCTTGCGACTGGATACCCTCCATATTCGGCAGAGCTCTACTCTGTAGCATATCCCATGCATGCTCAATCGGGTTCAAGTCTGGCGACTGAGCAGGCCAGGGCATGACATTGATGTTAGCTGCGGCGAGAGTGTGTCTTACAACCCTTGCGGTGTGCGGTCGTGCATTATCATGCATTAACTGAAATAAGGGACCGATTTGCACTTGTGGAGGAACGATGACGTCTGATACAATCGTCTCAGCATAAATTTGTGCGTTGAGGTTGCCTCTGATCCAAATCAACTCAGTTCTTCCGCCGATCCAAATACCCGCCCATACCATGATGGTTCCACCACTATAAGGATGGACTTCCTGGCAGGATTTTAATCGCTGTTGGCGTCCAGGGGTTCTCCAGTGTCGTATACGTCTTGTATCCGGTCTCATACCAAAACGAGACTCATCAGAAAAGCACACGAAACGCCATTGTTCTTCTGCCCAATTTCTGTGTTCAAGAGCCCATTGATATCGAATCCTACGATTGTGCATTGCTATAGGTGGTACCCTTAGCGGTCTTCGGGAATGAAGGTTCACTTCATGCAAGCGGTTTCTGACTGTTTGGTCGCTAATTAAGTTCCCTGAAGAGTGATGAAGCCTCACGGCTAACATCATGGCGGTTATTGTTGGAGCTCTTCGAGTTGTGATTTGAATGTATCGGTCTTGTCTCCGTGTGGTGCAGCGATACCGTCCTCCATGGCGCTCAGCCACGGTACCAGTGCTTCGGTAACGTGTCCAAAGTCGACTGATAACACTCTGACTTGTATTCAGAGCTAAAGCCACAGTACGTTGCCGGGAACCAGCTTCTATCATTCCCACGGCTCTGAGCATTTCTTCCCTGCTTAAATGACGTCGCCGCTCCATAATAACGTTGGTTTTAATCAGTAGTAGGGAAACAGTAGCACTAATAATGTCTTCAATGCGTTGTATGTTTTATAGGGAAAATATTGACAGCTGATTTTCATCTTTTACTAGAAATTGATTGAAAGTTCCTGTTTCAAATTATGAAATGCACCAAAAAGGATTCATATAAATTTATAAAATCATTAATTTATTACAAAGCCACATCTCAATCTCAAGAAATCCGCATAAAAATGCTTGATCCCTAGACACTTTTGATGTGTGTATAAATAATAGTAAATAATGTAATGCTATAAATATAATAATTGAGAATAAATAGACTATTTTAGTAAATATTTGTTTTATGACAATGTGTATGTGGATGTGATGTAACAATAATAAAAATAAAATATTTAAAACCAAATTATTTAAAACCAAAATCAACAAGTGTATTATATATGTACGTAGATATGAGCCGCCTGCTCAAAATAGCTGTTCTATTTAGTCTGTTAGTCGCCTTTTACGACACTCAAGGGAAGAGAGGGGGTGGTATTATTCTTTCACCGCTACGAGACACGGTTAAGATACACGTAAAATAATAAAATCAGCACAACCTTTTTGATAAAAACAAAAAGCTAGAGCTAACTGTAATTTATTATAGAATTCGTATGATTCTCCGTTTCCGTACACTGTGCAGTTGCATCTGCATTTAAAAGACCAACATCCTTTATTTGAATATTTAATTGAACGTAGGTGGCAACATTAACCGGAGGTGTGCCTTAATAAAGAGTATTTATAGCCCTCTTAACTGCAATCAGATGTGTGTTAAACCTTTTTACTGCAAACAAATGGGATTTTTGGCGGTAATGATCGGTTATTTGTTGATCGCACGTTTTCAAAACGATTACGAAACGGCGACGGACGCCGCCCTTGTGATAAAAGTGTGTAATAAAAAGAGAGAATGTATCTGTTAAAGAGAAAACGTTTAAAGTTAATCATTTGTTATTTTTAGACGGTGTGGTAATAAGGTTTTTAAATTGAAAACAACAATATTGATGATAAAGATCTTAGTAGGTGGCGTATTTTTCAGAAATCGTAGTGCCTGAGAACTGCCGTAGAGAACTGGCGTCTACCATAACATAACGGCTTACGCAGTAGAGCTTCAATAACATCTGCATTAAGCGTAGTGGTTAGTGGTTGCGTAGTTCTCTTTTCAGCTAAGATAATGGCCAATCTTGCAAACTTTATGGATAAAATTTTGTTGGTAGGTATATCGAGACGGGAAGCAATTGATTAAAAATCGTTAACTATTCTTTTATTTATTCTACTCTATATATTATTATACACCCTCATTTTTTACTCGTTTTAATGAAATTAAGAGTGCAAAAATGACAAAATATTTCGGCCTCCCATACTATTGTCGTCAGCTGATCGGATAGTTTTGTATGGGAGGTCGAAATTTTTTGTCCTTTTTTCACATATGTTTCTTGGGGAAAGTTGTTCAGGTTCATGGATGGAACTCACCCTTAATTTCATTAAAACGAATAAAAAATGAGGGTGTATATATTATATTAGTCACCTGAAGCTTAAGTTGCTGTACATTCGCCCTTTCATCATCAGCCTACAAACGTCCCACTACTGGGCACAGGCCTACCCGCATGGACAACCAGCACCTCCATCTTCCTCGATAGGAGTACGTGCGCTGCTCTCCGGAGTCACCAATTTACAGTCTCTAATGTTCCATCAACCACAAAGAAAGTTGGTGACTCGTTTCTTTGTCGCACCTCCAAAAGATGGAATAGTCTACCAGCACACGTATTCCCCATAGTTAGGACTATGACATAGGGTCCTTCAAACGAGGCGTGAAGGAGCACTTTGTGGGCCGGCAGAGTGAGGGTGACTGATGCTACGTCTCTTACGCTGCACCAGTTGTCCTCGCGCCTGGACTTCACTTCCACTTAACATCAGGTGGAGTGGGGTCATTTGCGAAAAAAATATGTGAATATTGGGCCACAACATAACCCAGCATGGAGTCATAGCCCAGTATGGTAGATTTAAACGACTGCCACCTTGAGACAACAACCGGGTCTGACGGTTCTACGTGCCTTCCAATGCACGGACCTCGAAATGCACGAAACACTATATACAAATGTTATTGTACCATGCATTGCTTTTTGATTTACAATTATTTTTATAGCCTTGTATATGTGTTAAGTATAAGATACCAATAAAGTTATTATTCATTCATTCAAATGTTTTAAATTTGGTCACCCATACAGTGACATCCAGCGAATCCAGTAACATTGAAAGTCATAGCCGAGCTCCTTTAATTTCACCTTTTCAATTTCTACATCACCATTTTTCTGCTTCAAAAGACACAATAAAACTGAAACACTGGCGCCGATAAGAGCAGAAAGCTACATCATACATAACTATGTAAAGCACACAGTGCAGCCAACTCGAAAATATGCGCATAAAATACAGGCTGCAGCATCTGCTATATCGCATAGTTGCCAGCGCTGCTCCATCAGAATTTTTCTGGAACTAACTGCTGCCATGAAACTATTCGTTTGCTTGAAATTGTTGTTGAATATACGCAACTGACCTAGATTGCGTAGTCACTTGTTTTTCTTTCGCCAGCGAGAGCTCAGACAAATTATTTAAACAAAGAACCTTTAACGGAATTTAACGCTCACTGTTTTGTAGTTTATTTATGAACTTCGATCACTTAAACTATAGGTAGATACACAACAAACGCTACGAAAACGTCTGAACGTAAATTTAAAACGTAATGTTTCGTTTGTCATTAATGTAAACATTTATAGCTATTACATTTATAGCCATCTCGTTTCCAAATGACAAAACCATACATACCTACTAGTAAAATTGTTGTTCTACGACAAGTTTAGATTAGACGATGATAGTTGACCGGGTGAACTTAAAACCAGTCCTACCATCAACACCAACCAAACCAAGTACCACAAACAAAACGTACTCTCTACTGGGAATCTTATCTGGGAGCTTAGCTAGAGATTAGACCAATTAATTATAATACCCTAGGTCAGGAATACAAGATATTTGAAGGATTTCATAATTCAATAAAATAACATAGTTTCAAGTAAATTATGGTTGAACCTTGGTTTCCGAATTCGTCGAAATCATTTCATTTATGGTTACAGGGCAACCGCACGCGCTCCGCGAATGAACCGATACCTAATCATTTTAAGCGAGCTTGCACACGACCGACCATCAAACTGATTGTCGGTTTCTTATTTTCTTACAACTTTTTGGCTGACTCAACCCACATACATACCACATTTAAGGTCTCATTTTTGCCCGACATTCCCAGTAACACGACCGACTGTTACATTTGAGATTTTGTCCCTTTTGGGGAAAAGAAAGAAAATCCTAAACGCAAGCTTCAGTGGGTTGTTGTAAAATAAAACCATAATATGTTCAACAGCTAGGCAGTATATTGTAAAAGAACAACTAAAAGCACACTAAATTAATTACTTAATTTTGGGGGTCAAAGTTGCTCGCGTCCGTAGGTTTACCCTTGAGACCCTACACGTGATCCCTGGGTGGTGCTAAATGAGTGACACCAACTGAGTGGTAGAGCCACGCTGCGTTGCAGCACACATTGGGCCGGCTCGCCCGGCGTAATACCACCCTCTCACTAATATTCGGCGTGAAATAATAGCACTTGGTGCTGTTGTGTTTCGTCCGACCAGTGAGGGTTCCGGAGGCCCTTTCCCCCCCCCCCCCCCCCTCCTCCCAATTCCTATTCCTTCCTTAAACCTATTCCTCCCTTAAAGGCCGGCAACGCGTCTGCGATTCCTCTGGTTTTGCGGGTGTCCATGGGCGGCGGTGATTACTCTCCATCAGGTGACCCGCCTGCTCGTTTGCCTCCCTATTTTATAAAAAAAAAAAAAAAAAAAATTGATTCCATAACAATAAAATAATATTTTAAATTGTAAGTCACTTCTCTTATCTAAATAGGGAGTTAGTAACAATTTTTCCTTATATTATGTTTGGTAGTAATCATTTACATTACTCATTTTAATTTATTAGGCCGAAAATACAAAAAAAAAAAATATCAGTCGAAATTGCCCCGACGGGTCAATTTAGAATTAAATTCCAATAAATTATCTAATAATGTTGTCAACTATAATTTACTGTTTAAATTAATCTAAACCTTATTACAAAGCTATTACACACCCTAAAACACAAGAAAATCCTAAGAGTCAAAAGTGAAATTTTAATTTTAAATAAATTTTAAAATATTGTTTTTTCTACTACCTAGCCAGCCAGTTAATATTTCAGTGGTAAGAGCAATGGTCGTGGGTGGATGGGATAAAACCAGTACCGTCCGGAGTATGTAAAGTAAATTAAAAATGGGTGTAGATCTGACTGTGAGAATTATCGACCCATTAGTATTTTATCCTGCCTCCCCAAAGTATTTGAGTAAGTTATATACGGTTATATTTATAATCATGTGAAGCAATCAATTTCAGAAAAACAGCATGGCTTTGTTAAGGGTCGCTCGACTATTACTAATCTCCTAGAATATAAGAACTATTTATGTAACGTTTTTGCAGCTGGTGGCTAAGTGGACTCTATATACACAGATTTTTCTAAGGCATTTGATACGGTTAATCATTCAATTTTATCTTACAAATTATACAAATATGGTATTCAGGGTAATCTTTATAGATGGCTTTGCTCCTATCTTGCACATAGAAGTCAATTAGGGAGATATAAGTCTGCTGCCATCGACGTGACCTTAGGTGTTCCTCAAGGTTCCCATTTTTCCCCTTTGCTATTTGCAATTTTTATTAACGATCTAATTGACCGACCAAACTGTGAATGCCTACTCAAAATATTTACTAATATTAAAACATCGATGACTGCTGTACTTTTAAAAACACATTGACATAGGTAAAGATTGGTGTGTCATCAATAATATGTACCTAAATAATAATAAATGTTTTGTCATATATTTTACAAGAAAACGAATACCACAAAATTATAACTACAAATTGAACAATTGCGCTTTGTCTCGATGCACTACTGCAATGGACCTTGGCATTATTTTTGATGATAAACTTCATTCCGTCAACATTATGAATATGTGTTAAAAAGATGTAATGGTCTTTTAGGTTTCAAATTTAGATCCACAAAAGGTTTTAAGAAACCAAAAAGTATATTATGTCTTTATTACAGCAGTAGTATTTTAGAATATGGTTGTATAATTTGGAGCCCATTCTATAAAATACACATAGAAAGTATTGAAGGCATTCAGAAAAAGTGCTTAAGATATCTATCTTATCGCTTTCATTTAGGCAGGTCTCTTCATTCTTACGAATTTCGAATGATTAAATTCGATGTGGTTTTGTTTGCGGTCCGTCGAGAATAGTATTATTTAAATTACTTGTTTAAAATATTGCACTCAATAATCGATTCCACTGAATTGCTTTCTTTAATTCAAATAAATACTTTGTATCGAACCCGGGCGCCAAAGACTTTTGTACTAAATGTCTATAAAAATAATACATCATATTACAATCCCTTTGTTTGAATGTGCTGTTTATACAATGAACTGGTTGCGCTTAATAACGACATCGACATATTTTCCATAAAAATACATGAATTTAAAAAAAATGTCCGGGAAATTCTCGGCTCGGCATCTCCCACTTATTAAGAAAGCTTCTTATAGTTGTCAACATTCATCTAGAATCCGTTTTTGATTTGTTTGATTTTTATTATTCTACATTCTATGTATATAATTAGTTTTTAATTGAATGTTAGTTTTAGATTAGATAAACTTTAATATGGACGCTTATTATTAATCGTGCTGTGTACACATGTTTTAGATAGGAATTCAGCTCTTATACAATTTGTGATGTTTTTTTGTTATTTTTTAATTTCTATCAGTTTTGTGTACCTAATAAATAAATAAATAAATACCCGGTCTATTAAAAAAAGATTAAATTAAGCGTTTAACCAGATTAACCGTATAAAAAACCTAAAACCGTGGAACCGTGGGGTTATACCTAAATATAATTAAAAATAATGGGCGCCAGGATCGTATAGTCGATCCGGACCTGGGAGACGACGTTAACCAACAACTTCTCAATACAGGTCGAACTCGCAGATCCTCAAAAGGTTGATAAGTTTACCAACGCTTGTAAGTTAGATAGAGGGTATGATACCCTACTTAAAAAATTATGGTATTAAAAAGAAAATATTATAAGGTTAAAAAAAACTGGTAATTAAAAAAACCGTCCACGCCTGCTACTCTAGGCGGTGTCCGCTCGCCGTACAGCCGACGCAGGAGGTTGCAGGCACTGCAAAGTTCTAAGTGCTGGCGGCGAGACACCCGTCTCTCGAAGCACCTGGAATTAACAACACGGGGTCTTATTACTACATAACCTATACTTAGGTCAGTATCGTTGAAGGAATTTGGTCCCGCAGTCTTCCATCTTAAACCTGAGCTGCTACCTATCAGGTTCAAGGACTCGCTACTTAACTGGTGTGTGTGTTTTGTTTTTTTTTGGAGGAAATTCTTTACGAATACCCGGGGCATGGGGACACCCCGGGTTATGTGGGACTCTCCCCCCAACTTCCGCCTCTCCGTCCAGGCCCTGCGGCCTCGACGGGTACTCGGGAGGAGGGGGGCCTTCCCACTAAAACCTCCAGTACATCCTCTCGTTCGACGAGCGGCTCGTGATTGTGGTCAACACGACTACCGAATGTCACCCGGCGATTTTCTATCAGGGGGATGAGGCGCCCGAGGATGTTTGGGCGTCTCCTCAACGGCTTGCACGGCCATGCAATGCAGGCTCGAGGTCCCCACCTCTAAAACTGGTGTGTTCCTAGAATCCCTGCGTTGTTGTACAACTATAAACTAACGCTAGTTCTATACTATTTAACACCATTTTTTAATTTGAGTGTTTTTTCACATTTAACTAGGACTCAAGGGACAACAAGGCTTTTAAACAAGGCTAGACTATGATTGGGTGATGGAGTATCCACTTTCTAAAGAGGTCTGACACGCCGGCCACATAGCTAAGAGCTTTGCGTCGCCTGGCGACAAGGAGTGATTCGGAAACCAACAGAATCGAATTTCTGGATTCTTAGTAATAAATGAGTCTATGCTATGGGTCAACAGAGCTCAAGGGAAACACTTAGGAACAATGATAAAGTAATACGCGCTGTGATAAGGCTTATCTTGCACGTGGCGGCCTGGCTGCAAGGCGGTTGAAACGGGTTAGGTGCTCACGGATTCCTTAAAGTAATTACATCACTGCATAAGACACTCAAAATCCTTTATAGGCGAAGGCGCCCCAGACGGAGTAAGATCTTATGCGGAGGTAGCAGAAGGCAGGCCCGATTAATTACCGGTGCCCTGACTGGGCACTATGCCACTAAACAAATGCTCCACAAAATGCAACTAGCAACAGACAACCTGTGCAGGGCATGTGGAGGGGAAACGGAGTCTATGCAGCACCTACTGTGTGACTGCGACTCTTTTGCCAGGAAAAGAATGAATCTTCTGGGATCGGCCTACCCCAAACCAGAAGATTTTAGGCTCTTCGCCCTCAAGGACATTGCCAAGCTTATGGCAATTATCTTCACTGAGGAGGCAGAGTGATAGGACGGGGTGGCACAAAAGATCCCAATGGGTCGACGTGCTACTGCAAGAGGGAGACCTCTGCAGGCCCCACCAGATAAGATAAGATAAGATAAGAATTACATCACTGTAGACCATACATACGTCCTAACACACTCTCTAAAAAAACCTTTTACTTCACTGATATCATTTCACAATAAAATCCTGCATCGGTAAAATCGACCGACTAACACCAGAGAATGAATCCATTACGGCTTCGTGTCTCTGCAACTTTCAATTAGCCGGAAACACTCAAACTGGAAAGCCATGTCTCGAAATCTTCCCCAACATGTGGAAATTATTCACACTCTAGCTCCATGAGTTCACTCAGTTGAAAGTACTAAAACGTCAAATATGACGTCTTTCACAATTCGCCCTGTAACTAACATAATCTGTCAACAATCAAACTACATGAACTAGAAAAAATTTAAAGTTTAGCAATGTGAAATGCGTTTTTTTTTAATTGAAATAAAATTTACCGGACTAATTACCCTGTCTAAATATTAGGGAGTATTAGTTTCCTCTCTGGTAACCCCTACGGGCAGAGACAATATCCAGATAAAAATATTTATCACAATCGAATGTTCTAGATAAAAGTCCTTTTAGAAAAAATAGTTCCATTTCTGGATTTGTTTGAATTCAATTTAATCACCGAAAGTGAATATTATAAATATTAATTTATTAAGTAGTTTATAATCCGAACTGTTCGGCTATTATTTAAAATTGAATTGATAACTTTAAAAAATATTCTTTTGATACCAATTTCGCCCCTCCACTATGTGTCTATGGGCTGTCAGAAATTGTCTCCGACAAATGTCAAATACAATCAAACGCAAACAAACAAATTAACTTAAAATTTCTTTAAATCTAATTTAAGTCTTGCCAAAACGGATTTTAAAAGGTGTATTAATTGAAAACACAATAAAAGTGTGTCTAGTAATGTGTCAGCCAAAGCTACATGTTTGTATTATGAAGAACTAATGGATTTCAATTCAAGCAAACTACAATTATTAATGTTTTTGGAAACCCGATAATTTAACAACAATGCTTTCAGGTAACTATTGTTCAATTATTGCGACCCTTTATTGTAGATTAGCAAAGGCAGACAGGGATCAGAATTTACAACGTAACAGTACCTCCCCAACCACCAGAAATTTGTCCGACTAGGGCAAATCTCGACGCTGGCCTTCCGGCGTCACACTACACTACAAACAACCAAGCAAGAACAAACAACCAAAAGAAAACCTACCCGTGTAGCTGCCTTACACAATAACTTAAATGTTCCTGTAAATAGCTATAATATATGCTATGACAGAGAAAACAATAAAACGCAGACTTGTGTACGACAATTTGGCACCTCGTGACGTAGGCGGTAGGGGCGTGTCGTATGTAAACAGAGTTCATTTACCGTACGCGTGCGCATGTAGTAGTGATCAGCTGAGTACAGTATGATGTTTTACGTATTTCTGTTTATAACTATTAATCATCAATTACTTTAAAACTAGCGTATTAATTCTAATGTTTTTTGGGCAAAATATTTTTATTTTGGCGTAAACTACCTGTAGTTTAAAGGAACGCCTCTAATTTAATTGAACCCTATATATATTTAAATATACAAATATCCCAATACAAACTTCTATATGAATATAAACTAATATACATAATAAATATAATAATGTCAATTATAATATACTCTTACATAAATCTAAGAAATTGGTGGCTATACAGTTAACATATTATTACAGTGTCACCAACCGCACTGATGCCTCGCGTTAAGGCTTTTGGTACCAGTCACTGATCTAATCAATCAATCCAATCAACCGATTGTCAGTGTCATACTTTCTTTCCGACTTTTTGGTAGGTTCAACTCATATACCATATTGAATGTTTCATGCCCGACAATCGGGATTGCCCGGATAAGAGGAAAGCTGGACACCGATTTTTAATAGGACCAACTTTTTGTAGGACGTAAACGTTAGTAAATATAGAACTCATTACAGTTCCTTTATCTATCACCAAGAAAAAAACGGATAACGATTATTATCGGTCGTGTGCTCGCTACCATTGCCGTCATATTTTAAATAGTTTGATCTAGCCAGTTAATTAAGGCGAGGTATTCTGAGCGCTTCTCTCTCGCTCTCTCGACGGTACGACGCGACGTTAGGACTTAGGACGGGTATAACAGCGAAGCAGCGCGAATTGACGCGTTTTATAGGCTTTTTGCTTACAAAAAAAAGAAAAGTGAAATAAAAAATATGTGTTTTTTGCAATCACTACTTATTAAAAAGTTTCTTCTATTGGTAAAAAAATTAAGTCATTTATCTATGTATTATCTGACTTACAGCTCTTTTATATGATGAACATATCTATCTTTTTTTTTCTATCGAGTGAAGTATTATAAAACATATTTCTGTCTTTAAGAGTCACTAGATAAATTAAAAATTACACTCAGCGGCACGGAAAATGGTCCAAACGTTAACAATGCGATATGAAGTAAATAAGTCGTCGTATCTTATAACTTTGTGTGACCATTCATCAATACGTTCGTTTTTGTCATTTTTAGAGGATAGTTACAAAAACATGTTCGTTACTTAGCCTTTGTGACACTTGAAACGCATTTCTGTGTTAAGACTCAAAAAAGTAAGGTGAGTTTTAATTAAATGAAAAAATGTGTTTGCTGTTAATATTGTTTCTTTTGTTTTTGAATTAATCTGTAGTTATACTTCTTTGCAGAATCATACCACAATGCCCATTACTCCAGCTCTTGAGCAACGACTTGTCGCTTCAGCTGTATTGCTTAGGAATCAAGGGAAAACTCAACGGGGAATGGCTGAGATTTAAAATTTACCGCGTACAAAGCTGAGATATGCATTGACAAGGTACGATCAGACCGGGCTCTATACCAGAAGGTCAAGAAGTGGTGGAATAAGGTACACTTCGGCGCGTGACGATTGATTCATTGCCCTCGCAATTTTGCGAAATCGGTTTCTTACCGCGGTCGAGATCCGACAACACCTGCTAATTGCAAGAGGGATTAATGTGAGTGAGCGTACAATTAGATGAAGAATAGAGGAGCAAAATCTACGTGCCCGAAGACCAGCTCGGGGTTCAGAACAGGAGTTCCAAGTTGGAGGACCAAGAGCATCGTGTAGCTCGACTTCGTTTTGCCAGAGAATACGCAAATTGGGCGCATGAGCAGTGGAGCAAAGTTTTGTGGACTGATGAAAGCCTCAAGAGTCCCTGATGGTCGTCAGCATGTGTGGAGAAGGTATGGAGAACGGTTTCTGCAAATCACTACTACTCAAACTGTCAGCTTCCATGGAGGATCCGTTATGGTTTCGGGCGGGATCAGTTCCGAAGCACGTACAGAGTTAGTGGTGGTGAAGGTTCGTCTAAATTCCGTGCGATACATCGAAGACATCCTTCAAGAACATGTTTTGCCATTTGCCGTAGGGTTCATTGATCGTGAAGAATTTCTTCCAATGCAGGATAATGCTCGACCTCACACAGCTCGTTGCATGAACGATTATCTTTTAGATGTCATGAACATGTCTGGGATATGCTAAAAAGAAAAGTCAAAGGTAATCCTAACCTTCTACAAACGCTCCATAACTTGAAAACCACGCTGGTGGCCGCCTGGGAAGAAATTCCTCAAGTAGACAAAAAAACACCATCCAAATCATGCCTGATCGCATGCAGGCGGTCATCAGGGCCAGGGGTGGTAACACTCGTTATTAATTTTAAGTGTAATGTTTTGATTTTTTTTATGGCTTAAGTTTGAAATTTAACATTGTGTGTAGCGAAAATTGCCCTTTTTTGTAAATTCATTAAAAATAAATAAAATCACTTTTTTCTGTTAATTTTTTGCCAAAAAAGTGTGTAAGGATAACAATTACATTAATTCAAAGAAAAAATGTACCTATGCATTTTAATTTCAAAAATAAATTATAAGGATCAAAATGTTTGGGCCATTTTCCGTGCCGCTGAGTGTATGTTCAACTGTATTTTAAATAAATTTTAGAACTGTATGTTTTATATTTTTGTCGTTACAATCAATCGAAATTGTTAAAAATGGGAAAAGAGCGCCTTAAGTAAATTGTTACGCTTCCCCGGAAAGTGCAGTTTCATAGTTGCGCACTGCATATAATGTTATTGTTGTTTTTTACCAACAAATTATGTTAACAACCAATTTGGTAATTGTTTGGCTTCGGCTTAGCGATGTATTAAAATGAAATACTTTATTGAGATTTACTCGCGTTTTGTTTGACATGCATGCTCATTATTGCCCATATTGGAGCATAACGACCACGGTGGTTTTAATATACTTAAATGGCTCTGGATATCGCCGGCAATGCTTATGATTTACTATGTCCTTGCTTACGCATGCTAGCCACTTGTAGAAGTTAACTTTTTGCAGTGGTTGCTTGATGTCCAAAGTTTTTAGAGTAATAAGCTTACTTTCTATAGCTTAGTTATTATAACTCAAGGTTTTTTTTTTAATAACAAATATTGATTCATGATTGAATGGCTGCCGAGGATACACAATCTAAGCGCTGGCAGACTACCGACTAGAGACAGAGCTGATCGCTGGAAAATCTGGACCAACAGAAGAAAATGGCATAACATGGAAGATGGTGATCAATTATTGTTGACACATAAAGTGAGAACCACCGTCGTTATTTAAGATCGAACTATCACTTATTATTTCCATAAAGTTTTTAAGTATCTGCTATTTTTTTTCCGTTACGCATTACACAGAGCGAAATGAAATTTATTACCTCCAATTTCAATACACGGTAATAACTTCATCTTGATAATCCAGGAAATATTAATATGCCTCCATTTGATTTCAATAAAAGGATGATGGGGCACGCTCCATCGTGAGCTCTTATTCCGACGGCATATTGAAATCGCATATTAATTAGCAATTGACGAACGGAAAAATATCACGCGTGGCTCCGAATCGGTTCTCATTACAATTTTAATTCGATTCTCAGGTGGTTGCTGGCGAGTTGTGGCATGTTTTTATCAGACCAATTATCAACTTCAAAATTATATGTTGTTTTAATATTAGTCCATATAATTTAACGCAAATATTGCTGTGAACAAAGAACAATTTGGTAAAATACCACGAGCAGGATCCGAACCTGCACCCTCTTACTTATTGGGTCAGGCGCACTGCCGCCCCATAGTTAGACTTACGAACCGATGGCAAAGTGACATTTATCGTTGCTCAATTATTGTAGCATAAAATTGAATTAATGATTGTGGCATTTGAATTCTTAAATAATATCAACTTTTTGACTTTTGTTGACAAATGTAAGTCTTACAACACTCCATCATTAGTCTTACAGAGAAGATAAAACAAGAGGTACACAAATAGATTAAAAACAAATTACTTTAGTGATGGACCACCATTTAGCTATTATTATTTTAAAGTTTAGCAAAATCTCCCGTTTTTAGTGGAGTTTTTGTTGCTGTGTGTACAATCGGGTATTTTTGTTATTCTTCTTTTTAACTACTTTCGAAGAGTCAATCCACCATATTTAAATATTATTTTGTTTTTTAAGTAACAGAACCTATACGATAAATAAAATATAACACAAAATTGTGGTACATTTACCAAATATTTTTTTATCAAGTTAGACAGCCCTCAGATTATGTACCCATATGTTTGGCACGCTCTTTATGGGACATCCTGTATAAATGTCCCACTACAGTCTGGGCATAGGCCGTACCACATAGGGAGACTAGTCTGTAACCTACCACGCTAGCCACTCCTTCCATGTGCTCATGTTCATGTGGGAAGGTTTGCCCATGCAGTGGGACGTTTAAAAGCATAAGCTTTTTAAAAGTATTATATTATTTTTAACAAAGCGATTGTATCTGTTAAAATCTAATTCTCATAAATAAAGGAGTATTCCATTAAACAAATCACGTTTTAATCTGAGTGTATAGTCAAAACTATTAATTTCACAATTAAAAAACGCCGTCTATTAATAGGACCGACATGTTTTATGACTCAAGCGTTGAAACTAAAACGCCTTCTAAGAAAAAAAAAACCTAACTTGCTATAACGTTATAACTGTTATAACAATCCAATGAGCAATTGTACGACTCAATATAAAGGTGCATGCACACAAGTTCGCTGAACCTAAAGGAGTTGAGCACTATAAAATGTTGGCCGGGCGGCGATAAATCTGTGTGTACCCTGTAATTACATGTCGGCGTTCATTAATAATGCATAACTCGATCAAACGCACGTCCCAACCTCTCCAGTTTGAAGTAAAGAGGTGCGTACACTGCGCTAGTTGGGTGTTATAAGGAAAAGGTAGGACGAGATGTTTATTTGTATTATTTAAAAGTGTACTTATGTGTGTATTTAAAAATACCCATAACGCAGAGGGATTTTATAATACTAAGAAAGAAGTTCTGCATAAACTAAAATAACAACACTTGTTTTCATGATCCTCTTTAGATTTCATCTTTGTAATGTTTTTTGGATGGATTATCCATTCCAAAGTAAGTAATGATGGATGGATTATCAATCACACATCAAAGTGCAAAAACAGTATTCCACAAGCAGAATTCATTTCAAAGATAACGATACGTTGAAAAAATAAAAATTAAAGCTAATAATTATATTATAGCTAAAAAATCTTTATCAAGCACATAGAGTAAATTAGTATTGCATTGAAAACATTTTTAACAAATGATTTATTTTAATTCTGACTTTTTTTTTATACATCTCATTGAAATGCAGGGTTAATGTTTAATGTGTATTTACGATAAAAAGCACAAAAACAAAAACGTGCTAAATGTCAAACGTTTAAGTGTGCACTATCCTTAACAGATCGAATACACGACTATGTTATGTTATTCTGTAAATTAAAACCTTCGCACGCATAATCGCCTGAATAAACTGTCAAGATACTTAAGTAACTCGATCGTAACTCGACTGTAACTCTATATAACCATGGCTGAAATTTTTTCGTTCCCTATAATTTTTTTGTAAATTTCAGCTAATTTCAAAAATACTTTCTTAGTAAAAGTTTAAGTAAAAATTAAAGATCAATTTATTTATTTAATCTGTTCTCATTTTATTAGCCTACATAAAGTTAATAGCCTCTCTTCAATAAATAAGAGCTGATTAGATTAGTAAAAGTAAAGTTTCGCATCCTACGTTTTTATTGTTTCTTTTGTTTTGTTTCAATAAATTATTACATAGTCATTTGGCGGGATTTATATTAAAAAAGTCACTAGTCAGATATTTTTTTTTTTTACTGTAGGTGAATAGTTTTTAGGTCATTTAGTTTTAGTTTATCATGGTTTGTTTTTTTCTTTTCTGTTTGGTGCAAATAAAAGTGTCAAAAGAATGGAATAAATGAAAAAAGTCAAATTAGTAATAATAATATTATAGTAATTAAAGACTAAATCACCTCTACCTGCCTTTTTTTGTAGAGTTAAGCTATGCAGATCTATAAGAGTGGCACACTTGAATATTCGGGTGGAAACGCAACTGATTCGTAGTGATTTAAATTTGTAATTTTTTCGGGTGAAAATGAAACTGGATAAAACGCCACTAACTCATATTTTTGTAATATTTAATGTTATTTTCTAAAACAAACGTAGAAAACTAACTTCAACGTCATCGCCATATGGCATTTGTCTGCTCTAGACTTAGCAGACGATATATTGTGCAACATCTTACAGAATACTAATTTACACACTTCAAAACTAGACTTTTCTAATAAAGGTCGACACTTTATACGTCGAACAAAATAACCATGGTAGTTCCCTCCAAATTGAATTGCGCTTTAAATGCTAATTAGATTATCAACCTTGTCCATTCTTACTTGGGTTATCTCGTGATCGTGGACCCTTTCGAAACAATAGTCACACGAATTATACATTATTCATGATTGAAGTAACTTATAATTATAATAAAAAACAATTGCATTTTTTATTAAATTACAAATAATGTAAATAACTTGTAGTGGCCCTCTCGTCCCTTGGGTGTCGTAAAAGGCTACCGGACTAAGGGACTAAAGACTGAACATATATCCAACAGCATAGAGCGGCGATCGGCTCATCACGGTCACGCTGATCACATGTGCAGTCGCTATTTGGTGAAAAGTGGACTATGGTAGAGGACTGCTTTTGCTGTTTTCATTGCCTAGTCTCTGACTAACCCTTCGGGGATAATAGTTGTGATTATATATATGTATGTGTGTACCTATAATGTACCTTACTGCTGGGCAAAGTTCTCC
Organism: Scoparia ambigualis; assembly: GCA_963921215.1. Classification (NCBI taxonomy): domain Eukaryota; kingdom Metazoa; phylum Arthropoda; class Insecta; order Lepidoptera; family Crambidae; genus Scoparia; species Scoparia ambigualis. Next base: position 36,748,749 of record OY992506.1, on the reverse strand, counting down.
GCAATTTTCTTCGACTTCTTCCGATTGTCACTTCTTGGAAAAATTACCTTAGATAGATTAAGCATAAAAGCGTAACAAACATTCAAACTCACTTTCTCATTTATTATAACATTAATAATAATAAGTGTTAAGAAGTTAGTATTATTATATTTCTTATTTTTTAGAAAGCATCTAGCGCGGTTCAGTTAATATCGCGAAAGCTCGGCTTCAGTTTATTATACTTCTACAGCGCACATAGAGGCAGTGATACAATAAGGTGGCTATTTCCCAACCCCTTGAAGTAATCCCCGAAATATTGAGGTGCTAAATCTGGAAAACTTTACCCTCACAATATTTCTGTAACGCTAGGAAAGGAAGTTTACACCTTACGACTTCTACAAACTTGCATATAAAAAAAGTTTTAACACTATTTACAGAACAAGTAATAACAATAATAATAATAATTATATTAGTCAATCACCGCTGCCGGTGGCAGCCTAGGTTAAGTTTTTTATAATATTTTATATTGTAAATATGTTTTTTATATAAAATATTGTAAAAAGGAAATTCTTAAGATATAATTTAAATAAAGAGAATAATAATAATAAATTTTCCAACTGTCACACCAATTATTCAGCCCCAAACTAAGCATAGCCCGAACTATGGTGGCTGAATAACGAATAAACATACGTAAATACTAATAAACATCCATGACTCGGTCACAAAATGCTCGTGCTCACCACACAAACATTTGCCCCTACCGGGATTCCAACCCGGGACCGTGAGTTGCGTGGTCAGGTTCGCTGATCACTCGACCACCCGACCGTCACCGGCCGTTGGCTTAGCGATTTGCGAATTTTGTGGGTATTCGTATAAAGCGCTCCTGTACACGATGCCGCCACCGCGCCGCCGCCGCGCCGCCGCCGCACCTCTACACTGTGGGTACGTCGCCGCCACCGCGCCGTCACCGCGCCGCCACCGCGCCGCGACCACGCCGCCACCGCGCCGCGACCGCGCCGTCACCGCGCCGTCACCGCGCCGCCACCGCGCCGCGACCGCGCCGCGACCGCGCCGCCACCGCGCCGCGACCGCGCCGTCACCGCGCCGTCACCGCGCCGTCACCGCGCCGCCACCGCGCCGCGACCGCGCCGCCACCGCGCCGTCACCGCGCCGCCACCGCGCCGCGACCGCGCCGCCACCGCGCCGCGACCGCGCCGTCACCGCGCCGTCACCGCGCCGCCACCGCGCCGCCACCGCGCCGCCACCGCGCCGCCACCGCGCCGCCAACGCGCCGCCAACGCGCCGCCACCGCGGTGGCGGCGTCGTGTACAGGAGCGCTTAAAGGGTTGAAAAATTAAAATAAGTATCTTACTTAAAGTTGGGAAGGAAGGAACATTGGGCCGTTTCGTCATAGATAGTTGGCACTCGTTAAAACTCATCAATCTGCTTTGGGCACCGTGGTTGATTACGTCTCAATCTTCCCATGTATTGTTCCTGTTGGTAGTCCAGAGCCCAGCAGTGAACGTAACGTAACAACAAAACCAAGCAAAATAATGTACCTCGCGGGATTCGAAACCGGGAACACCGGTTCTGGGACTTGTGGCTTAACTACACCACACAGAGTCATCTTTAATCTGTGACAGAGTGTTGAGTGCAAATTTGCCCCACTCAAACATGAAACCAAAAAAAAACAAGCATTTGTATGGTATTCAAACAGCGCATCCTGGTGACAAACGAGACATGTTTCAATTTAGGGTGGATTCGACCAAACTGGAATAAGACTTACTCCGAGATTAGTCTATACAAATTCGGCGCTTAATCTCACATGTCCATTGTGCTAACATTAAATTACACTAGATCTAAAAGTATTTTTAGGAGGAGCCTGTATCTCATAACACGGGGTAAAAACTTATATGGGATCAGTTCATGCATTGTTTGTGTAAAGTGTTATTTAATAAAGAATTATTATTATTATAATCTAGATATAAGACCTTATTCCAGTTTGGTCGAATCCACCCTTAGTCACACAAATTCTCGTATTTATCGTGATCGAATGTTGAATAAAACTTGCACTTTTTTATTATTCTACGGCATTGATCTCACCTAGTGTTGGGTAATAACAGGGATAATAAGAAGGCCAATGGTGGAACAGACTATCTTAGTATAACATTCGGAACACTACAATGCTAGACTGGTGACTGGTAGGTTGACTGGTATAGAATGCATTGTGGCGTTATGTCCGCGTTTTGCAGTTTTTTAGTTATATTTTTAAATTATAATTGTATAGAATAAATATTAAAAAAATAAATGCTACAGGTAAGAGAGATAATGTTGCCAGCATTCTTGGCACCGTAGATGTGCCCACAGATGGAGGAAATTTCATAAATTAAAGGTTTATTTTCTTTATTTGTAAGTAAAAATTTTATTTAAGTATAAATGCATTTAATGCTTACTAAAATTGATATTATGGTGACATATTTGAGAAGGATGGTGTTACCACTACCACAAACCTACTCAGACCTCGGGTCGCTACATCATCGTCACGTGCAGTCTAAAGCGACCCCACTAACATTTGCATGAAGCCGTCCTCTCGACGCCCTTTTATTAAATTTCTCGTGACCTCCGCGAATTCCAGCACTTGCTCCACCTTTAGACAATGCTGATATTTTCTAATCAGCGCGGTTCACTTGTCTTTATCTAACCAATCTGTAACGTTGCAAAGCTTTGTGCTTATCACAGAGTAAACTTTATGGTTACTTCTGATACAATGTTGTGTAATTAATAATCAAAATCAAAACACACACATTCATACAGATACGTAAACTCACGACTATTATCTCAAAATGCTTAGTCAGAGACTAGGCAACAGGATCGCAGAAGCAGTCCTCTGCTTGCAGTCCACGTTTCAACAAATGCACAGTGATTCATTCATAGGCCATAAATCAAAAAAAGTCACTTGCGCCTACCGATTTCAAACTATTGATAATGGATTCATTAGTAAACTACTTTAAAAAAAATGTTACTAGTAATCCAATTACTTCAAAGTACCATTCACTTTGCTACGTCGGAAGTGAGAGCATCTTGAGTTTAGTTACCCGGTCGTGTGTGTTACCGAAATTTGTTGTTCTGTTTTCGTGTCTCATTTATTTACAATCAAGTTTTTTGTTGTTGTTACAATATGGAGGTGCAAGAACAAGATATATACTTTGATTATTTATATATTCTGGGTACAAATTCTCTTATTTCAATTTTATACGAGTTTTTAATTCAAGGTAGATTTTTTAAATATTTTTTTTCCAAACTTTTAAAAGATTGAGAGCTATAACTTTTCGCCGACCTCGGCTGCACTTGAGACATATGTTACTTTAATAGAGAGTATGTCTAGATTATAGCATGCAAATTTCAGCTGCATGACGTTGCCCGTTGTTAGGTTTCAGGGGTATCAAAGTGTAGGTGTCCACAGAACAAAATAAAAAGGATTTTTTTGCCCAAGTTCATATGTTGTTTTAGGTACATTTTTAAAATGTTCAGTAACGAGAATTATTGTTTTCGACATTTGGCATTCTGTGGAGGGCAGTTATAAGGAAAAATCGCAATATACTCTCAACAATTTGGTTGAAACGTCGTGTCTTCGAAACAACTTGGACAGTATTGATTTGACGTCATTAAATAACAAAATTGGAATATATATAACAGTACATCGCATTACTGGAAGAAATCTAATCGTACAAAATTAAATCTACTAGAAAAGTACTCAAACTGGCTTAGTGTAACCGAAAATATTGCACCTTAAGTAATTTAGACGCGATCATACGTAGAAAATGAATCGTAATTTGACCAAAACAGATTAAATTAAGATGCTTCTTCATAATTCAGATCTACTAATTACAGGTTTACGCAAACTACCTGTTAAATAAAAAGTTTATTGTCAAAATGTTTATTAGATTTGATAGTTGTGTAAAGGTACTTGCTACGTTTGAACGTCATTTTGCATGGATTTATTAAATATTGTTATACCCATATTACTCAGTATTTTATTTTGTTTCTTTAAAATTAGGGTTGTAATTACCACAAACAAGCTTTATTTGTTCCAATTTACCTGTAAATGTCACTTTATAACAATGTTTTAGCAGTCATAGTTAAAATCAAAATTACTGAGTGAAAATAATAAATATAAATACAGGTTTATGTATAGATATTGATTAAAACTAAGAGCTAATACTATGAGCTGCTTAATTCATGTTCATACAATCTTATTAAGTTGTAAAAATTGAAAAATCGCGGTTATTTCGGTGTTACGTATTTATGGCCGCCTTTGTATGGAGAGTGAATCACTGTGAAATGGTAACTGCACATGTGCTCAGCGTGACAGGTGGTGAGCCCATCGCCGCTCTATGCTGTTGGATGTATGTGCAGTCTTTAGTCCGTTAGTCGCCTTTTACGACACCCAAGGGAAGAGAGGGGGTGGTATAGTATTCTTTCACGGCAACGCGACACGGAATAAATTCTTTATGGTTGTTTCTTACACAATGATATGTGATAATCGTGTTTAAAATCAAACCTATCTATTAACGCTTTGAGTCCTAGTGGCAAAGCACTAGGCCTAAATATCCAACGGCCTTATTTTAATAAGATTTGTGATCACCAATCTGCATTTGGTACCATTAATCGTGGCGATGACTCAATATTAACGATGGAGGTCTTTACTCAGCGATGGGACGGTATTATAGGGTAAAATTAGAATAACTATACGCCGTGATGGGTACATTCTAAGTCTTGATTAGTAGTATCTGTACCTACCTACTTTATTTGTGATCATTATGCAAATATTCAATAAAGTTTATTGGTCGCCCTTGTAATAGTTCTACTATTAAAATTAGCATTTGAAAGTGCAGAACAAAGGTCGGAGTTCGGCGGGTCGTTTGCTTAAACGGCCTGGATTAACTTTCGATAATGGCTCTGTATAATTGTAAAAGGCTGTAGTGCTACCGAGCTCGGCTATTCCGACGATGGCGTAGATTAAGTAAATTATTGTTCGGAAGCGGTAATAGAGCTGGTCTCGCTGTTAGGTATCGATATAAGACTTTAAACTATAGCGTTGCATTGCATTAAAACTGTTCTAACGGGACCTAACACGATTAGTTTTGTAAGTAATATCTACTTACTGCTTGACGTTTCAGCCGCGATGCTGCGGCCGTGGTCACAAGTGACCTGTAGAAATTTACTTACTTAAAAAATTAATCGTGTTAGGTCCCGTTAAAACAGTTTTAAGGTAGTCAGTCGTGTCTCAGTTTATGAATATTTAAGGTTTGTTTCATTGCCAGGAGTGGTAGGTAAAATGTTTGGTATCAATGGATAATGGCTTGTGTTAAATCCGTCTCCTCCGTATATACTAGAAACTAGAGAAAACAAGTAATGGACAGGTAGGTAGGTACCTTGACAGCTCAGTTTTTAAAGTTTTCAGTTAAAGTGCTACAATCGTTCTTATTGTCACTTAGCATCAGGAGATAAAGGACAAGCAATTCTCTTCTGCGGAATTGTAAAAGTTCAACGTTTGCTTTTTATAAACTAACTTGTATGTAGATACATTTTTAAGTAGTTGAAGCACTGTTCCACTGGAGACAATACATTAATTTTAATTACTTTTACTATATCATACTCGTGGTGTTGTGTGGTGGCGGCTCAAAAAAAGAACTACTGATCCATCGTCCCTTGGGTGTCGCAAAAGGCGACTAACGAACTAAAGACTGCACGTACATCCAACGGCATAGAGTGGCGATGGGCTCACTACCTATCACGCTGAGCACATGTGCAGTTGTTAATTGGTGAATTGTGGAATATGGCAGTACTGCTTTTGCGCTCGTCATTGCCTAGTCTTTGACTTACCTATCGGGAATAATCGGCCGTGAGTATATGTATGTATCATCATCATCATCAGCCTATAAAAGTCCCACTGCTGGGACAGGCTTCCCACGTGGACTGCACGTGGGGATATTGGGCCATAACCCACCACGTTGGCCCAATGCGGGTTGGTGGGTTTTAATGACTGTCATCTTACGACAACAACCGGGACCAACGGCTTAACGTTACTTTCTATTATTGTAACGGAAAGTGCCCTTTTTTGATAGGGAGGGCATTTTTCAATTCTAATTGACGCTGTAAAAGAAAGGGAGAAAAGAAATGCCCTTGCTGAGTCTCTTGCCGGTTCTTCTCAGTACAAGTTCTATGGGGCTCCCGCCCCATAAATAGACATACGAACCGATGGCATAATTGTTTTATGATAATTGATTGTATAATTTGGTAACGACATATTGTTTTGTAAATGTCGTTACTTCTGTAATAATATAAAGCTGTGGATTTTCTTGTGCCCGTTCTTCTCCACAGCTTAAAGACGTCCTGAATTTGCCCATCTATCCATATAGAGAAGTAAATTTAAGTTTAGAAGATTCAAAATGCTTATTTCAAGCTTACTGAATAAAGATATTTTGATTTTGATTTTGGAGGAGGCTGTTTTTATCATATTCAATTGTTTCAGAAAAGTAGGTCGCTTATGCTGCACAGTAAACATACCTACATATTATGTTGAAAACAAACTCGAAAGCCATTTAGGTTTAGATTTTTCTCCGCTAATCCTTAGCTGACAACAAAGATTGCTCGCACACTGCACCCTACTCTTATGGCTAAAGCAGCAATGGAGGCTTTTGTGATGGAATTAATTGGAACCGCACGTGGGGTGCAGTGGGAGCTCGTATTATGATAACATTACGCGACCTGGCTAAACACGCGGCAGATAACGAGAGCAGAATGGAAATTAACTTTCCATATAGACAGAAGCGACCGAAAAGCTGATGATTTCAGAATTTGCAGTAGGTAGTCACAAAATTCAATATTTTATTTTATTCAAGCTATTACATGCTTGGTTAAGGAAAAGCAACGTGATGTATATATGTAACTATCAAAAGTTTATGCGAACACTACACATTGAAATGAAACTAAAAGTCAGGATAAAAATAATCGATCTTATAAACTTAAATAATAAAATCAATTTCCGAAAGTATGTTCGCGCATCACTTATGAGGAAACACTACGTTGACGTGGCATGCAAAATTCTCATACAAAACACAGAAAAACGACGTTTCGTATTACCCGTGTCCTCCTTCAGTACAAAATCAATTTTTATTACTTTTTCAGCATCGGTTAAAGAAATATATTTTCTATGTCTGTATGTTTGATTTTTTGCATTAAGTCATTTATTTAATAACCAGTAGCCTTCGAAATTTAGTGAAATCACTCCGTTTTAAGGCGTCTTCAGAAACATTAAGTGGCTGGTTAAAAAAAAAAATTAAACATACAGACATAGAAAATCTCTTTCTTTAACCTATGCTGAAAAAGTAACAAAAATTGGTCCAGTTCTGAAGGAGGAAACCCCCGTTTCCTCCTTCAGAACTTCAGAACGAAACATCGCATGCCACGTCGACGTATTTTTTCCTCTTAAGAACAGCTGCAGCTATATTTGGATAACTCTTTTTTTGTTGTGTTTGTAATCGTCAGGAGTAGGTTTACTATGGAAGATACAAACTTTTACCTTGTTGGATAGCTAGAAATGTGTAGATGTTTTTTAAGTAATTTAAAGACTACATTCACTAGCAATTATTTTAAAGTAAACCCACATTTTTGGGGACAGTTTTACAAAAAATCTGTTTTTTTTTTTATGTACGCTTTGTACTTTCTGCATGGGTACCATTATTATAATTTTATAATTTGTTATAAAGTAACAGAATGTAACCTCTTTTAAACAGAAGTAGAATCTGAGCATTAGTTTTAAAATGTCTGACTTTTGGATAATACAATATGGAATCAAAATTGTCGCAATGGCCTATGACCTCTAAGGAGTACCCGGGCTAATTACCAATAATCCAGTATAAGCCGCACTTTCAAAAGGAAATTCAAAGATATAAATAGGAACCAGTGCGCAAATGACGTACGACCACCCCGCCTCACAATTTTTCTCCGAAGCGTTTCCTTCCCTCTGGGGATCGAGATATTCCGCGAGTGGCTATAACTCGGATAACTTATTTATTGGCAGATTAGAGATATTAACTCGATTAAATGACGGCATGGTAAGCCTTATCCGCTGTTATTGTATCTCAAACTATACCACACGTTTTAAGTGAAGCTTTTTAGAAAATAGAAACAAAATACTACACATGTACCCACTAACTTAACTGGCTAACTAAACGACATCTAGCTGTGAAATCTACAAACTGTATTTTAGTAAGGAGTTAACCGCTTCTGTGGTCTAGTAGTTATACCATCGGTGTTCTGACCCAGACCCAGTGGTCCTGGGCTCAATTCCCAGCGGAGACATTATTAAAGATGGTTGGTGATGATAGATGGGCTTATTTTAAGTGTACCTGGCTTGGCTTGTGAGCGCCATTTTATTTTAGATTTTCGATATTGTAACAATATTAGTACTAGGTACTACTATTACTGTGTTGCGACAGTAGAAGATAAGACGACCAGTTTCTCAGTTGTGAGAATTCCAGGTGAAACGCGCTCCCACCTTCCAAAGCTTCCCCGTAGTAAAGTATAAATAAGTAGTTACCTTACGAACATTTGCTATAAAAATATTTTTAAAACGTTCCACAAGTTCACCGGATGCGGATTTACTGCGAAGAAGTTGCCGGCGGTCGCAAGCTGATTTTTAGAAAGAAGTAAGTAAGTATTGTTAGGTGTCAGATCCAACTTCAAGTATTACGTGGTTTTACCTTCATAATACCTACAAAACAATGTCTAAAACAGATGTTTGAACTTTTTCTCTTTTTATTAAACTATAAAGCAGTATTAATTTGCACTGTCTAATTAGACAGCGCTACCTACGATAATATTATTTACATCGTAGCTCATAGACGTATTAGCTCATGGATTTATTAATATGTCCATGTAGTAGCTTATCAATGTGTCAACATACACACTGGCGTATTAGCTTTTAAGATAGCGAAACCAATTTGGCTTCAATCATATCGCAGCACTGACCAGCGCACCGGCCACCCTCGCTTACAAAGAAAACTATTAAAAAGAAATCCGCTTACGGCATAGCCTCCCGCGAAACCGTAATCATTTGTGAAGTGCCCTTCAAATATTTGGGGTTGGACGGAACATCTGTTGCCTACTGCCATTCTGCACACTTATACCTATCAATTTGCAGTGTTGCAATATACGGCTTTAGTCCTTTGTGATAGGACGCTTTTGAAATGATTAGAATGTAAATTATTAAAATGCGCTCGCCCGCCACATGGTGTGTATGGAAATGATTGAGATGTAACGGTATCTGAGATTCATTCAAATTCTTTTTTGTGTTTTTTTATGTTTACAAATGTGTTTGGAATCCTAACTAAAATATTGTTCTTGTTGTAATTAAAGTGACTTTTTTTGTTTGTTATGCTTTCACTCTTAAACTGCTAAACAGATTTTGATTAACTATATAGCTTAGGGCCTGGAGACGGTTATAGCGCAAAGTAAAACTCTCTGTTAAGTGGTTATAGGCTTTTTTATTCCGTGAACAATGTGCGCCAGCGAAGCTGCGTCCAAATGCTAGAAATATATTTGCGGCAGTTATCCAACTTGTTTAAAGTAATATTTACATTTTGTTGTAAACAATAGTGTGTAAAGTGATAATCCTTCTAAAAACACCCTACATCTTACTTGAAAATAAAACACATAAGATTCTTGAGTACCAAGGTAACCTAAGTTGCCTAACTTAAATGTTATTGAAAACTGGCGTTATACTTTTCTTTGCATATACATAGAGACGACACAAACATTAAATCACGTTAGACTTCAACTTTTGAAATTATATAACGGTTAAAACCAATATGCCTTTTCTTTGTCTATAATAAATTAATTCGTCGATTGTCAAACTATTTACAGAGTTGTGTTGTGTTACTATATTATTAAAGTCCGTTTTGCAATACAAAACCTAATTAGCTAACAAGGAAATGCAAGCAACGCCACAGGGCAAAGGTAACGTTGCGAAACAGAATCGCCTGTTTCAAATTAATTAGTAAGGGCCAATACTCACTGGCTACGCTCGGTGAACGAATCCTTTAATACCTAACAATTTTTCGTTAAAATGTACAGTTTTTGGAGCTCGATGGCACAGCGTGCGATCTTGCCAACAATTTTCGGTATTCCGGGTCCACTGGATAGGTGACTAATTTATGTGGTGTCTTTCGTCTGTTAGTCGCCTTTTACGACACCCGAGAGGAGAGATAGGTAAGTAGTATTCTTTTAATAATGAGGAGCCACCTCATAGCTATTTTTTATGTACAATGTGTAATGGCACTCACTGTACAAACCACAGAAATTCTATTTCTGTGGTACAAACTTTAGGGGTGAATTCTTAGCTCTAATATAATGTAATAGGTTGGCTTAGATTAAAACAAAAAGGGAAGATACGGCATTAGCGTCTCGTGAGTGAGCCGCCAAAATTAGGCCAAAAGGCACAATTTCACTTCAGTCACAATTTGCCTAGCGAACAGGCTACATCGCACTATTGCGGATATTCTACTGTGTGAAAAAGAGAAAGACGCTACTCCGCAGTGGCGTCGGAATCGGTCGTACGTACTCGTCTGTTGCGAAGCGACCGAGACGTCAACGCGCTACTCGCTGACTCCCTCGCGCTGACGTTGAAACTTACCGCTTTGTCTCGCTCGCTCTATTTACACTTTATAGGTGTGCGTGTGTGAGTGTTTGCTTAAGTAGTTGAGTAGAACTATATTTTGAATGACTACAAGTAGGAGCATGCCGTATCTTCCCTTTTTGTTTTAATCTAAGTAGGTTGGGGATAAAGTTTCCTCACATTTTTTAAGAAAATTCAAAACATTTTTTAATATACATAGTTTATTTACACTTAACTAAAGTATGTAGGTGTTAAATTGTTCGATAACTATTTGCCATCTTGTAGGTAGGGACATGATCCCATTGCTATAGAAATTTTGGGGCTTCTGATCAAAATACCGCGACAAGTGGTTTTGCCTGTCCTCTCGTGATGTTAACCTGATACTGCCTAAAGAATTCTGAACAGACCGAAACAGGTGGAAATCTGAAGGTGCAAGGTCAGGACTATACGGCGGATGCATAACACCTCCCAGCCAAATTCTCTTAATTTTTGCTGTTAATTAATTCCAGCCGCTTTCTCTCAACTTCTTGCTTTAATCTCATCAGTTGTTCGCTAGAGTTCAGAATCGATGGTCTTACCTGGTGGTAACAGCTTATAATCAATAATGCCCTTTCAATCCCACCACACACACAGCATCACCTTGTTGCGAGTTACCCCGGGTGTCGCCACAGTCTGTGAAGCCCGTCCGACCTTGATCACGACCTTTTTCGCATGTTCTTGTCGTACGTGATCCACTTTTCATCACCAGTTATCAGCTTCTTCAACAATGGTTCGGTTTAATTACGTCATAATAAAGAATCACAAATGAGTACACGGTTCATTAGGTTTCTTTCAGTGAGCTCGCAAGGTACCAAAATATCGAGCTTTTTTGTGTACCCAGTTATTTTTAAATGCGCTAAAACTGTTTTGTGGATAATTCCCAGTTCTTCCACTACATCGAAACTACTGTGCCGATCATGCAAAAATGGCATCCATTTTATACGTAATAGACCAGAGCGACGTGCATGACATCAAAATTTCCGGATTGAAAACGCTTAAACCAAATGTGTGCTACTCTCACCTCAGAACAATAACTAAAGCATATTGTTCTGAGACTTTTACAGACACTGCACTAGGTCCATAAACATTGCAAATTTTTTTCGCGGCTTGCGTTGCATTTTTAACTTTTTTGTAGTAAAATTTAAGAATTTTTTTATTAGATTCACTCATCTTGACAGTAAGAAAAACAAATGAAAATCACACATTTTCCTTATTTAAATTTGGAATTACCTTCTTTAAAATTTAAACTTTCAATGATACCAAAACCAGACAGATACAAATAGTATAGCCAAAGAGATGTCATTACAAGTTCATACGATACTTTATGCGAAAAGACTTTTCCCTATATCATAAAAAAATATTTAAAAAATATAGTAAAATAGTAGAATTTACGTGGTAAATTAGTTGCTATGTGTTTTTTTTTCGTCATTTTAGGTGATGAAAAGCAATGTTTGTTTTTTTTTCTACTGATGTTCGGACTTTTGGCTACTTTACCGATTGTTATTTACTTGCGACTAGTTTCACATTTTTTGAGACTCTTGAATGCGATTTCAACTTTTCGTGATATTGTTTTTTTTATACACACACGCAAAAATCGAAGATAACAAATAAAAAAGCTGCCATTTCTAAACTATTGAGTTTAGAATTTTTTATGTATTACATTTTATTATGTATATTTGTGTTGAATCCACCCCTAAAGAATGTACCTACAGTGCAACAATAGGTATCACGAAAAGTTGAAATCATATACACTTAAAAAAAGGTTTCTTAAAAAGGTTAACTAGTCGCAAGTAAATAACAATCAGTAAAATAGCCAAAACTTCGAATATCAGTAGAAAAAAAACAAATATGTCGGTTTTCAACACCAAAAATGACGAAAAAAACACATAGTAACCAATTTACCACGTAAATTCCTTTATTTTATTATATTTTTTTGTTTTATAATTATTTGAGCTTAGAATCCACCCCTAAAGTTTGTACAGTGCATGCCAAACACATTGCATGTAGTATAGTTAAAAGAGTTCCCTAGTGGAACTCTTAGTAGTGCTTGTTGTGCATTCGCCCTATCTGTCAGCAGCGGCACCAGACCATAAATCGTGCTCGTAAATATCTCGCGGTCCAGTTTTGACACCGGGCTTTGCTCGCGTAGTGATTTGACCTGAATACCGTACTATCAGCTTATAGGAGTGCAATAAAACTTTTATGAGTTGTAAATGAGTTTTGCTACCGTAAAATTCATTTAATTACGATATTTACGATTTCCGGAGCAATATGATGAGCTCGATGGTGAACGCTTTTTGCGTCCGAGTAGTGATTTTTTAAGTTTTAAACAATTTTCGTAACGCTACGTCAACGGATGGGTGACCTGTCACGCTGAGTAAGTGCAGTTGCTATTAATGGTGAAACATGGACTATTGCAGTGGACAGCTTTTGGAGTACTCAAACTCAAACTCAAAATTACTTTATTCAATAAACTTAAAATAAGTATTTTGAATCGTCTAAATTTATTTGGATGGATGGGCACCCGCCCACCCACCCCACCCATTCAGGAAGTCTTTTAGCTGTAGAGAAGAACGGGCGCAAGATACTCTACAGATTTATAATAACATAGAAGTAACGACATTTACAAAACAATATGTCGTTACCAAATTACACAATATACAAATTACTAATATGTTATGCTCGTACATGCACTATGTCCATACATATTTGACATTTACATAATCTTCCACTTTCTAATAACCTTTACTCATGAGGGTTTTTTAACATGGGCTTTAAATGTATTTAAAGGCATTTCAGTAATATTTAGTGGATGTTTGTTATAAAGCGTTACACATTTACCCAAGAAAGAGCCACCTGTTTTATGAAGTCTAAAACTAGGGACGGCAAGCTTATTTTTCCTACGAGTGTTTAAGTTAAGAAAATCACAATTTTTAACAAATGTCTTTTCATACTTCTTGACATACAAGAAGAAGAAGAAGGTTTTCAAAAATAAATTGTGATGCAAAAGTTAATATATCGATTTTTTTAAACACTTCTTTGAGTGAGTCTCTAGACTTCAGGTTGTATATGGCGCGGACTGCCCTTTTCTGTAGACTCAATGGCTAACTAACCCGCCGGGGATAAATCGTGACAGTATGTAGGTATTTATGTATGTAATAGCTAAAAATCACAGGTTCGTATTGGTACAGGATTGTGAATGATGGCCCAGTCCCTATGTTAGCACAGTGAGAAAAACTCAGCCACGTTATTTCATATTTATTAAATACTGCTACAGAGAAATATAAACAGCAGGGTATGTACTTGACTTTGATGTGGGTTGTGAGTGTTGTGACACAATATAACTGACCAGAAATCACGGGTTCGAACAACATGAAAAGATGCTTAGCCTTATCACATCACATTATGCAGCAATGCATGAATTGTATAATTCTAAATAAGACTTCTAACATTCAATAGAGAAAAGAATCCCAAAGCTCGGTTGCATGGTTTCGGTGTGATATCGGTGGCGGCAACAGCAAAATCAGCTTCTATGTATGGTACTACTAACATGTTATTGGAATGGTTTTTATTTGTACCTAAGCATGTGTGTTTTTTGATGCAAATAAATGTATTATCTATATATTGTAAAAATGCATCTTTTTGAAAATCGGTTGTTAACGCATTTACACACTGATGTCCGCTTGTAACAGCGTCGAAACTGAGTTCTAATTTATAAATATTTTAGTAGGCTCATACTCATAGCCCATATGCTGTCCCATTGCTGGATAAAGTCCTAAATCATTGAAATCAACTCATCCCTACATTATAAGGGTAGTGGCATAATCTATTCACCACACAAACGCAGCCGTATAAAAGACTTTTAATTTTTGTAAGAAGCATAAAGTTTGTTCCAGTTACTTTAATCGTTTAACCGTCCGCCAATCTGACCACAATTTAAAGTAGTATCCCACGACCAACACATTGCGGAAGTGGTGGAATCGTAAATAACGAAAATAAAAGTTGGTACTGCAGCAATGAAAATACGCACAGAATTAAGTAGTATTAAACTGATCTTCAATATAAGTATAAACGTAACTGCTGAGTGCAGGGGGGTTACTCTCGAACGCAATTACGCAAACTCAACCTTAATACAATTCCAATGCGATTAATATGTATCGATATTGGGATAAGTAAAGATAATTCCGGAACGACATCTCGATAATAATTTGTTCAATCAATTTCCACGCAATGTAATTCCAATGTGGCGCTATTGTAGCTTACAAAAGTGCCATTTGACATTTTTTAGATTTGTGATTGGAAATTGATTAATGCAATTCTGTTTCAAGAGTAGCCTACCAGATCTACTCACTTGAGTAATACAGTCAAAGTCAAATAATTTGTTCTATTTATAATCAAATCACTTATTGACGTCAGAACTCTATAGTAAATGAACTTGTTAACTAAAATTTCGTAATGTAAACTACCGAATCTACCACCAGTTCGAATATTGAGAAGCTTTTATCTGAGAATAGCTGATAAGAAAATGAGGACGCTTTTACTTCTTTTACCATCCATTAACTACCTACCAATGAATATACTTACTTACTTTTGTTGTATTTGGTCGGATATACAGATATAAATAAATTAAAAAACCCAATATGTCACAGTTTAATAGCTAAACTTTTACTCTCGTATAAGTCTTTATTGCGAGGTACCACGGCCTAGATTCAGTTACAAAGAGATACAGATTTTAAAACCAGCTTACTTTTACAATAAAGTAACTCTTGTCAGTTAAGAAATAAGATTCATAGTTGTCTGAAAATATAATACGTACAACATTGTTGTATTTTCAAATTGTGACATGTTTGTTTTAAAATTTATTTTAACGTTGTTATGTTTGGTGTGACACGGGAAACCCTTGTTTATTTATTTTAGGCACGTAATAAGTTACTAATATAACTTCTCGAATGTTCAAATAATTTATATTTTACATTTGTAACATTTGATTATTTGCGTTAATAACGCTCAAATAAAGTGAGGTAGACATTTTTTCAACATTTCGTTTAGTTCTCTTATTATCTCTTTCTTATCTTTGAGTTAATATTTTAAATTATACTGTATTTTCGAAAATATAATTCATGAAGTTACAGGTAACGAAGAAATATTATTATTATATATTAAGAATATAAACTCATTGTATGTATGTATATAATATTGGTAATAAAAGCCGTAAATTAGTAGGTATGACAGCCGTCTTCGTAAGCTTTCTATGAATATCAATATACCATTCTTGGAAATATGTCTATAGGAATATTTTATTTGTTACAATGTTTTATTGAAGCCTGACTGAATACGGAATTCAGAATTGAAACTGTCATAAACATATAATAAGTGAGAATATTAGCTTGTGGCCCAAAACATTGAATTATTTTTACACTTAAATAAAGAAATTGTAAGTTGCATTAATGTGAAAAACAGATAAATATTACGAACATATTTAATAAGCAGGTGATAATTATAAAACATATGAGCAGGCGTTATCATTTAAAGTTTAAACAGAATTATTGCCATGCCTTTTGCCACAATTGGTCCTTCGATCGGAAAGAACAGCACCTCAAAAACGCTTATCTCTTCAAATTATAAAAAATAAATTATAAATTGTAACCGAAACATTATCAAGTACGATAGTGGACTTACTGGACCTAGATTAATAAATTGACCTAATTAGTTTTAAAGGTATAATTAGGGTAGGTAACTGATTTCCGCATCACAACAGGAGCCGCTCGGACGCAGTCCCCGCCCGCATTTCCAAAGGTGTTCTCTCTAATCTCACCAAATCCCAATTAATTCCTTCAAGTGACGTTCACTTAATCCACCCTGACGTTCTTAATGCGAACTTAATTAAGTTTATTAATGAACTTTGCCCTCGGGCCCCTGAAATTTTAACTGTGGGAATATGGCTTGAGGTGAGCTCATTTGAATGGCAATCTAAATCTGTTTTATGTGAATGGATGGCGCGCGGATACTTTGCCTTTTGAATTATTCCTGAACTTAATTTCATTAAAATAATCGCACCTTCCGCAAAATGAATTGTTACCTGGTTTTGTATTCATTTTGGTGCTTTTAATAATGTTTAATTGTTGCTGACCGTGCCTTGGTTAAGTAGTCTATGTATGACAGTTCATGTGCTATCCTTATGTTAAGCTAGCGGCACCCCGTACCCCATAAAGAAAATACCGAAAAATATGTGAATATGTAATATATAAAATAAAATAAAAAATAAACTTTCCGACACTCACACCAATTATCTAGCCCAAGAGAAGCTTCAAAGAAACTCGTTAAATGGTTACTAGACAACGGATAAACAAACTTAAAATAGTTAAATACATACTTATTATACATAGATAACACCCAGACACGAAACAATTTAGAAAAACAATAATTTCTAAATTGACCTGACCGGGGATCAAACCCGGGACCTCAGAGATGGCGACACCATGAAAACCGGTGTACAAACCACTCGACCAAGGAGGCCGTCATATGATATACACATACAAACCTTGTTTTGAGAATTACAAACACTACAAAAATTGATTAGCCAAATAGGTACAGCTGTTCTGAAATGATGCGCGGACATAAGTATATTCGTGGCAAATTGATAGCGTAAGCAATTTAAATAAATCAGTATGAAGAAGAGCGAAACTATAAAACAGTATTTGTATGAGAATACCATGTTTTGATTTATTATATTTAAAACTCTCACACACAACTGGAAATGGAACCCGAAAAACTGGAAATAAACGGATCCCCTTGTCCGTAATAAAAAGGATATTGTACCGTTGTTTTACAGTTAAGGGGATCCTGCACGAAATCGTGAAAATTTACGTATTTTTAAGTTACGTGCACTATGCGCTGATTTATTTAAATACATTAAAAAACTTACGTATGTAGCATGATCATTACACAAGGTCGTGGCCTTGTTGAATTTGAAACAAATTCTTTAAACAATAACAAACAATAGGTAAGTACACATAAATCTAATGACTCCTAAAAACATTTTTTTTCGGCCACTTTCTTAATTTTACGCATTAACCAATAATTGTTACATGAAAATATTTGTATTGATATTCCGCAGGTCACCCCCCCTTAAAAAAGAAAATTTTAATTTTTAACACAAGCGCGTGATGGTTTTGTACATTTAGCAGAATAAAAACATTGCTCTAATCAAATTACTAGGTCTGAAACTTCAAAGCAGAATTGTTCTAATTTAAAAAATATCAATATCATTGATTTTGCTTCGAAGTTCATTAAGAGACTTATGTCAGTTTTTGCGATCGCGCGGCACCCCCTTAATATATGTATAAAATAAAATCAGTTTTACATAATAACCGACGCGACGTTATGTTTCCTTAGAACAAAAATTTCTGTGTCTTTTTACTAGTATTGATTTTTTTTTATTAAACCATTTAGATTGCAAATCTTAAGTTAACGGGCATATTAAAATTTTTCTTTTATTCTAAAAACATAAGATTTACTTTTTTTGAGAACATAGAAGCTGCCTTTGCATTCTAAACGGTCATTACGGAACGGACATCTTAGTACGAAAACTTTAACTTAAGTTTCCAGAGTGAGCCTGAAACAAATGTTTGTAATGTGGGGTTAAGTTTAAAAACATTTTAGAAATAACTTTAAATTTGAAATCACATAATTACTGCGAATTGATACCGGTGCCACAATACTTTGAACAACACGTCTCGCTACGCTTTTTCTCTTCAAATTGCGTCAAGCGCCACAATTTTGAATTGTGACCGTAACATTATCAGGTACGATAGTGGACCTAGCTTAAGCCACACTTGGTATTTACTGCCCGCCTCCCATACGAACGGGCAAGGATATATCGCGACAGCTCCCTGATATCCGGTAGCTCTGAGTCACGTAGATAATTTAGCTGGCGACCCGACATGTTTGTTTTATCCATTTGTTTTTGCAGAGAAATAGAACAATTGCGACCAAGAAAGTTGGTTTTATTTATTATTCTTGAGATATACACCTAATATACGCAATGAATAAGACTTTTTTAATTAATAAACTGTAAACAGATAGTAGAGAATACCTCAGACATTAAGTCCGCCATGTAATATAATGATGCAGAAGTTTAAATAAATAAATAAATAATCGCTTACAAGCCTACAACTCATCATTATTTTCCGCGACTTATAAAGGTTCCTATGTTAGACAAAGGCCTTTATCATTGAAATTGATCGACACAAATAAATAAAGAATTTTGAATTTGTACAATAGGTTGATGTTAGGTATATCAGCACTCTTGCTAAGTGTGGATTTCTGATAAAAGATTATGATATCCATCGAAAACACCGAAACACACTTTGCCCGAATTAGGAATTAGCGCAGGACAT
The DNA here is from genome assembly GCA_963921215.1 of Scoparia ambigualis. Lineage (NCBI taxonomy): Eukaryota > Metazoa > Arthropoda > Insecta > Lepidoptera > Crambidae > Scoparia > Scoparia ambigualis. Next base: position 36,729,651 of record OY992506.1, on the reverse strand, counting down.
CTGGATATCGCTACAAGCGCTTTACGACCCATCGAAGGCTTATAATAGGAACTTAAGAATTAGGTAAGTATAAAGATATTTATTGTAGTATTAAAGACTCGTGCATCATTTTGAGAATAACAGTACCTTACTATCTAATGTTGCTATAGGTATATACTGAAGGCCTCTGCGGTCCTAAGTCTATTAGTCCAGTGATATTCCGCTATCGGTGCGTCACGGGTCGCTGACTACGTCATTAACGCGTCACTAAATTTTGTTACGCTGGCGCTGCCAATGTAGGGATGCGACGTGCGCTAAGAAATATTGTAAGCTTTTTTTTTACGATGTCGCCAAGAAAGCGTGCTACCCGCCTGATGGTAAGCGTTGTGGACCCTGGACCCAGAGGAGCAGGACCCAGGGTGTTGTAGCTTAGGCATGTTCAATTAATTCCACTTATGTTAGGAAAGAATAGAAAGAATTAGAAGTAAAAAGAGATTTGAGAGTGGTTAAAGCGTTAATCATCGAGAGATATTTTATTATTTTTATTTTTTTATTCTACAACGGGTAACCGTTTGGCCTTCATCTCCCCTGATGGTAAGTGACGATAAGGCCGAACGTGGAAGCGCGCTTCACCCGGAATCCTCAACCACTGAGGAACTGGCTATCCTATCTCAAACTGTCGGAACACAACAATGCCATAAACATCGTTGTTATGGCGACAGAATTCGATAAGTTGATGGTAGCTAGCCAGGCGGACTTAACAGCCCTACACCAACCAAATCGAGCACACAAAGATGTACCTCTCGTCCGAAACCGATGGTTTAGCCACTAGATCACAGAAGCGATAATAGTATTAAAACCTGGCGGACTTAAAACAAGTTTGACTTTACCATACTACCTTTTGTTTAGAAGTCTTTAAAACTCATGAAGCCGCATAAAGCCCAAGTATATAGGCTAAGCATAGCAGCGGTACGTTTATATGCAGGTGATGAATTGAACTAACTTAATTAAACTTCATCATCAGCTAATAAAAGTTGTGTTGAGCACAGGCTTACCCTCATAAACAACAGGCACATGAGAAGATCGAGCTATGGCTCGTTAGTATGCCATCCTACATAGCCTACTATGTAGGATGACCCATTGCTTGTTGGTATATAATCAGAAATTAAATTTGTTTACGCTCACACCAATCTAGACCAAGATGAGTATTCTTTTGAAACTTGTTAATATGGTACGATAACGGATAAATATAGATGAACATAGAAAAAACACCTAGACCTGAAATCAATTTAGAAAAACAGTTTTTCTTTAAATTTACCCGACCGGGAATTGAACCCGGGACCTCAGAGATGGCGCGACGCCAGACCCGGCGTGCTAACCACTCGACCACGGAGGTCGTCAATGTGTGCTAAAGCTCAAAAAACTAAAAACAGAGAAGTAGGTTACTTGATTCTTCGCACTGTTATTTGTTATCCGACTCTGATGTCGCAATAAGAAAGCCGAATATATCGCCAAACATAACATTAACCCATACATTTTCTCGTATTACGCGTCCATTAAGCGAATGTTATTGTAAATGGGCTAAACGTGTCCAAACAAACCGGTTGATAGACTGAATGGCTGTCGAACGGGAATTACGTATTTCTTTTATGAAATGTCCTGGCTGTTCTTACCCGAATAAATAAATCATAAAGGTTGTATGAATAACCTTCAAACGTATATAAAACTAGTAACACACCGTTTAGGCGTTTTCTGCATAAACAATTTATGGCAACATATTAAGAAGAAATGGTGGTAGCTAGCCAAGCGGACTTAAATACCCTACTACTAACCAAACCGAGTAAAAACATGTACCCCCCGTTGGGAATCGAACCCGGGACCTCTGGTCTTAAATTAAACGCAGTGGTCTAAACCACTAGACCATATAGGTGGTTTACGTATGTCATTGAAAGTAATAACAAAATAGGTAAAGCCTTTTCGCCAATCATCGCAATAGTATTTAAAAATAGGAAAACATCAAAATAAACAGCATCATTCCGCCGTTGAGCAAAACCAATCAAACATTATGTTTTACTAGCGGCCGCTCGCGGTTTCACCCGCGTGTTTCCCGTTCCCGTGAGAATATCGGGATAAAAAGTATCCTACATGTTAATCCAGGCTATAAACTATCTGTCTGCCGAATCCAAATCCATTCAGTAGTTTTTACGTGAAAGAGTAACAAACATACACACTCACAAACTTTCGCCTTTATAATATTAGTGTGATATCGAAATAGCAGCCGTACAAATTTAATGTTATTGGGTGTAATAGGATGTATTAGATGAAACAGTAATAACCGCAGCGTTTGTCCTTAAGCCAATAAGCCGGAATGCGAGGAATTATTCGATCAATTTGCTCCAGTAATCAGTTGTAAGGACTCGCAGGGGCTCAGGGAAAACGCGTGGCCGAGGATAAACAGCTTCGGCCGCTAGCGAAGTAAAAATCGTTAAAGTAAAGTAAGAGTTACGGTTAAACGAGTCGCGTAGCGGTAAAAGTATACTACCACCCCTCTCTGGGTCACATTTTACTCATGTGCTTTTGTGTCGTAAAAGACGACTAACGGACTAAAGGCTGCTCATACATCCAACAGCATAAAGCGGCGAAGGGCTCCACCTGTCACGCTGAGCACATTGTGCAGTCGCTATTTGGTGAAAAGTGGACTATGGCAGAGGACTGCTTTGCGGACCTCATTGCCTATGCCTATATTCGTGATTATATCCGTTTTGATAGGTGTTATTGGCATAAACGTGTAAGAGAGGTTTTTATTTCCCGGGACTGCCTTTGTGGAGGTTTTGCGCTGTTCAAGCTTTTAGGAGATGACTCAGGTCGGGGATGATGTAACTGTTAGAAATGTCTGAATCGGTGTGCAAGAAGTTGCTTTGAGGTGTCCAACTCCATTAAAAGGTCTGCACAAAAAAGAGTAAGTATCTAGCGAAATGCTTAGGAACTCATTTCGTTTGGCGGTGTACTAGCTAAGTATCAACACGACGAAATGCTCCTTCTATAATTGCTATTCTGCCAAAACACATAAACGTACACAGATAGTTTCTCTGTCTTTACGCACATATAATATAAATGTATGTGCCAAAGCTGCCACTATTTCGCTACGATTTAGTATCTAGTTTTTTTTAAGACGTGTTAGATAATAAATAAATAATAAAATTTATTATTTATTTAATATCTATTATATTAATGGAACTTATGTTCCATACATATGCACATACATTTATATTATATGTGCGTAAAGACAGAGAAACTATCTGTGTACGTTTATGTGTTTTGGCAGAATAGCAATTATAGAAGGAGCATTTCGTCGTGTTGATACTTAGCTAGTACACCGCCAAACGAAATGAGTTCCTAAGCATTTTTATGCGGAAACAAAATGAAATGTTACATAGAAAAATAAAACAAAGAAGATGGTATCACTTCCTCGTGTCACGCAACCACCAATAAGTCGAAGCCTTCGTCGAGCCGTGAACAAACAAAGCCATTGTATTGGCCTCATACAAAACGTATTGAACAAAATAAACGTTTGGCTCCGCACAACGTGAAATAGAAATGCGAGATTCGTCACAGATAGCGCTAGTAAGAATATTACGAGGACGGTCTAACCACTATAAGTTTGAACATGAGACTAGATTTACTATGAAGCGTTTCATAAACAAAGTGAGGGATCCATTGAGGTATAATAAACTAGAGTAGACGTCCTATACAAAGATTGTGTTCAACTATATGACAGCGGGCATCACGTATGATACGTTGGGGAGGGGGCTTGGTTGTTATAGAATAAGTCCGAGCGCGCAGATGCGACACACTATTCATACAGTTTTACAACTTTTGAGTGCACAAGAAGGCATTTTCATTTTTTTTCTTTGTGAGACGTTAACGACATGTCACCGCAATCGCTCGGAAGCGACTACACAAGGTGCAGTCCATGGACCGCACCTGAGTGCGCACAAACTTGCTTCGCGGTGTCTTATCTAGCTTTTTACATCAATGGATGGATCATAGCAAATGGTTAGCTTTGGCACAAAACAGAATGGTACAGAAGGCATGTATGTATGTACCTACTTCACTTTTCATACCTACACTCGGCAGTCGCGCAATTCACCGTTTAACGTTGAATTTTTTTTGTTGCTTCTATTTGTACCTAAAAGTTCACAGACTCGTGTCTCAAGCGGACGGCACTCGCGAGTCGCGCTCGCACTGGTCCCAGCCGGTCCGAGATATCGTGTCCGTGAGCGGTGTCTATGTGTGCGTTGCTCGAGCGCGCTTTGTATGTAGATTGCCTTCTGTACCTTTCTGATTTGTGGCTTTAGGATCTGTTTACCCCTCCGGGAAACGGGCGTGGTGTATATGTTACCGACAATCTGTATAATCCGGTATTCTATACAATACCTAGGCAATGTATAGAATACCTAAAACGTGTAGGTAATGTATGAAATATATTTATTTTATACTTTGCCTAGGTATTCTATTCAATACCGAATGCGCATCCGGTAATGTGTGAAAAGGCAGTAGACCTACATATTAATTTTACGGAATTGTTTTGTTCCTACTTGTTAAGTACCTACTTGTAAGAAAATTACATTGTGTTACTTATATACAAAAGAATTTTTAGTTGCACTTTATTTTTAAAGTGATTTTACTGTATTAGTAAGAGAAAGATACAACTTAGGTGCTTTTTCGAAGAGTATCTAAAATAATAATTTATTTATTATCTAAAAGTTTATTATGACTAAAAAGTTTTCATGTCTTAAATGTCTAATATTTTCTTGCATAGGACCTAGTAACTTAAGATTAAATAAATATTTTTGGGTGCAGTAATTCTTTTATTCTTCTTCAAAAAAATGTCTACCCCTTTTATAAAGATTATTTTCAGGAGCGCCCCAATTTTTAATTTTATTAAAGTTGTTTTTAACTTATCATTTTGTTATTTTATAGGTAGGCTGATTAACATTGATAAAAATAGACAAAAATCTATTATTTTACACATTGCCGGTGGACTAGCAGGTACTCTATACAATCCCGAGGAATTGTATACATTACCTAGGTAAAGTATGTAATGGACAATAATATGCTTAATATGTCATACATTGCCTGGACGCCCCCGGTAATCTATACATTGCCTAGGTATTGTATAGAATACCTGAATTATACAGATTGCCGGTAACATATATATGTATAAACTGAGTCACATACTGTGCTACAAATTGTCGGTCATGTTGATGGTGACTTGGCTGACAATCATTTGTCGAGTAATGACCCTACCAAACGTGATTCTTCGGTTTTCATAGCAGTGCCTTTTTAAAGCAAGTGCTTGCGCTTGGCCTTAATTTAACTTATTCACCTATTGCCCAAAATCCTCAAACATACAGAAACTGACAACTATCGATACTCAACAAAGCTACCAGCCCTGTTGCTATGGCGGCAGACTCAGATAATATGATGGTGGTAAGCCAGACGGGCCCAGAACAACCACACACCAAACCGTAGTACCATACGTAGCCCGTCTGAAACTCGAACCCGGTGCCTCTGGATTAGAAAGGTAAAATAGTAGTAGTACCACAGAAATTGATATATTTCTGTGAGCTGTACTACAGCTACCTACGTAAGTACATACACTCACAATAATTACTATAAATTCCCAAATGGTTAGTCAGAGACTATGCAACGAGGACTGGTGCGTCTCATTTCATATAATGACAAATGATCTAATTTCAAAGGACATAATGTTCATTGGATTTAATTTTTACTTGTTCTAAATACACTTTCTTTATCAACATTACGTATATTATTCATTTGATATAATACTCATTTTCTCTAACATCTTTTTCTATAAAGCTGTAATGGTAGGATAATCATATAATAACTTTTTTTTTTTAAATCTTTATTATAAAAGGACTTTGGTCTCTAATGTGACCATGTCAGTCCTGGTAAATCTTAGAAACTAAGGTAACAACAAATGTAAATAAAAATTAAATACATTAAACACAACTTTCTCTTATTTGTAGACAATGACACACATAATTTAATAAAGCCCTTGCTAAACTCGTTGAAGGTTCGGTAAGAATGCTTTGAAATGTACCAACATCAAGCATATTCCACTCTATTAGTGATGCCAATTGCCGTCTCTCAGTTCGGTACCGGACACATTCCGTCAAAAAATGGACTAAATCTTCAACAGTGCCACACACTGTGCATTCTGGAGACTCGATTTTTTTCATTAAAATTGCAAAATTGTTTAGGGGAATGTGTCCGTCCGCAACCTATGAGCCGTAATTATGAGAGACCTGTTGAACCTGTTACTCATAAACCAAGGTATCCGAGGAGGTTGACACTGAATGGTTTTATACGAAATCCCTTTGTCCAGTGAAGTCTTATCAAAATACTCTTTCCACATTTCCTGACACTTATTCTTATACTTACTGATAAGTTCAGTTTGATCTGGGACAATATGATAACTAACACCATCAGATACAGCCAATTTGGCCACTATGTCAACCACCTCATTTCCCATGATTCCTATATGCGAAGGGATCCATTGCAACCTTAGATTCTTATTGCACATGTACAACTTGTGCATTTGAAGCAATACTTTGAAGGCTATCGAGACACCTCTGTGCCCAGAGGCGCATCGAGCCAGATGTTGTAAAGCGCTTTTGCTGTCAGTAAGTATAACAATATTTTCTACATTTAAGCTTTCTATATAAATTAAAGATTCCGAGATTGCAACTAACTCCGCCGACATTATAGAAATACAGTGCTTAATTTTATAGGATTTAGATGTTTTATACAAAGGGTCATAAAAAGCTGCTCTTGGCACTTTGATCCATCTGTATAAATTCTATGGAAGCCACTATAGGCTCTATCAATTTCGGCTGTAACTTCTGTATGCAACACATTTGGATCGTAGGATGTTTTTGGACCCGTTACATTTTTTAAAACATTAAAGATAACACCATCTATTTTAATACCAGTAATCCAAGTATCGAAGCTGAACATGTCTAACGGATTGCAACAATAGACTTCATCCTCTTTCATCTCTTCCCAAACCACCGATAATAAAGGCTTCTTTTTATTTAGCCAATATCTATTACCTTTTATTAGATCACAAAGTTTTTGTAGCAACTCTATGGTGGGATTCCTTTCCCATGATTTAACTTTTAAACATAATTTATAACCCAAAAAAAGTCTCCTTATAAATAAAGGCTGAATACACATTTCACTTTCCATTGTATGTATTGGAGTACTCTTTATAAAACCGCCCATTATTCGTAAAGCTTGATTTTGTAGTTTTTCCCTTTTGTATAGATTAGATTTAGCACTATTATCAAATAAAAAATAGCCATAATCTAAACGACTTCTAACAATAGCAATAAATAATCTCCGAAGATGAATAGGATGAACTCCCCAACCAGACCCCGACAAAACCCTAAATAAGTTCAAAAATGTTGACACTTTTTGACACGTTTCGTTAATATGCTTACCCCATTTTAACGAAGAATCCAACCACATACCCAAATATTTAGTTTAATACAAAATCTAAGGTCTTGTCGGCTATCTTAAGATGTACTTGTTGTTTCTTCCGCCCTCTACTAAATATGCAATACTTAGATTTATCGCCTGACAACTGTAAGCCAAGTTCGTCCAGCAATCCTATCATAACATCTAAAGCATTCTGAATAGCACCTACGGAATCATTTAACCTATTGGAGCCTTTATACAACACAAAATCGTCTGCATATTGAGCAATACCCACGTCATCAATTTGTTTACAGACTTTATCTGTTACAATGTTGAACAACAAGGGAGATAATGGGTCACCTTGTTCCCTGTTAGCCCACCTTATATGAGGGTGCAGTGGCGAAGCGTGAAATATTGAGAGAGGTAAGCCGGAGCAAAAAAAATGCTTACCTACTCCGAGCGCGGGCACGCAGTCTTGAGTCCTTACCGAAAATCTGTGATTTTCATCCTGGCTTCAGTCTTGTATAGGCAGATGTATCTTCAGTCCACTTTTACTATACGTGTAAGCACTGAGATATTGAAACAGTGTCTTGCAAGCATAATAGAAGTGGCTTTGATAAAAGCCGTTTGTGGTGAAATGATGATATGATGTAAATTAAACAAAACTTAATCGACTAAGTACTAATAATACTACTTATACTCTAAAGCTATTCGTCTATTCTTTCTAACAAAGTGCACTAAGACATTATCATAAAAGCCGGGAAGAATCTAAAGCTATTAATGCCGACATCTTACAATTCTACCGATTACTTTGCAAATCTACTTACTCTAAATACGTAATTTCAACTTATTACAATATCTACTTACCGCAAATACCTAATTATAACGTACGTCTTCGTAACAACTTTCTACACACAACACAAATAAACAAAGTCCAACTACAATACTAATCATTTTAATAGGTGAAACTAACTAATAAATTCAAATACTAATAAAACACAGTCATGCATTCAATGATGAATTGCAATTACGTCAAATTATCTGTCAACAGAACACAAACCGAAAACGATCCTCCGTCCCGCTCACGCGTACGCAAATTGTATAACTGTCTCTATCAAGTAACTCGGATAAAGACGGCTTACCGGCTGCTAAATACGCGGGTGGGTTTATTGACCTTTATGTGACGTCATGACGTTTATTTTGTATGGAAGTTTAACTGCCTAAAAGCCGATCGCGCCTGCGGCTTATTTTAAAGCAATATGTTGTTAAAAAGCAAATTTTGTTGATTTAATGTCCATAGTGTAGGCAATTTGTAATGTTTCTTTCATATATTTACTTTTTTAATTACTGATTGAGCCATTTCTCAATTCAAGTAGAGAATGGTTGTGTTCTAAACTTCTGAAGGGAAGCCGGTGGGAATCGAGTTGTATGGAACCTTCGTCACTGTGAGGGTGATCTCTTAAGTCTTCTGTATCTGCTCTGATTATAAGGTGTCTTTCGTGTAAAAAATTCCATAAATATGTACATATTTTCCTTCCTACATTAAGTTCATCAAAAATTTGTATAACAGAATCAACTAATATATTATTATATGCATTCTCGACATCCAAAAAACACGCCAAAGTTGGCATATCCCTTGAGAATCCAATTTGTAAATAAGTAACCAGTCGTACAAGACTATCCATACAAGACTGAGATCTTCTAAAACCTGAAGATTTAGAGGATATAAATTTATTTTTCTCTATATACCATTCCAATCTCTTATGGACTATGTCATGAAATATTTTGCACAAACACGATATTAAAGAAATAGGTCTTACTTTATAGCTCGCAATTCTGGTTAAACCCTGCTTTAGGGATTGCAATAACATGTATATCCCACCATTGCATAGGTACATGGCCCGTCTTAAGAATAGTATTGTAAATATGTAATAAATAGGCTTTACCACTAGCTGGAAGACGGTAAATCATTGAATACGTTATTTCGTCACCTCCCGGTGCTGTATCTTTTTTTTTAAGACTAATTTCCAATTCGTGCTTTAATATAACCGTTTTTAATACAGTATTTTTAGTATTAATGTTTGGACAACGAGGCGTAACAGAGTCAGGAGTCAAACTTAGTAACAGTTCTTCATTTTTCTCTCGCGTAAAGAAAACCTTAGACTGAGTGGCCCCTTTAAGCCATCTCATTTGTTTCCACATGTTCGAAGCGGCTGTAGTTTCATCAATACTCGAACAGAAGCTTCTCCAATTTTGAGACTTCGCTTGCCTAATTGCTTTTTGAGCCTCTCCAGATTTTCTATTCAACTGATCTAAATTGAAAGGCGTCGGATTTTTCCTAAATATTTTTAAAGCTAATCGGCGTTCTGCTACTACTTTGGATAATGTAGGTGACCAATAAACTTTTGGCTTGAATTGTCTATCGGGACTGGTACAGTATTTTATAATGGGAATGCATTTATCCGCCGCTTTATTTATTTGTTCCACATAAAAGTCATACATAACTTGTGTATTGGTATTTAAAGGACCATTGGGAAAACATGGCATTAGCAATTTGCTATACGACTCCCAATCTGCTAACCTGTAATTACGTTTCAAATAACTACCATAATTATGTTGATAACTAAACTTAAATTTTATTATTAAATGATCACTACCTAGATTCTCAGACAAAACATCCCACGTAAAGTTAATAGTAATGTCAGATGAAACAAATGTAATGTCAGGACTAGTTTCCTGTAAAACGTTATTTACTAGCTTAACTCTAGTAGGTTTTCCATTATTCAGCGCTATAAACCAATTGTTAAGAGAAGCATCATATAATTGATAACCTCTGGTGTCATTTTTATATGACCAGTTTGTGTGGTGGCCATTAAAGTCTCCCACAATAACACTTTCTTTGGAAAACTTCGAGAATAAATTATCCCAATCGAGTTGCGTAGTGCGTACGCTAGACGGACAATATACTGACACTATGTTTTTAAGGTACTTACAATTTTGGATTTGAACATACACAACTTCGATACCTGGATTGCTACCAATATCTACAGGACACACAAAACATTGTATGGACTTATGAATCACAATAGCAACTCCACCATAAGAGTCACATCTGTCTTTCCTAAAAATGTTGTAACCACTTATGTGAAGTCTCGATTCTGGTTCCATCCATGTTTCACTAATCAGCGCAATGTGAGCTTTTTCTCTATTCAGTAACAGTTCTAATTCTGTGAGTTTAGGTCGAAGGCTTTGTGCATTCCATTGTAAAAATAACATTTTATGCTCCATTAAGAAAACTGTTAAATATATTTTTTATCCACTCTCCCTCTTGAACAAACTTTAAGCAATAAGCTATAATATCTTCAAAAATTGTCTTTAAGGTTAATGAAATCTTCTCCACGAAACTCTTGTCTGACATAATAATCCTTTTGCTTTTCTCATACATTTGAGTGAAGTTAAACGATTTCATTTCAAAACTATCTTTCGTTGTCTTATCTTTTTGAGATGGTAACTGTTCTCTATCAGTGTCTATGTCTGGTGTGCACATTGTCACAGATTCTTTCGTTACATTCTTTTTTGTCATCTTTTTTTTCCTTGTAACTTTTGAAATGATTAATTCGTGTTCTTCTTTGTCTTCAGCTTTTTCTGAAAATGTATCTTCTCGTTGTACCCTTGCAGGTGTAAAAACAATGTCTCTATAGGTAGTTCTAAGTGAGTTAAATGTTCGAGGAATTGGTACGTCTGATAAACGTGACTGACAACTTTCAATTTCTTTGACTTTTCTTTTGTTCTCCATGAATATTGCCAAGCTTTTTATTTATGTGTAGTTGTTTTTACTCATAATGTGACGTATTTCTTTTTCTTTCAAAAATTTTGGACAACTTTTATTAAGCGCCATATGTTGACCCTTGCAATTAATGCAGCTATACACTTTTGTAGTACAATTGGCATGGGACTCACCACATTTAGGACATATTATTTTTTTTGAGGGACAAAATGTTGCAAGGTGTCCAAAACTCCAGCAACTTGAGCACTGTCTAACAGGATAAGTATATGGTTCCACTTTCATCTTAACTCCATAACCACGGATATAAGAAGGCAGAATTGGCCCTTTGAAACAAAAGCGCACAGTTTCACTATCCACCCATTCGCCGGCATCAGTTCTCCGCTTCAATCTCTTAAAATACATTATTTCTTGCTCACACGTAAATGCTTCAGTAATCTCTTTATCATCCATTTCTAAATCAACATTTTTAACTACACCATTGACATAACTGGTATCATCTGTCACTTGGCACTGATAATTTAACTCTGTAAACTTCTTACATTTAACTAATTTTTCCGCATTGTTTTTGTCTGAAAATTCTATAAACATTTTATAAGGGATTTTGTATTTTACTTTTATAATATTTTCAATCTTTTCTGAACGCAGCAGTTTCGCCATGGCCATTTGTTTTGGTAACACAGACTTAGACGTCACACAAACTTTCTGTTTCGCATCCTCATTTTTCTCGATTGACATTTGCAACTCATCATCAACGTTTGAAAAGCTTCTTAGGAGACGTTTTGGTTTTCTTCTAGTGACAGTTACAAAGTCATCCCCGTCTTCGTTCCCCTCACTAGAATTCCGGCTCCTTTTCTCTGCATGTAACTGACTAGTTTCCAAAATGTTGTCCACAATGTTGCTAGTTTCAGACCTATTGTCATCTTTGTACGTACACTCGGCGCTCTGCTCAACACTATTTAATCTTAGTATTGGAGAACTACACACACTTCTTGTCTGTTGTTCCATTTCGATTCACTATCAACATGTGGGTAGTTTAATAAAAAACCGGGTGAAAACGTGAACGCCTGGCGTAACAACAATAATGCGCTCGATACCGCGTTCCGCGCGTCACTGATTCTATAACTTCATTTGATATAATTTTTGCTTATAAATAAAAGTAGCATTTTAACCCTAAATTGATTTAAAATATTATCTTAAAAAGTTAAAACGTTGTGTTTTCGTTAAGGTTGTGGTAAAAAAGTCAGTGACAGAAACGAATCGCCACAAAACCGACTCCACGTAAACTTGTCTGCCCTAGCTAGAGTGTAATTTAAGCCCGCGTAGGCGCGGAGGGGCGAGGCGGCCCGCGAGCTGAGGAGCAGGTGGGTTTAACGCTCGCCGCCGTGGCTAAGGCTGGCCGGCTAAGCCGGCCAACAAGCCGAAGCTGCGGTGGTGAGCGAAACCTATCTGCGACGATAAGCTCGCGTGGGACAGCCGGAGTCGTGACAGAAACCATGCCTGCTGCAAGCTGCATGCCTGCCTGCATGCTGCATGCCTGTTTGCATGTTGCATGCTTGCTTGCATGCTGCTTGCTTATTACATGAATAATGTTTTATATAATTAGATTATTATATCAAAAATAAATAATTTCAAAAGTACATTATTTCAAATGAATTTATATGAAATGAAATTATATTATCTGAACATTAGACCTTAAGTATTTATATGAAACATTACACACCCAACGGGACCCGCAGAAGCAGTCCACTGCCACAGTTTACGTTCCAACCAAATAACAACCGCACACGTGCTCAGCATTACAGGTGGTGAGCCCACCGCCGCTCTATGCTGGTGGTAGTATTCTTTTAGAGAGGCGCTCCGCTACACACACGGCTCAGTAGTACCTATAAAGTATTTGAGTCCGCAGTTTCATCAGTCACATTATTTACATTAGTATACGAGTTTAACCACTTCCCTGATTGTTCTCGGAACGGTTAAACGGTAAGAGCTGGCTAACTTGCGGTCAATACCCAATACCGAGCGTTTAAGCATTGTAACTAACTTTGAGCAACTTCGTTATCTGCGGAACAAAGTGACTCTATTATTTATTCTAAAAGACAACGAGTTCACTTAAATCGTTATACTTACAACAATTTTTTAAAATCATACGACAATACACTTTTTTTCAAAAGTTATCGAAAACAATATTCGTATACTTACTTAATACTATATTGTACCTAGTTACTGTTTTTCGTAAATTAAACTTTTTATATTTATCTCTTACTAGCGGCCGCTCGCGGTTTCACCCGCGTGGTTCCCGTTCTCGTGGGAATATCGGGATTAAGTATCCTATGTGTTAATCCAGGTCATAATTTTATTTTATTTTGTTTTTATTCTATAATCTATCTGTATGCCGAATTTCAGCCAAATCCATTTAGCGTTTTTACGTGAACGAGTAACAAACATAAGTTTATAATGTTAGTAGAATGACGTACAACATTTCACATAATTAACATTTTTTGCTTGCTTGCATTATAAGCCAGTTTAACGTAAAAAACGATGGTGAGTACAATAAGGTGAGATGAAGGCTTGATTGAAGCTTTGATTCTATACCCAGCATCAAGAAAGCAGTATTAAGCTTAAGTCTATGTAAAATTTAAGTTTTTGTTTTTTATAAATATTTATTGTATACCTAACCAAACCAACCATTTTTCTTATTGAGCATGTGATGCCCTCCTTTAAGTAATGGGACACTTAGTTAAGAACTTTCTGTAATAGCATAAGTATTGATTGTATTAGTGTACTCATTGTTGTGAGAGCCTAATTAAATAAATAAATAAAGGCAATTGTGCAATAAAAAATAAATAAAAAAATTCTTACTTAAAATAAATTAAGATGATGATGATAAAAAATTGTATTACAGTTATTAACATTATAGAAAGCTGTGATACAACTTTAAAACAGAAAACTGACATCAGAAAGCTATCATCAATTAGGTACGAAATGAATTAATCACAATACCAATGTTACTACTACCCAGTATTAAATTTCATCTACACAATAACTTTCCTAATTTTATTGTGAACGTATAACTAAACGCACACATAACAACAGGTTATGTTGTTATTGACACGTTGTCGACTTTCTACGGTATCTGTAAACGATAGCTCGTCCGATTATTAGTGTCGAATATCGATGGCTAACGAGGAAAATAATATTCGACATTCGACGACGGTGTCGCGTGACGCCGTGACCGATGGACAAAAAAAATGTATTCTGAAATGTAATATCGGTGTGTGGTGCAAGTGAGGTGCTTGTTATACATAAATAACTAGCGGCCGTTCACGGTTTCACCCGCGTGATTCCCGTTCCCGTGGAAATATCGGGATAAAAAGTATTCTATGTGTTAATCCAGGTTATAAACTATCTATCCTAACCACAATATCAACACGATAATTGGAAATCACATTTAATTTTATTCCTTAAAGTAATAACTTAAGTTAACAATTCATTATAATTTATCATTCTTCACCTTTCATCCCAAAAAAACGATAAATTACCTTTAAATTTTAGCCGTTTGTGTCGTTAGGGGAGAGACACTTTCCCGCTATTTTTGTTTCGTACCAGGATACGTATGTTTACACAATTCTATGACCACGGCTTATATTTCGGTTCGACGCGATTCTGTTTCGGCGTGCAGTGGTACTGGGGGTAGCGATGCGCATTTGTCTGGCACAGACTATAGCTCGTTAGATTAGTTGTTAAGTCTTAACTATAAGTTAGTTAACTGTTTTATATTATTATTAGTATTGACGTCAAGGTTTACATTGAATAAATAATTTGACTTTTGACTTTTTTGATCTGTGTGCCGAATTTCATCCAAATCCATTTAGTAGTTTTTACGTGAAAGAGTAACAAACATCCATCCATAATTACAAACTTTTGCGTTTATAATATTAGTAGGATAGTTTGGAAATGATGAAGACGGGCACTTGGATAGACGAAGTTACGTCTGATAGAGAAAAACGATGGCCGAGTGGTGGCCGAGAGATGGATACAGAAGTAGGGAACGTCCACCGGTTGAATGGTTCGATGATATAAATAAGACGGTGAGTTGCAAATGAATGAAATTTATATGCCAATAAACAGAATTAAGAATTCAGAAAAATTATATTGTTTACCCGGTAGGTCAGAGGGTCCTGCTATTATTTATCTTTTTCTTAATTAAATTGCTTCTAAATTGATCGAAACAATGTTGCTTAAATATATAGGTACCCATATTTATTTTATTAAATATAATTGCTAGCCTCATGTGCACCACAGCAGGGCAAAGGCCTCCGAAGAGAAGCCTTCTTTTCTATCCAGAGCAATCTAAGGCCAATTTTTCAGATGGAAGTCCAACTCATACCACCATCTCATTATAGGACTACACATAGCTATACTAGCGGCCCGGGCGAGACTTCGTCCGCGTGAATACCCCGAATCCCGTGAAAAATTTCCAAAAATTTTGATTTTCCTAAAAAATATGTTAATTTACTTTGCAATTACTCATCATATTATTTCAAAGGAAATCTATTATAATTATTACTTCGTAGTTGTGCATATAGTCAAAACAAAACTTTTTAATTATTATGTTTATTATGATTGTTATATTATAAACTTTTGAATATTATAAGTACTACAATGTACAGAGTATAGTTTTTAGTCAAATACTTTACGGACACAATTATTTTTTTTTAATCTTTAAGGCCAATCGCTTGTAACTTCGATAACAGGCTGAAAAAAAACCTATTTTTTTCTATATAGGCAGGCAGTTGGTCACGGTGTCAGGTAGCTGATGAGTTTTATTATTGGATTCAATTCGTCAAAGTATTTCTTTATAAGTTTTTAAAATGACAATTTCTATTTGAACTCATTCGCCGGAACGGACAAAAATATACGAGTAGAACACTTTTATAAACGTTAAAGATACATTTTTTTTTAGCATTTGTCTTTTTTGTTTAGTCGGTTCGTGGTAATGTTAAATAAACACAATAGCTTTAACTACCACAAGTGCCACACTATTTTAACATTCATAGAGTCAAGACTATTATCCCCGAAGAGTTAGTCAGAGACTAGGCAATGAGGACAGCAAAAGCAGTCCTATGCCATAGTCCACTTTTCACCAAATAGCGACTATACATGTGGTAAATGTGCCGAGTACTGAGCCCATCGCCGCTCTGAGCTGTTGGATGTATGTGCAGTCTTTAGTCCGTTAGTCGCCTTTTACGACACCCAGGGGAAGAGAGGAGGTGGTAGTATTCTTTCACCGCTACGCGACATGGTTAAGAACTATTTTAAGGCACATCAAAATCTCAAAATGTACAACAGCACAATGCACATCAAAACGTTATAACTTTAAGTTCAGACTACGTACAAGAGTGGCCATTGTACTAAAATAAACGTTCGGCATAGAAGGATGACCGCAAAGGCTTGCTGAAGTAACATTGTTCCCAAGCACCATGGCAGGACACCACAAAAGCAATTACCCAACAATACCTTACTTTTCCAATCGCACACAAAAGTTAGTGAGCGACCGCAGACTTGACCCCTGCCCAAACGGATCCTAACAAAGCCTCTGGCAGAAGAGCTGGAAAGGTGGATTTCAATTGATCAGTTTTACCCCCAGAACAGTAAAGAGAGGGTTACCTAATGAAATGAAGTACTTCTTACGTAAATTAATGTGTGTTTAATTTTAATACTATTTAAAAGACACTCACAAACATGGATTAAAGGGAAACGTCAGGATACAGTCATTAACAGCGAATAAATTCGTAACAGAGTTGCACCCGAGTTCTTTTCATAATAACACGTGCTGTGAGTCTCCCTTTAAAATTCAATATAGGTGCCGTACATTCCTAATTGTTAATAATTGTTACAAATAGGTACTACTGAAATAAACGTGAAGCTATTAATTAAGATACTAAGATATAATAATACTTACATTTCTAACAAGTGTTTCATTTTCGATGATCGAAGCTTTAAATCAAAACCAGAAATCTACACTTCAACTTTTTCACGAAATTCCTATAACCGTTTAGGGTTAAAAGATTAAAACTGGCCAGGGCGTTTTAAACCGCCTTTAAATCAATGGGGTCCAACAATGCACGTGGCCGCGCGGTCCTGTAGCGCTACGTTTATTGGAAAAGTTAAATTAAGCTCCAAGTCATAGGATGCAAGCCCGGTTTGGGTACTATTAGTATTATTAGTTTTTTTTAATTCTACAATGGTTAAGCGCTTGGTCTTCATTTTACCTGATGGTAGGTAAGTGACTATAAGACCGAAGGTGGAACAGCGCTTCACCCGGAATCCTCAACCACAGGAGGAACTGGCTATCTTATCTCAAACTGTCGGAACACAACATGCTATGCTATAAACATCGTTGTTATGGCGACAAACTTAGATAAGATGGTGGTAGCTAGCCAGGCGGACTTAACAGCCCTACCACCAACCAAACCGAGTACACAAAGATGTACTCCCCGGTGGGAATCGAACTAGTGAAAGTTAGCAGTCAGCTATGCATATTTGGTTTTGTTTTTGACAGTAAATTGAAATTATGTGTCCTAAGAAAAGGGTTGTTTTTGAGCCACGTCTTGAAGTAGACATACAAAAGTACATTATATCCACGATTATTATCCCCGAAAGGTTAGTCGCTGACCTTCAGTCCAAGTTTCATCAAACAACAACTGCACATGTGCTCATCATGACAGGTCTTTAGTCCGTTATTCGCCTTTTACATTATTTTAGTGTTTATTGGGCAGATAATGTACAGTTGTTATCAAAATCGTTCTAACCTGTACTTTGGACCACTCGCCAAGAATGCGAGGAATGGTCAGCCCAGGAACCAACCTGGATCTGCGTGCCACTTGGTAAATAGGCACAGTTTGGCAAAGGGTTCAAGTAACCGCCGTCGGTCGTCGGTTGAAACGGACTGCGATGAAATGGGTGCGTTCTGAAACCAATTTAGAGTTGCTGGTGGAGTTTGGTAGCGGTCAATTTCTTTTATTCCCAGCTATTTGTAAAGCATTGGATAGTTGGAGTCCAAATTATATTTCCTCGATTATTATCCCCGAAGGGTTAGTCAGAATCCAGGCATTGAGGACCACAAAAGCAGTGCACTGTAACACGTTTCACCAAACAACAATGCACATGTTCTCAGTGTAACAGGTGGCGAAGTGAAGTGACGATACACGAAAATGGCTGACAGCAGTTAGATAAGAAGAGCTAAAGATCGCATACCTAATGATGATGAAGTTCAAAGACATAGGATCAAGACCAAATAGTAGGTACTTCGACAACGCTGACATTAAAAAGGCGGTTAGTAATAAACAAAAGTAAGTCGGCGTAACCTGTTATTGATAAAAATTATTAAAAGATATTTAATACATGCTCGCAGCTGTTTGCTCAGAGTGTGTTATTCAATTGTCTCTAACTTTTTAATTAGAGCGCACTCGCGGCCGCTAACTTAGTTAATTTATTGCATGTTCCCGGAGGTGTGGATGTAAGTATAGACATCGCTGTGCTGGGACTAATGTTTGTTATAATTTGATTGTTTTCAACATTTTTTCAACGGTAAGAACTTTAGCGCCATCGCAAACGAGATACAGCCGTCGTCATATTTATTTCTCAAAAAAGACGTCTAGGTGCTTCTTTTGGAAAAAAGTGACATGATGGAATGGGAATGGCATACCACTATTTTGTTATAATTTACTAAAACTCATACTTACATATACACTAATACCATAGCAGCATTATTACACAAAAATATAAGAAAAAAAACACAATCTATTAAAAATATAACAATATCGAAACCAAACAAACATTGACGGGATTTTAACCCGCGACGGTGGGTTTCGCATTCAGGGTCGCGGTCCACTCGACCACATATCCGTAGAAAAACGTATGTACAATTTTGACATAAAATACAAAAAGTTTTGATAGCTATAAATTGCACAGCGCTGCAGATCAAAAATGTTCGATTGAATAAAACGAAAATGAATGCAAGGATTAAAAGCCAACACAAAAGTAATATAGGGACAAAGTCATAGGTAGTTTAACCCTTTAGTACTATTTCATACAAACTAGTTGCAAGAGCGCGATCGTGTTTAACTAGTTAGTGTGACATGTTACTAAAGTATTAAAGCCTTACTTAGCCTTTTGTAAGTGCTTTTAAAGGTTACTTAAAATTAAACATTACCAAATCAAGATTTGACATGTATAAGTAATTTTTTTTATTGATGTCAAATCTTAAGTAACGTTTAGAATTCAGTAACGTTTATAAGTAAGGCTTTAGTACCATAGCCACTATTAGCGCATTAACCTCGGTAGCCGGTCGGATAGAAGCGCAATTTTAGCGCGAGAAATCATGGTTCAACCTCCATATCATCGTTACTAACATGAACCCGTAACTGACACAAGCTCTGCATATCCGATTAATTATCGGGACTATTTAGGTACGTATTTGTGAACAAAGAACATATTTTTTTTTGTACTAAAATAAAAGAAAAATTAACTGCAACAATTCATATACTTCCTTGTCCAAAAGACTAAATGCTATCATTCTGTATATTTTTTAGATTTTTAATTACCTTCGCTAAAGAATACTGTATTTTGATAAGCTTTGTACGTTTCTGAACGAAAGTTCCGGTTTTTTTAATGTTAACGAACGCAGGGTTATTGATTAGGTAAGTCTATGAGGTCTAGGTTAATGTAGAAACGATATCGTTAACACAGTTATCATTTAGCAACAATACACAGAACTAACACAACGAAAGCGCGGCCGGGAATCGTCTGGCGGCTGACAGTCTGACATCTGTCTACGATGCGTGTTGAGATATAAAAATCACTTTTTCATTTTTAATAACATAAAGTGTCACAATCCTACTATAATGTTGCCATTTTCGAGTAGAAATCAATGTTGGTTTTTAATTTATATAAAAAACGGAGGTCTTTAAATTAATAATACAGTCATAAATATGTTGATAATATAGTATTTTTCAAGTATTTATACATTGGCGTCAAGTTAAAAGACTTTGGAATTTAGTACCAAGCCCCATACTAAAAAAATTATGTCTTTTCCTATGTCAAATTTCCCATGTCAAATTTCCCATGTCAAATTTCCGAAAAAATCTTTTAAACAAACCTTGTCCTGACAATTACAAACAACAAAAAAAGAATTACTTAGTCAAATAAGTGCAGCCGTTTAGAAGTGATATGGCAATGAATTTTTATTCATATAGTAATGTGCTAAAAGCTCATTTCTAAAAATGTTGTAAGTAAAAAGAAACCAAAACATTATTGGCAATGCTCTACAAGCTGGTACATTTACTATGAAAATAGCAAACTGCTGAAAGTGGGCCTTTCTTTACTGTTATTATTGCACATTAGCGACGAAAATAGGGCAGTGTCCCACTTGAAAAATGTTCAGAATATGGCCTAAATGCGCTCCGCATTTATTTTCAAGCACGATGTTTAAAATTAGTTTAGTACTATTTGTACAATATAACCTAAATAAATTGAATTTTGTGTCTAACTAGCTGACCCGACAGACATTGTCCTGTCCGAATATTTATTCTATCTGAAGTTAGAGGTTAATGTTTATTGGAAGAATTGAGATATTGATAGATTTGAAGAGATCCCAGTTTCAGGAAAAGTGCACTACCATCTTATCGTCACTATCAGTTAAAATCGGCACTATATTCCGTTGTTCTTAAAAAGCTTTTTAATTTACTTTATACTTACAGCTATTTCTAATATAATTAATATATATAGAGTAGTACCATGATATAGTTTACATTCAAATTCATATTTTGTATTTTATGACCTGGTAACGACTATATATATAATGTATTTTTAATGTAAATGTCGTTGCTTCTGTGCGCTGTGGTTTCTTACGCCCGTTCTTTGCCACAGTTAAAAAATAACATCCTGAATGGTTGGTAGGTTAAAAAAGATTTGTATGATTCAAAGTAAGTACTTACTAATTGAGTTTATTGAATAAATATATTTTGAGTCAGAGTTTGCAAAACTAGTTACTTAGTAAAGGCATATTACTCATACCTTTTATAGCCGACGTTTCGACCGAGTTGCACCGGCCGTGGTTACGGCGAGTCAGCCCGTGACAACGGCCAGTGTTTTGCGGTAGTCTTGCGTTAAATCCTGTTTAAATATGAGTGCTACGCATAACAGAATCCGTGATCTCGTACAATACCGCTTGCTCCGACACCTGCCTCACTCGTGAAGTTACAAAATCAATTAAAAATTAATTAAGCGCACTTGCTGCCGCCCCACTTCGCCAGTTCGGAAACGCTCAGTATTCGAGCCGCCTCCATGAATATTGATTCTTCCTAATTAATGTTGTTTCTTTGACTTATACTGTGTCATGACAGTTAAAGTTTGTAAGGTAATCAAGTTTCTATTTCTATTAAAAAAACTTTTTTAACTAGTATTTTTTTTCATATCGGGGTTTTTACCTCTACTTTTTCAGGCAAGCCGGCACAGCGGTAATTAAAATACTACTTGTAGTAGGTTAAAACCTCGACTATTTAAAAATTCTTTTGGATGTGAGCTTATATAAATGTAAACTTCTTTTATTTTCTTTATTATCAGCCTATAAATGTCTCACTACCAACACATGAAAGCGGTTTCGTGGGTACTAAAGTACCTATTCACTTTTCCACACAAAATTTCATCCAACCTGTCCAATAAACTACCTCAAGCACGACTTACGTACATAATATAGTAAATCGTGTTTCAGTCTGAAACTCGCGTCGACCTGAATTCCGGTATCAAAGGCTTGCGGGCGGCTCGCGGTGGCGGCCACAATAAAAGGCCGAATTATTCCAAATTTATGAGGCATTTTGTTTTTGGTTATCGAGCCTTTGACTACGGGACGTGGGGCATAAAACTCGGCGAAGACTTGTTACTGTTTTATAAATACTTAAGTTTCTCATCTGTTAGCAGTTAGTTATGTTGAGCTGTTTTGTTTTGTTATTTCTTGGCTTTTTGTTTTCCCAACATCACTCTGCTTACGGACCAATTTTAGAATCTTCAATCATATTATAAAGAGGAAACATTTGATTGTTTGTTTGCATTGAACAGGCTCCGAAACTAGACCGATTTAAAAAATTCTCTCACCGTTGGAGAGCTACACTATCTCCGGGTGACATACGCTATATTATATTTTCAAAAAAATTAGGGATCGTTACTAAAACTCAAATAAAATCCTTACACCGCGTGCGCTGAAAAAAAATATATATTAAAAAAATTATCTACAAAAAGTGGCGTAAAAGCATATGTCTAACTATTATAGTTAAGTCAAAATAAGTGTATTTGGGAGGGGAGTCATTTTGAAAATTCGTCACAGGGTACGGGGTCCACGCGAACGAAGTCGTCGGCGGTCTCTCAATCGTTGTCAATCACTATGAATTCCAGCCGACGAGATTTCGCTCCTAAGTACCAGATAGTCAATTCGGTAAAGAATTTACTGTACATACATACTTAACGAGGAGCTCGATGGCGCAGCGGCTAGCGCGTTCGGCTTGCGATCTTGCCCGCTAAGCAACTTTCGCAATGCCGGGTCGGCTGATGGGTGACCATTAAAACATCTCGAGCTCCTCCGTGCTTCGTGCACGTTAAGCCGTGGGTCCCGGTTGTTGTCGTAAGATGGCAGTCGTTAAAACCCACCAACCCGCATTGGGCCAGCGTGCTGGGTAATGGCCCAATATCCCCACATGCTATTGTCCACGTAGGAGGCCTGTGCCCAGCAGTGGGACGTTTATAGGCTGATGATGATGATGACATACATATTACGACTATTATCCCCGAAAGGTTAGTCAGAGACTAGGCAATGAGGAACGCAAAAGCAGTCCTCTACGATAGTCCTCTTTTCACTAAGTAGCGACTGCACATGTGCTGTTGGATGTATGTGCAGTCTTTAGTCCGTTAGTCGCCTTTTACGACATCCAAGGGAAGAGAGGGGGTGGTAGTATTCTTTCACCGCTACCCGACTCGGTTAGCATTTACTGTAGTCAGTATAAATTACGTCTACTTGAGCACATTTTCTCCATACCTGCAGTTATAAAGTCTTTCGCGAATGAGACATAGTTACATTAAAAAAATAACGTGTACAACACTGGTTTCAAAGTTTCGTGAGCTGAGTAATTCGTACTGAGCTGGTATTGAAACGTACTTGGTACATAGTTCTTACGAGAATCGTGACCGCAGTACATTTTGTTCTTGCTTGTTCAGTTACACAATTATCAAATACTTTTCCGAAACAACGAAACGCGATAGCGCTATCGTGTACCGAAACGCTCGCCTGAGATTATATTATGATTATGAAAACAAGCTACCTACGAACATTTATGCTATGGTTTCTATAAAAGTGTACAGTTTACTTTGGCTGTTTATGTTTATTATACAAACGAATTAGTAACGTGAAATTTGTAAAACAGAGAGGAAATTTGTAGATTATTTGAATCAGATATCTAAGTCTAACCGTTACGCGTAGCGGTGAAAGAATACTACCACCTCTTCCCTTGGGTGTCGTGAAAGGCGACAAATGGACTAAAGACTGCACATACATCCAACAGCATACAGTGGTGATGGACTCACCATCTGTCACGCTGAGCACATGTGCAGTAGCTATTTGGTGAAAAGTGGACAAAGGTAGAGGACTGCTTTTGCTGTCCTTATTGCCTGTCTCTGACTAATCTTTCGGGGATTATAGTCGTGTTTATAAGTAGATGTCTAAGTAGCTCGTTCCTAAGTTTATGTTTTACATTTTACCTAAAGTCTGAACAATTTTGAGTATTGTTCCCATCTATGGGACGGCTCCGCTAAATACCTCCTCGTTGCACTTGATAGACTGCAAAGGCGAGCGGTACGCATTATTGGAGATGCTGAGGTTACAGCCTCCCTTGATGACCTCTAGCTGCGCAGAGACATTGCTTCTCTCAGTGTCTTCTACCGGAACTACTACGGAGAGTGTTCTGAAGAACTTTTTGATCTTATCCCGCCCTCTCATTTCCTCTCCCGGACTACACGTGCTGGTCTTAGGAACCACCATCATACTGTACAGACTATCAGTACTCGTACCAAAAAATTTGGCAAGTCGTTCCTCTGTAATACCATTCGGCTTTGGAATTCTTTGCCGGCGCATGTGTTTCCCAGCTCCTACAGTCCCGGGTCTTTTAAGCGGGGCGTGAAACGGCATTTATGCAGGCCTTCATGAATGGGTGCGCTCGTTATCGTGCTTATTCCACGGTGGGGACCGCTCTCATTATTTTGGACTGCATCGGCTGCTTACCATCAGGCAGCATGCAGTCACTATGACGAGTCATTATAAAAAAATATATATATATTTCTGTAAATGTTACATGATGAAATGGGACTACTTATAAAACACTTTCAAAACATTTACATCATTAAAAGATTAATTGAGAGCTAATAATACACTGCTAAGATCTCTCACCGTGACACAAGTATGAAGCAAGTGGCTGATGTTAATATTAACTAAAAGGTCCATCGTCTTTATCGTCCGTTGTAATTTCAGTTACTCAGTACCTCTACCACGGTTATCACTATACTCGCTAACGATGATGTAAATGTGAGTATGGAAGACCTTTGCATGTGAGATCTTAAAAAAGTCATGACGAGATACTGAGACCACCCTAAAAAGTGAGATAAAAGTGTCAAGTAAAAACCAGCTTGTTTTAATGTCATCAGTTATAAGGACTATAAATTGTGTAGACCACGTTAGGAATTCCACTTTTTATTACTAACTATTCCATGTGGTCCGTGGGCCATCAAATGACCATTCACATGGCAGTCGTCACTGAGTCGACGTTTTGTTTTATTTTAATCGTTTTTGTTAACTGTTTAATTTTAAAACAAAATGATTGTTTATTAACCAACAACTTCATAGTTTTACATTACTCTTAGGTCATGTTAGTGCGACGGTGTTACTCCAGTAATTGTTACCAAAATAAGTGTAATTGTTACATAAAACTTTAGAACATGAATGAATGGATATTATGGTATTATTCCTGGAAACAGTATACATACCCGTATAAGTATATTAATGAATCTACATATCCTTAAAGCTTTATTATTTATATACACTTTATTTTGTATATCTTTCTTGTATATTACACAAATACGTACTTAAAAATTAAAGTTACATGTGAGTTTGAGTTTTCGACCCGTGATAGGGGTCCGGTTCGGTCTTGTGAACTTCAGCCGTAATTCCACCTCGACCCCTTTTAGGTCACGTACGACGCCCTAAATTTAAAGCTAAACACTTCAATAACTTGTGCCCGAATTTAAGGAAAACACTCGAGCAACCTACATAACGTGCGCTCAACTTAAGGATTGCCTAGGAGATACGCTTGTGTGCGATGTTTGTCTTTACAGCCATTGTTTCGCATACTGTTTTTGGTAGTAGGTATATAATCCTGCAACTGGAACAGCAAAAGACACAACTATTTGTATGGAAGTAACTCTAAAATTGCGAAAAAAAAAATAACAGTTTTATCTAAAACTACAATACATTCAAGCTAAATGTATGTAACAGTTTGCTGTTCTTTAAAACTTTTTTATTTATCCAAACAGTAGGTTTTTGCCCTTTTAATGTCAACTGTTTATTCTCAAAGAGAATTTATTGCGTAATCTTAAACCTAACTTCCATTTAATACGTAAATTGGTTCATTTGACTTTAATTGCTTTGTGTAATTTCCTTTCTATTCCGAAATCCTGTTTTCATTACCTACTATTCGTATAGGTACTTTACCTTTATACGAGAATACATTTACTTAATCTACGCGAAATAACTCTGCGAATTTGAAATAATTACCGTAACAAAGTCCAAACACAAATACTTATCTATTCGGCCACAAGCCACAATTCAAAAGCTGTTAAACAAACTTTTCACAAATTTATCAATTCAGCCGACCTCCCGGGTCCGTGGTTCCCGGAAGTAACCGCATTAAGATAAACTGGGATGTTAATTCATTATTTACGCGCCATTAATCCCGCCTGCAGACGCAGCTCATAGACTGCATAGTAATGTCTTTCACATTTGTGAGCTGCTTCACTGAATTTAAATGGGGCAACTGCAAATTCCGAAAACGGGGAATATTTCATTTTACAAACTAAATAATGATAGCGTTTATATGGATGAAGATGCAGTGGCAAAACTTGATAAATGTATTCTAAGATGGTCTGGCCATGAAGAGAAGATAAATAAAAAAAGAATTACAAAAGAACGTTACAAACTTTTTTTTTTCAATTTTTTTTGTGACAGTCAAATGTTTTTTTGTCACAGTCAATAAATAAAATAAACTTTCCTACACTCACATCAATTATCTAGCCCAAGAAAAGCTTGGTTATGAAACTCGTTAAATGGTTAAGTACTAGACAACGGATAATATACTTAAGATCCTTAAATACATACATAATAAACGAGTTTTTTTACCACCATCTTATATCTAAGCCTGTCGCCATAACAACGATGTTTATAGCATTGTTGCGTTCCGGCAGTTTGAGATAAGATAGCCAGTTCCTCAGTGGTTGAGGATTCCGGGTAAAGCGCGCTTCCACCTTTATCGTCACTTACCATCAGGTGAGATGAAGGCCAAGCGCTTACCCGTTGCCAATAAAAAAAAAGAGTATATAGAAAACACCCAGACCCGAGACAATTTAGAAAAACCAAAATTTCTAAATTGACCCGACCGGGAATCGAACCCGGGACCTCAGAGATGGCGACACCATGAAAACCAGTGTACAAACCACGCGACCAAGGAGGTCGTCAATGTTTTTTTTTCTTCTTTCTTATGAGAGTAACTGCTAAGCTGTGGTCTCAGCCTACCCTCCGGGAAACGAAACGGGCGTGATGTATATATGTATATTTGTTTTAAAGGGATACATCATTTATGTTATGCTGAGCACATGTGCAGTCGCTATTTGGTGAAAACTGGACTATGGTAGAGGACTGCTTTTGCTGTCCTCATCGCCTGGTCTCTGACTAACCCTTCGGGGATACCAGTCGGGATTATATTAAGTATGTATAATTTATGTCTACGAGTATAATAATATATAAAATGTATCGTACAATGTATCTCTGTAGGGCTAACACAGAAATGTTACGCGTCACTCACACACATCGGATTTCAGTAAAAGTTGGGTATTTTTTGTGAGCACGCCCGTAAATGTTTCTGAGTTGGTGAAACAGTCACAGGATATGGTTTATGCGGACGAAGTCGAGAGAGGGCCGCTAGTTGGTATACTAATAAGAATTGTAAATAGGCTTTGCATTTCAAAGTAGAACAATTTTCATTACTCAGGCAACTGCCGTGTTTGAAAAACAGAAGAATTAAAACTAAAATATAAGTAAATTTTCGTGGTTTCAACAAATAAATGGAAATAGAACTAGGTACAAGAACTTTTTAGTTAAAATCCGAATATTTTGGAAATTTTCTTATAACATTTATAAAGAGTCCAAATGAGATCACAGACAATTCCATTATCATTTAAAAGTATTTAAGTATAAATTAATATTCAAAATTCAAGTTTTCTCAGCTAATAATTTCAAATTCTTAGCTCAAAAAGTCTTCAATTAGCGTCTTTCAAAGTATAGAACAAAACGTAACTTCCCTCGGGATGAAGTTACAATTTCGCAGCTCCAAAAGGGCTGGGAAGTTTGCCCAACAATGCCGGAATGATTGATGGGCTAAACGAGTTGCCAACTCTGACCTGATAATAAAAAGGTGCTTTGGATGTTGAAATTAATTATTTCGGAATTTAAACCACTTTGAATAAAGGTCCGCTGAATAGTTATGTAGGTACTTTGCGCTCAGCGCTTTTGTATTAAGTTTTAGATTTATTTCTGTAAGTGTTTATGACAGTCTACAGGAGAGCCTTAAATCTGAGATAAATGGTAAAACAATCTTTGTTAAGATTTAAAGAAATTAACGTTATTTAATAGATTCAATTTGTACGATCATATCAATTTCTTTACACAAATACTAAAATACATTTTAAAATCGAAATATTTACAAAGTTTTTCTTATAATTAAATAAATACAACTAAATCTACGTACAAATGGAATTGTTAATTTTTTATCTAAGCAAATACTTTTAATAAAACAAAGGTACAAAACAATATCATTTACTTTTAGTTGCCTGTTTTTCACGCAAAAAAAATATTAATTTGTATGTTTAAACTTATCTTTATTGTTAGCTATAAGATTTTTTATAAAAACTGTTTTGTAAATCTAAATAAAAAAAATTGCTTCTGAGACCGGACTTAAAAAAGCCTAATCACAATCCAATTCGACTTAAGCCTCACATTCCGTCTCCCAGGAAAATTCAAATTAACAAGTTTTTTCTCAAAACATTTCACGATACCGAGTTCCGTACAAGATTACTACTAAAAGCAAAACAGTGTTACGCGACGGGACCATACCATGCATAAAATAAGCACACGTTAAGAATTTTCGAGTGTTTTCTCAGGAAAATCGGTAGGAGTTTCTCGGGCCACAGCATAGCGAAACTCTACATGAACATTCGTAGCTACTGAATTTTTGTATACCGCTTTCTTTACTATTTTTCTACTCTGTAGCGTGTTCTGTAGAGTTTTAATCTTCTCCTGTTTGCGAGTATATGTTGAAACAGTTTGTTTATGTAAGCTTAATGCATTCTTGCGCAATAAAAGGCTTTCCGACGGGTTTTCGTGCTAGCTCGTTATGAAAGTAACTCAAATGTAAACAATTACATTTACTCACTGTGCACGCTGCGAGGATCTTCTTATGTGAAACAAAAGAGCAGCTTGTATTATGTACACGTAGAACATTTTGTTTGAAATATAGGAAATCTGCTTCTATAGCCGTGCTGTGTGTGTGGCGCTTATTGAAAGAATACTAAACTAATAAACCAACCCATCTTCTTTACTCTTCGCTTGGGTGTCGTAAAAGGCACTAACGGATAAAGACTGCACATACATCCAAATTTCAAATTTCAAAATCATTTATTCAATTAAGGCTACAATAATTGAGCTTTTATGAATGTCGCTATGCCATCGGTTCCTAAGTCTAACTATGTTAAAACCCACCAACCCGCATTGGGCCAGCGTGGTGGGTTATGGCCCATCCCCACGTGCTATTTCACGTGGGAGGCCTGTGCCCAGCAGTGGGACATTTATAGGCTGATGATGATGATGATGAGACATGAATGTATGTATGCTTCGGATCGTATATCGTATCGGAAGGCAGGTTAAGCCGCTTGTCGTGGCTGTTATACCGTACTATGGCAGTATTAAAGACCCTAACCCACATTGGGCCATTGGATGAGCTATGATCCGATCCCCCCATGTGTTTATCATTCATGTGGGAACGCTTTAGCCCAGGTAGTGGGCAGTTTAAAGGCTGATGATGAGTGACGAGCTACTTTCGCTGTTGGTGTTTACGAAGTCATATTGTTTTCTGAAGTATACGATGGCGTTGCAACTTTACCACAGATAACATATTACCAGTTATCCGTGACGCATAGCGGTGAAAGAATACTGTCACCCCCTCTCTTCCCTTGGGCGCGTAAAAGGCGACTAACGGACTAAAGACTGCACATACATCCAATAGCATAGAGCGGCGATGGGCTCACCACCTGACACGCTGAGCACATGTGCAGTCGCTATTTGGTGAAATCTGGATTATGGTTGAGGACTACTTTTGCTTTCCTCGTTGCCTAGTCTCTTGACTAACCCTTCGGGGATAATAGTCGTGATTATATGTATGTATGATCAGATCCCCCCTATGTGTTTATCATTCACGTGGGAACGCTTGAGTCCAATAGTGGGCAGTGTAAAGGCTGATGATGAGTGATATAATATAACACGAGCTACTTTCGCTGTTGGTGTTTACCAAGTCATATTGTTTTCTGAAGTATACGTTGGCATTGCAATTTTATCACAGATAACCTATCATGTAGCTCCTACTATAATTTGAATGAATCACTTTATACGGATCGACTGGAGTATATAAATTCCAAACTGTTTGCATGATAAGGGAAGCAGTGGTCTCTGCCTACCCATCCGGAAAGGGGAAAGAGACTGAAGTTGAGTAAGTAAGAAATATTTTAAAAGTATATCCTACTAATATTATAAACGCGAAAGTTTGTAAGTATGGATGGATATTTGTTACTCTTTCACGTTAAAACTACTGAATGCATTTGGATGGAATTCAACATACAGATAGTTTATAACCTGGATTAACACATAGGATACTTTTTATCCCGATATTCCCACGGGAACGGGAACCACGCTGGTAAAACCGCGAGCGGCCGCTAGTCATACATATATTTCACGACTTTATCCCCGAAGGGTTAGTCAGAGGTTAGGCAATAAGGACAGCTAAAGGAGTCCTCTACCATAGTCCACTATTCACCAAATAGCGACTGCACATGTCTTCAGCGTGACAGTTGGTAAGCCCATTGCCGCTCCATGCTGTTAAATGTATGTGTAGTCGCTACGACACCCAAGGGAAAAGAGGGGTGGTAGTGTTCTTTCACCGCTACACGACACCGTTAGTTAAAAGTATATCAAACCCCTTTTAATGTGGCGGTGGCAATGTGGCTAATTTTTTAAAAGAATACTACCATCCCATGAATCCCATCTCTTCTCTTGGGTATCGTAAATGCGTAGTAACGGACTAAAGACTGCCGGCACATAATATATCAAACAGCATAAAGTGGCGAAGAGCTCACCACCTGTCACGCTGGGCACATGTGCAGTTGCTATTTGGTGAAACGTCCTTATTGCCTTGTCTCTTTAAGGGTAATAGTCGTGAATGTGTGTATTTAAGTTTTTAAGTCATATCGCCAAAATGCCCATTTTTATTGTATGACAGCAAATCTGTCAGGTATTGGAGAAAAAAGTTATTGAGAAGAAGAAAAATAAAACAATAAATAATAATAGATAGATAGATAATACTTTTATTGTAACATAATAACACAAACGTTATTAACGATAATATAAAATTGAAGTCAAGATTTTTTCTTTAATTTAACTAAACACCCTCATTTTTAATTATTTTTTTCATTTTCCATTTTTTTTCTTTTTTTCCATTCATTAATTCGCTCGTTCATATTTGCTGTCCTTACAACAAAATACACTATTTATTTCGAAACTTACTATGTGGGAACTTACAAGGGGTGGGAAAAAAAAAAAAAAAAAAAATACCGTAAAAGGCCCATCGCTGCTGTATGCACCTATAACTCTAAGAAAAATCAGAGCTGTCTGATGGATGTGGAGAGCGAACCTTCTGCACATTCTTAGTCTATAACTGCGCATATATCATTTGAATGTGTCCCGTACACTGGGGGCCGAGGAAACAGCGCAGTTCCCTCGTAATGGCGCCACTAGTCTGTGTAACGGCCCCCCTGGACGCAAGTGTTTTCTTGGATTACGTGGCGTGTAGTACGCAGCGCAAGAGAGGCTCATTACCATCAGTTTTATGCGTGGTCGCGATGTGATCCGCTGCAACATGGCTAAAACGTTTGGCCAACTAGAATGCCCCTATTATGATGGCACTTATGTTGTTAGAAAGCTTTGGTTAATAAGGAAAATAAATATATAAATTTAAATGATATCCTGAAAATATCCTAGTGCTATATGCTAGTGCTTCCTACATAGTATTGTAACGGTTACGGCCGGAAACGTCACCAAACATTATTAGCATAAAAGTTTACTAGTAGTTGTCAAGCGCCTGTTACATTAGTTAAAGCCTAATTATGGAACACACTCATGTCGCCAAGTGCTCAAATACGCTTTTCGCCAAAATGAGCTTTGAAAAGTACTAGTGTTTATCGTTCTTTTTGACTGACTGAAGGATTTACATTTCCAAATTGCGTATAAGGTTTTGGTAAGTGCACTAAGTATGTGGAAAATAATCATAACGGTCTGCCTTGTGGACACTTGGAACATCCGTTTCACACCAACAGCTACGTTTGTACTTTCGCGTACTCTGAAAAATGTGTTAACGCCTAATTTATGGGATCAGGTGTTACTTAGCGGAAATTCATGGCATAAATGCATGGCAAAATGTAATTAAAATATGTTTGCTTGCATTATTCCACTCTCTTTGCATATGTATATAGTTGTGGGCGGGTGTTGCTTGCATTCTGCATCTAAAATAAGCGAATAAGTTAGCGTAATTATATTTCAATTGCTTTTGTGTATTTATTTATTTACTCCATTCTTGGCGAACTTTAAGGTGCGTCTTTCGTAAACACGGTAGTAGAACAGATTCCGCAACCCAAATACAACTCCTAGACCATTGTCACTTTTCCATCACATAAAATAACAGCTTATAATACTTATAACTCTGTTCCTCTACTATAGAGTTGAGGAGCTATGGCGCAGCGGCTAGCGCGTTCGGCTTGCGATCTTGCTCGCTAAGCCACTTTCGCAATGCCGGGTCGCTGAATGGGTGACCAAATTAAAAACATCTCGAGCTCCTCCGTGCTTCGGAAGGCACGTTAAGCCGTTGGTCCCGGTTGTTGTCGTAAGATGACAGTCGTTAAAACCCACTAACCCGCATTGGGCCAGCGTGGTGGCCAATATCCTCTCGCGCTATTGTCCACGTGGGACTGTGCCCCTGTGTGTGCCTGTGCCCAGCAGTGGGGTGTTAATAGGCTGATGCTGATGATGATGACTGTTCCTCTGCTGGACAAAATATTTATTCGTTGAAATCCAAATCTTCGTTACTATTACAAAATAAAATATTTAATGAAAATAACTATTATAAAATAGGCTTAACTACCATGCTTGTCAAATGCTACTCACAAACCAGGGATTTGGTACACATTACCACAAAACAGATTTTTCTGTTCTGTGTACACACATAAAGCGAAGACCTCCAAAGCATCCAAGACATACTGTGAACTATGCTGTAGTTCTCACTGAATGAACTTCGCTGAGTAAATTGTTCCACAACCCAAATATAAATTCCCGTAGCTCTTTGTCACTTTTACAAGACATACGTTGCACCATTTAAATGGGACACAGCAGGCTGACAAAATAGTGCAGTCCCCGCCTAATGGCGCCGCTAGACTGTGTAATAGTACCCCGTGGATGTAAGTGGTCCTCGCTTCAACTCGGATTTTGTGTAAAATGTTTTCTCTCGAGATAAGGCTCTTTTATGAGACGCATTAGTTTTTAGTGTCGGCTGCCATACGTAAATGACTTGCAATGAAACATGTGGAACGTGTAAGGTGGAAAAACTGAATTTCGATATCGCTTTTTTTATTCGATTCGACGTTTCGATGTACAGATTTTTTTTTGGTAATTTGTTTCTTCACCATGGATACTAGTCCTTCAGTGGAAATAATAGAGTTCATTTATTATGCTTATAAGATGATAATGTGCGATGATAATAAGCTAAATGATATTCCCCCAAATCCTTCGAGTTCCAGTAAAGATGTGGGACTTTACTGAATCTCACAGGGACTTCTTGAGAGAATTTGAAAAGGTGATGTTGCACTGTTTTGTTTTATTTGCCAACACTCATGCACGTTCACGAACACTTAACGGTTAATAATCCACCATTATTTCACATTCATATTCGACAATACACAAATTTTAGAAAATAAGACAAAACTAAAGACATGACTCTTCACTTTCCCGCCAAGAAGTCCCGATGTGCAGAAAAACTTTAATGCTGCCAGCCGTGAGCAAGCCAGCAGTCTTTAAAAAGAGGAGATTCTCTAATCAGTACCTATCTAATCCACTAAACTATAATCTAATCGTGCTATCTGGTATGTGGGTCTGTGGTTATAAAAACCTATTCCACATCAAAAAGATCAGCCAAATTGTTACTTATTGCAAAAAAGTGTAAATCAAAAGCAAATTAACAGTTTAATAAAAAAATACAGACTCCTTAATTATTTTCTTAAAACGAACTTCACCTGCCGGCTGGCTTGTTAAACTTTCAAAACAGCAAATTAGAAATTTCCACCTCGTCAAGTTAGTGTAAATACTTATAATTTTCACATCCAATCAATCTCAAAGGCTGTTTCTTATTAATACCTCGGCTAAATCACCTTTACAGCGGGAGCAAAAAGATTTTAGCCCATCAAGCAACGTTGCAGTTTTTGCATGCCTTTACCATTGTGTCAGCGAGTTTCGGTATTCGATCAGGTTTAATGGACACATGAATAATTAGTATTGTTAAATCGTATTAATTGTGTGTAGGTCTGTAATTTTATGTGTCATTTTGTTTTACTTACTTGTACCAATTAATTGTATTCTTTTCGTATGTTCTATTGTTAGTGTTGTGCAGGTCAATACATGTTTCTTGTTTATAATCTTAATAATTATTATTATTGTAGGAGCGAACTCCTTAGAACTTAAAAAGTGGCTGTTGAGAAATGATTAGATTATTAAAGAGGATATTTGTACTTATTTTGAAGTATTTTAAAGATCTAACCACCTCTGTGGTCTAGTGGTTAAACCATTTGTCTCAGACCTAGAGGTGGATACATGTATCCACAAAACACGTTGTTGTAGGACATATTTTCAGCCCTCTTGGCTAGTTACCACCTCTTAACTAAATATGTCGCCATAGCATTAATCATATACTCAAACAAGTTGCCTTACAAGTAAAAAAAATGGTTGTAATAGCCATCTGTTGAGAAAGGAGTAATAGAAAAACCAATTTCATCACGAGGGTCGCATACTTGTCTTCAATAAAAAAAACTAGTTAATATTTATAAATAAAAGGCAACACAACAAAACGAGTTACGTGAAGTGATAATCGATCGAGAACCAATGGTAGCAGCCGTTTAATCCCCGTCAGTGCGCGGTGTAGCCGGGAACTCATTAACAGGAAATAAAAAGGTTTTATTACTCGCTAACCCTCGCCGGCGGCTCCGCTTGCGGTCACCTTTATTACTGGGCCACCTGGCGATACACCTCTGTCATATAATAATAATATTTTTTTTTCAGTAAGTACTAAAAGTTCATTATACACTACCTTGATAGTATAAGAGCATAATTCCGTTTGATAAAAGAATCAAATTATTTTTAGACTTAGTTGAATGCATTTAACAACTGAATTTATGAAAGTAAGAGAAGGGAAATGTAAATTTTAAAGTAAAGGTCTTCCTTTACTTTAAAAGCTCTCTGTCTTATGTTATTATTACAAATAACCAGCTTGTCAATTATTGTTGTTAAAACATTCAAATTCATTGAGATATCTTAAATAATTTAAAAAATATGTAAGTACTCACGAATTTGACTCTTATTTTACTATGTCACTTTCCATGAATATTAATAAATTTAAATTTAAAATCAACACAAGTCACATAAACATACCTTTTTAACGACACGAAATTGAGACCACAAACTTCATTAACGAGCCATTGAAACGAAATATTGGCAGCTCTCACATAAATAACACAAAATGAAGTCCAATCAAGTCATTAACATATCTCACTCCAGCGAAGTGCCTGCTCGTTTCATCGGAGGCGTAAAAACAGCATTTCACTTCCAAAAACCTCAATTAAAACCTCCCTTATCCAGTCCGTGCCAATATGGCAGTTTCATTTGATTAAAAATATATTGAACTGTATATATCCGTTTAAAAGTTATGAGCTGCTTGAAGGGAGATTAAGTTTTTACAACCGGGTTTTATGGCCTTATCGGGCGGCCGGTATCTCGACTGGGAAGATGTAATGCCTTAAGTTCGTATAGAAGTTGATACTGGTCGGGCAGGCGGCTTATTTTGCAGCACTTAGCCGTAGAGCGTAATAGGTCAACTTTTTTATTTGTCTTTTACTTCGCTGAGCCGATAAGGTACGGCCTGCGTGATAGGATATATCCACCGCAGCTTGTAATACCTTGTTACAGTAATGCGGTTACAAATAAACAACTAATAAGCTACGAATAGTTCTTCCGTGTTTTGTTCCTGTCCTGTAAACGTAGTTTCAAATTAGAGTAAAAGAGACCAAAGACGGAATAATTATTCCGACCTTATTCTCTGTTTATGGGTTTAACTTGCAGGGCATCGTTACCAGGGCTCCAATTTCCAAATATATTATTCTCGACATCCTAAAACTACATGATATTACATCAACTAATGTGCGTAGTTTTAGGACCGCAGACTATTAAATGTAATAAAATAAATCTAAGCATGTTTTCGAAGTCCTATGTGAGGTTTATCAAATCCAGGGATGTGTCGCGTAACGTTTTGTTAAACTATACCGTGTTATGACCAAATAGGGGTCGAGGACTGGCGCAAAAAGTCGTGGTCGTCCGATGGAGCAGTGCACCTTAGTAAGACAGCGAGCAATCAATACCGGTTTATGTGGCGTGTACAAAGGAAGGTCTACCATCCAATGAGTACCTACTGACTGTTGATCATTATGATGATAAGATGAAGATGGTGATGACCTGGTTAGATATAGAAGCATCCGCCTCTTCACTTCCTAAAGTAGTTCGAGCTTAACCTCAGTACATTAATATTGGTACAATTAAACAAACACTAGGTATAAATTGACAGAAAATTTAAGTAAACGAGCCTCGGCAGTCCCATCGGAAACGGGATAGGAAAGGCTGGCCCGTCCATAATTTGGATTAGGCTCCGTATACAAAGGGCCATGATCAAAGCAACGGATATCTCTTCCGATTTCTTATTCAGCCTGTATTAAGATTAAGGTTCGGCAGCTTTTGCGATGCGTGAAATTTCTATATTATTTTGTGTTCCCTGAAATCTTTCTTTTGGTGATGTAAACATAATGATCAAGAGAATATATTACTGAGAATACGTAAATCATTCGGGCTAATAAATTGCGGTTTAGGGTAAGTTTAGGGTCCTTGCATAGGGTTTAAAACTTTAGAATAGTATGCAGTGTTTTCATCAACTACGTTTGCATTAAAATAAAATTATTGGCAATTGTTCTACAGTGTCGGGACGTTTTCGGCTGACAATGATAAAAGACATTACAAGACTCATTACAATTAGAAATGAAAGTACCTACACATTACAAGTGAAAATTAGTTATGGTACGTTAAGTATTATTCAAGATATGCTAAAAATAAAAATAATCTACACACATACATTTTATCATCACGACTGTTATCCCCAAATGGTTAGTCAGAGACTAAGCAATGAGGACAGCAAAAGCAGTCCTCTACCATAGTCCACTTTTCACCAAATAGCGACTGCACAAGTTTTCAGCGTGACAGGAGGTGAGCCCATAGCCGATATATGCTGTTGGATATATTATGTGCAGTCTTTATTCCGTTAGTCGCCTTTTACGACACCTAAGGGAACAGAAGGGGTAGTATTCTTTTACCGCTACGCAACACGGGTTTAAATAATCTACCATCATCAAAATCATCATCAACTTATAAAAGTTGCATTGTTGGACTCTGGCATTTCCCCATGATTAAATATGCACATAGAAAAATCGGACCATTAACCACCACGTTGGCCTGATGCGGTTTTTTTTAGTTTGTACAGAAGCCATCTTACAACAAGCGGTTTAACGTGCTTTTCCCTCGAAAAAACTATGAAATTCTAGATATTATACTACTATTCTGTCACGTAGTCAAATTACACGAAGATTGTAACTAGTTGTCATAGTCCATAAACAAAATGATGTGATTGCGCAATTCATTGAAACTACACACAACAGCATCATCATAATCAGTCTGTGCTACTCTACTTCTGGACATAGGCCAGAGGTTTATAACAATTTAACTTTTTTTTTCTCCCAACACGTACCACTGAGCCCGATCATCGGCTCTTCTTATCCAACTGTCGCCAGCCATCTTACGTACGTATAACGTCGCTTACCGACTAGAGGTCTCCTTTTCAGAACACGTCTACCCCAGTGGTTGTCAGTCCTGCGAATAATATGACCACTGCCACTTCAACTTGCCTACTATTTTTCTTCTAAGCTACACACAACACTAAAATAACTTTCTTAACTATTATGGTCACTTGCATTAGAATAAATAATTTTATTACCATGGCGCATGCGAAATATCGGATACTTAAAAACCTCCGTCACATAAGTAATAATAATATTTCAACACTAAAATGTTTGTACTTAAATACGTTTCCGGTTAGCAAACAAACAGAGACTACTTGCTGAAAGTGCCCTATTTTTCAAAGTTAAATGAAGAAGCTAAAGACTCGTTGTTACAAAAACCATTAACAAAATTGAACTTACTAATGGCCGTACTTATAGCGTGTTACCAGTGTTACTTTTACTAACAGTAATGTCTACAAGCGTACGGTGACGCCTAATTCCTTAACTCATTTAAATAAATACATAAAATTTAAATCCATTGTAACATTGATAACAGCTTCTGATCTTTTCATTTGACTTTGACATATAAATCTAAACCAAAATACTTATTGAGAAATACTGTTTATAGCAGCTACTTTAAGAGGATCCTGCACGAAATTGTGAAAAAATACGTATTTTTAAGTTACTTGTACTATGCGCTGAATTAGTGAAATACATTAAAAGAACTTACGTAAGTTAGCCTGATTATTGCACAAGGTCGTGGCCTTGTTGAAATTTGAAACAATTTCAATAACAAACAATACATAAATGTAATAAGTCCAAAAAAAATTTTTCTTCGCCAACTTTCTAAATTTTACGCATGAAACAATAATTCTTACACGAAAATATTTGTATTGATACTCCGCAGATCTTTAAAAACCATCTTTAAAAAGTAAATTTTATTTTTTAAACTAAGCGCGTGGTGGTTTTGTACATTTCGCAGAATAAAAACATTGCTCTAATCAAACTACTAGGTCTGAAACTTGAAAGCAGAATTGTTCTAATTTTAAATATTAATATGATTGATTTTGCTTTGAAGTTCATTAAGAGACTTATGTTAGTTTTTGTAGAGCTAACATTGCTACCCTTGATTTTAAAGTAACTCCGTTTTACAGCGATAAGACCTTCCTTGAACATTTTACTCTGTGTTTTAGTGAACGATAAAATACGATTAACCATTTTCTTTTTGAGATAATACAATATTATAAAGCTTTTTAGAACAAAACACAAAAATACCGATAGTTAAAAAAAAAATGACATGGCGTTGTTACTGACCGATATTTTAAACATATCGCTGCGACGTACACTCACAACGTGAAACATAAATTGTTATCTAATTATTTTAGTTGAAGCCAACATGTCCCATCAGGTGGTTAGACTGTAGCAATTAACTGAGCCAGCGGTGACGCGTCTCGGTTTCCACGCGTTGACGTCGACAAGCGTCGTGGCGTCGGCACGTCTCGTCGGCTGACGTTGACGTGGTGACGCGAGAGGCATATACGATGCCGAGCTACAGATAACTTGGATTTAATTATGATTTGTTAGTTGTGTTACTATGTGTTTTCTAAATAGTGTGTGTGGCGTTTGTTTAATAGAATACTTCCAACTCATCTATTTCCTTGGGTGTCGTAAAAGGCAAATAACAAACTAAAGATTTTGTGGGCCGGCAGAGTGAGGGTGACTGATGCTACGTCTCTTACGCTGCATCAGTTGTCCTCGCGCCTGGACTTCATTTCCACTTAACATCAGGTGGAGTGGGGTCATTTGCCGGGCTTTGTATAAAAAAAAGACTACACATACATCCGACAGCATAAAGTGGTGATGGGCTCACCACCTGTAATGGTGAGCTCATGTACAATTATCATTTAGTGAAACGTGACTGTGGCAGTGGGTTGTTTTTGCGGTACCTACTCATTGCCTGGTCTCTAACTTCGGGGATAATAGTCATGAATACATCTATGTATGTTGTTAGTTGTGTTACTATATGCCGTTCCGTTGTGTGTCATTAAAGGTATTTATCATTTGGATTCAAACGAGGCGTGAAAAGGCACTTTGTGAGCCAGCAGGCTGAAGATGACTGATGCTAAGTCTCTTACGATGCACCAGTTGTCCTCGCGCCTAGAATCCACTTCCACTTAACGATAACATCAGAAGTAATTTCCTAGCCTTCATAAAAAAAGTTTTGGAATTATCCTGCGTATACTTATTAATCTTACACCACAATGAACGTTGCTGTTGTGATAAAAATGTCAAATAGACCTTCAGCAAGCCTAGCGAGCATTCTTACAACAAAATCCGGTCAATTTTCTGAGACCTCAACGATGCAATCTTAATTTGTATGTTAATTTAGAGTTGCGGTGTAATTGCCTAGACGTTGTTAATGAGTGGCTGCAAATGATAAAGTAGCGCCAACCAAACCAAACTTTGAACAAGGAATTGGCTAATATTTGAGGCAATTTATGAGAGATCTAAAGTTTCTGATGAGAACAATAAATATTAAAATTTGTTGCTCGTCTTTTCGATTTGTCTGAGTAACTTGCCGTTGCATTAAAAGTAGAAAGGTTTTTACTATCATTCAGCATTTGTATGAGGATTTTTATTTATATTTATGTGAGGAGGGACGTCAACACGTAAAAAATGGTGGGCAGAAACTATAGTTGGTTAAATATTTTAAAACTCAAATAGCGCGTTCTCATTACACTACTTCACTACTTCATTCACTACCTATAACTTCTCAGTTTCCATTCTCCAATCGAATGAACTATTCATCAGAACTTTCGTTCCAACAAAAGGGTATAATTAATTGATAGTGAAAGAAATTCATCTGACGTTCAATGTATAAGAATAATTCCTTATTCGAGAATGCACAGATGGAATAATCGCCGTGTTCAGGGAATATGAAAATTTTATCCGTGCGAGCCGACGACGTTTGTAGAAAACATTCAGTTGGGAAAACGGTTTTGATGAACTGCACCAACTCGTTAATGCCAAGGTACTGCTGAATAAAGTAGATGTCTGGCGATTAAAGTAACTTATGTGGAGGTGGGCGGACACTTGTCTAGACGGAATAATGAGCGGAGTACCAAGGCAGTTATAAAGTGGTGGCCAAGATGAGCGACAAGGCCATACGGTGTGATGGTCCAATGACATCACACAGATTACTAGATCTCACTTACTGTAGATTGCACAGTGAACATTTGGTGTTGGCACAATTTAGATTAAGCACTCGCTTTCCCGTTGCGAAATAAAGACAAATATTCTAAAAGTTCAGCATGTGCAGATCGTAGATTATGATCTCAGCCACGCTCCTCAGCCTCAGTAAATTCTACATATCCAGTTA
Organism: Scoparia ambigualis; assembly: GCA_963921215.1. Classification (NCBI taxonomy): domain Eukaryota; kingdom Metazoa; phylum Arthropoda; class Insecta; order Lepidoptera; family Crambidae; genus Scoparia; species Scoparia ambigualis. The sequence goes on along the minus strand of OY992506.1, from coordinate 36,688,174 downwards.
TCTACAAATCACAGAGTGGGAGGTAACGAAGCATTCTTTAGTTTATGTACTTAATTGAAGTTAGTTACCTTCTCCCTTTTTCTTAACTCCGATTAAGGATTAAATTCTCTATATAACTTTCATTATCAGAGGCGCGCAGGTGGTGCACAGTGCGCCTGCTTCTGCCTGTCTACCATCATCTTAAAGCTCACCTCTTTGTAAATTTTAAGTTATCCTGGCTTGTGTTGCAGCGCGGTAATGTTGATTCAACGAAGTTAAATGGCTTTTGTCTGTGTTAATCTGTGCGGGATTTAAAGTCGTGTCGTTAACAACAGGTAAAACCAAACGTTTTACAGACCAACGGATTGAGTAAGTGAGAGAGTTTAGATTGTTTTCTTTTTATTTTATAGATGAATCAACTACTTAACTATTTTATTACAAAACCGAAGAATTTCAATAAGACATTAATAAACTGATAGATCCACACTAGTAAATATAAGGTACAACAATACAACAAATCCTTATAGTAAAATGAACCTATACGTAGCTAAGTAGTTTGGCAATTTTGATAATTTGGTAATTTATAGGCATTTGTATCATCATCATCATCAGCCTATACTCGTCCACTGCTGGACATAGGCCTCTTCAAGAACACGCCACTGAGCACGATCCGCGGCCACTCTCATCCAGCTCCTGCCAGGCATTTACTTAATCTCCACAAATTACTACAAGCGGGTTGGTGATCACAAATCCGGCCTTATGATGATATTTATTCTTAAGCTTTGTGTTCGCAAGTTCAAACATAACTTGTCGAAGTGTAAAACAAAAATTTGTCTCTTCGAAATACTCATTACTGCGCCTACCGTCAGAACATGTGCCCGCTTAATTAACGCCCCAGTATATTTTAAATTAATTTCACACAAAATCCCGGCTATATTGTCAGGTAGCTAGGCAGGATCTGTAATTTATCAGCGCACACTTGAATGCTCTCATGTTAAATTAAACGACAATTTATGTGCGATTCAAGGTGTAAGCTGGAGCGGAGGTTTAAATAATGAACAATCATGTATGGTATCGTCATAATCAACCTATAAAAGGTCACAGCTGAGCTCAATCCTTTTTTGCATTTACAATAGCACATTCAGACATCGGCGATAACATACATGCAAGTTTGAAAATATCCAGAGAGCTCTAGAATACATTTGCTCCCAGCCGGTTCATGCAGGCTAATTCACCCCGTGACTTTGCATATCTGCAACTTTAACTGGCTGGCTTTCAAAAAAATTTTGTTTACCAACTTATATTATTCATTGTTCATCAAAAAATAAATATAAGAAGATTAAATGAATGACAAAAATGCTGAAAGATTGTACAGCATTTTTATTTACGCTCAAATATCAGTAAATGCGACATAATTATCAAGTTTTTTTCGAAACTCAACTTAACGCATTAACCAACACACATTTACTAGAGCATAAAATTGATTTATTTTAATGTGTATAGTGTTCGCGTAACCTTTACAAAAAATATATTTACTAAACGCTACCGCTCATGGTTTGATCGACTGGCTCATCACACCTGTACAAACCAAATTATATGCAATAGGAACTCAACAACAATTTAAAATAAGAGTGATGATAATTTACCTTTGAGTGTTAAAGGACTTGACATCTCCAAATTGAAGCCCAAGGAAAAATTCAAAAGGTCTTTGTTGTAAATCAAATTAGTGGTTTATTCGTGGAGATTTCTTTCAATGAAGCTCCGATCTGATAATTATCTATTTCATGACATGACACAAGTACCTATAGGACTTCTTGGCGGGAAAGTGAAGCGTCATGTCTGCAGTTTTGTATTATTTTCTATAATTTGTGTTTTGTCGAATGTTAATATGAAATAATGGTGGATTATTTACTATTAAGTGTTCGTGAACGTGCATGAGTGTTAGTAATTAAAACAAAACAGTGCAACATCACTTTTCTAATTCTCTCAAAAAGTCCGTGTTAGACCTCAATAAAGTCCCACAGCTTTATTGAGTCTCAAAGGGGTTTGGGGGAAAATCAATTACCATTAAACGTTCATTATCACTCATTATCATCCACTTAATGTAAAGAAAATAATAATGACTTTTAATAACTTGACACTGGCTAAATGTGCTGATGGCACGAAGCCATTATTTAAGAGAGAAAAAAAGTACCTATATTTCTGAGATGAGTGTTTTGTATTTGATTTCTTTTGAATACAATAGCTTTTTTTCTTAATATTTAATTGTTAAATATAATTTTAAACACTGAAAAAAGACGACAACCTCAGGCGGGAATCGAACCACGCACCTTCCGCATTCCGGGCGGCTGCCTTAACCACTTGGCTACCGAGGTCTGGCTTTCAACCGTCGAAATCGTCAGTGCTTGATGCTTAAGTTTTTAGTCAACATTGCTTTATCAAATCTTAGAAGTTTTCACCTCTGAGATCCGAAAGAAATATTCATTAATCTATAAACGCAGCTTCATCTTAACCGAATGTTCAAATATTTGTAAAAATATTTCTTTCGGATCTCAGAGGTGAAAACTTCTAAGATTTGATAAAGCAATGTTGACTAAAAACTTAAGCATCAAGCACTGACAAATTTCGACTGTTGAAAGCCAGACCTCGGTAGCCAAGTGGTTAAGGCAGCCGCCCGGAATGCGGAAGGTGCGTGGTTCGATTCCCGCCTGAGGTTGTCGTCTTTTTTCAGTGTTTTTTAAATTTTATTTAAGTATATTTAAGCGTTAATAAAACGCTAAAATATAAAACATTAATTTAATTGTTAATTATTTTATTGTGATTAAATTTTACCGGCTACACTTATTATCGTAGTACCTAAGTAAGTTATAATGTGAATTTTTTTTACATGTTTTTAATTTTTTTTACAATATTTTTACCACAGCAAGGATTATATAGTCTCCTACAGCTACGACCTTAAAAATACAATCGTAAAAGCCACGCAACTTTCACAATGTTCGGTGACATGGATGCACGCCATAAAACGATAAGGTCTATTATCACATGTCATATGTACACTATATAGGACTACGGTAGCCGCAATTTCAGGCAGGCCGTTCCTATGAGTTTTCCCACCGCGCTTGCTATGTAGATAGGACGTGATTTCCTATGAGACACAGCTTCAGAGAGACATCGAGCGTTAACGACTTGGACCTTTGGAGTGTATTACTACAGGTATATTTTGTAGTATTGTACATACATATTTGTCAAAATCATCATAATAAAACACTTTCATAATCTTAAAACATTGATAAAAAAAACCACAAATAACTACACTGAAAAAGTGAAAAAGTAGAAAGCTGGCATCATTGAACTAGACTGTTTTATTGTTTTCTGAATATAATTTTAATAATTATTTCAAGTAAGTAGCTGCTTTGCCATTTTCATAACGACAACGTTTAGTAACATAATAATATAGTATTAATTGCTTTTTATTATGTTTTACTGCCACATGTTTGATCGAATAACCTTATCGCGTGGCGGTGAAAGAATACTACCACCCCCTCTCTTCCCTTGGGTGTCGTAAAAGGCGACTAACGGACTAAAGACTGCACATACATCCAACAGCATAGAGCGGCGATGGGCTCACCACCTGTCACGCTGAGCACATGTGCAGTCGCTATTTATTTAGTGACTGCTTTTGCTGTCCTCATTGCCTAGTCTCTGACTAACCCATCGTGGATAATAGTCGTGATTATCCGCTAAAGTGACCCATTCAAACCGGTTTTAAGTATGTTACTACTACATAGTTACACATTTACTTTACTAAAAAAAAACTCATGAAATGAGTTTTTATTCAAAAACGTAATTAAAAAGTAACCAAATATACGACTATCTTTCGCTTCAGTGCGATTGTTAAATAATTTCGGTGGTTTTATTTATTTATTTATTTAAAGTGATGGAAACAACCAGTTCCTAAATACATAACCAATAACGTAAATAAATAGAACACAAACCAATAAAGCTTTCACAAACCAATAACACAGAAAGTGGACAGTTGGACACACAAAAAAATTAACGTAAAAAAACATCTTACAGAATTACAAATTATTAAAAATAAATAATATAATTATTAATAAAGGATGAAATAGTTTTTATAATAAAAAATAAGAAAAAGTATGTACATACGGAGTTTTAAGTGGAAATAATAGACGGGGATACCACTCGTAATTAAATAAATAAATCTTTCCTACAATCACACCAATTATCTAGCCCAAGAGAAGCTTCGAAGAAACTCGTTAAATGGTTACTAGACAACGGATAAACATACATAAAATACTGAAAACACCCAGACCCAAGACAATTTAGAAAACAATACTTTCTAAATTGACCCGGCCGGGGATCGAACCCGGGACCACAAAGATGGCGACACCATGGAAACCGGTGTACAAACCACTCGACCAAGGAGGTCGTCAAATGATTGAATTAAATAATCAATTGCTGTTATGATGTGAGAATCATCATCACCGTTCTCTTCTAGTCCCGAGTAGAAAACAATAAAATGTAACAACCCCAGCTAGTACTGAAATGCGAAATTAAATAAACAAAAAAAACTAAAACTATGTCAATAGCGTTCATTTTGCAATGAGCCGCCACGTGTTTCACGCTGCACATTGGGGCTTGCGGGAAGCTCAGAATATCGGTGAAGATCGAAGCTCGTTTTTTATAGAAGCGTCCAGCTGCTGGTTTAATTTTCCTTGCGATTATAATGATAGGGGGGGAGGGGGGGATTTGGATTCATATTGGGTGAACTAAATGGCATTGAGTTTTGTATTTTTTTCACGCAATATGAATCCATATTAGCTCTGGTGTCGTAACTGGAGTACGAAAATTCACAATACCAATCCGATCCAATAGCGATCGGTTTCAAGAGTAGGGGCAGACCATTACATTAACTACGATTCAGATAGCTATAAATAGCTGCCGTGCTAGCGATATCGGCAATATTTTAGTATGATTTGCACAGTTTGTTGTTGCCAAAAATTTTAGCACACTTTTTTCATTTCCCGACTTGTTTTTATAAGTTTTCCTAATTGTGATTATTGAAACGTATAACATAAATAAAACATTTGTATGTTCTTTACTTAATAGGCTTTTATATACAAAATTTTAGAGTCAATTACTCCAAACTGCAAATCATACTTATACTAAACGTATACTTTTATAGTCTTACACCCAGTTGCAGAAAAGCTCATTAAAATTTTAAAGTTCCTTTAAATGTTAATGCCACTTTAAAGTGTTGCATAAAATAGCTTCTGTCCGTAAATTTAATGCCCCATTAGTTTTAATGAACCCAACGTCAAATCGGGGCTTTAACAGATTTTTACGTTGCACAAAACGTCATTAGCGCTAAAGGACCTTTAGTTTGACTTAAATTTGACACTTTGAGGTTATAATTTTTAATGCCTGGTCAAGCGGTCATTAAACTCATATTAAACTTATTTTAAACTGTTATATCGTTACTTACCTACTTTCAAACTTAAAAATTTGTTTGTTGTAATAAGTGGATTTCGTTATGTCTCTAACAAGCCTTTCGTCCTTATCCGATTACGAAGAATATGTTTTCCGTCGACGACGCCGTGTTATTCCAGATAGAATAAATTTGTTTGAAAAACATGATGGAGAAGATTTTCGTGTGAGATACAGAATGTCTAAAGAGACGGCTTTACGGATTTCTGAAATTCTCAACCTGGAACCTGAAACTCGAAGGAATAAAGCCATTGATGGTCTCACACAATTATTGATTTGTCTGAGGTTCTTCGCAACGGGATCATTCCAGCAAGTGTTAGGAGATTTGGTAAATGTGCACAAATCAACAGTATGTCGCGTAGTTCAAAGAGTAACACGCAAACTAGCAAGTCTTAGCGCAACATTTATTAAAATGCCTACAGACAGAAGTGAGCTACAAAGAGTTGCTGAAGGATTCTACCAAATTGATGGCTTTCCAAGGGTGGCAGGAGCCCTTGATTGCACCCATGTGAAAATAGTTAGCAGAGGGGGAGCACTACCTGAACTATACCGCTGTAGGAAGGGATTTTTTTCCATTAACGTTCAAGCTGTTTGTGACTCAAGCCTGAAAATCAGAGACCTTATAGCGCGTTGGCCTGGGTCAGTCCATGACTCGACCATTTTCAATAACTCGCACATATGTGCAGATTTTGGAAGGGGGAAATATGGCACATATTGTTTATTGGGAGACAGTGGATACTTCAACAACAATTATCTACTGACTCCTTTTCTGCGTCCTCAAAGTATAGCTGAAGAAGCATACAACAAAAGCCACATTGCGACCCGAAATACAATCGAGAGATGTTTTGGGGTTTTAAAACGGCGATGCCCTTGCCTGGAAAAAGGCATTACTCTTAATAAAACATCTACAGTCCTGCAAGTGATTGTTGCATGTGTGGTGCTGCATAATTTGTGTATAGAACTAGATGAGGTCGTACCTCCTACTGACATAGAAATAGATGATGATGGAGAAGATAATAATTTCCTCTATACTAGTTCACAGCCTGGTCAGACATCAGTCCGGACTGCAATTGTAAATAGTGTGTTCTCATAAATAACAAGTTTGGTTTAAATATATAAAAGTTATGACAATGTGAATAATGTGGTCTCAAAGATTGTACACTGGTTTAGTGTAAATAACTTGCTGTTAACCCTTTCACGGGCGGTACAGTCGAAATTTTTAATTGCTTTTCAACCGTATTCCAAGAGCATAAGGTTCAATATTTAGTGGCAATATAGCTGCCATTGCCTTGGAAAGGGTTAAACAAGGGAAAACCAAATGTGTAAGATTTGTATTGCCTAATGTTAAGCAAGTAATAAGCTTATAAGCTTATAAGCTTAACCTACAGGCTGGTGACTCTCTCAGAGAGAGATTTAAGTATATAAGTATAATGACAGCTGCATCACAATACATTTATGAAAATCTGATGTATGTTCATAAAAATATTGAAATGTTTTCAAAAACCAGTGATATTCACAAATTAAACACTAGAAGTAAGAACAAATTAGTAGTACCATATACTAGGCTCCATAAAATAAATAATTCTTTAAGGATCTGTGTGTACGATTATACAACAAAGTACCAAATGATATTCAGAAATTAGATCTTGATAAATTTAAAATCAAAATCAAAGAAAAGCTTTATAAAATAGTTTATTATAAAGTGTCAGATTACACAGAAGACAAAACAGCTTGGGTCTGAAATGCTTCAAGTACTCCAACAGCTATTTCTGATTGTCTATAATTAATAAAGCACCATATTTAATGAAATTATTTACATTCTAATTCATATTTTGTATTTTAAGACCTGGTAAGCACATAATATATATATTTTTTTTTTGTAAATGTCGTTGCTTCTGTGCGCTGTGGTTTCTTGTGCCCATTCTTTGCCACAGTTAAAAAATGATGTCCTGAATGGGTGATAGGTTAAAAAAGATTTGGACAATTCAAAGTACCTACTTATTAATTGAGTTTAATGAATAAAAATATTTTGACTTTTGACTTTTTGAATAGATAATTGTTTTATTTTCTTATTAATACCTTGTAGTCTTTTATAAATTATTGAAATACAAAATGCTAGAGTTTCTCCCGTGTTCTTTTCGCAACAACATGTGTTGGGAGACTCCATTTTAATTCAATCTACCGTACAATACTAAATGTATTAAAAATAATTTTAAAGCACTTGAAATTGGCTTAATGCTAAACGCGAAGCCATTAATTAAGCAATAATAATAATACAAAATGCTAGGTACAGCTGAACCATTGAAATGAGACTCATTTTGCTAATAATTTGTTTGAAAGCATCAAAACTGTAAAGCTCAATGTCAACAAGTTTAAATACCATATTGAATTTAATATCTGTTTGAAAATGAACATAATAATATGGTGGGACCCATCAGATCAAGGGCATGTAGGATATTTAAAAGCTTAACATATTTGAATTAAAACAACATTATTTGTGTTAAGTCCTAATTTTTTTTATTTTTTAAAAGTTCCATCTTAAGTAAATGTTCCCTTTTATTGTACAAAATCTCCATCATCAGTTTCTTTTTCTCCAAATCTGCATTCTGACATTTTTTTTTAAAATATAATCTTTTTAATGTGTCTGCAGATGCTTTTTTAATTATTTTTCTTGGCTTGAATGCTGTAACAATTAACATAATATAAATTCATACTGATATCAATGCAATGACGACATAGATAAATCAAAAGTCAAGAAAGTAGGTATATATATAAATATAAACCTTTACAGGTACTTATTATATTTTATTATTTACGATGTTGTCTACCTAAGTATATGCATGTGCTATCAAAATTAAATAAGTAACTTAAGATTCACATGCCATGCGCTGGAAAATTAACTATTCGCATCATACTCCATCTTTATATCTCTATTTTATGTGAATAAATTATATTTCATTCCATTTCATTACTTACGAGCACTGTTCTATGTATAATAATAAGTAAAATATAACTTATAATTTAACCCACCCTTTTTTTTACTCGAAACATTTATTGGCTTTGGTGTTGCTGAAATATTCATAGTAGGAGTGGCATGTTTGTCTACTGACATGCTATCAGATGCCTGTGGTTCTTCAGCTGAAACAAATAATATTGTTCTTAATACTCATACATAAAAAATGCTATTGTTGTAGGTATAGTGTTCCTTCAATCCCACATTCGTCATTTGTATAGGGATATGGCCCACTCCTTTAAGGAAGGCGGGAACTTAAAATGTGTTGATGATGATAGTTCCTCATTTTGTTATTTTACAGTAAATTTACAACTTTTCTGATTGTCTAGAATATTATTTTAATTGATTTAGTGTCTTCTTGACATATACCAACCTATAACTATGACATCCTGTGCTGAGGGATCTGGTGGAGTATCATAACCAGATAAAACAGTAATAATATTGCTGTCACTATCCGCATTAAACATACTTGTTTCTGAAAAATAAGTTAATTATAAATTATTAAAAAAGTTTAAAAGAAGCTAGGTAGGTAACGAAATTTTAATTATGTCTGTTGCTTTTACAAAGCTAAAAAATATATAATAACATCTAAAATTAACTTAGCAGAATTAATTGCATACCGTTAAAGAAACCTGATGCACTGTCATACGGATTGCATAGTGGTTTTACTTGGTCCTGTATAATGGCCAGGAGTTTCGCATCATTATCTGTTGTTTTCGGTTTCCAATAGCCACCACCAGTCTTGTTCATTTCAATCTAAGGACATTACAAGGAATGTATGTATTACTTAATTTATAGAAAACAAGTCGTAACATGCAGTTTTGCTTGTTATGGAAGACAATATTAAAAGAAAAATAGTTATTCATTAAGAACTAACAAGTAAATACAAAATGAAGATTATTAAATTACCTTATCATCTTTTATATTTTTTATGGCATGTGCAACGTCATCCTGTGTCAGCATCCGTTCAGCGTTGATGTATGCTAACTTCTGCAAAAGTAAAGAACTGAATTGTACTTACTATACGCACAATGCGCTCATTATAATAAACATTCAGCATGACAACTATCTACTTACATTACTTTCTCCTACATCTTTGCGAGTTTTTTGCTTCATATTATCATACAACGCTTTTAATTGGTCTGTATCCCTTGGACCACTAGTGCAGTTACTATTATATTTAATAGTAATTTCTTTCCATGCTTCCCTCTTCTTCGCAATAAAAATACTACCAGTTCTTTTGCATTCTATGATATGTTTGTACCTGTAAGATAATAATTTAAAAATCAATATTGCTAAAGTTATTTAGAACAGAATACTTACACGTGGTAATAAAATAATACTCACTGCGCGAGAAGATCTATTAACAATGTCTTTTCTTCATGTGTGTAGTTTGCTCCTCGTTTTCGCGATGTTGGTAGTGACATTTTGTATTAGTAGGTAAGTACTTAATTATATCAAATATAAACAGAAATAAAGCAAATACACCACGCGTTGCGGCAGATTTATTTTCAAATTCAAAATTGTTTTGTTTGACTTTGACTTGACATCTTCTTGACAATCAACATTTGACGTTGACGTTTACAGACGTTTAATTTTTGCAACTGCATTACCATTTTACGTGACGAACACCATGACAAAACGCAACCATTCACTCACTTCATTCAAAATATATTTTAAAACTTGCAATACTATTTAATGTCGTCTTTAAATGGTCTTTAGTTAAAGGATCATTAAAAGTACCTTTAGGAGTTTTGTGCAACGTCTTTAAATCTAATGAACTAATTATCGCTAATGACTCATTAACTAATGTAGTCTTTAAAGTCAGCTTTCTGCAACTGGGTGTTACTCTCTAAGTGCAACCGAGACCTAGTTGGTCCGTATTTCGTCGTACATTACGCGCGCGCTCGCTGCCTTTTTAATGCACAGTACATACACGTATAGCAGTGTAACACATGCGATCAGAGAGCGATCTCGAGCGGCGCTCATGAAAACTCGCTAGATGTGGATGCACCCTTAGGTACATAGCTTAACGACAACACAGTCTGTTTTGTGGCTTAACAGGAAACACTACGTCGACGTGGCATGCAAAATTCTCATACAAACCACAGAAAAACGACGTTTTGTAGTCCCCTGTTTCCTCCTTCAGAACTGGACCAATTACTTTTTCAGCATCGGGTAAAGAAAGAGATTTTCTATTTCTGTATGTTTGACTTTTTTGCATTAAGTCATTTATTTAATAACCAGGAGCCTTCAAAATTTTGCGAAATCACCCCGTTTTAAGGCGTCTTCATAAACATTAAGTGGCTGGTTTAAAAATAAACAAACATATACCTAGACATAGAAAATCTCTTTCTTTAACCGATGCTGAAAAAGTAATAAAAATTGGTCCAGTTCTGAAGGAGGAAACAGTGGACTACGAAACGTCGTTTTTCTATGTTTTGTATTAGAATTTTGGATGCAACTTCGACGTAGTGTTTCCAACAAAAAAAAAATACCTATACATACATGCATACATAGATCACGACTATCCCCAAAGGGTTAGTCAGGGACAGGCAATGACGACCGCAGAAGCAGTCCATAGCCATAGTCCACTTGCCACCAAATTACAACTACACACGTGCTCAACGTGACAGGTGGTGAGCCCATCGCCGCTTTATGCTGTTGGATGTATGTGCAGTCTTTAGTCCGTTAGTCGCCTTTACAACACCTAAGATAAGAGAGTGTGGTAGTATTTTTTTAGGGAGCTGCTATACCACACTGGTAAATATTAATTGCATTCCGCTTGTAAGTACCGATGTACGAGGACACCGATTCGAACAATTGGATACATGCAAAACAAGCCGACAATGCAAACCTTGATGAGACGGAATCAATAAAACCGGCAGTTTTTGTCCCGGACAACATTGTCCCGGTTAATCCGGTCCGGAACAATACGGCACGGGCGGCCGAGCATTTCTACGCAGCAAGTAATGGAATTTCATCGATAGTTGCAAATGGGCAATTGTATTGAGTGACACTGAAACAAATATAGTGTAACACTGCGTTTCTAAAACGTATTTATTTTATGATTGTCAGCATAAAATAATCAAAATCAGGTGCAAATGATTTAACAACTGATATGATTTAGACTGTTGAGGGTGGGTTCTGGGCGTGGTTTCTGCTAATTTAAAATGTCCTCAATCGTGCGTTAGAGCCCGATTTTCATAATCGAGCTCATTACTATATTATTATTACGTATCTCAAACAATTTTATATATAAGTTAAATCATCATCATTATCAGCCTATAAACGTCCCACTACTGGGCACAGGCCTCCCACGTGAACAATAATAGCACATGGGGATATTGGGCCATAACCCACCACGCTGGCCCAATGGGGGTTGGTGGGTTATAACGACTGCCATCTTACGACAACAACCGGAACCAACGGCTTAACGTGCCTTCCGAAGCACGGAGGAGCTCGAGATGTTTTTAATTGGTCACCCATTAGGCGACCCGGCATTGCGAAAGTTGCTTAGCGGGCAAGATCACCAGCCGAATGCGCTAGCCGCTGCGCCATCAAGCTCCTCAATTAATCAACATAAAATGTTTTACAAAAGTTCCAGGTGTTTTTTTATCTATCCAAACTATTAGACTCGTATCGGAGTTTTCACGGCTGAATACATCGATCACATAATCAACGCTAACGTGAATATTTCAAAAGTCAATTTGTCAAAAACCAATATTCGAACAGCGCCATAGACACTTTTATACATTTCGAATAAGCCTGCTCTATCACGTGTCGAGTTTGCCACCGAGCACCACCCATCATTATTTATTCACACCACAGTCCCACAGTGTCGTCATTTTCACTATCTACCATTCATTTGTCAAACACTGCCCTGTTCAATTTCAAATGTGTACGTACGTAACCATAGATTCCCCGTCAATTATTTTGCAAGCCAGTGTAATTTAACTGAAAACAATTGTTCGCTGCCGGCAAGTTTTCAGAGCAGCCGAGGCGTGCACGTCAGTGCAAATATAACTGCAACAGCTAGTTAAAATTTCACGACTCAGCCTCTGTCAGTTTTGGGAGGAAACTGTTATTGCTGGATTTTTGTGAGGATTTCTATTTTTCGGTTCAGCAATGTGCTGTGTATTGAGTCGACCTCTAAATGAATTGTAGTTTCAGACGAAAACCTCTTGATATGAAATCAACAGATAGTTCCAATTATGTTTATCAAATAACTAGTTATTTTTGCTCGCTTATTCATGGTTGCAATTTCTCCGTCTTACTTCATGGTATTATAAGAAGACTGTTGGTGAAAGCGCACCGTACATGAAGTCCTGTACAGAGGATTTAACTGGCTACATAGTTTCCATAAATGCTTCTACTAAAGTAGAGGATCCGAGTATACAACGACATTCACCGGGCCGGTTAATGGATGAAAAGTATTTTATATCAAATTTATTATGTTAAAAAATATATTGCGAGTGGGTTGGCTGAATTTCGGTACAGTGTATGAATAATTAAATATTTAATTATTTTTTTTTACATTGCACTGGTTTGGATAATAGATAAATTACATAGGTACCAATTGAAAGTATGAAGCCTATAGAATATGCAAACGTTATGTTGACAATTTTATTCCCGTCATAACATTGAGTAGGCAGGTGTCAACAGGTAAGTCAATATTAGTAATTTGCAACCGTCTGGTTAAATAAATAAAATTTATGTTTATATAAAGATTATCTCATTACAAACACACATAAACCAAACCAGTGCAAAGTTAAAAAAAAAATTAATTAATCCTACTGGACTGTAATTTTTCAGCCAACCCACTAGCAATATATTTTTTAACATATGAAATTTGATATAAAATACTTTTCATCTATTAACCAGCCCTGTGAAGGTCGTTCTATACTCGGATCTTAGACTAATTGTTTTGATGACAGATGTTTACAAGATGGTGGAAGGTTGTCTGCTAGGGCTTAGAACGAGCCGTATACCTACCCCGCTTGGAATCGAACCCAGGACCTTTCTGTTTAACACCAGTTGGCAAATCACTAGACAACAGAAGCGGCTTCAATTTCTAATTCTATCATCATCATCATCAGCCCATACTTGTCCACTGCTGGACCTAAGACTCCCCAAGAGCTCGCCACAAAGCACGATTCACGGCTCATCCACCTCTAGTCAGCCACCTTGCGAAGATAGTCGCTCCATCTAGTTCTATTTCTATTCTAGATCTATTCTGTAGTTTTAAATGATTAAAGCAAAACAATTGAATAATTATATAAAAAAATCGCGCCAAAGGTATTATTTCGTAACAAAAAGACAATGACACAGACAATGAAACGATAACGTCCTTCTACATAAATGATCTTTTTATTCGAAATTTATTCTATTTCAATGGGTAGCAGTACAACCGTGTGGAAATGATAAACATTTCAACTGATATGAGAGCCGCGAATTGTTTTGAACAACCTGTATAGTGGCTGTATAACAGCTTTACGGAGCTGAATTATCATGAAATTCGTTACACGTGTGATATACTAATTGGTTTTAATTTCGAAATCAATTTTGGTAAGTATGCGTAATGAATATATTTGGGTTTATGAATGTAATTATGTGTTTATGTTATTTTAATTATGTATTTTATGTTGAAAATGAAACAATGTCATATAAGTTATCAATTTCCACATCATTGCGTATCCTTCAGTAGCTTCTACGAGTAATTATTGTGTGTTTGATTTTCTTAGCATGCTTGACCACTCTGAAAATGCCGTCGTCGGCCAACAGCAATTTCTCTCCCAAATAAATGGAGCTTAATCTACTGAAACATGTTTATTTTTAAGTTTATTGAGACGCTTGTACTACCAAGTTATCAGTCACTATTTCTTTATCCAGTGCAGTTCTTTTATGCCTCTGTATCCTGTTATGTCACTAAATCTAATAAACCCTTCAAACGGAAAGGAACATAGCTATTTCGAAAATTTCCAGAAAAGAAGATTCGTATTTTTAAAACTCCACCCCGTTATCTTCATCAGCCTATAACCACGACCCACTGCTTGGCACAGGCCCTCTCACGTGGACATCAGCGCATGAGAAGAGATTGGGCCATAACCCACCACGCTGGCCCAATGCCTTTGGGCCTGTGTATTTTGTATTAAGGTGGGTATCCACTATGTTCGCGAACATCATGCGCTCCGCGCTCCTGCAACCGCTCTGATGGAGACGGTACGCATGAACAGACAGAGCTCCCCTTTGTGTTTGCCCCAAAACAGTCAAAGATTGGAGCGCTGAGCGCAGAGCGCGCACCGTTGCGTGCATCGTGGAGCGTGCTCCAGGAGCGCAAACGTATCCACTACGGGAGCGGTTGCAGAAGCGCGGAGCTCAAGATATTCGCGAGCATAATGGATATCACAGGTGGATACCCACCTGACTACCCCCGCTCTCCGCTCCGCCTCCGCTACACTCCCCGACCCGCATTTAGCTATGATGCGAACTAAAAGCAATATAGATAACGTCCCAACGCTATTTTCAAAACCTTAAGAAAAGCTATTTCATAAATACCATTCCTTCCTGAAGAAATCTCCCGAAAGGCGTTTCATTAAGTTGTTTTTCCTGGCAAAAGGCGCTGGCGACGATATTAGCTATTTCGCGATAATCGTTGATTATTATTGCATTACTAAATCAATTCCCGGGGCATAACGGTCGGGTAATAACGCCGATTCCCGGGAGCCTCCCTGGAACGCAACAATGCCTTTATTGCTGGTCCCCGGTAATTTATGGTGAGGGCAATGCTAACTTTCACCTGGAACACAGAGTATGAGAGCGACGCAGTTGGTCAAAGTAGCATTATCATCACTGTAAACAGGTCGTAATAGGTTTATTTATTTATTTATGTAGCTCATAGTCACAATATATTAATTAATAATACCAATTTTCTATTTGCTAGCTTTCTTTAACTTTCTTAGAGTAGTTAAATTGTGTTTCTGTTTTGTGTAAATAACTGTGCAGTTGTAGATATTGTATATTGTTTGGTAAAGTAAAAATTATATTATAACATCAAAATAGCATACTATATCAAAATAAAAATGAGCATGACTTTTTGTACCCCTGTACAAGATACCCTCAGTTTGGTTGATAGCAGTGCTTGTTTTAAGTCCTCTTGGCTAGATACTACCGTCATATTTAAGGTGAGTCACCGAGGATATGCGGGAAAAACTGTTTTGCTAGATCAAATAGTTTATATACCTATTTACTATTATACCTATTACGCTCTTATTAAAAATATTTAAAAGTACACTAAAGGATATTGACTTCTAACTAGAGTTTCTAAAACATGGTTGAGCGAAGCGATGGCTGATTGACATGTCATACTCGTGAATGGGTGCCGCCTGTGGAGGCTACAATCTTATTTTTATTGGTAGTATTTAATAATCTTTTATTTTTTTTTCAAAGATAACTGTAAGACGTTGTTTATTTATTTTAAATAGAGCAATACCTTTTTTTATTAGATATTCTTTTGAATGTTGCATTGTGTTTGTCTTGTAATTGTACAAAATGTTTTTTTTATCTTGTAATTGAAAATGTCCTTCTATTATAACAAGGGCATTTTTCAATTAGCATTGACGCTGTAAAAGAAAGGGAGAAAAGAAATGCCCTTGCTTTATTGCCGGTTCTTCTCTGTACAAGGCTTCCGTCCCATTAGACCTACGAACCGATGGCACAGCGACATTCATAAGTGCTCAATTATTGTAGCCCAAATTGAATAAATAATTTTGAATTCTAGAGGATACCAATGACTGGGTATAAGTGAACGAATGAGTATACCGCATTCGCCTGCTCTACGCGTGCGTGTGTGAGCGCCCGCCATCTCCTGCGTGTGAGGTTGCTCAAGATGGATGCTTTAATTTGGCTAATGGCTGCTTATTAGTGGCTGAGACATCGCCGAACTGTTAGCAACACCCTGATTCGTATTGGTTTGCGGCGATGTGTTTGTGGAATTGTTAATCTGTTTAACTTAGGATTACTTCTAATCTAGTTTGGCGGTAAGTGTGGTTTGTTTATTTATTTTTTTGTTATTTAGCATTAAGAACGATTTAATGCCAAAGTTGAATATTTAGGCACAAGAATTTCTAGGCGTTGCGACAAAAGACATACTGTCACGTATACCATACTTCCTATTTATACTTATTGCCTATTTATAAAATATAGCTTCTGCGTAAAACCGTTTAGCATTTAATGTTAGCAAAGCCGTGACGCATAGCTGCTCATTAAAATTATACTACTACCCCTCTCTTCCCTTGAGTTTTATAAAAGGCGACTACCGGACTAAAGACTGCACATACATCCAACAGCATAGAACGCCGGTAGGCTCACTACCTGTCACTCTGAGCCACCGCTGAGCACATGTGCAGTTGTATTTGGTGAACGTGGACTATGGCAGTGTACTGCTTTTGTCCCCATTGCCTCTCTGACTAACCCTTTGGGGTTATTAGTCGTGAATCTATATATGTATGTTTGCAGTTCATTTGCTTCGGTTAAAGATACATAAGTACATTAATAAGCTTACACGGACAACAGCACTTGGGGAGAAGAGGCCATAACCCACCAAGCTGATCCAATGCGGTTTGGTGGGTTTTGAAGACAACAAATATAAATCGACAAGCTTTAGCCGCTGTGCAATCGAATTTTTCTCGAGCTATGAAAACAAAGCTGTAATGAACTCAAATGTTGGTATTTTTAGATGAAAAATATAAAATAAATATGACCAAGCGTGAACTTTACGAAGCCATGGTTCTTGCCAATAAATTCTTATGAAATTATAGTACACATGTTGAACAGATAAATAAAATAACAGAGTAAGTACCAGGAGAGTAGGAATTATGAGCAATGCGTTTATATTTCCGTCACCATATGGGGCCATGTGGTTGCATTACGGCTTGTGTTAGTAGTTATGGTACTGGCTACACCAATACAGAAGGTTCTCGGCTCTTTCTTAAGAAAAGGTATACACTATTATAATAAAATACCAAGCACTGTACTAGAGTTACCTAAGTATAAATATCATGTAAAATCGTGTTTACTTAGGAAAGGTTATTATACCGTCAAGGAATATTTAGAAGACAAAACAGCCTGGAAATGAAGAAATAATCACATTATAATATTTTCTGTCGATTTTCTTTGTAACTAACTCATTTTGCCCTGGTATGATAGCCTTTATCTGCAGTGTCTTACAGACTATTACCTATTGGTACTTACTCATAACTTATGTTGCGTAAAACCTTGCCTAAATGTTTTCTTGTTTGTTTCATTGGAGTTGCTCGAGTGTGTCATGCTTTCTCAAAGTGTCTCTGCGGTGGTAATGTGCGTCGGGTCGTTACGTTCCCTAAAACATGGTTGAGCAAAGCGATGGCTGATTCACATGTAATACTCGTGAACGGGTGCCGCCTGTGGAGGCTGGTCTGCTCTTGCTAACTTATTTTTATTATTAGTATATTAGTAGTTGTAGTCTTACTTTTATTTTTCTGTACTGTAAGACCTTGATTACATTGATTATTTTATATTGATGAATACCTGAACTTTTTGTTTTTATTATTAATTTTTTTTTATGTCGTTGTCGTTGTTTTATGTTTTTATTATTGTAATGGAAAGGGCCCTTTTTTGATAGGGAGGGCATCTTTCAATTCTAATTGACGCTGTAAAAGAAAGGGAGAAAAGAAATTCCCTTGCTGAGTTTCACAAGGCTTCCGCCCCATAGATAGACTTACGAACCGATGGCATAATGACATTCATAAGTGCTGTAACCTAAACATGGCCTAACCTGAATAAATGATATTAATTCTTGATTCTTGAATATGAGATAACTAATTCAATTTAATATCCTTGGTCACATGAGTAAAGAAACGGAACAGAGACAAAGCTTCATACAACCGCGCCGCGGCGCGGCGTCGCGAGTCAACTACTACACGCATACGGCGCATGTGTAGTGTACGTGTCTACTAGCCGCTGCGTCGCGACTGCGTCGCCACTGGATAAAACCGGTTTACCAAAGTATTTACGCTCGCTCGGCCATACAGTGAGCAAACGGAGAGACTCGCGACGGACGGCGCCTCGTATGAAGCTTTGTCTCTGTTCAGTTTCTTTAATCATGTGCCTTGTCACACTTTGGATTAACTAACCTTATTTATTTTATATTTATATTTTCAACCATAGTCGTCCCAAAGCAGGGCAAAGGCCTCTCTTCCCTTTTTCCACTCTTCGCTATTAAGAACTCTTGATGTCAAGTCGTTGCAGTAAGATTTCATCATTTGGGGGTTAAAGTTGCTCGCGTCCGTAGGTTTACCCTTGAGACCCTACACGTGATCCCTGGGTGGTGCTAAATGCGTAACACTGACTGAGTGGTAGAGCCACGCTGCGTTGCAGCACGCATTGGGCCGGCTCGCCCGGCGTAATACCACCCTCTCACGAATATTCGGCGTGAAATAACGGCACTTGGTGCTGTTGTGTTTCGTCCGACCAGTGAGGGTTCCGGAGGCCCCTTCCCCCCCCCCCCCCCTTCACAATTCCTATTCCTTCCTTAAACCTATTCCTCCCTTAAAGGCCGGCAACGCATCTGCGATTCCTCTGGTTTTGCGGGTGTCCATGGGCGGCGGTGATTACTTTCCATCAGGTGACCCGCCTGCTCGTTAGCCTCCCTCTTTTATAAAAAATAAAAATAAAAAAGAGTCTAGTTTAACTACAATTAAAATATCTTTATATCTTAATCTCACATAGAAAAAATATGACAAAATCTTGGAGATAAAGTCCGACGGCAATCCTTGTAGGGATGTTGCGATGAATGTCCATACTATATTTCGAATTTAATAGGCTCTATATATTTCGATTTTATAGGACATTTCTTGATACATTTCAGACATTTCGTACAATTTCAGTACATGAATGATGTTTGGCTTCATATTTAATTAACTTACCGGTTGTAACGCGATTGTGACGGTATTCATTAATAAAATTAAAAAATAAATATTATGTTAATATGAACATCGACGACGTTGTAAAGCTAACACTTGTTTAAATTAAATTCATCCACAACCAAATACATGGCATAATGTAAATATGTATTTGAAAAATAATCATTTGTAGAGCATACCGATCCCAATAGCATAGCAATAGCTCAATGTACCAAGCCCTATGCTAAAAGGTGAATCCTTTCAGCTTAGAAAAAAGGCAGTAGAAGGCAGATCAAATTGCGGAGCCTATTTCGCAAATGGATTGTGGGGCTTGTCTGACTTCATCGACTTTTAGTATCTCCACTACCACACTAACTCGTTTCGTGGTTCTCGTCTGTGTTGAAATGTGGAAAACGGGAAACTTTTAAACACACTTTTCAGTTCCTATTTAAAACCCGGTTTGTTACGTTCGTCAGTGCTCCAAACGTCAGAATAAGTCAATTTGTTAATATAACGAATTGAAAAAATACGTAAACCCACAGCCCGCATTGGCCCAGCATGTTCGGTTATGGGCCGATCTCCCCATAAGTGGTGAGTTTACAGGCTAATTAGTGAACGATTATGATAATATTTATACAAACCAACCGTGTTATTGTTGATATGTAGTAAGTAGAGGTATTAAGACCTCTAGAACCCCAAGCGGTCGCATGAGACCGCACAGACAGTTCGCGCCATTCCGTCAAACCCCCAAGCGGTCGCATGAGACCGCACTGACAGCTCGCGCCATTCCGTCAAACCCCAAGCGGTCGCATGAGACCGCTCTCTCCCACTTGACTTTGTACCGTGTTTTCATAGACTTACAGACTACTTTAGTATGAACAAGGTCGATTGTTTCGGTTCTGTGGTACATTTTATGCATCGTGATCGTAAAATATCGCATAGTCTGTTCTCGATTCTGTCATTTTCGACGTTGACAGTTGCGCCAATTTCTGTGTCGGAGTGAATTAGTCGCTGTGCGTGTTTTGTGTGCTATTTTTATTGGATTTATCTAATGTAAGTACTGTTTCTTAATAGAAAATGATTATTGAAACTATAATTATCGTATTTAGATAATAAGTTGTAAGAAATACATCGTTATTACTACAAGATAAAGCGTGTAAAGTCCGTTAGCATGTTACCGATTTCCGGGTGATTTTTAGTGAAATACTACATATAAGACAAATAGACTGTTGCAAACATCACTTTAATTTGATACCTGATGGATAGAAAATATGTCAGTTAGTATTTGTTGTTTACAACACGACAAAATATGGTTTGATTTTAGAGCAAGTAATATTTTTTTGAAAAAGGCAGAATTGTGACGTCATCCGCAATTTCTAAAAATTATGGCGCACCTGCTATCATTATTTTTGACATTTAAATTCCAAGACTGAGGGGTTAAGACTATATTTTGTAATACGTTGTGTACACAACACATTATTTAGTTGTATAGTCTTAGCTTTGTTTTGTAATAATAACTAGGTTCTTTACAACAAGCTTTACACAAAATCTGATAGGATTAGTCCACATCATCAGCAAGTGCCACGTCCGCGAACAACTTAATCTGATACAAATTACATAGCATGTCGCACAAATCGCCAACGCAAATCGTCGGGCGCGCACACCGTGAAACAAGATTACGGCCGGGAATCGAATCTGGCCCGCTGATGCCCGGCTGTATTAAATTTTCGATAACGCGTCTTCATAGAGGAATTGCAGCCAGTGTGCATCTGGCTTCTTCCCTATCAATGCTCTGAGTGGAGGAGATTAGAAATTCTATTTTCGTCTTTTTATGATTGAGAAGTTAATTTGGATTTGGGTATGATATGTATGTGTGAATAAATACATAAGTGGAATTTCTGTTCGGAAAATGGTTTCGAAAATAAATCTACGAACGAGGTCAATTTGACAAATTAGAATTGAAATGATCGTGGAAATTATTTAAAAACCTTTCCTAATTATAAACTTTGTTCGCAATAGAGTAAATTTTATTTTTGATTAAATATTTTTCTCTGGTTTACTCTCTCTGATTCCTCTGATTTTGCAGGTGTGTATTGGCGGCGGTGATTGCTCTTCATCAGGTTATCGTTGATTTGCCTCTTTCTATTAGAAAAAACTATTTGATAATTTGGGCATGCTTACATTTTCTTTCTATTTATTTTCGCATGAATAAGATTTGCATTCCCATAAACCCATATCATACAAATACAATCACATAAACCCGCCGCTGAGAGTCAAACTCGGGTCCTCTGGATCTTAACCTTGTGTTAGACAACAAAAGCAATTAAAACTCAGGCTTTAACAAAATGGGCTTAACACTTGTTCCGACTAAATACTTTCATGATTAGCTTGAAGTTGTTTCGTGATTAGTTTGTAGTTGCTTCTTTATTTACTTTTGTCCTAAGTTGAGGCAAACAAATTTTTATGTACTACAAAAACCATCTTCCCATCGCCATTTGATGAGTGCGTTTCATTAGCACGCCGCGGTGGCCATTACACTAATGGAACATAGCTAGTATGTCTGCAGCGCTGAAATTTGGAGCTCTTGTACGTTTATCGCTATGACTCTCACTACTATCTAGATACGAATTTTGTTTGGCATCACGTGTTACATAAGGATGCATGTTGCATCGTAGTGAGGGTTTTTGGTTTCAGCAGTATTTAGTTATCGATTGGCTTGTGTAAAGTTCGCCTGGCTAGCTACCATAACCTTATCTATCTATCTTATTTATCTTATTATCTATCTTATCAATGCGCTCCTGTATCAGCAACCTGGCTGTGATATATTTGTAGACGGCTGGCCAGCCATCTAGTCAAAGTGTTTGTGTTTCTGCGAAACTGAATGTCCTTTATAGCGTTGTTTTGTATTGTATCTGTGTTTTTTTTATTATTAATTTTTTAAGCTGTAAGTAAGTTAGTTATGTAACTGGATTCTGCTGCCCGTGTAACTAATAATATAATAAATAAAATAAATAAATAAATCTAAGCCAGTCTCCTTAAGAGGCCTATTTACATTTCGACTGTGATTTTTGCGTAAAATGGCCAATTTTGGCGTTATGGATCTCAGAAACAAAAATACATAAACAATTATGACTTATTGAATAGTGTAGAATAGCTATTGGAATAGTGCGTAGCGGCCTCGCTTTTTGTGAATTTTGCCTAACTTTTTAATTAAACCCAAAATTGCAGAGAAAGATTTTCATAAAGTGCGCGAAGGCACTTTTTTGAGCTCATCGATTGAACTATTGTTATAAACAAGTGAAATAAAAAAAATATAATGTTATCTCTTATATAGTCGAATAGTGCGTAGCGACCTCGGAATTTTTAGATATCATTGGTTTTATATAGGATTTTTTTTTATTCTAGACCAAAAATCTTCGAAAATCGCTATAAGTTAACTGTGAATATCTCCTATCTACGATAATAAAGAGGAATAAAGGTTTTATACTGAATTTATTATCTTATTTCGATAAAAACGATAAATACAACTGCAAAATTACTACAAAATGCGATTCGCCGGCCGTCCGAATTCAACTTATGCTCACAGAATGGAGATTTGTAATATTATGCGTAAATATCCTATATCGATAAAAACGATAAATACAACTGCAAAATTACTACAAAATGCAAAAATGGGCATTTTACGCCAAAATCACATTCGAGATGTAATAGGCCTTTTAACAACAATGTAAGTACCGTAAACCGAGGAGCTACCCCGCCGGGAAGCGGCCGTGATGTGTGCATATATATTGTAAGTAGCATTGTTGTGCACCGATAGAGATAGACCGAGTTAGAGATAAGATAGTTGCAGAGTGGTTTAGGATTCTTGGCGAACTTTGTTTTCCTTTGGCCTTACCTTTAATTACAATTGATGAAGGTCAAACGCTTCACTTCAGTTTTTTTTTTATAAAAAGGAGACAAACGTGCAGGCGGGTCACCTGATGGAGAGTAATCACCGCCGCCTATGGACACTCGCAAAACCAGAGGAATCGCAGACGCGTTGCCGGCCTTTAAGGAAGGAATAGGGTTAAGGAAGGAATAGGAATTGTGAGGGGGGGGGGGGGGGGAACTCCGGAACTCTCACTGGCCGGACGAAACACAACAGCACCAAGTGCCATTATCTCACGCCGGATATTCGTGAGAAGGTGGTATTACGCCAGGCAAGCCGGACCAATGCGTACTGCAACGCAGCGTGACTCTACCACTCAGTAAATATAGGCGGACAAGCAAAAGGTCAATACGAAGCTGTCATAAAATAAAATTATTGTACTATTCTACTATTTATAGGCCATCATCTAAATTAATAAAAATTTATTCCGAAATTTTTGTACACGCATCACTTTAGAACGACTGCACCTATTTGGAAAATTCTTTTTTTTTTGTTGGTTTAATTGTTAGAACAAGATATTGATTTTGGAAATTTTTATCACGGGATATGGGGATGAGGTTTCACGGGGACGAAGTCGCGGGAGACTGCTTGTTTGATATATATTTTAGAAATAAAAATTAATTAAAGTTACATTCTGATTTAGAAAAAAAATGAATGAGGCTTAGGTACTTTTCATTTAATTGGTTCTAATCGAACAAAGTTTTTCCACGTTGTTTTACTTTCATCTTATAACGAGTAGCTTTTATACTACTCGGCCGAACCGTTTCGAAGTTATTCTTATCACATAATTAAGATAAATGAAAATAGAGGTGCATGCGAAAACCACGGTCCACATTTCACAACAAAGTTCTGGAAATTGATATATTATTCAATACCTTTGGGTTCAATTGGCGTATAAAACCATTTTGGCCAAATTGAGTTATAAGTATATACCAGTTTCCTCAAATTTCTTTTCGAAATAGAGAAATTCGCAAAAAAAAATTTTATACGACCCAGATCGTTTTGGTCATAAAATCGTAGAAAAGGTAAATTATCAACGTAAACGCCGAATGTTTTTTATTTTTATTTTTGTTATGATGTAACGGTCATAATTTAAATCATTTCAGGGCGTCAAAATCTTAAATTCGACGTCGTAAATCCAAATTGCCAAAAGTGTTTTATTGTTTTAACCTTGTTCATTGCAAAAAGCACTTTACGACCCAAAAAACACAAGGCACACAACTAAAATAACTAACCTCGCAAAAGCCAGCGGTGCCGCACAAGCAGAAGAGCGAGATAAAAAGATATCGCTACCTTGGGGTAGAAAGGTCGTAACATCCATAAACCCTACTTTTTTTTACAGGTTGACCCTATTAAGTGAGAATTGTTAATTTTTTTTCTGTTCTTTGCAATGGAAAACCTTATTTTATCGTCAGTCTCTTCTTAGTTTAGAAGTTAGCGTGGATTTACGACCGATTATTTTTTAATGTTTTATACACCCCATAATGATTTGAGTTGTCACATCGTAATAAGTCGTAACTAGATTCAAGTCGTTGTTATGGAGCTTTAAAAGCACTAACATAAAATAAAGAAAGTCGTATAATCATACCTTTTGAATATTGGAAGTCGTAACTATGTTCAATGTACTTACTTAATATTGCATTTCTTACTATAAACTTGGGTAGCAAAAACCACTATAATTATCTTATTACTGTACTTACTAGTATA
The DNA here is from genome assembly GCA_963921215.1 of Scoparia ambigualis. Lineage (NCBI taxonomy): Eukaryota > Metazoa > Arthropoda > Insecta > Lepidoptera > Crambidae > Scoparia > Scoparia ambigualis. Next base: position 36,663,099 of record OY992506.1, on the reverse strand, counting down.
GTTACGTATATGTGAACTAATTCCAATCGTAATCGTATTAGTTAATGAATAAAATTTTGAAAATTTTTGGTTGAATCCAGTTTTTGACGTGACAACGTCTTATAAATTGGTTTGCCGGGTGACACTTCAAGAAACTGCGTTACGCTCCGCTCACGTTATGCGCTCACAATGAGAGCGAGTGAGAGGCACGCGTGCCTTTCACTTTTTATGTCTGTCTCTCTCGCTCTTAGGCGGGCTAACCATGCCCGAGTATTACTTCATCCTAACTATTATTTCATCCTTCTTCCTACTATACGAATGAATATTCACATTAAAATTATTTTACCACTCAAAGTCGTTGTCACGTAAAACTTTCGCCCGTATACCGACTTTACAGGCAACCAATTTTTTATTAAAGAAAACGTATGTTATTCATAAATTATTGTTTGTGTCATTCATTAAAAATAACCAAAATAACTATCACAGATTCATCTTTTCCTTCTTTTCTTTCGTGTTTCGCCTTCAGGCGCCTTTCGCATTTTCACATTCTTCTTTGGGCTTCAATTTTCTTCAGATCAGGACAAAACAATACTGTGTGTGCCAATCCAGCCGTCATATTACTTTAAAATTATATATTTTAGACTGATCTTAATTTGGTTTACATCCATGTAAACATTTATTTCATTCTTAATTGAGCACGAGACTATCGCAAAACAACAACAACAAGCTAACAACCAGAAACAAAGTAATTAGCCTTATTAGTAGGTAAACACAACAGCTTTAATGTGACAGTAGTGATAAAATATTTGTTGGAATTGCCTCAACGAATTATGATTATTCCGTTTTACAGTTATAATAATACTATGCAAAAACAATCATTGAGATCAAAGTTAAGCAATCATCAGTCTCTCGAGTTCTGTTTACTTTACGATTAAGTCTTATTAAGGTGGGTAACAGTCTGGCACTATCAAAATCTAGGAAGGGAATTGGATCTTGTACTTGACACGTGCTTTGACTCATCTAAGCAAGAAATAAACCACTGAGTTTCGTATATATGAGTAAATAAGCTGTAGTACCGAATTTGCAAATAACAAACAAATTAAACATACAAAGGACAATGGCAGGGTACTATGGAGATTTTGTACAGGCCTACAATTTTCATGTTTGGCAATGAGACTTACACATTTGGTAGATTATATTATTGAGAATTACTACATAAATTAACAGAATTTTAAATGTTGGGGTTTAAAAGATATACTTGTATTTCGATAATTTTTTAAGGTTAGGTTTTTCCTTGTATTTGATTGACATTGACAGTTGAGTGACAGGGAGGGACAGACAATGATTGTGACAGTAACAAAATAAATAATTAAATCTGAAAATGAACGTTCGCGCTTTATAGATCGCGCGGTATATTACCTACTCATTCAAAAATTTTCGAAAAAGTTATTTAATCTCGTTTGCTATCGCATCTATTTATAAACAAAATCATCAATAAGGAGCAATTTGGGTATCAGAGGGGTGTTGGAACTCAAGATGCAATTAACAAATTGATCAACGATATAGTTAGTAAAATTAATGACACCTTGAAGGTGGCTGCATTGTTTCTAGATTTGAGCTCGGCTTTTGACACGGTCAATCATAAATTACTTTTACACAAACTTTCTCATTATGGCATTCAAGGCAAGGCTTTGGAACTGTTTCAATCATACCTACGAAACAGAAAAATGTTTGTAGAAGTCAAAACTATTGATGATGAAATGTGTGAAGTGGATACGAGATCTAACCTAATAAATATTAAAGTAGGTGTGCCTCAGGGATCCATATTGGGCCCAGTGTTGTTTGTAATGTTTGTAAATGACTTAGTGAATCACGTAGCAGCTAATAGTAATTCTACAAGCTTAGTACTATTTGCAGATGATACAAATGCAATTGTTTCGGCAAATAATTTAGAAAGCCTAGAAACAAACGTTAATAATGCCCGAAAATTGTTAGAAAATTGGTTCACTGTAAATGGACTCCTTATAAATGCTACAAAAACAAATGTTATGATTTTTTTTTTGTTATTTTTTTTCGGACTAACCATAGGGTTAATAACAATTACAATATAAATACTGCAGTGAATGGTAAACAAATAGACACTGTTGAAGTCACGAAGTTTCTAGGTGTAAACATTGACAGTTCGTTAAATTGGAAACATGAAATTAAAGAAATAGAAAATAAAATAAGCTCAGCTTGCTATGTGCTTCGAAGTCTTCGTGATGAGCTGGACATTTCGCATTTAAAAATTGTGTACCATGCACTAATAGAGTCACGACTTCGGTATAGTATATTGTTCTGGGGGAGAAGCTTTACATATAACATACAGAAAGCTTTTGTCATACAAAAGAGAACAATTAGAACCATAGTCCGCATTAGGCAGCAAGAGTCTTGTCGTGAGCATTTCAAAACTCTTCAAATATTGACTGTTCCTTGCTTGTATATTCTAGTGTTGCTGATAAACTTTGCCAAAAATTTAGGTAACATCGAGTCTTCAGAAGAAAGGGCTAAGAGGGAGAGCACTAGAAGAAAAGATTTTCTCAATGATATTATTCGTACTAGACTTGCGGTCAGACATTGCTCTCAATATCAGTCATATAAACTATTTAACAAACTGCCTATTGACCTAAAAATCTCCATCTACAAGGGTAATTTTAAACATAAATTAAAGACTTTTTTGTTGGAAAATTGCTTTTACTCAGTTGAGGAATTCATCGAAGGATCGCGATCTTGAATGATGATTTTAACTTATTTATTATTTTAAATCTATTTTTTTTTGTTTTATTTAGCAATTATTGATTAGTTACTTTTGTTCCTACTATTATTGTGACATTTTGTATTTTTTTTCCATAATGTTTATAATTAATTTTTATTTTTTTTGATTATTATTACCTATATTTTTTAATTATTATTATTATTTTTTAAATAATCAACACAATGTATTTTGTTATGAATAAAGAATTGAATTGAATTGAATTGAATAGATCAATCGTGAATCGAACTAAAATAGGTAGGTAGGTACTTAAGTAGTGCATTTCAATATTAATTAAGTAAGTAAGTAGGTACCTATGTATTGTTAGCCCGAGTTTTAGATTCTAGAAGATAGATAGATAGGATAGGATACCTATCAGGAACTGCTGCGACTGTGATTATTCAGATCTTTGTACTTGGTTATTTAAAACACAAAAAGACATAGCTACCCATCTGTGTTTTGATAAATAACAGCAAAATACTTAAAACATGATGGAAGTCATAGGTAGATGCAATGATATTATAAACTATATCATTGGGTAGATGTAAACAATAGAAGTAGGTATACACGTTCCCACTTTAGAGGTCTCAACTGTAGACTACCTACCTACCTATACCAACATTAAGTTGAAATCATCTCCTATCCTACATATTTATTATTATAAATGCGAATTTGTCCTTCCTTTACGCCCAAACTAAGCAACCAATTGACTTGATCTTTGAAAGAACGAAGAGTAACATAGGCTACTTTTTATGCCGATATTCCTATATGAACGCGAATCACGCGGGGGAAACCGCGGGCGGAAGCTAGTGGTTAAAATAATTGTCTTTGAGATAGGAATATTATATTAGTCTACTAGGTACTGCCCAGAATGCATACTTACTTATATTTACAGTACTTGCAATCGAGGATCTTCCCAGTAGATACTACTAATAAATTACTTCATCAAAGGCAAACAATATAATATAATACTAAAAAATATGATGAAAACATTTTAAATAAACAAGAAACTCGACTGGTCTTTCTACAGGGAAGTTTCACAATTGTACATACACACAGACAAGTAATGTTTTTCCGTATTAGCATTTGCTCAGTGGAAATAAACAATAATTTAGTTTGGTCACATATTTAATATTAAATTATAAAGCAATTAAGGGCACTCTTAAAATAACATCATCGAAAAGTGGAGCAAGTCTAGTCATGCCTTCATGGCGAGCAAATCTGTGAGCAGCACCCAACAGTTCGTAGCTCCACAATGCAGTTAAAACTCTGGCTGGCCACTTCTACGTGAAGCTCTTTGAGCTCGGAGCCAACAAGGAACACAAGCTTCATTTTCTGAAGAAAGCTGAAATAAAAAATCACAATTCAAGATTCAAGATTCAATATCATTTATTCAGGTTAGGCCATGTTTAGATTACAGCACTTATGAATGTCATTATGCCATCGGTTCGTAAGTCTAACTATGGGGCGGGAGCCTTGTACTGAGAAGAACCGGCAAGAAACTCAGCAAGGGAATTTCTTTTCTCCCTTTCTTTTACAGCGACAATTAGAGTTGAAAAATGCCCTCCCTATCATAGAAGGGCACTTTCCATTACAATAATAAAAACATAAAACAACTACAAGGACATAAAAATAAAAAATATATTCATAAAAATAAAAAGTTCAGGTATTCATCAATATAAAATAATCAATGTAATCAATGTCTTACAGTACAGAAAAATAAAAGTAAGACTACAACTACTAATATACTAATAATAAAAATAAGTTAGCAAGAGCAGACCAGCCTCCACAGGCGGCACCCGTTCACGAGTATGACATGTGAATCAGCCATCGCTTCGCTCAACCATGTTTTAGGGAACGTAACGACCCGACGCACATGCCACCACCGCAGAGACACTTTGAGAGAGCATGACACACTCAATTAAATTACAAAAGTAACAGAGTGTAAAGTAAATATTTTTTAATCTTACACCAATTAGCCTAGCCCGCTGACCTCTCTATAATACAAGAATGCTGACCTAAATATTTACTATTTTGAGTGTCTCAGGTAACAAATTGATAGTTTAAGTAGGTCAGTGGCCTAGCCCCGAAGTAAGCACTGGAAGGCTTGTAATATGTTATACTAGGCCAATGGGTAAAAATGCAGTTGTGATAGTAGTAATAACAGTGGCGAGGGATGTGTTTGGGGAAATACGGCGAAGGTAAGCCGGCCAAGAATTTACAAATCAGACAATAATAAACATGGAATGTTTAACTCATTGGTGGCACTAATTACTGGCATAATTATTAAGATCTGCATGGTGGATCCCTGGAGTGGGATTTCTTATAGGGAAGCCGATGGGAATCGGAATGTATGGTATATATATATATTTAGTAGAATTATTATGTAGGTAAATAGTCATGGCCTCAGATACAAATGCTCGTATTCGTCATAGAAACATTTGCCCCTACTGGGATTCATACTCAGAGTAGGTATCACCACGAAAACCATTGTACATATTACTCCACCACGGAGGTAGTCAATAAGTAAATACATGTAAGGTGTTACCTCTCGTGGTCTAATCCAATTCGAAATTATGTTAGTCATCCTTTGTTCCTCTTCATTTGGCTCTTGAAAGAAAACTCTTCGTCTGCTTATTCTTAAAATAGAACGTCCACATACAACTCGTCTTGGCGATGGCCAACATGCCTTGTAGTTTTACTTTCAGATGCAATAGAATGGGTTGCTAATTCCCAGGAAGCATGACAAATGTAATCAGGTGTTGCCTAAAACAATAAGAGCATGGATGAAGTTTATTAATTGATCAACAAAATGGGTCTCTATCGGATCGCCTAATTTTTTGTACGCCTAATTTGCAATGGCACCCAAACGAAAAGCCTAAAATTTTTTCGCCTAATTTCACTCTTCAGAATCGTGTTTGCCCTAATTTCACTTCGCCTAACTTTTTATCGCCACATTGTCATTTACCAAATGCGTCATTTGGCAGAACAATTCGTAATCCCTAAAGTTTACAATTCCTAAATATTAATTCGCACAAAATTAAAAATGCAAAACATGCACCATAACATGCAGCATGCATGCAGATATGCAGCATCCGTGCAGGCATGCAGCATGTAAGCATGCAAGCACGCATGCAGCACGCGTGCAGGCATGCAGCATGTAAGCGTGCAAGCAGGCATGCAGCATGCAAGCAGGCATGCAGCATGCATGCAGGCATGCAGCATGCATGCAGGCAGGCAGCATGCATGTAGGCATGCAGCATGCATAGTTTCCGTCACGGCTTCGGCGCTGCGGGGCTCCAGCGGTCCCACGCGAGCTTTTCGTCGCAGATGGTTTTCGCTCACCACCGAGGCTTCGGTTTGCTGGCCGGCTTCGCCGGCCATAACATGCAGCATGCATGCAGACATGCAGCATGCAAGCAGAAACACAGCATGCGTGCAGCATGCATGCAGATATGCAGCATCCGTGCAGGCATGCAGCATGTAAGCATGCAAGCACGCATGCAGCACGCGTGCAGGCATGCAGCATGTAAGCGTGCAAGCAGGCATGCAGCATGCAAGCAGGCATGCAGCATGCATGCAGGCATGCAGCATGCATGTAGGCATGCAGCATGCATAGTTTCCGTCACGGCTTCGGCGCTGCGGGGCTCCGGCGGTCCCACGCGAGCTTTTCGTCGCAGATGGTTTTCGCTCACCACCGAGGCTTCGGCTTCGCCTTCTACCGCCTCGCCCCTCCGCGCCTACGCGGGCTTATATTGCACTCTAGGGCAGACAAGACTACGTGGAGTCGGATTTGCAGCGATTCGCTTCTGTCAATTTATTTTCTCAATAAAATTCTATGCTTTTATTCCAATACATTATTGGCACATTTAATTTTAGATATGCTAAAATTAGAGCTTTTATAAATTTTGCGAAATAATCGTTATGCCAAAATAAAGTTATGCCAATATAGTTTAGGCTATTTTACATTAGACATTCTAAAATTAGGCCTTTCAATTCTTAGGCCAAACTATAATGGTGGCAAAACAATTTTTAGGCGAAACAATAAATGTACGTTTTAAGTTTAGGCCAAAACGGTTTGGCCAAACCATATTAGGACAAACAATTTTAGGCGAACCGAAGGGCACCCCAACAAAATAGTAGAATATTAGTAGTAACCGATACAGAGGTGCATTGCTGCACCAAATATGTACCATGTGTTCTCGCTCTCGGTTTAGATGTCTAAAATGGTTGACGACATTTTCGTACTATGTACGACTTACCTCTCAAGGATATGACCAAAAACGAATAGTGTCGACCAAGGCTTGACTCTCGTTCGTCAGTAAATGCCGCCTGCGATTCAATCGAAATGCATTGCATACTCGACATTGTGATGGTAATGTATCACCCAATCAGACAGTAAAACTATCACGAAAGTGCAGCACAACACAATATTGTTTGTGTTCATTTCATTAGCACATTCACAAAGCGGCTTTTCGCAAAATAGGTAGGAAGGAACTTTTAAATTAAAACACATTATTTTTAATAAACGTATACGTTGACCAAAAGCTCAATGATTGACATTAACAGTGTTGCAAGTAGTTTTATTCGTCTTTTTACGAGATACAAATCGATAAGAAAATCAATCTTAAAAATAATATAAATTATAAATATCAAACGTAATTAATCAACTATTTTAAGATAAAAGTCTGTAATTGTATAGGTTTATGCTCTAAAATTGTTGCACAAATAGGTTTTTAATCAAAACAACATACACTAATAAGTTTTAATTAGTTATTTGAGAATCGATTTCAAAATCGATTAATCGACATTTTTATGGCAGGCAACTCTGACAGCAGATTTTTGTTTTGCGTATAGTATCTGCTAGTTGAAATGCGTTTCGTTATTAGTTTTAGTATTATTATTTCGCTTTAAGATTTTTCTTTACCCCGGACTTTTAAAAATATAACATTTACTAGAAAATAATGAGAAAAAATTAAGGAACCAACTATGCAAATATAATACCAAAACATGAACATTGTGGGGTTGTACGCCAGTACGCGTTCTCCTTTACTTAGATCACGATTATTTGTACGTACGTAATCAATAAAGTTGCTCAGAGCAACTTCTTCTTATTATTTCTTACTAAAATATGAAACTTTGACTGTGTGTGTTAATTAAATGACCAAGATGAAAATTAATGAATAAATATTAATAGATGACCAAGATAAAAATAAATATAAATGTTTATATTAATTTTTATCTTTGTCATCTTAATCGGTTTTCATCTGCATCTATACGGCAGTCTTGTAAAGATTCATGAGGCAAATTCAAATATTCATGTTCATATGGTTTTGGTATGATTCCTTTTTCACATAAACGTTTCAAATCGTTGTATTTTTCTGTTGAAATGGATTCTACTCATTTTGTAGGCAAAATCGCATTTACGTAAATTCACATTTAATTTGTTTAAATTATTCTTTGATAAAAACAGACTATGTTACTTTAAGTAATTGTATCCAGTAAGTATCAATAACATTTATTTGCCGTTTATTCAGTTCCATCTTTTTTTTAGTTTTTATTTATATATAAACTGTTGGTATTAAATGTCAGTTATTTAAGTTTTGAACTACATTAGGGTAAATGTATATTTTTTACCATAATAATTTTATAGTTAAGAGGGTTTACGCCATTCGGTTTCCCATACAAACTTCCAAGTCGAAATTTGTATAAACCAGTAAGGCAATTTTGATGAAACTTTGCATGCTAAAGTAAAACACAGAGATCTAAATAGTTTGTTAAAAACATTTAAAAAAAATGTTTATTTAACTGAGTTATTGCGATTTTTAACTTTCTATAGTGGACTTTAACTCAGCTAAAAAAACGTTTTTTAAAAATGTTTTCAACAAACTATTTAGATCCCTGTGTTTTACTTCAGCATGCAAAGTATCATCAAAATTAGCTTATTAGTTTTTAAAAATTTCTACTTGGAAGTTTGTATGGAAAACCGAAATGCATAAACCCTCTTAATCTATTTGCAGTTGCAGTTAAATTATTTAAATGCAACTTCAAATAGATTGAGTCATACCAACTATAAATGATTAAAATACCTAATCACTTTAATTTTAAGAAGAATAATAAGTTTTAGTTGTAATATTAAGTTATTTTTTCAGTTTATTTGTCAAAGTTATTTTTTTACTAACAATTGTTATAATGATTATGTACTTTCTCAATTTAAAAAAGGTTAAGACTGTTAAGTGGGTTGTGTTAAAATAATAAATGTTACTTTTGTACTTGAGGTAGCTTCATTTGAATCGATCATAATTTGACTACTTAATTGTGATTGAATTCCTACATAAGTATTCTGGAAGGAACAGGGTTATGTTTAATAATCAGAATTGAATTTATCTAGGATTATAAATGGTTTTTAAATAATCTACATCTATGGGTTTTACGTCAGTAAATGTAATCTTAAGTCTTTAAAAAAAGGATATAGTGGGGTGTATTAACCAAAAACTGTTTTTTTACGGACGTAAATCCAAGCTAACTCTAAACTTAATTGTTTGATGTGCCTTGATGATTTAGCCTGTTTCATTTCCAAATTCTAAGAATCCTTTTCTTTGGACATTTTTTATAACTTCAATTTTAATCTCAATTTTTTTAAATTTTTTTTATTAAAAATCATTTTTCTTCTCTTCTGAAAAGTCGGGTTTGTTTTATACGCCATTTGAACCCAAAGGTCTCGATATTATACCCCTTTGAATACATTACTAGCATACACATAGCTTTACTTTCAAGTAAACTCAACACTCCCTGCTATGAATAAAGGTAAGCCCACAAAGAGCGGGATTATGTCGGATAACATTACACCTCAAATACGAGTACCTACTATGACTACTCCATTGAAATATTATAATTAGAGATGACACCGCGAAGCAAATTATTGCGCACTGAGATGCGACACATGGACTGCGAACGTTTGATAACGACGCATGATAACAAAGCACCGCTCCCTACACCGCATACGTTGCCCGCCTGTCATCTAACTGAGCACACTATTTTATATAGAGTAGCTGCTCTAGTTATAAAATCTCAATGGACTACCCCACAGGTATGCCGAAATCGGAAGGGGGCTTCGACCGTTTCATTTTGCCTCAAAATCTGCGGATTACATACACTGTAACGTGCTCGAGAATATGGCGCATCCTTTGCTGTGTTAGATGCTGAATGCTGATGGATATTTTAAGATTTATGGAGAACGATTAAGCAGTGGCTTGCTCTTTCGGGTAATCTTGATTTTTATGTTAGCTATTATATATCATATCCGTGTCGAGTAGCAGTAAAAGAATACTACCACCCCCTCTCTTCCCTTGGGTGTCGTAAAAGGCGACTAACGGACTAAAGCACAAACCTCCAATAGCATAGAGCGACGATAGGGTCACCACCTGTCACGCTGAGCATATGTGTAGTCGCTATTTGGTGAAAAGTGGACTATGGCAGAGGACTGCTTTTGTAGTCCTCATTGCCTGGTCTCCGACTAACCCTTCGGGGATAATAGTCGTGATTATTATGTATCAACGAAGCGTAAGTAGCAGCCTAACAGTCTCATTGCGGACAAAAAGGTCAAGGTAGGCAATTGCTCAACCACCACGCCTGTCAAAGCGGATTGGTGATCATAAATACGCAACACACCCGCCCGACCCGGAAATTGAACCCTGCACCTCCAGTAATCAGGCCGATAGCTTAGCTACGTGCTTCTACGGCGATATAGACGATCATTTTAAAATTAATATTTGAACTAAGTCAAATTTTCAACTCTAGTACCTACGCACAACAACCGATAGTTAATTGACACCAGCCGTAGGAAAGTAACGTAACAATATTGTACACCCTCAGCTGGGAGCGGTACCCCTTTCTTGGAGACCGGTAGTCTGTAGTAGACAACAATACAGGGTAGTTATAAAACCTATACTTTACCGCATATATTGTACCGCATATATCATGGGGAGTGTTCTGAGGAATTGTTCGGCTTGATCCCTGCCGCTGATTTCCTTCACCGCACTACACGCAATCGACTGTCATTCCATCCACATCACCTTGATGGATGGCGGTCTACTACTGTGTGTTTTTCACGAATTTTCTTGCCTCGATCTACAGTATTGTGGAATCAGCTCTCGGCGGCGGTATTTCCGGACCGTTACGACTTAGGGATCTTCAAGAAACGAGCCTATTCCTTCCTTTAAGGCCGGCAACGCGTCTGCGATTCCTCTGGGTTTGCATCAGTAGACCCGCTTGCTCGTTTGCCTCCTTCTCCGATATGAAAAAAAACTTGTAAATAAAACCAAAGTACAAAACCATCCAAAACAGACAAAAGGAATTTGATTACCATTTTTACTTGAAACTTTTCTCTTTGTCTCCGAATTTAGTTAAAGATTTTGTTGACGCAGCCAAAGGCAGCCGAACAGAATCATTACTACCATCACTTTCCATTGCCAACCGTAACACAAAGCTTAAACTCGTACGTGTTCCAGGATTCCTTTAAGACGACTCTACTTATTGTTATTTTATGCACCCCAGCCTTTTTTTTTGGCGAATAAAGCAGCAAGAACTTGCCAACTGCTTCCGTTTTAATAATGTGAGCAACTTTTGTTTATATTGAGTCGTTGGTGCAGGTGTAAGTAGGCACGACCGACACTATCTTGAGCCTATTTTTCTTTAGAACTTTACTATAAAATGTATTCATTTCAGTTTATTTCTTAGGTTAAATTGTTCACAATATTTTATGAAAACTATGTTTAAAATTAAATATTAAAATCCATAGATAGATGATTATATTAAACGTTATGAATCACTTTAAAGAGGCCCGCTAGCCTGTTTTTTCGTCCACAATTATAAAAAAGACATGTTAAACTGTCTTAATAGGTTTATATTAATTTTCGTTTTTTTCGTTCATAGTCTACGTGTATTAATATCCATTGATATTGAATATGATAAAAAAGAAAATAAATTAATTTCAATCAACAAAACAACAAACGAATTGAAGAGATAACTATCACGAACTATTAAATAAACAGGGGATGGAGTTAATCAAATGAAAACATCATTAATCGTCGTTGATCTGAGGGACGGCATTTGTTTCCATTGAATTGATAAAAAATGGTCATCGCTTGTATCCATCTCTCAGAATAATAAGCTAATATTCTATGATCCATCTACACGGTAATATGACAAATGGCTGTAATATGTTGAATTAGTCTTGTGGTAAGTGACGTTAATCATTATGAGCTCTTTTGAAAACAAGATCAATCTTCTGCCAGTTTTTTTAGGTTTAAAATTACCTTTATTCTCTATCTATATCCTGACTAAACTAAATGGTATTTAAGTAAAGCAGATATAAATAAAAAATGCAATACGATTATGGTTAAATCCCTATCAATTCATCATAGTATTCGTACTTAACTAAAACATCCAATTGACTTTTTACTCCATTGACTTAGCGATTGACTCGAATTTATTATAATAATTTTATTGTTATTTGGTCATAAAACGTGAAATAACTATTTAATCAACAGTATTTCAATTTGGACATTAATATTTCTCATTTCCCCATGTATGATGTTAAGCGGAATCGGAGTCCACACTTGACGTAACCTTGCCAGCCCGCAAATGTGGATTTCAGTCTTATTTTTAGTAACGTGTAACTTTTTGTTATCTACGTCAGCGCATATAAAAATATTCTAATCTAAGCTTACATAATTATCATTAATAAATAATAATTTTCAGACAAAGTATAGACCATAGAGCTGGTAACATCCACATCCATAAACTCTATTAGTATCATTGTTCGAAAGTTTTGTATGTGCTTTATCTCTCGCCCTACAAGCTTCTCAAACAACGTTACAAACAAATTCAGTTATAAATTTGACCGTTCGCCCTACAGGCATATTAAAAGCAGTTAACTGAAGTTTGCTATCTTCATAAATGCACAATTACGTACATCTATATCATACAACAACGCTTCCAAAGCCTGCGAAGTGAGAGCGTTCAAGCGATTCTGGTCTTACGTCGCCAACCCCACTTCCTAACTATACACATACAAACAGACATTAAATGGTTATTGTACTAGCCCCGCATCCGGAGGGTTCCATACAATAGTGCAGATATTGGCATTCCACGTCGTCAATGCGCCATTGTGTGGGGGCTAATGACAAATCACTGAAATCTCGGAAAACGCCTGAATAGTGGCCCTATTGATTTTTGTACCTATCGGCGCTTCGGGAGCTTTGTCGCGGCAGTGTTGTGCGGTATTAAAAATATTCCTGAAAGGGTGTCACGTGCTGCACATGTGGAGGTATTCGTTCTTTTGGATGATAACAAATGGAATAAGTGAAGTTGAGTTGAAAGGAATAGGCTTTATATTTTTGAATCTACAGTTATATTAAATGCGCCGAAGTACTGACTACAGCCGTCCTATTAATGTCGTCAAAAAAGCTCTGTACATTGTATTGTGTTCAGTAGTTGAGATTGAAGGCTGAAAAGTGCGCTTCCATCTTTTGATCTTACTGAGATGAGAGATGAGAGATGATGAGAAGCTAAGCGCTACTATTTAGTGTAGTAAAAAGTATACACTTGTATATCATAAGATTCAATAACAAATGAAGTGAAAGAATATTATCCAGTTAGAGTGCATGTAATGCCTTATCTACCATACAAAAATGAAAAATATAGTGTGTAATGTACTCGTATGTATGTGTACTTACCTATCTACCATTATTAAAAAATATTGCAAGAAGAACCGACGACTACTCGACAGATGGTGATATGGTTTTTTAATAAAGATTATATTATTTAATTTCGAACACTCCAAGGCACATAAACCCACGAAGTTTTTGCTGAAGATCGATAATGTAAAAATTTGTTTTTTAAATGTTATGAACGATAAAAAAAAAGATATTGTTAGTAATTTTAAATTATGTTTTATATTTAGTATTTTTGTAGGTCCTGGAGCCAAAATGGTAAACTACAAAAAAGCTTTTCAAATGAAAGATAAATTTGTCACATCGAAATATTGATACTATAGGTAACATTTTTTCTATCACCATGCAAAATCAAAATGGTGCAAAAATTTAAAAAAAAGAAAAGTTGAACTTCAAAATAAAAAGAGTAAGCCTGATGTGCATCATCGGTGATCAAATGATCATAAAAATGTGAACACAAAACACTTTTACGACAGGATTCCAGTTTTATGGAGTTTTTGAAACGACTTATCATTTTCCTCATAAACTTTTAATGTTACCATGAAACGGAGTCTGTGGGCCAGAGACAAGGGAATGTTTTATTACCTATTTGACTGCTTATAAACTTGAAGAATAAATAAAAGTGCACTTCAAATATTATTTGGCATCCACAATGCGATATATGCGTCGGAATTATGAATGAGGTATAAAAATGAATAGTTGATTTATTGTTAAGTTGGAGTATGTTGTTACAAGTATGGACAAGTATACTTGTCCAGAAACAATTTCTCATTAAGTCACTGGAGAAGATTTAAAGCAAGGGTTTGAGGCATTAAAGTTTCCCAAACAATGCTGTTTCTGACATTAACATAACTATTAGGAAGATTATAACTATTTTAGTGATACTTAGGACGTGGAATTTATCTGTAAACACAATTTCAAATAGTTTTGTTAATCTCGCAGGCAGATTGTATCACTCGGCATTTTACAAAGGGCGTTGCCTGTTTACAAACGCCCGCTAGTTTGTAAAATGCCGAAGGCAAATTGTAAAATGTCTCGTCATTTTGTAATAATCCACGAAACCCAAATGACAATTTGAATACCGTTTATAAAATGCCGCGTCAAATTGTAATAACTAGTCCCATTTTATACCACTTGTGGCAGTGCTAATTAAAACAATAAAAATGGCGTCGTGCAAACGATTGTAGACAGGAGAAAAGTTTTTGAGGTTATCCGACACGTAAAAAATGCCAAAGTGTCCATAAAAACTGGCGTTCGTCGGACTCCTGCGGAGTATTATTAGTATGCAAAATAATATACAATAAATATTGCTGGAAAAAAATATTTATTTGTAAACAGAACGGTAGGTAATTATGTACAATATAGACCCCCGAAGTAGGGGAAGACAATCGGAGTGACGGAAAGAGGATCTTAAAAAAAAACTTTCGCTCGGCTCGCGCATTGATCACTGTTCTAACTTAGCCTAACCAAACCTTAAGATTTTATTTGACCTTATAGTATGTTACTTTTTATGTGGATAAATACCGGATGATGACATAATGGTGACAGCTATTTTATTTATTCTTACCATGGTTAGGTTAGTTTAAGTTGTTAGGTTACTACAGGTATAAACCATGGTTACCCTAATATATGACTAATTAGCTACATAAATACGTTCATCAAAAATCATCAGGATTTTACAAAACAGAGAGCGTTTGCATACGGACGGCGCCGTTTGTAAAATGCCGAATAATAAAATTTGCCTGCGACATTAACACACCGTTATAGTTCGTGCGGTAAGATTATGAGATTGATAAATCACAAAATCTTTGATAGGTATTATTGTAACTTGTTGTACCTGTGCTATTCGTATCTTATAATCAGGTATCTTTACTTTAATTTTACAATACATCAGCATGGCCGGCAAGCCCGCATATAGCGGTTTCCTTGCGACAAATTACGCCTGTAAAAAAGGTTTTTATTTATGTTTTGCCCAGAATCCAAGGATGTAATGTTTTCGAAAACATGACAATCTTTATGTTAAAATATGGAAAACAAAGTCCGATGTACCTAAATGTATGCAGTTTGCGAAGCGGCAAATTGCCAAATTCCATATGCGGTTCTTACGCATCGCCATAAACTTAAACAAAAACGCGTAAATTACAGAGGGGCTGACAATAAATATGCAGACGCGACGACGCAACTTACCATAACCGTTAAAAATTATGGCGCGTTTTAGATGAAAGTTTTTGATGTTGGGTGCAACGTCGGCGAAATGGAGAAAGAGCATTCACGAAACAGAAATAGCGGAGACAACCAGCACGCATTGCAGTATTGGCTGTTCCCGTAAAAAGCACAAAGATTTCCTGTACGTGAACGTACGGAGTTCGATGGCGCAGCGGTTGAGGCGTTCGGGCAACTTCCTCAATGCCGAGTCACTTTATAGTTGACTAAATTAAGAACATATTGAGCTTCTCCGTGCTTCGGAAGGCACGTTAAGCAGCCAGGTCCCGGTTTTTGTCGAAAATGACAGTCGTTAAAACCCACCAACCCGTATTGGGCCAGCGTGGTGGGTTATGGCCCAGTCTTCCCATGTTGTTCATGTGGGAGGACCTGTGCCCAGCAGTGGGACGTTTATAGGTTGATGGTGATGACCTACGGGCCGTGCATATGGTTAACACAAAATAATAAATGAAATTAAACTTAGTAGTTCATTATAACATAAAATGGTTGTGTTCAAGTGAACTTAAGGAAACCATACAATATTTTTAATCTTTTACCGTTTTCCTCTTCTTGTCCTGGTACCATTTTATTTTAACTTTCACCATAATCCTAATAACCCGGGTCCCTGTGTTTGTTTCATTATCCTTTCATAACGTCAAAATTGTGCAACGGATCGACATGATTTTTTGCACAGACATATATTTTTTTTTTATTCCAGGAAAATATCTCATTCGTTTGAAAATTCACGAATCATTTAATTTTACAAGGCGAAGACGCAGGGGAAAGCTGAAATCATAATGAAAACTGTGTCTGTCTCGAAAACGTCTATCCGAACTTTCGTAGCCAAAGTACTAACTGTAAAGCTACGATAAACTATCTTTAGAAGTCGGCATGGTCAAAGCCGAACAACAAGTCACTTTTCGTTGTCGGACACACCGTTTTGTTTTGTTTTAGGAATTGAGAGCACCGTCTGGGAAATCCGAAACTTTTTTAACTCGCTAAGTAACAGACCTTCAACAGTGACGGGGCTTAAAATACTTAAAATACATATTGTATGCGCTCGGTCTCCGGAGAGGCTTTCCATTTCCATGAAATAAATGTGTATACATTTTTATTTTATTTTCTTAGTCGAATCAACAGTTACAAGACACGAGTAGCTACGCAGAATACATCAGAAAACCAATGACAGATTCACACAATACACACACTAGACTTAAAGTAGTAGAGAAATTATTGAGCTGACAGAATAAACATGCTAGTATATCTAGGATCCAAACTGCGATCGAACCGCTTACAAACATTGTAGTTGAGACAGTAACAAGGACAATTCACAACAGAAATATAGTGGTATAATGGTAGCAATAATTTAATATTAATAAGTTTCAAAAAACCACTCTGTAAAATTTTTTCTTACCGATTAAAATTTTATGTTGTTTTTTACGTATTTTAGTTTTCTTTATTATTGCAATGTTTGCATTCATAATGCTATATAGATATAGGATGCTATATAGAAGGTTCTATAATATCTATGTTCTAGTAAACATTTTATCCTGTTTTATTTTGTTTTTTACTTGATGAGCTGTCACACGCTTTGGCGTTGCTTTAAGTCATCATTATAAGCCTATACATGTCCTCCATCTGTGCACAGAACTTCCCGTTTGATCAATAGCTCAATACTACATGAGAAAATTTGGCCATAACCGACCGTTACGCTCTGGCTAAATGAGTGTTGATGGGTTTTGTGTGCCTTCCGAAACACTGGACCTGGTAATATTTTAATTTGGTCAACCATCCGATGACCATGCACTGCCACGCATTGTAAAAGTTTCTTAACTTACATGATCGTGTTCCAATGCGCCATCGAGCTCCTACGAAATATAAAAACTAACAATTTTCATTTTATCTCAGACGATCAATTGGGCACGCAAAATCAGATACAGTATGAACGAGTTTAACAACAAAACTTCAGCCAGACAGTCCCGCCTCATTAGCTCCACAGAAGTTGTTGGAGCAACCGCAAATTTATCAAACGGCTCCTGACAGAAATTGTCATGTCTGGCCTAACTTTGAAAATTTGTGTCACACTCCCTGCCGTGGATAGGACACTAGGTTTGAGAGAGTTTACTTCTATACCTATAATGGATTATGTTTTTACCGTCGCTCGCTTTAGGAAAATGTATTAAGCTTCGTTTTCATATTATGCTGCTGCTCAGTACTAAGTTAATTCCGTAAACCAGTGAAACTTCTAAGAATTGCTCATGGTGCACGAAACTGCATTTATTTATTTTCGATTTGAATTTAGTAAGTAGCGTAAAAATGGCAATCCCGGCACTACAATTCCACGCTTTGGTAGGAAGGAACTTACTGGAATACATGGAAGAAAAGTTAAAAAAAAATATCACAGATCTCGTGCCTTTCACGACCTTCTGGCACATTGGAAATGCACTTAGATAGGGCAAACTATAATGAAAACAACTCTTTGTGCAAGAGATACACAAGGGTTAGTAGCAGGTACCGGCGAGTACCGATATTTTTTATAAACGGACAACGCCCTTTAACAAAGCTCAGCCTTTTTTTAGCCTTTTGCACACACGCTTTCGTCCGCCAGATGTGGAATTATCAGCATTATCCAAGCCACGCTATTCCTACGTTCGAGAAGACGAAGTATAGAAGTAATAAACATAATTTTTTACTTGAAGAAACTTTCTACTTCATGTGTCAAACAATTTATCTTGTAACAAATGAAAAAAACAACCTATAGGTAAGTTCTCGTTCTCTACGTATAAAATAAGATAAAAAAATATATTTGCTTCATCAGTTCATCACGCAATCGACAATGAGATTTGTTTTGTTTTTGCAATAAAATTTATTAAAGTAATTTATACAATACCAATAAAAATTTAGGTATTGTTTTCTGAGGTTTAAGCGAGCACTACACATTGAAATGAAACACTTTTTACGGATTAACTCGCGTTTAATTTACTATTTACATAGTTTTTATATTATCCTGACGTTTCGAACCCTTTACAGGGTCCGTGGTCACAGGGAGACTGAGGTGTTGGTCGTCTCATTGTCAGAAGTTATTTGCCTACCGTCAATAATTTTTATATTTTACCGGGTGCGTTCAAGTTTACACAATACGAGCTAACTACGAGATAGGTACCTCAATGGTGATTCTCACCACCATCCTAGACAGTTGGCTACTGTAGGGAAATCTTTGTTTCAGAGAGCACGCGGCATCTGTGACACCCAACACCTGGCTGCTGAACTTCAGCATGTCAAGCATGTACTACAGGATAACAAACTGCAAGTACCGCGGCTTCGTCACAAAAAACGCAAAAAACCAACCACAGTCGAGCGCCAACCTGCAGTACTTCCATATATGAAAGGCGTCACTGACAAGATTGGTCACATCTTGAAGCGAGCTTCAATCAATACTTACTTTAAGCCGCCAAAGAAGATCAACCAGTTCTTACGACCTGTCAAGTGCAATATACCCCTTCAAGATGCAGGCGTGTACAAACTGGACTGCGACTGTGGGCTCTCGTATATCGGGCAAACAAAGAGAAGTGTAGGAACCCGCGTAAAAGAACATATAGCCGACGTCAAGCATAGGCGCGAAAATAAGTCTGCAGTGTGTGAACATGCTCTCGAGGGACCCAACCATTACATCAGATTTGACAAACCTCAAATACTCGCCAAGGAACAACGATTCATCCCTAGGATGATACGCGAGGCTATTGAAATTAAAAAACATCGTAATTTCAATAGAGAGGATGGTTGGAATTTACCACCTGCCCCATCATACAGGTCATCAAATCCCAGCCCCAACAGCAACACATTGCCATACCTAAAAATATTGTTAGCTCGTATTGTGTAAACTTGAACGCACCCGGTAAAATATAAAAATTATTGACGGTAGGCAAATAACTTCTGACAATGAGACGACCAACACCTCAGTCTCCCTGTGACCACGGACCCTGTAAAGGGTTCGAAACGTCAGGATAATATAAAAACTATGTAAATAGTAAATTAAACGCGAGTTAATCCGTAAAAAGTGTTTCATTTCAAAAATTTAGGTAATCACGAGACTTCAGATAATCTCAAGTTTGGTAGGTAGTAGGGTAGTAGCCACGAAACTCACTAGTACACGCGCGCGCCGCGCGCCGCAAAAACTCCGCCGCATAAAATAAAGCTTTCTCCAACTCCATTACAGGTAGCAAGGTTCCGTTTTTTGTAAACTGTAGCCCAACTCAAGACCCCAAATGTTTTTTTCAATTTTTTCGATATCGCTTTTCGTTTTCGAGATATCGTCGATTCAAGTTGAGAAGTTGCAAAAAAATCACGTCATTTTTCGACATTTTTGCACTTTTTTGAAAAAGTTTCTGACTGTTTCAAATTTTTTACACCATCTTGTAGATCTCGTCAAGACACGTCTTTTGATACCCTATTGACCCGCGTAGCCCCAAAATTGACGACGCCAGAGCGATGTCGTACTTTTGCTGAAAACGGCCCCCTACCAACGCGATCGAAAAAACATTTTCAATGTTAAAATACATTGTTTCTTTGATTTAGATACAAAAGCATCCACATTTCAAAAAATTAATTCTTGACAAATAATTAGTTTTTGGCCCATAATTATCAAAATCCGACTTACCACCGCATCTATGAACTTCAAACATCTAACGGCTTTGCAATAATGTGAAACGAAACAATACAATTACTTATAATAGTAGTATTAATATTAATATAGTATAGTTATTCTAGCGACAGACTTAATTGTGTGGCGAGGCGAGCGGTGCGGGTTGCATGCGCCGATTAAATCGAGATCAAGCTAAATCTAGATTAAAGATTTTGCTTAATTATCGTATAACTGTCAGTTGTTTTGATCGATAATGAAGATGACTTAAACAGGATTTAGCATAGTCCAGACCAAAGGTTTTAATTTCAAAAGGTTTTAAGCAAGCGTAGTGCTTGCTTAAAACATTGAAATGAAACACTTTTTACGGATATTAAGTGTTGGTCGTCTCATAGTTAGAAGTTATTTGCCTACGGTTAATCATTTTTATATTTTTGTATTTAATTAATATCTGAGTATAATATTCGTATAATATTCGAGATAATATCCATAAAAAATGTTACTTTTCAGGTATGTATTTTATTGAAACCTACACTTTTTACCCTCAAATACAAAACAAAAATAGTTTAAGAGGGTTTATGCATTTCGGTTTCCCATACAAATTTCAGTGTCCAAATTTTTAAAAACCATTTAGCTAATTTTGATGAAACTTTTCATGCTAAAGTAAAACACAGGGATCTAAATAGTTTGTTGAAAACATTTTTAAAAAACGTTTATTTAGCTGAGTTATTGCGATTTAAAGTCCACTATAGAAAGTTTAAAATCGCAAATCGCAATCACAATACACCTCACTTAAATAAACGTTTTTTAAAAATGTTTTCAACAAACTATTTAGATCCCTGTATTTTACTTTAGCATGAAAAGTTTCATTAAAATTGGCTTAGTGGTTTTTAAAAATTTCGACTTGGAAGTTTGTATGGAAAACCGAAATGCGTAAACCCTCTTAACGTAAATTACTCAGCATTTGTATTAATGCATACTTTTTTATCGGGTGTACTAAGCATAGGATACCTTTACTTGAAGTTTGCGTTTACTAACCTCTATACGCCCCATTTTGGGCACCGGCTTTCCAAAATAGACAACGACACATTGGTAGATTGGGCCACCACCCACCATACTCCGACCGATCCAACGCGAGTTGGTGCGTTTGAATCGTGGGAAGTTTGCGATAAAAACGTTTAAATATCGCCCTGTCGCGTAGCGGTGAAAGAATAGTACCACCCCCGCTTTCCCTTGGTTGTCGTAAAAGGCGACTAACGGACTAAAGACTGCACATACATCCAACAGCATATAGCGGCGATGGGCTCACCACCTGTCACGCTGAGCACCATGTGCAGTCGCTATTTGGTGAAAAGTGGACTATGGCAGAAGACTGTTTTTGCGGTCTTATTGCCAATGGTCTCTGACTAATCCTTTGGGGATAATAGTCGTGATTATATGTGTATGTATTTATTTGTTAAAATATTTAGTTAAAAAGTGGTTTGATTTTTTAGGGTTCCGTACCCAAATGGTAAAAACGGGACCCTATTACTAAGACTTCACTGTCCGTCCGTCTGGTGAACCGTCTATCACGGTTACTGTCTAGCTATCTAATAGACAGTTAAAATTTTTACACATGCTGCATTTCTGATGTCGCTATTAAAACAGAATAAAATAAATATTTAAGGGGGGCTCCCAATACAACAAACGTGATTTTATTGCCTTTTTTTGCTCGACATTTCTAACGTAAGTATATTGATATTTTTTGCTCGATATTTCTAACGTTTAGGATAATGGTACAGAACCCTTCGTGAGCAAGTCCGACTCGCACTTGGCCAGTTTAGACCCTTTTGACCCATACGACTTTTAGTAACGCGATTTTTTTGAATGCGCGCTTGCGTCACTGCACACGCGCTACACTTGCATTTAAAGAAATATGACACAGTCTTTTTGTGTCGATTCAGTATTACTGCTTAAGGGTCAAGCGTCTAAGGTCTTTTACACACTGCCACTTTTAGTGGCGATGCAAACGCGATACAAAACAAAGAGAGTCTCTATTTTGTGGCCTCTATGCAACCGCTAAACGTCTTTCACTGTTTATTTTTTAAATGCTTAGATGGTTTAAGAATCATTTGGTTTTCAGCGGTGTGGCTTACGTTTTCGTTAAAAGAAATGTAAAAAGACATGACATTATATGAAATTAACACTGTCAATAGTAAAATTAATGAATAGAACTTATATATATATATATATATATATATTTAGTACAACTTGAAACCATTTTAATATAATCATTTAGCTAATAGTCATATTACTCTTAACTTTATAATATTTATCAGTGGTTAACGGTGTTGGTTTCACAATTATTAAGCTATAAATTACCTAAACTGCTGTATGTAACATACATTGTGAAACCTTTTGTTTGACCCCAATAAATGGAAAAAATTACACTTGTGTACCGTGTTAATCCGTGCGATCCCCATATAAGTTTCTGGAAATTCTGTCTATTCTTGCATGGAATATTGCAGTCACCTATGGGACGGCTCAGCGAAATACCAACTAGCTGCACTGGACACAACTTAACGCAGAGCTCATTGGCGACAAAAAACTGATGAAGAGTAAGTTTCACACCCTAGCTCACCGCCGCAAAGTTGCCTGTCGGTCTTTCACAGACTGTACTTTGAAGAGTGTGCTCTGGAGTCACATGAGCTTATACCGCCATTCCCCTTCTTCCATCGGACATCCAGACGCACTGCGGGCTACCACCCTTTCTTGGTGGATATTCTTAAATGTCGCACGAAGCGCTACTCAACAACTTTTATACTGCGCACAGCAAAGGATTGGAACTCCCTCCCTGCGTCTGTGTTTCCGAGTACTTATAACCCGTCCACCTTCAAAGCAAGACTGAATAGGAACCTTCTGGTTTAGCTAGTTCCATCGTAGATCCTGTTTTAGCCCTTGGGCTTGATTGGGATCAAGAGCAAACCCATTCAGAGTTAAAAAAAAATCTCTAGCCACGTCATAGAAGAGAGAGAAGTTGTATCAATCCAGCTCACTCCAGTTTTGGCTGCCCGATGTTGATAGCACTTGAAACGCATGTAAAAGTACTATGGAATAAAAATAATTAGACAACTCATAGTCAACACTCACAATTCAAGTTATTTTTATAAGTAATGTAATAAGTAGCAGACGTTCAAAAAGTAAATGTTAGTACAAAAAAGCTAATAACATCTAATAACATTCAATAATCCACGACAAATTCTTTTCTTTGTTCCGTCATATTGTATTTCCATTTCGCAGATATTACTTCTTATATGTTTCTAATATATTCACATTTTGTGATCGGTAAGCCGATGCCAAAATATGCCCAATACTGAAAACGAGGGACCTTTCTAGGAATACGATGCAAATTGAAAATCTCTCTATATAAGATCAAACGGCCCTGCCTCTTTGTAGATATTCCCCATTAGGCCAGGGGACAGAATATGCACTATTACCATTTATGAACATTTTAAACATTCCTTTTAACATACCTACAAAGGCTGTTGTGGTATTAATTTATTGGTACAGTGACGTAATGTACCGGCCGACCATTCGGCATTACACAATGTAATCTCTTTAATTTTCTTTTGTCTTATTTTAAGTTTTAATAATTTTCTTAACAATTGTAAAAACTTAACAACAAGACGTTCAAGGCTTATGAAGAAAAATACTGACCGAATATTGTGCCGTGTTTATTGTAAAGATTACAAAAAGATCGTCTCTTCAACTATAACTTGTACATTTCGACGTCGTTTACGTTGTAATGCCCGATGATACGTTCCTCATATCATCGCTATGAATCTTAATGCTAGAGATAGCTAGATTTAATACTGGATTTATTCGTCGATATCATTATTTTGCCGCGCTACAGTGAGCCCTGGAGGTACGGAAGACAATTGAAAGGCAGAAATATTATGTTTTTAAAGCTTACCCGGTGTGGATACTTATGTATATATTGTACCTACGTCCTATCTGACTTGATAGTTTATTAAGTTTACAAATTGTGCAGATTGCAAAAATATTCATATTCACTCCGTGACGCAACACCGATTTTGATTTTTTTATTTTGACATCTGGTCACGGCATTATTGACATATTGTGAGAGTTTGGGAGACCAATGGAGTAATGCACGTAACTCTGAAATTGAAGATAGTGACTAGCAAATTGTTGTTTGTTTATTAATTTTAATTTATAGTAAAGTAATTGACATTAGTATAATTTATTAGACATAGTATTTTGTAGAATTATTGTATTTTGAAGTTGATTTTATTTGTATCACTTTATTTGGATTTGTTATTGTAATAGTGAATGTTATTGATGAATGTCGTTTTTGTCACAAAACATAAATAATTAATTAATATTTTTAAAAGCTCCTGATGTATTGGAATGTCATCATCATAAGCCTTTGCTTCTTAAGCAGACGATTTATAGTGCTACATCTAACAGCACAGCTATAAATTTTAATAATGTCCAAAATTATAGACAAATTATAGTCTCCCTTCACTGCTTATATTGTCTAAAATATACATACATACCTAGATTCATGATTATTATCCCCAAAGGGTTAATCAGAGACTAGGCGATGTACACCGCAGAAGCAGTCCTTTGCCACAGTCCACGGCACACCAAATTGCACATGTGCTCAGCATGACAGGTGGTGAGCCCGTCGTCGCACTTTGCTGTTTGATGTATATTATTATGCATTGTTTGGTCCGTAATGCCCGATTTACACGTATTAAGTAATTTAGTTATTAACTAAATTTTAACTTAATTTTAAGTGACTTATTTACTAAATTGTGTGTTTACATGCAATTAATCACTTAAAATTAAGTTAAAATTTAGTTAACTACTAAACTACTTATTACGTTTAATTTGGGCATTACGGACCAAACAATGCATAATAATATACATCAAACAGCAAAGTGCGACGACGGGCTCACCACCTGTCATGCTGAGCACATGTGCAATTTGGTGTGCCGTGGACTGTGGCAGAGGACTGCTTTTAAGACACCCTAGGGAAGAGAGGGATTGGTAGTATTATTTTGGTGAGCCGCTATAGGTATCACGCTCAGCCGCTGTATTACACGTCTTGCTCTAAAATATAAAGATATAAATATATGAAGCTCTAACAATGAAGAGATTAAAATAGTAAAATGTTATGTCTTTGTCTAACAATAAAGAAATATAGATAACTACGGGGGTGCCACGCGATCGCAAAAGCAGACTTACGTCTCTTAAAGAATTTCAAAGCAAAAACAATCATATTGATATTAAAAATTAAAACAATTCTGCTTTGAAGTTTCAGAAATGTACAAAACCATCACGCGCTTGTGTTAAAATTAAAATTAACTTTTTTAAGATGTGGGTGACCGGCGGCATATCAATACAAATATTTTCATGTAAGAATTATTGTTTCATGCGTAAAACTAAGAAAGTTGTCGAAAAGAAATGTTTTATTAGGCATTAGATTTATGTATTGTTTGTTATTGTTTAAAGAATTTGTTTCAAATTTCAACAAGGCGACGACCTTGTGCAATGATCAGGCTAACTTACGTAAGTTTTTTTAAATGTATTTAACTAATTCAGCCCATAGTGAAAGTCACTTAAAAATACGTAAATTTTCACAATTTTGTGCAGGATCCGATTAAAGTAAAATATGATATGATAGCTAACTCCGTAGCGAAGATTCCAGGTAAAGCGCGCTTTTACCTTTGGCAGGAGAAATGAAAATGTCGTAGGAAAATAAACAGATTACGCATATAAAGCAATAACATTGAAAAGCCGATAACTTTTATTAAAATCCCTTGGAACTATCCGAAACTTTCAATATGAACCACCAATATATCAGCGTCCGCCATAATAAAATGTGCACGTAAAACTCTCATCATGATTTATATTAAAAATACAAAACCGGGACCAACTGGTGTTGACACATTGTTAAGCTGCGTAATAGGGCCTGCGCTGGCTCAACAAAAAAATCCGAAACACGGACCTTATTTACCAATCAGCATTCACTGGGGCGGTTGATTGAATGAACTACGTAAAACAAATACGACGGCTTCACCACGAGACGTGTGTAAAACGGTAAGTTCAGATATGCTACGTATCCATCGAAGGTTGCGTATAAGTTCGCAAGATGGTAAGTGAAAGCCCCGGTTGTAATGCAGCTATGTATAAGCAATAAAATCGTTTGCATGAATGTAGGTTGACGCAGCTTCAGTAGGAGCGATGTTATCCCGTAGTTGCACTATGCTGGAAGCTATTAAACTTGCATAGAACGAGCTGCCAGTTTGCAATAGTAATTTAAAGTTGTGTTGCAAACTCAAAAATAAAAGATCGGCCAGTATCGTTGCTGTTAATCGAATCGGATCGGAATGTGTATCGTTAATTCGCGATGTTGCTACATTGTTCTGGTGGACGGGTACATATTGTTTTTTAAAGCTTACGCGAACACTGCCCGTGTGATTGTAATACTTAATTATTTCTTACAAATGCTACAAGTATCACTTTCTCTTTTTGTGAAGTGATGTTATAATAATCGTTTCAATAAAGTAATCCACATCGCTAAACGTATTTTTTATTTTCACATACCTACTGCTTTGAATTACGTTTTAATTACACACCAACTTTTTATACTGTAGATACAGAGACATTATTTAAGACCGGTCATCAACCATGGGAACCGTAACATCGATTTTAGATACATTTTTATTGTTATTGAGCTGGCTACCGAGCACACGGCTCTTGTGATGATGATCGGCCGCCGCAGCCCATGGACGTGCGACATCGGGGGACCGCATTGACGACCATGAAGCTTCAGTTCTTATATCCTCCATGCCATTTAACTTTTATATTTTTTTTTATAGAAGAAGGAGGCAAACGATCAGTTGGGTTACTCTTGAACGCAAACTCAATCTTAATACAATTGCGTTTAATATGTATCGATATCGAGATAAGTAACGATAATTCCGGAACGCCATCTCGATAATAATTTGATAAATCAATTTCCACGCAATTTAATTCCAATGTGGCGCTATTGTCGCTTACAAAAGTGCCATTTGACATTTTTTAGATTTGTGATTGGAAATTGATTAATGCAATTGTGTTTCAAGAGAGTGACCCTACAGGCGGGTCACGTGATGGAGAGTAATCACCGCCGCCCATGGCAAAACCATAGGAATCGCAGACGCGTTGCCGGCCTTTAAGGAAGGAATAGGAATTGAGAAGGATGGGGGGGGGGCTCCGGAACCCTTACTGGTCGGACGAAACACAGCACGCATTGGCCGGCGAAGTCAGTGTCACTCATTTAGCACCACCCAGGGGTCACGTGTAGGGTCTCAAGGGTGAACCTACGGACGCGAGTAACTTTATCCCCCAATTTCACTGGACCCTTCAATCCGAAAATATCAAACTATTGTATATACATACATTAATCTTGCTCGTTTCCCGAAAGGATAGCCAAGTACCACTTTCCATTGGCAACGATCCTGACGACCTGAACATCATCGGATGTGATGAGCTTGAAGAACTTTTTGAGAGTAAATGAAGCAAAGGATGTGTCATGTCAAGATCGTAAACTATTGTGTAAAATAATTCACACTAGCGAAGACTAGCAATATTCTAAATGGAAAAATATGTAACACCCACAATGATCTTGAAATGGTATCGCCTTGATCGCCGCCGTGGGCAGGCGCATTGTCATGAAGATATCACCATTTTTCCACGCCTATCGCGCATTCGCATGGTAATGCGGCCACGCCTCGATCTGTGTACAATCTTAAAGGTAATCGCACACTTATTAGCACGAATAGTTTATTGAAACAAAAGCTCGTTTCTTTGTAGCGCTTCCAAAAGATGGAATAGTCTGCCAGCACACGTATTCCTTCCTACCTATGACATAGCGTCCTTTGAACGAGGCGTGAAGAGGCACTTCTACACACACGTCTCTTACGCTGCACCAGTTGTCCTCTCGCCGAGACTTCACCTCCACTTATCATGAGGTAAAGTGGGTTCAATTGCAGGCTTAATATAAAAAAAATATTACAATCTGTAATTCACCAACGAACTGGATATCTCTTCTCTCAACTGTCGAAACACGACAATGCTACCATTTTGTTCAGGGTAGATTAGATAAGATGGTTTCAGCTATCCACGCGCACTTAAAACCAGCAAGTAAGGTTCTACCACCTAACTGGGAATCAAACCCGGGACTTCTGAGTACGAGATCGGTACTCTAACCATTAGAGCACATAGGCGTTAATTTAACTCTTATAAAGCTGTACCGCCGTCAAGCACTCCGCTCAATATCCAAAGGTCCCGGGTTCAATTTCCAGGTTTAGCAAGGTCCTAGTCTGGGTTTTTAAGCACCAACCCTCATTTGAAATTATGCCAAACCCATCAATTGTAGCAATGACTTTATTTCAATGATTCTTTGCCCTGTAATGGGGCAGGATTCAGGCTGTACTTATTACTTCAAGCTATGAGCAGCTTGGGTCTTCGCTTGAGGCAGCCCTTACAGGCTTGCACTAGTGGGCGGGATTGTTTACAGGCCGGTATGACTGGTGCCTCGCTGATGAAGCTGTTACTATCACTCCATCGCTTGCGGCTTTCTTGAAGCGACGTTCCTAGTAAACTAACAGCATTGTCATAACTTATCGTCGGGTGAGATGGTGATTGGTTTTTTTAAAACAAGTAGGAAACCACCGCTCGTCACCCATGACTATAGGTATAAAGCTAAAGTACAGTACCAAAAATAAAGATAAACCGTTAAAAATGTTCACATTGATTTTTTGGCTAAGTAGAGCTACCATCTACGAGTACTTAGGTACAAACACTATCATCAGATACTTAACAGCTTTCAAGACAATT
This sequence comes from Scoparia ambigualis, assembly GCA_963921215.1. Classification (NCBI taxonomy): domain Eukaryota; kingdom Metazoa; phylum Arthropoda; class Insecta; order Lepidoptera; family Crambidae; genus Scoparia; species Scoparia ambigualis. Next base: position 36,633,863 of record OY992506.1, on the reverse strand, counting down.
CATTATGGCAAACTGGATCCAGTTAATTCTGCTAAACTTAATCCATTAAACCGTAGAATGGAACATAGCGTCTCTTTGCAAAAGAAAAAAGGAGCGCAATCTTTTAAGCTTTTCTACAGCAGCTAGGAGCAGATACGAGACATTTTTCTCAGCAACAAACCTTAATAAGAAACAGCTGTCCTAACAAAGGGATTAAATTAAACGAATAAGGAATGAGCAGAGGCAAGACCCACTTAAGTTGCAACTTTACGATTAACATTCTTGTTTACGTAATTAGAAAATATAACTTCTGTTTGCGTGACGGTGCGGCAGATAAAACCTGTTTTATTATAAACTTTTTTATTACAACAGAAAATTTCTTAAGTTTTATTTACCGATTTTGTTTTTATTTTCGTTTTTATTACTTAAAGGTAAAATGCCTTTGGTGGTATGGTTAGCTTATCGGTCCAACCCTGTGGTTCCCGGGTTCAAATCCTAGCGGGGAATTGTACTATGTTTGGTTACTTCTAACTCCATCTGCCTGGGCATGCACCCTGGCATGCATTAATCCCCGCTTAATTAAAATTTAATTACAGTACATCGTAAAACTTTAAAAGTGTTTTCTTAAATATATACCTATTTCATACTATTCTCCTGTAAATACTTGAACAACGTAATCGACGTCTTCCTTCCCGTGAGCCTATGGTAATGTCCCAGTACTCGTATGCAATATCTATATGTATACAAGATTTAATACAACTACGAAAGCAAAGTTTTAATCTGTGCCGTGTCTCGAGGCCCATAAATTTCACAATGAGTTCCATAACAGCGTTGCTGTATATACTCGTATGTTAATGTATACATTTCCTGTCACATAAGATCTATTCGCTGGGGTGGGGCGGTGTTGTTTCGATACTTCTGTTATAATACGAATGAGTTTCATACGCGGACATAAATAACATGCCTTGAAGGATGTAGTGGAAGAAATGCGTGCTCGATAAATAATTGGTTATCTTACGGATTTTGTGTCATCTTTTTGCGTGGCAATGCTAAATCTATTTCAGTAGATTACGTTAGGGTCCGCTTTGAAAAACAAAAAATCAACGGAGAAAGGAGGTGTGAGGAGGAGCTAATTTTTAAAAAAATCTACTAACCTATCTCTGTTTTTGAGTGTCGTAAAAGGTGACTAACGGACTATAGACTGCATTTATCCAACAGTATAAAGCGGCGATAGGCGGGGAGCCTACGTACCTACCTTCCACGCTGAGCTATGACGTGCAGTAATTACTATTTGGTAAGATGTGAACTGTGAGTGCACAGGACAGCTTTACGTCCTACATCGCCTAGTCTCTGACTTAACCTTTGAGGATAATTAGTCGATAATATGTATGTACATTCTGTCAAAAAAGTTTCGGGAACGGATGATTGGTTTATGATTCCAAATTCAATTTGTTTGTTTTTTTTTTGTTGTTACATTGGCACGACTGTTATCTATTTTGGCGCGGAGTTTGAGTTGCATCTGTTATTAAGATTAAATACAGTGCTGTTTTTAGTTAGTTTATATCTAGTGTGTATTGCGAATTTCATAATGGATAAAAATATCGAACAAAGAGTTTGTCTTAAATTTTGCGTCGCCAAGAATTTCGTGTTCGGAGTCACACGGAGCCTTTTGAAAATCAATCACTAAAAATTAAGCTTTAAAGTATTTGACACATTGTTGGAACTGAGTGGTTAAAACTTTGCCTGAATTGAAGGCCTGTAATAATATGAGAGAGCCGTTTGTTATTAAAAATATTTGTAGCAAAACGGAGAAGCACTTTGCTGTGTAAGGTCAATCTACACTTAAAGAAAACAAGATGTACCTACCTATCTACTCGTAATAGAACATTGTACTGAAGCCCTAGCCTAGCCTTATTATTTTCTTAACAAACTACGAGGTATAAATACATAATAATATATATAATCACGACTATTATCCCCGAAGGGTTAGCCAACTAGGTAAGGACAGCAAAAGTAGTCCTTTACCATAGTCCACTTTTCACCAAATAGCAACCGCACTTGTGCTCAGCGTGATAGGTGGTGAGCCGTGATACGATATATAAAGTTTTCCCAAGAAACAATGTTCAAAATGTGATGAATAAATTGAAACAACTGCATACTAGGAAAAAATGGTTCAGTGTCGCAGTCTGAACCTAACCTTAGAAGTTAAAGGGTTAAAAAATAACTTTGTACTACCTTAGGTCCATCCAAACCACACAGAGTTTTAAGTATTTCTCAAATTATCATGCAGAGTTCATCAAGCATTTAGGTACAGCGCAAACCTTACTACGCACTAGCTTGGTAATTTCTTCAAATGTTGGAAATATTTCCATTTAATTACTAAACCAAACGTTTACGTACCTGCCTTGTGTTTTAATAACCACCAAGCTCAACCGACAAGAGGCAAGCTTGTTACACCAATATCAGATTACAAGTTGAAGACTACCCGACTGCAGTTGCTAAGATTAATTACTAGGTGCCGACGTTCACAGCTCCTTTGAGAACCAGCCAGCTTTGCAACGGTGCATGTAAAAAAGGAGAAAAAACATAGGTGTTTAATGTAATTAGATTCCTTTTTAAAAGGTAAAGTTAGTTTTTTCTTGTTTTTTACTGGCACAAATGAAAAAACTCACATTGGGAGCCTCATCTCATCATTATATTCACGTCCCACGGCTGGGCTTCCCACAAAGACAACAACATGTGGGATATTAGGCCATACAAGCAGACCCCTGAACCCACTAAGCAGAACCAATGCGAGTAGGTGGGTGGGAGTTTAACAGCGAACACACTATCATCAATATCATCATCGTGTTTGGTAATGTCCGATATATCCATATATAGAGTCTAACAATATCAATAAGCGAACGTTTAAGGGGAGCATAAATACATCACACTGAGCATGCTCACCAAATTTGGTTCAAAACTACATAATCATAATCATAATCATTTATTCATTCGTTATCACAGGTAAGTCGTACTGGGTGTTTTAGTAACAGGTTAAATAGTGCCTCCATGATACACCTTACGGCATACGAAAAACATTTAATCCTTATATTTACCTAAATTAACCAAAACCGAAATTAAAATAAGTATCAAATTGACAATTAAAATAATGTCGACATTCAAGAATACAAATCATACAATACAAAAAAAATCAAATAATCATCGAAATAAAATGTCAAAATAGGAAATTACAAACAAATAAAACACAAGAATAAATAATTAAAGATTAACAAAATGTCAAAAAATAAAATATCAAAACAGGAATTATCAAACAAATACAAATAAAACACAAGAATAAATAATAAAATGTCAGTAAGTTCAAAGCCTTTCAAATTTTAAGCGCTATTGCAACATTTAATAATATGTAATTCATCATTACCATAAATTGTCTATATCACTATCTATAAAATATTCATAGACATCATAATAACATTTACTTATCAAAATCTTTGAAAGTACAGATTTAAATTTACAACAGTTACTTTCTTTCAATTGAACAGGTAGTTTATTAAAAATTCTCGGAGCCATCTCAATTATACTTTTTCTCATTAGTGCTGTTTTGCTTATGTTAGTATGAATTCTAGAGTTCCTAGGGCGCAGGTTAATAGTGTATGCTTGCTTTTCTATTTCAAATAAATCAGGATTACGCTTTACAAACATGCATGATTCAAGTATGTATAGGCTCGGTAATGTTAAAAGCTTCAAAGATTTAAAATAGGGTTGGCAACTTTCTATAGGTTTCAAGCCACAAATTGCTCTAATGCACTGTTTCTGAGCTCTAAGCAGAATATTCCTGTAAGTCGAGATACCCCAAAATATTACCCCGTAACGTAGAGTTGAAGAAACAAAACCATGATACGCTGTCAGAACAGTGTTTCGATCAGCTATCTTTGCTAGTCTGTACAGTGCATATGAAAATTTATACAGTTTTTTGCATACTTCTATCGAATGAGTTTCCCATGACATATTACTATCTATATGAAGACCAAGAAATTTGGTTACATAACTTTTTTCTATGGTTTTATTTTCGTAGTTAATATTTAATTTAGGACAAGCTTTTCTTTGGGTAAATTGCATTAATTTGGTTTTTTTCTATATTTATTTTTAAATTATTCATCTCTAACCATTTAACAATATCTCTGATTGTAGTGTTAATATTATTTTCGTAATCAGAAATATTCATACATTCGATAAAAACAGTGCTATCGTCGGCAAATAATATCATAGGATGTTTACTGGATTCCACTATGTCGTTGATGTATATAATGAACAGCAATGGACCCAGAACACTTCCCTGTGGGACTCCGTATTTTATTGTTCTACGTTGGGATGTATATTTGTGTTCTTCCTTAGTAGACATGCAAATTTGAGTTAGTTCTGTATATTGCTCCCTATCCTTTAAGTAAGATAGGCTCTTTACTGAGATAATCAACAAAACATTATCATAATTCACCAAAAAGTACACTCTTTCCAATGCACACTAAACTCGGAGCATACTGAGCTATCTTTTTATTAACGCTTGCGTGCGTGTTTGTAAAGATACAGCATGTTTTTATGATGTGCATTATTTTAATAGATTTAGTTTGTTTGATGGGAGACAATTGTATGGAGAATGTCACTCTAATCGATCGCTAGTACAGAATATACAGCGTGTTAGTTAACACGAGGGACATATTTAATCCTATGGTAGTTTATGCCTGGGTAAACATAAACAAAAAAAAAATACTACTCGAAGCATACAAAATAATTCAGAAAATAGATGTTAAAATTTCATATAATTTTCCGTAATGTTTGGGCACCCTAGTGCTTTCAACTCATTTACGCGTATGGTATTGAATAAGTAGCTGTCGTGGTTGGTGTGACCCGTTTTTCTTTCACACTTGATCATATTTGATCTTTTCCCGCGCTTAATGTATACGCTAACATTATTTAATAGAATAATTAAGATTTTTTTTAATGAATCACGTAGGTACACGCGCCTTATCTAGCTAGCTACGAGTATTAACTCGTAGTTAGAAAAGGTAAGATGTGACGACAAAGCGGTAATTCGAAAAGTTCAGATGATAATAAAACTGAAATAGGTTTACTTGTTCAATCCGAACTGTATATTTTACGACCGATCCGAACAGTACAATATCGCAACATACATATTAATGAAGAGTAACTCCACTCGGTGGTAAAATTAATTGCCGATACTGGAGCATGCTTCGAATGCTACTGAGCGCGAGCTAACAATAAAAGTTGGACAAATAGATTTCTGAGAACTAATTTTAGAATGAAAATGTATTTCCAACTGTGTATAGAGCTTGATACGGCCCTGGGATCGCCAATATATAAAGTAAACAATAAATCATTAATTGTGTCGCGTTGCGGTAAAAGAATATCTACCACCCCCTCTTTTCCCATAGGTGTCGTAAAAGGCGACTAACTAAAGACAGCACATACATCCAACAGCATAGAGCGGCGATTGGCTCTCCACCTGTCACGCTGAGCACATGTGCAGTCGCTATTTGTTGAAAAGTGGACTATGGTAGAGGACTGCATTTGCTGTCCTCATTGCCTAGTCTCTGACTAACCCTTCGGGGATAATAGTCGTGATTATATGTTTTTATTAAAAACGTGAAGTAATTTGCGCTGCTGACTACTGTAGTTCTGTTAGCACATAACACAAGCTCCCACGGGCTTCATCGCATAGATCTAGTTTACAAAGCCGCATCACGAGGCTCGCAATGGCGTTAATAATGCACGGCACAGCACCATTCAATACATGCCAGCGTCAATTATTGAAGAGGGAAGAGCCGTTATGAGGACGATATTAATCTACTGTGTTACTCTGCTTGTTGAACTATGTCACCGCTGAGTTTCTATTTGACTATAGAGGCATCATCAAGAGTGTATAGCTTTTATAAGCTATAGTAGCAACGGGTATCCGCATGTGGCCCGCGAAGATAGTCCTCATTGCCTAGTCTCTGACTAACCCTTCGGGGATAATAGTCGTAATTATATGTATATAATTATGTATGTAAACAACAAATCTATGAACAGGACATGCAAGTTAAAAAAACATAGAGAAAAATGCAACAACTGCATTGGCATATTTTCAATACAATCTGCTCTGAAATTCCTGTAGGAAAAATACAATCCGAAATCTAAGAACAGTTCCACAAACCTTTAAAAGGATTAACCGTCCAGAAAGCTCTAAAGTTATGTTCAATTTTAAACAAAGATATTTATATAAAAGCCTCAAAGTGCTACTAGGGCAATACGCTTGCTTTTTTAAACAAAGTTAAAACCACAGTAGCTAAAACTGTAGACGTGGAAACCGCAAGCCGCAGACCGAAATATCCACTGTATTTTAAGTATTTTAGGTCGAGTTTGCTTTTGAATTATCAAAGAGCCCGAGAATGTATTTGGGGATTGCTCTTTTTAAGGCCATAAAGCGATGTAACACAACCACAAGCTCTTGCTTGGCGCAACCTTTAGAAACGTTACTCATACAGAAAAACTAATTCCGCTTTTCCTGCTTCAGGCAAATTTTGTACTAAGGGTGGATTCGACCAAACTGGAATAAAACTTACTCCGAGATTAGTCTATACAAATTCGGCGTTTAATCTAGGTATAGGACCTTATTCTAGTTTGGTCGAATCCACCCTTAGTAAATTATAAATTAGACCAAACAAACGTATTATAAGTACCTAAGTTTGTTCAGACATATGATCACTTTTTTACAAGCTTTTACTTAACTTGCAATGCATGTATGTATGTAAGTATATGCGGCCCAGGTGTATGCTTAAAAAATTGTAGTTATTAAAGAAAATACGCAACAAGATTTTAAATCACATAAGAACGAGAACGTTCTGAATAAAGACTAATTATTTTTTCATTTTTTTTAATAAATTAAAATTAAAATATTGTTACTTATTAAAAAAAATATCTTTTTTTTTTGTTTTGTAACATTTCCTAGTCCATTCCTTTTTAAGACCAATCAAACAAGCTAAAACACGGCGTGAAGTGTTACTTTGCAGAGTTCCTATGACCACCTTTTGACTGCATAATCAGACCAGCTCCAAGTGTACTCGTATTGTCACAGAATTTACGTAGGTATACCAAATTTTAGCTAGATCGGTCTTCGAGAAGTGGTTCAAATACTTGCAAGAGTTAACCCGTTTAATTATTATTATGTTAAGCCGGCAAACGAGCCTACATCTGGATGGAAAGAGGCCACCGCAGCACATGGACTCTTAGGCTGATTTCACAGTCACGCGTTTGATCAGCGCCGGCCATACGCGCGCGCTACACTACATAGTAGTTGCGCGTTTGAACTGCATGATAACTATGAAACGCAACTACTATCTAGTGTAATTGTAACCGCGCGCGTGTGGCCGGCGCAGATCAAACGCGTGACTGTGAAATCAGCCTTACAACCCTGAATTTTCAGTTCTTGTGCTTCTATACCAGGGCTTCATAAATATTTTTTTTTATAAAAGAAGGAGGCAAACGAGCAGGCGGGTCACCTGATGGAGAGTAATCACCGCCGCTCATGGACACCCGCAAAACCACAGACACCGCAGGCGCGTTGCCGTATTTTCAGGAAAGAATAAGGAAGGAATAGGAATTGTGAGGGGGCGGGGGATCGGCCTCCGGAACCCTCACCAAGTGCCATTATTTCACTCCAGATATTCGTGAGAGGGTGGTATTACGCAGGGCGAGCCGGCCCAATGCGTGCTGCAACGCAGCGTGGCTCTACCACTCACACAGTGTCACTCATTTAGCACCACCCAGGGGTCACGTGTAGGGTCTCAAGGGTAAACCTACGGACGCGAGTAACTTTAACCCCCAAAATATGGAACAAAAGATGTGGTTTCAGGAATTTACAGCTCTTGAGATCCCGAGAAATCGTGTTCCTCGGCAGTTTGGATTGTGCCCGCCATTAGTTCAAAGAGGCTTGCTTTTCAACTGGAAAACCAGCACAAATCCGGCGGTAACCAGTTCCATCCGGTAGCCGTAACACAATAAAGGCCAATCGGGGCGCGATGCGCGTCACGTCCGCGGGACAGCCGCACCAGACGCCGAGGAATTAGGCCATTCCGATTCCCTGCCGCATGCCAGGGGAACGTTTGCAATCGCAAATGGTTTTAGCTACGCCCCGCTTGTCCGAAAGTAATTGCGAATTGATGACAGCACCCGTTGGTGTTGCTGAACCGTTATGTTAATCCGGCAATCAGACTTGTCTAAAAAGGGCGAGGTCAGGGTGGAATGCTTTTAAAAAAATAATATAGTCCTAGTTCTTCGTGTAGGCATCCTTGAATTAGTCAATGATTAATAACTGAACTTCATTATAAATCACATTATTACTAAATATCTAATCTGCTGTTTTTCTCGGCTTTCTAAAATTTTGATGTTAATGTAAAGGAGCAAGTTTAGCTTCAGAGGCCACTGACGAAGAGCCCGCGTATCCGAATTCTTCAGAAGCAAGCACAAAAGATTCAGTAACTTTATAAAAATATACTGTCTTCATCAGTATATAAACCGCTCCGTTGCACACTGCTGGGATCAGGTTTTCCCACATGAAAATTTGCGAATGGGAAGATCGGATTACTACATCCTGGCTGTCTCAGTGCGGGTTGGTTTTTAACGACACGTAAAAGTACAATGAGCTAGCTAGCTATAATCTAGTTCAGCATAATTTAAAAAAGGTATCTGTAGTAGATTTCTTTCTTCATTCGCAGAAACCCAATACATTTATCGAAGCTAATAAAATAGCATTCCAATATTAGAAATAGTAGTGTTGCTGTAAAAGTATGCCCGTTTTAGTTCCTATATCGCGGAGCATTTTATATAGGTCATTATTTTACAGCTTCAGTCCCCCTAGCGCAATCCTATGTATATTCCGCGGAACTACGAAAAAGCATGAAAAATTCAAGTTGCTGGAATATTTTCTTGCAGTACTTTTTCGCTGTCTAATAGAAATATTCTGAGGAACGTTGCTGGGCGGAACAATTTTGCGTGTGAAGTAGCAGATGTCTTTGAAATTATAAGTGATTCCCCTTTGGAAGTGGCCTAAATTCGAGTGATCAATAGTGGGAAACGGATGTCCTGTATGTTTAACAATGAGATTTTGTTTAATGATAGTTTTTAATGTTTATCGTTATTTATGTATAGGTACCCTAGTCAATTAACGCCCTCTGTTTAATATCGCCCACTCTACAGAAAATATATTTCTAGTCAACTTAGCATTGACGCGGCTCACATACATGTAGCTATATACAGGTACCGATATACATGCTCATTACTAGCACGAAAGCTTGCCACTATTGAGCAATTGCTACTTTGTAGTATGTGTGTCAAAGCGTTACTAGTAATTAGCATGCTTATTACGTATACCACCACCTAGCTCTGCGAAAAAGAAATGAGGGCAATCATGGACAGAAGAAGGGATGAGAGCTCTTATATTACAATTATTGTTTTACTTAGGTAAGTAGAATAAACGATTTAACTAATTATTTATACCAGTGGGCGTTATTGTCTCATAGTCAAGGCGCATTTTGCCATTTCAGTTTAAAAACGCCCATAGTATGAAAGGCAATTTGATAAGAAAATTAAGAAAAAATCCCACTGTACAATTAGTTCTAAGTATTATTAATACAAAAACTAAAAAAATCTCTCGAATTATTAATAGAACAGAAGTTTTGTTTGTTTATGTTGTGTTGAGAAGTGTCAAATTTTTTATTTATAATGTTGATTTATTGATTTTTATTGCATCTTATTGTGTTGTACTAAATATGTATTCACTAATCCCTTTTATCTTTCCTATAAAAAATAACTTATTAGATGGGCGGTATAAAACATGGCATTTAAATAACGCCCAAAACAAGGTTTTTAAAATGATATGTATAGTACAAAAATCTGCAATGGTAACACTTCATATTTGATATAAGTATTTCAATTAAAAAATAAATGTTTATTCATCCTATTTTATTTTATGGCACATTTTAACAGTATTAATTAAAAAATATGTGACCCGAAGTAAGGTGGGCGTTAATTGAATTGACTATCTTATATTATTTGTTGCGGCCGCAACCTGAATAGTTCTAATGCGTACGTAGTACACCAAATGAAACATTTTAGATTACTTTTTGTTTTTTTTTTATATTAAGGTTTATTATATGTATTAGATGTAAGTTTGCATATTCATTATATGATTTGATAATGACATATTCTTTTGTGAATGCCGTTAAGTAAGCTGTGGAGTTTGTTGCCCCCATTCTTCTTCAAGATGTAGAAATACGTTTCAACGAATCAAACGGAGATGAAATGTACTCGCATACTACACTAAATTACCTACTCGCCTAGTGTGAACAAGGCTTAAACGAGTCCTCTGTAAAGTTTAGCCTACATATTATCCCACTACGTGGCAAAGGCTTAGATCATTGAAATCAAGTTATCGCTACTATTGATGGGTATTGGCTTAACCCTTATCGTTGATTCACACATATCAGTGAAGTCACAGTACCGGCACAGTGAAAAATATTCTTTCATACATTCTCTATGAATTTTGTTAAAACGAATACGTTCGTTATTTGCCGGTGGCGGCTCTGACACTGAGAGCATTATCACTGACAAGTGGCGATGCGTTTATAGAGAATGTATGAAAAACACTGTGCCGGTGGCTTCACTGATAGTGTGAAGGAACCTTTAAACGGGCACAGCATGGTTAAATTTTTTATTGGTTTTCGACCTTATCTCAATGGTAAAATTTCAAAATATGGTGGTAATATATACTTATACCATTGTCCTATTAATCACCACGCTTGCCAAATGTGGGTTAGTGTAAAAAAGTAGCGCTTCATATTATTTTTTCTGAAATGGAACTTACTGATAAAATACATTCCTGTTGAGACTTTAACTTCTTATTTACATACTTCATTTATATGCTCTACAAAGATAATTATTACGAAATTGTCGAACAGTATTTAGCCAGCTGAGCCACTAAATAGAGTTCCCTTTTTTTCACAAACTTACTGTTTCACAAACATTCACAACATTTCACAATCATGTTTTCACAAACTTACTGCAATGAATAAGAAGTATTAAAAATTGTGTGGAGTGGAGTGGAGTTTCTTGTGCCCGTTCTTCTCTACAGCTAAAAGACTTCCTGAATAGGTGGGGTGGATGGGCGGGTGCCCATCTATCCAAATAAATTTAGACAATTCAAAATACTTGAAATAAAACACTTTTTTACGGATTAACTCGCGTTTAATTTACTATTTACATAGTTTTTATATTATCCTGACGTTTCGAACCCTTTACAAGGTCACAGGGAGACTGAGGTGTTAGTCGTCTCATTGTTAGAAGTTATTTGCCTACCGTCAAAATTTTTTATATTTAACCGGGTGCGTTCAAGTTTACACAATACGAGCCAACAATATTTTTAGGTCTGGCAATGTGTTGCTGTTGGGGCTGGGATTTGATGACCTGTATGATGGGGTCCCAGGCAGGTGGTAAATTCCAACCATCCTCTCTATTGAAATTACGATGTTTTTTAATTTCAATAGCCTCGCGTATCATCCTAGGGATGAATCGTTGTTCCTTGGCGAGTATTTGAGGTTTGTCAAATCTGATGTAATGGTTGGGCCCCTCGAGAGCATGTTCACACACTGCAGACTTATTTTCGCGCCTATGATTGACGTCGGCTATATGTTCTTTTACGCGGGTTCCTACACTTCTCTTTGTTTGCCAGATGTACGAGAGCCCACAGTCGCAGTCCAGTTTGTACACGCCTGCATCTTGAAGGGGTATATTGCACTTGACAGGTCGTAAGAACTGGTTGATCTTCTTTGGCGGCTTAAAGTAAGTATTGATTGAAGCTCGCTTCAAGATGTGACCAATCTTGTCAGTGACGCCTTTCACATATGGAAGTACTGCAGGTTGGCGCTCGACTGTGGTTGGTTTTTTGCGTTTTTTGTGACTAATGGCTGATTTACACGTATTAAGTAGTTTAGTAGCAATTTAGTAGCCAACTAAATTTTAAGTGACTTAAAGTTAAGTAGGTGTTCATACGTATTTAAGTAGTTAAGCTCTTTAGTTCACTCAAGATGGACGATCAACAATTTAATGAAGTCGTAAATTCTATGCTTAAATAATGGCTTCGTGTGGTCAGCACATTTAGGCAGTGTCAAGTAAGATATTAAAGTGAATATTTTTTTGCATAAAGTAGATGATAATGAAAATGAGTGATAAATGAACGTTTAATTGTAAATTAACCAAACCCCTTCAGACTCAATAAAGCTGTGGGACTTTATTGAGATCTCACACGGACTTCTTGAGAGAATTTGAAAAGTGATGTTGCACTGTTTTGTTTTATTTGCCAACATTCATGCACATTCACGAACACATAACACCAAATAATCCACCATTATTGCATATTCATATTCGAGAAAACATAAATTAAAGAAAATAAAACAAAACTGCAGACATGACCCTTCACTTTCCCGCCAAGAAGTCCGAAATATAACGCATTTAACTAAATTGTGCCTGTCCAAACGTGTCAAGTGACAAGCCCCGCCCACCAACTTAACCGAAAAATAGACAGTATTCTAATTTAGCTCTTTAGTTGTTAACTAAATTTTAACTTGCAACTTGCTACTAAATTCTGTGTTTACATGCACTTAATCACTTAAAATTTAGTTAAAATTTAGTTAACTACTAAATTACTTAATACGTGTAAATCGGGCATAAGCCGCGGTACTTGCAGTTTGTTATCCTGTAGTACATGCTTGACATGCTGAAGTTCAGCAGCCAGGTGTTGGGTGTCACAGATGCCGCGTGCTCTCTGAAACAAAGATTTCCCTACAGTAGCCAACTGTCTAGGATGGTGGTGAGAATCACCATTGAGGTACCTATCTGTATGGGTTACTTTACGAAACACAGTGTGGCTCAAACTATGGTCAGGATTCCTGATGATTAAAGTGTCCAAGAAAGCTAACTTGTTGTCTGCCTCTAACTCCATTGTGAACTGTATTTTAGGGTGTATGGAAATAAGATGACTTAGAAAAGCAGATACTTTATCAGTTGGTAAGATAGTGAAAGTGTCATCTACGTACCGCTTATAGAACCTTGGAGTGACGGGTGCTGTGCTTAGGGCCCGCTCCTCGAAGTCTTCCATGAAAATATCGGCGACAACGGGTGATACAGGGGACCCCATAGCAACACCCTCTATTTGCAAGTAGTAAACTTCATTCCACAAAAGGTAGCCAGATGTTAGACAATGCTTTAATAGTACTGCATATTCGTTGGGCATATTTTGTTCAACTAGTCTTTTCTTGGTAATTTCAATGCAGTCCTGTACTGGTAGACATGTAAATAGGGACTGGACATCAAAACTAACCATGGTTTCATTGTCAGCAAGATGTAGGTCTTTAATATCACTGACAAACTGGTAAGAATCCTTCCACAAGCTGTTGTATTACCTCTTAGTGGGGAATAGACCGATAGCGCTAGGTTTTGAGGTTTCAAAAATATTAAAGTTGTTTATGTTTCACATATAGTTTCCGGACCTTTTGCCCAACCTAATATATTAGTTTGTGTCACCCTAGGTACTTGCATAGGTAGAAATTTAGGTATTTGTCGCTTCGATCAGTATTGGACGAAAAGAAAATTAGAGATGAAAATTTTACTGTCATGATAATAACGAAGTAGTAACTGATGTACATAGGCAATTTGTGTCATTTCTGTCCAAGAGAATCCTGATATTTAACCAGTTCTTATCACGTCGCCCAACTAGCTCTGAAAGAATATTACAATAGGTTAAATAGGTGTTACGCGTTTTAGAGTACTGATATCTGTTGTTCAAAATATTTTGTGTCGAATTCATCCACGATATTTATAGATATTTCATTTTTTTATTACAAAACCCTGTAAAAGCCACAAAAGAAAGTGCAAGTTATTAGAGTTTAAGTGTTTTTGATTATTATGGTGTAACAAAACACTATTCATAATTTGTGTCGTTTTTATCCACGAATTCTTATTATTTTAATAAAAACAGACTTCCAAGCACGTGAAGGGCGAGCGCGGGGAAGAGCGCGGGCGCGGGCGGCGGCGCCGGCGCGCGGCGCGCCGCGCGGGCAAAATTCGAAGCGAATCGAAGCGTCATGCTCGCGTCAGGGCCCTAAGCATAATATAAATACAAAATGTATGCTGTATGCAACGTCTCAAATCAGTTCCCCGTCCAGGCCACGCATACGGCACGCCACGTGCACGGCCCGGTGTAATATAATTTATCCCTCAATCTAAAATAATATTGACCCTTATGCTACGGCCACACTATCGCGCTAGTGCAAAGATTCGCGTTGTTGTGACACGTCTGGCCAAACACTTCGTCATAATAACGCAATGCACAATCGCGTTATGCTACGGCCCCACTATCGCGGTAAAATTCTTGTTCCGTTGTCGCTGTAAAAACTTCATGTTCCGTTGTCGCGATAAAGCATGGCCACATCATAAAAATCTTCGCGACGACGTCGCGATAATTGTGAACTTTGTCGCGATAGTGCATTTCAACTAGTGGTGGATAATATATTCGAAACTATATATCGATATTTGATATCGGATTCCTAAACTATAGCTAACATATATTTTAATATCTTTGATATCGGATCGGTATCGATCATTTCTACGGACTATTAAAAATTCATGCAACATCGTGTTTTTTCTACTATATAGTTTTAGAACGCATCGAATCGATATCGGATTTGGATGCAATATAGGTACTTATAAGTTTATTTTCAATAAATTTAGATGACTCAGTCAGTTTACCTTGATCTAAGTGAGTGAGTGGAGTGCCTATTAATTAAGTGATAAGGAGTAAGTAAAATTTTTCTAAAATAAATTTATGTACCTCTAATAATTTTATTCATTAAACTTTTACAAGCACATTTGTTTGTTAAAAACTACCGATCAATGATAATTCAATAAACATTAGCGATACGGTACAATATTCTTGAATCGAATCACGTACAATATAGATTAGTGATCTCAACGCACACCGCATTTCTGACACGATACTTAGTGTTTTCCAAAAAAAATAGTTTCAGGTATGCGATTCTCTAAGCAACACATAGACGCTGCGCGCATGACTGCGATATGAAAGTGACAGAGTCATAAAAAGCTAAATTCAGAATACATGTCCTAACTCGGGACACCGACCACCGTCACCAGAGAAAGACAGCCTGATCTGGTACATACACCGATGGATCCAAAATGGAGTCAGGCACTGGAACAGGTATCTTTAATGACTTTAAGCACAGTCAGAGTAAGGGAAAGTTCGCTTCTGTTTTTCAGGCAGAAACTTTCGTAATTCTCCTGTGCGTTAAAAATAATCTAGAACTCGCTCCCAAGAAGCGTAACATATTCATCCTGAGCGACAGCCAAGCCGCGCCCAAGTCACTTATATCGCCTCGAATCTACTCCGGCCTTGTGCTTGAAACCACGAAAGCCTTAAACAAGCTAAGGTAGGCACAACAGGGTGAGGTTGATCTGGGTACGTTGATTTTAACGTACCACATGGGAATCCAAGGTAATGAAATGGCCGATGCACTTGCTAGGGAGGGCTCAGGGACCCCATATATTGGTCCTAAGCCGTTTGTGGCTAGCATCGAGTACCATCAACAAAGCCTTCAAGGACCACATCCAAAACAGGCATAGAACCGAATGGAAAGAGCTACCCGGCATAAGACACTCAAAATCCTTCATAGGCGAAGGCAGGCCCGATTAATCACCGGTGCCCTGACTGGGCACTGTGCCATAAAACAAATGCTCCACAAAATGCAACTAGTAACAGACAACCTGTACAGGGTATGTGGATTGGAAACGGAGTCCGTGCAGCACCTACTGTGTGACTGCGACTCTTTTGCCAGGAAAAGAATGAATCTTCTGGGATCGGCCTATCCGAAACCAGTAGATTTTAGGCTCTTCGCCCTCAAGGACATTGCCAAGCTTATGGCAATTATCTTCACTGAGGAGGCAGAGTGATAGGACGGGGTTGCACAAATAGGCGGTTTGACGGCCGGGTAGTTTAGTGGTCAGCGACAAATGTTTGTGTGGTGAGCACGAGCATTTTGTGAGCGAGCCATGGATGATTATTAGTATTTATGTATGTTTGTGTATCCGTTATTCAGTCACCATAGTTCGGGTTATGCTTAGTTTGGGGCTGAATGATTGGTGTGACAGTTGTAATTTTTTTTTGAGATTTGTGTCTTGGGGGTAACATTAAACCGGTTCTTATTCGTAATCTTTTATTACTTCTAATACTTTATAGTTACTCCAATCCATAATGATCGAAACAGAATAATTTCGATAGTCGTATTTGCAACACGTTCACAGAGTTCACACCTCTAGTTGTCTCCCAGTCAACTCCTCATAGGTCAACTAAAGTGTGCGAATAAAGTGTAGCTGCACGAACTTTATCGCGACAAAAATCTATGATAAGCGGCAATTTACCAACAGCAGCGCGTTAACGCAATGATGCATCGCGCTAAGACGAAGTGTTTGGCCAGACGTGTTGCGACAAAGCGAATCGTCGCGCTAGCGCGATAGTGTGGCCGTAGCATTAACGCGCCGCTGTCGGTTAATTGCCGCACATCAAAGGATTTTGTCGCGATAAATTTCGTGCGGTTATACTTCCTTCGCACACTTTAGTTGACTGCGAGACAACTAGAGGTGTGAACGTGTTGCAAATACGACTATCGAAATTATTCAGTTTCGATAATTTATGGATTGATTTAGATTCGATAAAGTATTAGAAGTAATACAATATTACGAATTAGAACCGGATTTATGGAACCCCCAAGACCCAAATCACATTAAAAAATCACAACTGTCACACCAATCATGCAGCTCCAAACTAAGCATAGCCCGAACTATGTTAACTGAATAACAGATAATCAAATATACATAAATACTAATAAACATCCATGTCTCGGTCACACATGCTCGTGCTCACTACACAAGCATTTATCGCTGACCGCCATCAAACCGCCTTTTAAATATTAACTTTTTAATATTTTATCAATTTTAATAAAAATTAAAATTAAAGCAAATGAATTCTCCAAAGAATTAAGTGGTAATAATAATTTTAAAATGAACAAAAGTTAATTATCACGAACACCTGAAGTATCAAAGTGACGGCAAAACAAATAAAACCATAGACCAATCCACAGAATAAATAAAATAACTCGGGAATAGTTATTCCAACTCTTTCCAAGTTTATTAGGATGAAATTATAACCTTCCTATTCCCAACTTAAAAACACATTTTAAAAAGTTTTTAATTGTAAGATAATAATATATTATAAATATTATATAAGAAAGTTTATTTAAGCGTTTTTAGCGCAAATAATCAAATATTACAATTAAACTAGTATTACAATCTAGAAAACTTAAGTAATATTAAACAATATAAAAGTACTACCTTTGTCCGATTTTTGTGATAGATAACATTCACCATCTTCTTTTATTTTTACCCTTGTATTTATTTTGTTCAAATAATAAAGATACAGTAAATAATTATTTGCAGACATGTAATAAAGCGGAACCATTTCGATTTTTTCCGTTGAAATTAGAAGTGGGCGATACAAATCGTATATTTACTGAAACATAATTATTGCATCAATTTCGTCAAATCCGATATCGATGCGTTCTGAATCTATATATTTTGGAAAACACTATATCGCGTCAGGAATGCGGTGTGCGTTGAGATCACTATATTATTGTACGTGATCCGATTAAAGAATATTGCACCGTATCGCTTATATTTATTGAAATTATCATTGATCGGTAGTTTTTAACAAATAACTGTGCTTGTAAATGTTTAATGATATAAAATTATTATAGGTAGTACCTATTTACCTACATTTTATTTTAGAAAAACTCAACACTTAACTAAATCATTATCTCTTAATTAATAGGCACTTACTCACTTAGAACGTGGATAAACTGACTGAGTCGTCTAAATCTATTGAAAAGAAACTTATAAGTACCTATATTGCATCAAAATTCAATATCGATTCGAAGCGTTCTGAAACTAAATAGTAGAAAAAACACGATATTGCATGAAGTTTTAATAGTCCGTAGAAATGGTCGATACCGATATTAAAATAAATTTATGTACCATAGTTTAATATTCCGATATCAAATATCGATATATGGTTTTGAATATATTACCTACAACTAGGTAGTTAAATTGCATTATCGCGACAAAGTTTAAGATTATCGCAACGTCGCCAAATTTTTTTTGATGTGGCTTAGCTTTATCGCGACAACGGAACACGAAGTTTTTATCGCGAAAACGGAACCAGTATTTTCGCCGTCTAGTGTGGCCGTAGCATTAGAGCAAAGTATTGACCACATTGACCATTGCCATTCGTAGGTAATGGGATTGCAGACGCGCTTCGTTCAAAATTAGCACGTCATTATTGTAATCTCTATAGGTAGGTACACGTTTGTTATTTACTTACGTAGCGGAGATAAATAATACTTAATACGATAGGTATGTAATTTATATGAAAGAAATCGTACCGAACGAACGTGTGTGCGTGTGTATGCCCCCCCCCGCCCGCTGTCGCCTGCCCGCGTCCGCCAGCGTCAGCCCGCGTCCGCCCGCCAGACCGCAACAATTTGCTTTTGTGTTTTATTCATTTAAATATCGTGCATGAAAATGACACAAATTTACAAAGTCGATTTTTCATGCATTTATGATATTGAATATGTGAACTCTAATCATTGTAATATTTTTTTTATGTGTTTGTAGCTTGAAAAAACAAAATAATAAAAATCTTAAAATTGCGTGGCCTAATTTGGCACAAAATTATTTAATGGGAATATGAAAGTGATCTGAGATAGGAAATAGTTATTTTATCAATTGTAATTTTTTATTTCCACTGTTTTTACATACTCACCCTAAGTCAGTTTGCACTGGACGAAGATGACACAAACTGTGTTTGCACACTCCGCAGGCTATCATAGATATGATACCATAATTATTTGAAACTTTAAATTAATTTTGCCACTTCTGCTTTGAATAAAAAGAATCAACCACAAAATATCGAATTGCTGAAAATGCAAGTGACAGATGTGACACAAAACGCAATAATAAGCTTCTTAGGTACGACTGTATCGACAAGCAAGAAAAAAAGTAACTTTAGAATTTTTTAAACTTATGACCCCAAAATAGCCTAGCGCTATCGGTCTAGAAAGTATTTTTGCTACATGCCGGGCCAAACGGTAAGTTGGTTAGTCGATCTGGCTTACAATCGGACGAAGCGGAGCCTCAGGTTTGTGGATTTTTGGTAACCCATACAGTTTAGGTGGTTTAGGGCAGGAAGGTATTAAATAATTAGTCTCTAGATTTAACGTTTCGGAGTGTTGTTTGACAAGATCACTGGTTTTCTTTAATATTTTGTTAGTTTGATCGCATTTAACGCGTTTGTAGGTCTTGTCATCTGATAAAAGTTGAATTATTTTTTCGTTATAATCTGACGTATCCATAACTACCGTAGCATTACCCTTATCAGCACGAAGGATGGTTAAATCTGGCTTAGCTCGCAGGTTCTTTAAGGCGAAGTATTGATCGCGCGGAAGGTTGGATTTCGGCACTTTGCTCCGGCGCAAGACAGATGATATGTCTTGACGTAGTGCTTCAGCATCAGCCTTCCTAATATTATTTTTAACTAAGCAATCCTCTACGTTACTAATGATGCTTTCATACGGTATCCTGCGAGGGGCTACGGCGTAATTAAGCGCCTTTTTTAGTACCTCAACAGTGGGTTTGTCCAGTGTTTGTTTTGATAAGTTCACAATTTTCCGCTCATCGATTTGGTTTTGACGTTTGTGGCTATCTATGGTTGATGTTGTATTGTTAGTTGTGTTCCATTTCACAAACTTTTTATTTAATTTTGATACTAACGTTTGGAATTTATTTATTTGTCTATGTTTACATTCATTTTATTTAGATGTTTCGCGTTTATTGAGGAGATTAATGCAATTAGTAAAATCTGACGCCGACAATTGTAATCCTAACCCACTGGACAAATTCTCGATCTTATTATTAATTGTACTTAGCTCGGAACGACGTCGGTAGATGAGATGACGGAGCAATTTTTGACTGGCCTGTTGTAAGATCTTGGCGCTCCCTCGGATGTCGTTTTTGGGTGATATCTTGACATCTCTCACGGCATCTCTTCAAGAAATTTAGGGATGTAACTTTTCTTGCGCGCTTAGTCTTTAGATTTTCCAACCGACGCACTTTGTTATATACTTATTTTAAGTTTATTGAATAAAAAAATTTTGAGTTTGAGTTTGAGTTTGATCATCGCAGAATAAAGAAACTCGTTAGAAATTTTCGAAGAACTCCTTTCTACAATGTATGACTTCTCCTATCTTATAATCTTCCGAAATAATTAGTTACACTGAATAAATAATGTCGTAAGAATTTTTGAACAAACTTTTCTGAAATCTTATAATCCGAGTGGGTTTTAACGACTGCCATCTCATGACAACAACGGGGACCAACGGCTTCACTCCCCTAATAGATGCAAGAAGTTCTATATATTTTAAGTCGGTCCAGTAACTCAACTTGTGAAAATGTGAAGATTTAAAACACGCAAGCCTCCACATTAATTGTCAATTAGTTTCCAATTATCGCTTACATTTGTTGCATACAAAGGACAAGTACATAAGCTTACCTAAATGTCTCATACGGGTTAGTGATTCAGTTCGGTCGACATCCGTACATGCTGATTAGTCAATTACCGGCTGTGTTACATACTATGTATTGTAGGTATATGTAGTAAAAGCTATTGAAGCCGCCAAGCATAATAGGTTAGTTGACGACTATGTATTAACATCGATTGAGATCGGTTACGGCACGTGAAGCACTATTGCCAGAAATTGGGAAAGTTAAGCTGCCTTGACTCAGGTTAATGCCCGGATGGGTTATTACATAAATTGTTTTTAGTTTATCCTTTGTGTTTCTTAAAGCACGATGACAGCTGTTGATCCTAATTGATATCAGAAATTCGAAGCCACAACCATGATTTCCCCTAAAATCAAAATTACAAACATTTTAACACGTTGACTGCGTAGCTAGATTTATGCTACCTGCTACTGGTGCGTCACGAGATCTGAAAGAACTCGTTGTTGTCTTTCTTAGATTAGTTCCTTAGATGTCGTACGGACTGTTACCCTAAAATCGTTTTAATTTAATGAAAATAGCTCCAAATAAGTTTTTTTTTCATGTATTGGTAGATGATAGATATGTCATTGTGTATGTGGACTCGCCCGAAGATCAATTCAAAAATGGAAACAAAAATACAAAAAAAAACACGAGACCTTTAGAATCTCGTAATGCACTGAAAGTAAGAAAATTACGAGACTATTTAGATCGCGTAGCACACATGTGACTAAATATCGATAAAAACAATAGTGATGGGATTGAAAAAAAACATTTTGTCGAGAATAAATAAATTTTGATGTGCTATATTAGCTGTTCGAATTGGCAATAATTCTGCTGTATCATTGTAAATGTTGCTGCTGGTACTAGGTAAGTGAGGGTAATTTGATAAAAATGGGAATTGGAATTACTCACATCTTTGTTTCGCTGGCATGGAAGTGGATTTACATTAGTAAGTTCTTGATAAGTGAATCCAGAACTTGGGCTAGTACAAATATTTTCACATATGGCATTTGGAACACGTTGAAGCACTTTTCGATAAAGCGATTGTGATTTTGGAGAATGATCATATTTATTCTCACATCATTATCATCACAATTATTATTGGAGAATGATAGTTCTAAAATTCTACGTGACCTTTTCCGGTTGTTTTTTCCATGATAGCAAAGAAAAACAGTTGCACTCTTTAAAAGTTGACACAACACTAGCTAATATGTAAACAGGCTTCGTACGAAATATTTACGAGATCTAAAGAGTCTCGTGTCACACTAAAGTATTTTTTTTGCTATCTGGTCGCTACGAGTCCTATAAGATCTCGTAAGTTTTTATTGATAAAAATACAACATTTACGATACTTATGCATAGTGGGCTAAGGCATCTCACTCTAACTTAAAAATAACCTAACGAACATTCATTAGTACAAGCGGGATAGACATACAATTGCACTTCCGCACTGAATCGAATACTCGTACGACAACCATTAAATCTCGTAACGCAGTAAACGTGTTAATCTGCAAAATTGTTTTATTGCACGACAGGTAGGTATACGAGTTTCTCAAATTCAGACTACATGTTATTAGAACATACATTTTTTTTAAAAAACGTAACAACATATGATATAAGCTTATATTGCACTAACCATATACTAATAAACAATGTATGTAATTCATATTATGAATCGATAAATATTTTTACTTATTTTTATTTTGAGCCATCCTCCTCAAAAGAACATTTCTTCATTATTCATAAAAGATTTAACGAAAACATGAAAGTTTCAACGATTATTTCTGTTTACTTTGTCCCGCTGCAAGTTTGTTAGAATAACAACAGGTGTTTAATTAACCTCATTCATCTGTCTCATCAATGGTTTGGTGTTTTTACAAAAGTTTTTTTTTGTTTTGTTTTTTTTTTTTTTTTTATAGCAGAAGGAGGCAAACGAGCAAGCGGGACACCTGATGGAAAGTAATCACCGCCGCCCATGGACACCCGCAAAACCAGAGGAATCGCAGGCGCGTTGCCGGCCTTTAAGGAAGGAATAGGCTCGTTTCTTGAAGATCCCTAAGTCGTAACGGTTCGGAAATACCGCCGCCGAGAGCTGGTTCCACAACACTGTAGTTCGAGGCAAGAAATTTCTTGAAAAACGCACAGTAGTAGACCGCCATCCATCAAGGTGATGTGGATGGAATGACAGTCGATTGCGTGTAGTGCGGTGAAGGAAATTAGCGGCAGGGATCAAGCCGAACAATTCCTCAGAACACTCCCCATGATATATACGGTACAATACACAGAGAGACGCAACGTCTCTCCGAAGAGCCAGTGGATCGAGCCGACCTGAAATAACCACGTCGCCGACAATTCGAGCAGCTCTACGTTGAATGCGGTCAAATGGAAGGAGTTGGTATTGGGGTGCTCCAGCCCAGAGATGGGAGCAGTATTCCATGTGCGGCCTGACCTGTGCTTTATACAGTTGTAAACGGTGGGCCGGCGTGAAATACTGACCCGCTCTATTAAGCACACCCAGCTTTTTCGAAGCTAATTTAGCTTTACCTTCCAAATGACCACGAAACTGAACGTCACTCGAAATATTGACGCCAAGGATTCCAATAATCGGATTGGTATCAAGGGGAGCTCCCTCAAAGTTCAGAGGTACGACGAAGGGATGCTTTTTCGCGGTAAATGCGCAAACTTGTGTTTTGGAGGGGTTAAAGCGGACTAGGTTATGTCGGCCCCAATCCGAGACATGACTTAACATGTTCTCGGTGTCAGTCACAAGTTTATTCCGGCTCTCGATGACGCTTTCCAGAGAAATATTAGCTCGCTCGGTGTAGAGCGTATCCCCAGTACTGTCATCCGCAAAGCAATGAATGCTGTTGTTATGCAGCATGTCATTGATATGCAGAAGAAACAAAGTAGGGGACAACACACACCCCTGCGGGACTCCAGCATTCACGGGCTTCATGTCGGAGCACGAACCGTCGACTGCGACTCTGATGCTACGCCCAGTAAGAAAGCTGGCAACCCATGAACACAATTTCTCAGGAAGCCCGTATGATGGAAGTTTAGAGAAAAAGAAAAGAGCCCTGTGCCATACCCTGTCAAAAGCTTTCGCTACGTCCAAGCTAACTGCCAGTGCCTCCCCTTTACTCTCGACTGCCTCCGCCCATCGGTGAGTAAGGTACACTAGAAGATCACCAGCCGATCGACCGCGACGAAAACCATACTGGCGATCACTTAGTAGCTGGTTCTCTTCTAGGTACCTTAAGAGCTGGCGGTTTATAATGGACTCCATTACTTTGGAGAGTAAAGAGGTAATAGCTATTGGCCTGTAGTTAGACGGATCTGAGCGATCGCCTTTTTTTGGAATCGGGTGGACAAGGGCTGTCTTAAAAGAGCTCGGGACGACGCCAGTGGTGTAAGAGAGCTGGAAAAGGCGCGTTAGAACTGGTGCCAATTCAGGAGCACACGTCCGAAGCCCAATGGGTGGAACTGCATCAGGCCCACTCGCCTTATGGATATCAAGGGAAAAAAGAGCCTTACGAACTGACCTTTGCAGGAACTGAACGTTTGGCATTGTACAAGCGCAATGCGGTATGGTTGGTGGAGAGTTTTCCCCATCGTCCAAGGTCGAGTTTGATGCGAAAAGAGAGCCCAAGAGATCGGCTTTCTCCTTTGCAGTATAGGCCAGGCAGTCATCGGTCTTGTGCAATGGTGGTAGGGACGGCTGACAAAAATTCCCTAAGATAGCTTTGGCGAGAGACCAGAACGCACGCGTCCCCGAAGGAAGACGCACTAGCCTCTCGCCAATTCTACCTATGAATGATAACTTCGCCTTGGCAATGTCCTTCTTAAAGGATCTGGCGGCAAAGTTGTACTTCTTTCTGAGCGCACTGGTGTTTGGATCCTTTGATGACACCGCATTAGCCCAGGCTTGGTAATGCTGTCGCTTTTGGCGAACAGTTTTCGCTTTTCGCTTTTGTCATAAGTAGCTAACATTTTGTATAATTATTATAATACAATTAAGATCAAATTTTATTGTAAAGAAGGATTGTGGAGTCGACAATTCTAGACACAAAGCACTATCGACCACGTCAAATCTATGCAAAATCATCCCACAAACGAACAAAACCTCGGCCTTTCAACTAAATCAAAATCTTAATCTAAATTATTTGATTTGATTTGATTTGATTTGAATCGATGGCCAAATCCGATGCACGCAACGCAGAAGAAAATAAAGCTGCCAAAGCACGGGAATCGAACCCTGTCCCTATTGATCCAGCGTAAATGCCCTATAATCCACTTAGTGCGTCTTGGAGTAAGTATGAGTGACGGGGATTACAGCGTACCGATGACGACGTGTTTAGCACGACATTTGATTGTAAATATAACCCTTATACACTATGCCATAGATACGATTTTATGGTACCATGTTTAGTGTCGATTACGCAACTGCCAACGTCAATTGGGAAATTATGATTAAAAATAAAATGGCTACCGACAGCTTTTGGTGTTCCGTATTGAACAGTTGAAATCCTATGGAATTAAAAATACTTAAAATAATTGAAAAGGACTTGGGGGAGGCCTTTGCCCAGCAGTGGGACAGTATAGGCTAGCAAAAAAAGTTAAAAATATTTTTGTGGAATCACGTCACATTTCTACTGCATTTTTAAACAACAATTATTATGTTGCAATGCAAAGCATAATTAAACGAATAAAAATAAGTACACTTAATTGCTATCTAAAGTGTGATTCATCAAGTCTGAATAGAATAAGAAAAATACTAGGAATACTCATTTTCTTTGCCCGTCATGGATTTTAAGAAAACCTCCAATAGTGAACAGTCCTTTTTGATTAGTTCATTACTTTGCATACATTACTCAGGAATAGTGTAGCTAATACTTTAAAATTTATTGAATCGAATATAACGAAGAGCGCAAAAAAAACAAATACTTATTACAAATTTATTGAATCATTCTATAGTTCCGAAGTACCTACCCCACACACCCACAACATCATATATTAAAGTTTATTACTAATGTTAGATAAAGATGTTATTTAACCGTAAATATTTCTTAAAATAAAAGAATAAAATATCCCAATATGATATTTACATACATACATACACACATCCATACATACATATAATCACCACTATTATTACCGAAGGGTTAGTCAGAGACCAGGTAATGAGGACCGCAAAACCAGTCCTCTGCCATAGTCAACTTTTCACCAAATAGCGACTGCACATGTGTTCATCCCATCGCCGCCCTGTGGTGTTTTATTTTTATTTTTATTTATTTTATTTTGACTCGTCATAGTAACTGCATCCTGCCTGATGGTAAGCAGCCGATGCAGTCCATAATAATGAGAGCGCTCCCCACCGTGGAATAAGCACGGTAACGAGCGCCTCCATTCATGACGGCCTGCATAAATGCCGTTTCACGCCCCGCTTAAAAGACCCGGGCTGTAGGAGATGGAAAACATGCGCCGGCAAAGAATTCCAAAGTCGAAAGGTCTTACAGAGAAACGACTCGCCTAATTTTTTGGTACGAGTACTGATAGTCTGTACAGTATGATAGTGGTTCCTAAGACCAGCATGTGGTCCGGGAGAGGAAAGGAGAGGGCGGGATAAGATCAAAAAGTTCTTCAGAACACACTCCGTAGTAATTTTGGTAGAAGACACTGAGAGAAGCATTGTCTCTACGCAGCTGGAGGTCCTCGAGGGAGGCTGTAACCTCAGCATCTCCAATAATGCGTACCGCTCGCCTTTGCAGTCTATCAAGTGCATCGAGGAGGTATTTAGTGGAGCCATCCCATATGATGGGAACAATACTCCGTACTCGATCGCACCTGAGTCTTGTACAGCAAACAGCGTTGCTCCGGAGTGAAAACTCGGGAGTGAAAAACCGCCTCACCTTATTGAGAATACCCAACTTACGGGAGGCAGTTAAAATAGCACTCTCGATGTAGCATTTTGGATTCAGTTCCCAGCCGATGTACATGCCAAGAATGATGAGGTTTACCGAAATGGGTAAAGGAGAGTTCTGAAGAGAGGGAGGAGTAAGGAAGGGAGTTACCTTGGACGAGTTGGTTGTTGAATGTATGTGCAGTCTTTAGTCCATTAGTCGCCTTTTACGACACCCAATGGAAGAGACGGTGGTAGTATTTTTTCACCGCTACGCGACACTGTTAATATTATATATGTGTACCTAAGACCATCCCGCATTAAGCCAGCGTGGTGGGTTATGGCCCAATGTTCCCAAGTGCTGTTGTCCATGTGGAAAAGCCTATTCCCGACAGTTGGGACGTTTAAAGGCCAATTATGAATTGTTTTTTTCACGTGATATCATACGGAACAGTTTTGAGTGTGCAGCAGTTTTTGCCTGGATTCCCGCACAGAACCCGTTGTTAATGTTGTGATGGCTACCACCCTCATATCTATTTATTTCACCAAGCAGCTATCTGATTCTCTAAGCGACACATAGACGCAGCGCGCATGGCTGTGATCTGTTGTCTCTTTCCAATTCTATGAATTTGAAAGAGACAGAGTCAATTCTCAGCGCTGCGGCAGCCGCTGCTACCAAGGCTTTAACTTAGAGAATCACACTGGTGTACTAATTACTGTTACTGTCCTGCATTGCTACTGTGTTCCCGCTTGAAGTGTATGGTATATCAGTAAAATTAATAAGAGAACAATTAAAGTCGGCATTGCAGGGGTATATTAAATAGATGAATAGAAGCTTATACTAGTTGTTCGGAACAAAATGGCCACTTACGGCTGGCAACCTTTTTTGTAGTTTTAATTTGTATTTGACAGACGACTGTCAATGTCAGTGTCAGTGTGACACACACTCACGTTGGATTTTGATTAGGTTAGGAACTTGACCGCGGGGTCGCGTGGAGAATATTGACCTTTTTGGTGTAATTTTGATATGTAGGGCACATGATCAGTAAATTCGGCGGACCGTAGTAATTAAGTTGTGAAACAGTGTGAACTTTAATTAGTTTAAACTCAGTGAGTTGTTTGGTGGCGTGAACGGTGCTATGTGGTATTGTGCACGGCGGTGCGTATTTGTCTGGATTGAGAGCTCTCAGGGGTAGCTACGGGACGCTTAGGGCCTTCCACCCACCACAGCAGCCAGAAGATCAACCACCACCACAGCAGCCCGAAGCCAGTCGGCGCGGCGGACTGCGGCCAAGCTGAGGACCTCGAGGAGACGAAGCGGCGTCGGGGACGCAGTCACCGTTTTCATAGTATGTAAGTCGTTTTAGATTATCTTCTAGTTTAATTATAATTTAAGTTTAAGTAGTATATCGTTAAGTCGAGAGGGTGCGGTCTACAGGTCCCGGAACAGGACCTCGGAACCAGGCCTTCTCTGGTAGCAGAGATTCACTTTAGGGAAGTCAGTTGATGTAGACTATCTATATTAAATAATTTTTTTGGTAAACCAGAGCGTGGTTTTGTCTACGGACCTCAATTGATTAGTTATTAGTTTTAACGTTTGTTGTACCAACCAAATACTTAGAATAGGTTTGTGTTAAGATTGTTTGTAACCGCATATTAAATTAATTTAAATCGAAATTAGAATGCAATGTAATATGTAGTTTTCTTTGTGTGATTATTGTGTGATCATAGCAAGTAGGCACCTAGTGTAAGATTTTCTCACTGCGGTCAGTGTAATGGTAATTATCTTGGATCCGCTGTCCCGCATTTAGAATGTGTTTAATTGTGTAAGATTATTCCACTGCGGAAAGTGTTGTCAAACCTAACTTGCTATAATTACAATAAAATAGTCTTATAAATATCATAGTGCAATGTAAACATTTGTGTTTTGGTTATACATTACTAACAAGAATGTGTTTATTTGAGTTAGGATATAACTGTTGGTTGTATTACACATTGTACTTGTGTTGTATTTAGGCTATACAGGCTTTGAATTTATTTGAGTCATATCAACTCACCGGGGCGGTGTAATTGTTTTTTAAATCTTTAATTTAGAATTAGTCTCGCTAGGGTAGTGCAAATTTGTGACAACAAATAAATGTTTTGATTATGTTTGTTGTATTTGTTGTGCAAACTGAATTTTAAGATTCTAGCAGTTTGCAAATAATTAAACATTTTGTTTGTTCCTTGATTGTTTGAAAACTTAATTTAGAATTTAAAGTTAAAGCATTGAAAATTGTGGTACTTTGGATTTGGTTTGTTGTTTCATTTTGAAAACATATTTAAATATTGTAGGCATTTGATTCACAATACTTGTAGTTAGGTTGTCTAGCGATTGCAAGGCAGTAGACACATATATTAATATTGCAGTTATGTTACATTATAAATGGTTTGTTTACATAGTAAATTTGGCCTATGTATAATTAAATAACATTTTGTTTATTGTAGTTTTCTTTGGGAAACTAATTTGAGTTCCATTCATTTATAACATTTGTTTGGTAATTGTTTTGTTCTACACAGCGGCATATGTAAAATTTGGTTGGATTATTATATAACGGTTTATACAATAATAATGGCACATTTTGTTTTGTTGGTGCCTTCATTTTTGAAAACCAATTTTAAATTTAATTAGATTATTACATTGGTTTTAACTTGATTGATTTATGCATAGGGACTATGTAATAATAATACTTGTACATTATATTTGTTAGTGCGCCTCTTGTAGCAAACACGTATAAGTTTATTTTGAACTTATTAATTTGGTTGTGCCTACATTGTAATTGAAAGGGTATGTGTGTAGGAAATATTGTTCTGCCATATTTGTGCTATTGTTGGACATAGAATCTTATTCCTCGTTATTTGTTTTTTGTTGACAACGCGATGGCGGAGGCAGTCTTTGCAACGCAGCTGCGCTGGTTCGTGCATACGCAGGATTGCTGTCTCGGAGGGGCTGCGATGATGACATCCTCGAGCGAGCCAGGCAGTTAAGGCAGCGGGTGTCTTCGGTTGAGACCGCCATGGTGGTTTTGTCGGAGACTGCTCCAACATCCCACAAGGAGGTATGGTCGGCATATGAAAATAATTTTGACCAAATAATGGAAATAAATGATAATGTCGTCCAGGCGGCCTGCGACATTAAAAGGCGACGGATAGGGTTTCTTACATTTACACAACTGCATGATTATTGGATTGTTTTTTTATATTACCTTTTCTCTCTTAATAAGCCAGAGTCTAATATTTTTCTGTTTAATAATAATATCACACTTCTCCCTCAACGTTTACATACCTACACTCGCCATATTCACCGCACATATACACACCAACACTTCACGCATCCCAAGTTTACAGTGCATATCTCCTGGTCATTATTTTTTAACATACATAGATACACAATCCTAATTACGCTACTTCAACCGAGATTGTTTATTGTAATATATCGACATCTAGACCTAACTGCTCGTTTATTTAATATGCCGGCCTGCTTCGCTCCTATGATGGGCAAAGGCCTTGTAAACAAAATAAATCTTATTTATTCGAGTAGGTAATATAGTAATGGTTAATAAAGACTTGGAGTCTTTTATTTTGGGTCTGGATTCTCTCTCGGTAGCAAAGACATTATCATGCGACATAGAAGACGTAAAAACCTACATATCTGATCAGGGGCGACGTTCACTTAAAATCATTTCGCAAAACATAAGAAGCATAAATTGCAATATGCACAGCTTTGGTACTCTTTTACAGAGATCTGGGATAGACTGGGATGTCGTAATTCTGACTGAGTGCTGGCTCACCTCAGCTAAGTTTATTCCTGAGTTGAATGGCTATAGCCACGTTGCCACAACTTTCCATAAATCACAAAATGAGGGTGTTGTAATATATTATAAGAAACAACTTAGGTGTTCATTTGATGAACCACGGGTAACTGACGCTAATTGTTTGTTAATAAAACTAAACACTGATACTTGCATAATTGCTATCTACCGCCCGCCGAGCCAACACAACACTACAAATTTTATTAACGCCCTAGACCTACTATTGGCAAAAATAAATAATTACAAAAACGTGATCTTGTGTGGCGACATAAACATCGACATCCTACCAAACATATGTGATAACCGCTCTTATGAGTACCTAAATGTTTTGGCGAGCCATTCATTACTCCCAGCGCATATTTCACCAACTCACGGTCGAACATGCCTTGACCATTTTATAATAAAAACGAAATTAGAAGCAACCTGTTTCGTAGTGGAATCATCAATAACCGACCATGAATGTGTAGCCCTGATTATTAATTTCAATTATATTTTAGACTACAGTTATAACAGAAAAACTATACGTGTCGATTACGATGGCTTGGACAGCGCTATTCAAAACTTTAACCCTCAGTTGATTCTCTCTTGCGACGACGTGAATATAGCTACGGACCTCCTCATCGACTATATCACCTTATTAATTACACAATACTCCAAAGTAGTTGTTCCCCCAAAAAGAAGTCAAACCTATAGACCTTGGATTACGAAGGGATTGCTACGCTGCTTAAAAAATAGGGATAACATACATAAAAAACTAAAAAAACATCCTGAAAATGAAATACTTAAAACTACATATAAAAAATATAGAAACTTTTGCAAGGCTCTTATTAAGAAGGCTAGGAGGAGCTATGAGAAACAGGAGATTGAGAACGCTACAAATAATAAGAGAAAGCTTTGGGAAGTTATAAAAAAAGTTACATGCATGCGTAAGGCAGTTGACCATTCACCTAGTCTGTTATCTCCAGCCAACCCGTTAGGTAGCATTAATAAAGTAAATGACTTTTTCTCTAACGTAGGACGAAACCTTGCTGAAAAAATTATTAGCCCAAGCTTAAATAATATGTATACCAGAGTAAAAGGTACGTCGAACAAGCCTATGAAATCCCTTGTCTTACTCCCCACCGACGAGACTGAGGTCCAGCGGGTGATCTGTGGGTTAAGAGACAACTGTGCCGTGGGAATAGACCAAATCTCTACGAAGTTCATTAAGAGATATTCTTCTTTGCTTTCCATTCCTATCACGCACATTTGCAATCTGGCCCTTTCCACAGGAGAGTTCCCACGTGCGTTCAAAATTGCACTTATCAAACCTATACATAAGGGGGGGGGGGAGAGGGATTGTGTAAACAACTTTAGACCAATTTCAATTCTACCAACAATGTCTAAGATCCTCGAACGCTTAATGAACAAGCGACTTACAAACTTTTTAGAAACCCATTCTCTCCTATCACAATCCCAGTTTGGCTTCCGGTGTAGTAGGTCAACCAATGATGCTGTACACGCTCTGACTCACTCAATTATAGTCAACCTAGATAATAAAAAGAAATGTCTCGCAATATTCCTAGACTTAGCCAAGGCTTTCGACACGGTCTCTGTCCCCCACCTTCTATCTAAGCTGGAGGAGATGGGAGTTAGAGGCCTTCCTCTAAATTTATTTAAAGACTACCTATCACAAAGGAGGCAACGAGTCAGGATTGACCAGTGGCTTAGTGATGAACAAACGGTGACTTTTGGCTTGCCGCAGGGAAGTATAAATGGCCCGACGCTATTTTTGGTGTATGTCAATAGTCTTTGCAATATGCAACTCCAAAACGGCACAATATTGACATTCGCTGATGACACTGCCCTCTTCTTCTGCGGCGACAGTTGGGAAGACGTCTTCATCAGTGCACAACGCGGCTTTAATGAAGTATGTACCTGGCTCCATAATAACGTACTGACTCTAAACGTCTCAAAGACTAAATACATAGCGTTTGCCCACAGATCAAACCAGCTCCCTGCACCATCGTTTCATTTAACAGCTCACTCTTGCCCTACGGGAACTCTTCTTTGTTCCTGTTTTACCCTTCAGAGAACCGATAACTATAAATACCTTGGAGTAACCATAGACCAATTACTCACCTTCAAACCTCAAATTGACATACTTGCGACTAGGTTACGTAAACTGATTTATATATTTAAGTCTTTAAAACATGTAGCTGATCGCAAGACAGTCAAAATGGTATATTACGCTCTCTGCCAATCCTTAATAGACTACTGCATCACCTCATGGGGTGGAGCAGCAAAATCTCACCTCATCCACTTAGAGAGAGCGCAGAGAGCCATACTAAAGGTGAGTGCTGGCCTCCCATATCGATACCCAACCACTGACCTTTATAGGCATTGGAACGTTCTTACAATAAGGCAAACTTTTATTCTCCAAGTTGCGCTCAAAAAACACTCCCAGCTGCATTACCCACATTTAGTTATAGGAAAACGCAGGAAGGGCAAGGTCTGCAAATCACAAAAGCTAAACACAAGTCACTCTCATAATTTTTTTTGTTTCCTCGGACCATTAATTTATAATAAATTAAACAGCATCCTCAGTATATATCCCCTTCCAATGAAAAAAAGCGATTATAAAATGGCTTCGCGATCTTAGTTACGACAAAACTGAAAGTTTTTTACTCCCAAGTTCATAAACGCTGCCACTATCCATCAACAAAGATGTGTCTTAATGAGTAGTAGCCTTGCACTGTTCACACTCCCACTCACACGCTCACACACACTAACACGTCATCCTCACGCAGGCATATCCACGTACACACACACATCTCATCTCACTCATCCACACAACACGCGCACGCACACAAAATACGCACACTGATACACCAATATAAACATGCATATGCACACAAACTTTTGTATTATTATTGTAATCTTGTTTTGTTTTACTTTTTCTTTTTTGTTTTCCTTGTAAAATACCGTCCAATACTACATTTCCATCCACCCACCATGAGTCCGTGGAGTGGGGCACTGGTGACCCGTATAACGGGTTTTTTTCAAAAACCTCTCTCAGGCACCAGTCTCTCACAAAACATAAACATAACGTCCACCTGTAATGTAACCATGAGTTTTTTTGTGATGAGAAAATAAAGTTATTTTGTATTGTATTGTATTGTATTTGTATAGGGGATGTCCAGCTATCCACACCGCCACCAATGGGAGGGCCCAGGATACCTGATAGGCTTCCTACCCATCAGTTAGGAAGTTTGGGTGGCGAAGTGGAAGATGGGTCATTGGTAGACGCACACACGCGCCAATTGTTGTCGCTACCTAAGGTAGCAAATCGGGCGGACTTAAAGACACAACTGTTGACGCCAGTCACAGTTGCGTGTAATACGTTGCGACAGTTAGGGTTGCCAGTAGCCCAGTGGTCGCTCCTACTGGTACACATTGTGCTGGACAAGCTGCCAACGGACGTTCGTTCCCGGTTTGAGCGGGAAACGGCAGAGGAAGGGGGGGCTACTCTGCCTGGATTGGAGGAACTTTTAAAGTTTCTCGGCGATGAGGCGGGAGTCGTAGCGACCTCCCAGCCTGACCTGCCGCCATCAGAGGCGCAGGCTTCAATGGGACGCCAGGCGAATCCCACTGTACAGCTGCAGCCAGGACACACTACGTCGCGGCGGGCGGCGCTGACTGCAGCGGCCGGCATGGACCCGGCTTGTACACAGTGTGGCCAAACGGGTCATACTACGACGCGGTGCCAGGACC
Organism: Scoparia ambigualis; assembly: GCA_963921215.1. NCBI lineage: Eukaryota > Metazoa > Arthropoda > Insecta > Lepidoptera > Crambidae > Scoparia > Scoparia ambigualis. The sequence continues at coordinate 36,599,612 of OY992506.1, read as the reverse complement.
GACGAGGGCTGCGTGTAATGACGAGGCGGCGCATAGCAAGGCGCAGCGGCCTTTGCTTTGGCTACAGGCCTCAACGCCGCAGTGCATTTGGTGGACCACAGCTTTTATTATTGTTGTGTGTCAACAGATTGGGAGCGGCTTCACCGACCACACAACAGCGGTGGCAGAGTTACACGGGCAGGGGTGCTCCAGCGCGGAGCATACACCTACCAGCGGACTGGAGGCCCAGTCATGCGCGAGGCGCGCCCCCACACCGGAAGGTGAACCATGCGCAGGCGCGCAAACCCGCGCCTGCAGGTTCCCATGACGCCGGCCCGAGTGCGATTTGGGTATCACACGGGTGGGGGCCCCGACAGTGTTACGAAGGAGGGACCCCTCCCTGCAACTAGCTCTGTGCGCGCCAGCGTGCAGCCGCGCTCGAGCTATGCCGCAGCGGTTATCGTACCACCCGCGGTATCACACGGGCGGGGGCCTTCTTTGCAGATTTGGGACCCGAGCAGGCCATAGCTAGCCTGCCCCCTTCGCGAGAGCAAAACCACGGACGGTTTTGCTTTATACTACGGCGGCCGCGGTTTGAAAGATTTAAGGAAACCTTAAATGTGAAATTTGTTTGAAAGATTTTAAAGAAATCTTAGATTTGAAATTTTAATTTTGTGCGACATTGTTTGGTGGCATGTTTACCGGGAGTTTGATGGGGCTAACACAAGTCACCCTCTCCTCGGTACATGCATCTGTGTGAGAATGTCAATTTCGGTAACGGTAATGAAATTCGCCCGCAGGGATAACGGCACAGACATTGGTCTAGATCGGGCAGACCCACACTTTGTCACCTGGCCCAATTGACCTACTCTTGGGCTCGGGTGCACTAGGACGGGTCCTACTAGGCACCCAGATAGCTCTGGGTCGCTCTACACTGCTGGCAGTGCCAACTATTTTGGTTTTGTTTCAATTATGTACACAGTTTGACGACTCGACTCCGCATAGTCTAGAGTCATTGCGTTTGTGTACCATTTCCATAACTATGCACAAGTTTGGGAAATTGAGAAACCTCCCATGGTCTACATGGTAGCCCATGCCCATGAGGATTGTGAAGCCTTTCAATAGGCCAGTACGTCACGGTTGACGTCTGTTGGATGTGTTACTAGATAACCTAATTTGTAATTTTGAATATTGTTTGTTCAAAGAGCTTTATTTGTGTAGTGCTCTTTCGGTGTTTATTTTGTCACAGTGGACGTCTTCACCCGTGCAGCCGCAGACGGGGGGTCTGCCTTCGGACCGAGTCACTCAGTCTCGTCCGTTCTTGGGGGTCGCACGCAATGGGTTCTGCTGGACCTTTCTCGGTAAAACCGATCAACTGCGCAGCGCTCGGGTTGTAGGTAAATATTTTGTGTTTTTTTTTTGTGCCTGGCTACTAAGGCCGTCCTCTTAGGAGTCTCTTCGTTGTCCACGGAGGCCTTCGTCGTCGCGTTGGATCGTTTCGTGTCGCGTAAGGGTCTACCTTCACTTATTCGCTCCGATAATGGCACAAAATGGCAAGGGCACGGGTGTAACTAAATGATGTTTGTAAATTTTTAGAAAATAAGCTTTGGTAAATAAGATAATTTAATATTATTTTAATTTGGCTAATTAGATTTAGTATGTTGTTGAAGGAGAATGACTTGCTCTCCTTGCTTGTAGCTAGGGCAGCATTGTAAAGTTGTTTGTTGGCGAGCATGGGACTGCGGTTCGATTCCGCGATGAGCCACAGCAGCTGTCTCTCCTTGCCCGATGGATTGAGCTAACGATCGGAGCCTTCCGATCGGGGCAGGGGTCTGTTCGGAACAAAATGGCCACTTACGGCTGGCAACCTTTTTTGTAGTTTTAATTTGTATTTGACAGACGACTGTCAATGTCAGTGTCAGTGTGACACACACTCACGTTGGCTTTTGATTAGGTTAGGAACTTGACCGCGGGGTGAAACGTGGAATGTGACAGCGTACTTTTTGCGGTTCTCGTGTCCTCATTGCCTAGTCTGAATAACCTTTTTCGGGATAATAGTTAGTGAGTGAAGATATGCTTTTTTGAAACTCGTTACCTAATATGGTTAAACTGGGTGCCCTTCGGTTCGCCTAAAACTTTTAGTTCTAATTTTATATAGCTGAACTATGTTGGCCTCAACTTTTAACGAACAATAATTGAAATGAAACACTTTTTACCGTTTAACTGGCCGTTTTTACGGATTAACTCGTGTTTAATTTTACTCATTACATAGTTTTTTTAGTTTCCTGACGTTTTGAACCCTTTACAGGGTTCGTGGTCACAGGGAGACTGAGATGTTAGTCGTCTCATAGTTACAAATTATTTCTCACCTACCGTCGTTGTTCTTTGGCGAGTATTTGAGGTTTGTCAAATCTGATGTAATTGTTGGGTCCCTCGAGAGCATGTTCACACACTGCAGACTTATTTTCGCGCCTATGCTTGACGTCGGCTATATTATTATGTTCTTTCATGCGGGTTCCTACACTTCTCTTTGTTTACCCGATGTATGAGAGCCCACAGTCGCAGTCTAGTTTGTACTTGCCTGCATCTTGAAAAGGTATGTTGCACTTGACAGGTCGTAAGAACTGGTTGATCTTCTTTGGCAGCTTAAAGTAAGTATTGATTGAAGCTCGCTTCAAGATGTGACCAATCTTGTCAGTGACGCCTTTCATATATGGAAGTACTGCAGGTTGGCGCTCGACTGTGGTTGGTTTTTTGCGTTTTTTGTGACAAAGGCTACTTGCAGTTTGTTAGCCTGTAGTACATGCTTGACATGCTGAAGTTCAGCCGCCAGGTGTTGGGTGTCACAGATGCCGCCTGCTCTCTAAAACAAAGATTTCCCTTCAGTAGCCAACTGTCTAGTATGGTGGTGAGAATCACCATTGACTACTGTCAAGTGCAACATACCCCTTCAAGATGCAGGCGTGTACAAACTAGACTGCGACTGTCGGCTCTCACACATCGGGCAAACAAAGAGAGGTGTAGGAACCCGCATAAAAGAACATATAATCGTCAAGCATAGGCGGGAAAATAAGTCTGCAGTGTGTGAACATGCTCTCGAGGGACCCTACCATTACATCAGATTTGACAAACCTCAAATACTCGCCAAAGAACAACGATTCATTCCTAGGATGATACGCGAGGCTATTGAAATTAAAAAACACTAGAAAAACACGCTTTTATAAATGCACGTAAAAACAAAAAAAAAAATATAGATCGTTCAAGTTGTCTCTATTTCTGGGCTAAAGTGTAAACTATGTGCTTTTGATTATAATATTTGATTGTAAAAGCGTGGGGCGCTGGAAAAGGAAAGACTTTTTGTATAACTTGTTGAGAAATCAAGTTAAGCGATGTTACGGGAAGCAGGTTGAGGTTACACAGATTGGCGCTCTAACTGGAGTTGCAGCACGACTAGTAGGTGGCTCTACATTAAACAGTCTGTTCAAAGTAACAGTTTGTCGAACTCAGACAAAACATGCGCTAGCAGCGAGGAGAGACGACATTCACCGACATTTTTAACGCCTCTTCTTTCAGGAAATTAAGTACATAAGGGTGATGCGTCAACAGTGGCAAAATGTAGAGTTCTTGTTCGTGGACGAGATATCTTTGGTTCCCTTTGGTAACCCTTTGGCGCCATAAACGTTATGCTCTTGTGCGACCTCATGCAGCTTCTCTATGCTGTTGGATGTATGTGCAGTTTTAGTCCGTTAGTCGGCGTTTACGATACCGAAGGGAAAAAAGGGGTTGGTAGTATTATTTTGATGAACCCATCGCCGCTCTATGCTATTGGTTGTATGTGCAGTATTTAGTCCGTTAGTCGCCTTTAAGTTTAACGACACCGAAGAGAAGAGAGGGGTTGGTAGTATTATTTTGATGAGCCCATTGCCGCTCTATGCTGTTGGTTGTATGTGCAGTTTTTAGTCCCTTAGTCGCCTTTTACGACACCGAAGGGAAGAGAAGGATTGGTAATATTATTTTGATGAGCCCATCGCCGCTCTATACTGTTGGATGTATGTGCAGTCTTTAGTCTGTTAGTCGCCTTTTACAACACCCATGGGAAGAAAGCGGTTTGGTAGTATTATTTTGATGAGCTCATCGCCGCTCTATGCTGTAGGATGTATGTGCCGTCTTTGATCCGTAAGTCGCTTTTTACGACACACAAGGAAAGAGATGTGTCTTTAGTATTATTTTAATAATAACTCACAATTACATATGTCAGAAAAACGATTCTCCCTAGGGCGGAAAAGTATTACTTTCCTCCCGCTCCTCAGGCAACTCAGCCTACTTTCCGTATAGTAGAGGATCCGAGTATACAACGACCTTCACCGAGCGGTTAATGGATGAAAAGTATTTTATATCAAATTTAATGTGTTAAAAAATATATTGCGGGTGGGTTGGCTGAAAAATTTCAGTCCAGTATATGATTAAATAAATATTTAAAAATATTTTTTTTTAAATATTGCACTTGTTTCGATAATAGATAAATTACATAGGTACCAATCGAAAGTATGAAGCCTATAGAATATGCAAACGTTAGGTTGACTATTTTTTTCCTGTCATAACATTGGGTAGGCAGGTGTGATTTGTTCCCCCGGTATCGATTCCCTGCGTATCGACTTACCCCGGTATCGATTCCCTGCGTGTCGACTTCCCACCGTACCGACTCCCGCCGTATAGACGCCCGCCGTATCGACTTCCCTCTGTTTCGACCATGAATTTGGCATAAAGTACAGTTAATGAAAAAAGTAGTTTAGTTTGAACATAATCAATATAACGTTATTAAATATTACAGTTCATTCAGTCTTCATAATTTCGTTTTATTATTACAAATAAGGTAGGTACGTAACTTAATCATAAATCACAGTTTGATTACAGCTATGCGATTAAAGCGACACATAGACGCTGCGCGCATGGCTGTGATCATAGCTGTTACAGCCGTCACATCTTTTGCTGCAGTCACGGCTGTGGTCAAAGTTGAGGCTGTATTACTTACAGTATACCAATTTTATACCTACAGAAAATGTCAAAGAAGTGATTCCCTATCACGCCGCTTAAAGCCGTGCGGAGCTAGCTTCGAACAGCGTTGAAAATTATTTAGAAGAATACCAATGGTAAGCTCACCGCTGTTGCAGCCGCTGCTAGCAAGGATTTTTGCGCTTAGAGAATCGTACTACAGATGTCTTTGTTTTACTTATTTATCAGATTAGTTTTAATGCAATAAAATTAAACTATTATTCCTCTAAACATTAACTTACTTATTGAAAATAAAACGATAAATGTAATTAAATTGATATTCCTCTAAACATTAATGTATTGAAAAGAAAATTATGTAGTTGCACCAAAATAAGAAAAATTAAATTAAACTATTATTCCTCTAAACATTAGCTTAAAGAAAATATAACGATTAATGAAATTAAATTGATATTCCTCTAAACATTAACTTATCAAAAAGAAAATTACGTTATTGTACCAAAATAAGAAAAATTTAATTAAACTTTTATTCCTCTAAACATTCATCATCATTATCAGCCTATAAACGTCCCACTGCTGGGCACAGGCCTCCCACGTGGACAATGCACGAGGGGATATTGGGCCATAACCCACCACGCTGGCCCAATGCGGGTTGGTGGGTTTTAACGACTGTCATCTTACGACAACAACCGGGACCAACGGCTTAACGTGCCTTCCGAAGCACGGAGGAACACGAGATGTTTTAAATTTGGTCACCCATCCAGCGACCAGGCATTGCGAAAGTTGCTTAACGGGCAAGTTCGCAAGCCGAACGCGCTAGCCGCTGCGCCATCGAGCTCCTCTAAACATTAATTTATTGAAAATAGAGGATTTAGGATAAAATGTTTACTAGAAAAATAAAGAGAAGAGCATTATGAATGCAAACATTTCAATAATAAGGATAATAAAATTATGTAGTTCTACCTACTACTAAAATAAAAAAATGTTATTAAACTTATTCAGTATTCGCTCTAGTTATTACTTTAAAAAAACTTAACTATCTTAACACGAAAAACACAGAATCATTGCAAAAATCGCAGAATTTTTTTTTAAAATAGAATAACAATTTCTATAAGAAGCTACTTAAAATAATGAATGCGTCTGGCGAAAGATCAATTAAGGTAAGGGAGAAAAAGTCGAAAATGAGTTATGAAAATGCAGTTTTACTCAGTTTTTTTCGGTCTTTCTAAGGTGTATTTAAAAACATGCTAGCTTAAAAAATGTTAGTTACAGTAAGCAGCATTGATTACGTATGTTCAATTCGGTTTCTTGATGCTATAGTTTGTTCGTTTGCATAAGAAGCATAGACCATAGACATACACTGCGGCAGGTTATACAAAATACCGAAGAGTATAACCGGCCACTTTGCTTAGCGTAGTTATACAGAAGACCGAACAGTAGGTATAAAACCGGCCACTTTGCTTAGCGTTTGTGGACTATCGAATGGATCAATATTCCTTTTTTACATTGGACAGTCTTTTTAAGCGTAGTAAAATATCAATTCTTTGATAAATATAATTATCAACTATTTTGCTAACTTTTTGGTCATTTATCAATTCAACTTTTCTTTTTGTGTCAGCTTTTATTTGACTGTTTGTTAGTAAGTATGTGTGGGATAAATCTTGCAAATGAATTTAAAAAAGTGTCACAATACAAAATATTGTAGCTGTTTCGAGAAAATGTAACTTTAATAGTTTTTTGTTCCTTTATACGTCAATAATTTAAAAACTATATAGTCAGATTAGTGAAATTTTATGTGTAAATAGCTAATTTATATTATAGAGCTTCAAATTAAACAGCAAAATTGTAATTTTTTTTAAGTAACTTGTAAGAAACTTTTAATTTCATGTATATTATGACTCTTTGTATGTATATTATCTCTCTGTTTTCAGTTAAAAATTTTGTAGTCACTATTTCTGTTATTAAAAGGCTTCAATATTAATTAAAAATAACGAAAAAGTAACCAAATTATAAACTTTTCAATAAAATAAAATAAAAACATGAAAAACGAACTTCTTTCGAAATTTTGGCCTAATTTATAAAAAGTCACATCACACGCAAATACGCTTTTCTTGCCACACAGTACACGTCTACTCTGTATTAACACAACCACAGAAGACAATTTGTGACACTGTTCACGCTGGTGATCGGAGCGAAACAGCTCCGTGAAAACGAGAACTTAGTGCCATCTAGCGGTAACCATGCGCAACATAATAACAAAGTTTTCGCAGCCGAACAAATGAAATACGCGATAATATAATGCTGTGATGGTCATTTTGTACCTAATATGTGTTGTGACACTTTTCTTGATGGGAAGCGATGTATATATTCGTTTTCTAAACTAATCCCTTAAGGCGTTAACCATTTTTGTTGGTTTTTAAGGTATGAATCAAATTTAAATTAGTGCGGTGATAGAATCCAAATAATTTGATTCTATTAACGATCCATGGCGTTGTTAGAAATTTGAAAACATTTAGAATTTTAAGATGAATTGTTTTTAATTAGCTAATTTAATTAGATTTTATGTTTCTTGTTTGATTCATAAGATTGTGTGGCATAATATTTGGATCAATTAACGCCATACGTTTTCCATAGAGATTTTGGGTTAAACTCGATCCAACGTTAGCCATTAACTCTATTTATATATGATAATATATTTTAAATAACCTTTTCTATCTAAATTAGTGACTAATTAATAATTAAAAAAAAATCTATAGCAATGAAATTGAATAAAACTGTTTTCCATAGGTTAGATATTGTAGCTGTTAATTAATAATTTTATTGGTCGCAAATAGAATATTGTGATCTTCATACTTACTTGATTCTATTACCGACTCATAGCCGAAAAGATATTTAAGATCAAATTTTAGTACACAAAAACTCGAGAAAAAACCAGCCAAGTGCGAGTCGGACTCGCGTAATGAGGGTTCCGTACTGTTCTCAAAGATAAATTAAACTTTTATCTATGTACCAGTATAATAAGAACCAAGTACCTTCGTAAAATGTATTCAGCGTTGGGTTACGTTATATTGGTAGCTCAAAAATTTGAGATATACCTACATATGTATAAATTCTTCATTTTAAATAATATTTTATAAAACTATTCAATCTGTCTAAACTCACAACCGTTGATTATTATATTGAGCGAGTTATATATAGTTATAAGATTGTATGTCATACGATATTTTAAAATTGTATCAAAAATACAGACTTTTTGATACAATTTTGAAAATCGTATGACATTATAATAATATTTTTGTTACTAAGAAAACATTTTATTATTTGAAGACTTTTTGCTAGACTACAATAACCAATAAATAAGTGCTCCAAGTGTATAAATAAATAATTATGATTATCTATTAAAATTTTGATCTTAAAACTGTTATAAATACTAAATAAATACCTCTTACTACTATTTATTATTTTATTTAGTATAGATTAAGTGGCAATTTCTTAACGGTCGGTAAAAGAAGCAGAAAAATCGTTAAGAGAATCTAACCGCATTCCATGGGTCGGTAATAGAATCAACTGCTCTTTTAGTTTAAACTATTATTTAATAATTATTGTGTGATTGAATACTGAATTTCATAGAATACTTTATTAAGATTTATTATAAATTATAACGTCTTTCCTAACATGTCTAACAGCTTAAGTATATCTATTTTTTTAAAGTGAATCTGAAGACTGCTAAAACTGGCGGTAATAGGATCATTTACGTAAAGGGTTCGAAACGTCAGGATAATATAAAATCTATGTAAATAGTAAATTAAATGCGAGTTAATCCGTAAAAAAGTGTTTCATTTCAATGTGTAGTGCTCGCTTAAACCTCAGAAAACAATAAGTTATTTAAAAATTAATACGGGTTTATATTTGCAAACAAAGTACTATTAAATGAGAGGACAAATATTGTTAGTGGTGATTGCGAGTAACTTTTAATTAGTTTTTACCTTACCTAGATTTCATTACTTCTGTGTCCGAGGACAAACAACTGTAGCATACCAATTGAAATACTTTTGCTTGAAAGTGGTTTACTTTGACTTACCAATTATTTGAAATGTATTTTTATAATATTGGAAACGTGTTTCTGGAAAATAAATCATCTAGCATTAATAGCTTCGGCCAAACGTTGAGTGGGTTTTCAAAACATTAAAGATTTAAAAAAAAATAACTATCGATAATCGGCATTTCAAAACTTTGATAATTGTGTTTTCGGTAAAAAGAAAATTATGGAAAACAAAAAATTACAAAACGTTTTAGGTAACCGTTATCTAACTAGTGGACTTAACAGCCCTACCACCAACCAAAACTGATATTCTCATAAAATTGTACAAAATCTAACATTTCAAATGTCACAACTTTCAAATTCTCAATTCAGCCAGCAACGCGGTGAACTGCCATTGTGACCGCAACTGAACGAGACGATCCATTGCGCGCTGAATTATGGAACGTATCGTGCGTAACGTACACGTATCGCGCATCAATCGCTACGGTGCACATGCACGTCCGATAATTAGCAAATGGATTTGCACAGTGCGCTGCTGTGCTCGTGACATTGTCAATACTTCTGTTTATTAGCTACGGGATACTGTTGTCCTCTATTCCATATGAGTTAGTAACCTATGGTCCAAGCTACGGACACTTCCAGCTCAGGGTCATGCTTTTATTACTACGTGTATTCTCAAATACACGGCAAACACGCAGTCGGAGTTACTGGTGAGAAAGTAAAGCGCCGTCTTTGAAGTTGGGTTTTATTTTATTACTATTTTATTTATTTAAAGGATAATTAATTTTTTATTTATCCGTTAAACACTACCAACTGTAAAAAGGTTATACAGAATGAACTACAAAAATTGACCTACGACGACGTCACGACGGAGTTAATGACCGTTGTTAGGTAATTTTGTTTTATTTATTTCTGTGTACAACTTATTAACATTGTCGAGGGTAGGGCTCCTGGCAGAACCACGACGTCAGTGCTCCGCCAATAAGTATGAACAAAACACGAATGCAACTTATACCCCCTCGACCGGAGATTTATTTATTTGACTCACAAAACATCTTTTTTTGTTTTGTGAGTCAAATAAATTTTACACGCACATAAGGTAATACACACACACACACACACAGTAGGTAATACACATATGGTCATGCACACACAATACACGTAAGGTCCATGCAAATTAAAGTCAGGCACAAAAGTTATACGCACAAGGTTATATACACGCACACACACACAGGTACATAAATGGTCAAATCCAAGATAGTAATTACACGTCAGTCAGATACACAAAGCACAATTTATACAGTGTTTATAAAGTTTCCCAAAATACTCAACTTCCCACACTGGCTCTAAACTTTACTAGGTATATCTAATACTTCTTCAGTTTTCTGATTTTCCATAAGTTTCTGGTTCATTAGCTACTATATGCTACTCGGTTTGCTGCTTGAAGTGAACACACACAAAGCACAATTTATACAGTGTTTATAAAGTTTCCCTAAATACTCAACTTTCACACTGGCTCTAAACTGCTCTAGGTATATCTCAATTACTTCTTCAGTTTTCTGATTTTCCAAAGGTTCCAGCTAGTTGCTGCTCGGTAGACTGCTTGAAGTGAACATGAAGACCAAAATCCCGCTCGGCCCTTTTATACAAAAAAGCTTCTAGAAGATTTGAATTATTCTAGCCAATTAGAGAGCAGAGAAGTAGAGGTAGTCGCCCATTTTCAATTACAAAAATATTCTGAATGCACATTCAGATCCACTATGAACTGACACTTTAAAATCGACTAAAATTCCATTTATATCCAAACGCTCTGATTCTAAGTTATACAACAAAATATAAGTCTAGACCTATCTTAAAATATATTTGCGCATGCGATTCGTTATAACACATCTAAGCAATTGCATATCTTAGAGCGCTAGTCTAGTTTTTGCGAGAATTATTCCTAAACAATGCTACGTGCAGATTACAATAATTCCGCGCGGCTAATTTTGACTTCACCACCACGTCGGGCGTTATGTCTACCATAATTCTAGATAAACGCCATTCACGTGGGCTTAGCCGTTTCGGAGGAACAATAAAATACGTTCTCCGACCATAAAACATTTACAAGTTTACCACGATCGCCATGTTAGTTTTATCTCCTATTGTTATTCTCTTTGTACTATGCTTACATTGTATGACTAATTATCATTAACAGAGGCTACTTGATAAGCTGCCCATCAATAACAATCGATAACAATAAAATTCGTGACAATTATTAAAACTTTCAAATTACGTAAATAGCAGCTTCATCTACTCATCAAGAGAGGGAGCTGTAGCAAACATGCAAATTCCTAGAAGGCGATGGTAACTTTTTTAACCGCTACGTAAATACGACGGCTAAAATTTTCTAAGCTTTTCTTTTATTCGTATACAATCACACGCAGTCGCAAACGGCTATGCTTACATGATATGAATATCTATCCTCTACAGAAGCTACTTGTTAATTTAAACATCAATACCAATCAATTTCGTAACAATAAGTAAAACTTCATAATTACGTAAATAGCAGCTTCAGTTTTTTATCAAGAGAGGGCGCTGTAGCAAACGTGCAAATTCCTAGAAGGCGATGGTAACATTTTTTATTCGTTACATAAGTACCGCGGCTAACAAATTCTAAGATTTTCTTTTATTCACATTGTATGCGTATACAATCAAACGCAAGCGGGTGCGATGCGGTATCGCCCTATTGTTTATCAAATCAATCATTATACAAATTCCAATCCCTAATTGATTCCAAAACTAATAGTTACATTAACTTGTTCGTTCTCTACGTACCTAACCATTAATTTGATCACCGATTAATCTGTCCGTTACAATTCTCCCCCCGGCGAAGATTTTCTCGAAGCCCATTCTTCCTGGTAGGACAGCATGACGGTTAACGGTGCTCAGGCTCGCGGCGTAGCGGCTCCTAGCTAACGTGTAGCGGCTCCTAGCTCGCGGTGTAGCTGCTCCTAGCTCGCGGTGTAGCGGCGCTCAGGAACACAGCGTATCCCTCCCCTCGGGTCGGGGGGGGGGGGGGGGGCGCAGGTAGGCAGGTTCTGGCACGCTGGCTACAGATGCTCAGGATGCAGCACAGCCTCCCCTCTGCATCCGGGGAGGCGCGGTAGGCAGGTCCTGGCACGCTGGCTACAGATGCTCAGGATGCAGCACAGCCTCCCCTCTGCATCCAGGGAGGCGCGGTAGGCAGGTCCTGGCACGCTGGCTACAGATGCTCAGGATGCAGCACAGCCTCCCCTCTGCATCCAGGGAGGCGCGGTAGGCAGGTCCTGGCACGCTGGCTACAGATGCTCAGGATGCAGCACAGCCTCCCCTCTGCATCCAGGGAGGCGCGGTAGGCAGGTCCTAGCACGCTGGCTACAGATGCTCAGGATGCAGCACAGCCTCCCCTCTGCATCCGGGGAGGCGCGGTAGGCAGGTCCTGGCACGCTGGCTACAGATGCTCAGGATGCAGCACAGCCTCCCCTCTGCATCCAGGGAGGCGCGGTAGGCAGGTCCTGGCACGCTGGCTACAGATGCTCAGGATGCAGCACAGCCTCCCCTCTGCATCCAGGGAGGCGCGGTAGGCAGGTCCTGGCACGCTGGCTACAGATGCTCAGGATGCAGCACAGCCTCCCCTCTGCATCCAGGGAGGCGCGGTAGGCAGGTCCTAGCACGCTGGCTACAGATGCTCAGGACCGCAGCACAGCCTCCCCTCTGCATTCGGGGAGGCGCGGTAGTTTCTTGGTCCGTCCCTTTTGGTCCGGAGGAGGTGCAGTCATCGGCGACATTCAGTACGATGAGCTTCCGGGTCGGCCTTCGGAATATGCCGCCCTTGGTTCTTACTTCAGCGCTCCTTACTTCGCCATCGGGTCCAGGAAATATCTTCTCGACGACACCTCGGGGCCAGACGTTGCGTGGGAGGATCGGGTCGGTGACGATGACCAGGTCTCCCAGCCTGAGAGTCGCTTCTTTTCTGGGCTCGCCTCTTGGAGCCAGCGTCGGCAGGTACTCCTTAATCCATCTCTGCCAGAAGCTATCTGCGAGGGCTTGGGCTGTACGCCATTGCCTCCTATCGCCAAGTTGACAGGGGCCGGTTGGTGGTAGTCCCGATGATGTCCCCAGCAGGAAGTGATTCGGCGTCAGGGACTCCTCGTCCTCATGGTTGACCGATGCGTGGGTCAACGGACGAGAGTTCACGGAGTGTTCTGCTTCAAGAATTAGCGTTAACAGTACCTCTTCCTTCGGCGACTTCTCGTTCAGAGTGGCGGCCAGCGCAGTCTTAATGGACCGCACCATCCGTTCCCAGGCTCCCCCTTGGTTGGGTGCGCCGGGCGGGATGTATCGCCACTGCACTCGTCGTTGCAGCAGATACTCCTTCAGCAGCGGAGCCCATTCCTCCACGGCTTCTCTCAATTCTCTATCAGCTCCTCTAAAGTTGGTGCCGTTGTCGCTGATAATGGTATTAGGCCACCTGCGTCGCGCTGCCATGCGACGCAGGGCCATAATAGCAGAGTCGGTGCTCAAGCTGGTGACGAGCTCCATGTGCACTGCCCTTGTAGTGAGGCAGGTGAATAACGCTCCCCACCGCTTTTCGTGCCGTCGTCCAACAGTTACCGTCATAGGTCCAAAATAGTCCAGCCCACAGTTTGTAAATGGGCGGCTACGGGCTTAGTCTTTCCCGGGGCAGATTCCCCGTAGACGGAACAGCTGGTTTTGCTTTCCGGATCCTGCACTCTCTACAGTTGCGGGCGACTGCTCGTACCGACGGTCGCAAGTGCAGTATCCAAAACCGCTGGCGCAGCTCATTGACGACGCGCTCGTTGTTCGCGTGGTCAGCTGCGCAGTGCTCTTTTGTGATAAGCTTCTGTACAAAGCAGTGTCTGCCGTCCAGAATGATCGGCCTCTTAACCTCATCTGGTACGGCGGCGGCGTCGATTTTCCTCGTACTCGCAGTAGATCATTAACCAGCTTCGGATCTAGCTTGTACAGTCGGCTTGGTTTCTGTAGCGGTCTGCCCTGTTTTAGCAGATGCAGCTCGTCGCCAAAGCTTTCTTGCTGAGCTCGACGTACCCACATAGCTTCTGCTCGCTCTAGGTGGTGAAGCTGCATCACTGTAGCCCGGTGACACCACTTATCTACTGCTAGAAAGACTAGCGCTGTAGCGCAGATTAGGCATTCATACTTCGATATCCCTGCGATATCTGGCATAGCTTCCCAAGTGCTGCACGTAGATTCCCTCATGTGGTGCACCCGCTCCTCCGCTATCTCCCCCCGCTCTTCGGGGTCGGCTTCACGCATGGCTGGCCACCTTTCCTCTGCTTCCCGCAAGAAGGGCGGTCCCGTCAGCCAGCGCTCGGGTATGTAGTCCACATACCGGGTCCTGGTGGCATCATCAGCCACGTTTAAATCCGTGGGGATCCATCGCCACTGACCTGGTTCCGTCCTTTCGGCGATCTCCCCCAGCCGGTGCGCTACGAATGCAGTGTAGCGGCGCAGGTTGTTCTGTATCCAGGATAACACGGTAGTGGACTCAGTCCAGAAGGTTATGCCATGGATTTCCCATCGGTGTTCCTCTTTGATGGTGTCGGCCAGTCTAGTGCCGATGACGGCTGCTTGCAGTTCCAATCTCGGGATACTCAGCGTCTTCAATGGTGCTACCTTCGCCTTCCCGCCAACTAAGGCTGTGTGCGTCATACCGGTATTGTCTTCCAAACGCCAGTATGTTACCGCAGCGTATGCACTCTCGCTTGCGTCGCAAAACACGTGTAGCTCTCTTCTACGACTACTCGCTTTTACGTAGAGCAGCGAGGGATCGCAATCTTCCCCATATGACTAAGTCCCTGCAGCCACGTTTGGAAGATTATAGCGTCCTCACCTGGCAGAGGCTCGTCCCATCCAATCTTCTTACGCAATAATTCCTGCAGGAAGATCTTCGCTGCGATGGTGTATGGGCTGACCAATCCTAGCGGGTCATAAATTGACATCACTGCTGAGAGTGCTTCCCTCTTCGTAGAGTGTCTCTTCTGACTCTTTACTTCCTCTGCCACGCGTGCCATGTTGGTGTTGAATTCTAGCGTGTCCCGCTTGGCGTCCCACAGGAGTCCCAAAGTCTTTTCATACGTGTTAAGACTTGCTCCCAGCTGGGTCGGCGCCTGTGCTCGCAGTTCTGTCGGTATCTGTGAGAGTACCTTCTCGTTGTTGGAGTTCCAGCTTCTAAACAGAAAACCCGCCTTCAAATGAACGTCAGCAACGCTTCGAGCGATTCGTGCAGCTTCTTCGTCAGTTTCATAGCTGTCCACGTAGTCATCCATGTAGTGGCTATTCGTAATGGCCTTCAATGCCTCTGGATGGGAGTGGGCGTGTGCTTCAGCGTTCATGTTCCGTACACTGTGCGCTATGAACAGTGAACTAGCTGCTCCGAATATCATAGACGTCATTTTATAAATGTGCGGCGGACTTACGCGATCTCGTTCTCTCCATAGGAAGAGTTGCGCCGGTTGATCCTCTTTCCTTATCTTGACCTGGAGGAACATCTCCTGGATATCTGCGGTTACTGCAACAGGCTTTTCCCTGAACCTATACAGTATTCCTGGCAGTGATGTCAAAAGGTCCGGTCCTTTCAACAGCTCCTGGTTCAGGCTCACGTCGTTTGTGACGGCTGCTGCGTCGAACACCAGACGTATCTTCCCTGGCTTGTTCGGATTTCTTACGGCAAAGTGCGGTAGGTACCAACTTTTTGAACTGCTCCTGTCGGTGCCGTCAGATAGCGCTGCGTATTTCTTGTCTAGCAGATTCTCTATCTGAGCACTGTAGTCCGAAGCGAAGACTGGATCCCGGTCCATCTTCTTCTCGATTCCCTTCAGGCGCCTTAATGCATTGCCATAACTCGGTGGCATGGTAGTCTGATCGTTACGCCATGGTAAACCTACCTCGTACCTACCGCCCACGCAACAGGCTGTCCTCTTTATGATCTCGAGGGCACGTTCATCTTCAGCCCTTGGCTTCTTCTTCAAAGATACTCCAAGGGCGTCTATCTCGTAGTGTTCCTTGATGAGATTGTCTAGGTGTTACTCTTCAACGCCATCAGTGTTCCTGGATCGTGATGAATCCGACAGTCGGATGTGAACCACTGCTTCATGGTCTCCAGTGAAGGTAGTCCGAGGCATATGTCCAAGCAGTACCCACCACAAGCTGGTGCGAGATGCTACGGGTTGCAATCTTCTGCCGGCTAGCAGCTGTCTGGTCACTATAAGATGCCAATGGTCGGCACCTATCAACAGCTGCGGTCGTGCCATCTCGTAGCATACCTCCTTTGCGTTAAGCTTGCTCAAATGTGGATATCTAAGTACGGACTTAGGAACGGTTTGTCCACGCAAGCTGATGCCCTCGATCGTCCTTGCTTCCAAATCAAAGTAACCAGTGTTTATACCTCTAATCTGAAACTTGACTCTGCGGCTGTCTGGTTCCCTCGTCACGCTGTTCACCCCGTGCAGGTGTATATTCTGGACAGGTCCATCAGCTTGAATACTTCTGGCTGCATCCTTGTCGATCAGTGAAATCGTTGATCCTTCATCCAATGAAGCGTATGCCTCCATCTCGCCTGCCGGTCCCTTTATTATAACCGGGCAAACTTTCAACAGCACTTGACGACCTCCACTTGAGGTGACCGTCGTAGCTACTGTTTCCTTTCCTTCGCTGTTACTTGTATCAGCAGCGATGACTGGAACGGATGGAGCGACATCTGAGTGTAGAAGTCTATGATGAGGCCGGCAATACTCGTTCACACCGCAGGGCCTCGCTTGACACGACGATCGTCGATGCTTGCTAACTATGCATTTAAAACACAACCGTTCCTTTTTAACGACTTGCCATCTTTCATTCATACTTAAAGCGGCAAACTTCTTGCATCTAGTCAATACGTGCTCACCTTGGCAGCAGCAACAACGCACCCTATCGCTCTCTTCAGCAACGTTATACGTAGCTGCACGTCGCATCGTAACAGCTGGGCGCGGCTTACGCTCCTCTCTGCGTTCGTCCCTTTTCATTAGGGTGCTGGGTGCCGGTGAGTAGGCGTGGCGTAAAGCGCGGTCTGCTTCACGCATTAAAAATTTCGATAGCGTTACTATCTCAGGTTCCGTATACGATCCGTATTCTTCGGCATAATCACACCATCGGGCTGCGATAAACGGGCTTAGTTTCGCGACCACTTCTCTGGTCAGCATTGGGTTACTTAAGTATCCTCTTCGGTCTACCTGCATCAATACACATACTACGTTCTGTAGTTTAATCGCAAAACTATTCAAGTCTGATGCGGCGGGACCCGGCCTTGGCAATCTTCTTAGCTGCTCCAAGGCTCGATCTATAATAACTTCTGGACGCCCGTAACACTGCTCCAAAGTCCGCATGATTACAGTTGGGTCGGTAGTAGTAGCCAGTAACGCCGACACGCACTCTCTTGCTTCACCTTGCAAACAGTTGCGTAACCGGGCAATGTTCTCTACTGGCGTAAATTGGTACATCTCGGAAGTCTCTCTCATAGCCGCCTTGAATGGAAGCCATTTCGTAGCTGCACCCGTAAATATGGGCAACTCGGTGGCCTGTCTTGGGCGTGGCCTCGTCTGTACCATGTTTTGAAAGAGATCTGCCAGTCGATCGATCCCTCTATTCCTGCCGGGCGTCAGGGATGGTCGTCGACGAAGGTCCTCTTGAGTCCTCGGCGGCGGCGCGGGTCGTTCTGACTCCCCCCGTATGTGGCCTGGGTCGCGGCAGTATTCTGGATTTGGAGCTGTTCTGGATTCTGGCAGCATCGTCGATGAATGCTGGTTGAGCCATGTGTCGACACGATCTTCCAAATTCGTGTTATCGGCCACGCTCTCAACCCCATCTTCTTCAATGACGGCTGTCTCCCATGCCAGCTTCTTCTTTATAAGCTCCGCTTCCATCTGAAGTTCCTTTTGCTTCAGTTCCATCTGAAGTTCCTTTTGCTTCAGTCCCATCAGCATTCTTTCCGCCTCGTATTCCGACTTTCTAAGGCGGGAGGTGATGCTTGTCGTCGATCGTATTGAAGCTGCTCGTGCAGCTGGTCGTGATGCTGCGGGCGCGTGTTGCTCTTCAGCAGCGTCGGTAAGCCTAGACTGTGCACCCCCACTAGGTTCTAGTCGTTCCTCTCCATGGATCCGGGGTAGGGGTCGACCCCCCTCGTGCTCGATGCTCGGTTCAGGCACTGAGGGTGAGGCGGGTGGTAACTCGAACGTACCTCGTCCAGCTTGCTCCAATAATGCCTCTGCATCCTCCTTCAGGCGAACAACGCTCCTTGTCTGCGGCATCCTAAAGTCAAGGTCTTCGATCTGATGTTCTCTTGATGTTCACTTCCTGTGCAGGATCCGGCTCGAAGGACCACAATGTCGAAGGTAGGGCTCCTGGCAGAACCACAACGTCAGTGCTCCGCCAATAAGTATGAACAAAACACGAATGCAACTTATACCCCCTCGACCGGAGATTTATTTATTTGACTCACAAAACATCTATGTACATAATAGTCAATACACAATATATAACAAGGTTACACGCACATAAGGTAATACACACATACACACACACACAGTAGCTAATACACATATGGTCATGCACACACAATACACGTAAGGTCCATGCAAATTAAAGTCAGGCACAAAAGTTATACGCACATGGTTATATACACGCACACACACACAGGTACATAAATGGTCAAATCCAAGATAGTAATTACACGTCAGTCAGATACACAAAGCACAATTTATACAGTGTTTATAAAGTTTCCCAAAATACTCAACTTCCCACACTGGCTCTAAACTTTACTAGGTATATCTAATACTTCTTCAGTTTTCTGATTTTCCATAAGTTTCTGGTTCATTAGCTACTATATGCTACTCGGTTTGCTGCTTGAAGTGAACACACACAAAGCACAATTTATACAGTGTTTATAAAGTTTCCCTAAATACTCAACTTTCACACTGGCTCTAAACTGCTCTAGGTATATCTCAATTACTTCTTCAGTTTTCTGATTTTCCAAAGGTTCCAGCTAGTTGCTGCTCGGTAGACTGCTTGAAGTGAACATGAAGACCGAAATCCCGCTCGGCCCTTTTATACAAAAAAGCTTCTAGAACATTTGAATTAATCTAGCCAATTAGAGAGCAGAGAAGTAGAGGTAGTCGCCCCTTTTCAATTACAAAAATATTCTGAATGCACATTCAGTTAGACTATGAACTGACACTT
Source organism: Scoparia ambigualis (assembly GCA_963921215.1). NCBI lineage: Eukaryota > Metazoa > Arthropoda > Insecta > Lepidoptera > Crambidae > Scoparia > Scoparia ambigualis. Next base: position 36,580,306 of record OY992506.1, on the reverse strand, counting down.
TAAAATCGACTAAAATTCCATTTATTTCCAAACGCTCTGATTCTAAGTTATACAACAAAATATAAGTCTAGACCTATCTTAAAATATATTTGCGCATGCGATTCGTTATAACACATCTAAGCAATTGCATATCTTAGAGCGCTAGTCTAGTTTTTGCGAGAATTATTCCTAAACAATACTACGTGCAGATTACAATAATTCCGCGCGGCTAATTTTGACTTCACCACCACGTCGGGCGTTATGTCTACCATAATTCTAGATAAACGCCATTTACGTGGGCTTAGCCGTTTCAGAGGAACAATAAAATACGTTCTCCGACCATAAAACATTTACAAGTTTACCACGATCGCCATGTTAGTTTTATCTCCTATTGTTATTCTCTTCGTACTATGCTTACATTGTATGACTAATTATCATTTACAGAGGCTACTTGATAAGCTGCCCATCAATAACAATCGATAACAATAAAATTCGTGACAATTATTAAAACTTTCAAATTACGTAAATAGCAGCTTCATCTACTCATCAAGAGAGGGAGCTGTAGCAAACATGCAAATTCCTAGAAGGCGATGGTAACTTTTTTAACCGCTACGTAAATACGACGTTTTCTTTTATTCGTATACAATCACACGCAAACGGCTATGCTTACATAATATGAATATCTATCCTCTACAGAAGCTACTTGTTAATTTAAACATCAATACCAATCAATTTCGTAACAATAAGTAAAACTTCATAATTACGTAAATAGCAGCTTCAGTTTTTTATCAAGAGAGGGCGCTGTAGCAAACGTGCAAATTCGTAGAAGGCGATGGTAACATTTTTTATTCGTTACATAAGTACCGCGGCTAAAATTTTCTAAGATTTTCTTTTATTCACATTGTATGCGTATACAATCAAACGCAAGCGGATGCGATGCGGTATCGCCCTATTGTTTATCAAATCAATCATTATACAAATTCCAATCCCTAATTGATTCCGAAACTAATAGTTACATTAACTTGTTCGTTCTCTACGTACCTAACCATTAATTTGATCACCGATTAATCTGTCCGTTACAAATATATTTAAAAAAACTTATTATTATTTTATTCATGTCTTTATATTAGATTGTAATTAAGCGTAAGTATAAGGAACCTGTTATATTCATTTATGTTTTGATTTATTATTTATATTAAATTTAGACTAAGCCCACATTCGCCTGAAAAACAGGGTTTACCTAGCTCAGGCAACAGAATTTCATTTACTTTAGATTATTAGTTAAGAGCTCTTTGTAAACTTTAGATAGAAGCGTATTTAAATATAGATATTTTTATTATTACTTTATAAAATTAGTGATGTAGGTATGAAGAGAGCGTGTAGAGTCATGAAAACTAAAGCTTTAGGTTCAATGCGCGTTTGATATTGTTGGAAGCGTCTATCCATGGGCTGCGACGGTCGCTTTCCACCAGGTGGACAGAATGCTGGCCAGCACAGTAACATAAAAAAACATTGCCTATATCTGTTGCTTATTCATATTGGCAGCACTCGCTAACATCACGTTTCCTCTGTTGGTGTGGTTGGTGAGTGTGCTTACTACTCTGCTACCAAGGTGGACACTTGGGGGTCGACTTTAGAGTCGACGACCCTAGCAGTGGCAACTGCGAGTTGTGCCCTTCGTGTCACGAGAAGTAAGCGAGCTTGACAGCTCGGTTACCTATCTGGACAATAAACAGTGAACTACACGTGTTCACGGAATGACTCTCCCGAGACTCTAGTCTTATGAGTACCGAATGAAGAGCGCGCTTCGGCGGGCACTGATTTGGCGTCAAGACCTAACGCAGATAGTCTCCTGCGCGAGTATTTTGTTGGCGCAGGGACGTCTGGCACTTCTTGCATAACCCAACGGTTGGTCTCGAGGTGCCAGTAAAAATAAAACTTAGTAAATAAGAAGAGGGGATGTTGGTGTCAACATGACACATTCAGCTACTACTACGACTACTGTTATCATACCCAAGATACCCTTGTCCACTTTCATGCGTGACTTTTGGCGCAGTATCATTTAAAATCAATTGCCTATATCCTAGTAGCTTATGCAAACTCGCTAATAGAGGAGTCTGTTGGTGTCAGCGTGATGAATATGGCCTGTTGTGTCCGGCCCCTGTGCCGATAGCAGACCTCGTTTAAGTGTTTGCCGCTGCCGTGATATCCTAGGTGTTAAAAGCGTCCTTAGGCCGCTTTCTGAACAGCTGACAACTCGTTTGTAGGCACAGTAACATGAAAGAAATATCAGGGGTTAGAGATATAAGAACTAAAGCAACAGGGTTGGCAGCGCTGTATCGTGTCCTCTTGTTGATGTCAGCATAAAATCCGGCCCATTGCATAAAGCACCCATGATGATGCCAGACTTCCTTTCTTTACCTCTGCCGGGTGTTGCAAGCGTCCATACGCTGCGCAGTGGCCACTTCCAAGCGGGACTTATTCTGCTGGAGCAGTATAATTGAAAATCAATTGCCTTAAAAAACACCATTGGCTACCTATATCCTAAGTAAATTATCCAAGCCCGTGCCACTCGCTAACAGAGGACTCTGCTGGTGTCAGCATGATGAATTTGGCCCATTGTGTCCGGCCCCCGTGCCGATAGCAGACCTCCTTTATGTGTTTACCGCTGCCGTGTTCGCATCAATCTTCACTTTGTACACTGTGAACGGAACTGTTTGTTGGCAGTTCGCTTTTTTTGGAACGTAGGTACTCCATTCTTTGGTGAAATAATGCAAAGTACGTTTGTTTACTTTAGTAGCGAATACAATGACATGCATGACGATGGAAAATGGTTTTCTTTCTTACTTTGAAGAAACGACCTGCTTGAACAAAGAACTTTAGACATTGGTTTAGACAACATTACTAGTTATTTTTAAATAAATATTTCCAAACACCAAAGAAAATATGGCCAAATTGTTCACATATTATTATTTGACGACCTCCTTGGTCGAGTGGTTTGTACACCGGTTTTCATGGTGTCGCCATCTCTGAGGTCCCGGGTTCGATCCGCGGTCGGGTCAATTTAGAAACTATTGTTTTTCTAAATTGTCTCAGGTCTGGGTGTTTTCTATGTATAATAAGTATGTATTTAAGTATTTTAAGTATGTTTATTCGTTGTCTAGTAACCATTTAACGAGTTTCATAACGAATAAGCTTCTCTTGGGCTAGATAATTGATGTGAGTGTAGGAAAAAAGTTTATTATTATTTACTTATTTTTATATGTTTGTCTTCATCACACAAACTGCCCCAACAGGGACTCGAACCTAGGACACTTAAAACAATAGACAGAGTACTTATCGCTACACTAATCGTTAATGTTGTCTATGCTCAGAAACTTTTTGTTGTGGACATATTTAATGATTTAATGCGTCGACACCCAAATAAACTCCTAAAACTCTTTACCAGCAATTTAATATCAAATAGAAATGCGGTATAACCACACGGTGTAACACTGCAACATAAACATGAACATAAATAGAAACATACATGATTTGAACTCGCGCCTGTTCCCACAGGGTAGGCAGAGACTATGGATTGCCAAAAACGTTTATTTATTCCAATATTATCATACATTGTCATTCAACAAACGCTAAAAATCTATGAGATATCACATTTGCCAACACAATTATCTATTTATGCAAAGCCCTGTCCATTCACTCTCACAACATTCGCACAATGCCTCCGCTCTAAATTCTCCGCAGCTTCTCCACACAACCAGACACGTATTTTTCAGGCGCACTAGTCACCCGCACATCAATAATTCATGCAACCGTGAGTTATAGCCGCGACGCCGTCGGATTCCCTCTCGCTTTCAAGGGCGCAGAATAGAGGCGTTACTTTTTATTTGCGAAAATAAATAGACGTTTATGAAATAAACAGCAGTTTATGAAGTAATAATTTGCAACCTTTATATAACTAAACAATAATATTGTATTATATGGTTGAATGTGCAGCAGACTTGCTCTGCCGCTGCAGAAATTCATCGAATGCATTCGTCAAATCGTCTTAATAAATCATATACTTTTTTGGAGTATCACTGATCGATCACTCAAAATCCTTTAGAAATTGTAAAAAAAGGAAATGCATCTAACAAATTTGTATTGCTACAAAATTCCCAACAATCTTCTGTAGATGATTCCATTGATTTTCTTTGCCTCCATAACGGGCACGGTCTTATTATTCGTTCCAATTATGTCTTCTGCGCGGAGTATCGTCACCGCGTCTAAATTATGGCCGTCTGGTAAAGGCACTTCCAGCAAAGTTAAAGCTTCCTCTTGGTCAAGAACTTCATGGTTTCTTGGTATTTTATCTTCATTATAAGCAACGTAGCTGAAATAAATAGGTAATTTCATTAGTCACGAAATGTAAAGTACAAGTGTAGCATGGTTTTGGAAAATGTTTCACGTAATCGGTGGTATTTAAAATGTTTTTACACAATAGGAGTTTGTTGTAGATATTAATTACTTAGTTGATTTATTAAAATTTCCATCACCACTTCCATACGGAAAGTACAAATAAGTCATTTGCCCTAACTGTACATGACCCGGCAAAAATAGCCGAAAATTTGGCTAAGCGGCATGCGCTGGAAGAGGCTTTTATGTCTAGAAGTGGATTGGCACGAGCTGATTATGATGATGATGATACATGACCGGCAAAAAACGGCTTAAGAGTAGTTAGCCTAATTTTGTAATGAAAACATAAAAGAGAAAAGTTATTATCCAGAATATTGGATTTTACTTTATATCTTCCACTTTATCAGATACAGCATCTGGTATCTGCTCGTTTAAACTATTTATAACTGCACCAAATTTCTCGTTTTTCTTTGTTTCTGATAGGAAGTGTTATGCTGCTTTAATTGCAAATTCATTCGCCAACTGACGGAGATAATTAGATGAAACCATAGACCTAAGTGTATTTATCACTTCTTCTAGATGCTGCACTATAACTGAATGAGGTTTTGTGTTTGCATCGGCTACGTAAATATTAAAAACAAAATTAATACAAAAACATAATCTGCTCATTAACATCTTCTGATGTCATTGTTTGTTGTGCTCGCAATGAAGATTTTTTAATCATAATTTGGTTTCGCTATAAACAGAAATTGCTTTAACAATTCCTCGAAGTGATTGAATGCCACAGGTTTATTGAGCGAAATATTAGTTTCCGTTTCAATAAAGATTTACGTACCTAGCATTCATTAGATTAATTCCTTGATTGAATCAAGAATGTTTAATTGAAATAGCTGGTTCTTTCTGTTTATAATATATTTTTATAGGGCCGTGTTTGATTACAAATTCCACTTCAACTCCTATTTAATTGATAAAATTTAATTGACTGTTTAATTGACTTTAAAATTCTTCTGGTAAAAATGTTACATCAACGACCATGTCATTGATTGCGAATATTGCGATGTGTCATGGCAATTACGAATATAATATTAATAGCCATTTACATATATCTTAATCGGTTGAATTACTCGTAGCTGTTAATGCGGGATGAATGAAATGGGAAGTCAAATTGATGGTCAGTTGAAAGGAGGTTACTTTTTACATTATTCTTCTGTGCTGTGAGGTGTGTGGGGGCGGCACTTTATTAAAAGAATACTACCAGCCTATCTTCTCTTGGGTCTGGTAAAAGGCGACTAAAGTAATAAAGACTGCACATGCATCCAACAGCATAAAGCGGCTATGTGCTCACCACCTATCACGCTGAGCACATACAATTTTTTTTATTAATTTAATTAAGTAAAGGGGTGTTTGAGGTTTTAAACAATTTAATTTACACGATGTAGGTATAATAGTGGTATCTGAGCTTGTTGGCTTTATTCGTAATTATGAACAGCCAGTAACTTTTATAGGTCGATGTAAAGAAAGCACAAAGTGGTTTGCGGAGCTGTTACTGCGACTTTGTTGCAACACTGCGAACGATGTTGACGCCCCTTGTTAGTGCTACTATGTTGTCTTTCCAACGTATCGCAATAAGGAACACAAACGAATCCAGTTCTTATTGGAATTTTTGTGAACAATGTCACTGTATTGTTAAATTGTAATTTTTATTTTACTGTGCTTTAGTTTTATCGCAAATTATAAAAATCGTTAAACAAGAAACAAATGTCTCGGTGGCTCTGATGGAAGAGAGGTGGCGAGTTTGTGAATGTTACTTTAGTACTAAGTTGTATTATTTAAAACAATAAAATACAATTTATAATTGGTGAAACAAGTCAAAGGTCTGCTTTAGGAGTACTGTCAGCCGAGAAGCACGTATGAAGAATTTTAGGAGAGTATAGTAAAATAAGCTAAGATCATAGCAAATGGACAATACTATGGTACTGCCGACCCCTCCAGGAAACTTAAGCGATTCATGTTTGTATAGGTATTATAAATATAGATCGACAAATAGGACAAACTAACCAATTGACTTGTCCAATTAACATTTAAACAATACTTCCTATAACAATACAACTTCAATTGCATCGTTAAAATATGCATCTCAGTTTGATATTTAGATTGGTTATATTATTTGGTTACAAGATAACTTTTTTTTTTGTAATCAAATAATGTTTTTTATTAGTGGGACGGCAGTTTTTATCAAAAATCGTAGGGTTTTTCCATTCTATGAGAAGTTAGTGAATTGATCAAGTGTATCACAACCGAAGGAAATGGCATGACTGGGGGGAGGCCCAGCCCAAGACACTTCAGGACATTTCAGCCCAGGACATGGGCTGACAATGTAATGTTAAAAATAACCACTTACCATCAAAGTCAGTTGGGCAAAATTTATTTATTTATTTATCATACATTTCATCGTCTTTACAGGACAGATCCATTACGACTATGAAGCTAATAATAAAATGTCATAAGATGGTCTATCTTCGCGGGCCACATGCGGATACCCGTTGCTACTATAGCTTATAAAAGCTATACACTCTTGATGATGCCTCTATAGTCAAATAGAAACTCAGCGGTGACATAGTTCAACAAGTAGAGTAACACAGTAGATCAATATCGTCGTCATAACGGCTCTTCCCTCTTCAATAATTGACGCTGGCATGTATTGAATGGTGCTGTGCCGTGCATTATTAACGCCATTGCGAGCCTCGTGATGCGGCTTTGTAAACTAGATCTATGCGATGAAGCCCGTGGGAGCTTGTGTTATGTGCTAACAGAACTACAGTAGTCAGCAGCGCAAATTACTTCACGTTTTTAATAAAAACATATAATCACGACTATTATCCCCGAAGGGTTAGTCAGAGACTAGGCAATGAGGACAGCAAAGTAGTCCTCTATCATAGTCAACTTTTCATTATGCTGTTGGAAGTATGTGCAGTCTTTAGTACGTTAGTCGCCTTTCACCGGTACGCGACTCGGTTAAGAGGAAACACTACGTCGACGTAGCATGCAAAATTCTCATACGAAACACAGGAAAACGACGTTTCGTAGTCCCCTGTTTCCTCCTTCAGAACTGAATCATTTTTTTTTTACTTTTTCCTTCGATCAACAATACCAACTAGATAACGCGTCACGTACAAAATCAAAGCTGAATTCTGTCCACGTGAATAAATACTTTTTCAAAGCAATAAATTACTCCTGTCACTTAAAAAGAAAAGACGTCAATAACATTTAGTGGTGAAATCAACCTTAGGAGGCAACAAATAAAGTATTTTTTCCTGTTGCGAGAAAATAAACGCTCACTTCTCAAGTGCGCGTTTATTTACCGAGACACATTTTAGCGCCGACCTGACATCTACTTGTATTGTTGATCGAAGACTTTTTCAGCATCAGTTATAGAAAGAGATTTTCTATGTCTGTATGTTTGATTTTTTTGCATTAAGTAATTTACTTAGTAACCAGGAGTCTTAAAAATTTAGCGAAATCACTTCGTAAAATTTTAAACACTGAAAAAAGACGACAACCTCAGGCGGGAATCGAACCACGCACCTTCCGCATTCCGGGCGGCTGCCTTAACCACTTGGCTACCGAGGTTGGCTTTCAACCGTCGAAATTTGTCAGTGCTTGATGCTTATGTTTTTTAGTCAACATTGCTTCATCAAATCTTAGAAGTTTTCACCTCTGAGATCCGAAGGAAATATTTTTACAAATATTTAAACATTCGGTTAAGAAGAAGCTGCGTTTATAGATTAATGTTTTATATTTTAGCGTTTTATTAACGCTTAAATATACCCAAGTAAAATTTTAAACACTGAAAAAGACGACAACCTCAGGCGGGAATCGAACCACGCACCTTCCGCATTCCGGGCGGCTGCCTTAACCACTTGGCTACCGAGGTCTGGCTTTCAACCGTCGAAATTTGTCAGTGCTTGATGCTTATGTTTTTTAGAAATCACTTCGTTTTAAGGCGTCTTCAGAAACATTAACTGGCTGGTTTAAATAAAAATCAAACATACAGACACAGAAAATCTCTTTCTTTAACCGATGCTGAAAAAGTAATAAAAATTGGTCCAGTTCTTAAGGAGGAAACAGGGGACTACGAAACGTCGTTTTTCTGTGTTTTGTATGAGAATTTTGCATGCCACTTCGACGTAGTGTTTCCTCTTAATACTACGTATTTAATACTTTGTCGAAATTCACTAAAGGTTTTCTTTTTTTCTTTAGTGAATCGGAAGGACGTGAAACCGTTGTTGGTGGTGCTGTCATCATAAATTATAGTCAGTGTGGCGCCAATCGCCTCTAGTGTGGGTTTAGAAACGTTAATACACTCCTAGCATCAGTACCCGATGAGGAAACCTTTCTGCATAATTTCGTCGTTTTAGGTAAAAGTACGTTTAATTAAAGCCTGTTTACTGTCCCACTGCAGGCCTCCTCCTCATTGATATCGTTTTTGGTGCTAAGGTTTTTTATTAAGATAAGATAAGATAAGATAAGAAAAGAAAACATTTATTGACCACAAGCACAAATAATGTAGAACACAGAGAATATAAATTAATTCACGGGAAGCATTTGGCCTTCATTTCACCTGATGTTAAGCTACGATTAAGATCGAAGATAGAAGCGCACTTCACCAGGATTCCTCAACTACTTAACACCTGGCTATAATAACTCTATCAGAACACCATAATGAGACACAATAATGTTAGTACATTGATATTATGGCGACATATTTATATAACCACCAGCGGCCACTCGCGGTTTCACCCGCGTGGTTCTCGCTCCCGTGGGAATATCGGGATAAAAAGTATCCCATGTGTTAATCCAGGTTATAAACTATCTGTATGCCGAATTTCATCCAAATCCATTCAATAGTTTTTACGTGAAAGAGTAACAAACATCCATCCATACTTACAAACTTTCGCGTTTATAATATTAGTAGGATGTCGCTTAGCGTAGCGGTGAAAGAATACTACCAACCCCTCTCTTCTCTTGTCAAGGCGACTAACGGACTAAAACTATTTATTAGCACATACATCCAATAGCATAGAGCGGCGATGGGCTCACCACCTGTCGCGCTGAGCACATGTACAGTCGCTATTTGGTGAAAAGTGGACTATGGCAGAGGACTGCTTTTGCGGTCCTCATTGGTCCTGCATAACCCTTTAGAGATAATAATATAGTCGTGGCTATAGGTATGTATGTGTTTACATAAGATGGTGGTAGCTAGCTAGGTGGACTTAAAATAATCCTTACCACCAAGGGCGTCGCCATGGGGATGGGGGGGTGGCAGGTAGGGGTAGCTCCCCCCTCCTAGAAACTAAAAAATACGTAAATGAAAAGACTGTTAAAAATTACAAGAAAATAATGTTGCCCTACTCTGAAACCTTAGGCACGCTTCTATGTACAGCGAAGAGATTGTAGAGTTTACACAATGAACTTCGCACCGTTCTTATTACAATCGCATCCTTTATTTATACCCCCTGGGCCATCGGCTGGCGACGCTCTTGCTTACCACTAACCAAACCGAGTACAAACTTGTACCTCCCGCTGGGAATCGAGCCCAGGACTATTGAGTCTGCAACCAATAGGATAACCACAACATTGTTAATAGCGGCAAAACTTGAGCTATACTCCGCCCGAACTCGAATCGAACCTAGGACCATTCCCAAGTACACAGACACAACACAGACGTGCTGAATAAAGATTGATTAAGAGCACTCATCAAGAGCATAAGCTGAATACTAAGCTGAATAACGCCTGAGTACCGTCTATTCAGCTGTTATTCAAGCAAAAAGGGCCCCAATTTTTAATGCTTAACGCTGAATAACATCTGAGTAACAATTGAGTAGGAGCTTAATAATGTTTCAATTAGCTTAATAACTTTTGAATAACTGCACACATTGCTTTTATAAAGCTTTTACAACTCAGTTATTCAACTACGTCGAATTGGTTAGAGTATTCAGATTTTATTAAGCATTTAATTTTTTGTTGACATTTATGCAAGCAATATTCATAGAAATTGGGAAAAGAAGAAATAAATTGGGTTCAATAATTTAATGCCGATACCTTTATTCGACATGACGTGAACTTTAAGTTATTCGGTAAGTAAATTTTAATTTACAAGTTAGTGGTCTGCTACATGTTAATTATTAGTGCGCAAGTAATTTTGTCGTGAATAGTAAGTGTTTTGTTTTCATTTTTATGACGCGCCTCGCTAATAATCAAGATAATTAGTTGTAAATAGTATTTTCATACATACATACTAGGTCTGACAAAAGTACTTGTGATGAATTATCTAATTCTAGCCATTTTATCCAACAAAATAACATGACTTGAGTTGGAAATGTTGTAGTTGTAAGATTATTAAGCATTTTGGTGATCTCGTAAATTCCTTGTAAGAATTAATTACAAAGATTTCAATGGCGATCGATGTTTTGTTTTATAATGCTGAATAAAAGTGCACACGTGTTTTGTTACTAAATTATAACTTGAAAAAGAGTAGTCTCTATACACTTACTTATGAATAACATTTATATAATTGACCACATTTCTAAATTAGTTACTTACATTTCTAGGGTTCTCTAATCGAACGAACAAAAACCTTTTATAATGTGTTACTTTCCCATCAGGCTTTCACTAAATTAATTACTTACATTTAAAATCACAGCATCTTTGTTATTGCTTTTTTCGTGACTATTAAATTAATAGTATCTATTATGTTTAAAAAAAATTGCAGGTTTCGTATGTGTGTTGTGCACTGGGTCCTAGTTTATTTAATCTTTATTGCACAACAATAGGATGTACAAATGGCGGACTCATTATTATATTATTAATTATAATTTATATTTCGTTTCAGAAAAATGACGTTTAAAATAATTTCATTCAAGGGTCATTCAGATTTGTGTACTGAGCCAACCCAATGGGAGAACAAAGAACAACTTCGATGGCCAAGATATAATGCGGATTTATTAATTAAGTTAAGACAGCAGTGTCCAACCTCGCGCAGATTGGCTTACGATAAAACAAACAAACAACGCAAATAAAACATTTTATCGCAACGTTAATTTTATTTTCTTGTATTGCGATACCTTCTGCTAATAAAATAACCATTTCAAAAATGAAATTTTCTGTATACTTAGATTTTTAGATCTTTCAGTTTTCCAATCCCAAAATCTGTTATATTTTTTTTGGGGGACGGAACCCTCATCATTAAAGTGAAAACACGCTTGCTGATTGGGACCGGGTTCAGTTTTGTTTAAACTATTTTCACAAATCCTGTCATAATCATTACTGCTGATGACACTTGGACAATTACTACTGCTGATATTTAAATATTCCTTTAACAATTTTCTTTCGATATGACCGGTTCTTTACGCTTTTGCCACGACTTTCGATCCATGATTCAAGCAACGCATGAAATAAATACGTACAATAATATTCTAATTGTTGGTATTAAGCTACGGGCGCTATATCAATACAAATGTGGTCTTTAATTTGAATAAGTTAGTTGAAACTCTTTATTATACTGAAATAAGCTTATTAAAAACACAAATAATATTGTTTATTCAGCAGCTGAATAATTAGTAAAACATAGAATCTTATATGTTTAAAGATAAAGTAAAAACCATTATTCAGTATCAAGCTGTATACCAGAATAATTATGTAAACCATATTATTCAGAAGGTGATACTTTATTCAGCAATTAGCTGTTTCAAACGCTACAAGCTTATAGCAGTATAGATTATTGTTAATCAGATAAATGCTGCCGAAGGCACTGTTTTTCAGATTTAAGCCACCTGGAATGCGTATTGCTTAATAACGTCTGTCTAATAATCTCACGGAGATTGGTTATTAAGCGTAAAGAAGGAAAGGACAGAAATACAGAATTTATTAAGCGTTAAGTATTTTAAGGGTCCGTACTCAACCTTATTCAGTATATGGCTATTCTCAAAGCATTTACACAAACCATATTCATCTTTGAACTGTTAAAAGTTCTAAGTGTGTACTGTTATCTTGCTTATGTGTTACTTGGGTTGGGTCTGATAGCGGTAGTCTAGTCACTAGACACCACACACGGTATTAATCTAGCCGAAGAAGAGCCACAAAGAGATCTGGATTGCGATTCGGCCATCATTGCGCCCGTTACCCGACGTAGTGCGTGCTGTGCGTCGGTTGCACGGTTGCACGGTTGCACCTGGTACGAAAACTATTTTATTACGTACGAGTAACTAGCGGCCGCCCGGGATTTCGTTTGCAATATGTTACTAAGGGTGGACTCGACCAAACTGGAATAAGGTCTTATACCTAGATTAAGCGCCGAATTTGTATAGACTAATCTCGGAGTAAGTCTTATTCCAGTTTGGTCAAATCCACCTTAAGCCTAGCATGTGTGTTCTATTTTGTGCTCGTAGGTACTCGTGTCAATTTCGGAATGTAAATACCCTTTTCATAGGCTGGAGAGAAGAGAAAAGGATGTGCTTGAAAAATTTTAACGCTCTGGGTCTATTGGGTTGGGCTGCGCGTAAGCATGTGTACACGCAAATAACGAAAAATATAACATTGATGTATTTATTGAGCAACAATGCCTGTTATATTGCTGGTTTAATAAAAATATTGAGTAAGATTAACTAGTCTCAGAAGAGCCACAAAGAGATCTGGAATGTGATTCGGCCATCGACGCGCCCGTTAAATGTAATGCGCCGGCCGTAACATGACGCGTTACCCGATGTAGTGCGTGCCAATGCATGGTTGCACGGTTGCGCCCGGTACGAACACTATTTTATTTGGTACGAGACCGCCTGCGATTTCTTTCGCGTTACATCAGAGGGCGTAGTCTCTTTCTCAAAACGAAACTTTGGCCGATTTTCGTATGCTATTTACAACGGTTTCCATTCTTTCCGAAAGTACATATTTTTTTGGTACTAAAATAAAAGAAAAATTAACATCAACAATTTCCTTGTCCAAGAGACTACATGCTATAATTCTGTATATTTTTTACATTTTTGATTACCTCCGTTAAATAATACTGTATTTTGATAAATTTTGTACGTTTCTGAACGAAAGTAGTGTTAAGTAGGTAAGTCAATTAGGTCTGTGGTAATGTAGAAACGATATCGATATCATAGAATTATCTTTTTCGCGCTTAAGTATTTAACAACGATACACACCTCGGACCAAATATTACATGGACAGAGTCTTACGACGTTGCCGCTTTTACATACGTGTATCAAAGTAAAGTATTTGTACCTCTGTCTGTATGACTGTAGTGTGATATGAATAAAAGAGATAGTGAATGTACGTTTGGCAGCGACGCACTGTCGGTGTGAGACGTGACATTTCATGACCGACCACTTGGTCAAAACATTGCTGGATTGTGCGAAATAATAGTGAAATATTAAGAAATCTTAATGTTTGTGTTATTTGTGTAATATACAATTGACATAATGTCTTGTTCACCTGTTTATTTTTCGTCAAGAACAACAAAAGGAGGTGTGAAAGACCAGGAATTATCATTTCATACGTTAGTGATTTCTCATAATATGTATGCTTTACTATGAGTTTTTTAATAATAAAAACGACAAAACATTAATTTTTGCTAATTCTAAATCATACTATATCGTACACAATTCATAAGAATCAGATTTAAAACCTAATTAAATGTAATTTAAATTCTTTGTTTTTGGCATATTGATTAGTGATGTACGTATTTGTGTATGGAAGCTTTATCGACATTACTAATATTCTTTTTATTATTCTTTTTTTAGGTTCCCTAAATGCCCGGAAATAAGACGTGAATGGGTTAAAGCTATTAGACGTGATAACTGGGAGCCTACAAAATATTCAAGGCTCTGAAGACCAGACCTATCGATCGATCGTCGATCGATGGTAAAATGGATTAGTCGACGTCGATCGATAGTTTCTACCAGACCAATCGATCGATGTCGATCGACAATCGGCCGGAAGAAGGATTGGGTGTTAGATCGAGCTGTTTGTTTGATTACACGCGCCGGCTGCTTCACTTTTTTTATTTTATTTCGTGCCCATGGATACTAGTCGTAATAATAGAGTTCATTGATTTTGCTTAAAGTTGATGATAATGAGTGATGATAATATGAACGTTTAAATACTAAATGATATTCCCCCTAAACACCTTGGGAAGCACTTTAGATTAAGCAACACCGAAAAAGGGGGGAAGGGGAGGGTGAGGGGGATTGTGCAAAGTGCGAAAATACATAGTTTTCAAGATATTTTTATTTTGAGGATATTTTAGGTTATATTTAGGAAAAAAAACAAATATGCTACTAAGTAACCATTACCGTACCCCCTCCATCCCCCTCCCCCCAAGATATTTTGTTTTTCTCTCAATGAAGCTAGTTTTCTGTTGTGTAATAAAAAAATAACCTCGAAATTCATGACAATCGCTACGCAAAAAAAAAACAAAAACAAAAACCGCTGCTTCAAATGTCATTTGGATAAAACAAGCGATAGTTGGCTTTAAAAACGGCCGCTTCTAGATTCTTCTGCGTTTGCGTCTCCGTAATAATAGTACCAGCAACATCGTACTGGCCAAGAACAACGAGTCCTTTTCTGAATACATTTCGAAAGAAACTGATGGAATTTAGCCAGGGTTAATCGATCAACGTCGAACGACCGTCGATCGATGGGTTAGACGAACGGTATCCGTCGATCGATTAAAGCTACCACACCCATCGATCAACGTCAACCGACCGTCGTCGATCGATTGGTTAGTCAAACGGTATCCGTTGATCGATGCCGTCGATCGACGATCGATCGATTGGTCTGGTAACACCCTTAGTGAGAGGGTGGTATTTACGCCGGGCGAGCCGGCCCAATGCGTGCTGCAACGCAGCGTGGCTCTACCACTCAGTCAGTGTCACTCATTTAGCACCACCCAGGGGTCACGTGTAGGGTCTAAAGGGTAAACCTACGGACGTGAGTAACTTAACCCCCAATTATAATAAAGAACTAGGTACACACCACTTTAAAGTGATTATATCGATATACTAGTCACATCTTTAGTCACGCACACATGTACAGATAGAAAGCTGCACACTAACAAAAGACGGACATGCTAAAAATCCAAAGACTCTGTCCATTGTGATATTTGGTTCGAGATACACACTAACTAACACAACATCTGTCTACGATGCGTATTGATATATAAAACGTCAAACAAGCGTCACTTTTTTATTTTTAATATCATTATGTGTCACAATCCGAATATAATGTTGTCATGTTCGAGTAGAAATCAATGTTGGTTTTTAATTTATATAAAAAACCGAGGTCTTTAAATTAATAATACGGTCATAAATATGTTAGTACTAATATATTCTACATTGGCGTCAAGTTAAAAGACTTTGGAATTTAGTACCAAGCCCCATAGTAAAAAAATTATGTCCTTTCGTTCATACAAAATAGGTTCGGCATTTAGATTATGAATTTTAAGAAAATTGTTTGAAGTTTCAAAAATAATGGAACGCGCTATAAATATCAAACGAAAATCGGCCTAAATTTCAATTTGAAGAAAGAGTAGGCCCTCTGTACCCGTGGAAATTTCGGAAAATCTATGATCTCTAGCCTACCTCATTAAAAGATCTGCCTGAAAAACTTTAACTGTCTTGGTCCAACGATTCGTGCGTGTGTGTGTGTGTTTTGTGTGCGTTTGCTTTGCTTGTGCGTACTGAAAACTAGTAACGAAAAATATATTTATTTAGCAATTACACCGAGTAAATTGCTAGTTTATAACCATGCACCGGTTGCACGGTCTTGACCGGTACGAACATCAGTGCGGTTCTGTAAAGTTACAATTTAAAACTCGATCATAAATTGAATAGTTTGTTATCAAATCCGCATTCTCTACAAACGTCAGAAACCAAAGTGAGTTTGGCTTCTTTTGTTTGTTTTGGTTGTCTCACTCACTCACTTTTGATCGGAATAGAAGGGGACATGACGGTCGAGACTATAGACTCCTACTTATACTTTACTTATTATTTGCAAAACCGCAAAAAATGTTATTCACAAATACCGTACGACAGTGGGGCTCTGATCCCGCAGCGTCAATCCAGATCGTATCCTAGTGCCAATAAAACCTAATGAGCCGCTCCGATTGTTAGGAATGTTACTCGGACACGGTGTTGCCGACTCCACTGCACTAGACTAACATTACACAGCAACAATGCATTTTCAACTTTACGCCTTTACCTTAGAAGTGATAATCGGATATCTGGGTAGACTCCAGTTCTAGTAGCGTAATACCAAATTACGCATTCACGTGTGTTCCACGCTCTTTATGTTGTGGTTAATTCTGTGGCTGTATATGGTTACTTGCCTTTAACTGGTAACGGCAGCACTAAAGCCGTTTTGCTTATGTTTTTTGTTAACGTTATGTGTATCTCATTCTCATATTTAAATAATATCTACTACAGGCGACTAAGGAACTATGATGCAAACATTTTAGACGGCGTTTAAGAAAGTCGTCAGGCCTCAGGCCTTCCTAAATGTGCAGTAGGTATAACTATAAATAAAATCGTATTAAATTTTGATTTCAATACCTACTCAGAGATGAATGCAACCATGTTCTCGGGACAGTTTAGTGTAACTATTCTTAACTTAGTAGCAAAACAAGCCACGAGCTTTACCTACCTGCCGACCCAAAGTTTTAAACATTTGAAAGAACTTAAAAATAAAGTAATTGCGCGAAAGCTAGCGCCACGCCCTTCCTGACGATGTGCTGCAGCACTACTTGCGATGGTTTGAACCATCACGAGACTGTTACCACGTATTCAATGAAGTAGAGAAACGTAATTTCGTCGCGCTATTCAACATTTGCCCACCGCGTGACATTTTATTGAACGACTACAGACACAAGGGTTTTGATTATATTAAAACAATGAATACATGATTTTAATAGAGGCACTCTTTTCGTATTAAACAAAGTATTAATTTACGCAGTTTTATAAATGTAAAAATATAATACACAATAACACACCGAGAGCCTCGCGTGTGACATGTAAAAATCTTGTCACATCACCCCATTTTTCAGTTTCAAATGTTGTGTTAAATATTGGGTTCAATAAACTTATAACTTTGATTATATACATGTAGAAAAATTTATAGGCCAAATTTGGCCTATCGCGCAATCCTGGCGGTCAGTGTCATTGTGCCGTCAAGTAGTGTTTACCTCTCGCGTTTCGGTGAAATTGTTCGCAAAATGACCGTTTGCTCAGTGAAATTCTGTCGAAACTACAAAAGAAAACATTTTTTCGAAAAGGAAAGTCACGTTTCACATCTGTAAGTTTCGATAAATTTTAATGAAAATTTAAAGTTGAACAATAATAACGGCCATGTATGCGTAGTGTTGCTGGTATCAAAATATAGAATTCCCATTATTGGTGGCAGAATATAAAAGGAGGTTTAAACATAACAAGTATGATAAAAAAATACTCAGTCTTGTAAGTTAGTATTTATACATGGTCTTATTGTAAATACATTAAATATAATTATTATTGGAACGCTTTCAAAGTATTTCTTTTTTTTAAACTGATGTCTGATTTATAAGAGCGTGAATAAATGTCACGGTTCCTATTCGATTCCGAATGTTTGTAAACATATTACTGTCATTTGTACAAATGTCTAGTTTCACTAGGCTTTTTACTGTTTTTTGAAAGAAAGACACAATAGTTAACTGTTTTCATGTGAATGTCTCTCAAGAAAAAGTAAAATCCTACTCTAAAAGTAATCTGTTTACAAACATTCGTCATCGTATTTGGCTGGATTATAGGTTCCGTTCTAAAACAAGAAAAAATATAATACCTACTGTAATATTTTATATTACTATTATTATAAATTGTTATTGTGGTATGGTATCGTATCGATATTCGAAACGAATAAAAAAAATATTATGTTTGAAATGGAATGTACGTAAGTATTTATGTAAGAAGTGTGTGTTAAAGTATATGTATGTAGGGGATGGTAGTATGTATGCTTCAGAGCTCGATGGCGCATTGGCTAGCACGTTCGGCTTGCGATCTTGCCCGCTAAGCAACTTTCGCAATGCCGGGTCACTGGATGGGTGACCAAATTTAAAACATCTCGAGCTCCTCCGTGCTTCGAAAGGCACGTTAAGCCGTTGGTCCCGTTTGTTGTCGTAAGATGACAGTTGTTAAAACCCACCAACACGCATTGGGCCAGCGTGGTGGGTTATGGCCCAATATTCCGACGTGCTATCTCCACGTGGGAAGCCTGCGCTCAGCAGTGGGACGTTTATAGGCTGATGATGATGATGACGATGTTTGAGAAAGTGCGGGTGTATGTTTGTGCCTCCCTTTCTTCAGGGGTAGTCGCTAAAGTAAACTTAAACCAAAAAGCTCTATACTTTTTAATAAATTATAAACTTAAATACTTGTTTTTCAAACTTAATTTGTAATGCACATTGATAATTAGCACACAATACCTGCTGGAGAGTGTTTTCAAAAGTAAATCACAACTACAACACTTACTACCACAACACTGCACTACCAACAACAGCAAACGATGGAGGCTCTACAGGAATCATTGGCGCAACTGCAACAAATGTTCACTCAACGGATGGATGCCTACCAAGGAGAGCTACAGAATGCTGCTCCTTCGGTGAACATCTGAAATTTAACAGCTGACTTCACGCCGTTCCGGGGGTTTATTATGACAGCTCTGCACACCCTCCAAGACCAAGTAAGCCTTATTGCTCGTCAAGTGGATAGCATGGAGATGCGGAGTCGTCGGAAAATGCTGCTAGTGCATGGCCTTCCGGAGCAAACTAACGAGGACTCAGCTTCGGTTGTTGTGGGTACTGTCATTAGCCGTTTGAAACTGTCCTGTTTATCGCAGAAGAATATTGGCCGCTTTCATAGAATGGGTCGCACATCGGCAAGCGACCGGCCGCGACCGATTTTATTTAAGCTGCATGATCTCGACATGAGGAACAGGATCTGGCATGCCAAGACGGCGTTGAAGGGCTCTGGTATTACGATCTCCGAGTTCCTGACGAAGCCGCGGCATGATACATTTATGGCGGCGCGACAAAAGTTTGGTGTAACGAGATGTTTTACGCGCCAGGGTTTCGTATTCGTGGTCGTTTCTGACGGTAAGCGCAGCCGTATAAGCTCAATTGCTGAGCTTCAGAAGATTGCGGTAGTAGATGCACCCAAGCTTGTGGCTGCTGCGGCCAGAGCACCAGAACTTGCAGTGCCGAAAACAAGGCGGGCCGGAGGCACCACTGAAAAGTAACAAGTTCTCGTAGTGTTGTTTTGTGTTGTGTTTTTCATCTTTAGTGGACATTTTCTGTGAACCCGATTTCTACGTTGCAAGGTATACGTTGTAATATTATAGTTGGTTTACCCTCTCGTCACCACTTTGTAATTTGTAATTTATTTAACTTTTGTTGAATTGAAATTGGAATGACAAGACAAACAAATTTGACAGTGACATGAGACGCTTGACAAGTTTTTTTTAGTACGTTTCGTTTTTTCATTGAGCTATGCGTTTTTGTTTGTCAACGAATTTTTAATTTAAATGTATTTTATTTTATATTTCTTTTCAATTATTTCTGTAACGGGTTCATGGGCTACTGTTATAATGTTTAATTTTTGATTTCTTTTGTTTTTACAATGTCTGCTTTTAAATTACGATAACACAACCAGCGGGTGGAGCAAGCTTTAATTAGGTGAATAGCTCTCATTTTATATAATTTGTGATATTGTTATTTATTTAGATATCTTATTTTTATTTATGTGTCAACCTCAGGTAATTCGAGCTACCTCTCTATATCTTCAAATAGTAGTGATGATGACAGCTTTGTTAGCATCCCTTCCCTCTCCGATACACTCGAGTGTCAATTCGTTGTCACTCGACCACAAAAATATGCATGCTGTACTAATCTCCAAGTCTTGGCTTAAACCGTGTCTACCTTCTACCTCTTATGCTCTTCCTGGCTTCCATCTTAAACGCAATGATCGTACTGGCTCCAGAGGTGGCGGGGTTGCTATATACCTACGTGCTCATATTCCCTACACCGTAATTAGCACCTCGGCACAACCACCTCCTGCTAACGCCGGCGAGCATTTGTTGGTTGAAGTTGTTCTTGCTCACAATAAAATCCTTCTTGGAGCTTACTACAGCCCTTCTTTGCATGTAAATTTTTTCACGTCATTTGAGAAACTACTCGATGATATAATTCCTTCTTACAGCCATTCCATTATAATGGGTGACTTTAATACTTGCCTCCTTAAGAACGATTCTCGTACTTCTTCGCTTCAATCAGTTGTCAGTTCTAGCAACTTAAATATTCTCCCTCTGACTGCCACCCATCATTTCCCAAACACAACTCCATCTCTTCTTGACTTGATAATAGTGTCATCTCCTCAGTATGTTGCGAAGTGCGGCCAATGCTCGGCCGACGCTTTTCCGTATCATGATATTATATTTTTGTCCTATAAAGTTCGTCCATAAGACCAGACTCGTACTAACGCTTATTTTCCCCATATTCCTGTACGCTGCAGAGACGTGGACATTGCGAGAAGTGGAAAGGATGAAAATAGATGCTTTAGAGTTGTGGTGCTGGAGAAGAATGCTTGGAGTATCGTGGACCGAGTTTCGCACTAACGTCTCGATACTTCAAGAACTCGGCATTGAGCAGCGTCTATTTTCAGTAGTACAGTCTCACATTCTTCGGACACGTCTCTCGACGCGACCATCAGTCCATCGAACGTCTTGCTAATTCAAGCTACGACCTAATGACCACAATAGGGAAAACTATGTCAAATTTCGTAATCGCTGCAATAGGGCGTGTAGAGATGCGCTACGCCGCCACATCCATAACTCAGTAGAAAATGAAACACTTTTTTACGGATTAACTCGCGTTTAATTTACTATTTACATAGTTTTTATATTATCCTGACGTTTCGAACCCTTTACAGGGTCCGTGGTCACAGGGAGACTGGTCTCCCCTCTATCCGTAAAAAAGTGTTTCATTTCAATGTGTAGTGCTCGCTTAAACCTCAGAATACAACAATATCAGTAGAAAATGTTGATATGGGTAAAGTTTGGAAATTCCTCAGGTCGCTTGGAATCGGAAAATTAAAACAAAATCCTATTTCAGACAATGTTAACATTAATTCATTGAATCTCCATTTCTCTTCCTCATCACTTATCAGTGATGCCGACTACACAAACTATCTACCATACCAGTTCCTGACTTTTCTCCCTTTGCGTTTGACCAATTATCGGTTTGTGATGTTAAAAAGAGCTTGATGTCAATTTCTTCCAATGCGGTAGGTGGTGACGGCATTAGCCGTAATATGTTAGTACCCATCCTCGATGTTATCCTTCCCGTCCTCACTTTCCTTTTCAATAGCTCCATCTCAAATGCTGTATTCCCATCCTCTTGGAAAGACGCTCAAATAATTCGTTTGCCTAAAAAAGGTATCCCTAAATCATTTGCTGACTATCGACTTATTTCCATTTTTCCGTTCCTATCCAAAGTCCTTGAGCGTCTTGTCCACAGTCAGATTAGTAAGTTTCTTTCTCATCATAAACTTCTAAACCCACTCCAGTCCGGTTTCCGCCCAGGCCACAGCACGGTCACTACGTTACTTAAGATCACTGACGATATCCGCCTTGGGATGGAAAACGGCCAATTAACTGTGTTAACCTTGCTGGACTTCAATAACACGGTTGACTTTGACATCCTTTTATCTTTGATGCGCTCTCTTAATATATCTCCAACGGTAATTGAGTGGTTTCACAGCTACCTCTATGGGCGCAGGCAGCGGGTTCGCCTTGAGGAGAAGTTCTCTTCGTGGTGTGACTCGAAAGCAGGTGTCCCTCAGGGTGGCGTTTTATCTCCTCTTCTTTTTGCTATTTACTTCCATTTCCGAAAACCTTTCTTCTTCCTACCTACAGATTTATTGCCAGGCACCACTCAATAATATCGCCGAAGCTATTAAAACTACCAACGCGGACCTGGAACGAATCGTTGATTGGAGCCGAGCCTTTGGTCTCAGGGTCAACCCAGGGAAAACACAAACTATTGTGGTTGGCAGTTCCAGATTGCTAGCTAAAGTCAACTTGAATGCCCTTTCTAAGGTTGATTTTGATGGAGTGACTATACCTTTTAGTCAAACAGTAACGAATCTGGGTGTGATAATTGATAGTTGTTTGGGTTGGGGGCCGCAGTTGCAAGCTATAAGCCGCAAGCTTTACGCATCTCCGGCATCTTTAAGAGGACTACGTAACTTTTTACCCACTGCCACTAAAATTGCGCTAGCACAATCTCTGCTGCTTCCCGTTCTAGACTATGCTGACGCCTGCTATCTTGATCTCACAGAGGACCAGCTAAACAAACTTGAGCGCCTTCAAAATCTTTGTATACGATTAATATTTGGCTTGCGCAAGTATGATCATGTTTCTGAATACCGCGCTAAACTCAAGTGGCTTCCTATTCGTCTTCGCCGGAATACTCACTTCCTCGCCCTTCTTTACAACATACTGTTTAATCCCACCTATCCTTGCTACCTTAAAGAACATTTTAACTTCTTTCACGCATCCAATTCGCGCTCATTGCGATCATCGGAAAACCTGAGCCTTAAAACCCCTCTGCACAGCACCACCTTTTATGACTGTTCATATACTGTTCAGGCCGTTCGTCTCTGGAACTCGCTTCCAGTTGCGATCAGGCGTGCGCAGTCTAAGAGGGTTTACGCCATTCGGTTTCCCATACAAACTTCCAAGTCGAATTTTTTTTAAACCAATGAGCCAATTTTTATGGAACTATGCATGCTGAAGTAAAACACAGGGATCTAAATTGTTTGTTGAAAACATTTTTAAAAAATGTTTATTTAACTGAGTTTTTGCTATTATTAACTTTCTATAGTGGACTTTAAATCGCAATAACTCAGCTAGAAAAACATTTTTTTTAAATGTTTTCAACAAACAATTTAGATCCCTGTGTTTTACTTCAAATGCAAAGTTTCATAAAAATTGTCTTATTGGTTTTTAAAAATTTCGACTTGGAAGTTTGTATGGAAAACCGAAATGCGTAAACCCTCTTAAAGAGCTCGTGAAAAACTTCTACCTCTTCTTCTAACATTATCCCGCTGCAAGGCTGCTATTTTTCGCTACTCCCTACCTGAGACTATTATGTATAAGTATTGTATATGTATATATTATTACATTACACACTATTTATGTACGTCTGTTTGTTTAAATTTTAATATATATATATTTTTTTGTGTTAATTAAAAAGTTATGAAAACATTGACATGTTTGCACCTGCGATTTTAAAGTGTTTAAGTTCTCTCCATCCGACGGTTGTCTGGAAGAAATCGCTTTATAGCGATAAGACCGCCAAATTGTAACTGTGTAATGTACTTGTTTTTTATGTTTTGTGTTTAATGTAAACTGTTACAATAAAAGTATTATCTATCTATCTATCTATCTATTTCTCGTCTCATGTAGGTAAAGTATTGGACACGGATATTGATGAGCAGTCATCACATAATGTTACCTTTACAATTGTTCGACCACATAGCAAACATTTTAATTTTCAGATTTCCAACTGATCCGGTAGAAAGAAGTCGTTGTCGAAATATTTAACTATAAGGTTTCTACATAATAAGAAATTAGAGAACATGAAAAATGATGTAACATCCAAACGACAATTATTTAAGAAACAAAAACAAAGAGAACGCCATTAATTGTTTTGATTTTAATTTAAAATATTTAAATTTCTAATTAAAAAATCAACTTTGATTAAGTATTAAATGTAAATCATCCTGCCTGTTGCTTCTATTTCGTCCCTATTACAAACATATCGCACGCACGCAGGCTTCTATTAGCGCATTATTTTTATTGTACTCGCCCTCGCCTTCAATCATCCATTTTTTCTAAACACACCGGCTTCTTTTATGCGTTATACCTACATATACGATAGACATACCTAATTTAAAAAGTTATGTTATGTTATGAATCATTTTAAAATTATATTGTGCATAAATATTTTTCCCTACTTTATCGGAAATTAGGCATTCGCTGGCAACCATTCGCGCTAGTGTCAGATACGCAAATTCAATACAAAAACCGGGCGGATTTTGAGAAGCGTTTGTACCGCGATGCTCCGTCTAGACATGAATATAGTCAAAGACTTATAAGTGCTAAATTAATTTAGTGTGTTGTATATTATAATTTATAGTATGCTTTGACCCTCAAAATCAAGTGTCCCAGGATTAACTTATATTTAAAATCTTTATAATAATGTTAAATAGTATTGTCTTGTAACGCTTTTGTGCAGAAACAATGACAACACACTTGGTACTGTACTGGCCATTGAAACATCTCGTTGATCAAAACAAAAGCTGTACACGTATATACATTAAAACCAAATTGCGAATTTGTCAATGCGCTTTTAAATGAAAAACAGGCAGCGAAATTCAATTGAGGAATTCCTCGCTCCAACAACTCGCAGGGTGCGTCGCGCGATGACGGCGACGCGGGCGGCGCGGCGCGTTCCAAATTCATACGGTTGATGTAACAAATTGCAATTGTTTTTCATTTCTTGAGTGTTAAGCTCAGCGGCCAGTGATTACCATTGAGTTATTATAACTAGAGGCGAGCGATGCCGTGCAGGAATTTTTTGCGCACTGAGTTGCCGCCCGTAGGCTGCAATGCTGCAAACAACTACTTAATCACTTCTAAGCGAGTGCAGTGGGTTTGCAGCCCATGGATAGGCCGCTACCGCTACTCAATGCCCAAAAAATTTCTTTTCGGTATCGTCTCTCCTTCTAATACCTCATTGGTGATTACGGCCCCATCCGATGCGAATGTATTTGCCAACGTCAGGAGCGCGAGTACAGTGTGTATTTGTTTCTGCTTCATTTTCATTTGGTATTTTTGTGTTGGCAGTTTAAGAGTTGTAAAGAATCATTTCACATTGAAGGTTGGCAATTTATTTTTAGATAAAGTTCGATTATTAATTATTGGGTTTTAATGTAAGTATTTTCATAATTAGTAGGTATTTCAATACAAAATTTCATTGTTACTCAAACCAAAGACTGTTTTTGATTGAAAAATAAACTATTATTATCATACTTACTTTTTGATTCTTTGTTTCGATGCCTCCGTGGGAGGTTAGCACGCCAGGTCTGGCGTCGCGCCATCACTAAGGTCCTGGGTTCAATTCCCGGTCGGGTAAATTAAGAGGAAACAGTTTTTTTTTTTTTTTTTATAGCAGAAGGAGGCAAACGAGCAAGCGGGTCACCTGATGGAAAGTAATCACTGCCGCCCATGGACACCCGCAAAACCAGAGGAATCGCAGGCGCGTTGCCGGCTTTTAAGGAAGGAATAGGCTCGTTTCTTGAAGATCCCTAAGTCGTAACGGTCCGAAAATACCGCCGCCGAGAGCTGGTTCCACAACACTGTAGTTCGAGGCAAGAAATTTCTTGAAAAACGCACAGTAGTAGACCGCCATCCATCAAGGTAATGTGGATGGAATGACAGTCGATTGCGTGTAGTGCGGTGAAGGAAATTAGCGGCAGGGATCAAGCCGAACAATTCCTCAGAACACTCCCCATGATATATACGGTACAATATACAGAGAGACGCAACCTCTCCGAAGAGCCAGTGGATCGAGCCGACCTGAAATAACCACGTCGCCGACAATTCGAGCAGCTCTGCGTTGAATGCGGTCAAATGGAAGGAGTTGGTATTGGGGTGCTCCAGCCCAGAGATGGGAGCAGTATTCCATATGCGGCCTGACCTGTGCTTTATACAGTTGTAAACGGTGGGCCGGCGTGAAATACTGACCCGCTCTATTAAGCACACCCAGCTTTTTCGAAGCTAATTTAGCTTTACCTTCCAAATGACCACGAAACTGAACGTCACTCGAAATATCGACGCCAAGGATTCCAATAATCGGATTGGTATCAAGGGGAGCTCCCTCAAAGTTCAGAGGTACGACGAAGGGATGTTTTTTCGCGGTAAATGCGCAAACTTGTGTTTTGGAGGGGTTAAAGCGGACTAGGTTATGTCGGCCCCAATCCGAGACATGACTTAACATGTTCTCGGTGTCAGTCACAAGTTTATTCCGGCTCTCGATGACGCTTTCCAGAGAAATATTAGCTCGCCCGGTGTAGAGTGTATCCCCAGTACTGTCATCCGCATAGCAATGAATGCTGTTGTTATGCAGCATGTCATATGCAGAAGAAACAAAGTAGGGGACAACACACACCCCTGCGGGACTCCAGCATTCACGGGCTTCATGTCGGAGCACGAACCGTCGACTGCGACTCTGATGCTACGCCCAGTAAGAAAGCTGGCAACCCATGAACACAATTTCTCAGGAAGCCCGTATGATGGAAGTTTAGAGAAAAGAGCCCTGTGCCATACCCTGTCAAAAGCTTTCGCTACGTCCAAGCTAACTGCCAGTGCCTCCCCTTTACTCTCGACTGCCTCCGCCCATCGGTGAGTAAGGTACACTAAAAGATCACCAGCCGATCGACTGCGACGAAAACCATACTGGCGATCACTTAGTAGCTGGTTCTCTTCTAGGTACCTTAAGAGCTGGCGGTTTATAATGGACTCCATTACTTTGGAGAGTAAAGAGGTAATAGCTATTGGCCTGTAGTTAGACGGATCTGAGCGATCGCCTTTTTTTGGAATCGGGTGCACAAGGGCTGTCTTCCAAAAGCTCGGGACGACGCCAGTGGTGTAAGAGAGCTGGAAAAGGCGCGTTAGAACTGGTGCCAATTCAGGAGCACACGTCCGAAGCACAATGGGTGGAACTGCATCTGGCCCACTCGCCTTATGGATATCAAGGGAAAAAAGAGCCTTACGAACTGACCTTTGCAGGAACTGAACGTTTGGCATTGTACAAGCGCAATGCGGTATGGTTGGTGGAGAGTTTTCCCCATCGTCCAAGGTCGAGTTTGATGCGAAAAGAGAGCCCAAGAGATCGGCTTTCTCCTTTGCAGTATAGGCCAGGCAGTCATCGGTCTTGTGCAATGGTGGTAGGGACGGCTGACAAAAATTCCCTAAGATAGCTTTGGCGGGAGACCAGAACGCACGCGTCCCCGAAGGAAGACGCACTAGCCTCTCGCCAATTCTACCTATGAATGATGACTTCGCCTTGGCAATGTCCTTCTTAAAGGATCTGGCGGCAAAGTTGTACTTCTTTCTGAGCGCACTGGTGTTTGGATCCTATGATGACACCGCATTAGCCCAGGCTTGGTAATGCTGTCGCTTTTGGCGAGACGCCATTTTGCAGCAACGACCAAACCATGGTTGGGACTTGCCGCCAATGGGAACCACAGAGTTTGGAATGAAAAGTTCCATTCCCTGCAGTATCACATCAACGACAGAGTCAGCGGCGACATCAGGATCATCCAGCGAGAAGCAAACTCGCCACCACGGGTAGGACGCAAAGAAGCTTCGCATCCCATCCCAGTCCGCCGACCTATAATGCCAGACTCGACGGCTAGCCGCTGGTTGCGGTTTTGAAGTTTCTGTGAGAGGCACAGTGCTGCGAATCAGACAGTGGTCTGATGAGCCTAGTGGTGCATCAACAGAAACTTGATAGCCGTCTGGGTGCGAGGTCAGCAGAAGGTCCAATAAAGAAGGTGCATGGCCCTCCACATCTGGAACCCGTGTTGGCTCGGTTACCAATTGGGACAAACTGTAGGCCAAAGCAAAGTCATGAACCCGCGTGGTCAGTTGTGCGTGAACCAAGCCATTCGACGTGGTGGGCATTGAAGTCTCCCAATACCACAATCTCGGCCGAGGGGATCCGTTGGAGAAGGGAGTCTGTCGCTGTTTGGACGGTCTCGATGAGTTGGTCAGTTCCGATGTTACCGCTGTGGGACCTATACAGGCACGCGTAGACGCGAGGATGACGTCCGCAGTCGACGTGCAGCCATAAGATGGAGAGGTCCCTATCTTCAAGATTGCCAAGGCGACGAACGCACATATCCTCCCTGACATAGGCACAAACACCGGCTCGTGGCACAAATGCATGTTCCAGGTTGTATCCCGGGTAGCGCAAGTACGAGATGTCAGGAGGGGGGGATATCTGCGTCTCGGTGAGGAAGAGCAAGGCCGGTTTCGCCGTCTCGAGGTGGTAATGGACGGCGCTCAAATTAGAGTGGATTCCCCTGATATTGCAGAAGTCCACGCGAAGCGTAGGAGGGGGTGCCAATTGTCCCGCCTTTCTCCTGCCTGCAGCATGCCTTGGCACGGGCGAACTTTTGCCCTCCCCAGAATACGTAGGGCAGCCTGAGCGAGAACGCTCAGGGGGGGATTCTCCGACACTGGATGTGTCGGTACCCCCCTGGGGTAAATCTAGATTACAGTTCGCTGCCATATCAATTGTGAGGGGGGGGGGAGGGGTCTCCGGAACCCTCACTCGCCGGACGAAGCACAACAGCACAGAGTGCCATTGTTTCACGCCGAAAATTCGTGAGGGGGTGGTATTACGCCGGGCGAGCCGACCCAATGCGTGCTGCAACGCAGCGTGGCTCTACCACTCAGTTGGTGTCACTCATTTAGCACCACCCAGGGGTCACGTGTAGGGTCTTAAGGGTAAACCTACGGACGCGAGCAACTTAACCCCCAAAGTTCTTCAAATTAGATTTTGGGTCTGGGTGTTTTTCTATGTTTATGTAAGTATATTTATCCGTTATCTTACAATATTATCGAGTTTCAAAAGAAGCTTTATCCATTGGTGTCAGCGTAAACAAATTAATGATAATTAATAATACTCATTAATAACAAAATGTATATCGATACAATTTCTAATAATGAAACACAACTTACTTTACGACAGACTGATACTTTGTTTAATTATTTATAAAATGTGTGGTCGGAAAATAAGCAGAATGAAACTTTTTCGTGAATCCTCACATTACGGTGAACAACTGTACTAAGCCGAGGGTACATAATTTTCCACGTATCATTCATCATCACTTTTATAACATATTAACTCAATGCTTTTATACCACTTTTTAAGGTAAATGCATGAACCTATAATATAGGTCCATGGGTAAATGAGTCTGCACAACGGCCGTAATATTCCATCGAGCAAGCGTTCTAAAATCAAATATATTTAGAATAATCATCGTAACGGGACACCGTAAAATACCTTCTCAGCATTCGAATTACGAAATTAAATTAGGAATTTAATTTTATAACGGTTTCAGAGAGCGGTGGCGCATACCGAGGAGCGAGGGGTGCTGAGCAGACGGAGCCGTATTGTCGGTACCTTCTAGAGCAGAAATGATATTGTCGAAAGGAGGAAACGTTGACATCCATATTTCATGCTAGCTTTTGCCCGCGGCTTCGCTCTCATGAATTTTTGCAGGAATAAGTTGCCCAACTATCGGCTAAGTGATTTAAGCGTGAAAACTTAAAATTTATACTAATAGAATTTTTATTTATGTCTTAAAACACAATAATCATTAGTTACTGTGTTTCAGTTTGAAGAGTACTAGAACCAGTGAAATTATTCATCTTCTTTAGCACATCATCGTCTTCTGCTGAATGGTCCTCCAAGTCCACCTCCAACCAGCCTGGTCGCCAGTGAACCTGGTCCAGATCGGCCTTGTAACCGCCTTTGTGCTTTCGGACCAACGAGCAGTCATAATTACGGCGATAGAGGTGGCCAGCCTGAGCCCAATCCATCGTCGCAATTTCCAGTGAAATTACGGGGTATAAAAGTATCTAACTGAAACATCATGGTTGGTACGAGCGCGTGTGAGTACTCTCGGTGTGGCATACACCTATCATATGGTCTGCAGTGGCCCCTCCATCAGGTATGCTGACTCCTTAACCGACCTATTAAATTATAAAAAAACTTCACCATTAATGAATGATAGTAACACCTATTTTTTTAATGTCTCATGGTAATCATTGAATTTCCAAATGCAATCAAATATTAATTAATTATTACATTCATAATACGCTGGTAGCCGAGTGGACAGCCGAAACAAGAAGTTTGCCGAGAGACATTAAGAAAGTAGACGCACTTTACATTATTCTAACAAATATTTTTTGATAAATGTCGTTAACAGTTTAAACAAACATTAATTTTACAAAATTATTTTCATTATTATGTCGAAAAATTGGGCCATTATATTTAAGTAATTTAATATTTGTCACAGCTACCATCATTGTTACAGGAAACGTTACATGATATTAATACAAAATTATATTAATCTGGATAAGGCTTTGTTCATTCTACACAATGGATATATTAAATGTAATTACTCTTAACACAATTTTGTCGTATTACATTATCTTAATATTGAATATAATATGTCCTTATGTAGGTAAGTATATTAAGTACCAATCAGATTTACTTTTAAAAAAGTTTAAAATGTTAAATCAGAATTTAATGAAAACGAATACTTACTTACAAATTGAAAACATAAAACAATTATTCTTATTTTTTTAATGGAATGGCCTTGAGTTTTCAAGATACATTTATCAGTGTTATTCATAAAATATGTAAAACATGGGTTCAATCGCCACAACTTTATACTTAGACAACAGATTGATTAATTTTCCATAAAAATAATATTTTCTTCTGTAATATTTAAAACACAGAAAAGCACTCAGTAACACGCCATTAACATATTAATGGACGAATTTATTAACATGACTGATGATGCTGATGCCTTCGTTCTCATCTTGGCAGTTAAGCGCGAAACTTTTTAAAAGTTTCCATTTGCAATTATGACTTGGCAAAGATTAGATGTTTCGGACATTTTGCATTTATGGTTAGGATCAGTCTGTACCTACCTACCTACAGTTAATTTGAAACAAGATTTTGAAGGAGCGAAATAAGTATTTAAATAATTTGAAAATGAAAATATATTTCCGACGGTGTATGGGTTGTATAGAACTTGATACAGCCTTGGATTGAAATAGAATCCAATAGAAACACACACCGCGTAAATTTTTTTCAACTAACGACCGTTCCAAATTGCTTTAACATAATAACCTTGTCCTGACATCAAAAACACAATAAAAAAATAGTCAAAGTGCAGGCGTTCTGAATCCAAATAGATAAAAAAAATCTTCTTTTTCGAAAAAAGGAATTAATTATAACACCGTCCTAATTATTAATAATTGTATTGTAACTATTCTAATTTGCTGTAAGTATTTTTAATATAAACTCAAAAGTTATGTATTACCTAATAACCAAATTAATAAAGCCACAAACAAACTGCACGAATGGTGACGGGTAGAGAAAAACTAAACAGTTTTCCTCGAACAAACCCTGTCCGGTGCAGGCTCGGTGGCGCCCCCGCGCGCGTGACGTCACACTGCATTACCACGAAATAAAAGAAAATGGCGGTTGACAGCCCGCGTCACCGGCACGCGCCATCTTTTGTTTGCCCGCCATGTCTACGGCATTATCTGTGTTCTTTTTGAGAGTACAAGAAAATAGAGAAAAAACATTGATACAAAAATCCATTTGCATCTGTCCTTTCATATTATAATGCGAACAAAAAAGCTGTTTGTCGGTGGTTGCGGTCTTTTAAAAAATAAAACCTGTTTAAGTATATTGTATCGGATTGTTATTTTTTTCAATATCTGTTTTACTAAAATGTCGCGTAGCGGTGAAAGAATACCTACTACTACCACCCTTCTCTTCCCTTGGGTGTCGTAAAAGACGACTAACGAACTAACAACTACACATACACTAAACAGCATAGAGCGGCGATAGGCTCACCACCTGTCACGCTGTGCACATGTGCAGTCGCTATTTAGTGAAAAGTGGACTATGGTAGAGGACTGCTTTTGCTGTCTCATTGCCTAGTCTCTGACTAACCCTTCGCTGATTATGGTCGTGATTATTTATTATGATTATTTATTTATGCATTTTACTTAAAAACCAGCTCTTTAACTATGTATAAGTGTTAATACCCACCCGCTTGGGCTATGATTGTGGGTTACGGCCTGGTACCTGAATGTGATGTTGACCATGTGGCTTCCCACATCACCTAAACCAGCAGAAAAACGGGTGCGCATTTTTTCACATAATTTTTTAAGTCCTATTATCGGAAGTCCGAAAATATTTCTCATACCATTTTACATCATAATGATCACTCTTCATAAAAATATTTAATACTAACGATCGAAACCCATAATCACCAGAATTCATAATATCTTTAACCATACACCTTGTTTTTACTAATATTTTTTTTCATATATTTTCTTATACTAACGATCGAAACTCCTGATCATTCTAATAAATAACGCCAATATTCATAAATTGGTTTCATACTAATATTTGTTTTCATATATTTCTTGATCATAAATGTTTTTTATGAGCCACCCGCTTTAAAGACAAAGTTAAGTATGCAAAACTATAGTTCCGTTGGTTAGGTTAGGTTAGACTTGTGACAAATAACTTTGTAATTTGAATAAATACTGTGTGCTTGCATTTATGTTGAATGCATGTTGCATATTTTTTGGAATACTGCATGCCTGGATACATGCTGCATGCTTGCTTGCTTGCTGCATGCTTGCTTGCATGCTGCATGTTTGCTTGCTTGCATGCTTGTTTGCACGCTGCATGCTTGCTTGCAAGCTGCATGCTGCATGTTTGCTTGCATGCTGCAAGCTTCATGCTTGCTTGCATGTTTGTTTGCATGCTGCAAGCTTCATGCTTGCTTGCATGCCGCTCCCGGCAGGGGGGCCAGCCCCCCCGCCCTCGCACCCCCGTGCGGGGGGGCTAGCCCCCCTGCTCGGGAGGGTCGGGGGGCCTGAGGCCCCCCGCTATAAAGAAAAAATTAAGTATGCAAAACTATAGGTCTGTTGGTTAGGTTAGGTTAGACTTGACAAATGAAGGAGAGGGGCCGCAGGCCCCCCAACCCCCCCTATTTCTTAATCAAAAGTAAAATGTATTAATATTATTATTAATTATTAGTTAAATGTATTAAAAACAATATTATGAGTTTAAATATTTTCTTAGTAATGACATTATTAATAAGAAAATTATGATAATTGACTGCTATGAAGGAAACAATTATGAAAAAAAAGATTATGAGTATTAAGCTTGTTCTTAGTAATGACAGTATTAATAAAAAATATATGATAACTGTCTGTTATGAGTTCCGATAGTAGTAATAAAAATTTATGAACAAAAAATGTATAAAGATAAAAATTAGGAAGAGTGATTATTATGAACACAAATCGGTAGTAAAACAAAAAATAGGAATAACAGTTTTATGTGAGCCAATATGGACCCCAGAAAAACATATAGGCTGATAATAACTATTAAAATTATTAATCAGAACTACTTACAGGCTTTTGATTACCAACCCGCGATTCGCAAGCGTGATAATGAAGCCAACACCGATCAATTGCAGCGATGGCTAGATTCCAATGATGAAGGCCTTTGCCCAACTGTGAGACAGTAGGTACACAGGCTGTAATAACTTTTACTATTTCCAACCTTTTAAAATTTCAATATCTTTTCAAGGCTACAATAATTGAGCACTTATGGAATAAGGACTTACGAACCGATGGCTTAGCGATATGCCATCGGTTCGTAAGTCTATGGGGCGGGAGCTTTGTACTAAGAAGAACCGGCAAGGAACTCAGCAAGGGCATTTCTTTTCTCCCATTATTTTACAGCGTCAATACAAATTAGAACTTCAAAACAAAATCAATCATATTGATATTTAAAATTAGAACAATTCTGCTTTTAAGTTTCAGACCTAGTAATTTGATTAGAGCAATGATTTTATTCTGCGAAATGTACAAAACCATCACGAGCTTGAGTTAAAAATGAAAATTTACTTTTTTAAAATTAGGTTGACCTGCGGAATATCAATTGAAATACTTTCATGTAAGATTTCAAAAGTAAAATTAAGAAAGTTGTCGAAAAAAAATGTTTTAGGAGTCATTAGATTTATGTATTGTTTGTTAATGTTTAAAGAATTTGTTTCAAATTTCAACAAGGCCACGACCTTGTACAATGATCAGGCTAACTTACGTAAGTTCTTTTAATGTATTTAACTATTTCAGCGCATAGTACAAGTAACTTAAAAATACGTAAATTTCACAATTTCGTGCAGGATCCCCTTTAGAAGACAACACAACACGTACAAAAGAATATCCATTAAAAAACAGGTATTGCTCAATTTAAAATAAAATGAACAACGTCTTACGGTATCTTTGAAACAAGAAAAAGAAAGACTATTTCTACTGCAAAAAAAATAAGATTGCAAGAGCAGACCAGCCTCCACAGGCGGCAGCCGTTCACTAGTATGACAGGTGAATCAGCCATCGCTTTGCTCAACCATGTTTTTAGTGGTCAATCTGTGGTTTTGCAAACTGATTAGTTGGTTGCACAAGCGCGCCGGCTATACCGCCTGTCGGGCAATATCGCCGGCTTTGGCGTTAGTCGTCCAGGTGTGATATTGGCATATTGATCCAGCTTGCAGTCAGCACTTAATCCGAACAACTTAAATGATTGAGAATTTGCAAGAGGAGAGTAGGATACTTACCTCCACTGTCTTTTTTGTAATCGTGTTTCTCGGTTTCTTGTTTTTCTTGAAGACGAATCTTTCCGAATCGTTTTTTCTTGAAGCCAATAGTTTTAATATTATGTAAGGAGCACTTGCCTGCCCAGCCAACAATGTTCCAAATGAAATCAAAAAATTCTGTAATTAAGGAAAATAAGAAAGAATTAAGTCCTTAGGTATTTAGTTTAGAACCAATTTGCCTAAGTACCTACCTGTGATTAAAAATATAAAATGTAGTCTTAAACTTAACTAAAGTGTTTATTTTGCTACTTTGATAGATAAGATAAGTCAGTGAGATAACTTGATGAGACATTCGGCGCCGTCGCTTACAATCCAAGTGTGATGAAGGCGCATGAGCTTTCCATACCCGTATAGTACGGGCGTAGCGTAATTAATAACGGCGCTAGCGTAACTGGACTATAATTGTCATTTAAGGCTTACGCGAACACTACACATTGAAATAAAATACTTTTTACGGATGAAGCTGTTTTTATTGACTTTGTTTTTAGTCCTGACGTTTCGAACCCTTCACAGTCAACGATAAACTAAACTAAACGAACTTTAAATGTAGTTCATTTAGAAAGTGTTTCATTTCAACTGGACTGTTATTACTTGTATGAATGTGTCAACAGTACTTTAAATAAAGTTGTCGACCTAGTAAACCTAAGTGTAAGCAGCCTACCGTAAAGCGATTAACATGGAAGCCCCGTGAATTGACAGCGTTAAGCGCAATTTATCGAGTTTTATGACGCATAAAATACACTATCAGCAAGAAAAAAATAAAAAGTAATTTTAAGCTCTACGTAATTTTTTGCACAGCCATCCGTTAGGCAGTAAAGTGATTTTTCATCTCGAAAATCACTAGCCTCGCTCCTACAACACAAGCGATAAAGATTATCTTACACAACCCAGATGACAAGTGACAAAAGCTACAAGCAAAGCCTAGTTTCCGAAACGTAGATAAAGATAAAAAAATGTAAATTTAATCCTTCTTTTCTTATTTAATTTGTTGTAAATCAAAAGTCAGCAAAGATCTCATTACGCACTGATAAATTATTTCCTTGTCTCGATATATTTTTTATTTTCTTTTAGGGTCCTTTACCCTACCCTTTGAAGAGGTCTTCTGTTCTAATTGCTCCGTCTAAAAAATAAAAGGATATCCGTTTGTATTAAGAGCGCGGACTCAGTGCAAGCGCTCAACAGCTTTAGAAGAAAAAAAAATAAAGAAGGGTGTTAATAAGCTTTTTAACTGGGCGGGGAAAGGAAGAAGAGTCCTATATAACCCGAGGTTGTTTCTAACCTCGCTGTTTTAAATTTATTAAATTAAATATCCATTTTAAAAGGTAAAAAAAGTGTGTTACGAGACAGATAATTATCGTAAAAGAGAGTCAGGCAGCATTGCTGGCAAGCGGCCTTTACGGAGGCCTTTACGATAAAAAAAAACAGAAAAATGTGATTTGAGGAATTTGATGACGATTAACATAAATAACGCGTAGGCATCGCGATCACAAGAATCACTAACGGGTACATAAACCCATGACGGGTGACCAAATACATTCAACATCAGCTTTTCTCTTTCCACAGCCGGGCTTAGGTTGCACTTAGTTTATGTTATTACGTTGCTTGTTTTTATAAATATCTTTATGAATATTTAACTATAATAAAAAGTCAATGAAAAGTTGATTATCATCATCAGCATATAAACGTTTTACTGCTCGGCCCAAGCCTACCCACATGAACAATAGTAGGAACATAGGGTGTTCAGGCCATAACCACAGAACCATCACTCACCACGCTGGCCATATATAAGTGTCGATAAATGGATAACATACTATCTACCATCTTAAGACTCCAACCAGCACAACAGCTTTACGCGAGAAGTAAAAGTAATGAGAATTAATAAGAAATCGCTCTCACTGAGGCCTCACAATAACTGAAGATAATGACGGTTCGACTGCACTCGTCCCTAACGACTTTTGTATTATTTAGGTCGAGCCCTTTCCTTGTTTAATTAATTGACGAAAACGCCTTTTCATTTAAAATTATATTTCTTTATTTATGTTTGTTGGAAATTAAAGCAGCTATCTTACAGTTTTTGGTTTGATCACTACTAGTCCAAGTCCCAGTTGTTTGATCCACGGAGCGTGGTTTGATCGGTAGGCAATTTTCTCAACCATGAGTTAAAAAATAGTAACGTTTTTGAATTTTTATTAATGTTTCACTAATAAATAAGTCAATTGTTTAGCAAAAAAATTTATAAAACACGTTGGTTACCCTTTTAAAAATTGGTCGTGATAACTCAAATCAAGGGGGGACTTATTTCGTGAGAAACGTAAACCTTTTTATTTTAAACATCATCATTAGTGGTCATTTCGTAATTGCTTTTATTTTATAACGGCAATCGTGTCTTGCTGGATCTACTCAGCACAAGGTCTCCCGCCTTAATAGATTTAATGATATTCACAATTGCTTAATTATTTTAGTCTAAACTTAATCTTCAATCTTGAACGAGGTTTGTACTTTATCGACACAATTTTATTGTCGATAAAGTACAAAACGTAGTTACCTACATGCACTCGTCTGTTGTTCACTTAACCTTTTTCAACCCAAAAGTGTAAGCATATTCACTATTTTACAGGAAAACGCTCGGCGTTCATATCACTTATTGTTAAGTGAAAGCCGGATGGAAGCGCACTTCGCCCGAATGCCCGGAATGCTCAACCACTCAGCAACCAGCTGTCACACCCCTAAATATCGGAGCGCAGCATTGCTCCAGACATTTCAGACGGTGCATGTTAGCTTGCCTAAGACATACAATAGCGATACTAATCATATACAGAGGTTTTTGTGTATTTATTTTTCATTTATTATCATCTTCAGCCTATAAATGTCCCACTGCTGGGCATAGGCCTCCCACATGCACAACAGCATGTAAAATATTGGGCCATAACCCATCACGCT
This sequence comes from Scoparia ambigualis, assembly GCA_963921215.1. Classification (NCBI taxonomy): domain Eukaryota; kingdom Metazoa; phylum Arthropoda; class Insecta; order Lepidoptera; family Crambidae; genus Scoparia; species Scoparia ambigualis. The sequence goes on along the minus strand of OY992506.1, from coordinate 36,542,354 downwards.
AGCCCAATGCGATTTAGTGGGTTTTAACGACTGCCATCTTACAACAAAAACCGGGACCAACGGCTTAACATGCCTTCCGAAGCACAAAGCAGCAGGTTCCATAGTTTTTCTATGCCATTTATTACGGTCATTAGTGTCATTACTGTTGACATTTCATCCTTCACCCCTTACTTAGCTTACATTTACAAATGCTATCGCTATTATTCTGTTAACGTGCCTTGTTTTAATGTTATCTAGTTGGTGATCGAATCAATAAATTAACTTTTAAGGGCCTCCATTAATCAGGCAATCATTCGTCTCAAGAGTCGAAGGTCACCACCCGACTGGCCAGGGCTTTGAGGTATTACAACTAGAGACGACAATGCGAAGCAAGTTTTTGCTTAGGTACTGAGTTTTGGCCCACGGGCTATTTTTTTTTTAATTTATTTAAAAATAAAAAGAATACAATTTAGGTACATCTTTATGAAAACCTCGTAGGGTTTATCTGGGTGTCGGTGAGTCGCTAGTATAATTTATTAATTAGCAGAAGATGTCAACGATAATCTAAGTTGATAAAGTCAACCCAGACCTCCGCTAACGCCTGACAACAAAGCCCCGCCGCACGCGTTGCCCGCTGCTATCTTTTATTTTTTAGCCACTACGAGTAAGCACTTGGCCTTCACCTGATGGTAAGTGACGATAAGGCCGAAGGTGGAAGCGCGCGAACCCGGAATCCTCAACTACTGAGGAACTGGCTATCTCTAAACTGATTCGATCAAATATAAAAACTAAATGCACAATCCCATATTAAATCGTAGCGGAATAGTGGCTGTAAAGCTTTGACGCATCTGTGTTTTGGCAGAATAGCAATTTTTGTAGGCATGTTGACGCTTAGCTCGCATACACAGACCTATGAGGTCTGTGCTCGCATACTACGAAACGACGGTAGTACCTTAGTTCTGAGGGTAGTACCTACCTAAACACCAGATACTCTTTTGTGCGGAGGTTTTCAGAGCGTTGATCGATCTAGTTTTTATCTATTACTCTTAGATTAATTTTTGTTTTAATTTAAGCTATTACTAGTAGACCCGACCATAGAATAATAATTAGTTATTATTCTGAGGACCCGACAGACGTTGTCCTGTCCAAATCACAATGGCAACTCAACTGACAGGAAAAAGATAAATGTCGCGAAGATGAAGTAAGAAAACTGCAAAAAGTTTTTAGCAACCAATTATTGTTTAATATCTATATCTCACGACGTCTTTTTACGTTTATACATTTTTTTATGGATTTTTACTATTTTTTCTCACCGTTTAAATCTTCCCTTTTCTTTTCTATGTGGCTAATTTCGGAACTTTCACAAATATTTCAAGATCCAAATTAGCCACATCGGTTCGGTCATTCTCGAGTTTTTGCGAGACAAACGAACAGCTATTAATTTATATTGTGCATCTACTTTTTATATGTGATCGGAGATCTGAGCACATTTTTTGTATGGAATGGCAGCTCTAGCAATTCCTCGATGGCAGTTAGGATGCCGAGATGGTCGCGTTTAGGGCCGGTCCCCGCGGCATTCCCGGAATCCGGCGTCCCCCGGGGATGCCACTCTGCCCGATATACAATTTCAGGAACGTAAGCATGTGACAAGTGAAGTTTGGCATCGAAAATCACGCATAACTTTTAGTTCGCCTTCTTATAGAGGAAGCTGGAATACCGATACTATATAGATTTCAAAAAACTCACTCATTCATATTTACTTTACAAGTTTTACAAGTTTCCACATTTCACTTTAGTACTTGTATTTTAGAAGAATTTGCGTGTCACATAATTGTGACGTAATACACTAATTAAATTAAGACTTCCTTCAGAAGCTTGAATATATCTAATTGTTTAAATACTGCCTGATACATAGTTACATTTACGTGTTTTGGGTAAACATGTTCAGAAACATAATCTAGTTGTTAACATTTAAAATATTTAAATTTTTCATTGTTTTTGATTGTATTTTTAAGTATGTAAAAAAATGCTTGTGTTAATTAAAAATATGTTAAAAATCGAACGAAACTCAGTAACAAATAAGACTACGTACGCATATCAAAATTCGGACCAACTCCGTAATATTCAGACTATAGGCATAAGCCAGCCACACAAGGCGCGAATGCCAGCGAAACATCTAGGATGTAGCCTGCCAGTCGTCGCAGTACAGCGAACACCCTACGGAAATCCGACGGGCTATATCTTCCCTGTACAGTGGACGGCACATCGGATGTGACACTCTAGAATTATTTCTTAACAAAGTAGATTCGTTCGTTTTAAGCAACATGTTAACAATCATAAATTTAAAATATCACGATGGGTATCAAATCAAATCAAAATGTCTTTATTCAGTAAACTTTAAAAAAGCATTTTGAATCGTCTAAACTTAAATTTACATCTTAATTTGGATCGTGTTGGGAACCCGGACTAACGTGGGAGCCTGCCTACCAACCCGCATTAGGCCAGCGTGGTGGGTTAAGACCCAATCTCTCCATCTGGCGGTTGTCCAAGTGGGAAGGCCTGTGCCCAGAAGTGGGACGTATAAAGGCTCATGATGATAAACCCTACCGTAAACCCGTGTCATGCCGTCATGTTATATAAAAAAACAGTTTAACCATTTCATTTTGACTTACTTTCGATCCAACGGTTCCGCCATATAGATTACCTGGACACCATAAGCTTCAGTGACTTTTCTCTCTTTAATTAATATTCTCTCATGACTTAAAAATCAGGAATAAACATTTTAAAGTGACTAATTTCGATCCTACAATTCCGGAAATAGACTACCAGGACGTCAAAGCTTCAGGGGGTTATCTTATGACTCAAAAAATCAGGAATAAACATTTAATGTAACTAGTTTTGATCCCACAATTCCGGCAATTGACTACCAGGACATCATAAGCTTCAGGGGGCAGTCTCGCAGCACACTGCGCTGGCCGCGTCGCACACTACAGCGCACTCCCTCCGGACGTCCGGCCCGCTGTCTCGCCATTATAATGTGCATTTCATACGTCCACTTTATGAGAAGTCGGCAGACAGATTTAATGTAGGTATAGTCTTATCTATGTAGAAGATTCAACAGTAATAGGTTAAATGTTTCAAGTCGGGAACTTCACATAAATAGGTGATAATATTTTTACCAAAATGTTAACTAACCCTGGGATCTCTACGTCTGAAACCGGTGGTGTTAATATGTATTAATAGGTCACAGAGGCAGCTTCTGCGTCTATCAAAACTTTCTTAGAAAGGACAATTTGAGTTAGTCTGTATTAAATTCGATTAAAAAGTGATTCAGAGTCACACTGCATAATAATAATAATAATTTATAAATCATTTATTTGCGGAATATCATGTACACAACATTGAGATGTATAGAGAGAGTATAAATAAAGATTGTTTGTCTGAAATTAATCATTATTTTAAGTATCATTTTTACTTAATACCTAAAAATGTCTTTACAATTTACACAAACAATGAAAATAAATTACAATTCATTCAATTGTCATAATTATTAAGAATTAAAATTATTGCAAATTATGAGTTATTATCATAAAGTTACTATACCTAGCGGAAAGGTATACTTAGTAACTTTATGGTTATTATGTACCTAAGGTGCAGTGGGGGAATTCCGATATAAATATAAAGAAGAGATGTCAGGAGGACTTTATTTTTGACAACAATTCATAGTAGTTTTATTCTTATTGTCCATATTATTTTACTTTTGTATGGTACTCAGTGAAAATATCTGTATCAAACATGACATTAGATTCTTAAATTATAAGTTAGATTTTTTTTATTTATTATTTGTAATATGAACTCATATTTTGACATAGAGGCTATTACGTTACATGTTAAGGTAATTCCGAAGCTCTTTTAATTTGGACTTTTATACACATTGATCTAAAGTTTACAAATGTATTTTTCGATCGAGATTACCCCTAACAAAAAATTTTTACATTTATTTTAATAGCATTACCAATTTTGTTTTTTCAGTCTTTTATTTCGAAATTACCCCAGGAAGAGATTGTGGTTCTCAACATTTCAGTTACCTTACTCATATTAGAGAATAAACTAACTTATTACACGTCTTTTTTTACGCAATAACAAACAAGTTTCTGCTTAAAGGAAGAATCTGACTCTGCCTAATCTTCTAATTATAAAGACAAATATCCTGACTAATTCGATGATTTTTTTTGTGAAACGGAGCTGAACAGAGCGGAGAGAACTGGGGAGACGAGGAAGGGAATAGTGCAGGAATATAAACGCATTTTTAACTCGTACCTGCTGTAAAATTTAATTATAAAAAACATTAAGGCTAAATCAACTTTATTTTACTTAAAATTCTTAATGGACAAAAGGACTGAAGGTGGTGGGTGATAGAGTTAATAAATATTGAAAATAATAATGGAGAAAGCATACCGCGTAAGATGAGAAAGGATGGAAAATAATTTTTAATTCCTCTTAGGTTGAGAACCACTTGGAAATACTATGAACTTTCGGAATAACGCTTATGGGGGTATTTCCGAAAAAAAAATGAAAACAACTAAGACGTCGTGTTCCTCTCACATGTTCGCAAAAAACGAATAACTTTCGTAAAAACAAACACTTGTTACCGTACATCCGAGAAAACTGTGTTGAAGTAATTCCGAATTATCAGAAATGGCGCGAAAAACACTTTTTTGAGATATCTTATGGTGCAGCGGGAGAATCCCGAAAATGGTTATATTCCGAAACTTTAAAATATCTACTAATTCCAACGATATTTTTCTATTGGCAAGTTTCTAGTCTAGAAGCCATCCTATTGCCCTCGTCGCAACAGTCGTCGTGAACTCGTGAGTCGTTGGTGATCAAACTATAAAACGTGTCAATGATAATTAATAATAAGATGATATATCTATAATATAAAAATGAATCGCAGAATGTGTTGCTAAGAGCAAATCTCGAGAGCAGGTGAACCTATTTCGCTGATTATTTTTTTATAATATTCCTTGAAGTACGAAGATGGTTCTTACGGAGAGAAAAAAAAATCAAATAATCGACTGCCACGGGGCACAGGCTGTTCACGCGGACGAGGTCGCGAGCAGGCCGCTACTTTCCAAATATTCGTAGACGGAGTAGACATTGTGCTTTAGGAGCCGTGATAAATTATTTTTAAATCTATTTCTTTCTAACGGGAGATTCATCATGTCTAACGGTACATTGTTAAATATTTTTATAGCCATGTATACATTTTTCTGGAATAAGGTTAGATTGCATTTATGTATACTTAGCCAATTTATTGTTTCTTGAATTCCGTAATATTTTTTTTGGTGCCTTACATTTTACAAAATATTCTGGGTATTTCTTAACCAATAGACACACTTCTAGTATGTACATACAGGGTAGAGGGAGCATTTTATGTTTTGTAAATAGGGGTTTACATTAATGTTTTATTCCACACATGGCACGAATGCATTTTTTCTGAGCTCTAAATACTCTTTCGATGTCTACGCTATGCGCTATTACCCCACAATACTACATCGTAACGTAGCAGAGAAGAGCAGAGGACACGTATTCCGTGGTACTACGCTTGAAGAGCTACTTGAAAAGACGCAACATATTTGACTTTTTAAAGTGGAAATACGATCCTATTTATTTTGCGTATAAGATGTCTTTGCGTGCATAAAAACTGTAGGTATTATTTCTTACAAAAAAAACGTCAAACGAATGTTTCCCTCAAAGGCATATTCCACTCGGTCTTATTACGAGTACGAGTATACAGAGTGGAATTTTGTAATGCCACCTGAAGGGAAAGTACTCTTAATACTATACATAGAACATTTCATTGAAATAAAAGATTCCTTTATTTTTGAAAAGAAAGAAAACTGCATTTAAAAATTTTCGAAAATTTGCTTGCCACACCCGGGAATCAAACCGACTAAAATCTGTAAAAATTACAGCCTGTACTTTTATTGCATCGATCGTTAGGGTCAATTATAAGAATGAAATCTCTCTGACAAAATTGATAAATTATATTAAATGAAAGGAAACCATCATCATCACATCATCATCAGCCTATAAACGTCCTACTGCTGGGCACAGGCCTCCCACGTGGAAAACAGCACGTAGGGATAGGAAACCATGAAATGTTAAATTATTTTACTTATTTACCAAAAATGGTAAACTATAACTAAAATTTTAAACACTGAAAAAAGACGACAGCCTCAGGCGGGAATCGAACCACGCACCTTCCGCATTCCGGGCTGCCTTAACCAATTGGCTACCGAGGTCTGGCTTTCAACCGTCGAAATAAAAAAAACATAAGCATCAAGCACTGACAAATATTAAACATTAAACTATAACTAATTAGTTGCTCGAAATGGGCTCCATTTTTTCTTGGATAACTACACAAATTAATTCTTCTAATGAATTCATTTCTAGTAACCTTAAATAACGTATTGTGGTGAATATTATAAATCGTATTCTGAACTTCAACTCTCAACTAGGTACTATTACTAACTTAAGTAAACAAATGGATTTTGAAGTAAAAGTGCTTTAACTTCTTCCATTGAATATGTAAGTCCATTTCCAGTAATTTCATGCTTTCCCTTCATTTAATTTATCAAGTTTGTTAGAGAGATTTCCTCCTAATTGACCCTAACGATCGATGCAATAAAAGTACAGGATGTAACAGTTTTAGTCGGTTCGATTCCCGGGTGTGGCAAGCAAGTTATCGAAAATCTATGAATGCAGTTTTCTTTCTTTTCAAAATTAAAGGAATGTTTTCTTTGAGTAAAATTTTCTATCTACAGTATTAAGAGTACTTTCCCTTCAGGTGGCATTACAAAATTCCATACTGTATACGCGATGATAGCAGAAAATCATTCCGTAACTTCCTACGCCGCAACAAGGCGGCATGCCAGCAAAAAGTATTTCTGTGTTAAAAATAAAAAAATACACGGAGCCCACTACAAGCAATTTCATTCTCTCTGTAGTGAAATAAAAATCTAGGTCAGGTACCTACCGGTGCGCGGCATACAAGGGTTGTATCCCGATGTATGGAACTACTGGAACGGGCAGGAAGGTATTTTTTTATTTGTTTTATATTAACTCGTCATAGTGACTGCATCCTGCCTGATGGTAAGCAGTCGATGCAGTCCAAAATAATGAGAGCGCTCCCCACCGTGGAATAAGCATGATAACGAGCGCACCCATTCATGACTGCCTGCATAAATACCGTTTCACGCCCCGCTTAAAAGACCCGGGACTGTAGGAGCTGGGAAACGCCGGCAAAGAATTCCAAAGCCGAATGGTCTTACAAAGGAAAGACTTGCCAAATTTTTTGGTACGAGTACTGGTAGTCTGTACAGTTTGATGATGGTTCCTAAGACCAGCACGTGTAGTCCGGGAGAGGAAAGGAGAGGGCGGGATAAGATCAAAAAGTTCTTCAGAACACTCCGTAGTAGTTCCGGTAGGAGACACTGAGAGAAGCAATGTCTCTACGCAGCTGGAGGTCCTCAAGGGAGACCTCAAATGCGTACCGCTCGCCTTTGCAATCCATCAAAGTGCATCGAGGAGGTATTTAGCGGAGCCGTCCCATAGATATGCTGCCTTTTTACTGTAACTACCATTTTTTGGTAGCGTATTAGTAATTGTTAGTTTACGCGAAAAGTTTTAACTCTATCGAGCTCCCGTATTCAGTTTAAAATTAGTAAAAGAACGTTTACTCATTTATTTAGTTGTTTTACTATTTTACATTCATTGTGACTCTCATCATCAACGTCATCAGCCTATAAATGTACCACAGCTAGGCACAGGCCATTGCACATTGACAACAGCTATTATTGGGCAGATTGGACCATAACCCACCAGGCTGGCCAATGCGGGTTACCCACTATTATACCCACTAATATACCGAACATACTCGGGGCCGAAATATCCTTGGCTCACAAGTAGTAAACTGGATGTATTTAAAAAATATATTTTTAGCGGAAGGCAGTGCGGGGCGCTGGGTGATTTTAAGTCACTCTATTTATTCAGCGCTGTGCATTGTTTTCTATAAATTTTCATAGATATTTTAAGAACTTCTTATACTTTTATAATGTTATTGTTTAAACAATTTGAATGCAAATTTTATTGAGAACGAATCCTGCTAGTGGTAATTTTTCACTTTTTCAGTTTGTAATTTCTTACTTTTATTTTTTTCGCTGTAATTATATTATCACTTCACACGATGTGTACACTGTTTGTTAGGTTATTGTCTAGCTCAATCTGAAATGCGAAGTATGTTGTCTTATTTGACTGTAACCTGTATGTGTACCTAAACCAAATAGATAAATAAGTAAATTATGTTTATGTAAAAATCATTATAACATTTGATAAAATCGACTGCCTCAGAGTAGACCTTGACAGATATAAGTAATCATGTTACGTCATGTACGACATCTTAACTCCACTCACCAAAAACATTCCGTCTTAACCCCTTCCAGTGAGGAATTTATTAGTGTTAATATTTAATGAAGGTAGAGGGAGGCTATAATGCGATGCGGCCTCACGGTTGCAGACTACGACGGGCTAAATCTGCTGTACAAGATGTCTCTGCACGTTACTGCAAACAGTATGCAGGGTAAATAACAGCTAGTTCACGGCAAAAGGAGCTTTAATTCTGTCTCAGAAAAGTAGTTTATTTACACTTGAAATAAACCACTTTTCTTAGACGGAATAAAACACTTGGCTTTCAAGATTTCAATATAATTTATTAAGTTGAGGCAACCATAGTTGAGCACTTATGATATGAATGCACTACGCCATCGGTTCGTAGGTCTATAGGGCGGAAAATCTTGTGCTGAGAAGAACTGGCAAGAAACTCGGCAAACAAAGAGAAGACGCGGAAAGTAATCCTACTGCAATTAAAATTACAAACAGCTAAACCATACATACATATAATGACCGCAAAAGCATCCTCTGCCATAGTCCACGTTTCACCAAATAGCGATTGCTCATGTGCTCAGCGTGACAGGTGGTGAGCTTATCGCCGCTCTATGCTGTTGTGCAGTATTTAGTCGGTAGTATTTTTTTTTCATAAAAGAAGGAGGCAAACGAGCAGGCGGGTCACCTGATGAAGAGTAATCACCGCCGCCCATGGACACCCGCAACACCAGAGGAATCGCAGACGCGTTGCCGCCCTTTAAGGAAGGAATACTCTCGTTTCTTGAAGATCCCTAAGTCGTAACGGTCTGGAAATACCGCCGCCGCCGAGAGCTGGTTCCACAACACCGTAGTTCGAGATAAGAAATTTCGTGAAAAACGCACAGTAGTAGACCGCCGTCCATCAAGGTGATGTGGATGGAATGACAGTCGATTGAGTGTAGTGCGGTGAAGGAAATCAGCGGCAGGGATTAAGACGAACAATTCCTCAGAACATGCCTTATGATATATGCGGTACAATATACAGAGAGACGCAACGTCTCTCCGAAGAGCCAGTGGATTGAGCCGACCTGAAATAACCACGTCGTCGACAATACGAGCAGCTGTGCGTTGAATGCGGTGAAATGGAAGGAGTTGGTACTGGGGTGCTCCAGTCCAGCCCAAAGATGGGAGCAGTATTCCATATGCGGCCGGACCTGTGCTTTGTACAGTTGTAAGCGGTGGGCCGCACTAAGGGGCCAAACGGTCTTAAGTGTCTCAAAATTCTATAACTTTTTAGTTTCTTGACATTTTGGATTGAAATTTTGTACACGTATTCCTGAATATGTATGTTAATAGAAAAATAAAACATCATCATTGTTAAATAAATATTTATTTCGTGATAGCTTGTTAAAAATAAAATTACATATTTTTTCATACAAAAATAATAAGATGTATATTTAAAATAACTTTTTTTTCTTAGATTAAGTTTACTTTTGAATTATTAATAATACTATAACTAGTGACATGACATTAAATAAAAATTAAGTATATTTTTCATAAATTACAATAAGTAGGTACCTATCCTACTCATTACTTGTCATTTTTAACAACTCTTTGGCTTCGTCAAATAATTTTTTTGCTATTATAAAACTAGGTCTATTTATGCTCGATATAAAAGGATCAGATGTATATAACAAAATGTGCATCACGTCCTAATAATTTGTAGCCGACCGGGAACACTTCCGAGCGTGATGCAACCTATACTTTTTATAATCCTTCTTCCTTGCTTCTTGAGCATCTTCAGATAATTGACTTAGGGGCAAAACTGCATAATGTTCTGTTATTTTTGCTCCATGTATCAATACTTTGTGCACTAAAGATGGCATATAGTACCAGTTATATTTGCTCACATATAACTGTGCAGTCTCCAGCGTATATTGACCAAATTATTCGCCGTTCAAAGAAAATCCTGATGGCATGGTCTGCAGTATTATGTATTAAGTATTGTATTAAGTGTATTAATCAGCCCTTGACGTGGTTTATCAATGTGAAAACCAAGCAATTCCTGAAAACGAGCTTGCACGTGCTTGTTTTTATCCTCTTTAATTCTTTTGTTCTCTGGTGTCGATGTAGTCCACTTTTGAAAACCTAAATTATAGGAAATATGAAGAATCAATTCCATACACCTTATCCATGCGTGTAAGGTATATAGTCCGTATTTAAATGAATTTTCATTTTCAACTCTTGCTTGTACTGTAATGAGATCATTCATTTGTCTCGGGGTTGCACCACAAACCGTGCACGTAGCACTGGATGATGTATGTGTTAACACCTGAGCAACTTTCCCGTCTATCATGGTCATGTACATGACATGAATAAATATAAAAATGAACAATTAATTATTTTTGAAAATTTATTTATTTCTGTTCATTGACATTTCTGCTTCTATATCAAAATGGCGCAGTAATAACGCAAGTTTTTTTTATTTCCTCGTTTTACTAAATAGTTAAGGAATATAAAAAAGTAATTAACTCGACATAGGCAGCTGTAGGCAACAACGAAACCTATATTTGAAATATAATAAAATGAAAAAAATCCTTATGTTGCTTAATAACGTATAAAAATCACACACACAAAAATATTATTGATAAAAACGTAACGTACTTTTAAACTAGAGATTCTAAGCAATCTAACAATATTTAACATTAATATACTTCCTTTGCAAAACATAGAAGTAACGTAAGTCAAACTTTTATAATGGGCAATTTGATAGTATGAAAATATCGAAGTGTAATGTTTGCGAGTAATTTTAAATACTTAAAAGTTAAAGAAAAAACTTTTAGCTATTGCTACTGATTGTTCTTTTACCAAAGAATATAACACCATGAAAAAAGCTTTGGAATTACGATATTTGTCAAAACCATTTTTGAGACGGAAAATACCGTTTGGTCCCATAGTGGGCCGGCGTGAAATACTGACCCGCTCTATTAAGCACATCCAGCTTTTTCGAAGAATTTAGCTTTACCTGACATGTGATTTTGAAACTGAAAGGTGGCGGCTCTATTAATAAGCCGCACCTATCAGTTGGTTAATTAGTATTTTAGTATATAACAGCAAACGTTTTTTCATACTTAGTAAAATTAAATAACAAAGTTGAAGACACGAAAACAAGCCCCACTGCAATTACAAACAGCTAAACCAGTATAAAACACACGATTTATAACCACTCCACAATACATTAAACGCGACTCAGGTAATTCTTAACCCTCCAGATAGCAGCTCGTTTCTTTATACCTGCTGAAAGCACAAAGCAAGCCCTAAGCCCAGATTAGCCGCATAATGAAACTGTAAAATTTAAAAGCCTCGCAATACCAGCAAACTCCCCTAAAGCGTTGTATTTCAGTAATAATTAAAGCTGAGCCGCCATAGAAAGAATAAAAGGCCATTGTAGACGGTATGAAAGGATTCCTGCCGGCTCCGAGAATGATATATGGGCTTCATCGAACGGCGGGGTTTCGACTTACAAATAAGTTATGGCTTCCCGAGATTTACAATGAGGTGATATTAAATTTCGATAAGGCTTACTTGCGTTGAACTGATCAAGACAAGTATAATTGTATGTCTACTGAGGTTTACAGCTTACTACTACGTTTTAGAAATGTTTTAACAGCATGTTATAAAACTAACATTTTTTTGTGTATTTAACCCTAACTTACCAGTTCATTATAACCAAACAACCAAACAAGTGACAGTGCCTCGTTCGAAAAATTGATAACGTCATAAAAGACATAAAAGGCAGGAATGTTTGTTCAGGCATCACTTGAGAACGGCTGCACCTATTTGTCTGATTCTTTTTTTGTTATGTTTGTAATTGTCAGGACAAGGTTTGTATTAATTTTTTTTAAATCGTCAAGGGGTATTTGTTGTCCTCGTGAGATTATCGGGATAAAAAGTATTCTTTGTGTTAATCCAGGTTATAAACTATCTGTATGCCGAATTTCATCCAAATCCATTTAATAGTTTTTACGTGAAAGAGTAACAAACATCCATCCATACCTACAAATTTTCGCAATTATAATATTAGTAGGATTGTTTGATGCCTAAGGGTGGATTCGATCAAACTGGAATAAGACTTACTCCGAGATTAGTATATACAAATTCGGCGTTTAATCTAGGTACAGGACCTTATTCCAGTTTGGTCGAATCCACCCTAAATGAGAAAAACAATAACTTTTTAAACTACTTGTTTGTCAATCGATATACATATGTTAAATTCGTCAACAAATGGAGCTGCCAATCATGCATGTATCTTAGTTTAAAGGACAATAAAAAACATTATCTCTTTCACTTAACTCAATAAGGAATAGTCCTGGAGATAGACTTCCAAGCTTTATGTTTAAGAAGTTCTGTTACAAAACCTTTCCGCCCCATTACGTTACATTATTCGCTTGCCATCCACACTGCCTATCACTAAATGCCGATGACAGCGAGGGTGGCCGTCATTAGCTGCACTCACCGGCCACTGGCCATGCTCTGAAAGTTTGTTGCACCTAACGTAGTCAGGGGGACCACGTGCATAGGTACTTAAAATAGTAAACATATTTATAAAATTTATGTCTTGATAAATATAGATTATTTTAAGATAACGAAATTAGTTCAGTGGACTCGTATTTATAACTAATGAAATAAATAGCATTATGTATAAAAATATTTATTTACACCAATAAAATTATGTATACAAGGTAGGCATATACAAGGCTATCTCATAGTCCTTTAATTAAACCTTCAACTATTTGAAAGCAAAAACTCTAGTAACAATATTTTAATAGAGATATAGGAGAGTATATTGCTATAAAACCTTAATTATTTAAGCTGCAATTGAGCATTTATGAAACATAAATGTACTAAGGAAATTCAGCTAAGGTTATTTTATTCTCTTAGTTATACTGAATACCTGCATACATTAATTCAAAATATCCAGAACCTTATCCCTCGCAGTAATCCTTGAGTTCAACCAGCAAGAAACTCAGCGAAGGCATTTTCTCCTCTAAGATATATCCTGAATACCTGCATACATTCATTCAAAATCTTTTGAACCCCATCTCCTGCAGTCTGTAGTCGTGCATCGCAAAGCACCCTCGCACTGATCGCCCTCGCCCTTGCATGATTTGAGTTTAATATCCACTCTGAGTGCTCTGCATTCCTTCACAGAGGGTAAGTCATCGGGGTTCAACGATGTGCCTGTGTTGCAAAGTATCTCAAGTTAGGTTTTTAGCATTTTCAAATTTCTGAAAAAATGTTCTTTATTAAATGATTTAAAATATTACAATTAACGTTAAATACCTCATAATAAATAACAATCATTTCATGTGTATTGTCTTTTAAGAGGGTATTTTCGTGATGCTTGAGATTTATTTATTTTTTTATTATTAGGGATAACAAACAGTTACACATGTCATAGTAGTGCGGCAAAATAGCAATGATTCATGTAAAATGTATAACCAACTACGTTATTCGCGGAGTAATGAGAGATGAGATAAGGGATTGCGTCACAACATTGCAGTATTATGTTCGAAGAAGCAAATTAAATGTTGAAAATCACCATTAGGTATTTTGGTACTTATTATCTTGGAAAAAATTCATTTGCTCGTCATGAACTTCACGACAACTCAATACGAAATTTATTTGAAGTGATTTTGAAATTTACATTTAAAAGGGCTATAGAGTCAATCCATTAAAGCCTAGGTAGAGCTGAAAATTACAATTCTTAAAACAACAATAACATTAGAAAAACATAACTTGCATTGAAATAACGAAGCTTTAGTTACGCCCTTCTATTAGCAATTCTTAAACGTCGGAAGGGCAAAGTCAAAAGTGAAAGGCATAGAATGCTCCTCAGTTCCGACAGTGACAAAGTGGAAACCTTTACACGTCATGACGGAGCCTTCGACCGGCAAGTCATTTGCACGGTCGCATATGCATAATTAACTCCCGAATTTTGCTTATGTTTAATGACGCGATAATTACACTACTGAGCTTGTGCATTTCAATTTGAATACTCAATAGTCACTCGTTTCGAACATTTAAGGTTTGGTCTTTGGTATACATCTTCAAGTAACCTACATAGAAACCATCGTCCGATGACGATCTTTTTATTAGTGAAAACCGCGTAGATATCCGTTGTGTGGTTTAGAAGAACAAAAGTAAGCCATAGACACAGGAAAACGGCAACTTACTTAATAATATGTAATAGTTTAATGCCGCACCAATGTCCTGTGATATCATAGGTGTTATACACATGGATGCGCTTAGAACTGTACATAATATGTCAAAAATAGACTTAAGAGGTAACACTACGTAAATAACAGAAAAACGACGTCCCCCGTTTCCTCTTTTAGTATTGGACCAATTTTTATTACTTTTTCAGCATCGGTTGACGAAAGATTTTTTGTATTTCGTGTCGTTTTTTGCTTGAAACGTCGTTTTTCTGTGTTTCGTGTGAGAATTTTGCATGACCATTCTACGTAGTATTTCCTGTTAATAGTAGTTTTTGCATAAAATGTGATATTTTTGTCTACAAACCTTAACATGACAACTTAAAATGATTCATCGTCTCTCGTCCGCGACATAGGTATCTCGTGTTGCGCGTGCTAGGCCTACAGAAGAAAATCGTGGGATAGTTGGTGGGACGAGTTTGACTCCTACTGCAATGTAACGACTGGACAATACTTAATCGCGTAGAGTGGACAGAGGAAAGAGAATGCTTTGCTGCCTTGGCCTTGCAGAGGGACTACTACGGCAGATAATAATAAATAATATATTAATCAGATAGGCAAAACCATCTAGGTGATATTACAGGAAGATCAGCGTTATCACACAAAATTACCATCTTCAACGGATTGGGACCAAAATTAAATAGTTGGAGGTACTCCATGAATCGGAACGGTACAATAGAAGTTTCAAAATTTCCTTTGTACCGCTAGAAGACGCTGTATTACTATTTTAACCTTCAAATTATTTAGGTTGTAGATCGAACTACTTAATATACATTGTTTTGGTCACAAACTATGTAAATCACTTGTTTTGTGCAAATGTCAGATCAAATCGAGCAGCATTAGATAGAATAATCTATATAAGCGTGACATTCACAATCAGTGCCCTCGGAGCTATAGTGAACGTATTAGCGCGGGGTGGCTCATGCGCTAATAGGCCGTGACGTCATAAATTGCCATGCCACGATCGTGGTGTGACGTCACTGCGATTTTTATAAACAAGGGTGAGGGCTTATCGCCGCTGTGTCGTAGATGGGGCATTTGGGAAAACACGATGATAGCTTACTGTAGGTATAAATAAATTATCCATTGAATTGAAACAGTTTTTATGAATCTGCTCGCGTTTTTTATGCTACTTCAGCGATAATCATGCATACAACCCGACTGATGGTAAGTGTTTGCAATATATATATATATATTTTATTTCTATTTTGATACATCAAGAATTTTAACATGTTAATCACGAGAATCTTTTTTTTTATATAAGAAGGAGGCAAACGAACAGGCGGGTCACCTGATGGAGAGCAATCACCGCCGCCTATGGACACCCGCAAAACCAGAGGAGTCGCAGATGCGTTGCCGACCTTTAAGAAAGGAATAGGGTTAAGGAAGAAATAGGAATCGTGAGGGGGGGAAGGGGTCTCCGGAACTCTCACTGGCCGGACGAAAGCAGCACCAAGTGCCATTATTTCACGCCGGATATTTGTGAGAGGGTGGTATTACCACGGGCGAACCGGCCCAATGCGTTCTGCAACACAGCGTGGCTCTACTACTCTCACAACTCACAATCTCTCTATAACATACAAACAATATTCACGAGTATTATCCCGGATGGGTTAGGCAGAGACCAGGCGATGAGGACCGCATAGCAGTTCAATGCCGCACTCCACGGCACACCATAATTGTACATGTGCTCAGCGTGACAGGTGGTGAGCCCATCGCAGCTCTATGCTGTTGGATGTATGTGCAGTCTGTGGTCCTTTAGTCGCATTTTACGACACCAAATGAAAGAGAAGGGGGCGGTAGTATTCTATTGATGAGTCGCTACCAGCACGGCCCACGAAACGAAAAATGTATCAGCTTTATCACGAGAATCTCTCTACTAAAAAAAATTAAGCTAAATAAAGATGCAATGACAGCGTAGCGTATTAAGCCTTAGCCAGGCAGTAATCTTATAGCGGATATTTTGAACTTTATTCCCTGAACATAATGTAGAAAACCAATGAAAATTTTCAACATGCTGTGCCTGGCTAAGGAGTTATTCCGTACAAACATTTTCATTTCTATGTGTACTGTTTTTTCAAAGAGTGTTCGAGTGAACTTTAGAAAACAATACTGATTACTATTATCACAATGTAACAAGCAGATGAGAGTTGTAAGACAGTCCAAGTCAGCACTTTAGCCGTCCATCATGTTGTTTCAGCGGAACCGTGACGTCACAGCGAGCGCTGCGCCATCGCGCTAACGGACCGTGACGTCATAAATCGCAGGATGAACATGAGTCCGGAACGACACCGCGACAGACAAACAGCACTATGTAGGTACATTCTTTTGCTATCTCCTACTATGGTTGTTGTGTACTAATAAAGAAAGAATGCGGTAAGTACAAGAATTAAATATTGATAAAATATATTTAAGTAAATAATATTAAAATATTAAGTAGAAGCAATACAGGTCTGTCATTTTTTAGTAACATTTGCCCTCCGCTGAGAGATTAAAGCGATGTGTACAAGGATAGGAACACATTTAAACCAAAAGCGAAATAAAATGCAAGTCGAGCTTAAACAAATGGAATGCAAAAATGTCAAAGTGTCGGTTCCGATAAGGGAATACAACTTAAAGGTGAAACTAAGAAGTTACGACGGAGAGTAACAAAAGACGAGCAAGAAACAAGTCGAAACAAAACACTACCTTCGATGTTGAAGTTGCAGCAGCCACTAAGGCCAGCATCGCGAAACAAGGCCCGACGTTTAATACGAATAGTGCACTCGATTCCACTTTTAAATTGTTCGGAAACTTACCTTCCCGATCCCGTTCGGGGCTTAACGGGATTAACTCATGATTTCAGTAGCCATTCCACATTGAATCGGTTCTTAGCGATAGCGACGAACTTTCTCGCTTCAATGGGACATATCAAATCTTTTCTAGTCTAGTGCGCTAAGATTGGAAAATGGGAGTGCCATGATATTTTTCGTCTACTAAAATGTTAAAGTAAAAATAGCTGGCTAGAACTACGTCATCGTGATTAGCTAAGTCTTGTGTTATCTCTGTGCATTGCAACATAAGATCCTAATTGGGATTTTTTGTGGAACTCATCATCATCAGTTATAACGGCTGCTCATAATGGCAATCCTGAGGTCATTTTGTTTCCAAGAGTCCTATTATTTTCCTAGTCAGTGACGTAGTCACTCTGAAGTATAGAATGCACTTCGTTTTTTCTCCAGATGCCATAAAGAAGCTTGTTGCTGACAGTTGCATTTTGTGGCATATCATATGTATAAGTATGTATACAGACAAGGTGGAGCGACGATCTTCGCAAGGTGGCTGGCAAGAGCTGGATGAGAGTGGCCGCGGATCGTGCTCAGTGGCGTGTTCTTGGAGAGGCCTATGTCCAGCAGTAGACGAGTATAGGTTAATGATGATGATGATGATGATGATGTATGTATATATGTATCATTTTGCTTTCTCGCATAGTGCCTTCAGCTTAAATGGTACATTGTGTGCTTCATTGAAAGCTCCATAAAGTTTTTTTTAGCTTGTTTCAAACATAATATCTTCTTCTTTAGCCTATAATAACCCACAGCAGAGTGTAGGCCTACTCTCAATATGCACTCTTTCCTGTCCCTTCTTGAGCTTTTTTAACCAGTTGTTCTGCAGTGCTCATTGCCTGGTATCTGATTAACCCTTCGGGGATAATAGTCGTAAATATGTGTATGAATGTATGTAAATGAAGCTTTAATATTACTTCTGAGGCTGGCCGTACGAATTGCTACCTAAACTCGACTGAATATTTCGTCAATAAAACCGTCACCACGCGAGCTAACCTCGCTCGCGCGGGAATAGTTCCCGCACCGCGCGACCACAAGCCACAGAACTGTTCCTGACTGTTCCCAACTAACTTCTTGGACAAAGAGTTCCGCGCGAGTTAACATCGACTAAGACGTAACTCGGGCAACGCGAGCGCCGGTGTCACTGACTCCTTCGATGTCGAACAGAATTTTAAAGGGAACTTAGGAACAAATTTTCTGAGTTGCCAGGTGCATTTTAGAACTTTTAACCGAGTCATGAGTAGTGTGACGTCTAAATTATTCTATTACAGTGAGAGCAGTATAGTTTCCAACTATAATGCATATGAAAAATTGGAAATCTCTATTAAAAATTACCCACCAACCCCTTTGGACCAGCTTAGTGTTATATGGCCCAAAATCCCCTTGTGCTTTAAGTCCATGTAGGAAGGCTTGAGGTCAAGCAGTGGGACATTTATAGGCTGATGATAATTAAAAATTAACAATTCGTGCTGCAACGCAGCGTGGCTCTTCCACTGGTACGGTCTCAAGGGTAAACCTTCTGAGACGTGTGACTTCAACCCCCAAGGTTCACCTGGTTAACTACCACAATCTCAACTAAATCTATCAATACGAACTGTAGCAGTAGATTTTCTGTTTGTAAAGCTACATGTAAAGTACTCTTTCACCTTCTTATCGTCACTTACCATCAGATAAGATGACAAGGTATTTACCGTTGTAAAACAATAAAGAAAAATTAAGTAGAGTCACACCTTTACATTTCAGAGACGGCTTGCTACTAAAAAAGCAATAAAAACTATGTTTTTTGTGAGGTAAAAGTTGAGGCGGATATTTGTGAACTGCAAGCCAATGACAGGCTAGCGAGTGCACTGGATCGAAACAAGTGGCGGAATATTACATCACATACCAAGATACTTTTCGGGTTACTGAACCAACGGAGTAAGTAAGTTTGAAAACAAATCTTTCTCTATGCAAATGACAAAGAAATCTGCAAGTCGCCAACGGCTGTTTCTTTATTATAAGCCACATATCGCATGCGGGAGCTATTCAAGCGCGAATAAAAGGTTTTTCAAAGCCTCAATAGGCCGGCGGTTCTATTTACCGAGTTCGCGGGGTAAACAAGGCGAGATGAAGATAGCAGTCCATTCCTCGGAAGGGTTTGTCCTAAATACGTTTCGTCAAAGGCCAGTGACAAACGGATTCCGGCCTGGGGCGCGGTCCTTAAGGTGTGCGATACACGGAATGGTAAAACACACCAGCCCGCCCAAGAAAACTTGATGAATTACGTTTTTCATCGTCATTGTTTATACCTAAAAGAATTGTTTTCGCATATTATATCGTTTAGCTGGTAAAGTAGACGAGATAGTAAATAGACGACATAGGAATTGGTTGTGGTTGTGGACGTGCAGTGGACGAACTTAGGAATTGGACAACTTAGAAAGAGGACGATTTGGTCCTGGACGAACAATAGCACATAGGGTGATTTACCCACCAAGTTGTCCCACTGCAGTTTAGTTGATTTTACCAAGTAAGACAGTACGGCAGCAACCGGAACCAAAGGCTTACAAAAGGGTACTTACTTATTGGCCGAAGTTTACGTGTTCCGTGTGTTTTCACCTTAGCCCTTCCAAATATTCGGAGCACTTGGGGTCTGGAATGGAATTTGGCACTTTTCTTTTAGACACTTACTGTGCAAAATCGCTTGGTCAAACCCAATAATGCAAAACAAATAAGGTCATACCTATAAAATAGCTAAAAAGCAGGTAAAATCGTGTACACTTGGTAACTTACAGAAGACAGGTTATGTAGATGGGGCTTTAATATATATGTTGATGTTGAGTCTATGTTTTGATTCTCGTAATTAATAATTTTAAAATATCTGGCTACCTGTTAGACTATCTTGGTAGGAAGTCTTTTTAAATACAACAATAGAAAATTTGTTGTTGCTTAATATGTAGGGTGACGGACCCAATTATCAGCACTTTAAGAGGTCATTAAATTTCAACTCTAAATATTTTACATATTACAATATTCTGTAGCTTTTGTGTTGTGTTATTAATGTTGAGAATATAATCACCTGTTGTGTAAAGTAAGATTTTTTAAATATTTGTAGTATTTATTGAGTCAAAATTACAATTTATCAAAAAACAAGCCAATCACCATTTATCAGCACAGTCATCACCAATTAACATCACCCACTTACCCAATTATTAGCACTGTGAATTGTAATACGTTTTAAGGGCTTCCTTAAACCTATTCCTCCCTTGAAGGCCGGCAACGCATCTGCGATTCCTCTGGTTTTGCGGGTGTCCATGGGCGGCGGTGATTACTTTCCATCAGGTGACCCGCCTGCTCGTTTGCCTCCCTCTTTTATAAAAAAAAAAACAATAAAATATCCTTTAGAAATTAGTACTCTTTTTTATTGTTTATTAATCGTTTAACATTTCTATTAATTATGGCACATCTAAATTTACCTTAACATATAACTTGTTCAACTTTCAGTCGACTGTAATGGACAGATCTTTGGAATTAGGAACATTACTTTTAAACTAGTTAGATAAACATTAAAATAATTAATCTTAAAATAAAACCATAAAATTCTTTGCTTAAAACTAGGAAAATAAGTAAAATAACCATAAATTATTTGCTTGAAACTAGGAAAATAAGTAAAATGACCACAAAATATTTGCTTAAAACTAGGAAAATAAGTAAAATCACAATAAATTGTTTGCTTGAAACTACGAAAATAAGTAAAATAACCATAAATTATTTGCTTAAAACTAGGAAAAAAAGTAAAATAACCATAAATTATTTGCTTGAAACTACGAAAATAAGTAAAATAACCATAAAATTCTTGGCTTAAAACTAGGAAAATAAGTAAAATCACCATAAATTATTTGCTTAAAACTAGGAAAATAAGTAAAACAACCAAAAATTATTTGCTTGAAACTACGAAAATAAGTAAAATAACCATAAATTATTTGCTTAAAACTAGGAAAATAAGTAAAATAACCATAAAATTCTTGGCTTAAAACTAGGAAAATAAGTAAAATAACCATAAATTATTTGCTTAAAACTAGGAACCTGTAAAGGCCGAGCAATACAAACATTACTTAAAAATAGTTTACTCCTCAGTATACTGTTTTCTTCTCATAATAATTCTTTTCTTTCTTTTATTAGGGTATTTTGCTGTTTTTGATGGGTTCATCTTAAGAGATCCGAAACATGTAAAAATAATTTAAACAAATCCATATATCAGCATAGTTTTGAACCAAATACCAGCACCATGATGATAAATGGAAAATGGATTTTCAGCACGGGGCTGAAATTTGGATAACAAGGCTAAATTCACTTTTTACACAACACTCAACCATACTTTTACTTACACACAGTTCATTTTAAAAGAAATACCATATTTATAATTATGTCTATTTTGAGTCTATTTTTTTTTGTCAGCAGGTGTGCTGATAATTGGACAACTTGAAATTTCTGTATCCAGATATTGTCACCACTCTATATCTATTGTAAGTAAAAAAAATACCTTAAAATGATTTCAATTTAGGATGCGAAAAACGTTAAGAATGTGTTTAAATACCAGTATTTATAAATAGTGATATAAGTGCATTACTAAATGACTAATAAACGTAAGAAAAATCTTACCCTTGATGTGTCAGAATGGCTGAAAATCACTTCTAATCACACAACATTTACTTCTCCTCAAGAATAAAGCTCCATTAAAAATGTCAAACTATACACAGTGTTGCTAGTACAATAATTTAAAACTATCTGAACGCGTTTTCTACCCTTGCAACTTTAAAATTATAGACATTACCTTATATTTTTAGGTTTTTTACGAGGTGCTGATAAACTGGTACAGTGCTAGTATTTTGGTAAGTCACCCTACCTATTTTTTTTTTTATTATTCTCTGACGTAATTCATACACATATTATATACACTCCGTCTATTATTCCCAAAGGTTTAGTCAGAGACTAAGCAATGAGGACAGCAAAAGCAGTCCTCTACAATAGTCCACGTTTCACCAAATAGCGACTACACATATCCTCAGCGTGACCCATCGCCGCTCTAAGCTGATGGATGTACGTGCAGTCTTTAGTCCGTTAGTCGCCTTTTACAACACCCAAGGGAAGAGAGGGGTGGTAGTATTCTTTCACTGCTGCGCGACGCGGTTAACACACTATTCTCAGCGTCAAATTATTTGGTGGTATTCATATTAATAGCATATGTTTAAGCAGTCTTCAGGCTGTCAGTCGCCTTTTACGGCAACCAAAAGAAGAGATGGATTGGCAGTGTTCTTTTAATAATACTTGTAATTATTGTATACATTTCTACATTAAGTAATGGTTTAATTTCTACAATAAGCCAGAACCACACATCTCCAAGCTGCTTCACGTGCATGAAGAATCCAAGCACTCATTAAATACCGTCAGCAAGGTGCCAGAGGAACTGCGCTCAACAAATACGAGTGCTTATCTAGTTAGCTTACCGTTGCCAAGTTTTCAACTTTGGTTGACAAGTCTGTGCTTATGAATGCTGAATCTTTAAAAGAGGACATAGTATGGGAAAGAATTGTACTTAACTGTTACTGTGGTCTAGTGATTAATGTTTTTTTTATATATTTTAGTGTTATTTTATTAACGCTTAAATATACTTAAGTAAAATTTAAAACACAAAAAAAAAAAACTGTGGTCTAGTGGTTAGGCTGGTCTTAGAACCAGAGAATTCAGGTTCGATTCCCAGTATGGAGTAAATATTATTGTACTAGGTTTAGTTGATGGAAGGGCTTTTTTAAGGTCCGCCGGCCTAGATATCTTAGCTAAGAAGGAATCAGAGGGTTAATTGACTTACTTCAACACATATCACAATACCTTTCAAGTAGTAGCACATCACTTCATTACATTACTTCATTCATTATATTACTTATACTCGTACTTGAAAGGTATTGCGATAAGAGTTGAAATTATACAATGAGCCCCAGGTTTTGCGGTCTCGTTATTCAACTCGAATACCTTGAAATAAGTAAGGTTAAGGAACAACAATACTGTACAACAACAAGCAATAAACATTCCTATATATTATCCTCAAAGGGTTAGTCAGAAACTAAGCAATGAGGAGCGCAGCAGCAGTCCACTGTCATAGTCCACTTATTACTAAATTACAACTGCATATGTGCTCAGCATGATAGGTGGTGAGTCTATCGCCGATCTATGCTTGTGGATGCATATACAGTCTTTAGTCCGTTAGTCACCTTTTATGACGCCCAAGGTTTTTTTTTCAAACTGGCTGCTCCCGCTTTTTGGCAGGTTTTTGTTTTCATTTTTTATCTTGATTTTTTTCTTATTTTGCTAGAGTTAAATAATCTAGAGCTTGAAGAGCTCTACTCACTATTTCATTTGTTTTTGTTTTGTTTTATTTATTGAAGCATCCTTTCTTTTTTTCTTTTAATCTTTTATACAATAGTTATTGTTCTTAATTCTATTACATTTTCTTCTTACATACTATTTACATTTCTTTTCTTACTTGCTAATACTTGCAAATTCTTTCCTTCTTTCATTTAATACAAGTATATATTATTCCTTCTATACATTCTTTTCTTTCTTTTAAATACAATATTGCTTACATTCATATTCTCCGATTAAATGGACATACCTGCCACAATGTGGTCTTGCTTTGTTTCTTAATACTATATTTGTCCTAATTCTTTCTAGTTGTCCTTATTTCTTATAAAAACTATATTGGCAATTTTTCTGGCAAATTCCATAAACAACTTTTTTCTTTTTTATCATTTAAAATCTTCTTCAGGGTATCTTTACTCAGTTTTGTGTCGAGTTTTTGCTACAAAGTGTACCTATCTTGTATGTGTATTGGGCAATCGAGAAGTATGTAGAAGATGTCCTCGTCCATCGCCGGGTCACAGGCACACGAGGGGCTGTCCCTGCGTTAAAACCTGTGCTGGTATGCACAGAATCCCCCGTCGCCTGTCAAGACCAGCTACGCAATGCGGTCGATGAAATCTTCGTTACTGTGTTATGTGCGTCCACCCCATTAGAGAAAAAGACCTTGGTAGTCGTGGCTGTGGCTTTGGTCCTATACCTACTGTCCCAATGCTCGATCGTTTCCGCCCGTAAATGACGTTCAACGAACGAGATGGGGCTGCAGTCATAGTCCGCTCTGGTCTTCAGTTTGAGGGCGGCTTTCTTCGCTAACTCATCCGCTCTCTCGTTCCCTCTCACTCCGACGTGGGCCCGTATCCATAAAAGAGAGACTAGTTGGTGGTTGTCTCTCAGGAATTCCAGGTTACCCTGTATCGCCTTCGCGATCGGGTGCGAGGAGTCTTGATCCATCAGCGTCTGGAGAGCCGACCACGAGTCGCTCAGAATAGCCGCTTCTTTAAATTTTTTGCCAATAATAACTTCAGTCGCTTGGAAGATAGCATATAGCTCGGCTTGGAAGACCGTACAGAATGGCTCCAGTCTGAATTTTCGAGTACACGTCTTAGCCGTCCCTTCCCAACAGGTCAGGGTGGCTTTGATTTTCCCCTCCAGCTTGCTGCCATCCGTGCAGGTCCTGACCAAACCTTCTGCCAACTCGCTATCCTCTTCCGCGTTTTCCAAAAGGGAAAATTTCAAATTTAGCATCCTACTGGAGGTGGGTGTTCTCAGTGACGGGTACGCGCTGCTCAACCCACAATTTTTTCCTAAAATAGCCAGGAGCTCTATCGGTCTATAAGATTTGGGGTGCGTATAATCTTCTTTGTTTGGTTTCCTGAGTAGGATTATTGTTGCAACCTTTCAGGGCTTAGGGAAGTGGGAGAGCTCAAGGCATTTATTGAAGATAGCTAGGAATAATGAGGAGTCGGTATATAAGGCTGCTGCGCATGTGTCAGCCGTGAAGCCGTCATTACCCGGGGCCTTTTTGTTTCCTTCATTCGCATTGGCTGCCCTTCTCACTTCTCTGTGATCTTCGTTCTCCCCCACTTTGGTATCCTCCGGGTAAAAGCTTTCGGCCATGATACGCACCGACTTCTTTGGGCTGGTGTTCTTGCCGTCCCTAGCTATCGGCAGATCTTCATATGTCTTTTTTGTTTTTCCAATCACTCTGTATATGCCTCTGTATATGCCCTCCCACATTGTTTCCCTTACCTGTTTCTCGCAAAATTCCTTCCAACTTTTGATCCGTCTTTTTCCATCTCCTCTTGGTATTTTTCTTTAGCTTTTGTGTACTGTTCGACGACATAATCCAAACGGTTTGGTCCCGCTCATTTGATTCTTCTTTTCTTTCCATTATTTTCCTTCTTCATTTCTTCTAACTCCTCGGACCACCACGCAATCTTTATTTTTCTCTTTACCCTTTTCCTTTTTAGCATTTTATTGCACGTTCCTTCTATGCTTTCTATAAATTTTTCTACTTTGTTTTCCAAATCACTTACTTCTTTATTTTAACTATCTCTTCTGTATTTTTTTTTTAATATTCTATTTTACATTCTTCTTTAAATTTGCTCCACTCTATTTTATTCGTCTTATATTTTCTATTTCTTTAATTTCTTCTAAATTGATATTAAAAGTGATTGCGTTGTGGTCCGAGGTTGTTATCCCTCCATCAACTTTCCATTCCTGCACCAATTTGGCCATGCTGTCTGAGCAGCACGTCACATCCATATAGCTCTTAAAACTTTTCCCTCCGCGCCAGGTATCAAAAGTTGGAGTATTTCCTTCGTTCATTATTTCTAATCCTAACTCAACAAATAATCCTACAAATAATACACACACTCACGCACACACACACCCCCACGCACTCATACACACACACGCACACACACACACACACGCACACGCATACACACGCACACAATAAGTTACTCGAATTTAATATTTTGATTGTTATTGTGTTGTTATGCTAGCTAGTTAATAAGTTTGGTTACATTATGATTGTACACTAAAATCCTAGACATAAACCAATGGTTGAAGAGCGAGGCATTCCCTACACCAGTGTCTTTGACTACTAACCGGGAAGCTCCGTCAACAATATTGTAAGAAATTTTTTCTGAATAAAAAAAACAAAAAAAAAAAAAAAATCCTACCAATTCTGCACCCCTACTATCGCTCCTATCACTACTACACCACTCACTACAGGCGTTTACATCCCCTCCAACTAAGAGCATCTCGCAACTTAACTCCCCAATCATTTTCTTCAGGAGCCACACCTAGGTCTCGATGTCAGTGTCCGGTTCGAATTAGTATTTTTGATTGTCCATTCGGCAGTTGCCAACTTAGCTGCTACTAGTTGGTAGTTGTGTGGCTGGGAAATTGCGTGATCTTAATATTTTTGTTGTTAATTATAATAGCGGCTTTATTGCGTTTCCCAGCCTCGTATGCCGCCTGGACAATCCGCACCCCGGACACATCGCTCATGACACCTTTGTTGACACCTAAGGTTGGAAGTATTCTTTTAGTAAGCCGCCACACATGTTTCCATTCCTACCTTACAAAAAACACGTTAAATAGGCACAGAGGCATTAAATCCTCCGCGCAATCCACTCCAAGAGGCGGCCGCCCAAATATGCGGCGGACAAAGTGAAACGCTGGCCGCGCCCGTGACGTCACGTTCTTTTTTTATTTCCAATAGACTCCACACGGAGTCAGCGTCTGTTAAAATATGAACCCGGCTGAATACGAATGCGGGCGGGCGACTTTAATCATCGTTATACTTGAAAAGTTTCCTTCGAGACTTTTCTAGAAAGCTGGAGAGCGTTCCTCCTTATTAACTCCATATTTCTGCGAGCAAACGTCGCACTGCGCTTGCAAATTTCATGTTTAACTACAAATATTTCTCTGGGAAGTACTTTGAGTAAGAAATCGCCATGCTTCCAGTTTATTTTACTTACAAAGTAATGTTTTTTTTAATAAATACTTCAATTTTCTATTTAATTATTAGGACCATAAGGCGTGTACAATATAAACGTACAAAATATGTATCTAATTGGATTTGGTTACCAACCCAGTTACGCGGCATTGCCGAAGTTGCTTAACTAGCAAGATCACAATCCGAACGTGTAAGCCGCTGCTGCCTTCTGTGTGCAACAATTTAAGAAACCTGCTTCTCCAAGTAAATGAGCTATTTCTTCTGTACAATAACAATTTAAGGCGCTTGCAGTTTCAAAATTATTTATTGTTCGAAAAAAATTGTAAAGTTCCTGCAGCGAGATTCGATCATATCATGGAGCGCTATCAATAATAATTATGATACCTTGACTCTTTATCCAAATTGTAATTTGTTTTTAATAAAAAAAATAGGATTAATTTATAGATACCCATATTTACGAGTACAATTTTGTTTTTATTTTGAAAGCATTACTAAGTTTCCTAAAATGTAACTTATCGCACACGTCCCGTAATCGCATATTTATTTGCAGACTTAGTGTAGGTAACGATTAGTGGGTTTATGTCTGTATCCGCGCGTTCGGAGGATGAGCCGAGATACAGGGGGATGTGTAGAGGGATTGCACACCCCTTATGTTTCATTAACGATGTCGGTTCTAGACAATGCAACGCTTAGACAGGGCAGTAACAAATAGAAAATCCATTTGTGCGTTTTTAAAAATTATCGTTTACTCAGCGTTTTTGTAAGTTGACGGACTTTCAATACCATAAGACTTTGACGCGAAAACATCAAATATTATGAATCTATAAAGCAGTCTCATTTTACTGAATGTTTAAAATATTGTAACATATTTTCTCTTAGGATGTTACTTCTAAGAGGATTGATAAGACACTGTTGCTATAATCGTAGGAATATTCGACAGGACTAACCACTGCTCCGTCGTGGGTCTAACTAATGCCTATGTGGAGTTGCTGAGGGCGTGGGTTCGATTCCCATCTGAGGTAGTCATTGTTTCAACGTTTAAATATCTTATAGTACCTATATTATTTGAGCGTTATTAACGAAAGAACATCAAATATTACGAATTTCTAAAAGATGCTTGTTTGGAAGCTGATTTATTTTAGGATCCATCCACCCGCTCCGTTTGCTAAGTCTACGCATTCGTAGGCCAGGAGCCGACACAATGACCCTGCGTAAATCTCCGGTCCCTCGCAGCAGGTCGGACACCGGAATTCATAAATTATGATTCACTTGCTCACTGAAAACCTTTTTTATGGTAACGCTTATTCGGTGAAAAGCGGCCATTTTTATTTCACCCGCTTGTCGTTTAGCGCTCTGTGTTTTATTGGACGGGATATTGTGTCGGCTCCCGGCTTTGAGGTGCGATAACTAGAGACGCGCCGCAATTTTTTTGCGCACTAATTTGCGGCCGTAATGTCCACAATCACTTGGATCACTCACAATTGTCACAATCAGTGAGGCATTGTAGCCATAGGCCGCAACTCTGCGCAAACACTTTCTAGGCGGTGTCGTCTTTAGTTATAATACCACAATGGCTCCCGTTGTTTCCCCTGTTTCCCCGTTCCGGCTGTTTGGGTTTGGACAAATCCGACCGAAAACAATCCAGCCGTGTCCTGTAAAGTGTTAATCAAAATTTAATATCCATTGTCTGTTTCGACGATGCCATTCAAGCTCCAATGAATTAATTGCTCAAATCCTATAAAAAATCGGCTATAAAACACACAGATAACAAAAGCTTTTGTATGATAATGGAGAGAAAATAGGTTGTGATATTTTTTATTCGGCGCAATGAACGAATGCTGAGTGTAATTTATGAAATTGCTTCATTGTTAATCACGCCCCGCCCAATGTGTGTTCCTTCACGGGTACCGACACTTCACATAAATCTAGTAAAGTCCATATTTTTGTTCATCATTTAAAAGTTACTAATCTGATTAATCTGAATTCCTTATTGAAAATAGGTATAAACCTATCGAAAATCTTCAACGTGTTTTACTAATGTTTCTCATCAAAAGCAACAGTGTCTCATAAAACCTCTTTGAATTTCCATCCTATATAACCTGAACAACTGACGAATAAAAATGTTTGCGAACCAGGAAACTAACTTAATAAAGAAACTGACAACTTAGTGATTTATTAATTTATTAGACTTACCAACAGTATACATATTACATACAGCGTAAAAATAAAACCATATAAGGCCGTGGTCTGATATGTACACCTATTACTCGTATAGGTATATACAGCAAATGTAAATCTACGTTTAAATAAGAAATTCATTAAAGTGATATAAAGCGAGATGAAAATAAACTTTCTTTTTTGCCAGGATTCAGTATTTTTTAATTTAAAATTTTTAAATTAAAATATACTGAATACTGGTAAAAAAGAACATTGGCGAACTCAGAAACTGTATTACCTAATGAGTAAACTGGTAAATCAGTAACATTGACGAGTAAGGAAACTGACCAGTGAAACGCGAATCCCAAAAAATATCAAAAATAACGATTCTATTCATAAGCAGTCTTATCTAAATTTTTATAAAATCTTTTCAGATCACAACACATATATAATGATATTAATAACGCATCGTTGAAAAAAGTCTTGGCATTGTTTAGTGAGTAGGCCGGACAGTGTCTTGAAAGAGGTTGTTATTCTTATTTACAACAGATAAGATTCAATATTTCCATTGTATTGTAACGCAGCATATCCACGCGTTACCATCGGCAGCCATCTTGCGTGCAATGAAACGCGCCGTCACGACCGCACCGTCTTGACACTACTTTT
Organism: Scoparia ambigualis; assembly: GCA_963921215.1. Lineage (NCBI taxonomy): Eukaryota > Metazoa > Arthropoda > Insecta > Lepidoptera > Crambidae > Scoparia > Scoparia ambigualis. Next base: position 36,512,166 of record OY992506.1, on the reverse strand, counting down.
ACATCTCTACCGCGAAGACCAATCGTGTGCAGTACCGCAACTTCTAGCCAGAAGATAGCCAACTGGTGTGATATTATAATGATTTTTTATACCAGCGGCCATCCAGCGACTTCGTCCTCGTTCACATCCCGTATCCCGAGACGAATTTCCATAAATATTATTCCATGCAAACCTTTTCCTGAATAGCCGATGCAAAAGAAGTATAACTCTAGCGGAATTAACACAAGATATTTTTATTGCTTTTTCATTAATTTATAACTATTTAGCATTGTATCAATCAACTACATAATATGACGATCGTACATATTACCCCAAATATATAGTCCGTCTCATAAGACGTTTATTTCACATGAAGATGAGATATTGGCTTTATTATTTTACTCTGTGCGAGCAGCGGCCATGAGAGCAATACTTATAAATGTGTACCATAAAAAGTCGTAAAATTTACGAACTGTGATGATATTCACGCTGACTTTTTATGAGGCTGCCTGTTTATGGCTGTCTTTGGGACAGCCTAAGTAACGTACGCGATCATATTACGGAATATTTTATTTTCTTTTGTAACTTTCTGAATTTTCTAGTAACATATTTTTTTTGGATGTCAGCAGCTCACATCAATAATATACACAAGTAAAATTGTTTAGTGTCTTCGTGTGTATTCGTCGTAGTTTGACTACGCAATTTTGTTTTCGTATTTAACAGCTCTACATACTGGCGCGGCGGCTTGCGACGACGCGACGTGTGACTCCTATGTTCGTTACGCTCTTTCTATTTATTACCATTGAATAAGAAGTATAATACACTGTGAACAATAGCGCGACAAGCGGATTCCCTTGTCGCGTTGCAAGACGCTTGTGGGTGAAGCTACGCGGCAAGCGCGTAGATAGAAAAAACACGTAGTTGCTTGCCTTACAGTTAGAAATTTGACTTAAACTCCATCCAAATTATGTCAAATTTCTAACTCTAGTAAACAAAACAACAAATTGATTTATTTATTAATGCTGTCCGTTAGAGTTACCGGTTCATTGTGTCGTCTTTTTTTAAGGACTAGATACCTTATTTGGGTTCAGTCAATTTATCTGAGCGACTGTCACTTTTTTATGGCTGACTCGGGAGCTTTGATCTATCATTACGATACAAAGTTGGTTTAACGATGAAGAGGTCCTATCAATTCGGGCTAGATGTAATTGTTAAGTACTCGAAAACTTAACGATTCCGGTCATCGCTTTAATATTAATCATTTTTAAACTACTAATAAAAGATTTGCACTCGCGTCAATTTTGAACTGGTAATATTTAGGCTACTCTGTTATAATAAGAATAAAAAAAACAATAAGACCTAAATAATTTTACGAAGTTGAAAAAAATCGTCAAACAACTGAACCGTTTTATAATTAAAGCTGCAATAAAATTAGCTATGTTTAATAGTTTGAAACCATTACTCGTTTTTATCCCGTAGACTGTCACGTGTCTCGCGTTAAGAAATACTTACACATTAAACATAGATAATAAACTGCTATTGTATAAACTATAAACACTTAGATACGCTTACCCATGAACATGCCCTTACCCTCCCTCCCCTATCTTGCAGCTGAAATAATTATTTTATTAACTGTAAAAACAAAACACTTAATTATGTAGTTGCTTGCTATTTATTTTTCTGTGTGGCAACTCACTGCACAATAGCGCTCTTGAAATAACCAGATAACCGTCCGACTATTCTTTTTGAAATAAAGGAATTTTATTAATAATCTAGGTACAGCCTTTAAAGAGTAAGGAGATTGTTTGTCCATTACTTTAAAGTTTTAACTTTACCATTATTGAGGCTTAGACCAATTTGTTCGACAGGTTCCTGGTGATAGAAGTCAGATGCTGCTCAGGATCCAATTTTATTTCTGCCGCCAAAGCAGTATGGTATTTCTGTGTTCTAGTTCGATGGAAACTAAATCTGATAGGATGGAGATATACCTAGATAGATAATGAAATTGCAGAGCATACAAGCATAACACCTCGGTGGCCGGGTAGCTTAAACGCACGGCCCGATAACCAGGGGTCCAGCGATTATAGAAATAGAAATAGAAAAACGTTTATTGGTACAATTTACAAAAAAAGAATATTCAATGTAACACAAAAATTAAACATAATAAAACAGAACAATTATCAATTAATAAAAACTTAACATAAAACAGAAAAGGGCCTCCACTCAGCAAAATATCATGGGATAAACCCATGACGCTGATCTTACGTGGATACCCACTAAAAATCTATTTTTTTTTGTTAATTCCCAGTTAATATTTTTATTAATCTTTTCTGATTAATTCCCAGATCAGGCAAAGTGAGTTTTGGATCTTTCGACGCATAGTCCGGATTTGTGATTAGGGTTGCCACTCGTACCGTAAAAAAAGAGTATTGTACTCTTTTTCATGTAGGCGTACTCTATAATCTACGACACAATAGAGTACGCTAAAATACTCTATTTACGAAAAACTGAACGTTACTGGTTATGAGTACTTCAGCGTTCACTGAGAGGAGTCTTCTCCCTTATGAATGTAAAGTGGACAGATGAAAGAAATAGAGCTACCCTAAATTTACTAAAAAACGAGTTGATTATATATTTTAATCTAAATTTTGATTGCAAAGAGGCTGTAAATATGTTCAAGAATGACAAATATTTGTTTAAAAAACGTTTTTAAGGACATATAAATAAACACCCTTTTTTAATGCTATATACTCTATTTTTGTTCTAACAAAATTAAAAAATTCTCTATTCGTCCTAAAAAAAGGTGGCCATCCTATTTGTGATCATCAATCCGTATTTGACAAGCATGCTGATTAATAGAAAGCTCCATTGTAGCGATGACTTTGATTTCAAATATGGAGGCCTTTGGGACAGTATGTGATTAGTAGGCTATACTTTCATTTTACAAGCATAAGAACTGAAACTTCAGTGTCATTGGCGCGCTTTATTCTTGATAATACAAGCGTTCGTAAGCTATGATGATCGCTTTTCATCATGTAATTTGTTTATAGGTAGGTAGGTACCTACCTAACTTTTTGCACGAGTTGTAGTATAGGAAGTTTGTTATTACATATCGCTATTATTGGTAACAAACGACATAATAAATCAGTCAAGCTAATGCGGCATTTAATACGAATATTGCTAACACATCAGTTCCTAAGCGCCGCCGTTTTGCGCTAAGTGGAATTATTAATGAAATTCCAAATTTGGCATGTAACAGGTTTGGGCTGTCAAGTGCGCCGATAGGGCTGTATGCTCATATGATTCACGGCTACACAATTATACGTGCAAGGGCGTGTTGGCCATACAGGTACAGTCGGAAACTTTAATATGTATTTAACACTAACTTTACAAAAAATAACTTAACACAATAAATGTAAGTGTCTGTTAAAACAACACATCATAATCATCAGCCTACAAACGATCTATTGCTGGACACAGGCCTTCCACATGAACAGCGAGGGGAGATTGGGCTAAAACCCACCACTCTGGCCCAATACGGGTTGGTGGGTTTAACGACTGTCATAGTACGACAACAACCGGGATCAAGGGCTTAACGTACAACGGCATGAAGCTAGCGAGCGAGTGAGCGAGAAGCTCGAAATGTTTTTAATTTGGACACCCAACCAGTGCCCCGGAATTGCGGAAGTTGCTTAACGTGCAAAGTCGCAATCACATTTCCTTAGCCGCTGCACCATCTAGCACCTTTAAAAATCAACACATCCTTCTTTAATCCTTTAGTCTGCATGAACCGTCTAATAGTGACCTCATTAATTATAGCAATAAATATACATAATAATATTAACTAAAATATATATGTTAAATAAGTTTGCGTACTATTGTATTTTTATATTGGTGATATCTTTCTGATAATAAATAACTGAAAGTGGCTTAAATAAAGTAAAAATATAGAAAAATTTAAAAGGTACGTTATTTCGTAGCATTGAAATTTATACTCGACTGTACACGGACTATGCAAACACCCCTGTAGATACCAACGCCAATTAATTACAGAATAATATCGCGTAAGTGCCACTGTTCACCGAAATAATTTAAAGTCAAGTTAAAAGTAAAAAACATACATACATAATACATACATATGATACATACAATATCACGACCGTTTCCCTGAAGAGTAAGTAGGCAGAGACCACAGTTTTCAATTTGCTACGATTCTGACACACATCAGCCAGAAGACGTCCACTGCTGGACTGGCCTCCCCCAAGGATCTCCACCAAGACCGGTCTTGTGCTGCTCGCATCCAGCGGCTACCCACGACCTTCACCAGATCGTCGGACCACCTTCTTGGAGGCCTGCCCACACTGCGTGTTCCGGTGCGCGGTCGCCACTCGAGAACCGTTCTGCCCCAACGGCCATCAGGCTACGGGCGATGTGCCCTGCCCATTGCCACTAGAACTTGGCGACTCTTTGGGTTATGTCGGTTACTTTAGTCTTTCTACGAATCTCCTCATTTCTGATTCGATCACGTAGAGAAACCCCGAGCATAGCCCTCCATTGTTCTTTGCGTGACTTTGACCCTACCTATTAGACTCATAGTAAGCGACCACTTTTCGGTATCGTATGTCGGTCGTATACTTCATTATCTCTTAAAAAAATATTAATTATGATGATGGGGTTGCTGTATGCAATTAAGGATTTAATTCATTGTATACGAGCCGCTTGTCAATATGTATAGTAAGAAATTACTAGTTAGTAAAATTTTAACTTGGACAACCGTCACAAATTACCCAATTCTGTTGACTAACTACAACCCTATATTGCGATTAAATTCGACCCCTCTAGGACTCCGAGAAAAGATAGCATCATTGGTATTTTTTGTCCCCAGCTCACTTTCCGAGTACAGTCGGGAAATTCATTAAGGATAAAGCGTGAGTCATTGTCGGCGCAGATTATACTTTGTAATTAGGGACGTCATTAAAGGGCTTTTGATTACGCTTTATAAATTAACGACCTACACCGCTCCGGATAAGGCTGTCAGTGAAATGGAGGTGAAAAGGATTGAAGATGCTATCCTAAGTGTGAAGCACCTACATCTGTCTTTTAATAGGTACGTCTTATTTGGGTTTAAACTCAAACTCAAAATATTTTTATTCAATAAACTCAATCAATAAGTACTTTGAATTGTCCAAATTTTCAACCTACCTCCCATTCTGGATGTCATTTTTTAACTGTTGCATAAAACGGGCGCAAGAAACCACAGCGCACAGAAGCAACGACATTTACAAAAAAAAGATATGTCGTTACCAGGTCATAAAATACAAAATAATAATTTGAATGTAAAATATATATACGGTAATCTATATAAATTAATTATAGACAATTAGAAATAGCTGTTGGAGTAGTTGGATCATTTCAGTTCAGAGCCAAGCTGTTTTGTCTTCTATGTAATCTGACACTTTACTTATAGCTTTTCTTTGATTTTGATTTTAAATTTATCAAGATCTAATTTTTGAATTTCAATTGGTACTTTGTTGTAACATCGTACACACAGAGAATTATTTATTTTAGGAAGCCTAGTATAAGGTACTGCTAATTTTGTTCTTACTTCTAGTATGTAATATCACTGTTGTTTGAAAACATTTCAATATTTTATGAACATACATCACATTTTCATAAATGTATAGTGATGCTGTCATTATACTTATATCCTTAAATCTCTCCCTGAGAGAGTCACCATGGCTCGAATAGCTCTCTTCTGCAGCACAAAGATAGTTTAAATGTCGGCAGCATTTCCCCGTAGTAAAATGCTGTACGACATTATACGAGTACTATGAAAGTAACTGAAATAAACTAATGTAGCTGTATTAACGTCAGTTAATTGAGGGATCTTCAAGAAGCCGCAGAGCTCGACAATTTAGCTATATGTGGTCCTCACTGAAGCTTGGCATCCAACGTGATGTCTAGAAACACAGTGGTGTCCATAGGATTCACATTCTTATCTTTAATTTGTACACTAGTTATTACCTGCTTAACATTAGTCAATACAAATCTTACACATTTGGTTTTTCCCTCGTTTAATAGCAAGTTATTTACACTTAACCAGTAAACAATCAGTGAGACCACATTACTCACATCTTCATAATTTGGGTGTCGTCGTTTCATTTTGAATAAAAGTGAAGTATCATCAGCAAACAATACTATCTCATGATTGTTTTTACAAAATAAGGTACCTAAGTCATTAATATAAACCACAAACAAGAATGGGCTAAAGTATTGAACCCTGCGGAACACCCATTGTAACCACTGATCCCGGAGATCTTTTACCGTTTATGTCGACCTTCTAAATCCTGTTACATTAGTATGAGATTAGAAGACTCAAAGAAGTATCTTTAATTCCATAGTAGTTAAGCTTCTTGACCAATGTTTCATGTAAAACACAATCGAAAGCCTTGGATAAATCACAAAATACCCCTAGCGCATCCTGTGAATCCTCCCAGGCTTCCAATATTTAAAATCTCAACACCGGCGTCAGTTGTTGAGCGACTCCTGGTAAAATCATACTGTTTATAATGTAAAAGTCCCTATCTACCGACCCCGATAGATAGAGTATCGCAGCTGGAACTACGGGTCCGCCTGTGTTTTCAGGGGTACTACGGGGTTCCGGTTCAAGCCCCCCGCTGGTTGTGCCTTGACCGGCGCCTCCGGCGGGATCCGGACTTGGGTTGGACTCGTAGTGGTTCGTGGTTAACTGTAGAGCTTGGGAATGTCCGTTTGTCCTGGTATTGTGTGCCAGGACTTCCAAACTCGCGCACGGCGAGCGGGGCCTAGTAGCGGCCTCTGAGGGGCCAGAAGTGAAAAGTCCTGCGGGGAACGTGAGTTTCCCTTATAGTTGGCAGCTTTGTCCGGTGGTTCTCATTGGATATTGGTGTTGACATCTCTGGTACTAGTCTGGAGAACTAGTAGAAGCGGCCCACTAGATGCCGTAGCCTCTGGTCCAGCCAGCCGCGTAGGACGTAGGAACTGGCTAGACGCCTGGATGGGTTCCGAGAAGTGAGTGTGCTTACTACTCCGCTACCAAGGTGGACACTTGGGAGTCGACTTTAGAGTCGACGACCCTAGCAGTGGCAACTGTGAGTTGTGCCCTTCGTGCAACGAGAAGTGAGCGAGCTCGACAGCTCCGGTTACCTATCTGGACAATAGGCAGTGAACTACACGTGTTCACGGGGAGACTCTCCCGAGATACTAGTCTTATGAGTACCGAATGAAGAGCGCGCTTCGGCGGGCACTGATTTGGCGTCAAGACCTAACGCAGATGGTCTCCTGCGCGAGTGTTCTACTGGCGCAGGGACGTCTGGCACTTCTTGCATAACCTAACGGTTGGTCTCGAGGTGCCAGTACAAATTAAACTTAGTGAATAAGGAGAGGGGATGTTTAGAATGTAAAAGTTTATTTTTATAAAAATGAATTTGAATTTGGTCTAGCATCAACTTTTCAAAAATTTCATTAAATGTGGGTAGCACAGAAATAGGTCTAAAATTAGTGAGGTCAGAAGTGCTACCAGATTTAAATGATGGAATTATTTTAATATATTTCATTAGGTCAGGAAAATCACCACAGTCAATGCATTCATTAAATATGCAACCAAAAACTACTGATTAAGCGACGTCCATGGAATTACCTCACAGATCAGCGGTCTTCTTTTTTCTCATAGTGTCTCAAATAAATGTCTTGAATATATACTCGTATGTAGTGCTATTTTTTTTTAACTAAAATTACTTTTACAAGCTTTAACATTCTCCTTCAAAACAGTTTCGGTACAGTGGGGGAGGAAATCAAAGCTTTTGTAGTTGAAACTGAAATGTTAGTAAAAACCTCTCAAATGCTACATCAGCAACATCAGCATCAGAAGTCAAGGTTTTATTGTCACAATTTAAATTGTACTCATTATTACGACTTTTGACATTTCCTTTCTTTCATTAAACTACCTTTTTCACAGTGAACAGTATGGTTTTACCAAGGGAAGGTCTACTACTGATGCAGGTGTAGCTCTGCTAAAACACATATTTGAGGCTTGGGAGGGATCGCCGAATGCTTTTGGAGTGTTTTGTGATCTCTCCAAGGCTTTTGATTGCGTTGAATACAACACGCTTTTAATAAAGCTAAAACACTATGGAGTGCACTCGGATGCCTTGAAATTGATTCAATCATATCTCAGCTGCAGAATCCAAAAAGTTAGCGTGAATGGATCCATATCATCCGGATCTTCTGTGCTAATGGGGGTTCCACAAGGGTCAATACTAGGTCCATTTTTATTCTTAATTTATATTAAAGATTTACCAGTTTATGCGGAAAACTTTTGCAATATTGTTTTGTTTGCAGACGATACATTTTTGATATTTAAGACTGATCGAAATAAAAATAGTTTTGATAACATCAACAGTGCCCTAACAGATGTGTTGAATTGGTTTACTACTAATAATCTTTAATTAAACGCGAAGAAAACCAAATGTAAAAATTTTACTCTACCTAACGTAAAGAATATTATAGTAAATAAAATTAAACTGAATGGTGAACTGTTGGACCTTGTTGATTCAACAGTTTTCTTAGGTATTACCTTAGATTCAAAAATACAGTGATACCCTCACATTAGCACCCTTGCGGGGAGACTTAGTTCAGCTGCTTACGCTGTTAGATAAATTAGGCATTTTACAGACGTGGAAACTGCTCGATTAGTCTATTTTAGTTACTTTCACAGTGTTATGTCCTATGATATTCTACTTTGGGGTAAAGCAGCAGATATAGAAACCATTTTCATTTTACAGAAAAGAGCAATAAGGTCCATATATAACCTAGGATCACGTGACTCCCTTAAGGAGCTGTTTAAAGAAATAAGTATTCTTACAGTTGCATCACTATTTATTTATAACTGTATTGTTTACGTGCGTCAAAACATTTCTCATTTCAAAAAAAATTGCGATATACACAAACTAAATACTAGAAATAAGTATAAACTTGTTATTCCTAAATTTCAACTTCAGAAAGTTTATGGATCATTTATGGGACAAAGTGTCATAATTTACAATAAAATCCCGAACGATGTTATAATTTTGCCCTTTGACAAATTTAAGACACATGTTAAGGACAGACTTTTAGAAAAGGGCTATTACACTGTTAGCTATTACATCAATGACAAAAATGCATGGAATTAACATTCCTCTAGTTTCGCACACATTGTTCTAATGCGTTCATAGTGCCCGGGTAAAACTTTTAGATTTTCTTTTGTTTTTATCTTTTATTTTATTATATAATTTATTGTTTTATGATTATTGATTGTATAATTTGGTAACGACATATTGTTTTGTAAATGTCGTTACTTCTATATTATTATAAAGCTGTGGAGTTTCTTGTGCCCGTTCTTCTTCACAGCTAAAAGACTATCTGAATGGGTGGGATGGGTGGGTGGGATCCTATGCCCATCCATCTATCCATAAAAAAATAAATTTAGACGACTTATTTTAAGCTTACTGAATAAAGATATTTTAAATATACATTGCGCTTGTTTAGCCAAGTTTTTGGCTGGCATTTGCAAACACACTATGATAGCGATAAAGCTATTTGTCGCTATATAATAATTTCGCAGATAATAACTATCTCTTGTCAAATAAAAATTACTAACATAATTGTTAGTGTCAATCAAATGCATGTCATTTTAGCAAAATAAATCTAATGTCAGGTTAAGCTTATATCTAATAGAATTTTCCTTCTGTGGCAAACTACTACAGTAGGGTAATGTGAACAATATAATTTTCTTTACAATTAACTTATCCAAACTTTCTAAACATTTTATAAGGCTTGTTTTGTTCAAGGTACCTCTATTACCAACAAATAATAATAAGGAGCTATCAGGGTTATATTTAAATTCTACAACTCTCTTTAAAATATGTTGATAAGAAGCACCCGCTATACAATAATTGATTACTGAATGTCCCAAGTGAAATAGCAACCGACCCATGTTTTTACCAAATTCGATTCTTTATCAAGTTTTTATCAAGTTCGATTTATACAGGGCGTTAAGGAACTAATGCAGAGTTACCAGTTATCATAATAAGGCTTAATTATTAATAGAACGGAGGGTAGCTACGTTTTTAACGGTGGGTAGCTAAAAAAAACCCTGTCTGTGGTGGTGGCTCAATTGAGCCATCACAGTCCGGGGCCGCGGCAAGACCGGCTCTCTTCACACACGAGAGGGATGTTCGGTAATGGGTCTTATTAACTTAACCGTGTTGCGTAGCGGTGAAAGAATACCCCCTCTCTTTCCTTTGGTGTCATAAAAGGCGACTAATGGGCTAAAGACTGCACAAATACATCCAACAGCATAGAGCAGCGATGGGCTCACCACCACGCTGAGCATATATGCAGTCGTTATTTGGTGAAAAGTGGACTATGTCTGTCCTCATTGCCTAGTCTCTGACTAACACTTCGGGAAAAATAGTCGTGATTATTATTATTTTTTTATTTACGAAGGAGGCAAACGACCAGTCATGTCACTTGATGGAGAGCAATCACCGCCGCCCATGGACACCCACCCGCAAAACCAAAGGAGTCGCAGGTGCGTTTTTATATATTATATGTATGTATGTAGGTATATAATCTCGCACCTGAAAAAGCGAAAATAAAACAGCTGTTCCATACATTAGGCCGAAAAGTATTTGCAGTTTTGTACGACCCAGTTGATTTTTTTTCGCTTTTTTCGGTTGCTTCCATGCAAATAGTTGTTCTTTGCAATTTCGTAATTGGTGGTCTAGAAATTATGGCTACTTGTTGTAGGTACTGTAGAGTTTATACTATGTTAGGGCGCTGGCTGGTTTTACTTTATAGTATTTTGTAAAAAACGTAATTGGAATTGACAAGATGTCAAACCGGGAATTGAGGAGAACGATCTGAAGTGCCAACATGGGTAGACTTGACCATGTTATTTTTATATTGTAAATATGTAATTGTAAATGTATTTAAAAGTATACAATAAATGAACTCGTATACTAAATAAAGGTTGTTGTTATTAAAACAAACGCCCCCCAACCTTTACGAGTTCCACACGGAATGTAGAGTTTATACCATGTTAGGGCGCTGGCTGGTTTTACTTTATAGTATTTTGTAAAAAACGTAATTGGAATTGACAAGATGTCAACCCGGGAATTGAGGAGAACGATCTGAAGTGCCAACATGGGTAGACTTGACCATGTTATTTTTATATTGTAAATATGTAATTGTAAATGTATATAAAAGTATACAATAAATGAACTCGTATACTAAATAAAGGTTGTTGTTATTAAAACAAACGCCCCCCAACCTTTACGAGTTCCACAGTACTTATGAAATCTGCCTGACATTATTATCTCACTTATTATTATAACTAACTGCACCAAGGGCATTACGCGTGCGTAGTTTTAATCAGTTATTATAGGTACCTACCCCTAAACTCTGTTTTCATAAGAATTCTCTAATTTCATTAGATCTAGTGATATGAAAAAAACAAAACAAGTTTTTTGCTACCCAAATTGGCTCCGCTAAGTGCCAACGTTTTAATACTACCATCAACAAAGACAAAGCTTGTTTACTCAATTGTACCTTTAACTCTTTGTTGTTTAAACCATGAACGATCACAGGGTTAAATTAGAGCCGAAGCCGAGCCCTTTCGACAATTAAAACGAGATCACGGTTGGACCCTTGCAACTTTTATTTTTCTACAACGAGGAAAATCTGCAATAAAAAATAAATTATGGTTTTTAATTTCGGGAAGAATACTGCAATACGAGGGTTAATGACACGAATGCGTATTTAAGGACTTCATTTTGTGCTTTGTGCACGCCTTTTGTTGTAAATGTTTTAATCTAAATATAAAACAATTTAACCGAAATACTTTTTTTGTTTGAATAAAAACTGCCAAAGTTGCTGTCGAATTTTTATTTCAACTTTTATTTATTAAAACATTTATTAAAAAAGCTCTTTCAATTTGATGTAACTATTTGAAAACCCTACCTCTTTTGCGAATTGAAGGTGTAGGTACTATTTATACCTATGTTTAAACTGATGCTGGCTCGCCGGTAGAGACAGGGTCAGTGTAAATCCAGTTTAACTATTAACTGTATAAGTTACTAAGAAAATTCGTATTATTAGTAATTGTTAATGTGCCTTGTATACACATACACATTTCGGCAGCCAATGTATCCGTTGAAAGAGCTGTCGCTTGGATTGCTGAATTGTGGGTTCGAGTCCCGCATGCGGAAAATTGTCTCTTTTCAAGTGTTAATTTATTACTTGGAAGTTTGTATAGATTACCGAAATGTGTACCCTCTTAAGATTTTTAATAAATAACTTCAGCAAGGCTGTTCTACTATTATACCCTGCATTCAACAAATAACAAACTCCTAAAAAATAGACAGTTTTTATAATAATACAAAAAGTCGAATGCATCACAAAATCTCTGTAATTACATATTGCAACTTTTGATTTAAATTAGTCATCTTTCAAAGTCAAGACTTCAATACACATCACGTAGCGAGATAAAATGCAACTCATTTGAAAAGGCGGCGAGTTCATTACAGTCGCGAAATACTGCGGTGCATCTTTATCTGGCAGATTCACCCCATTAACCCGGGATGGCAATTTATCAAAACGTCATTAATCTCTGTGGCGAAGTCTTTGAGGCATAGCTAGAGCAGTGTAACCACTATAACTATAGCAGCTATTCTATACAAAAACTGTGCTCGGCTTGATGACAGCGGGCAACGCGTGGGGCGTAGGTGCAGGATTTGTTGTAAGGCGTTTGCGGCTCATGGGTAACAAACAACTCGGTGCGCACTGGCTTCGTGGTTTCGTCTCTAGTTATAATAGCTCAATGGGCGAAGTGCACCAGTGATTAAGTCTTCTTGCCGGTCGTTTGCCGTCTCACTCTTTCGGTGAAGAATGCCGCTTTTTGTTTTAACTACGAACAGACTTTATAACGACTGGATATCGGAGACTCTTCTCATTGTTGTGTCTGGGATTGAGTTGCCGTTTTTGAAGGTGAAGTTTGTGAAAACTGGGAGCCGAATACGATGTTTATTTAGTATTCAATCACGGTATCGCAAACGAGAATTTGGTATTGGATTAAAATGGCGCCACCTAGTGACAATAGAACTCGCTCTGGGTAGCACTGTGGTGTGCTAATATTTATTTTACATGTTATAATTATTATAAGAATGACATTTCAAACGATTAGCAGGGTTGTCCATTTACATTATTGTAATTGTTATATTTTGTTATTTTACCAAGCAATTAAGAAAATCAACGTGTGCTCATAACAAGTGGAAGATCGTCTACGTGCCAATCCATCACTTGACCACATATTTTTCACTCGACGTCCTACGTGGTCGTGTGGTTAGCACGCCGGGTCTGGCGTCACGCCAACTCTGAGGTCCCGGGTTCAATTCCCGGTCGGGTCAATTTAGAGAAAAACTGTTTTACTAAATTGATTTCGGGTCTGGGTGTTTATGTATGTTTATGTACTACCTATGTTTATCCGTTATCTTACCATATTAACGAGTTTCAAAGGAATACGTATCTTGGTCTAGTCTAGATAATAATTTTTGTGAGCATAAAAAACATTTATTTTTTTCAACTAACGATTATCGGTAGGTAGGCAAGGTACTGCAAGGATCGAAGAAAAAGAGCCCTCTTGCTAAATTCAGCAACTCATCAACTAAGTGAATTGTGGCGTATCTCTTTTGGCCTATTAATGGACGAACCTAAGATAGAGGTCGGAGGAGCGGAACCGAATTGATTGATAGGCAAGCCCTTCACGAGGGCGGAAATAGACACTTGAAGTAGGAAGATACCTCCTGCGACACAGAAACTGTTGCATTTATGTAGATAGGTACTTTAGGTGATCTAAACTCGTAAAAATATTTTTAATTCCTAGTTATAGCAAAATAAAACAGCTAGATTAAATAATCAAGTAGGTGATACTAAATTAATAAGTACCTAATCTGTAAATTGATTTAACAACAATGATCATAAACTGTGTAGCGGTGAAAGAATACTACCACCCCCTGTCTTCCCTTGGATGTCGTAAAAGACGACTAACGGACTAAATTAAGGCTGCACATACATTCAACAGCATAGAGCGGCGATGGGCTCATCACCTGCCACGCTGAGCACATGAATGTGCAGTCGCTATTTGGTGAAAAGTGGACTATGGCAGAGGACTGCTTTTGTGGTCCTCATTGCCTAGTCTCTGACTAACCCTTCGGGGATAATAATCGTGATTATATGTTTCTTTTTATGTGTCGCGTCATAATTAGCCGATGTAGGTAGTCCAAAATAACGAGAGCGTTCCTCACCGTGGAACAAGCACGGTAACAAGCGCACCCATTTATGATGACCTGCATAAATGCCGTTTCACGCCCCGCTTAAAAGACCCTATAGGAACTAGGAAACACATGCGCCGGCTGAGAACTCCAAAGCCGAAAGGTCTTACACAAGAACGACTTGCCAAATTTTTTGGTACGAGTGCTATTAGTCTGCACAGTATGATAGTTGTTCCTAAGACCAGCACGTGTAGTCCGGGACAGGAAAGGAGAGGGCGAGATTAGATCAAAAAGTTCTTCAGAACACTCTTCGTAGTAATTTCTGTAGAAGACATTGAGAGAAGCAATGTCTCTACGCAGCTGGAGGTCCTCAAGAGATGTTGTAACCTCAGCATCTCCAATAATGCGTAACGCTCGCCTTTGCAGGCAATCGTGCATTCAGGAGGTATTTAACGGAGCCGTCCCATAGATGGGTACAATACTCCATACTCGATCGCACCTGAGTCTTGTACAGCGAACAGAGCTGCTCGGGAGTGAAAAACCGCCTCACCTTATTGAGAATACCCAACTTACGGGAGACAGTTAAAATAACACTCTCGATGTAGCATTTTGGATTCAGTTCCTGGCCGATGTCCATTCCAAGAATGCTGGATCCACTGAAATGGGTAAAGGAGAGTTTTGAAGAGAGGGAGGAGTAAGGAGGAGAGTTATCTTGGACGAGAATGCACGAACTTGAGTTTTTTATAATTAAACTCGACCAGGTTTTCAGATCCCCACTTAGAGACACAATCGAGAGTCAGGTTTAGTTTGGCAACCAGTTCTTGCCTTTTCACTACGATAGCTTGCTTTGCCGCAGGATATCCTATGTACCGGTTATGCACCGCATAACAATGAATATTGCCCAAGGACAACATGTCATTGATATGCAGAAGAAATAGAGTAGGTGAAAGCACAGAACCCTGCGGCACTCCGGAATTGACTTTGTAGAACTCGGAGGCACTACCCTCCCAAAGGACACGAATCCTCCGTTCTTCTGAAAAGTTTGCAACCCAGGCGCACAAACGGGGCGGCACACCGAAGGCCGGCAACTTGGAAAGAAGGGAGCGATGCCATACTCTATCGAAAGCTTTGGCGACATCAAGGCTAACTGCTAGAGATTCGCCACGCTTGTCCATCGCTTCACCCATGCGTGAGTAACGTACGCTAGAAGATCACCCGTTGATCGCTTGGGTCTGACCCCATACTCGCGGTCATGGAGCAGCGAGGGATCGTCTAGGTAGTGAATGAGCTGAAAGTTAGTTATCCGCTCAAACACCTTGCACAGCACAGAAGTTACAGCGATGGGTCGATAGTTGGCTAGATCCGAGCGATCCAATTTTTTGGAGATGGGTTGTATGTTCGCTTCCTTCCAAGACACCGGCACAATACCAGTATCTTAAGACATCCATATCTTAAGACATCCATAATATGTACTATGTATGTCCAATAATCATTCAAATAGCCTTCAATTTCAATTACATTATTATTTCAATGAACCATGTAAAAGTGTGGTGGCTGGCGGCTCATTGTTTAAGTATTATGCCTTGATCACACGTACCGAGTAGAGCGGCGAGACAGCACTCAGCCTAGTAAGTAAAACGAGAGCCGAGCTACTGTCTCGCCGTTTTGTCATAGTTTTGTTCTGCCGAGGGCTCGGCCGAGCACTCGGCGCTATGTTTATACGTACCGAGTACTCGGCCGAGAGCAGTGTCTCTCCCGTTTGCTCGGTACGTGTGATCAAGGCATAAGTACTACCAACCCATGTCTGCCCTTGGGTGTCGTAAGGCGACTAATTGTTACTTTTAAAATTACTAAGTATCCCAACTTCTATGGTAAAGTGCACTTTAAAAACAAACTTATACAACGTCGCCTTTTTCTACCAACATCCTCAGAACCGCGATCGCAGCGCTGTAACAGGAATCTCCGAGTACACGAGTAGGTTTCCACCAACTAAACTTGTTGCCAAAGAACAACGCACGAGACTGAAAGCAAACAGCGAACAGCCAACTATGCAGCACAAAGCAGCGAAAAATCCCAAATACGATATTCCGTTATTATCCCAAGCAACTGCGCCAAGAATGTTTGCGCGAGTTCGCTCGCCGCGAAAGATCTAAATTCAACAAATGCCTGCCAAAGGAGCCAGAGTTGCCTTATTACATCGGAAGAATTTTAACAAGATGCTAACTTGTTTATAAATTGAATTTCTGAGCGGCAACAGCTTGTTGCTTGTATAGATTAAGTTGGAAAAAGTTCGATGATTCCCTACGGGAAATTGATGTATTAATAAACTTGTTTTATTTGAGCTTCTATTGGTTGGTTTTTTATTTGGGTAAGATGTTGAAAGGAGGTTCAGCTGTTCCAATGTGAACGCGCAAATCTAAAAGGAGGCATTCAGAAATTATAACAAGTATAAAAGTTATTTAGGTTTGGCAAAGAATAAGATAAACTTTTTAAAGTACATTATACAATGTGTTTGTTGCTTCCTTACATCTTGTGACACATTTCCATGCGGTTGCGATCTGTATGCTTATAACGAGCATACAGCCCGCAGGTTAAAAACGGCTACCGTAGCCTATGGACGATAACAACACCAATAATTTCAAGCGTGTCTTGATGACCCTGAAATGTTGGCCCTGCCCTGCATTTTGTACCCTTCAAATTGGAACATAGTAATGCAAAAAAGGTGCTTGATAACAGAAATATGTATCAGGGTCGCCATCAAGCAGCTTTGAGGGCAGAATTCTACTTCCAGGCAAGATCCCATTCTAGTTTGGTCCCCAAGAGGCGATGGCAAATAAAGCATACATTGTATGTAACGTCAAACGATGGCAAGTCCCACCACAATCGATACAGCTTCGGCTTTCAGCGGCTTATTTATAGCCTCCGTAGCAAAGGTTGCGACGGTCTAAATAAATTCGGAGGCTCCTCAGGTTTCGCGGTAATAAACATGGTGCACTATGCAATAAAAATAAATTAGTTCGCCAGTAACTGTAACATGGAGTGCTTCTTTTAAAAGCGTGTGAGTGAAATTGGGTGTTTGATTGAATAAGCGCATGCCCGCAGCGGGCTTTACGCGTCTGGTTTCTGAACATCGTAAGTCTTTGGGGTGTAAGGTTTGTAGCACATTGAACGCGTTTTCGTACGAATTTGAGCCGTATGGAAATGCACATTGTTCTCGATCCTGTACACAGTACTTAGATTATTTATCAAAACAAAACCTAAAAATCGAAAGATACGTTCAAATTCTTTTTATTTACAAATAAATCAAAGCCCAAAAAGCCTTTTAAATTGTGTGATTGCTGTATTAATACAAAGTAACCTGACTTTATTTCCAACAATAATATGGTGATGTAATACTTAAGGGTAACAATAAAGTGTTTTATAGTTTTATTTCATTGTTTATTTTATGGGGTCGTAACGGGCGGTGTTACAACCTTAGTTCGCCGGGCGATAATAACATCAACATTATTAAACAAATTGCATCGGATAAAGAGGGCAAGCTTTATTTCAATTATTAAGTTACAGACGCATACAAAATTATATTACTAACTACATAACAATTAGATATACATAGATTATATCAGAGTTTAGCAAACAACATTATGTTAAAAATTCGATTCTATTTTAAACTAACATTTACTATGATTGCTAACAAATGGCAATATTAATTGATATTGTATTGTAGTTGAGATGTCGTTTTCTTAGGATCAATCTCCGCAAGTTCTCTTCTTACGTCGTTAGCACGCTCATGTCGCTCATGGATCGAACTATTGTACTATTTCGAACTATTCAGTCACCAAAGCCGTTGTTTAAGACCTCGGCCTTATCTCGACGAAAATAATTGGTCCTAATTTTATTTTTCCAAACCCCTTTGGCCTAATCTTCATATTTTTTTTTTTTTTTTGGGTTTCTTTGCACAATGTTTTACTTTGGCCAAAAAATTAAAAGCCCTTATTGTGCAAGCGCTAGTATGGCTTAAATAAGCTATGTGCATGCAATTTCTTTTCGTTATTTCTTATTGCATGTTTACAGTCAAGTCGCACTTACTGAGGTGAAAATACCACGACGAAACCAGGTTCAACTAAGGACCAAAAGCAATTTAGGATGTCCTAAATTATGAAAATTGTGCGATATATTTCTAGGCTTATAGTTGGTAATTATGTCATTGACAATTAGGGATATAAGTATCCCCGAAAGCCCTTGAGTTTCATTGAAGATGTGGGACTTTACTGAGGTCTCACACGGACTTCTTGAGAGAGTTTGAAAGGTGATGTACAGTCACGAGCAAAAATATGTAAACAATTCTTACCCTTAATACAATGGAATAAGAGTCAAAGTGTATACTCGTATATATTGGTGGTCGTGACTACTTGCACTGTTTTGTTTTTACAAAACATTTATTAGAAAATAAAACTAAACTGCAAACATTATGACGCTTTACTTTCCCACTAAGAAGTCGTAGCCCTCGCGAACAAGGTTTTTTAAACGTAAAGTCTTGGGCCTCACTCTAAGCGCATTCGAGACTTCTATGGCTTGTAATTCGTCGTATCATACCTACTCATGCGCTTCCGCTGCGGTTTTTTTCACAAGCTGTTGGCACACATACCTACACAAACCAGTGTACGACGAATTACGGGCCAACGAAGTTTCGGATGCGCTTAGAGAGTGAAGCTGACAATGACAGCCGAATCCCTTGAGTACCTGCACTTTTAATAGACCGTATGTGTTGTAATGACTAACAGTAAATATGAGGGATGGCATCGATACATTTGGCGGTGATTACGGGCCCCGAGCGCGACAGCGATCCTCTTACCGCCGCCCATTATGGAGTAATGCCGTGAAAGCCGAGCGCCTTACAAGGAGGGGACTTTCTCCTGCTAAGTTGCGGGGGGACGGCGGAATCGGGCAGATGGAGATTTGCCTGCTTGTATAAATTTTAGCAAAAAAGGAAGATACAGCATGCCCATAGTAATACACTTGTATCAAAAAATCGTTCTACTCAACTACATACGACGACGACGCGCGACAAAATGACACTCAGTCACGGCATTCGGTACATTGTACTCAATTTGCAGGGAACGTGCGCGGTACGAGGGTAGGTAACGTATCTACCTCTTTTGCTTATATCTGTAGTTTCATGGCATATCATGGCACATAGAATGTCCCATATTTTTTATCCCACATAAAAATATGGGAGTTATTTTATAAGTGCAGCAGGATCGTTTTAGGCTGATGATGAGGATTTATTCTCAGTTTAATACGACGGATTTCAAAAAGAGGTTACAATGTCAACCATATTTTTTTTAAATAATTTTAATAATAATCTAAAATCTTGAGGGTTAAAGTTACTCGCGTCCGTAGGTTTACCCTTGAGACCCTGTATTACGCGTAACCCCTAGGTGGTGCTAAATGAGTGACACTGAGTGAGTGGTAGAGCCACGCTGCGTTGCAGCACGCATTGGGCTGGCTCGCCCGGCGTAATACCACCCTTTCACGAATATCCGGCGTGAAATAATAGCACTTGGTGCTGTTGTGTTTCGTCCGGCCAGTGAGGGTTCCGGAGGCCCATCCCCCCCCCCCCCCTCACAATTCCTATTCCTTCCTTAAAGAACGGCAACGCGCCTGCGATTCCTCTGGTGTCTATGGGCGGCGGTGATTATTCTCCATCAGGTGACCCGCCTGCTCGTTTGCCTCCTTCTTTTATAAAAAAAATCCTATAAGCTGTTGACTTATTCAGTTTATTTATCTTATATCTTAGGCGTAGCTACCTCTTGAAATATCCGATGGTTTGTAGGCATCTATAGTAGAAAGAGTTCGGCTTTAGAACATTTTTTGATAACGTGATTTAAAAATAATACTATTATTACACATGTTTGGATAAGTAAAGCCATATTGGACGTCCATGAACTAACTACTTGTAGTCCTAAACTGTAGTTAAATTGTAATATGGCCCAGGAATCCCTTGGGACTTGTACTGAATAAGTACTTGTACAGGATCCCTGTGCGTTAGCTTTAGTTAGACATTACACATAGATACATAGATTCACAACTATTTTCCCTAGATTAGGCAATGAGGACCGCAGAAGCAGTCCACTGCCATAGTCCACGTTTCAGCAAATTACAACTGCACATGTGCTCAGCGTGATATGTGGTGAGTCCATCCACTGTGCTCAATGCTGTTGAATGAATATGCAGTCATTACTCCGCTAGTCGCCTTTTATGACAAGAGAGAAAGAAGTTGGTAGTGTTATTTTAGAGAGGTGCTACATACGCCTTTGAGTTAGACACTTAAGATAAATTCTGTTTCTACCGAGTGCCTGCAACGCTGGGAAGCGCAGTGGTAATCCTAATTTGGTCCGCCGCCATTGATTCACGACGCTAATGCGTGTTATTCAATACAGCTAACGAGTGCTTGTGCCTATCATTATCACAATGAACCAAATATTTTCCTAATGATACTTTCTCTTTGTCCGTTTTGGTGTTCGGATGTTGTTGTTGCATCTGGTCGATTGATATTTTGATTCGGACCGTTATCCCACATGTACCGATAACTTAGTTAATTAAAAAGAAAATAGAGATAGTCAACTCATATTTAATTTTATCTTATCTTAGTCATTCTTTATTTTGTTTTATCTCTTCTTAATTCACTAAGTTTTATTTGTACTAGCACCTCGAGACCAACCGTTAGGTTATGCAAGAAGTGCCAGATGTCCCTGCGCCAGTAAACTACTCGCGCAGGAGACCATCTGCTTAGGTCTTGACGCCAAATCAGTGCCCGCCGAAGCGCGCTCTTCATTCGGTACTCATAAGACTAGTGTCTCGGGAGAGTTTCCCCGTGAACACGTGTAGTTCACTGCATATTGTCCAGATAGGTAACCGGAGCTGTCAAGCACGCTCACTTCTCGTTGCACGAAGGGCACAACTCGCAGTTGCCACTGTCGTCGACTCTAAAGTCAACTGCCCAAGCGTCCACCTTGGTCAGGGAGTAGTAACCTTAGTAGGACCTGCCGAGATCTCCTTCTCGCAATAGCAAGTCAACCCATTGTGATCTTATTGGAAATTCGTCACGAGGTACAGGGTATTGGATGCGGCCGAAGTCGCGGGCCGGGTGGGCTGCTATTTTTTTAATATAAATTTTTAATTCGATTCTTTTGACCAGCATTTGGCTCTCGTTTGACTAATCAATCACTGTGTAAAGACGATGTGATTGATATACATTGATTCAGTGAGGTGAGTTATGATCCCATCTCCCCATCAAACATTCTTCATGTGCAAAGGTCTGAACCCAGCCGTAGGACTAGTCTAATAATTATAATGAATTATGGGTATGATACCAATTTGTAACCGCATAACAACGGCACAACATTTACTGCATGTAACATCATAAACTGCGTAACGACTATGTTCCATTACTGTAACAACTACTACGAATTAATATTATGAATATTAACAGCCAATAAACGCAAAACACACATAAAGTGCACAATAACCTTGTTGCTTGAGATGCCAATCTTATATTGACACTTAATCTAGTTTATAGAGGAGACATATTACGCGTTAGAGAGGTAGGTGATACCAAAGTAAGGAGCCATATTGGAGAGACGCCAGTACTAATGATAGCAGATATACGTTTGTCTGTTTTTTTTTAATAGTAGCCTTTTTATTACTAATAAACCGAGACATTTTAGTGGTTGTATTCCCGCGACAGAACGATTTACCTTTAGTAGTACTATCGAATAATGCGAGTTATTTTTGAAAATAAAAATATTTTTGTTCTGAAGTAATCAAAAAAATAATCATCAACTCGAAAGCGTGAGAATATTACTTAGTGCGGGAGCTTCTTTTACTTTAAACATTGATTTCATGCCGTACGTCACATCTCGTATAAGAAACTATCGTTTCTTACGCTTTTAAGTTGATGATTATTTTTTTGATTTCTTAGTTGAGAACAAAAATATTTTTATTTTCAAAAAATAAGTTGCATGCTTTGATAGTACTACTAAAGGTAAATCTTTCTGCCGCGGGAAAACAACCAATAAAAAGTATCGGTGTATAAAGATTCAGTTATGGGGAAGCACATCTGTTTGCTGAGCATGGATGTCCTCTAAACCAATGTATCTAACAACTGATGAATTGAGACATGAGTTTAGACAACACATGCAATCAATTACGAGTACATCGTCGCACTTGTGTTACCTAAGTAAACTACATTAATTACGCAATTATTGATAATTACACCGGATTGGAGTAATTGTAATAGTTGAATTTGATTCATACTCGTAATTATACTTATATACATCTAGTATACATTTGTTTTGTAGTGTTTGTCTACGTTGATTAATAGAGCAACGGTATTAATAATAACTCATCTTGGTGATGTTGGTGGATATTTGTGGAAAGCGAGAAACCTCTAAATGAAACCTACATTTGGTAAATCATTATAATGAATACTTTTTTAGGTAACTACAATAAGATTAGTAAGAGGTAAACTTCAGTAACTTATTTAATATGTAGGGTTGATAAAAAAAACTCACTTTTGTAAAGCTACACTATCCTATCCAATAAGTTACTTCCTATGCCAGTCCTTTTTATTCTACAACAGGTTAGCGCTTGGCCTTCATCTCACCTGATGATAAGACGATAAGGCCGAAGGTGGAAGCGCGCTTACCCGGAATCCTCAACCACTGAGGAATGGCTATCTTATCTTAAAACTGTCGGAACACAACAATGATATTAACATCTTTGTTATGGTGACAGACTTAGATAAGCTTAAATAAGATGGTGGTAGCTAGCGAGGCCGAGTTAAGAGCCCTACCACCAACCAAACCAACTACACAAAGATGCACACCCCGTTGGGAATCAAACCCGGGACTTCTAGATCTAAGACTAAGCTTAGCCGCTGACCACAGAGACGGTTAAAAGATTTGATTTTTTTATTTTTCATATGCCCAACAATTGCCCTGTACAGAAATCCCTACCATGAATGTATACAGTGCAATGCATACCTACACATATACATAGCAACGCAATAAGACTAAGTAGAGAATTTCTCGGTCGGTAAGCGTCATAGCTAGCTCACAGATATCGACAGGCCTATACCGTATTTCCTACAACCGTCAAACAAGAATGCACCATGAAAAGCATAAATGCGCTGTTCAAAACAGTTACAGTTACCCCCTCGCGGTAAACCCGCTCGAGAGGGTAGCGCACGCAGTTTTAGCGGCAATAATCAGCGCGCCGAGTGGCGTATAGTGTGAGAGGGCTCTTCGCGTAAGGGCCCTCGAACATCTGTCGCGCTCCAGCGGCCGCGGTGGATTGTTTGACAGCGGCGACCATCTTGTTTGAATATTTAGCGTGTTTTCACCTTTTCTCATTCTGGACATGGAGCTCTTGGCCTTTTTAACCGACTTAAAAAAAAAGGAGGAGGTTCTCAATTTGGTTGTATGTTTCTTTTTTTATGTTTGTTAGGTACCTCAAAACTCCGTCATTTATACACCGATTTAGAAAATTATTTTTTTATTTGAAAGGATAGACTTCCAGATTGGTCCCATTTTTATCAAAATTCAGATCTGATGATGGAATCCTCAAGGAATTGAGGGAACTCCCCAAATATTGTAGGCATACCTATAGCGATTTTGGTATTTTAAGTCAAGCATTTGCATTCAAAATGTATCATTTGATTAAGTAGAACTGATGAAGAAGACCACAGAATGCCATTGGAAATTCTCAATGATAAGTATTTCAAAGGTGGCGATAAGATATCTCGATTAAGATAGTTAAGTGACTATGACGAAGCAAAAAGTTCTAATGGTGGGATCCTTGAGGAATTGAGGGAACTCCTCTAAGATTGTAGGCATACCTATAGCGATTTTGGTATTTTCAGCCATAAGTCAAATGAGACTCCGGCAATAAATCCTTCCTAACTAATATTGTAAATGCGAAAGCGTGTTTGTTAGTTTGTCCGTCTCTCACCTGCGCATCGACCTGATTTTGCACATAGATAGCTGAAGGACAAATAGTGACCTAAGCCACTTTTTATCACTCCTTCCGAAACATTTCTATTAGGATTTAAAAATACACTATTCATACTATTAATTCTGTCACTTCTTATCTAAATTCTTCTTAACATCTTTATGCCGATACTCTCAGGCCTCGGCTGAGAACCTCTCAGAAGCGATTGAGCAGATCAATGGTGACTGGCTGCGATCTACGACTGGAGCAAGTCAAAAACGTCCCTGTAGTTTGCCTAACGGTGAACCCTAGTAACTCGCAAGTCATCATCGTAGTGAGTTCAGCGTTCACGAGTAAATCTGGATAACTTGCCGTTGTTTTGGATGTAAATTTCCTACTTTGTGATAGGCGTTTCTCGTTTTCTTCGATTGTCGCATTTAAACGGCGCTGTCTCATACGAGCAGCGCCTTTTGTAGGTTTACCAATATTCACTTTCGATAAATAGATCAGAACGATTCACTAAAAAGCGAGAAATAAACAAACATTTTAACAAAAAAAAACCGACTCCAAATAATTTTACTGAAATAAATGGCACTAAAACGTAAAAAATAATTGCGTAGTTTAGTTTGTTCAATTTACTTGCAATATTAACCTTTATTCTACTCAATCTTATAATATTAAAAATTATTTTTGGAGTCGGTGCCAGCCTAATACGACAATGTAGCAATACCTAATAAAATCTATTTACAAATATGAGGAACACGACAACTGTTAAAGGCAATTTAAACAAATTTACAAATAAAAACGACAATGGGGTTAAACGGCAGCAAGGCCGACCTAGATGGACGTGGAGAGATGAGCTTGATGCTTACGCGAATGATTGGCTATTGGCCATCACGCAAAAGACCGCAAATATTGGAAGGGGGGGAGGGAGGCCTTTGCCCAGCAATGGGATAATATGGGCTAATATAATAATAATATATAGTATGTCGTTTAATGTTAATGTTAAATTTACCTTGGCTGGCACCGACTACAACAATATTTTTTTAAGATTATAGGATTGAGTAGAATAAAGGTTAATATTGCAAGTAAATTGAACAAACTAAACTACGCAATTATTTTTTACGTTTTAGTGCATTTATTTCAGTGAAATTTTTTGGAGTCGGTTTTTTTTTGTTGAAATGTTTGTTTTTACTTTGTTTACTTATTATCCACAGATTACTTATGGTCAGTCCATGATAGCCTCTAGTTCCGAACAGGCATTGTGTATAAGTCACGGCCGATCGGAAAATTGTAAGCTCTCCGGACTCCTACCTAAGAAGAATAAAGAAGCAATAATCAAGAATCGAGTTTTAATAATACAGTCCGTATCGTAGGAGACTATAGTCAGTCACGAACAGTTTCTTTGGAAGTAAATAAGGAAGATGGCGGGCAATTTATGCGGACTGCCCAAGACTGGGATGGTAGGCGCTCATTAGGGGAGGATTTCGTTCAGCAGTGGACGGCGAATGGCATATTTGTCAATTGACTTGCCTTGTAACAAACCTTGTTATTTTTATGGCCAATAAATTGAATATGAATACGAATATGAATATGAATATGCTGTAGGGATTTCTCACAGTAGGAAGCTTTTGGTGTGTCAGCATTGTATTGCACATGATTGAAGCAAATACTGTGCAATACAATACTGACACACCACGAGCAAGTGCAAGTGGTCTCTGCCTTGCCCACTCTGTATAAAACGGGCATAATGTATAGGACGTCTACATCTCACCTGATGGCTACTATAAGGGCAAAGGTGGAAGCGCAGACACTTCACCCGAAACCTTTGGAATCTTATCTCTAAACTGTCTACAGACAGACAGAGATAGATAAGATGATCGTAGCTGACCAGGTGGACTTAAAACAAGCATTATCAACAACATAATTAAGTTCAATCTTCTGTCTTACTTTTCCTTTTTTCCCTTTCTCTCTTAATTAAGGCTACAAAAATTTATTACTTATGTAAGTCACTACGCCATCTGTTCGTGAGTCTCTAGAGCAAAGACCTTGTACTAAGAAGAATCGGTAAGAAACTTAGCACGAGCAATGAGTCACATGCACAATTTAATATTATTACATTTCGAGACATATAAACTCGCGGAACTCCGAAGCTTATAAAACAATGCCCACCGCAAGATCTAAACAGTCCCTAGATATATTACGCCTTGCGGTGCCTTATTAGGCGGGAGAGCCTTATTAAACCCACACAATACTCGGCTGCTCCTTTCACGGACATTGTAGCATTTACACCTACTAACGGGGTAGCGAAGAAATAGTTGCAAAGCTTCGTCTTTAATCAATTAATTGGGTAATTTAGTTTCATTTTGCTTTAATTATTAAAATATTGTTATTAAAGATAAAGATAAAGAAAACAACAAAAAGACAAACACAAAGTAACATACAATTGGCGGCCTTATCGCTAAAAAGATAAGTTCCTCTTCCGCTGTGGCTTTTAAAGAGATCGGACGTGTGCAAATCTATTTTTTAAATTAATACTTAAATATTGAGGTGCCTCGGACTTCGCCCCGTATTGAGAATTTCTGCGCCAGACCGCCGCTGAAGCCCCCACACCAAGAAGAAATATTTTAAAATTATTTTGCCGTTCTGCGTGGTTTGAACCCGGACTTCTTGGGTGAGTGACGCGGCGCCTTATCCGCTAGGCTAAGGACAGAGAGCTCGACCGCGCCGTAATAAGCGACCGCTAGCTGCAGCTGACGTCATCGCTACGATTGAGTGCGGGCGCCCCACAACAATATTACCTACACTTGGGCTGTGACGCTGTGAGTGTGACAAATTGAGTATCTTTGTTGTTGTTTTTGCTCAGATCCTGTTTAAAATATATACATATACCTATAATAATACCCGATAAAAATGAGCCTAGAAGCTAATATGTCTGTCTGCAACACGGAAAGTAGCCCTGAGTTACAAGATAAGGTGACGCCTCCACAGTTTGTTTTTTCGCGTAGCAAAAGTGTTACGATGAACGACTTTAATAGCTTTAAGGAGGAGATTAAGGAAATTATACAGTCGTTACTTGCAGCACAACAAAACGAAATAAGAAGCATTGCGCCGACATTACAGGAGATCAAGCGAACTAACTCGAACATTGAAAGTGCGATCGCCTTGCTTACCGCTGAAAACACAGAATTAAATAAAAAAATTAACCAACTTGATATCAACGCCAAAAAAGATAAAGAATATATAAGCCTGCTAGAAGAGAAAGTTGAAAACTTGCAAATGGGAGGGCGAAAATGTAACTTTGAAATTAAGAACGTTCCCAAAAATAAAAACGAAACAAAAACAGACTTGATTCAAATGGTCTTAAGCTTATCCTCGACCATAGGCGGAAATGTACTCAAAAGTGACATCAAAGACATCTACAGAACTCGCGGAAGAAAAGATTTAAATAACTCACCAATAATTGTTGAAACCTCATCAACTCTATTGAAAAATGATATTTTGAAGTTATGCAAAGCATTCAACAACAAAACCAAATCTAAACTTTGTGCTAAACACCTGGGTTTCCGAGTCCCTGAGGACACACCCATTTTTATATCGGAGCAGCTGACTGCGAAGGGTTCCCGGTTGCACTTTCTTGCACGAGATCTTGCAAAATCTAAAAAATACATGTTCTGCTGGACTGCCTATGGCAGGGTCTATGTTCGAAAAACTGAAGGTTCTCCCATCATTTCAATCAAATCGGAGGATCAAGTTCAACAGCTTATGCATAAAGATTGACTAGCTTATAAAATGTTCGTTCTGATATTGTGTGATTACTGTGGCGGCCTTAGTCGCCACATAATTTATTATCATCACGTATCGGTTAAAGAGTTTGTAAGCACATTCCTAAACGCGTGCAGATCCGATAAAGATATGTCACGGCATCCTCCCTCCAACATCTACGTGTATTACTGTATAAATAGTCTTGTAAGGTTTAGATAATAACTTAGTCACAATGTAGTCACTGTAAATATACAACATCACTCTAAGGACGCAGTCGTTATTAACCATCGCCATGGAACTCCATCATCGCAACCTCTCACACTTCGTTCGGCGGAACACTGGTGACCCCGCTCAAGCAACAAGCAACCTTCCAATGGAGTACCCCGAAAAGAACACGTGAGTCATTTGCAATATCTACACATCAACCATGGCAGTAACATTGTGTTCAGCGACGGACGCAACAAGATTTTCAAAATAAAATCACTACGCCGAGCCACACCGAGCTGCGACTGCGTCATTTAACATCACTCTCACAACCACAACTTTGGCTTCCTTTCCGGCACATCGTAACAAGAACGTTTCATCGACCAAGGCAAAGAAATAAGGTACCCAGAAAAAACAATGTGAAATAAAATAAACTAACGATTTCATAACTGCACACATTATGTCATAAATTGTGCAGCGCAGCGAACGCGCAAGAATTTCCGACGCAGCACTTTTCGCCGTTTACTCTACGCTTGCACAAGGTCAAGATCAGAAAGAACACAATATGTTGCTTATTCATCACGATTATGAAAAATGAAACAAAGGAAAATAAGCATATATGTATACAACGAGTATTCACCCGTTTAACCGCCTCACTTTTACCGACTGACAAAGTGGTTTGAGGTATGTTATTTATAATTACGGGAAGAGATATTTAGAAGCATTATTTTACCAGTCGATGGTTTTATGAGATATTATTACACTTCATAAGACACTTAACTGCTACTAGCTACCTCCAGTGCGAATTGATTTCTCCGGTTATCTGACAAAGAGCCAAGGAATACGCCAGTCTGAGGATAATTATGAAGCTATAATGAAGTTGTACTCAAAATGAATATATTCAACAAGTTTAAAATGCTTTGATTGTGCAATAAAAATACAGTAGAATAAATAAGCAAAAACCATGTTAGGGTAACTAATGTAATAATAAGATTTTTGTCAATTTTAATAATATTTATTTTAGCTAGGCACTTATTTCCCTATATTAAGCATGTATACTGAATGCAACATGTCTTATCTCTATGTACTTAATGTTTAATCCTAGTCAATACTATTTTTTATGTTTTGTTATTATGTATTTTATTAAGTCTAATAGTTCAATTTATTATTAACATGTAATGCGTAATTTAAAGTTCATTGCAAGAATATGCATAATTTAAAGTTGTACTTGTTTATGCCACATAATTTGTGTGTTTATTATAGTCTTGGTATAACGTGATATAAAAATAATATTAGTAACAATATTATGATGTTGAGAGGAATTATAAAAAATATTCGTGTACGTAAATGTAAAACGACCGATTGTTTTTTAAAAGATATACCTATAATAAGTATTTTGTTCATATACAAGGAAACAGCTCTCTTAGCAGCATTCAGCAAGCCAGCTAGCCATAAGGTTCCATCGCAGCAACGTAACGCTTCCTGGATCCTCGGCATCACTCGACGGTCAAAATAAGTACCGTCGCACTCCACACGTCTCGACTCACAGCAGACATGGTAGCACACGCTCGTCTCGAGTCACGTAGACCGGAGATCGCTCGTTTTGTCAATGAAGACTTGAGCACGCTCATCACGACTTAACAGAGCACCACTGGCATCTCCAAGCTGAAGACCTGATGGTTTTTTCATTCCCTTTTTTAAGAGGGGGAGTACTGTGGCGGCCTTAGTCGCCACATAATTTATTATCATCACGTATCGGTTAAAGAGTTTGTAAGCACATTCCTAAACGCGTGCAGATCCGATAAAGATATGTCACGGCATCCTCCCTCCAACATCTACGTGTATTACTGTATAAATAGTCTTGTAAGGTTTAGATAATAACTTAGTCACAATGTAGTCACTGTAAATATACAACATCACTTTGAGAGACGCAGTCGTTATTTACCATCCCGATGGAACACCACCATCACCTCTCGCACCTTCCCGGCGGAACAATTACTATTTTTTATTACGAATTTTTTTACTACGTTTCTATTATCTGTTTAATATAATAATGCTTAAAAATACCCATCTAAGAAAAGTTGTCAATGATTATATTACGGATTTTCGTGTACTTTTTAGTGTAACGAGACTACTTAAAAATGGTCTTACTTTAACAGATTCTATGTCTTTAGTATTAAACTTGTACGCTATTCTCTTAACACATAAAATACACGTAAATGACGAAAAAGTGACTAGTATACACTTTATACAGACTTACAAATATAAATACAATAATACACACACACAGACACACGCCAGCCATACACCTATTACACTATATTATGCCAATATTTACAATTGTATAATTGTTATTAGTATACACCCTAAACAAACTTACAATTATAGATACAATCATACACTCACACAGACACACACCAGTTATACACCTATAAAACTATGTTATGCCAATATTTACAATAATTATTACATAATTCCTAAAGTTCAATATATTCATATTATTAATTCCATACACAAAACAAACAAACTCTTTGTTACAAGTTACTACACTGACACTTTTACAAT
Organism: Scoparia ambigualis; assembly: GCA_963921215.1. Lineage (NCBI taxonomy): Eukaryota > Metazoa > Arthropoda > Insecta > Lepidoptera > Crambidae > Scoparia > Scoparia ambigualis. The sequence goes on along the minus strand of OY992506.1, from coordinate 36,481,315 downwards.
TAAAGTAAATATTAAGATATACAAATCACTCCATGGTCTAAAAACTACACAAAAACTTTTATTACAACCACTTCTAGTATTACAAAATTACACAAAATGATAAATTCTCTAAGCACCATTACAGAAATAGACCAAATTGAAGTCGCTAGCTCAGCGCATTGTGATATAAAAGATGTAGTTAACTCTTTTCAGATAAAGGAAAAAGATTTTTTATTGGTGACCCAAAATATTAGGAGTATTTACCGTAATTTTGATGACCTAATTGTTTCACTTACACAACTTAAACATGACCCTGATATTATTGTTTTATCTGAATGTTGGCTCAGTGACTGCAAACCTATTCCAAATTTAGCTAACTACAGCACCTTTTCCTCGACCCGTTACTTAAATAAAAGTGACGGTGTAATAGCTTACATTAAGAACAAGATCCAAGCCAATGTTAATGAAATATACTTACAAGACTCATCATGTCTTCAAATAATAATAAAAGATATTACTATCTTGGCAATATATCGATCACCTTCATACGCAAATGCGGACGGATTTATCAATTCTTTAAACACCCATTTGGAAACTTTACAAAGGCGAAATTGTATTGTACTAGCAGGAGATATAAATATTAACACAATTTCAAGGGACACTGAGCAAGGTTATGAAATTAAAAACAGGTCAAACTACCTTGATACGTTGGGGATCCATGGCATTATGTTAGGACATAAATTGCCTACCAGGGGGAATAGCTCTTTGGATCACATTATGCTTAGGATGAAAAATAAAAAAATCACTGCGCAGGTGGCAGTTCTCAATTCGACTATTACTGATCATGCCATGGTCTTGTTGCATTTGGCTGGGACGGAAAATCAAAGTAAAACTAATAAAACCAAACTACATACAAATTACGAGAAAGCGCTAAATGATCTAAAAGAAAACAAACTAAATGAATTGTTGTTGTGCGACGATCCTGAAATAGTTACACAAAAATTGATCACTAAAATCAGTGTGTCGCTTAAAGATAATACTAAGGAGATTAAAATTGCCAAAAGTAAACGCATTATTAAACCCTGGATAACTCCAGGAGTGCTGAGATGCATAAATAATAGAAACAAGATGCAATATAAACTTCGCTTTAATCCTCATGATGAGATACTTAAAGTAACTTATAGAAGGTACCGCAACTTCTGCAACAACCTGGTAAAAAAATTGAAAAGAAACTATGAGCGAACATTGTTGAGAGACTCGTCTGGTGACTCAAAGAAACTCTGGAAAAATATTTCAAACATTACACATTTGAAACGGTCGAAAGGAGACAATACTAAACTTTTAAATATTAAATCAACACCTTATAATTCTATAAATTTTGTTAACCATTTCTTTAGTGTCGTCGGAAAGGATCTAGCCACTGCCATTAAACGGCCTAATGACTCGCAATCGCAAACCGATCCCTCAGGACGATCGCAACTCTCGTCCTTTGCCCTTCTTGATACGGACTTTGATGAGGTCCTTACAGTGTTGATGGATATGAAATCCAATAGTGCTCCAGGCTGGGATAACATTCCAACTAGATTCCTCAAGATTGCAAAAAGTGAGGTGGTACCGGTTATCACTCATATTATTAACCTATGCTTCCAGACCGGCACATTTCCATCTTCTCTAAAAAGGTCGATAATAACACCAGTATACAAGGGTGGGGGCGGAGACGATGTCAACAACTATAGACCAATTTCAGTCTTGCCCTCAATATCTAAAATAGTAGAAAAGATCATCAACAAAAGACTACAAAGCTACCTTGATAAGTTTAAAATCTTATCTGATTCGCAATACGGTTTCCAAACTGGAAAATCAACCGAGGATGCAGTAGAGGCTTTGACTTCTCTTATTATAGACAAACTGGATAATAAGGGTAAGTGCATGACTGTGTTTTTGGATCTGAAAAAAGCATTTGACACCGTTTCCATCCCCATCCTGATTAGTAAATTGGAAAATATTGGAATAAGAGGTACATCTCTCAAGCTCTTTAAAAATTACCTAATTGATAGGACACAAAGGGTAAAGGTAGGCCATAATGTAAGCGACTGTGCTGATGTTACCTATGGCGTCCCCCAGGGCAGCGTTTTGGGTCCGACGTTATTCCTGATCTATATTAACGATCTTTGTGATATGAAGATCAGAAATGCTAAGATCTTTTCTTACGCGGACGATACTGCCATAGTATTTACTGGCAACTCTTGGAACACCTTAAAGAAAGAAGCAGAGAGTGGATTGTCCACTATTGCTGGCTGGCTGAGGGCCAATCTACTAACTTTGAACACTTCTAAAACAAATTATATGTGTTTCTCAATCAACAGTAGAACTCAACCAGACAGCTCCTATGATATTAAATTACACACTTGCAGTCAGATACAATCCGCTCCCTCGATCTGTACTTGCCCCTCTCTAACTAAAGTTTTCTCCAAAAAATATCTTGGCGTAATGATAGACCAGCGGTTGTCATGGCAATCGCACTTGGAACTGGTTGGAGGTAGGCTGAGGAAAATGATGTGGATATTCAAAACCCTGAGACATGTAGCCACCAAAAAATTGCTAGATCAGATTTATGTGTCGTTGGCCCAATCAGTCATAACATACTGTGTCACTATATGGGGCGGGGCTTTGAAAACAAAATTCTTAAACATTGAACGAGCTCAAAGAGCTCTGTTAAAGGTGATGTATTTTAAATCCCGAAGATTTTCTACTCTATCTCTATACTCAATCGCAGACTTACTTTCTATTAGAAAGTTATATATTCTACGCACAGTTTTGAGGAAACATGTTGCATTGGAGTATAATCCTGCTATTGAGGGGAGAAGGAGAAAGGATAAGGTCGCTTTAGCAAAGCGTACATACACAAGCTTTGCTCAAAACCAGTTTCAATACTTGTCATCGCTTTTATACAATCGTACAAATAAAACCCTGGAAATCTACCACTTGAATTACCAACAATGCAGAAAAAGTGTCACAGCTTGGCTTAAAACTTTAGACTATGATGAAACTGAAAAGCTTCTCAAACATGATGTCTAATAGGGTGGTTAACCTCGCACACACACACACACACACTCACACACACACCCCCACACACTCACTCACACACACTCACTCACCCACACTCACACACACGTTATTAATTATGTTTTAATTAGAATTAATTATGTTCTGATATCTCATTGCTAAATAATGTATGTAGAAGCTATGGAAGAGGGACCCTTTCTGTAACAGGGGCTACATGCTCTTAAAAGAAAGAGTCTACCTTGATTAATGTTAAAAGGAAAATGTTACTGAAATAAATATTTTTGATTTTTATTTTTTTTTGAAAAGCAATTTCTTCCAGGCAACCGTGTTGGACTGGACAGAAAGTGAAATTTTAAAGGGCAGTTATGGTGTTTTAATTTAACTAAATTAGAATTATAGAAACAAATAAAAATAAATAAACATGCTCAAGTTTATCAATATCATACATAAGTAGGTGTAATATAGTTACATGAATATAAAGTTTTCTATTTAAATAAACGAAAGTCAAAAAGAGGTTGACAGTGACAGATAGTGTTCTCTAACCAGTCGTTTAAAGCTGTCCAAGGATTGGGCACGCTTAATATCTGTAGGCAACGCATTCCACAGACGGGCAGCTTGAACAGTAAAAGATTTATCGTAAAATCTGGCGGAGGGTATAGGTATTTCTAACTTCAAGTTCTCCGACGATCTCAATACACGAGAATGCGTGTCATACAAGGAAGGAAGGAAGTTAAAGCGTTCCTTGAGATAAGGTGGGGAAAAGGGATTGAACAGAATACTGTAAAGCAGGGAGACGATATGTAAATTTTGGCTAAGGCGAATTAGCAACCACTTTAAGTTACTGTTTTATTCGTCATCAGCCTATAAAGATCCCACTGATGGGCACATGTATTCCCATTGAGCTACAACATGTCCTGAATAGGTGGAGGGCTTGATTCAAAAATCATCATCAGCATCATCAGCCTTTAAACGTCCCACTGCTGGGCACAGGCCTCCCACATGCAACAATAAACGCTGGCCCAATGCGGGTTGGTGGCTGGTTGATTTAATAATAGCAATTTTAAATACACTTCTGGACACATCTATTGGCCCACCTTAGAGTATAGGTTTCTAAGGCCCCTACTTAAATATGATTGCTAGATTGAACAAAAACTATTGATGCAGTTTTAAACCTTTTTTAAGTTAATTATATTTATTTTAATTTATAAAAAAAAAAGTTTTAAACCTGATACATTTTACCATCTTTTTCGATCGTATTGTTTTAAAGGACAATGGGCAAAAGTGGTCCAAGAGCTAAGACTAGATCCTCCACTGATGAGACTTGTGGGAAATGAAAGTTTATACTTATCATATGATTCTGGCAAAAGATTATTAAAATCCGTCTCGGGATTTTTCTTTATAGTCAAGTTAACCTGACTATAAATAATACTTAAGATTTTACGTTATGTGTGGCACATGTTTAGACATGTTTGTGCCTGTCTAAATAAGATACGGTATCTCGTTTCTTCCCCTAATTGCCCCCCCTTCCAGCTCCTTCAACCCTGTCAGGTTAACGTGACTATAAAAAAAAATCCCGGGACGGATTTTTATAATATTTTGCAAAAATTATATGACAAGTATGTAGTTTCATTTCCCACAAGTCTCATCAGTGGAGGATTAGTCTCATCTTGGACCAAGTTCCATACATTTTTGCCCATTGTCCTTTGAATTCAGAATACCACACGACATGCATGGAGCTACGCCTAACAAGCCTTGATGAAGGCAGTTGATTTTTTAATAAAAAACATGTTTTATCAAATAAAGGTTTAATTTAATAACGCGTGTTGCCTCCATGAGCATCTACAACAGCTCTCATACGATTAGGCATAGAGTTTATCAACCGCTCTATGAAATTATGAGGGATCATCTCCCATTCCTCTTCTATAGCAATTTTCAACTCCTGCATCGTCTGGGCAACTGGCTGACGAGCCCTAACACGTCTTTTTAGCTCGTCCCACATGTGCTCAATCGGGTTCATGTCTGGGCTTCTGGCTGGCCAGTCCATAACTGTGATGTTCACATCCCGAAGATATTCCCTGACGATGCCGGCCGTATGGGCTCTGGCATTATCATGCATAAAAAGGAAATTTGGGCCCACATGGTCCACGAATGGCATCACGTGAGGTTCTAAGCACTCACGAACCTTTCAGCATTTAATGTTGGCAGCCGTGGTCCCGTAATAACCTCAAGTTGAGTTTTGCCGCTCGCGGATATACCGCCCCAGACAGTCCATGAGCCACCGCCATAAGCAACCCACTCTTCAAAGCAACATTGTGCAAAACGCTCTCCCTTACGTCGGTAGACCTTCTTCCTTCCATCATTGCCATGTAACGCAATTTTAGACTCATCAGAAAAGAGTAAACGGCTCCAATGCTGCTAAGTCCAATTCAAATGAGTGCGCGCGAAATGACAACGCGCTGTCCGGTGGGCTCGCGTTAGTTTGGGGCCATTAGCTGGCTTGTGTGGTACCATATCGCGTTCTTTTAACCTTCTTCGAACAGTTCGAGCGCTCACAGATACTCCGTGGAAGTCGCGAAGTTGGTTTTGTTTCTCAATGGAGGTAAGGTGACGATTTCTCAAGCTGGTCGTCCGATGAATCGATCCTGCCTTTCAGTTGTGACCCGAGATCGTGGCCTTCCTTGGCGACGAACAAAGCCGCCAGTCTCTAGGTACCTCCGATAAACATTTCGGACCGCAGATCGACTTAAATTAAGTTGAGCACTCACATTTCTTTGGCTGTGTCCGGCCTGGATAAGTGCCACAGCTTGGGCGGCGACTTCAGGCGAAGTATCCATAGATTATTGATAGACCTCACCTTAATGTTAAGAATAAGTAATGTTTGTTGCAAAACCAAACAGAAAAATCACACTTTCAAGAATTAAATCCAAGTAAACCAATAAAATCAAGTTTTCTTAGTAGTCGATTGTTTGATAATTAGAGCATTCAACGAACAGGCTCCAAATTGTCTTTTGTTTCTTTAAATTTTGTGTTCGAAATTTAAAAAAAGCCTATGAATAAAATTATGAATGTGCCTGGTTCAAAACTGTATAAAAACTTTTTGCTCGACCTAATATAAATTTTTAGCTAGGACTAAACGAAACTGAAAATGCAAGGTGGGCTAATGGAGTGTAAATAAATTTGAGCTTTGACTACGATTCAACTTTTCCAGGACACAACGCATAACTGCATCACCTTAGCCATATCTCCGGATAGCCCACGCCCACCGCCCACGCTATAAATCGCGGCTGTCATCAAGCTAAGTGGAATCCGAAACATCAGGACACATCCCGCTGCTATATTTACGGCGGTCCATCCCATTACCCGAGTTATGGTGTGATCAAACCGAGATATCGAGATCCCCCAGATGGAACTGGTGCGACAGTAAAGGATCGCACTAAACTTTATAACATTGAATTGATTTAACTTTAAGATTATCGGCTTAGTTCAGTTGGATGATTGTGGACTCTATTGCTAGAACCTATAGTATCAAAAATGAAAAACGAATGAAAAGATACTTAGTGTCATTCGAAATAGAGTTGTTCAATTCAATAATGCCAAGTTGAACCATAAAAACTTTACTTCAACTGGCAAATATTACAGTAATAAGGAAGTAGGTTCAATTAGAATTGAATATAAAGTCAATTGTGCTCAGCATATTAAGTGGTGAGCCCATCGCCGCTTTATGCTGCTGGATGTATGATCAGTCTTCAGCCGGTTAGTCGCCTTTTACAACACCCAAGGAAAGAGATGCGTTGGTAGTATTCTTTTAATAAGTCGTCATCACATAGCTCCTTCCCAAGTGCACATGAGGACCTCGGGCCACAGTTCTAGGTTGCTGACCGTAATACCTATTAACTTGCAAGATTACTTGGTGTTTGTTTCTTTAGAAACTCAAACATAAGTCCTAGGCATTTGAAAAAGAATAAACTCAGGAAAGTAACATATAATTTGTCAGAATTACAAGGTAAAATTTTACCTCCGGAATATTACTATGCGCACATCCCATCCGTCTCTATCTAGATGCACTAGGGGCTCCAAGTACCCTAATGCAGACTAGGAGAACTGAGCATCCCCACCCCGCGCCATCCATCTTAATTCACTTACCGCCCCATTCGATTCTAAATCCTAACCCACGCTAAAATGATTCTCGAATCTGAGAGAAATGACTCGAGATGTAATCCAGTTACCACCCTCCGAGTAACAAAACGTCTGATAGTTTTAGGGACGTGACATTCATGTCGCAGACAAATGTATTTTTGGTCATAACTATGTTGATGTTGTTATCCTACTAATATTATAAACGCGAAAGTTTGTAAGTATGGATATTTGTTACTCTTTCACGTAAAAACTACTGAATGAATTTGGATGAAATTCGGCATTCAGATAGTTTATAACCTGGATTAACACATAGGATACTTTTTATCTCGATATTCCCACGGGTACGTATGGATAGATGTTTGTTACTCTTTCACATACAAACTACTGAATGGATTTGATTGAAATTCGGCATACAGATAGTTTATAACCTGGATTAACACATAGGATACTATTTATCTCGATATTCCCACGGGAACGGGAACCACGCGGGTGAAACCGCGAGCAGCCGCTTGTAAGTGCAATAAAGATATGTTATACCGTTTTTAGAAGTTTACGCAAACAAACATTAACATAAAATATTTTAAAAGTGATACATTCACGTTTGTTTAACGTCTTGTTTTGCATATAGGTATTGCTAGTCGCACGGATTTATCAAGCAGAGTAACATATTCCCTAGAAAATTTACCTTAGAATAAATAGATATTATATAGTTAGATAAACATTTTAACGATCTATACATGGGTACTTAAAGAAAACAGATTAAATAATCTTTATTATGTAGGCATAGGCGTTTTCGGTCATTCGTCATTGAGATAACCTTTGGATATAAAGCCAAGGAGATACAAAAATAATAGTTACTAAAGAAAACAAAAGAAGCGTTAAAAAAATGACGCAATAATTTAAATTATTATACGATTAATTCGCAAATAAAATCACCATAACTCTAAAATCTCTCACATCAACAAATCCAGTTTTTTCAGTGTTACTTTTTGAAGCACCAAAATAAATACAAAAAGCATGCCAGCCAAGTTCAACAATACACTGGCATACGAGAGGAAGAGTCAAGTAGTGAGCACAATGCAAACAGCAAATGCGCCGGCCCGGATAAGCAGGGATTCTATCAGCATCAAATTCAGATCAATATTGTGCTCAGTTGCTCATATTGCTCACAGATAAGCAGGGATTCTAGCCATGAGCATCAAAAGATCAATGTTGTGTTCAGATGCTCATTCTGCTATGTCACCTTCCTTTATGTACAGAAGGTACTCGATCGAGGACCGATTTTTCAATTGTCACGTAAGTTATTTGTCTGTTTAAGTATTACACCACTATGTTGTAAAATTTATTGCCTTATGCATGTCACATACTTACATGCCTTTTCTTTCTTTACAGGTGGCATTTTAGGTAAATCTTTTTCAGACGGATTAGTCCTATCATTGAAATTCATCCCTTAAAGTTATTAATAGTACACACATCAAAGTGTCTAGGGATCAACATATATTTTTGCAATAACTTTTCTCCTGATTGATATTAATTAAAATTTTCTTTAAGGATTCATCAAATAAAGTGTTTTCGTTTGTCTACAGTAACGATAAACCAAGTCACCTTTGCATTAATAAAGAAATTTGCCATTTTCCTAATAAAGGGATTTTTGACATTTGAACCACTAACATTAAAGTTCGAAAAAAAGACTGAAATAACAGTTTTCTTTAAAATTTTATTGGGTAACTTAAACAATTAATAATCCGTGTTTCTACCGCGAACACTAACAACACAAGAACATCGGTTTGGCATACTCAAAATGAGTTCATCCAAATCACGCTGTGGAATGGCCGCCCATGTTCGTTGCAACAACAAAAAAAGGTCTTCTTGCGACTGGATACCCTCCATATTCGGCAGAGCTCTTCTCTGTAGCATATCCCATGCATGCTCAATCGGGTTCAAGTCTGGCGACTGAGCAGGCCAGGGCATGACATTGATGTTAGCTGCGGCGAGAGTCTGTCTTACAACTCTTGCGGTGTGCGGTCGTGCATTATCATGCATTAACTGAAATAAGGGACCGATTTGCACTTGTAGAGGAACGATGACCTCTGATACAATCGTCTCAGCATAAATTTGAGCGTTGAGGTTGCCTCTGATCCAAATCAACTCAGTTCTTCTGCCGATCCAAATACCCGCCCATACCATGATGGTTCCACCACTATAAGGATGGACTTCCTGGCAGGATTTTAATCGCTGTTGGCGTCCAGGGGTTCTCCAGTGTCGTATACGTCTTGTATCCGGTCTCATACCAAAACGAGACTCATCAGAAAAGCACACGAAACGCCATTGTTCTTCTGCCCAATTTCTGTGTTCAAGAGCCCATTGATATCGAATCCTACGATTGTGCATTGCTATAGGTGGTCCCTTAGCGGTCTTCGGGAATGAAGGTTCACTTCATGAAAGCGGTTTCTGACTGTTTGGTCGCTAATTAAGTTCCCTGAAGAGTGATGAAGCCTCACGGCTAACATCATGGCGGTTATTGTTGGAGCTCTTCGAGTTGTGATTTGAATGTATCGGTCTTGTCTCCGTGTGGTGCAGCGATACCGTCCTCCATGGCGCTCAGCCACGGTACCAGTGCTTCGGTAACGTGTCCAAAGTCGACTGATAACACTCTGACTTGTATTCAGAGCTAAAGCCACAGTACGTTGCCGGGAACCAGCTTCTATCATTCCCACGGCTCTGAGCATTTCTTCCCTGCTTAAATGACGTCGCCGCTCCATAATAACGTTGGTTTTAATCAGTAGTAGGGAAACAGTAGCACTAATAATGTCTTCAATGCGTTGTATGTTTTTATAGGGAAAATATTGACAGCTGATTTTCATATTTTACTAGAAATTGATTGAAAGTTCCTGTTTCAAATTATGAAATGCACCAAAAAGGATCCATATAAATTTATAAAATCATAAATTTATTACAAAGCCACATCTCAATCTCAAGAAATCCGCATAAAAATGCTTGATCCCTAGACACTTTTGATGTGTGTATGTATGTATCGCCTCGGTGGCAGAGTGGCATCGCCCGACCCGGAGATCTTGAGTACAATGATTCTCAGGTCGGTCGGGGCTAAGTTTGAATCACATTTTCCTATTGCAGTTGTGATCACCAACTTCATATTGATGGATATTGGTTTAATCGCTGCAGTTGCGTTGTAATTGTGCAACGATGATTCGATTACAATTATGGAGGCCCTTTACCCAGTTGTCGGGTATAGTATATAGGCATGTTACTAATTAAACTGTACAATTAGCAAAGTTAGATTAGATGAACGTATTTATTTTTATTTATTTTTTATTTTTTAAAAATACTTGTCACACCAATTATCTAGCCCAAGAGAAGCTTCGAAGAAACTCGTTAAATGGTTACTAGACAACGGATAAACATACTTAAAATACTTAAATACATACTTATTATACATAGAAAACACCCAGACCCGAGAAAATTTAGAAAAACAATAATTTCTAAATTGACCCGACCGGGGATCGAACCCGGGACCTCAGAGATGGCGACACCATGAAAACCGGTGTACAAACCACTCGACCAAGGAGGTCGTCAATTGATTTTAACATCTTTTGGCGAGCTCGACATAAATACGAATTTCAGTTGCGCGTATTCCACGCTACACCCTAGATCAACATTTTCTACCTCTTCTCTTTCAAGTATAAACTATGATTGTTTTGTTTACATTTCAACGGTCCTATAAAAGACTTAGAAGCTCACATTGTCTTTATAAAATACAGCCAACCTACCCATTCGCAGCGCTTCTGCACCCATACTCGGGTGCGTTCCATATTTTTGTAACTTGACAGGATTAAAAGGAGAAAGCAGACGTGAAAAATCCACATCACAGGGACGCACTCCATCATTTTACGGCGTCGTAAAATTGGAAGTCGACACGTTTCAGGCGCGCTGCCTGCGCCCCTGTGACAAATGCGCCGGCCCTGGATTTATAGTGCTTGAGCCGACACTAGCCCCTACTAGGGCTGACGTAATGGTATAGACTTTCGGGTTGGGAAATTAACACTTTTAGCACGGTAGTAGGATTCTGCCTAAAATCCGACTGAATGGCGACCACCCCAATACTTACATTGCTGCATTCCGGTTTGAAGGGTACTGAACCAATGAAATTACAGTGCATAGAGACATAACTGTTACTGAAGCTACATTGTCGCGCGCATGAATGGTCTGCCGTGGCCGCTGGCGAGTTATATGCTCGTTTGCTAGCACAAATCTTTCGCTATGCTGGGCCAGCTGATAAGGACCAAATTAATCAGAAGATGCCGACTCGCGAGTTTCCCACTCGCCAAGAACAAGTAAATATGTCGAGCCTCTTTGGCAGGCACTTTAAGTCGTTGGTCCCGACTGTTGTTGTAAAATGTCATTCTTTATAACCCCCCAATCTGTATTGGGCCAGCATGGTGACACCGTCCATAAGGACAAAATTAATCAGAAGATGCCAACTCGCGAGTTTCCCACTCGCCAAGAACAAGTTAATATGTCGAGCCTCTTTGGCAGGCACTTTAAGTCGTTGGTCCCGATTGTTGTTGTAAAATGTCAGTCTTTATAACCCCCCAATCTGTATTGGGCCAGCATGGTGACGGTGCGTCCCTAATGTTTAATGTAGAATGGATACCGTCACCATCCCACTGAACATTTTTTTCTTCGTCTGAAGTATCGGTACCGGTTACACATCCTATTTTAACAGGCCACTTGAAAATATAAGCCAGACCCCAAACCGATTCCTAGACTCCTTGTTTTCTTCAAATTATAGCAGCTTAAGCTTATTATCCGTGTCGCGTCGCGGTGAAAGAATACAACTACCACATTCTCTTCCCTTGGGTGTCGTAAAAGGCGACTAGTGGACTAAAGACTGCATATACATCTAACAGCATAGAGTGGCGATGGGCCACCTGTCGCGCTAAGCACATGTGCAGTCGATATTTTTTTAAAAGTGAACTATGGTAGAGGACTGCTTTTGCGGTCCTCATTGCCTAGTCTCTGACTTACCCTTCGGGGATAATAGTCGTGATTATATGTTAAAGCCTTCTTCAGAAAAACAAGAAGAAAACATGTGCGTCGGGTCGTTACGTTCCCTAAAACATGGTTGAGCGAGGCGATTGCTGATTCACATGACATACTCGTGAACGGGTGTCGCCTGTGGAGGCTGGTCTGCTCTTGCAATCTTATTTTTATTTGTAATAGAAATAGTCTTTCTTTTTCTTGTCTCAATTATACTGTCAGATATTGTTCATTTAATTTTAAATTGAGCAATATATTCTTTTGTATGTGTCTTGTAATCGTATTAAATGTTTTTTTTTATGTTGTAATGGAAAATATCTTTCTATGATAGGGAGGGCATTTTCCAATTTGTATTGACGCTGTAAAAGAAAGAGAGAAAAGGAATGCCCTTGCTGAGTTTCTTGCCGGTTCTTCTCAGTACAAGGCTTCCACCCCAATAGATACACTTATGATCGATGGCATAGCGACATTCATAAGCGCTCAATTATTGTAGCCTAAATTGAAAAAATGAATTTGACTTTGAAAAAAAAACATTTACAAGGAAGAAGTTGAGATAAACTTAATGATAGTAATATTGAGCTACATAAATTTATTAATTTACATATCTGTTATGTATAGTTCGTGTCTCTTTTTGGTTTTCTTCATTTACAAACGAATATAATTATTGTGTCTTTAAAAAAAGTTTTAACCGAATTTAGCACAAAAAACTTGTGACACGATGCTTTATAATTATCTTTTCTCTTCACGCCGTGTTATCCTATTAATAGATTTTTTTCTACATATTTTTTCTATATTAACACAAATAACTATATTTATGTAATAAATAAGTACTCAAACGCTAGCTACGCTGTTTTATTAGTGGCAGCCCTCGCGTTATGAGTTATGTGCGCCAGGGCTTGTTACTCGGAAATAGTTTGAGTGCACGCTTTATTTGCTTTATAGTTTTCGTGACGTTTACGGCGACGCACTGTAACAGGGTTGGATTGATTTTTATTTAATTTTGTTGTGTACCAGTAAATCTGCTGTGAACACGCTAAATGATGAATTTATTTCGTGTAACTGAGCGGTACGCTACGCGTATGGTGACAATACCCGTTCTATAATTACTTAAACTTAAACGCGACAACGACCGGGATCAACGGTATCACTTGCCTTGCAAAGCACGGAGGAGCTCGAGATGTTTTTAATTGGATCACCCATCCTTAGTTGCTGCGCCATCATGGTTTCTCATCGCTCTAAACTAATCGTCGTAATACAAAAATGCTGTTTACATTTTTGTTACAATAAAAGACTTACGTAAAGCTGGTAGCTTGCCAGTTGTCGCAGTTAGAACAGGCCCTACCTCTTACTAAACCTTTTATTTCTCTATTTAAAACGGAGCCGTGTGGTATACCTACACACTAAAAGAATACTACTAACCCCTCTCTTCCCTTGGGTGTCGTAAAAGTCGACTAACGGACTCTTTAGTCCGATATACCTGATATACATCCAGCAGCATAGAGTGGCGCGATGGGCTTACCATAAATTATGCTGATAAAACATGTGCAGTTGCAATTTCGTGAAACGTGGTAGTCCGCAGCTGAAGCAGTCCTCTGCCATAGTTGGCAGAGGACTGCTTCAGCTACGGTCCTCACTGCCTAGTCTCTCCCTATATATTATACTAGTGGCCGCTCGCGGTTTCACCCGCGTGGTTCCCGTTCCCGTGAGAATATCGGGATAAAAAGTATCCTATGTTAACACATCCAGGTTATAAACTATCTGTATGCCGAATTTCATCCAAATCCATTCAGTAGTGTTTACGTGAAAGAGTAACAAACATCCATCTATACTTACGAACTTTCGCGTTTATAATATGTAAAACAAACGTCCAGTTGTGTATTCCACCACCGCAATAGCGTAACTCGAAACGTGGACTGTCAACATTCATTTTCTAGACCCGCCGCGAGCACAATAGTGTCAAACGCACGCTTATCAGTCAGCGCGCGCAGTCGTCATTTGTCAATGGCTGTGGCTGCAGACATTTGGGGGCGTAACACGGTTAAACGAGCATAAATCAGCGTTCGGGCAAAAACAATGGCCGCTCGCGACAACGAGTGCCGCGGTGAGACGCTTTGTTCTGTGGTTCTGCCGGTTGCGGTGTCTGTGCGACATTCGACTGGTGAGAGCGCGAGCTTTTGGGTTTAGCGTGATAGCTGATTGGAGCTGCGTAGGTATTAGCTGCGTAGCTGGTATTGAGGTTGCGGATGTCTAAGGATGTCCAGACGTTTGACACGTTTAAAAAAATACACTTTTTTATTACAACTTTTTTTTTTGATGCTAGAGTAGTCTTCTACTTTAAGATAAAAAAGTCATCAAGTCAAGTCAAGTCTTAAAGGAAAAGTGTTTCGAGGAAAAGTGTTTCGTGTGGCGGCCAGAGTCGCCACATAATTTATTATCATCACGTATCGGTTAAAGAGTTTGTAAGCACATTCCTAAACGCGTGCAGATCCGATAAAGATATGTCACGGCTTCCTCCCTCCAACATCTACGTAGTATTACTGTATAAATAGTCTTGTAAGGTTTAGATAATAAGCCAGTCACAATGTAGTCACTGTAAATATACAACATCATATAAAGAGACGCAGTCGTTATTTACCATCGCCATTGAACCCTCCATCATCACAACCTCGCACACTTCAACCGATGGAACACTGGTGACCCCGCTTAAGCAACAAGCAACCTTCCAATGGAGTACCCCGAAAAGAACACGTGAGTCATTTGCAATATCTACACATCAACCATGGCAGTAACATTGTGTTCAGCGACGGACGCAACAAGATTTTCAAAATAAAATCACTACGCCGAGCCACACCGAGCTGCGACTGCGTCATTTAACATCACTCTCACAACCACAACTTTGGCTTCCCTTCCGGCACATCGTAACAAGAACGTTTCATCGACCAAGGCAAAGAAATAAGGTACCCAGAAAAACAATGCGATATAGAATATACTAACGATTTCATAACTGTACACATTACGTTATAAATAAATTGTGCGGTGCAGCGAACGCACAAGAATTTCCGACGCAGCACTTTTCGCCGTTTGCTCTACGCTTGCACAAGGTCAAGATCAGAAAGAACACAATATGTTGCTTATTCATCACGATTATGAAAAATGAAACAAAGGAAAATAAGCATATATGTATACAACGAGTATTCACCCGTTTAACCGCCTCACTTTTACCGACTGACAAAGTGGTTTGAGGTATGTTATTTATAATTACGGGAAGAGATATTTAGAAGCATTATTTTACCAGTCGATGGTTTTATGAGATATTATTACACTTCATAAGACACTTAACTGCTACTAGCTACCTCCAGTGCGAATTGATTTCTCCGGTTATCTGACAAAGAGCCAAGGAATACGCCAGTCTGAGGATAATTATGAAGCTATAATGAAGTTGTACTCAAAATGAAGATATTCAACAAGTTTAAAATGCTTTGATTGTGCAATAAAATATAGTAGAAAAAATAAGCACAAAAATGAACCATGTTTGGGTAACTAATGTAATAATAAGATTTTAGTCAATTTTAATTAATTTTTTTGTTATTTACGTATTTCCTTATAATATATTGAATGCAACATGTCTTATCTCTATGTACTTAATGCTTAATCTTAGTCAAATCTAATTTTTATGTTTTGTTATTATGTATTTTATTAAGTCTAATAGTTCAATTTATTATTAATATGTAATGCGGAATTTAAAGTTCATTGCAAGAATATGTATAATTTAAAGTTGTACTTGTTTATGCCACTTAATTTGTGTGTTTATTACAGTCTTGGTATAACGTGATATAAAAATAATATTATGATGTAACAAACATGAAGTAACAATATTATGATGTTGAGAGGAATTATAAAAAATATTCGTGTACGTAAATGTAAATACCTATGAAAAGTATTTTGTTCATATATCGAAGAATACAAGGAAACAGCTCTCTTAGCAGCATTCAGCCTGCCAGCCTGCCTCAAGGTTCCATCGCAGCAACGTAACGCTTCCTGGATCCTCGGCATCACTCGACGGTCAAAATAAGTACCGTCGCACTCCACACGTCTCGACTCACAGCAGACATGGTAGCACACGCTCGTCTCGAGTCACGTAGACCGGAGGACGCTCGTTTTGTCAATGAAGACTTGAGCACGCTCATCACGACTTAACGTGGATTAGAGCACCACTGGCATCTCCAAGCTGAAGACCTGATGTTTTTTTTCATTCCCTTTTTCAAGAGGGGGAGTACTGTGGCGGCCAGAGTCGCCACATAATTTATTATCATCACGTATCGGTTAAAGAGTTTGTAAGCACATTCCTAAACGCGTGCAGATCCGATAAAGATATGTCACGGCATCCTCCCTCCAACATCTACGTAGTATTACTGTATAAATAGTCTTGTAAGGTTTAGATAATAAGCCAGTCACAATGTAGTCACTGTAAATATACAACATCATATAAAGAGACGCAGTCGTTATTTACCATCGCCATTGAACCCTCCATCATCACAACCTCGCACACTTCACCCGATGGAACATTTCGTTTTCATCTCACACCTGGGCCCTGATTCTGTATCGCAATCTATAGATTCCACACCTAAACCTTACCGCGCACAAACGTCAAACGCATACGTTTTTGGGAAGATATCGTAACTTTTTAAGGAACTGACGTGGTTTTGAAACAAGGAACTGTATCGCAATCTATAGAATATAGATTCCACACCTAAACCTTACCGCGCACAAACGTCAAACGCATACGTTTTTGGGAAGATATCGTAACTTTTTAAGGAATTAACGTGGTTTTGAAACAAGGAATCGTTACAAAATAAGGGCCCTGGTGGTAAATTGCGATAATGACTGAAGTGAAAATAATTCCCAACTACTTGACATTGGCGAAAGATTTATACGTTTTGAAGGAAAGTCGTTTTGGCGGAGTGTAACGGGACTCTAACTTAGACCAAACGGAGCCCAAGTCAACCTCTTCTGCTCTGTCCAATATTCCACGTCACTGGGAACACTCAATCTGAAAGAAAATGGAAACCACACCTGCAGAAGCCGCTTAAATCGTCATCTTAATCCGGCAAGGGTTGACTCAGCGTAATATTGCTCGACAGCTTGATTAGTTCCTGATTCGCCGGATTCCTGATTTGCCGGATTCTTGTTTCGCCGGATTCTTGTTTCGTCGGATTTTTTTGTTGAAGGAAAACTATAGAAATATCGTGGCTTTACCTATCTATTAATCAAAAGGCAGACATTTCGGTACTATTACAAAAATTTATTAACCCATTTCTAAGTAGGTAATTTAAGTTATGTCCGATAGTGGCAACAAAAGAGTAATTCATACAATAATAATCATCTAAGCCAGTGTTGTGTCTCGAAGGTGTACAGAAGGTTCAGGGTGACTGACAACTTTGTCCGGAGACCAAGATCTGGAAGACAGCGCTGCACTTCGGTGGGAGATGACCGATTCATTGTCACCACTTATCTCCGAAATCGACACCTAACCGGCGCGGCGTCGACGTCCAACAGTTCAGAGTTCCAGAGAGGGATGTTAGCGAATGGACAGTGAGGCGAAGCCTTAAAGAAGCTAATTTGACTCCAAGAAGGCTAGAAGCAAGCTACGAGGCCTAAATTGTCTCCAGCCCACCGAGAAGCCCGGTTTTAGTTTGCTCGCGATCACTTAGATAGGGATATGGGATATAATATAGCAATGGAGTCGAGTCCTGTTCTCAGACGAAACAAGGATGTGCCTGCAAGGGAGCTGGTATTCGTACTTGGTGGTGGTCGGAGAGGCGGCCTAACTGCTGAAAGATACATCAACGACATTCTGCTAGACCATGTGCTCCCGTTAGCCGAGTTCATTGGCGAACATTTTCTGCTAATGCACGATAACGCCCGCTGCCACACCGCTGCAATGACTAGACTGTACCAGGAAAAAGTCGGGAATTCTACCTAAGACTGGCCAGCCCACAGTCCTGACTTGAATCCTATTGAACACGTGTGGGACGAGCTGAAAAGACGGGTACGAAAAAGATATCCAGCTTCAGCGACGACAGAAAATCTGAAAACTGCTTTGGTCGAAGAGTGGCATGGAATTCCACAAGATTCCGTCAGAAAACTCATTCGGTCAATGAGAAACCGTTTACAGGCAGTCATTAAGGCCAGGGGGGTAATACAAAGTATTGAGGAGGGGATAAAATACTCAGTATTCATTTAGACATCCACAACTTCAACCTTTTGCAACAACTCCCTATATTTAGGTAGGAAATTTTATTAATTTTAAATCTTTTTGATATAATTTGAAATCTTATAAAATTACCTTTTAAATGATATACCACAATTCATAACTCATTGCATACAAATGGTAAAAACCCAACCCATTCAGTTGAATTCAAACTTGCCGAATAATTTTGACCAAGTATTTTTGTTTATCGCTCATTTTTGTAATTAAAAAACTCAATAGCAGTTATTTTGTTTATAATAACAAACTACCTATATTTTAATTTCAAAATTTACATGATTTGTAAAGAAAAGCGTTCATAAAATATTTATATCTTTTTGGATAAATACTTGAGTAAAAACGGATATTTATGAGTATTTATCCATTTTGAGTCCGGACAATCGGATAAATATCCGGATAAAAACCTATCACTAATCACAGCCCATGCGTAGTTTAATAAGTGCACAGACCGGTGTCGGGCAGCAGCGACACCGGTGCGATAAGCTACGCACTGCGATTGCCAACCCGCATGCCCAGCGTGGCAATTATGGGCAAACCCTCCAAAATGGCGGCACAAAAAAGACCACAATCTCCAGTTCCCGAAAGACAAAAGTCTTCAATCAGTGCGTCCTACCCGTCATGATATACGGAGTCGAAACATGGACACTGACAGTAGGGCTGGTTCCCAAGTTTAAAGTCGCTCAGCGGGCTATGGAAAGGGCTATGCTCGGAGTTTCTCTGGGGGATCGGATTCAAAACGAGGTGATCCGGCAGAGAACCAAGGTAACCGACATACCCCACCGGATTAGCAAACTGAAGTGGCAGTGGGCCGGCCATATCAGTCGCAGAACCGATTACCGTTGGGGTAGACGAGTTCTCGAGTGGAGACCGCGTATTGGCAAGCGTAGTGTAGGACGCCCTCAGACAAGGTGGAGCGACGATCTTCGCAAGATGGCTGGCAAGAGCTGGATGAGAGTGGCCACGGATCGTGCTCAGTGACGTGTTCTTGGAGAGGCCTATGTCCAGCAGTGGACGAGTGTGAGCTGATGATCTTACCACCCGCTGAGAATAGAACTCGAGACCTCTGTGTGTGAGGAACCGGTAGTCTTACAAATTTTCCACAGAGGATCAAATGTAATTGAGAACTTTGAAACCTTCCTTTTAGCAGATAGAGCTAAATTAAAGAGTTACTTTAATATTCTAACTGCCTTTTGGTTGCAAATTACGATGTGGCGACGGCCTTGTTCTTCAGCTCGACCACAAACGATATATTGTAAATGGCTTGTCAGTAATTCGTTTTGTCTTTCATTCTCTTTTCAGTTGACTTTTCTGTTTTAGTATTGTTACACTCGGTTATTTTTTAGTAAAGAATTACGTCCCTAAATAGCGCTATGAAGTTGACTCGCTCGTTTAGTATAGGATAGTTTTAAGGCTTATTACTTACTTACTTTATAACTATAATAACAATATAACCAAAATTTATAAAAATATAACTAAAAATTTGTTTTTATCTATGTGGGTAATATTAGTTTTTTACTTTTTAGTCATCATCATCAGCCTATAAACGTCCCTCTGCTGGGCACAGGCCTCCCACGTGGACCGCAGCACCTGGCGATATTGGGCCATAACCCACCACGCTGGCCCAATGCGGGTTGGGTTTTAACGACTGTCATTTACGACAACAACCGGGACCAACGGCTTAACGTGCCTTCCGAAGTACGGAGGAGCTCGGGATGTTTTTTTTAAATTGGTCACCCATCAAGCGACCCAGCATTGCGAAAGTTGCTTTAGGAAGCAAGATCGCAAGCCAAACGCGCTAGCCGATGCGCCATCGAGCTTCTCAATTTTCAAATTTTAGTGGTTAAGTTTTTTTACTTTCTTTTGATTTTGGTTTATCTGCTTTTTTTTAAGTCGGTTTTGTTTTATGATTTTTTTTTTTAATTAAACTTTTTGAAGGTTTTATTTATAATGGGTAGACCTTCATCGAAAGTAGGTGCTATAAGAAACAGCGTCATAACGAGACTGGTGTAAAAAAGACTAAGCGGCTTCAAATGAACAGAGAGCGTAACGCAAACAATCGTGTCCTTGAGAACATAGTCCATCGTGAGAACAGACTTTTACAAATGAGAGCTTACGCTTCTTATCGTTTGTCGCATGAGAGTGAGGAAGGACGTACTCAACGGCACAGTAATCAGATTTTATGAAATTTTTAGAATATCCTGGACTTCCCTTGGATTCTACCATTAGATCCTAACTTGGTTGGAATGGGACCACCTAAGAATATACTCTTTCGAAAAAAGAATCATTGAAATTGGTCTGTAGTTCGCGAAGATATTGACGCGTAAAGCAGGAACAATCTACTGTAAATTTTTCATGGGACCAAATTGAAACTTTGCCAAATGCTGGGGATCAAAAAACGACGTCAGCTTTTGGGCTACTTTAATAATTTATTATAATTATTATTTAACAATGTTTTTTTTTATCTAAAACCGTCTTATGAAAAACCTATTTCAATCAATTTTAAAATTGAACGTCCCAAAGACTCCACGAAAACAACGAGACATCAGGCTCTAAGAAACAAAGTATGTTAAATAATCGCAATTTTAAAAAAAGTAAGTTATGTTTATTGCAAATGTTGTTTGTAATAACTGTGTAGCTTCACTAACCAATAAAATAAAGTCTATCGTCTTCCGTAGGGAACGTGCTGTAGGTTCCGTTTTCGGTACAAAACAATAAGCGCACTCTCATTGGTCGCATCGCCATCAAAAATGATTAACGAGTCTTCATGACAAGCGCGTCTTTTGAACAGTCTTGGTGAAACCGAATACTATTGATTGAGTTTACATTCAAAGCACAGGAAACGTACAAAGGGGACGTCCCACCGACGAAAACGAAGAGAGTATCGGGTTCCGTACCTATGTTTTCATAAGGAACAGATCTTTGGTTGCTGATGCCAAAGTAAGGGGTTGCTGATTTCATCAAGTAATGTCAAAGATATTTGGTTTTGAATACAGTGTTGTTTTCACATAATATGATTTGGTAATAAACTAATAACTGTTGACATATTTTTTATCACATTAAAGATTTAGGTATATCATATTTGATAAAATATGTCAATATTCTTATTAAATAGAATATATTGATTTACTTTTTTATTTGTACTTACGTCCTTGTGAAAGTATTAAAGTGATGTTGGTTTACAAGTGTTCTTGTCTGTCTGGGTTTCTATGCATAATCTCAAAATAAAACAAGAAAAGCAATACTTAGGTACTGTTTGAAGATTTTTTTTTTATTTGTTTGGAACTAACAATTGACCAATTTATTTTACATATGTAACTAGTGTAACAAAATATTTAATGGGACAATCAACACCGTTATCAATAAAGACAACTAATAGAAAATAAGTACCATATTCAACCATTACATAAATAAGAACAAACGAGAGGACAACTATGTAAAGGTATCAATAAACGACGATGGAATACGAGTAATATTTCCCTAAGTATCTCGTTCAACATACAATTTTAGATATTACATTATAAGTAATATACAACAATGAATCATAATATTTACCGATTTACTATATTCGTAAGTAAAGATAAAACTCGAAAACAATAACGCGGAATCAAAAAAAACATTTTATATGTAAGTGTAACTTAAAATTTTTATAAAACTGTTTAATGTTTTAACATGAAAACAAATGACAACTCATAACTTATTCGATGAACAATAGTTTAGCAATAGTGTTTAAAAATAGTGAAAACGTTTCTATTATTAATAGTTACTCTTCCATAGTAGATTCCGCTACAACCACACGCCCCCTTTTCGAGTCGTATAGTGGGTTCCTAAAGGCAGTACCCACACCTTCTCTCAGGCCAGACACGTTGGAGTCCCTCCGCGTCAAAGACACCACGCTGTCGGACCGCCGCTGCACCCGCGACATTATCCCACCACGTATATTAAAACTGTTTCTTAATTCCGAAAGATCAATTCTCGTATTCCGATAGTAATATGCAAACATAACACTCATCGCGAATACCACAGCGAAAAACACAGACGCGGCTATCTTCAAGCCCAACCCGCTCTTCGAATCTGGAGTACCGCTCAAAAGAACCAGTTTCTCATTTTTGATCCATGCTGCAGACATTTGGTAGCCGATCTCGTTAATGACTCCCGAACTTGCGCCCGTATATTCTTCTTTATCCATCACTACCACTTGTACTCGCTTAGGCATAGTCTTCAAAGTTTTAGGGTCAACCGAAGAAAGCATACCAATGTGATAAACAAAATCATCTGCTCCATAATTATCAATTATTGCTTTAACTAGTTTCTTGAAAGCTCGCATGCTAAAGTTGTCAATTTCAAATAAGAGTGACCCTCCACATATTTTACAGCAATGTCCTACTGGTTGGATAGGGTTGGAGCATTTCGGAAGAGGGCAATACTTTAGTTTGCAGTTAATTTTTAAGCCGTTAGTTTGGCATGGGCATCCAGATGTTGACTGACATGGGTCCTGACTCACTCTAACTGGGTAATCATACAATCGGTGCCCCAGAACGAATTGTTGAGAACCAGGTGTTTCACCGAAGACACGTGCTAAAAATTTACCTGTTGTCAAGTTTTTTCCATCCACAATTAGGCCGTGTACGTACTGAGTGGTGTCTGGAAGGTGGACGGTGAACTGTGCCGATCTTGGAAACACAACAGTGTCGTCGAAACATGGTATCCTTTCTGCGTCAGGCGTGGCCTTGTTAAATCTTGATGAGTTCCAAACCCCTGGGTTTTCCCAAGCTGACGACGAATCATCACTGTAGAAGGAGTATCCATCGCTACTACAGTTCACATCTTTAGAATCTGCTCCGAAGAAAAGAGTTCCCCCATCAGCTAGCACGATATCACCATAACTCGGTAATATTAACTGACTAACTGCTATCGACGCATCGATTTTAATGGACTCTTCAACAGACTGAGGAAACACTACTGTCTTCTTGGAGCATGGTACCACGTTATCTTTGAAGCTGCTTGCTAAGTTGAAACTTTTATTGGGCTTCCATGTAACTAACGTTGTAGATGAATAAGGAATAAATGCTAGCAACATTAATCCACTAGTAAATATTGTTTGTGATAACCAACGCACCATTTTTACTGACTGATCGCTTGTAAATGAGAGTACTTTATGATGCAAACGGTTACATGATCCGGTCAACATCTGTTCAATATCAAATGTCTATATCTGTATCTGCATGCAGTGACACACCGCAGCGAAACACGCATCTATACAGCAATGCGTAACAGGTTCGTGAAAGGCTTGGTTTTATTCATCTGATGTTATTTTTGAACTGAACATCTGAACCAAACACGAATTTTAGTTAGTATGACCATTATCATTATTAACAAAGTCATATAATTATCTGCCTCACACAGCGATATCAAATACCGTTAATTATTACTATAAAAAAGGACCTAAATTTTATCACAAATCGACGATATGGAATAAGTCTCGGTCAACTTCTGGCTAAGCACAGCACTGGGCTATTATTACGGCGTTAAGGTAAGCATACATAGAACTATCAGTTAATCTGAGTCTACACCCAGCAGATGGTGCATACTGGTTGTTGGTGAAGACGAAATCTTTTTTTAAAGTTCACTAAGACAATTTAAAACGAAAAATCAAAGATGATAATACTCATTAATGTTAATTATTATTGTCATCTCGAGTGCAGCAGTTAGGGACATGTGTCACATATACCACTTACACTTGAGATAGAATGTAATAGCAAATTCTTATAATAAATAATTTCAACAAATCCTCTAAAGTATTATTGGACGATCTAATGCTGTAATATCTTACAATTTTACCAACAGAAAAAAACGCGAATAAACAAAAGATTATCCCAAATCCTTGAGGCGTTCCGCTCCATCCCTGATCCCTCGGATTACTTCCATCTTGAGACGGCAATAAAAGTCATCCTCAGCCACGCACGGACCTATTACGTGATACCTTATGATTTATCACGGAATAACATCGCTAGATGGTTAAGTACAAACCATTAATGAGTTTTGGAGGGGTGGAAATTTAATAAGACGCTGCGCCCGTGCCAAGGAGCGTAGTTATGCAAATTTTATAGCTGGGAAAGCCTCAGAATGGAATATACGGCAGCAGTTTTGGGTTACCACCGGCTTCGCTCATTCAAACATCTGTTTTGTTACATGTATGGGATAGCAGGCAGTTAATGAATAGCACTATTCAGTTTCACTTCGTATATTGTTAGATATAACAATTATATCTAACATGATATTATCATTAGAGCTGTCATTGGTGTCGAAACCCAGACACCATGGTCACTGCTATGTTACTATGTAGGTAAGTAATCTTATCTAAATGCAATATGACTGTATTAACTCTACAAACATACCAGTGATATTGATTCAAAATTTAATTTTAAGTATCTTCATTTCATTTTGATGTCATGGTACTTTAGAGTCCAGAATAGTATTAGTAGCATAAGATTTTCCAATTTGCACGGAATACATTATAGCACAGATTACATAATATAAGCATGGAACTACATAGCCCTCTAGCTTAATTCCAGTTTCATAGCTAATACATCCTGTAATATCACAACATGACTTAATTAGTTTTAACTTTGTGCCTACTTACAACTTTGTAAGTACCTTAAGTAACAACTCAATGTTTACATACATACCTAGTTTGTATGATGATGATGATGATGATAATGAACCTCTGTATAACAACACCTCGGTGGAAGAGTTGCTAAGCGTTCGTCCCGATAACCAGGAGTCCAGGGTCCCACTTCCAGGTCGGGCAAAGACTGTTTCGGATTTTTCGGTGGTCATTAAGCTTACCTATCAAATGTAGAGAAGACTTGATTTCATGAAAGCCTTTCTCTAGCAGTGGGATAGTAGACTAGGCAATGCTTTTACTTTGTATAATCTCAGGTCGTTGACCTATTGAACACAAGCGGCGTCTACCCGCACAATATCGCCCCGTGTGTCAATACCCAGTCTGGAACCTGAAGGCCGTAACTAGCCGAAACGCACAACACGGCAGATGGGTAGATAACGGGCGGCGGGCTTTACGTGGCATAAAACCTCCACTTGAGCCGCGAATCCTTATGGCCGTCGTGGAGCGGTTATGGTTACCAAGAAAAGGGTGGGGAACGGCGAACGAACCTTACGACAATGGGTTTCGGTAACCGATCGCAAACAGTTACGTGAGATAATTCTTTGAATTGTTATTTTGCAGGTGCCTGGTAATGCTATTATTTCTTTAGAAAATAATGTGTACACTAGAAAAATGCGACTGCTTCAGGTGGAAGTCGAACCCAATATACCGGACGCTCAATTGGAGGAGCAATCTCCGAAACTGCAAAAAGTTAAAAGTTTAGGTCCCTATCTAAAATAGTGGCTTTTACAAGTGTAATTCCCAAACTCTTTCCTTGGGTGTCGTAAAAGGCGACTAACGGAATAAAGACTACAGTTACATCCAATAGCATAGAGCGGCGATGGGCTCACTACCTGCCACGCTAAGCACATGTGCAGTCGCTATTTGGTGAAATGTGGAATTGTGGACTATGGCAGAGGACTGCTTTTGCTGTCCTCATTGCCTAGTCTCTGACTAACCCTTGGGGGATAATAGTCGTGATTATATTTACAAGTGTAATTTTATTTAAAAAATATAGCAACTAACAGTAGGTATCATTGTGGGTGTCACCTTTAAAGCATTATAGCCAATAAGTGTTAATAATGTTTGCTGGGCAAAATAGACCCAGTGTGAATAGAATTTGTATTGTCTTGTGGCGCCTCGTTCGAAGTGCTAAAGGACAAATAGACTGAAACATATAATTTATTCCAACATCTGAAGTAAAACAAATATCCATACAAACCCAACCAAATCGTGTACAGTGAACCGACCTATCTTCATTCCGACACATTACCCTGTTTAAACAAACGCTCGCTGCGAAAACACATTTAGGTGGACTCTTAAAAAATTATCCCTCACTCTTAACCTCTAACGCATAAAGTATAAATTGGCTCGTGTTTCACGAAACGCGTTTGCAAGTAAAACTGATTATTCTTACAAAACACGGCGTGTCCAGAGAACGTCCCACAAAGCGGGAACATTTGAGTTTGAATAATGGGCAAGAGGTATTTGCTGAAGCCTTTGAGAAAATGGAAAATTAAGTGTGGCCCGCAGTCCGGCAAACACTCTATTCTGATGGTGTTACTTGGTAAACACGCATTCATTATGAACGCACTATTGTTGTTTAAAAACCAAAGATATTTCAGTGAAATTATGATTCTATACTACTATATTCATCATCATCAGCCTATAAACGTCCCACTGCTGGGCACAGGCCTCCCACGTGGACAATAGCACGTGGGAATATTGGGCCATAACCCACTACGCTGTCCCATTGCGGGAATACTACTATATTATATTTTATATAATTTGATAATTCGCCAGAGAACCAAAGCTACCGTAAGTTACATAGCTCAAAGAGTTAGTAAGCTAAAGTATTAGAGGGCATGTCAGGTCATGTCAGGGTCCTGGGGTTCACGTGCTCTGGAGTAAATACCGCGACTCGGTAAATGTAATGTAGGACGCCCTCCATCCTTTCGGTTAAGTGGAGGGACGATATACGTAAGGTGGCTGGCAGTTAGCAGTTGTAGATGAGTTGAAGATTGGGCTCGGTGCTATGCACTGGGAGTAGGATTGCCAGGTGTCCGGCTTTTTACAATTGATGCCGGCAAATATATACAAGTCAGCCTGTCCGTCTTATAATAGGCTTTTGCTCAACCCCTATGCGCCAAAGGATGACGAACGAAAGATGCCGAAAAACGCGAGTTATGCGTAACTCGTAAACAGGGTAAACAAATAATAATAGCAGTTTTTTTTTAATTTTCAATATGTCAGGTTTTTTGGGTAAATGTGAAATATGAATCTGTATAGTTCGAAGGGGAGGACTTCGGCGAACGTACTTAGATCAGATCGGTGACATTCTCGCCAAAGGTCAGGTCAAGAGTACCCTAAACCAACGGGCATGTATGAAGGACGTTATGAGAGTGAGTGAAGCAAACGATGTGTCAGGATCGTATCAGATGGAAAGCTGATGTGGTCTCTGCTTACCCCTTTGGGAAGCTGGAGTGGAGTATGTATGTATGAATCTACATACATACATATAGTCACGATTATAATCCCCGAAAGGTTAGTCTTTTTGCCTAGTCTTTGGCAATGAGGACCGCAAAAGCAGTCCTCTGCAATAGTCCACTTTTCACCATATAGCGACTGCACATGTGCTCAGCGTTACAGGTAGTAAATAAATCTGTGTTCGATTTTTCTTATTTTGGATTTGACGACCCTTTATTTCGAGAGACTTTTTTCCAGCATTGATGAAATGATAATGATGACAAAGACACGTCCATGCTAGCGTGGACCTCCAACTGTTCGACGATACCTTTAGTGATTATTAAGTACGAGTTCGACCAAGTTTCATTGCATGCACGACTCTTTTGGCACAGACTTCAGATATGTACTTTATTATTATTTGCTAGAATGTCAATTCGTTTCCTGCGAAAATGTTTTTAAAAACGTACATTACATTAAAGTGCCGCCGCATTCTTGGTTCGGTTTCTTCGCCATTTTGTGGACTTCGGCGTCCCAAATATAGTTAAATGACGTTTCCGAAGTTAGGCCAGCCAAGTTCTGCTTGAACCAACGTTGGCCGGCGCAAGCTTACGAGAAAAGTTGCCGCGGAACTAGACACGTTTCAAATCGAAGCAGCCAGAAAGTCCAACTCTATCCGTAGTTTTACATTATATTACTACTGGTGTGTAATGTGATAGACACTTTATTTTTTAGATATTTTTATTAATATCAAGGTAATAAACGTCTCAGTGGCCAAGCGTTAGCAAAGCGTTATGCCAGATACGGCCGTAGATCCTGGGTTCAATACTGTATTTCGGATTTATTGATTCCATAGCGCGTTTCTGTAATCACCATCATTTGGCTAGCGTGATGACTGATGATTTACCCAATGCTTGATCACTGTTTCGATGAATTACAATAATTTTACGAAGCACTAAGACAGTATAGTCGCTATACGTATAACTATTAGCAGTATGATTGGCAAGATGTGAGAACTCACCTTCGCTGTAAACTGCACAACGAGAGATTTATGTACATCCAACAAATTTTAATTACAGCCGGCCATCACTTGCGTTGTGTCATTAACGCATATGTGTATAAAGATAATCCAACAGTTTATTATTACTAGTTAAAAGTGTTTATTACTAATTACAGGCCTGTGGGAACAGTTTAGTAATAAACGAAATCGTAATCGTCATTTAGGCGTTTACGACAGGTTTCAGTAAATTTTATTAGTGGTATTACGCACCTCGCGATGAGGAAACCCTTTTAGCGGAACTATTAATTTTATAGTGAGTTCAATAAAGCTTATTGCTTGCTAAGTCATTGTTATTTTACAGATCCATAAAATATTGATGTTAAAGGGACGAAAAGTATTTATTAATACTATATTAATTAGTAAATACAGCATCTGTGAACAAAACAAACTGTTACAGAACTATAACGCTACCCACTTTTTGTAGGGATTTGGTAAAATATAAGTTAGTTCGGTTGTTACATTTGGGATTTTGTCCCTTTTGGGGAAAAGGAAGAAAATCCCAAACGCAAGCTTCAGTGGGTTGTTGTTATCAAATAAAACCATAAAATGTTCAACAGCTAGGCAGTATATTGTAAAAGAACACACACCCTAAAATTTTGTTCAACAACAATAAAATAAAATTATAAATTTTATTCCACTACTATTATTTAAAAGAGGGGGTTAGTCACAATTTTTCCTTATATTATGTTAGGTACTAATCATTTACGTTACTCATTTTAATTTATTAAGCCGAAAATAACAAAAAAAAACTGTCAGTCGAAAATGACCCTAGGGTCAATCTCAAATTAAAGTCCAACAAACTTTCTAATAATTTTGTCAACTATAATTTACTGTTTAAATTAATCTAAACCTTATTACAAAGCTATATCACCCCCTAAAACACAAGAAAATCCTAAGAGTCAAAAGTGACCAAGCGGGTCGGTGATAATTTTAATTTCAAATATATTTTATAAAACTGTTCCTACTACTACCTAACCAGCCTGCTAATATTTCAGTGGTACGAGATATGGTCGTGGGGTGGTTGGTTAAATATTAATTGCCAAAGCAAGTGATATGTTATACCAATAATGTAACGGACAGATTAATCGGTGATCAAATTAATGGTTAGGTACGTAGAGAACGAACAAGTTAATGTAACTATTAGGTTCGGAATCAATTAGGGATTGGAATTTGTATAATGATTGATTTGATAAACAATAGGGCGATACCGCTACGCATCCGCTTGCGTTTGATTGTATACGCATACAATGTGAATAAAATAAAATCTTAGAAAATTTTAGCCGCGGTACTTATGTAACGAATAAAAAATGTTACCATCGCCTTCTACGAATTTGCACGTTTGCTACAGCGCCCTCTCTTGATAAAAAACTGAAGCTGCTATTTACGTAATTATGAAGTTTTACTTATTGTTACGAAATTGATTGGTAATGGTATTGATGTTTAAATTAACAAGTAGCTTCTGTAGAGGATAGATATTCATATCATGTAAGCATAGCCGTTTGCGTGTGATTGTATACGAATAAAAGAAAAGCTTAGAAAATTTTAGCCGTCGTATTTACGTAGCGGTTAAAAAAGTTACCATCGCCTTCTAGGAATTTGCATGTTTGCTACAGCTCCCTCTCTTGATGAGTAGATGAAGCTGCTATTTACGTAATTTGAAAGTTTTAATAATTGTCACGAATTTGATTGTTATCGATTGTTATTGATGGGCAGCTTAACAAGTAGCCTCTTTAAATGATAATTAGTCATACAATGTAAGCATAGTACGAACGGAATAACAATAGGAGATAAAACTAACATGGCGATCGTGGTAAACTTGTAAATGTTTTATGGTCGGACAACGTATTGTATTGTTCCTCCGAAACGGCTAAGCCCACGTGAATGGCGTTTATCTAGAATTATGGTAGACATAACGCCCGACGTGGTGGTGAAGTCAAAATTAGCCGCGCGGAATTATTGTAATCTGCACGTAGCATTGTTTAGGAATAATTCTCGCAAAAACTAGACTAGCGCTCTAAGATATGCAATTGCTTAGATGTGTTATAACGAATCGCATACGCAAATATATTTTAAGATAGGTCTAGACTTATATTTTGTTGTATAACTTAGAATCAGAGCGTTTGGATATAAATGGAATTTTAGTCGATTTTAAAGTGTCAGTTCATAGTGGATCTGAATGTGCATTCAGAATATTTTTGTAATTAAAAAGGGGCGACTACCTCTACTTCTCTGCTCTCTAATTGGCTAGAATAATTCAAATCTTCTAGAAGCTTTTTTGTATAAAAGGGCCGAGCGGGATTTCGGTCTTCATGTTCACTTCAAGCAGTCTACCGAGCAGCAACTAGCTGGAACCTTTGGAAAATCAGAAAACTGAAGAAGTAATTGAGATATACCTAGAGCAGTTTAGAGCCAGTGTGAAAGTTGAGTATTTAGGGAAACTTTATAAACACTGTATAAATTGTGCTTTGTGTGTGTTCACTTCAAGCAGCAATCCGAGTAGCTTATAGTAGCTAATGAACCAGAAACTTATGGAAAATCAGAAAACTGAAGAAGTATTAGATATACCTAGTAAAGTTTAGAGCCAGTGTGGGAAGTTGAGTATTTTGGGAAACTTTATAAACACTGTATAAATTGTGCTTTGTGTATCTGACTGACGTGTAATTACTAACTTGGATTTGACCATTTATGTACCTATGTGTGTGTGCGTGTATATAACCTTGTGCGTATAACTTTTGTGCCTGACTTTAATTTGCATGGACCTTACGTGTATTGTGTTTGCATGACCATATGTGTATTACCTACTGTGTGTGTGTGTGTATTACCTTATGTGCGTGTAACCTTGTTATATATTGTGTATTGACTATTGTGTACATAGATGTTTTGTGAGTCAAATAAATAAATCTCCGGTCGAGGGGGTATAAGTTGCATTCGTGTTTTGTTCATACTTATTGGCGGAGCACTGACGTCGTGGTTCTGCCAGGAGCCCTACCCTCGACAAATAATAAATTGACGACCTCCTTGGTCGAGTGGTTTGTATACTGGTTTTCATGGTGTCGCCATCTCTGAGGTCCCGGGTTCGATCCCCGGTCGGGTCAATTTAGAGAAAATCTGTTTATCTAAATTGATTTCGGGTCTGGGTGTTTTTTCTATGTTTATGTATATTTATCCGTTATCTTACCATATTAACGAGTTTTACAAGAATACTCATCTTGGTCTAGATAATTGGTGTGAGCGTAAACAAAATTTATTTATTTATTTAATAAGTAATACATAATAAAACAATACGACACACAACAAAGCCATCAGCTAACCCGCAGAATATTGACGTGCGTCGGGGTTTACCACATACTTCCCTCCATCATAAAATAATCATTTCCCTAAGCGCCAGCCGTGGACGAAATGTCTTCTGACAATCGATTTACGACAGCACGGACTGCGAACGCTAACTCCTAAACTGATTATTTCAAAGATTATTACTAATGCGCTATTATCTCAATAATAATAGTCCTGTCTTTTTATACAAGTGGGAATCGCTATATGCGTATTCGATAGCGTTTGTCAATGGTACCTAAATTAGATTAACAAACTGCTAACTGCAGGTAAGATTACGTTACGACTAGCCTCTTGTCTCTAGTCGTGTTAACCATGACAGATTACACAATATCAGTACGCTACGAAACTGTTCTACTACGCTTGGCTACGACGACGCCCCGTTACTACGCTACGCTACGATTCCTTTAAACTCTGTTATTATAATTGATCTGTGCTGCTAAAGTTGTGGATCATAAATAAGATTTCACAACTATTCAATATACTGAAATTTAATTACTAAACCACATTGGTGTATGCCACTGGCAAACTATAATAATAATTATCATAATACCTATCCCATGCTCTCACCAATTATATCTATCCTAAGCTCAGCTTCTTTTGTTTTAGTCTTTAAAACGAGGCATACAAAACGTTTGTTAATCTTTCTTACCTTACCAACCTGGACAATCTAATTTATTTTAATTTTTTTATTTATTTATTTATTCAATACCGTGTCACTCGGCGGGTTCAAGTTATTCCTCCCAAACAAAGGAACCAATTTATCACGCGCTGAAAGGTCAGCTCAGGCCCGCTGCACTCATTGGCTATGTCGAAAAGTTGATTGCAACGGAAATAAATGTATCATTCAATAATGGTCACATATTGAAGAAAGTAGCTTAGTATGTCAAACAAAAAAAAAAATTTTTAACTTTTTTTTATTCGTTATGGGTAAGCTTGGCCTTCATCTCGGGTGCGTATCATTCATATAATGACAAATGAACTAATTTCGAAGAACATAACGTTCATTGGATATAATTTTTACTAGTTCTAAATACACTTCCTACAACAACATTACGTATATTATTCATTTTAGGTATATAAAACTTAAATATTTTAATAACTTTTTCTAAAAAGCTATAATTATACTGAAAACTAGTGTTTTCCTAGAGGGGAAAAACCATACCGTTTTATATATTATTAGAGTGAAATGTAGTAAATGTTATTTAACCAAATCAATGGTGGGAAAGAAATCAAAGATGGTATTTGTCTCAAAGCCTAACTCGTTTTATTTCATATTACAGGGATCGTCTAGAAATAGCAAGTTATCATTTCCTATAGTATCACATGATATCTTAGGATTTACATCTATAAATTATTCTACCCTGCTTAATCTATACAGAATTACCTGAATATAAATAAAATTCTAATGCATGAGACAATTACAAGGACGTAACTTTATTGGAGATCCGATCATCAATTTAAGTGTTACTTGGTCGCTTTATGTTGATTCGCGACTGCAATCAAATTATCCGAAATCTCAATATGTTTGAATAAATCATTAAGGTACTTGAAATTAATAAACATAAATAAATAATAATTAAACATTCCTACACACACACCAATTATCTAGCCCAAGAGAAGCTTCGAAGAAACTCGTTAAATGGTTACTAGACAACGGATAAACATACTTGAAATACTTAAATACATAATTATTATACATAGAAAACACCCAGACCCGAGACAATTTAGAAAAACAATAATTTCTAAATTGACCCGACCGGGGATCGAACCCGGGACTATAAGGATATGCAAAAGCAAATCTCATAAAATAGTCTAAGATCTGAGTATAGAACAACCTTCACCGAGAAGGTTAATGGATAAAAAGTATGAAATTTTATATGTTAAATAATATATCGCGAGTGGGTTGGCTGAAAAATTTCAGTCCAGTACCATTAATGATTAATTTAATATTAAAAAAAATAATTTTTTTTACATTGCACTGGTTTGGTGTTTGTGTGTTTATAATGAGCTTATGTTGAGTTTTTTCTGATTATGTACAAACTCTTTTGAGAACAAAGACTTCTTTATTTCGTAAATATTATTGTGTGTCAAATGTCTGTCTGAGAAGAAAATCTGTTGCTGTCGTATTGTGACTTTTGGTGAAAATAGATTTGTAAAACAACTAAATTAAACCATATTCTATCGGACTATAACGTGTTCTTATTAAACTCTACTGTGCGTAAACCACTGCTCTTAATAGGTTATACGGCCCGCATAATGAAAATTTTTCAACAAAAATTTCGATTGGTCATCTCGACGGAAAATTGAACTGGATAACTTGGAAGTACAAAATTTCAATTTTACTGCGCGCAAACAAACATGCCATTGAGGTAGTTGAAGGCAAGTTGACGAAACCAGTTCTTCCAGAAGGTGCAGGGGACGCAGATGTCAGCGCTTACAATGAAGCATTAGAAAACTTCAAAAAGGCCGACTGTACCGCCCTGCTAATCTTGACCACGAACATGACGGAAGAAACGTTACAAAAAGTAATGAGATTTGAGACAGCTCATGAAGTCTGGCGAGAGCTTCACCGATTATTTGACGGCGAATCCGAAGACAGAGTCTACAACTTGTGCCTGAAGTTCTTTTGTTTTAAACGCAACATGTCGGATGACGTATCCACCCACATGTCAAAATTGAAAAACATCTGGAACACTTTGAACATTGAAATCAACAAGACTGATTCTAGACATCTGCCTGATTTGTTCCTGATATGTAAGATCCTCGAAACTCTCGATGAAAGATTTTTCGCGTTCAAATCCAGCTGGTTACTTTTGAACAAGACCGATAGAACAATCGACAACCTCACAACTCAACTTTGCTCGTATGAAAAAGCACTCGAAGGCAAAGAAGGGACTAGTCAAGAGACGCTAGTCACACAAGAAGTCCATAAGTCGAAAAAGAAAAAAGATGAGAAAGTTAAGTGCAATTACTGCTCTCATATAGGACATAGAGTAAAGAACTGCAAGAAGTGGATTAAAGATGGGAGACCCCCTAAGCCAAGCAGCTCAGTGACTTACAGGTCAAATCAGACTGTTCAAAGCTTAACTTTAATGGTGGCTAATGCATGTTCACAACCCACAAATCAAGATAGAGAGAATTGGTTTGTAGACAATGGTGCAACGACACATATCACTGTTAGAAGAGACGTGTTTCACACATTTGAACCCTTCGATTCTGAAGACCAATCTGTGAAGACGGCAGATGGAACAGTCATTCCAGCGTTAGGGAAAGGACTTGTTATGGTTGAATCGACTGTAGGTAACAAAAAGGAAACTATACGAATGGAAGATGTCTGGCTTGTACCATCTTTGACGAAAAATCTTTTTTCGACGTTGGCAGCACATGACAAAGTGCGGAATAGTATGTTCACATCAACCGCTACTAGTTGTCAGCTAGATATAGATAGAGTTACGAAGATTGTTGGGAAAAGAGAACCCAAAGGAGGACTGTATAAAGTACAGTTGAAGACAATCGCTCCATCAAAGATATCAAACTTAATTGAAGTGAACGCAATCACGGGCACCAATATGCTATAGGTATACCATGAACGTTTTGCTCATCAAGATAAAAGACATGTTAACGCCCTTGTCAAGCGAGAATTTGGGATTAACTTACCAGCAGATGAAGTAAAATGCGAGGCATGCATATTTGGGAAGGCCCTTAAGTAACCGTTTGGAAGAAGGGAAAGAGCAACCAAACCTGGTGATTTAATACACGCTGATGTTTGTGGACCTTTCGAACATCCCAGTGTATCTAAATATAGATATTTTGTACTTTTTAAAGACGACTTCTCCTCTTACCGTCTAGTCTACTTCATGCGCAAAAAATCTGAAGTTATAGATAAATTAAAGATGATGCTAAATGAAGTCAGAACGACCGACCATACTGTCAAATGCCTCTTAAGTGACAATGGACGAGAATTTGACAACGAAGAAGTAAGGGAAGTTCTGAGTAAACACGGGATTGATCAGCGACTTACGATGCCATACACTCCGGAGCAAAACGGGTGTAGCGAGCGTGAGAATCGCACTCTAGTCGAAGCCGCAAGAACTTGGTTTCATGCAAGAGGTGAACTACCGCAGCAACTCTGGGCTGAACTAATAAACACTGCTGCTTATGTTCTCAACAGAACTGGGCCAACTAGAGAAAAGGATAAGGTTCCCTTTGAACTTTGGTTCGGAAAGAAGCCAAAGATATCTCACCTACGTGTAATTGGAAGCCAGTGCTATGCTCACGTCCCCAAACAGTGCAGAAAGAAGCTCTGCAAGAAGGCTATCAAAGGAGTGCTCATCGGATATGAAAACAACGACGGTTATCGCATTTGGGATGGAACAAAAACCACCCGGTCCAGAGACATCACCTTTGCGAGTGAAGTTGAATTTAAAGTTTCATTAAGGACAAGCGAACGTAATCAAGTCCCTGCAGACAATGAGGGAGTTAATTTTAGCGATGAAGCATGTCAGACCGGAAACGAGCATTTAGAAGCCTCAAACGAACAAGAACGTGATCTAGAGGGAGATAGTTCTGGAGATCACGATCAAGTCGATCGTCACAATAGAGTCGATGAGGAGAATAGCCAAGTAGATGAAGACGTATTTCTTGACTGTGATGATGCAGGAAACATTATGATACAGGAACCTAGATACCATCTTAGGGATCGCAATACTCTACGGCGTCCTAAGCAGTACGAAGACTCTACCATCTGCACAGTGGCTTCCTTATATGACTTCCTTAACAGTTTTGAAGAAGCCATGACGAGGGAAGACCATGAAACATGGATGCAGGCCATGAAGCAGGAGATCAACTCTTTGAAAGATAACAATGTTTGGACACTGTGCGATTTACCGCCTAACAAAAAGGCATTGCCTTGTAAGTGGATCATCGGCATAAAGACGCGACCTGATGGATCCATAGAGAAGTATAAGGCTCGCCTAGTGGTGAAAGGCTTCAGGCAGCGAAAAGGCATTGATTATAATCAAACATTTAGCCCAGTCGCCAGAATAGCCACAGTAAGAGCACTACTTAGTGTGTGTGCTAGAGAAAACATGCACTTGATCCAGTTCGACGTAGCAACCGCATTCCTATACGGAAAACTTGAAGAGGACATTTATATGAAACAGCCAGAAGGTCTTAGCGATGAAACGGCCAAAGTGTGGAAGCTCAATCGGAGTCTATACGGCCTAAAGCAGGCACCGCGCTGCTGGAACTCTTGCTTTGAGGAAATCCTCCTAGACTTAAACTTCAAGCAGTGCGAGGCTGACGGTTGCCTCTTTGCGAAGCAAGTAGGAGAAGGAAAAATTCTGCTAGCCCTCTACGTCGATGACGGACTGGTGGCAGCTTCAAATGAAGAGTTAGCCAATCGCTTTCTAGACGATCTGCGATCAAAACTGAAGATCACCTCAAAACCGGCTTCCTACTACCTGGGCTTAGAAATTAGACAGGAAAATAATGCAATTACTATCAACCAGGCATCTTATACAAAAAGAATTCTAGAACGGTTCAACATGATAAATTGCAATCCGGTTTCAACGCCTATAGAAAAGTTGGAATGTATACGAGAGGATACAGATTTAGGGAAAGCTTGTGACTT
Source organism: Scoparia ambigualis (assembly GCA_963921215.1). Taxonomy (NCBI): domain Eukaryota; kingdom Metazoa; phylum Arthropoda; class Insecta; order Lepidoptera; family Crambidae; genus Scoparia; species Scoparia ambigualis. The sequence continues at coordinate 36,443,655 of OY992506.1, read as the reverse complement.
CCCTTACAGAGAAGCAGTAGGCGCTCTGATGTACTTAATGACAGGTACTCGCCCTGATATTGCCTTCGCAGTGGGTGTGGTATCCAGACATTTAGAGAATCCTTTAAAATCAGACTGGCTCAAAGTGAAAAGAATATTTAGATATCTAAAGGGCACTTTGAACCTCGGCATTAAATATCATGCTGGAAAAAGAGATGGGACTATAGAAGGATACAGTGATGCGGATCATGCTGGCGATGCCTCTACTGGCAGATCTACCTCAGGTGTTGCATGCTTGTACGCAGGAGGGATAATATCATGGTTAAGCCAGAGACAGGCAACCGTAGCTATATCGACCACGGAAGCAGAAATAGTCGCTGCAAGCGAAGCTGCAAAAGAACTCGTGTGGCTTAAACGAGTCTTCAGTTTCCTGTCTCAAGACCAAGAAATGTCGCCAACTCTTAGGGTCGACAATGAAGCAGCAATAAGACTGGCATACAACCCAGAATTCCACAAACGCACCAAACATATTCGTGTTCGTCATTTTTTTGTAAGAGAGATGGTGCAAGGTGGTATTCTGAACGTAATTAAGACCAGCTCGGCAAATCAACTTGCGGACGTCTTAACCAAGCCTGTCCCAAGGCCTCGGCTGACTGAGTTATGTGCCAAACTTGGACTAAATAAGCTTTGAGGGAAAGTGTTGAGTTTTTTCTGATTATGTACAAACTCTTTTGAGAACAAAGACTTCTTTATTTCGTAAATATTATTGTGTGTCAAATGTCTGTCTGAGAAGAAAATCTGTTGCTGTCGTATTGTGACTTTTGGTGAAAATAGATTTGTAAAACAAATAAATTAAACCATATTCTATCGGATTATAACGTGTTCTTATTAAACTCTACTGTGCGTAAACCACTGCTTTTAATAGCTTATCTTTATATAAACATAAATTTTATTTATTTAAACAGACGGTTGCAAATTATTAATATTGACTTCAATGACCTTTTATTTAAAGACTAGTCATACATGAACGAATTGCATTTAAAAAATGGCGAAATTGTTTCTATGACGTAATACACGTCGAAAGGGAAAGAAAATATGATATAAAAGTGTGACTGACTGAAGTCCAGGCAATTACCTTGATTTGTCCTTGCCACTACGGAGGCCAGGCAACGTATCTAAACATAAAATATCATTGATTGACTTGCCTGTTTACACCTGCCTACCCAATGTTATGACAGGAAAAAAATAGTCAACCTAACGTTTGCATATTATAGAGGTTTCATACTTTCGATTGGTACCTATGTAATTTATATATTATCGAAACAAGTGCAATATAAAAAAAATATATTTTTAAATATTTAATTAATCATATACTGGACTGAAATTTTTCAGCCAACCCACGTGCATATTTTTTAACACATTAAATTTGATTTAAAATACTTTTCATCCATTAACTGCTCGGTGAAGGTCGTTGTATACTCGGATCCTCAACTATAACAGTAATACATTCAGAACAAATACAACAAATAAGTTGTCAAATTTGCACTGCTTTTTCTGACATGGTAAAGATTTATGACAAAAATGGTTCCTTTGTTGTTGCTAAAGGGTTGTTATTATACCAGGAAAAATTGATCTATCTGGAGGAAGCTTTTGCATGTTATCAACAAAATTAGGCTACACATTATCTGGCAATATAAAAATAAAATATTTGATTTGTCTCTCCAGTACAAAACACGATAGTGTTGTTTTGCATGCAGTCTCTTAACAAGATGATGTAGATGTCCTCCTAAGTACAAACATTTTGGGAAGAACAACATATTCCTGAAATAAAAAGGGAGGATATATAAAATCCGCGTATCTGCGAGGCCGAATTTCAAAACTCGGTATACTTTCGTTCGTCGATTACTACTCGTTAATCTATAATCGATTTCAGGTTCGGCTTCCTCTTAAAGTATATATCGCGGAGTTAAAGTTCGGCAAATCATTTGATTTTGCATTGCAGCGATTGAATGGCCTTACAAAAAGGTTTGAGAGGCTATTTGCTATCATAATGAATACAATCATAATATGATTAAAATAAATTATAGGAACTAGACTGATCAACAATTACAATAAGATTTTTTTTTTACTGGGAATGGGTTTGCTCTTGATCCCAATCAAGCCCAGTGGCTAAGACAGGATCCACGATGGCGCGGGCTAACCCAGAAGGTGCCTATTTACTCTTGCTTTGAATATGGACGGGTTATATGTACTCGGAAACACAGACGCAAGGAGGGAGTTCCACTCCTTTGCTGTACGCAGTACAAAAGATGTTGAGTATCGCTTTGTGCGACATTTAGGAATATCCACCATGAAAGGGTGGTAGCCCGCAGTGCGTCTGGATGTCCGATGGAAGAAGGGGGATGGCGGTATGAGCTCATGCAGCTCCAGAGCACACTCTCCGAAGTACAGTCTGTAAAAGACCGACAGACAGGCAACTTTGCGGCGGTGAGCTAAGGTGTGAAACTTGCTCTTCACCAGTTCTTTGTCGCCAATTAGCGTCTCAGTTCTGCGTTGAATCGTGTCCAGTGCAGCTAGTTGGTATTTCGCTGAGCCGTCCCATAGGTGACTGCAATATTCCATTCAAGATCGGACTTGAGCTTTATAGAGAGTTAAAAGCTGTCCCGGTATGAAATATCGCTTGACCTTATTTAAGACGCCCAGCTTTCTAGCTGCAGTTTCAGCCTTGGACCGGATGCTGGTGCCAAAGTTGAAGTCTGAAGACAACTCCATGCCCAGAAGGACGAGACTATCGGTAACAGGCACATATGTACCCCGGAAAGTAGAAGTCAGGTTAAAGGGACTCCTTTTAGCGGTGAATAAACACGCTTGCGTTTTGGTGGCGTTGTAATTTAACAGGTTACTGTCACCCCACTGGCAAACGTGGCTTAACGTCTGGTTCGTTCGCTCAACCATCGCTTCTCTCATCAACATCACGTCATCACCGCTAGCTTTTGCATCCGAAAGGAATCTCTCTACGACAGTACTGTCATCTGCATACCCAACAATTTCCGGTATCAACAGGTCATTGATGTGCAACAGGAAAATCGTCACAAAGAGAACAGACCCCTGAGGAACTCCGGCATCAATAGCCACTGAGTCAGAGGAGCAGCCATCGATGACTACTCTGATCGACCGTTCCGTCATGAAGATCTGGCAATGGTGCTTTATTAAATTAGTATTTTTACATATATTTTGTAATTTTAATTAGAGCCTTAAATTGGTTACAAGTTATTATTTACATACATATTTGTGTTTAACGATTTTACCAAAAAACAGTTCATGATATATTGTTATAAAATGAGACAAATTAAAATAAATTGAAGTAGAAGAAAACAAATTACTAATAAATATCTTTTTTTTCTTTCTGGTAACGAAATGGGATCGCTACGATTTCCCGATATACGGACGAGTAACGACGACTGTAATTGTCCGTAAATACCTCTTTGCTTTGCGTGAGTGAAAGTAGATTTAACGCGTTTAAATACAGGAAAAATATATTTTTTCCGTGACTATAAAAAACTTACGATAGAACAAGATTGTCTAAGGTGATTTTTTTTATAGCAGAAGGAGGCAAACGAGCAAGCGGGTCACCTGATGGAAAGTAATCACCGCCGCCCATGGAAACCCGCAAAACCAGAGGAATCGCAGACGCGTTGCCGGCCTTTTAGGAAGGAATAGGCTCGTTTCTTGAAGATCCCTAAGTCGTAACGGTCCGGAAATACCGTCGCTGAGAGCTGGTTCCACAACACTGTAGTTCGAGGCAAGAAATTTCGTGAAAAACGCGCAGTAGTAGACCGCCATCTATCAAGGTGATGTGGATTGAATGACAGTCGATTGCGTGTAGTGCGGTGTAGGAAATCAGCGGCAGGGATCAAGCCGGTTCATCTTGCAATAAAGGTTATTTCACTATAAGTGTAGTTGTCTTTTTGTTCTTCGGTGCAGTCAATATAATGTACACACACTTGCAAATTAACGTAGTCAAAACTGTCTTCTCCAATCGATACCTTCTAATTCCTAATTGATAAAGTTCAAAATATATTGAAGAAGTTTGACTTTTTGTGGTAGGTGGAATTGCTGGCGTCTATGCAAAGTGTCCGAGAATAAAGTTGAGATGTGATTTTGTTCTGAACAATAAGTTTAAATTTTGTTAATTATTAAAGTTAATTTGGATTTTTTCTGTAATAATTTAATTTTCACTGATTTAACTTTAATAATTATTTTTATTTAAAATACGTTAATAGTTATAGAAATTTATACAATTCGCCTTTATCTTGAAATAAAAGTGTAGTAAAAAACTCTGTTATTGTGCATGATGGTTCAAATGTGGAATCATTGCTCAAAATCTGAAATTTGATTATTCGGATTATTTGAGGATTCTGAATCGAGAGTAGAAACGATTCCACTAATAAAAATATGGGTCACATTTATAGAAAAACACATCTGTTAAAACGGTCTAAGAGACTTAGCCATTTTCTACCTGTAAACTATGGTGTGGTGTTGATACAAACAAGTGGTAGGGTGCACGACTAAATAATACGGGTACTTACGAAAATCAATAGTCAGTAGTCAAAAAGTACCATAAAACTAAAATAAACTTTTTAATTATCATAAAAGTAATATTTACACTATTTTACACAAATAAAAATCATCTTTTTAGTGAGATAACATAGAAAGAAATTTGAAAAAGACAGTGCTGATTATATTTCCACATGCAGGAATCAAACCCGCGCCCTTCTAGCAATCCGGGCCAGGTGCTCTTTCCAGTTGAACTACCGTGGACTTTTCCAGCCCGTCGAAATTAATTAATCATCACCATCTTTATTTTTTACTTTGAAAGCCAAAGGCGCTCATTCAATGTCAACAAACTATATACGTTAACACACCCGATCTTAATATTTTTACAAACATTAGAGATCAGTTAAGAAATAGGCAAGGTATATTATGTTGTTATAAAGTTATTGATTTTACAATTTTAACGCTGTTTCCAAATTATTAATTACAAATTACAAAAGACAGTTTCGAAAAAAATTGTAATTGGTTTGCAACAAAAATTGAGTTAAAATTATAAAAACAATAACCTAAATAAGTTTCAGTTTAATGTACTTCTCGCAATATATTAAAAAAAAATTATTAGCCCTTACTTCAGTCGCTGGAGATGACATCTATTAGCTACTTTTAAGTTTTTTATTAGTCAGATACTGGTTGTACACAATCTTATACAATTTAAAGCTAATTAATACAAGAAGTAATTTCACAGTTGTTAAAGCCGCTAGTAGGTAGAGAACTAGCTGTAGTTCAAGATACTGAGCCCACGATATATTGGCGGAGGGGGAACGCAGATGACGCGCGCCTTTGTGACGTATCACGTACTCTGTCCACCAAGCAGCGCGGTCCAAAGAGGTCTGGGGTAGGTCCCGCATTATGGACCCCAATCGCAGGATATTGTGACGATAGCTGGAAAGGTAAGGCATCATTAAATTGTTTTTTTGTGCTTGCTAAATATCAGTTAAGGATTTGACGTTGCCTAACTTGCTCAAAGCCATGCTTCGACAGCGCCAACTATTGGCCAAAAGGTCTGCAAATAAAAGAGCTTCTGATATTTCTGAGATGCTCTAACTATTCTGACTTCTCCCCTCTGGCAGTCTGAGTGATTGCCATAGTAATCCTAAGCTATCACAGGGAGCCAGTTAGGTAACCTTTCAAAAGTATACAGGATAGATAAATAGAACAAAATACAAGACAATTTTTACCTTTCGTCAGTAAGGATTTTGTTAACGGCTTCCTCAAATTTGTTTTCGGTAACTGTTTCCATATCAACGTGCAGGCCTATTTGTTTATGCACGTATTGTTCCACGTTGAACCACTGGTCTCCTAACAGTGGCATACCAATTAATGGTACACCAGCTGTTATCGCCTCGTCTGTCGATTGAAGACCTCCTTGCGTGACGAAAAGTTTAACTTTTGGATGACCTTTTAAAAAGTTGTTTACATTTTAAAGAGTTTTTCATTTAAGTCATTTATTTTACGTCGTAAAAGCAAATTTTTTTTTCAGTTTTTAAAATTTTACTTAAGTAAATATATATAAGCGTTAATAAAAACGCTAAAATATATATACAAAAAAAACATTGGTCTTAAAAGGTAGCAAACATCTTGCCTGCACAATAGCAAATGACGGTACTAAATAACAACAAAATGACAAGCTACCTACACGGTTCAAGGTACAAGCTAGTGTGAGGTAGAAAAATAAACAGATCTTGGGAGTTAGTAGACATAGTCAGTTCATTAGATCTGCAGGCGTAGAAAGTTTTAAAATATTGTCTTACGTTTAGGTTTTTAAGTTATATAATTTTAATTCATATTTAAGTTTTTACTGGTTTGTGTAAATAAATTATTTAAATCTTAAAACTTAAGTAATATTATTAAACAATAAAATCACTAATTTCGCAGTCTCCGCAAGATAAAAATATATTTTATTTCGAATAACACATTACAAATTGAATAACAAGAAATTTTTATTGATATATACTTCCCTAAAATTACACAACTACATTACTTACAAGTCGAATTATAACAAACGAATGTGTAACACTGCACAACACAGAGAATAACATTTTCTTTTATTTAACAACCTAAGTAAAGTTTATTCATCGGGCGCCAAGTCGCCTCATGAATTTCACTTTGATTTTAGAAATTCCAACTCGAATGCACTTCTCACCTGCATCCACATCTTTTAACACAATCACCAAGACTATCGGTCTAAAATCATAGAAGCTACATCACTTTTATATACGGAAATATCCGTTTTTCTACAATTCCAAATCTAAAGACCACCTACCAAGTCACAATTAATAACCGAATTTCAAAATTGTTTCACCTTTTTTTACATTTTTCATAATTCCAAAAAAATTTAATAGCTGATTTTTAAAATTCAAACGCTCACACGTGTCTCTATAAATTTCTCAACTCTTGGTTCTATTTCTATCTCGATCCTCCCAAAATCCTCAGAGCTATAAAAAAAATATACGTCTCAGGCGACTTGCATCTGATAACCATTTTTAATGGTAAAACACATGATAAGGGTGTCTTTAACCAGGGACCGACTAATCAAAATCTCTTTATCATTAACGATTGAATATCGAACTAGAACTTTATGTATGATCTATGTCGCCTTAACATCATTGTTTATCTAGCATTGTTGTGTTACGGCAGTAAGAGAGAAGGTAGCCAGTTCCTCCGTAGTTGCGTACTCCGCGTTAGGTGCGCTTCCATTTAAGGTCTTATCATCACTTAACATCAGGTGACTTACTACAAGTAGGTACCTAATATATTTTAAAAAACTATTTTCTTTAACATTTACTGTAATAAAAATGATAATATTGCCAACATGATACAGCAATATCATGATGATGTTTCCTTTAAGAAATAAATAAATAAATACAAACTAGAGTTGACATTGAACTTGTGTTGGAACGTGAACGATGATTAATAATACCTATATTAAGTTTACACATTTATATTGTTTGCTCCGTCTTATCGAATACGGCCGTCATTGCCAATCCAAATACAGATATTATTGTTTTAAGTTTTGACTAATATTAGGCCAAAACCCACTAAGCTGGGCCAAATTAGTTAAAATGTGCAACATTGTTGAACACAACAATACAGTAAATTAAATTTGTCCAAATGCTGTTGAACTTAAATTTCCTCGCCAATGCGACTCATGAATAAATCTATACTTACGCAATAGGTCAGATTGTGGTAGCCATTTGGAAATCCTTATGTTTTCGCTCCGTCCTGGCAGTTGATCTTTGTTCCATTTCCACAGAACATCGTACGGCATTTTGGAAAAAACATTTACCATTGTCTGTATTTTGTGCGGGGGCAACTGTGATGGGTCCACATTTGTTCCGAAACTTACATAAATTACACCGTTTTTAAAAGAGTCCAAATATTCCTTGAGGTCCTACGACAATTAAGACGACATTACTATCATCTATGTCACCAACTTACTAACTAGCATACTATTTTATTTTATATTTTTTATTAAAGAAGGAGACGAACGAGCAGGGGCGGGTCACCTGATGGAGAGTAATCACCGCCGCCTATGGACACCCGCAATACCAGAGGAATCGCAGGCGCGTTGCCGTCCTAGGAATAGGGTTAAGGAAAGAATAGGAATTGTGAGGGGGTGGGGGGGGGGGCTGCTTAAAAAATACCCATTTTTTAAACTGAATTTGTGAGCGTTCAATTTGAAAAACGATCTGCCTACTTAATTAATAAAGTAATGATGGTTCTACAAATTAATAATGAAACATTCCACGATTGTAAAAGTGTATGAGCTATATTCTAAGGAAACGAAAGCATTAATGCAAGTTACTATTTATCTTTGTTATTGAAATTTTTGCCTTCACAATACTATAGATATATTAATAATATAGAATAAAATGTTTACTGGAAAAAACAACCGGTCTCATGGAAGCTCGAATGGGATTTGAACCCATGACCTTTGGATTGCCGCCGGTCCACTGATTACGTCTTTATCGGTTGTTAAATACTTGCAATAGTATTTCTTTCGACTGTGAGGGTAGACTTCACAGTGACGTAATACCGCTGGCTTGCAGCTATCAGAAACTACTAGAAAAAATTCAACGAGTCTTCTGGGGTCTCGGTAGCTTAGCGGTTAAAGCAGTGGACCGGCAATCTAAAGTTCAGGGGTTCGAATCCCATTCGAGCTATCCTGGGACTGGTTGTTTTTTTTCTAGTAAACATTTTAAGTTACTTACTATTTAGTTCAAAATTAAATTAGTTATAATATTTTTTTGCACTTGGATATATATATATATATATATATATATATATATATATATATATATATATATATATTATGCTATGTTTTATATATATATGTAAGTATTTTATTATATTGAACTGAAGTCCTGTTTTCTTAGTTGATTTGTTATTACAGCTCATCATTTTGCGTGGTGGGTGACATCGTTATTACTATAGAGCAAGGATTTGAGCGATGTCAATCGGATAACTTGTCGCAAATAGACTGTATAACAATGGCAAGTTATTTTGCTTCGAACATGCTTATACTCGATAAAGGTTTGTTTTTTGGAGTCCCCTTTTCATCGCATTACACCAAATTTTTCGAAATTTTTCACCCCTTGGCACACAAATAAAAATTTTCTGCGGCGGTTATTAAAGTATTCCTACAATGAGGTCTTAGATTAAAACAACTTTTTGTATTAATCTAAGATTAAGGTACAATACAATATTTATTTCGTACTTTGTGAATACATGTTGGTAATAATCAGGAATTAAACGATGTTACACGCGAACGAGGCTGCGAGGGAATGGAATCCGATGACGTCACGCCGCGGGTTTCGCGCGCATTTTGATTGTCACAAAAACATAGCGCGTGGTCATTTTTACGAATCTTTAAAAAAATATTGTGAAGTTTTTTGAAGGGCTACAGAAAAAAGTTTAAGTTAAAATGAAAATATTATTAAAAAATATATAAATACTTTTCCCAAACTAATTGTACATTATTTTGAAGACATGGTATTAAAAGATATGAGAGAGCGGAGTCTTGGAACAGGCATTTAATTCTTAAAAGGAGACCTCGTCAACTAAATATATGTACAAATAAATTATTTTCATTTTAAACTTATAAAAATACCAGATCCTGGCATAGGCTTTTCCTTCAAATTGGAAAATTTTGTGTTATTAGGCCTTGCCACGTAGATAGAAAGATTAGTCAATATATTATGTTGAGGTTCGTTAACATAAAATCCTACAATAACGTACAATCAGGACCAGCGGCTTTACGTGCCTTCCAAAGAACAAAGAAGCTTCAGGTACTGTGGTTTTCCCCGTTCGGAAAGTTGGTTGGGAAAGTAACTGAAAAGTATGAAGTTTCACGGATTCCACCTAAACGCGTCTCTCTCGCGTTTGTCACTACTCTGCGTCTGGACCGCAGACAAGACACGTAACATCACATGAAAAATATCTGTGAATAGAAATAGTTATCCAAAGTGTTTATTGTAACATGATAAATACCTTTGGTAATTCTTTTTGTGGGTTCTGGTGCATTCCTCCAATGTAAATGATTAGGAGGTACAGGACGGTTTAATTCCCAGATTGGATGCACGTTCAAAAACAACATGTCAACATTTTTCTTCAATTCACTGATGGGAGGAACATCTGGTCCTAATATCTGCTTCAGCAACTTTTCAGATGCCTTATCAATTTCTGCAACAATGTTGTAGAAATCATATACAAATTGAATTTCACTTAATTTCTCCCAAAATGTGAGATTAAACACTCTCTGGTGAGTAAATGTTGGATGTAATATAGGATGAGTCGCCGCTCCAACCGATTCGAGGTTTTCTATCACACTTCCAAAAGAGCTCACTTGTATCACCGGTGCATCAAATACATGAGACAATGCTAATACCGGGTTCAAAAATGCTTCAAGCAGCAGTAAATCAAACTTCTTTATCTTGTCATGCAATATACTTTGTACATCCTCTGTTGCTAATTGTTGTACAAATATTTCCATCATATTATAAATTAATTAAAATTGCGTCTTGAAATCATCATTGCTTCCTTTTGTCACTATTCCGGACATCATCTTCTCTGTCCATAACTTGTAGGAGAGGTCATGCACGTCTATTTCAGTAAGGTTAGCCGGTGCTGCTCCTTTTGAGAAAATGGGATCCGATGTAATAACAGTCACCTCATGGCCTCTCTTTATCAGTTCTAGTGTCAAAGGTCGGAACACCACTTGATGACTGATGGATGGTGCTGGGTAGTAAGCTAATATTCTGGCAGCTTCATTAGCAGTTATGCCTAGTGCCAAAATAAGCACGAAACAAAACATTTTTAATTCGAAAACGTGAATTGAAGCACGTTACCACGTAAGACACAATAATAATATAGTATCAACACGTCAATAATACTCTTATATACTCGATCGTAATTGAAAAATTTGCTTGTCATGGTTACATCAACTGTTGCTTATATCACACGGACATATAGATAATTTGGCATGTTTTATTTTAGATTAGCGGCCCGTCCGTTCGCGCCGACGTCCACGCTAACTTAGAAAGACCGCCATACTTCAGCTATTTTGTGCAAAATATCTACAAATTCTAAACAATAACCATCCTCAGCTCATATCTCTTTCTATTAATCTTAGTTATAAAAATCCATTGCGTGGTTTAGAAGAATAGTGCGGCGCCACATATTACCTTATTCAAACAAAGAAATAACTCTACATTTAGGTTTTTCGAGATTTCATCAAAAAGTATAATAACTTTACTAGGAGAATATTTTCACTCGAACAGCCATTGCAATACGAACAAATTGAGCGAGACAGAACGTGGTCCGTCTCTTTTTTACTAAAGCGCGCGGTCAAGTATACCGGTAAAGTGATAGATTCAATGATGCGCAAGCTTTGCTTGAGGTCGGATCGTACTATACAATTTTCTATTATTTAATGTAAAAGTGCATTAATTTAGACATAGTTCACTTTATTACAAAAAAAATTGTTACATTTACTTGACATTTTAGATTTAATTCTGTTTTACCAGAAATATTTTGTGATTTATCAATTCCTATTCCAACTTAGTGCAGTTTTATTTTAAAAGTTTCATGGTGTTCTGAACTTAAATAAGACTTAATTTACTTTTGTACTGTTATTTCCCGGTAAACATTGTGGATATTGGAGTAGATTCGGTTTATTATTACGGCTTACTATTTTGCTTCAAGCGTGTTTTGGATAAGGCTGTTTTCTTAAGGTCTTTAAAAGGTCTCTCATTGCTCCAGTTCACAACAGAGTCGAAAACTACAGGTCGATTTCTGTACTTCTAGCACTGTCTAAAATCCTGGAGAAGTGCGAATTAATAGATAATTCCAGTTTTTAAACCGGTACTTACAACATTCTCTCAAATTCACAATTAGGTTTCAGATCGGGTATGTCGACAAACGATGCCATTGGTAGCTTGACAGAGTTCGTTATTTAGAAATTAACAGGAAACAAAAATGTTTCTTCCGGGAAAAGAGCCTGCAATTTATGTACAGCTTGTTCCAAATTCGATGGCGGTTGAATTTCTACGTTACAAACCGGTTTCAGAAAAAAAAATTGTTTACAAAACGATCGCATCCAGTCACTGCCCAATAATGACGCGCTAAAATCGTTATTTATAATAAAATTGTAAGATTTCTACTCTGTTAATTTCTACAACACAAAGTAATTTGCCTTTTGGTCGTACTTTATGCCCGCTATACATTTTTAAATTTAAAGAACACGGTTGTAAGTTGTTTTAGCAAAAATTTATATGAAATAATACTGATCGCAGAACCAGTATCACCTTCGAACTCCATATCCACGCCATTTATTTTCACCGGTATCATCCACCGGTCATTGCAGTCCTCGTCATCGCTTAACTGATAAACTTGTACCACACTACTACTTTCGGAATCAGATGAGGACTCCGTTGTCTGATCTTCACTTATGCCGTGAACCACTTTTTGTTTACGTAACCGACACACTTTCGCTATGTGTCCTTTTTTTCCACACACATACCTAGCACTCACTGTTAAGGAATGAACAAATTTCCGCTCTATGATTCCGTAAGCAACGGTAGCAGAGCGCTGCCCACCTGCCCCTGGTATCGGCATCTCGTGCGCGGCGCTCCCACCACGTACACCGGCACGGCCTGCGCCCCCGGCGCCGACCCTCCGCCGCTGCCCTCTCGTATCACCACCTCGAGTGATAACGCCAACTCCGTGACGCGCGTAAACGTTAACTCTTCATTTTTCTCCGTCATGATCCCTTGTTTAATTCGATCACTATTTGGGCCGTACACGAATTGATCGCGTAGATTTTCGTTTAAAATAACGTATGTCTTAAACTTGCATACCTTACTTAGTTTTTTTTAGCTGCACTAAATATTCATTAATAGATTGACCTTCGACTTGCTTATACGATCTAAAAATCATCCTTACGGCAATCTCGGCGCGCTTCGGCGATAGGTGTTCCTCGTCGAGCTTCTCAATTTCGTGAATTTGCACATTTTCCGGATAAAGAACTTTAGCCTTTAAAATTTAAAAATCTTCATAATTATCTTCGTAAAAAAATTGAGATTACAAAACAGCCTAGTCACAGTAAAATCTACATTTCAGCTATTATGATAGCTATTATCAGCAGTGTGTTACAGATAAAAAATATGTTTTGCGAATGTATTGATTACTTTAAGTAATTTATCTGTGTCATGCTCTCTCTGCTCACTTTGCAGTGGTGATTTGTGCATCGTGTCGTCTTCTATCTTCAGTAAAATATTCTAAAGCGATGATGGATAGTTCACATGTTATACTAGTGAACCGGTGTCGCTTGAGTTGGTTTGCTCTTCCATCGTCATAATCAGTATGTAAATAAATAATAAATAATTTGTGTTTAATTCGATCAACTTAGGATCGTATGTGACGATGACGAAGTATAATATCAAAATTAGCAAAATTAAAATTCAGTAAGTTAGAATAACAAAAGCAACATTATTGAATTAAAAAACTCAAAATTTAAAGTAGATAAAATTCTAATCATTAACAACAATATAGGCCTCTCCCAATGCATTCCACTGCTCCCGATATTCGGCTTTTCTTATCTAATTGCTTGAGTTGTGTGCATGCTTGCTTAGGTTTAAGACATTGTAAACCATTATTATGATACGGGTTTTCACGCGTGAAAAGTCGCGGACTAGCTGCTAACTATATTTATAAAACAATAATAAAACAGTTCTCTTTTAATCTTTTTTATTGTCTTAAATTGAATATTTGCAATTATATTAATAAATAGTGATGTATCTTAAAGGAGGTCATTCACGTTTCACAAGTCTGGGCCCAAAAGACAACGTGCCAGCCAATGAAAAAAAATGGGTTATTATTCTTGGGGGAGTAATTCCGAAAGTTTTTTACTATGACGTTTAGTAAACCTCAACAACTAGTCCTATTTCTTATTATATATTTTTATATTATATTAATTAAAAATCTGTTCATTTTGCTAGCGTAAAAAGTAATGGGGTGAGGTTGTAGGTGGATTTTCAAGAGGTAAATAAAGGAATACTATTGCAGCTTTATTAACATCAACAAAGCTTAGCTATAATTATAATAACATACATAAAGAGATGGATTACATCACAATATAATTACGACTCATATAAAAGTAACATGCAATGTTCGCGTATCCTTAAGAATACAGCGGAGCTCTAGAGGTATTCCTAACTAAATCTAAATGTTGACAGCTTGTACCATATCTTCATTTAAAAATAATGCCGGAGGGCTTATATGCGGTTCATGCCTTGCATAAGTTATATACCAAACTACGCACATGACGTGTGTGGTATGGTACCCAGATAAGTCTTCTTCCGTAAGTCGAGGCAGATTTACCTTAAAAGACCTGCCCTGCTCTCCGCTTTCCCTTCCTCTTTTGGTTCCTGCGGCTCAAGTCGTATCGTGCGCGACTCCCCTTCCCCGTCTCATTTGTAATACCTGCGCTTCATATCGCCTCGCATCGCATAGCGTTCGTTTAGACTAGAAATAAGTATAAATAGGATTTTGTATAACTAGGCATTATATTAAAATAAATCTCTATTTACCATGGACGCGCGCGCTTTGGGCACGACTTTATCGAATTGTTAAATTTTTTTTTAGTTTCTAGTTTAGTGTCTAGGGCAATATAATAAAATCGTAACGACTTCATAGTACTTACAAAATATTTTTATTAGAAAAGTGTTTAAAAATCAGATTTTTCTACTTCAATTATTAGGAGAAGAAATATTAGTAGAGATATGTTCTAACATTAAAAAATACTCGGTCTGCCTGCCCCAATAATACTAACTCTATTTTTTACTGGCCGCCACTTTGACTTTTGGGCCCAAAATGAATGAAATTCTTTAAGTCAATTATTTTATTTCTTACTACTTATATTACCTACAATTTTGACATGATCCTTTACTCACACCTTCCATCAGCTACTTTTAAAATGAAACACTTTTTTACGGATGAACTCGCGTTTAATTAACTATTTACATAGTTTTTATATTATCCTGAAGTGTTTCATTTCAATGTGTAGTGCTCGCTTAAACCTCAGAAAACAATAAGCTACTTTTAAGTTTCCTATCAGTCAGTTTCTGGCTGTACAAAAACTTATACAATTTAAAACTTATAAATAAAAGAAATAATATCACAGTTGCAAAAGCTGTAACTAGGCAGATAACCGGCTCTAGCTCAAAATATTGCGCCCACGGTATATACACAGTTGACGCGCGCCCTTGTGACGTATCACGTACTCTGTCCACCAAACAGCTCGGTCCAGGGAGGTCTGGGGCTGGTCTCGTATTATGGACCTTAATCGAAGGATATTGCGATGATAGCTGAAAAGACAAAAAAAAAATAATGCCGTGCCTGCTGAATGTTTCATTTGGACTTGACGTTGCCCAGCTTGATCAAAACCATTCATGGACAGTGGACAAGTCGTGGTTATGACTTCTTACTGCTAAACAGTATCCCGCGAGAATGATATCCATACGAACCTTCTCTATTGAAGACAACTAGGGAGAAAGTTAGCCTCCTTTTTTCGCAGTGATGTATAAAAATGGGGCAGCTAGGAAGCTCGGCCACAAGGGTATTTGGGGCTTGTCCAAACTATACAATTTTATTGACATCTCATCTATGGCGGGCCGTTGCAAGAGGGAACTCAGTGCTAGCCCTCTTTATCCTAAGTCCCGGCGTCGGTCTTGGGTTACGTTACTTCTTAGCTTACTTCTATTTTACGACGAACCAGGGCAACGAACGTCTGTACGTTACGTTTTTAAAGCGCACAGGAGCTCAAGATACTGCTGCTGTATCGCAACTTATACTCACTATTATAATAATGTGACATTATATCAAATTATTTATTTATATATATATAATAACGTTCCCATATCAACGTGCACGCCAATTTGTAGATTGACGCAATGGTTTACATTGAACCACTGGTCTCCTAACAGTGGTATACCAATTAATGGTAAACCAGTTGTGATTGCCTCGTCTGTTGATTGTAGACCTCCTTGTGTGACAAATAGTTTTATTTTGGGGTGACCTGAAAAAAAATTAGGACATATTTCGTTCGATTTTGTTAACGAACCAAAAAGGACAATGCCCACAGCCCATACGTTTGAAAACCTGACAATGAGTTAGCCTGTATAAAATGATCTTGGTAGAAAAATGTTATCTGTTACATTACTGTTTATTGATCTAAAGTCAGATTTCGTGCGAGAAATTTTAAAAATAAGTAACAATTTTTGTATGCGGTCGGACATTGTTTTTTTGAAGTTTTTCGGCAACATAAAATCATAGCTAAAAATGTACTATACCTACCACTTTTATTTAAATTGATCATCCAAAACACATATTTATAATTAAAGAAGCTAATATTCAAGACTATAAATGAGTATTAATTATCTTATAATAGCGAATCGGACAACCACATACAACAGTGACAGAATGAGCTGACAGCGGACAAGTCAACCATTCGTTTCGTTTTTACCCTTGTTATTGTATAGTCGTTCAATCAATTCATAATTATGAACTATTGTGTTAACAATTCTTCATAACTCGTTAAGCATATTTAATGCCGTGATAACAATACATAAAAAAGAGAACTTTACTAGAATATAGTTTTATAAACGTAAAAATAATTATATATTTTTCGTTAAAAGCTAAAAGGCGGAACGAAACACTTTGAGTGGCAGAGTTCGTTCAAAACCCTTAAATTGATTACTGCCATGGCGAAATAAAACTTAGTATACTATTTTTTCCTATGATAGCATGGTTAGATTTAGGGAAATGTGAGCTATTTTTGCCAATACGATTTATATTTATACTTTTTTTTTTTTGATTCGTCATAGTGACTGCATCCTGCCTGATGGTAAGCAGCCGATGCAGTCCAAAATAATGAGAGCGCTAAAGGAGAGGGCGGGACAAGATCAAAAAGTTCTTCATACACTCTCCGTAGTAATTACGGTAGAAGACACTGAGAGAAGCAATGTCTCTACGCAACAGGAGGTCCTCAAGGGAGGCTGTAACCTCAGCATCTCCAATAATGCGTACCGCTCGCCTTTGCAGTCTATCAAGTGCATCGAGGAGGTATTTAGAGGAGCCGTCCCATAAATGGGAACAATACTCCATACTCGATCGCACATGAGTTTTGTACAGCAAATAGCGCTGCTCGGGAGTGAAAAACCGCCTCACCTTATTGAGAAAACCCAACTTCTGGGAGGCAGTTAAAATAGCACTCTCGATGTAGCATTTCGGATTCAGTTCCTGGCCGATGTCTATGCCAAGAATCCTGAGGTTTACCGAAATGGGTAACGGAGACTTCTGAAGAGAGGGAGGAGTAAGGAAGGGAGCTACCTTGGACGAGAATGCACAAGCCTGGGTTTGCTAGCAATAAACTCGACCAGGTTTTTAGATCCCACTTAGAGACACGATCGATAGTCAGGTTCAGTTTGGCAACCAGTTCTTGCCTTTTCACCATGATATCGGCTTGCTTTGCCGCAGGATGTCCCAAGTACCGCTCATGCACCGTACTGTCATCCGCATAACAATGAATATTGCCTAGGACAACATTTCATTGATATGCAGAAGAAATAGAGTAGGTGAGAGCACAGAACCCTGCGGCACTCCGGCATTGACTTTATAGAACTCGGAGGAACTACCCTCACAAAGATCACGAATCCTCCTCTCTTCTAAAAAGTCTGCAACTAAGGCGCACAAACGGGGCGGCACACCGAAGGCCGGCAACTTGGAAAGAAGGGAGCGATGCCATACTCTATCGAAGCTTTGGCGACATCAAGGCCAGAGATTCGCCATAATAATAATAAATAAATAAATAAATCTTTATTTCAGATGATGAAATCCATATAACACAAATAAAATTGAAAACAAATATTAAAAACATTAATTACAAATATAAAATTAAATTAAAAATTACATAATTAAACACAAATATTAAAAAAAAGTTATTACAAATTAAAAATTACAAAATTAAAATTAATTAAAATAATGTAAACAATAAGCTCCGTATATTTAAAAGTTAAAATATTACTAAGAGTATTTTGCAACTTCTGTGCTGATAAAACCCAAGTTTATAGCCTGATTAAGGAGTGTAATTGTACGCAAGTTCTATTATCAAGGGAATGTCTACAATATTACAACAGAAGATCATGAACCGAAGGGAATGGGAAGTGCAAAGTTCAAGTGCAAATGAGTGAAACTATATCCTAAAATGATGTGACTATTCCCTATGGCCCTGTTTTTGGTACGTGGTGTGACAATTATATTATATGGAATAATAAAAACAATAAGTAGATTAGTAAAAATCACTTTTTATATTATTATGAGGGCGGCCAGTGTTGAAATGTAAGAAGAAGCACCCACATTTTAAAATCTGAGTAATTTAGAAACGCGACATGACGTGAATTTATGACAAGCGATGCAAGTAGCCACTAAATTCGCCACATCATCCGTGGTGGCGACGAACGAGAGAGCGAGAATTGATTATCTTGAATGACACGGATCAAATCCCGATGACGGAATGTTTCGTTTTTCTTTTTTATAAATTTTAATTATATTTTATATTGTTGACATTTTATTTCTTTTACTTTTTGTGTTATTTTTTTTTTTGCTTTGTTATTTGTTTTTTTTTAGATTTAAACATTGTTTTTGTATTAATTTATTTTTTATTGTTTGAATATTTTTGTTTTTGATAGTTCAGTCAATTTAGTAAATTTGAATGTGATATAAGAATCTTAGGTACCTATTAATATTAATTGAATGGATTAATATATATAATTATAGCTTTTATTAATTGGTATTTTTCTAATGTTATAGTAATGTCGTTTGGTGTCTTGTTGAATGAGCATCGATAGATGCTTATTGTTACGGACAGAAGTCTCGACTTTATGATATTATATAGTTAGATATAATACGGCTAAATTTAGGTATGTGTATTTGCATAAGTAGATTAAGTCTCATATGTGTAAAGGTTTTTTGATAATAAATAATTAATTTTTTGCATTTCATTTTAACAAAAGGTAAAAGTTATTAAACAGGTAATGGTTTTGACAAGGTAAGGGCCAGGTATACGTGCCCAGGAGCCTTACGCCTCTCTAAGGTAATTAAAGTTAGGAAAGTAAGAGATTAGCTTTCGTAATTATAGGTTTCTATTGTTAGGAATATCAATGTAACTAGGAAAATAAATAAGTAGGGTATCCAGATTACGAGTGATACCGTAGGGTAGGTAATAAATTTAAGATAAAAAGAGAAGTCCGAACGAAAGGGACAGCTGCACAAATTACGACGGTTCATGTGGGTAGTTAGTTATGGTAAAATGTAAAACTGCCCACATGAGCCGGCAGCTGTCCCACAAGGCTGCTAGTTGCCAACCCATAATGTGTTTAAGTCACGGCCGGTCAGAGCAGAATTTGTAAGCTCTCCGGACCCCACCTTGAAGAATAAAGAAGCACTAATCAAGAACCGAGTTTTATTGAAGAACATACAGTCCACATCGAAGCACAACGGCTAAACTGTTCGGCGACTACACCCGTCGGGAACAATTTCTTTGGACCTTCGGAGCCGGATTTGAAGAACTGAAGCCTTCGTCCATTTGAAGATAGAAGATCTACGTAACCACCAACGTGACCACCAACGTAACCACCAACGTATTGTAACCACACCACTTGTGTTCTGCAACAAGTGCTAACGCGGGCGGACCGCGGCTCAAAACGTCACATCACCTAACGGTGCCAAACGGTGTGCGTTCTGAGTAAACGCCGTTCAAGGCGGGACGACTTATCGGACGGGGTCGTCAGTTTGTCCTTTTTAGGGCAAGCTTAATAGTCCGGCTACGCCAGTACGGTTTGTCGTGGAGCGGGGGTCCTTTCTGTAGGCACTGCCTAAGCTGTCGGACACTCCAGCCGATTCGCGAGCGCCCCGTTGTCCACGTCGACTCTCTGCTGGGTAGGTCCTACATTTCCACTCCCGCACGTACTCCATCCTTGGACAGGCTCCCCACATAGCGTGCCCATTTGAGATTGTTAGGAGTAGGGGCAGCAAGAAAGAAGATGCCGACCACCCGAAGACAAAGCCAAGCCGAGACGACAACGGGACTACGAACGTTCGACAGACCACCCGCATCACCCTCAAACCTTGCCTCACCCGTGACGCCAATGGAACCGCAACAAGAGACCGCTGAACGCGACATCACCGCCACTACGGAAGTTAGACGCAACGACGACGCACCCCCACCCGACGCGCCCAGAGCCGGGCCGCCGTCGGTACGATCGACAACGAGCGTCGCCTCACGAGTGAAACAAGGGCAACTTCAAGCGGAGGAGCGGCTCACCGAAGTACGTCGGCGAGAGTTACAATTGGAAACGGAAATGATTAAGAAGAGACTTGCATACGAAATCGCCGTTATTGAAGAAGAAACGGATTTAGAACCGGAGAGCTTACCCGCCGATATTGCCCAACTGCATGAGCCCGACACAGATAAAGTCGGAAATGTGCGACAAAGACAAAAGGATGCGCGCGCAAGTGAGATGGACAGAGGTCGCCACCTCACTGATTCGCCATATGTTGAAAACGAAAACGTAGTGAAAGAGGCAGCGAACCGTGATCAAACTAGCAAAGACGACACGGGGATGGTTAAGCTCGCATTTACACTAGAGAAAATGATGCATAATCGACCGGTACCACGACAGGCGCTGGATTTTCCTATATTCAGCGGCTCGCCGGCCGAATGGTTGCCGTTTAAAGCGGCGATGCGCGATACGACTAAACAATTTAACTTTAGCAAAGCCGAGAACTTGGCACGATTAAGAAGCTGTCTTAAAGATGAAGCAAAGGAAGCGGTGTCCGCTCTTTTATATACGGCCGTGGACCCGGAAGTGGTTATGAAAACACTCGAGCAATGCTTCGGACGGCCAGAAGTAATAATTGATCGAGCGCTGGACGACATTAAGAGACTGCCGCGTCCCGGCACGACGGCCAGTGAATTGAACACGTTCGCGATCAAACTGCAGAACATTGTGTGCATACTCGATAATATCGACAACAGAGGGTACTTACGAAATCCAATGTTAACGCGAGAAGTGGTGGACAAGCTCGGACCGCACCTACGCTCAAGGTGGTGCGACTACGCAACTGACTACGGAAGCTATGCCGAGCCTGAGATCGTCACGCTATCCCACTTCCTCATGAGAGAAGCCGACAGAGCCCTACAGTATACATACGTGAGCTACAACCCTACGCGAAAGAACGTTATTACGGAAACACGAGCGAATGAGAAACAACGAATCGAGCGAAAGAAAAATACGGCTGTATACGCAACAAGTGATGACATCATAAACAAAGAATGTCTATGTTGTGGAGGACGTCATGACGTGCCGCAATGTGATCGCTTTAAAACCATGACGGTTAAACAACGATGGGAATGGATAAAGAAAAGCGGAGTGTGTTTCCGTTGTGCGAATAAGAAACACCGTCGCCTACAATGCGATAAACGCGATCTGTGCGGAGTTGATGATTGCCGCCATCCCCACCACGCCTTGCTACACGAACACCGCACCAGGCCGAACGAAACCGAGATGGTGGCGTCGGTTAATCACTCGACCGATGCTACCAAGGTGTTACTGAAAGTATGTCCCGTTACCATCAAGGGACCAAAGGGGTCAATCGACACATACGCCTTGCTCGACGAGGGGTCGACTGTTACGCTAATCGACCAAGACCTGGCGGACTACATAGGCGCGGACGGGCCGGCGAACGATTTGAAAATACGAAGCGTGAATACACAAACGACGTGCGAAACCAAGACGGTGAATTTAAAGTTAATTGCAACTACGAATAAACGACAATTCGACATTAAAGCTAGAACGATGAAAGATTTATCACTCAACGGACAGACGGTGCACAACGACTGTTTGAGATACACTCATATGAAAGAGTTATCAAACAGCAACGTCTGCACGGACATGTCAAGCCTCGAATACTGATTGGGGCAGACAATTGGCATCTCATAGTCACACGAAGATTGCTACAGGGCAAGCGAGACGAACCGATCGCATCGCTCACGAAGCTGGGGTGGGTAATACACGGATCAGCGCCACGGTCAAGCGTGCTGATGGAGAGTAATACGGCTGCGGTGTTATACGTAAACACGCCGCAGTGCGCGACGATCTCGCGCACTCTTTTACCCGACAACGAACTCCATGCTATGGTAAAGAAGCACTTCGAAATTGACTCACTGGGAATAACAAAGAAGGAGCGAGTGAGCCCGAGTGATGCACGCGCCATAGAATCGTTTAGAACGACAACAAAGAAAGTCAACGGAAAATACGAAGTTAGATTACCGTGGCGACGTGATGACGTCACGCTGCCGCCAAGTTACGAGTCAGCATTGAGACGATTGAAATCCATAGAACGGAAGATGAACAAGTCTGACGAATTCAAACGAGCTTATACGAATCAAATAGAGAATCTATTTGATAAACACTATGCCGAGGAAAGTAGCGAGAGCGATTTGATGAGCCCGCATTTATGGTACTTACCTCACTTCGCCGTAACAAATCCGAATAAGCCCGGAAAACTACGAGTTGTCTTTGACGCGGCCGCCGAAGCAAACGGAGTTTGTCTGAATGACGAGCTTTTGGAGGGTCCCGACTTACTACGCGACCTGGCGGGCCTGCTACTACGATTTCGCGAACGAGCTATCGCAATTACGGCCGACATCCGGGAGATGTTTCTTCAAGTTAAGATATTTAAAGGTGACCAACCCGCTCAGATGTTCCTATGGAGGGGCGCCGACCGAACGAAGCCACCTACACGCTACAAGATGACGTCAATGATATTCGGAGCTAAGAGTTCACCTTTCTTAGCGCACAGCGTGAGAGATTTGAACGCTGAAACGCACGCTGCCGAGTATCCGCGCGCATACGAGGCAATTACGAGAAACCATTATATGGACGACTACGTCGACTGCTACGACACCGAGCAAGAAGCGATTGAAACGATAAAGGAGGTCGCGAAGGTTCACGCGCAGGCAGGATTCACGCTGGCCGGTAATAACTCTAACGGACCGTGCGTGTTGCGTGAGCTGCCAGCAGAAAGCCGTGACACATCACCTCAACAGCTCGGCGCTAGTCTTCAGCAATGTGGCAGAACGCTCGGTTTACTATGGGACGCTGCTACAGACGAGTTGGCGTTTAACACCGAGATGATTTGCGTGCACGACGACGTGAAGCAAATGAGGCGCGCTCCTACTAAACGAGAGGCGCTGAGTGCGGTTATGTCAATATTTGACCCACTCGGACTGTTGAGTTATTATACTATACGAGCGAAGATCATCTTACAAGGCATATGGCGGTTAAAAATAGAATGGGACGAGGTCTTACCCGATTACGAGGCCGGCGAGTTCCATGAATAGTTGAACGGATTGAGGGCATCAAGTAGTCTGCGTCTACCCCGGCGTCTACATACGGGGGGAGTGACGAGAAAGCAGCTACATGTTTTTTGTGACGCCAGCGAGGTCGCTTACGGCGTTGCAGTATATTGGAGAATGAAGGGTGAAAATGGCGAAATACAAGTCGCACTCGCCGCTGCTAAGGCCAGAGTGGCACCGATAAAGCAACAAAGTATTTCGAGAATGAAGTTGCAAGCGGCGTTGATAGCTACGCGACTAGCAAGCTCAGTATTGAATGAACAAAGATGGCAACCTGAGAGAGTCGTATATTGGACCGATTCACAAACAGTGTTGAAATGGATTAATAACGACACGGTGCGTTACACCCCCTATGTAGCGCATCGCTTAACTGAGATCACAGAAACGACGATGCCGTCACAATGGCGATGGGTCCCTACGGCTCACAATGTCGCGGACGACGTAACGCGCGGCAGTGAGATTATGAAAACGAAAAATGATCGGTGGTTTGTCGGACCGGCATTTTTATATGCAAACGAAACCGAATGGCCCACGAGTGACGTCATCAACAACGAACACAGCGCGGAGAGTGAACACTGCGTGACGCACACGCACACGTGGCAGAGTGATAGTAGCGTAGTGCCAGACGCTAAACGCTTCTCTTCCTACGAGCGTTTAGTTAGAACGATAGCGAACGTACTACTATTCACTCAGAGATGCCGCCGCCGCGCTAGTAACATGACAATTGAACATATCAACGAGGCCGAGCGCCTACTAACCATTGAATCGCAACGAGAGAGCTTCGCAGACGACATCCCGCAAACTACGCGCGGGCAGCAGAACTTACGGCGAGCTTATCTACCGACTCAGCGATTATGGCTCTAAGACGAATGGCGGCCAGGAGGGGATGGCCCCACGTTATATATAGTGACAACGCTACGAATTTTAAAGGCGCGGACCGAGAATTAAAGGCCGCATACGAAGAATGGGAGCCAGCGCTACGAGAATACGCGCTAACGCAACGCACAGAGTGGCGTTACATTTCGCCAGGCGCGCCACACCAAGGCGGCGCATGGGAACGGCTGGTGAGAACAGTCAAAACGGCGCTGCGCACTACGCTCAACGAGAAGTCACCGCGTGAAGAAGTACTTATGACGCTACTAGCCGAAGCCGAGCACACTGTCAACGCTCGGCCTCTAACACACGTCCCTGTGAGCATCGACGACCCGGAAGCGCTGACACCCAATCACTTCCTTTTGGGTAGCTCGAGCGGCCTGCCCACCACTGGGCCGTGCGAGCGCGCCGACCGAAACACATGGCGGGCGGCGCAGGCGCTGGCGGACGAGTACTGGCGACGCTGGCTGCGCGAGTATCTACCACTACTCATACCGCGCGGCGGCACGCGCGACTCCGAGCGACGCAACCCACGAGAGGGCGACGTGGTCATAATTGTGGATAACACACTACCCCGCAATGTATGGCCTAGAGGCGTCGTCACGAAGACATTTCCTGGACCTGACAACGAAGTACGCAACGTAGAGGTGCGCACCAAAGGCGGCACGTTCCGACGACCGACGACGAGACTGGCTGTCCTGCCGATGGAGTGAAGAGGCTACGCGGATGCTGCGCCGGGGGGAGCCTGTTACGGACAGAAGTCTCGACTTTATGATATTATATAGTTAGATATAATACGGCTAAATTTAGGTATGTGTATTTGCATAAGTAGATTAAGTCTCATATGTGTAAAGGTTTTTTGATAATAAATAATTAATTTTTTGCGTTTCATTTTAACAAAAGGTAAAAGTTATTAAACAGGTAATGGTTTTGACAAGGTAAGGGCCAGGTATACGTGCCCAGGGGCCTTACGCCTCTCTAAGGTAATTAAAGTTAGGAAAGTAAGAGATTAGCTTTCGTAATTATAGGTTTCTATTGTTAGGAATATCAATGTAACTAGGAAAATAAATAAGTAGGGTATCCAGATTACGAGTGATACCGTAGGGTAGGTAATAAATTTAAGATAAAAAGAGAAGTCCGAACGAAAGGGACAGCTGCACAAATTACGACGGTTCATGTGGGTAGTTAGTTATGGTAAAATGTAAAACTGCCCACATGAGCCGGCAGCTGTCCCACAAGGCTGCTAGTTGCCAACCCATAATGTGTTTAAGTCACGGCCTGTTGCCTTCGGTTGAAGAACATACAGTCCACATCGAAGCACAACGGCTAAACTGTTCGGCGACTACACCCGTCGGGAACACTTATAAAACAAAACAACGGTACCTACCTATCCAAACATTGGATTTTTTTTAATTTAATTCGTGTGTTTGTTTTGTTTGTTTATTTTTAAATATGTTGAGTAATTAGTTTTGCGTGTAAATAATGACACCTCTCGATTTATTGTTTTTTTTTTTGTTTGTAATTATTATTTTATGTTTGAAATTATGACTGACTCGCTTAGAGGTATTTGCCCACACTGTCCCGGTTTGTCTCGTCACTTCGCTACGCCACATGGTTTAAACATACACATAGGTCGCATGCATAAAGATAGTCAAACTCATCATGCGGACCCAGTTTCGATGCAAACGGCCACTCAGGATGAGCCCATAGACCTCAATAAGTTATGTTGTCTGAAAAAGTCAATTCGCGTTCTTAAACACATTCCAAAGGGAGCTCTATGTTCAGCTGCAGGTAGACTTTCTGAGCTTCTGAATAGATGCGTAAATACAAATAGCGTTGAGGATTGGTGGGCATTGCTAACTTTCGCTTACACTGCTTTAAGAGTGCCCGATGGCAGTGACACGCGTTCGCTTACCACCAAGGTCAAGGAAAATATCGACAGAAATGTTTTCAACTTGACCGACCAGGGCTCGTTTTCGGCGCCAGGTCCATTGTCGTTATATAAATCTATTACGACTAAGGTCCACGACGGCGATTTGAGAGGTGCCGTACGACTTCTGATTTCCGACTGCTCCCTGGCACCCAGGACCGATGCAACGCTTGATGCTTTGAAGGTTAAACACCCGTCGCCGTCACGACCGCTCTCGTTGCCGCCTGAGCCAGATTCTTCGTGCCCTTTCCTGACTGTTACTGTGTCAGATGTGTCAGAGGCCATTATCTCCTTCCAGAGTGGTTCAGCTGCCGGATTGGATGGACTTCGACCTGAGCATTTAAAGGAGCTTATTTCTCCTTCTGCGGGCGACTGTGGCAGACTGCTTTTGGAATCTCTGACGCGACTTTCAAACTTTTTGTTAAAAGGCTTACTTAATAGGGAAGTTTGCCCTTTTTTATATGGTGCTTCCCTAGTCGCCTTAAACAAAAAGGACGGTGGCATAAGACCAATAGCTGTTGGTAGCATAGTTCGCCGTTTGGTTGCTAAACTGGCTTGTCGTGCCGTAAAATGCGAAACGGCATCATATTTGCAGCCACAACAGCTCGGTTTTGGGACTTCCCTTGGCTGCTAAGCTGCTATACATGCAACTCGCGCGTTTGCTCACATGAACAGTGGCACCGACAATGTGATAGTAAAGTTAGATATTCAAAATGCTTTCAACAGCTTAGAGAGGGACACGATCTTGACAGAAGTCAAGGAACGTGTACCTTCTATTTATCCTTTTCTCCATCAGTGTTACTCAGCGTCTAGTAACTTGTATTTTGGTGATTCTCCTATTCTCTTACAGTCGGGAACGCAGCAGGGTGATCCTTTGGGCCCTTTGATTTTTAGCTTGGCTGTCCATAAAGTGATTTCTCTGTTGCGTTCCCCATTAAACATTTGGTACTTGGACGATGGTACTATAGGGGGCAGTCCGGATGTTGTAGCCGGAGACATTCAGTCGCTCTTTCCCTGGCTTCGAGATATGGGTCTCAAAATTAATATGAGCAAGTGCGAATATTTTACTTTTAGTGATAGTTCTTCGACCATTATTGAAAATATCCTACCAAGCATAAAGCTTTTGGACAAAATAAATTTTAGAGTTTTAGGCGCTCCAATCTTTTCAGAAGCAATACCTGATGTCTTGCTCGCCAAGAATCAGGAACTTCTATCAAGCCGCATTCATTTGGAGCGGCTGCCACCGCATGTCGCTTTGACGCTTTTACGATCCTGTTTGTCGATGCCAAAATTAAATTATTCTGTTAGGACGGCTCCGGTGTGGCTTTGCCAGCAAGAAATGTCGGTTATCGATCATAGCCTTAAAGATATCCTCGAAAGCATCCTAAACGTCGATCTGAACAATAAGCAGTGGCATCAGGCATCCTTGCCAATAAGGCACGGTGGACTTGGCATTCGTCGTGTACAGGACACGGCGTTACCGGCTTTCTTGGCTTCTATGCATGGGGCGCTGAGTCTGGTTACTCACATACTTAATGTTAATGGTAACGGATTTCAGCTGCCTTTTGCACGTGAGACCTTGGCCGCTTGGTCGATTTTTTGTCCCGATCATGATACCCCCCCGATCACCCTGAAATTCAAAAAAGTTGGGACGATGTCCGATCTAAGCTGACCCTCGCTGAAGTCATGGATGGCGCGAGCGCAGTAGATCTGGCTAGGCTAAGGGCGGTATCTCAACCAGAATCAGGTGCTTGGTTGCATGCGTTGCCTTCTCCTCAGTTGGGCACCTTTATGGACAACGATTCCTTGCGTATAGCGGTAGGATTGAGGCTCGGTTGCAACATTTGTGAGCCGCATCGTTGTGTTTGCGGAGCTCAGGTTGAGGCTAATGGCCACCATGGGTTGAGCTGCTCTAGATGCGCAGGCAGGTTCCCAAGACATCACGCGCTAAACGACATCATTCGACGAGCGTTAATTACGGCTAATATTCCTTGCACGCTGGAACCTCCGGGCCTGAGTCGCACAGACGGCAAAAGACCCGATGGTTTAACATTGGTTCCCTGGGAAAAAGGCCGCTGCTTGTTGTGGGATGCGACGTGTGTCAGCACATTCTCGGCGTCTCATCTCCCCGGCACAACGCGGACTGCTGGGTCTGCCGCTGAGACTGCCGCGAGGCAAAAGCACCTAAAGTATGAGGCTTTAAAGGCTCAGTACCTTTTTGTCCCCTTTGCGGTAGAGACTTCGGGAGTGTGGGGCTCGGAAGCAAAATCTTTTATTGCCAAAGTAGGGCACCGCTTGGCGGATCGTAGCTACGATCGCCGCTGCAAGTCATACCTGGTTCAAAGGATCTCCCTGGCGATACAGCGCGGCAACGCGGCCGGTATCATGGGAACCTTTGAGCCAGGAGTGACGCGCGGTGGCCTATTAGATTAAGTTGTTTTTTTTTTTTTTGTAAGTACTACGACTCTTTTTTAAAATTGTTTCTTTGTTTTTTGTTGTTGTTGTAGCTTTTGTTTTTTAAAGTTTTTTATGTTAAGTATATTTATTTTAATTTATGAATTATTTATTTTATTTTATTAAAATAATATAAGCTATATTTTAAAATCAAAAATTAAAAATACAAAATTTGAAATACGAAAACTAAATAATAATAAAAAGGTAAACACAAATCATGCCATGCTTGTCCATCGCTTAACCCCATGCGTGAGTAACGTACGCTAGAAGATCACCCGTTGATCGCTTGGGTCTGAACCCATACTGGCGATCATGGAGCAGCGAGTGATCCTCTAGGTAGTGAATGAGCTGGGAGTTAATTATCCGCTCAAACACCTTGCACAGCACAGAAGTTACAGCGATGGGTCGATAGTTGGCTGGATCCGAGCGATCCCCTTTTTTGGGGATGGGTTGTATGTTCGCTTCCTTCCAAGACACCGGTACAATACCGGTATCGTAAGACATCCTAAACAATCGTATCAACACAGGAGACAACTCAGCCGCGCATCTGAGCAGCACAATCGCCGGAACTCCATCCGGCCCGCTAGCCTTCCTCACGTCGAGTGACCGCAGCACGGCACGTACAGTCGACCAAATTGAATCATGACCCACCTTAAGGTCATTTTCCTACAGTCATTCTAATACGAGTAGGTTGAAATTCGCTTGAACATACATTACACGTAACGCATGTAACGAACCTGTTATCATTTTATAAGACACTGACAGCTGACAAGGCAAATAAGAAAACCATTATGCGACGTTGCCGATTAGTGCAATTGACCATATTGTGCTGTGTTGTATGCGGCGATAACCGCTCTTGCCGTTCCGCTGTAGGTGACGGTGAGCGACTGAACCTCAGAACAATATTTAGTTATTGTTGTGAGGACTGAACAAACGGCGATCAGTTGAATTGAATTCATCTGGCTCACTACTCGCGCGTGAATTATCTGAACGACTATTCGAAAAACTACCTACATTATTTGTAAAAATTTATATGCCACGAAATCAAGCTAATTTGGGATGGTATTTTGGCCACATATTTTAGACAAATTCGTACTTGAAATTCCACTCGACAGCGACAGTTCACATGTTGAACGCACGAAAGGTGTGAAGTGATTCGTATCTCGAATATTTTTGGGATTTTTTGTACGAACGAGCCCATTGTCGGTCTTTTAAAGTTCCAAAATTTCTTATATATCTGTCAAATCTAAATCAACGGGCCCAGTATCTTTATAAAATCACATTTGGAACATGTGGTGGTCACTTTATAATAAAATAGTAAAGTTGAAGAATTATAAACTTTATTTTATTAATATCATCTATAGGTTTTATTAAGTTTAAAAAAATAGCATTCACTTGGTAAACTGAAAAAATAGAAAATAACTTTATAAAAAATTGTTGGTTTGATCTTCATGTTGGGTAAACCAATTGGAGACAATTCTGGCAGTATGCACTGGACAGTTATCATGAACGTAGGAGAATACTGGCACTTCTTCACGCGGGTAAACTGTTCGCAAAATCGGTAACATTGATTCTTCCAATAAATCGACATAGTTCTTAGCATTTTGACGAGGATAAATTTGAACAAGTTCGCCTACACTTCCAGCATCCATCCAGGCCCACATGTTAGCTGAAATTCGGCCATATAATTGGTTGGGCAGTACGTGATCCTCTGTGTATCAAGTGTTATCGTAACGCCACAAAGTTAAGCGACCATATTGAGAAGAGCAAAACGATTTTTCGTTTGTAAAGATGGTGTTTGTCCAGTCGAAGTCTAAGTAATTACGTGCAAAATTTAATCTCGCAATTTTGTGTGCATCCGTTAAGTGAGCTTTCTTAGCATAATGCCTGTAATGCAGCCCAGTGCAGTGCAAATTATTTCTTATTGTTTGTAGACATACGTCGTAACGTGCCGCAAAATACCGGGTATCAGTAAAAGGATGTTCTTCGTAATGGTGTTGCATTTCCGTTCTCTGTTGGTTCGTGATCCGACGAACGCCATGATTATATCGTCGTCTGTCTTCAAGGGTACCATCTTCAGCGTGCCTTCTGATCCAGGTTCTGACTGTGTTCCGACTTATATTTAACTCTCGTAATATTTCCCGAATGCTAGAGCCTTGTTCTCTGAGCACTACTATCCGAGCTCTTTGTTCTGCCAATAGGCCATTATACGATTTGTTTTAATTCAATTCAATTATTGTTTCAACTTTTTCAGACAGACTACAACTTGACATCAGACACAACGTCACTTTATTTTTAAAGTTATAATACCTTTTCTCCGTAGTGAAAAGAGTTTGGATTATGTATGAATGACATCTTAATAGAAATTCAAATTAAGACTGCTTTGCCTAAAGCATATCTAGTGCAGTGATAACAAAGGTTAAAATTGCATACATTTCTGACCCGTAATGACGCATTTTTATTCATATTTAAAACGTACTAAGTCCAACATGAATAAAAGCGAAGAAACCTAACTACATTTCTGATTTTAAAGGAATGATCGGCGAAGTGGGTCATGATTCAGTTGGTTCGACTGTACATCACACTGCCTGATCCGAATATCAGGCATGGTGGCCCCACAATGTGATAGGTAGAGCGGTGCCACAATCGTCGATGCGCGAATTAGCCGCGAAAAGGTCAGCCAACAAGTTCGCCTTCTCGAGCGGCTGGTAGGCTAACGAGCCATCTGTATGTTTCAACGGAGGCAACGAGGGAAAGCAGAAGTTGGCCTGCACGGCCTTAGCGAGCGGCCAATAGCTACGGCTACCCGTAGGGTACGAGATCAACTCCTGCCCTACCCGCGCGACTCTTTGTGCATCCGCTCCTGCTAGAGCCATCTTATTAAACCTAGAGGCCTTGTTGTAAGCCGGAAGGATATTGCTATTGTCAGCACTTTCTCGCTTAATACTCAATATTTTATTGTGTTTTGTAATATTTCCAACGGAATATCATAATATATTCTTTATTGCACAGAAACACATTAACAGTCTGCCGCGGGTTGGTCTTGATCGTCTGGCACATGGTTTGCAGGAGGCTGGTTCTCATTGTCCTGGTCATCTTGTGACTGATCCGCTGAAGCATGACCCTGAATTTCCTGTTCATCTGATTCATTGTTATCCTAAATAAACATTAAGGTTTTAGTTATTCTGTCCACCACTAGAAAACTTTTTAAAAACTCTTCATTTAATAATAGAACAATAAAAAAATCCAACGCAAGACCACAAGCGTGCACTCAAGTGACCAAGCGTAAAGTAATATTAATTGTGCAATAGTTAGATAAATACTAAACAAAATTATAAAATGTTAACTGAAGTTTTATAAACGATAGCCAGCTATAGCCAGTCAACACTAATACGCCAGAGGCACAAAATTAGCATAATGTCTGCCTGGACTAAACCAGAAATTGTCAGGGACAACATTTGCTTGTCGATACACGTCAGAGGCACAAAGTTAGCATAACATCTGCCTGGACTAAGCCAGAAATTGTGAGAGACAACATTTGCTTGTCGATACACGTCAGAGGCATAAAGTTAGCATAACGTCTGCCTGGACTAAGCCAGAAATTGTCAGAGACAACATTTGCTTGTCGATACACGTCAGAGGCACTAAGTTAGCATAACGTCTGCCTGGACTAAGCCAGAAATTGTCAGAGACAACATTTGCTTGTCGATACACGTCAGAGGCACAAAGTTAGCATAACGTCTGCCTGGACTAAGCCAGAAATTTTCAGAGACAACATTTGCTTGTCGACACACATCAGAGGCACAGAGTTAGCATGATGTAATTATCCAAACTCACCATCACTCTCGAAGAAAGCTTGGCAAGTTTCCGGGGTCCATTCGCCTTGCCACCGTATCATGTGCTCGGTGGCAGTTTGGGTTTTCTTGCCGTATGAGCCAGCCAACAACTCTACTTCTGATAAGGCAGCACGCGCACAACCCTGCAGGTAACGCGCAGCGCCGGAGTCCAGCCTGCCATCGCCAGTGCCCTGCGTCGCGCTGCTAACAAACTTGATCACCCACAGCGTGACTCCGTGGCTGCCGGCGATCCTCGTTAACATAGGTGTCCGTGCGTTGTTGGTTTGCTGTCAAGAGTTCAGACTGTTATTTAAGTAACGAACTGAATTTATAGTGCCAGGAAACAAAGCTTAAAAAGGCATAAAACACGAGAGTCCTATCCCACTTCTGATCTTATGGATCAAAGACGAACCTAATTTATAAAAAAGAAATCACTATTACCCACAACCGAATTTAATTTTAATGATAAAGTCTACAATTTAATAAGTATGAGTCGCGACCGAGTGAACGTCCGTTGTCACCAGGAGCTCGAGCAAAAGTGGTGCGCCGCTGCTACCTACAGCCGCCGTGAAATTAATTTCTCCCTCCATTCGCATGACGTCACGCAGTAGTGATGTCAGATTGTAGCAGGGGGGAAGATATTTCTAAGACTAGGTAATTCTTCTATAATATGTATTTTTTCATCTTATAATTAGCTGTACTATACTTTTAATATAATCAACAAAATAAAGATTTTAGTTTTTAACTATGTATCTTATTTTATACTTAAATACTTACCATAGGTACTTATATAAGGAGACTGCTAGAAACCGCAAAAAACTTCTAGGGCTGGTCAGGTCAAGTGTTTTAAACATGACAAAAATGACAAAAAGAAATTCGTGTTTTTTTGATTTTTTATTAAATAATTCATTTTGTAAATTTTAATTAGAAGGTCTTTGGGTATCTAACTAATTTTAAACGAATAACATAAGAAAAATAAAATTAAAAACAATTAAAAATAAAGATTATTTACAACGCGCGGGCAATGAACGGCTGGCCGGCCGACTGTTGACCCGTGCGCGTTGTCAGCTGGGCGATAAGAACCTACGTTAGTCTGCAATGTTTTGAATTAGGCGTAGGTATAAGGTGCAGTTATTAAGTCCAACGACTATCGATAGCATCAAGTTATGTTATGGCCACATTTTAACTGTAATTATGATAAGGTTATGAAAGTAATTTCAAATCAATCCTAGTAAAAAACTATTACACCACACATTATGAGAAGTTACAATTATCTTTCCTTACAAATGAAAGATCAATGGGTAGTTATCTAATGTCGCGTCCGCACGCTAAGCACTTGCCGCTAACTCCAAACCAAATGACCAGATGACCTTTCATGTCCTCGACAACTAAACAGCCTAAAGCATTGAGATAATAAGTATCAGTCTTACCTATTTATTTACACTAAATTAAAAAAGCTGTGTAATTAATAGGTGTCGGTAGGTACTTACATGGTGTTAAATAGCATTCCAGTTTATTCCAGCGAACAGGAAAGGTGATAAGCTTCCCATCACACTTAACAGGCTTTCAAACTAATGTAATATTACATAATAATTAAACCTCCGCCAAAATTACGTACTTAAATAAAATAAAATTTATTAAAGGACGAACTAAAATAACTTTTGTGATCGGCACATATTTATTATTACACTTATTCAACGTGTTTAAAACAACACCACCTATTCTACCTACAAGTCTTAATACGACTTAACACCCATTTGTTACTCAAATCATTAATTTGTTACTGAACTGATTACTTTATTCACGATAGCCTATTCATAATAATACTAATCCTTCACTAATTAACTCATATTAGTTATAAGTTTAATCGCGCATACACAAATGCACCGCACATACCACAACACAACTAGGTACCTACACTACACAACAAAATTTCCCCGAGGAAACTGAACACACCTGCTGCGCATGAGAATCAGTGAGTTCAGTGACTGACTCAGCACAGAAAGCTCAGCGCAGTGCCACAGTGCGATTCTCTAAGTTAAAGTCGTAAAGTTGGTGCCGCTGCGATGAGAATGACTCTGTCTCTTTCATATTCATAGAATTGGAAAGAGACAGCAGATCACAGTCATGCGCACAGCGTCTATGTCGCTTGCATTCGCATGCAGTCCGGCAGATCTGACGAGAAATCCGTCAATTTGGCAGCACTGTGTGTTTCTTCAAAGACGCTTACGACGATCCATATCTATTTAGGGCTGCCGCTAACTATGAGCGGTTCTTTTTCGATATGAATTCGAATTCGTAATTCATATCGTGTGTAAATTGTGTAATGGATGTAAATTGAAAGAGGTTTGATGAGACACTGTTGCTTAAAACACAAGTCAAATGCGTAGAAAAATTTTGACATGTCAAAAAATATCTAGATGGCGGAGTGGTTAACGCCGCCCGCCTCCCGGATTGCGGAGGATGTGGGTTCGATTCCCGTCTAAGGTAGTAAAATTTTTTCGACGTTTTAATATCTCAATGTTAATAAGATAAGAATTCGTGATAAAAGAAAAACGTTGTTTATTAGAAAAAAGAAACAGTGGCGCGAATAATTAATAAATTGATTTCAAGTACCTATGTAGCATCCACATAAAAAGACCTAATTTTGTTGTTGATTTATTTTTCTTAATTCTGAATTCACGTGATGCAGACCAAAAACAGCTAGTCGCACTAGTAGTGATGCGATGCGTACCAGTTTGAATCTCAATCATTACCATCAGTAGCTTGTTTAACCATTATGTTATGATCCTTTTAAACTTTTACGAGCAAACATTTTTGGATATTTTTATGACCAACACAACAAATCCCATTAAACTGTAGTCAATACAGTAACATGTTAATCTTAGAATTGATATTCCAAGTGTGTTAGTTTGTGTACAATGTAAACCTGCTGTTGCGTTGTGGTTATAGATAATTAAAGTTTTTGTTTTCTTTTTCTATTGAAATCCAGATTTATTAACATTTACTTGATAGTATAAGTTTTTTGGTTTACCAAATTAACTAATAAAAATTAACAGATAAATTATTGATCTAATCTAATAACTTTTATAATTGTAAATTCGCTTAATATGCAAGTTTGGACAATAGCTTTAATTATTTAAGTTTGTCTATTCATGTTTGTAAAAAAAATGTGAAAGAGTTTGTTATCAACAAAAGGCCAAAGTTTTGACATGTCAGTAACTTCTAGGATCTAAGTAAGTAATGGTTTTATTTTCTTGTGCGTGCCAACCCTAATCACGTGACCTACACACGGCTGCTTTGATTTTTTCGGCAGTCAACTTATGCATTCTGGTGCATTCGCGTCGCGTCGCGTGTGCGTAAAAATGCCTAGGTATACGAACCAGCAATATCTTGAGATGCTATTTTGCTATCGTGAGAGTGACGAGGTAGTAAGTGGTGCTATGCGCTTAAACGAAGAGAGAGTTTTTTAGTTTTAAGGTGTAAATAAGACTTGTAAATACATAGGTGATGAACTTTTAAACACGCCGAATTAGTGTAATAATAATCATGTGCCGATCACAAAAGTTATTTTAGTTCGTCCTTTAATAAATTTTAATTTATTTACGAAATTTTAGCACAGGTTTTCACTTTTATTTAATTATTATTACATTAGTTTGACAGTCCAAAGCCTGCTATGTGTGATGGGAAGCTTATCACCTTTCCTGTTCGCTGATGTAATAAACTGGAATGCTATTTAACACCATGTAGGTACCTACCGACACCTATTAATTACGCAGCTTTTTAGGTATTAACGTTGCCTTTATTGCAAGACATTAGTTTAACTTAATTTAGTGTAAATAAATAGGTAAGACTTATACTTATTATCACAATGCTTTTAGTTGCTGTTTAGTTGTTGCGGCTGTTTGCGGCTGTTTAGTTGTCGAGGACATGAATGGTCATCTGCCGTGCGATTCTCTAAGCTAAAGCGTTGATAGCTGCGGCTGCCGCAGCGCTGAGAAATGACTCTGTCTCTTTCATATTCATAGAATTGGAAAGAGACAGCAGATCACAGCCATGCGCACAGCGTCTATGTGTCGCTTAGAGAATCGCATAGCTGGTCATTTGGTTTGGAGTTAGCGGCAAGTGCTTAGCGTACGGACGCGACATTAGAAAACTACCCATTGATCTTTCATTTTGTAAGGAAAGATAATTGTAACTTCTCATAATGTGTGGTGTGATCGATTTTTACTAGGATTGAATTGAAATTACGTTCATACATCATACCACTTATCATAATTACAGTTAAAATGTGGCCATAACATAACTTGATGCTATCGATAGTCGTTGGACTTAACTGCACCTTATACCTACGCACATTTCAAAAGATTGCAGACTAACGTAGGTACTTATCGTCCAGCTGACAACGCGCACGGGTCAACAGTCGGCCGGCCAGCCGTTCATTGCCTGCGCGTTGTAAATAATCGTTATTTTTAATTGTTTTTAATTTTATTTTTCTTATGCTATTGGTTTAAAGTTAATTAGATACTCAAAGACCTTCTAATTAAAATTTACAAAATGAATTATTGATAAAAAATAAAAAAACACGAATTTCTTTTTTGTCATTTTTGTCATGTTTAAAACACTTGACCTGACCAGCCCTAGAAGTATTTTGCGGTTTCTAGCAGTCACCTTATATATCAACATGCCACTTTAAAATCACAGTAAGTTAAATTATAAATCTTCAAATTAACCTCAGTTAATTGCGCATGAAATTTTGGAACCAGTCAGGACCAGCACTCTTATTTTGATGCCAAGAAAGGGGAATATTTTTAGCACCAAGTTGAACAGCACATTGGTAAGCTAGTTTCCTTACTTCCTTAGGAAATAATCCAAAATATATTTCGGCGCACTTAAGGATATATGAAGACATTTTACATTCTTCTGCTGTGAATACTTGTCTAGGCTTTACATAACCAACTTTTGGACTTTCATTATTGTTCTTTTTCTTAATGTAACAACAACTTAGTTATTGTTCTGAGGGCAAAACCGACTCCACGTAGTCTTGTCTGCCCTACGCTAGAATGTAATTTAATCCCGCGTAGACGCAGAGGTTCTAGGCGGCCCACCAGCTGAGGAGCAGGTGGGTTTAACGCTCGCCGCCATAGCTGAGGCTGGCCAGCAAGCCGAAGCTGCGGTGGTGAGCGAAAGCCACATCACATGCGACGATAAGCTCGCGTGGGACCGCTGCCGCCGCCGGAGCCCCGCAACGCCGCGCGCGCGCCGTACCCGTGACAGAAACCATGCCTGCTGCATCCTGCGTACTTGGTTGCATGCTGCTTGCTTGCTTGCATGCTGCTTGCCTATTATATGATTAATATTTTAAATATGTATATTATGTCAAATGTAAGTATATTATATCAAATGTACATTATATGAAATGAAATTATATTGTTTGAACGTTAGATCATAAGTATTTATATCAAACATTACACACCCCTTCATCTCACCTTTTTCTTTGTTTTAGTCGGAGAAAATGCTTCTCTGCACTGACATGAAGCCTCGAGAGGAACGTGAGAACCCCATGCACTGTCCAGGGCTGGAACCCATATGTCCCCACCCGCCCCCCTAAAGGAAACGGGTGAGTAAGGACATACGGGCCCGACCTGGTAAAAGAACCGACACCTTCCTTCAAAAACGCGACGCGGAGCTGCGGTACCGTATTACAACGCCCCGCGAAACGCCGCCCGCTACGGACCCAGTTTTACCTGGGTCCCCTGCTCCACACACACATCACACAACACACCACGCGACGCAACACATTCACGGGTATGAGGCGGTACCCGCTACTAGTCGGTGGGCAGACCGCCGGTACTCCCCCTCGTATCCAATCCGGGGCTCAGGCTCCGCCGCCCAAAGCCCACACCCGACCCTCGACATCCGAGGCCGCGTCCCACCTCAAAAGCCCGCAGAGGGGCGCCAGCGGAAACTCACTCAAAGCCGCTCAGAAGGAGCGGCGAGCGTGCGGCCCAGAATGGACGCGCACGTGGGTGCAGTGCCCAGAAGGGGCACCGCCTAGAATTCGGCGCCCAGAAGGGGCGCCAGGGATTGGCATAAAGCCCCTCGATCCGCGCTTTCACGCGGAGTCCTGCGTCGAGAGGCCTTACCCCAGGGTGCACCATGAGGAGGTTCCCAAATTTGCACCCCACCCCTTCATCTCACCTGATGGTAAGTGACGATAAAGCCGAAGGTGGAAGCGCGCTTCACCCGGAAGCCTCAACTACTGAGGAGCTAGCTATCTATCTCTAAACTGTCGAAACACAACAGTGCTATTAACATTGTTGTTATGGCGCCAGGCCTAAGATAAGATGGTGGTAGCTAGCCAGGCGGACTTAGCAAGCACTACTACCAACCAAACCAAGTACACAAAGATGTACCCACCTGGGAATCGAACCCGGGACCCCTGGGTCTAAGACCAGTGGCTTAGCCACTAGACCACAGAGGCGGTTAAAACTAACTTTATAGCTTAAGTTGGACGTCCTCTATTATTAATTTTCTTTTTCTTTTTAGTGTTTTTACTTACATGTAAGTAATTACTATATAAATATTAAATTTAATAGTTGTGCCAAATTATTTCTTTAAACTATCGCTAATGTAATGGTATTGCATTTGGACGGACACGGATCAAATCACGGTCATTTGTCATATTATTTCAAACCCTTTGCAATGGTTTTTCATGTCACCTGATTTGTATTTAAACCGGAAGTGTAAAACTTTATGTACGAAAATAGAAAAAAAACATACCTAAGTCAGAGGGTAAAATTAGGAACTAGAATGTTCTGTCTTTTGTCGTTTTAAGCTTCCCACTCGCAAATATGAACTGACCAATACCTCTGCACATAATTGAACTTCAGTGACCCAGCATTGCGAAAGTTAGGCGTTTCTTAGTATGAACCACGAATAAGCGGGCGCCAAACAGCCGCTGCGCCGCGCCCGACGCCGCTTGTGTTTGTCCCCGGGCTTTAAGTTCAACGCATAACAAACCTTTTGCCTATGTTGCTCGACTCAAACATCCCGTAAAAAGAAGTATACCTAGTTACATGACTGCGTGATGACGACTCTTAAAAAAATTCCTTATCAAAGCAACTAAGTTTCTCTAAGTTTTTCCCAAACAATCAAGTACTTTCAAAAGGAAAACCGTACTAAAGTCAATAACCTATTGACTTTAGTATGGTTTCTGTATAATATGTTATTCAGTCTCATGCGTAAGAAAGACATAACTTTAGAAAGAGATACTTGTGCCTGCTTATCCGATCGGAAATGTTAGCATAATAAGTTTGAAAGGAACTGAGCAGGTCGTAAACTTGATTTTCTTCAAACATTTACATTTAAATCGCTTCTAGGTGCCCGGAGCGAGCAATTGTCCGCAAATAGCCGTATAAATATACGCGATGCATGCCATTCCAATTAAATTGATATGACAGTAATACATTATCTGTTTCTCGCACAAAATATTAGACAATCTGGGCAACATTAATCTTCTTTTAAACAGATACATCGCATTCTCTGTACTGCGTTTTGCGTTGCGCTTAAAATACAATCCACAGATTATATTTGTGTATGTTATTCTGTTAGTTGTAATGGAACGCGGCGAGTGTTTCAGCTGGGAGATTTAATGTTGATGAAACTCTAAGTTAAACAAAGTACAGAGTTTGTGGTACTCTGTAGTCATACTCACTTATTACTTGGTAGAAACGAGATAGCGGTTACATGAAACAAACTAATTTATTTTCGTTGTGAATGAAATACAACATTTAGAATTTTGAAGAGCTTGGTGGCGCAGCGGTTAAGGTATTCGGCATTCGGTCGTCTTTAGGCACCTTTGCAAAGCCAGGTCACTGGATGGGTGACCAAATTAAAAACATCTCGAGCACCTGCGTGCTTCGGAAGGCACGTAAAGCCCGGGTCCCGGTTGTAGTCGTAGTGGCCGTTAGCGCGTGATGGGCCTATCTCCCCACGTTTTGTTGTCCACGTGGGAGGTGTGCCCAGCAGTGGGACGTTTATAGGCTGATGATGATGACTAAGAACTTAAGAACTATTTGCTGAAATAATTTTCACGGATAGGGATCGAGCCTCCAGAAAATGATTACCAAAATTCCAACTACTTCGATTTTACCTAATTTTATTTTTGTTGATCTAGAGTTCTAGATTCTAGAACTTTGTGGCAGCAAGCGCAAAGTTTGTGTTCAACTTTATTACACTTTGAGTTGATACCAAACGATTTAATAAAAACAAGTAAAAGAATTCCCCTTTTTTCTTAAATTCCGAGAAAGGTCCATTAGAGAAATTATGCAAAGTCGCTTCAACCGTTTAGCAGTCTCAATGACCGCACAAAGATGCACCAACTATGTTAAAATAGAATAAATTATTAACACTTGTCATACCATCCGAATTTATTATGCAGGAAAGAGACGTAACTAAACGCCGCTTCAAAAACCAACTCAACGTCACTCGCAGTAAGGCAGATTTTTACGTGACGCATGCTTTTCATTATCCTCTCCTTAATTGTTACAGCAATATCGTTTAGTTTCGTTTGTTTTGCGTTTTCGGAAGTTGTTAGTTTTATTTGAATTTGCAACTTGCGTTTCGCGTTTAAAGTCGAGTTTGGCGCGTCGGTGCGGGGACGTGAGTTAATGCAGTATGCGGCCGCCCGCTGCGCGCGTTCGCGGTGATCATAACAAATCATCAAGTTGTTACTTAGGGGATGCACACAATGGTTAAAAACTTTTGCATTAAGATAAATTGTTTTGTGTTCTCGGGCAGAAGTCAATGGAGGGTCTAGAAGAAGCCAACGTATTTTTTCATTTGATTCTTGCTTGATTCTTTTTTATTTTAATGTGTCAGTATCGTAGCGAATGGAAGTGTGAAGTCTCTGCCTAAACCTCTGGGCAACGGGCGTGATGAATGTATGTGTTTTTAGGAATGAGTCAAGTATTGGACCACCACTCGCTCGACCGACGACAAACAAAATGTGGCTTGCATGCAGGTCGCCTACAACCTCAAAGCCCTTTTGGAAACCAATACTCTCACTTCCAAGTGTCACCCACACCAGTTACGTAAAACGAAAATATTGGTAAAAAAGTCACTCTCAATGTCTCAATTGTCACTTTCATTACATTTTCGTATAAATTGATTAAAGGTTGCATGACCCGTCAATCAAGTGCACGCAATCTGCCGGATGAAGATGAAAAGCGTTGTTTTATCAATCGGGGAATTGAATGGCTTGATGAGGCTGTGCCGGCAGATTGCAGCCGCGCGGCCATAATTTGATACCCGGCTTTTAGTAAATTTTAATATTTCGCTGATATTGTTTTAAAATGATTTGCAGTCGCTATAAAGTTTCACTGTACCCTACGGAGTTTCACGTGACAAATGAGGCGTGCTTTTAAACTAATATATAAAAACGAATGTTTATTTTATCATCAGCCTATAAACGTCCCACTGCTGGGCACAGGCCTTCCCACATGGACAACAGCCCATAGGGAATCTCCCCACTGCTGGCCCAATGATGGGTTATTCTTTTTTTGTTGTACTTTTTGTATTACAGAACATTTTAGAAAATTCGCCAAACAGGTTGTTGACGATGTCGCAGGCGGGTCGCTAGTTATGTATAAAATTAGTTATAAGGAAATTGTTGTTACGGTCTTGATTATAAAAAAAGCGTATCTCCACATATCCTTATGCACACAGCGGCCGATGAGTCGCCTTGCAGATTGCGCGCCGCATGGGGTGCCGTGATATACGGC
Organism: Scoparia ambigualis; assembly: GCA_963921215.1. NCBI lineage: Eukaryota > Metazoa > Arthropoda > Insecta > Lepidoptera > Crambidae > Scoparia > Scoparia ambigualis. The sequence goes on along the minus strand of OY992506.1, from coordinate 36,401,208 downwards.
GGGACTGATGGGACACTGCTGTGATGACTGCAATAGCCTGCATTATGTAAGGACCGATTTCATTATTGCAATTGGATGGTTATTCAAATTGTGTGGTTTTTAAAATTTGTGTTACTAACTTGTAAGCTACAGAACTTAATCCGCCAAGATCAGCTTTGGATTTATAAAAGGCCAGTTTATGTTTTGTTTTATGTATTGTTTTCTAAGGTTTACGCGAACACTACATATTTAAATAAAACACTTTATACAGATAAAACACATAATTAGTAACATAGCAATTTGATTACTTTAATCCCGTATTAGAGGACGTCCTTAAATATTTTGTTGAAGTTGTCATTAACGTTAATAAATTGATGTCTTTGAGTACGACCGTTAATAGTGATTAATTATACAGGTATTTCTTTACTAAACTAAACTATTTTAATAAAAATGGCGTTTATTTTAAATAATGTATAATTTTCAAACATATATCTACCTAATATGTGTAAAGTAATGAAATGCATTACTTCAAAAATCATATTAATAAGTAAATAATTTACTTTGTCCTTAATGCCTTGTTCTTATTTATGCGAGAGGGTAGCTTAACATTCGCCGCCCAACTCCGACAGCATTAGATTTTCATAATTGCGTAAACACAAAGCTCGTTTATTAATTCGTCGTAAAGAGACAACGTAATTCGACTCTAGACAAAATGATCTGTAAAAGGGAATTAGGTCAAACTCGAAAATAAAATTAATTTGACTGCTTTGTCCCGCAGGCGTTCCCGGAAAAATTAAAAAGGTAAAGTGCACTTGAGAAACTCCGAGTCCGCCCGAGACCGAGAAACGGGCCGGTATCTCGGATTAATCCCGTTTAAACCATTCGCGGACGACGCGAAAATAATTTAATCTCCACGTTTTCGAAGTGGATGGCACTCGAAAGAGTAAACCGTTTTGAGTTCCGTATGAAAAAGCAATTAGAATAATGAACTTGGAGGGCCGTTAGACCTCCGGGGCATTGGCCGTTTGTTATACGAAGAGCTCTTGCTCAAAACACTACATTGGATAACGAGGTCCATCGTAAGCTGGTTTTGCGTGCCCCATACTTCGTCACCCCGCGTGTTAAGATTTTGCCGCAATCTGCTTGATGCGTTTAAGGATCTTTTGTGGGACCCTGAAGAGACCACGTTTTTTTGACAGGTGAGGCTCTATTGTTGTTTTTTCGAAGAATTACTTATTTCCCTTTTTATTAAGTTGAGAGCTCTTATTGTTAAAATATGTCCCTGAAATAAATAAAATACAAAGAAGAAAATGTTTTTTACACATTTTGATGGAAACTGACTGATAATTAATGCCGTTGCCATGCTACATATAGCTCGCAAGCTCGATCGCAGCTTCTTGCGACGTAAATACCCAGAGGATAATATTATGTTTTCTCGGGACCAAACATTGACTACAGCACTTTAGTGTTATCTACGTTTTATAATGGAACAAAGACGAACAAACACTCTATCACAAAAACGTTTAAAGTTTTAATTGACTTTATACCGAATGAAAATACAGTCGGGGTCGTCGTTCGCCCCCAGCACATCGTTTAAAATCAGCTTCACTAATTTTTAGGTTACAATAATTGAGCTATTATGAAGTCACTACTATATAGATAAGTTCCTCAGTATCATGCTGCCCAATATAAGGTTACAGTTGTATAAGGCGTCGCTCCTACTGCATGGCCAATCAAATTTATAATAAGGTGCCTGAAACTTTAAAAAATCTGCCTTTGACAATGTTTAAAAAACAAACACATAACTGATTACTAAGTAAATGTTATTATTCAATTCAAGAATATATTGATGATAATTAATTTATTATAATTTTATTTTTTTGTACAATTGATATTTAAATTATATGCTAATTATTATATCAGACAACAAATGAAAAATACATTGACATAATATATTATTGTAACGGAATATTAAGTAAGACATTATTTTGTGATTGTACTTAATCTTCTTGACATGATTTTGACATTTAATACTATATATTGCGATGTATAGTGGGGCTTGATTGTTATTGGTTTGTGTTTGACATCTAAACTTGTTACTTATTTCTGTTACCTACATCTACCTACCATTATTTGCATGTCACTCTAGTTATACGTGAGGACTTACCATTGTAAACCATGTTATAAGTAAGCAAAAAATTATTTTTTTCATTTTCAGTAGTCAAGAACCCTGGGTAAAATATCTTTAGTTTTTAATCACCTATCATCAAGGGAGGCAAAGGCCAATCGTTTATCTGTTAAGTAAAGAAAAACTAAAGAAGTTTTAACTGAACAGAACGAAAGAAGCTCTTCAATTTCAACCTTTCCTTTAAAGTACTTCGAAGTGCACTAGAACCAATTAGAGGAAGGTGGAATTGATAGCCAATGAACCGACGGTGCTCCAACAGACATTTCCATTGCTCCTCTTCAATTGCAAGCAAAATGGAAAGTGGCCGTGTTTTGCGTAAAAATGCATGTCGTTCCCGTAATGTTGCCAGGCAGCGGATAATTTTTCACGTCGTTCTCGCTTTGCCACATCGCGTTGGCGCACAAAGAGCTCCAATGCCCGCTGTAATGAGTTCGCCGCTTTTCTTACCCTTTCTTTTATTTGTGATGGAATTACCACCTTAAAAATAACGAATGGAACTTTATGATTAATTTCTTTGCTGTATAAAATTTTGTAATTCCGTTTTCTTGATATTTTTTTTGTTATTTTATATAAATAAAACATATATAAAATCAATTTCTGTTCATTAGTCTGGCGTATACTCCAAAAAAGCTTGACCAGTTAGGTCAAGCTGTTTTGGAATTATATACGATGGTGGTAGTTAGCCAAGCAGGCGGAGTTAAAACATGCTCTACCACCCACCAAACCGAGTAAAAACATGAATACATGGGTAGTGACCCACCGGCATCCATCCATACGGCCCAGTGGGGTCCGAGGCCGGTGTGTAACAATTTTTTTTTGTTATATATATAATAAATATATTATTTAACCATGTCGGGTAGCGATGAAAGAATACAACATACAATCTCTTCCCTTGGTTGTCGTAAAAGGCAACTAACGGACTAAAGACTGCACATACTTACATCCAACAGCATAGAGCGGTGATGGGCTCACCACCTGTCACGCTGAGCACATTGTGTAGTTGTTATTTGGTGAAACGTGGACTATGACAGTGGACTGATTTTGCGACCCACTTTGCCTATAGTCTCTGACTAACCCTTAGGGGGTAATAGTGATGAATGTACGTATATGTATTTATTAAAATATTTAAATTTAGACTAAAAAATCACTGTCCACGCACGATAACATTTTAATTAAAAAGCTGTATTCCCCGCAGAGGTCTCGATTGAAACTCTCCCAGAGTTGTTCCATCACGTTCGGCGCCTGCTCTCAAAATAACACCGCCGGTGCGCGCACGTCATGTTTGCGTTTAGCGTAGTAAGCGGGTATTTATGCTAATAGCCCCCGTCCTGTGACCCCGGGGAACAATTGTGCCAATTTATTACCTTCACTCTGGGCTCGCCGAGATTCGGCGCCCGAAATAAGTTAAACATAACTGGGGTATGGAGTGAAAGGAGCGCTAAGGAGGTTGAAGTGGGAAAAAGCGTACGCTCTTATGTTGCTCTTGGGCCCTCTCCTTTACACCGAGACGACTGCATCGATCAAGTATTACACATTGTTCGGGTCACAAACTCCACTTGTTATATTTTTAAAGATAACATTTGATTTATCTATTTCAAAATAAATTGAAATTCGTCTGCAGCCTCATACTAAGTTAATTTAAAAACAAAAACTGTAGTTGTTCTCCTTCATATTATCCATTATCATTTAACCACTTTAACCACTATAAAACTGGAATTCTCTAACCACTGTTTAATCACTGGCTATCTCATCTTTTATCTGCCAGATAACAATAATAAGATAATATGCTTAGCTGCAAGTAGTGTTCCCGAAGGCTACAGACTTTTAGCAATAAATTTAAGCCTATTGGTCCATAGGGCCACGCTAATAAAGTAGCCTTTTAAAATACTAGCCATTTTAAAAAGGCTATAAGCCTAAAAAAGCCTTTTTGCGACTATAGCCTTTTTTGAAGTAGTAATAGGTTTATTTTAAGGCTAAAGCCTTTTTTAGACTAGGCCTGAGTAAGCCGTCATAATTCGTTTGTTCTCATTAGTTCTACTCATCAGTCTTACTGTAAGACTAATGACACTTATTTTACTCAATAATCCTACAATTTATTGGAGTACATGGTGGTAGAACTAGTGAAACTTAGAGTTTATGAATTTCTTGTGAAAATTTTCTGAACTATTGTAGGTATAGGAAAACTCAATAGTCAAACATACGAAAATATCCATAAATGTCAGAACGACATAGATGTTGGTTAGGGTGTCGCGTAGGGGTAAATACACTACAACTTTTTTTTTTACAAAATGACGAAAATCAATAAGTAAATAAAATTTGCAGATAATGTTTTATTTTTGTGAAAAAGACTTTTGAAAATTTCAGTTCTTTTTTATACAGGGTTAATTTTGGACTCCCACGCCAAAAGTGAATATAGGGTAAAAAAGTAGGTAATAATAAAATATTTGACGTAAAAATAATGAATGTTTTCATTTTTTATATACAATTTTTTGCCTGCTTTTTATATTCTAAAGTTCTAGGTGCGCGCGCTCACTCTCGCGGTCAAAGCGACGGCGGCGCGCTGTCATTGGTGCACGGGGTGAATAATAGCGGTCACGCGCATACGCTTTGATAACCGCGATAGGCCACGCTGGGTGACAATAATTTAAATTTTCTTAAGGATAAGTTGAAACAAAAGTGTAAAAAAATATATATAATTACCTTTTTTTAAATCATTATTTGCTTGTACTGCTGCTATAGGATCACGTAAAAAAATTTGGCGGTGGGTCCAAAATTAACCCTGTATGGAGCCGACACTTAAAAACAATTGTGATATTTTTGTATGGAGTTCGGACTTGTAAATTTTTTCGCTTGGTTCCACGTTGTTTCGCAAAGGGGTTGCAGGAATTACAGTAATTTCGTCGGATTTATTATGGAGACACTTAAAAAAAATTCAAGGTAACTTTTTATAAGCCAAAAAGGTGATCGTCTTTCATTTCATGGTTATATTTCAGACAACAGAAATCACTATCTAAAACAGGATTATCCTAAATTTAAAATAAATTATGCATGTTTTACTTTTTTAGTTGCCATTAATCATAAATAAAAATAAAAAATGCAACCATAGTAACACACAAATAATAATAATATATGAAATCACTCATCTGAAATTTTAGAATCTGAGCTCAGGTCGAAGTGGGTTGGTAAGCTTAAGGAAAGTCGCAAAGATGCCTAAGGAAAGAGGCAAAGAAGACTCTGATGACTCTGAGCTCAGTAAATATTCTTTAATGCCATCATCGCTGTCAAAAGACTTATTTGTGGTGATGTATATTATGTTAGTTTCGAACTGGTCCCTATTTTTTATTATTAGGAGTGGCTCTAAAAAATGCAAATAACGGCTAAGTTTGCAAGTTGTTGCAAAAAAAGTTAACGAATAATCAAAGTACAGATATAGATTGACATAACAAAACAATAATCCCAGAGATGGTTTTTGAGGTATTTTAGTAAACCTTAGATATATCTTGACAATCGAATTAATTTTGAATATTAATTTTACCCTTTAAAGTTCTTAAAATACACTAATATATCCAAATTAAAATCACTTACGGTCGGTTGTACTCTACATGACAATATTTATATAAAAAATTAAACCAATATTTAATAAATAAGCCTTAATAAATTAATAATGCTACGTACTTTTCAATGAAAATAATAGCAGGTTGTTTACGTGGATATTTATGAAGGATAGACATTTAAGAATATTTTCATGTGTTTGAATACTACCCTCGTCTATTTCAATAATTTAGGTTTTGGGTATGGGTCGTCCCATTTATTATTTTTATTATTTTCAGATTGTCGTCAACCGTGGTCAAGTCCTCTCCAACTCCATACAAAAATATCGCATTTTTTTAAGTGTCGGGCTCCACATAAAAATCAACTGAAAATTTTCTGTCTTTTTTCCACAATTTTTTAATACTTTTTTTTATTTTTCTATCTCTTTTTGATAGCAATGTTTTAGTTAGTTTGTGAAAAAAGTTATGGGTGTATTTTTATGGACCCCTTTGCGACACCCGGCCGGACCTAGATGTTAGAAATATCATGTTTTTTTTATTACTTAATTATCGCTGTTACCTCAATATTATTATTCAAAGGAAGGTTTTAGTTTTCCCAATACTAGAGAGTGAACTAATTTTTTATAAAGTAGATATTCTTGAATAAAAGCTATAGCCTCGATGGCTAAGAGCTTCACAGCCTTTATAGCTATTTCAGAGGGTTAGGCGTTACTGGATAAAATATTTTCTAGAAACATTTTATCCTATATCTATATAGCATTGTGAATGCAAAATTTCAAAAATAAAGATGTTAGGCGTTACTGTTGTACTGGCTTTAAAAAAGCCTATGTTTTTACAGACCTATTGGACCTCCAACCAGTAGGCTTAAATAGCTCTAAACTGAAAAGCTAAAATATTATTTAGGCTTTTAGGCTGTCAAAAGCCTAAGTTGCGATAATAGCCATAAAAAAGGCTAAAAGCCTCGGGAACACTAGCTGCAAGACTTCAAGCAGGTCCCAAAACCTTTAAGTGTGAGGTCGGTGATCTAAACAGAGGTACACAAATACATTTCCTTTTAATATTACAATTATTGAAGTCAAACTTCTAACCAATACACCATAATAAAGCAACAGATACAATTCACGATATACTTCACGCCACCGCACCGCGATAAGTGACGGTTCTATACAAATGTGGAGAATGGTTGAAAATATTGATGTACACTCGCCAGCAAATCGACCTACTACAAAAGTCAAACTTCTTCAACACATTTTAAACTTTATCTCTAGGGCTATAAGGAACAAAATCGATTGAAAAATTTGAATTTGACAGTTTTGGATAGATTTATATGCTAGCGTATGTACCTTGTGTACAGGCGGGCGGGCAGGTGATGCCTCCACAAACGAGCTCGCGAGCGTGACGGAGATAGGGAACTATACTATACTATACCATGTGTGTTGCTTTGTACTTCTCTTTAGGAATGAGTATGGCGACAGAAATGATGTTATTATCATTTCTAAAGGATACGTGAACACTACATATTGAAAACACTTTATATGAGGATCTACTTGGAGATCTGAATCCTGTATCCTCCTATTCTATCTGGAATTTAATATTGTACAATAAACTTAAAACATAAACCTTAATAGAATCTGGTGTATAATGCAGCGTGGTATAATATCCATCATCAGCCCACAGAAGTTGCCATCACTTCAAGAAAAGCAAGAAAAGATTTCCATATTCGTATCTGGTCATCAAAGATCAGTTACGAACGTGGACTAAAGGAGATAATGAACTAAAAGCTACAAAATAGTTAAAAATTAATAAAAAATAAAATCGTGGGGCGCGTTAAATTTCTGTCAAACAGTCAACCGTTCATCTATAAATAGATGAACTTATACTTATACATATTACACAGGGCGTCCCACGGATATGCCACACGGAGAGAAAGTACCTTGAATATTGTAGATGGAACATTTTACTGAAAGAAGACATTATTTGAATTTAAAAACAATCTAAACTGCATTCATAGATATTTAAATAATTACCTGGTTGAACCGGGAATCGAACCCGTTACATGAGAAAAATAATCAACCTGTAGCTTTATCATACCGATCGAAAAGCTTCATCATAAGGATTATTTTTTCCTAGATAACATAGTGTCACAAATAAAAGGAAGTCTATGAATTTTAACATTTTTATTACAAAATTAATCAATTTATGTATTTATTTATTTCAATGTCAGTTGTATGTCCTTACGGCAATGTCAGCTTTTCATTTTTCTAAACAAAATTTCACATCAAATGTTAAAATTCATGGTCTTCCTTTTATTTGTGACACTAAGTTATTTAGCAAAAAAATAATCCTTATGATGAAGCCTTTCGATCGGTATAATAAAGCTACAGGTTGATTATTTTTCTCATGTAACGGATTCGATTCCCGGTTCAACCATCTAATTATTAAAATATCTATGAATGCAGTTTAAATTGTTTTTTAAATTCAAATAATGTCTTCTTTCAGTACAATGTTCCATCTACAATATTCAAGGTAATTTCCCTCCATGTGGCATATCCGTGGGACGCCCTCACGGAGCACCCTGTATAAAAATGAATCCCTATTTCCCTTGGTCACGCCATCACGCGTGAACGGCTGGACCGATTTCGCTAATTATTCTTTGTTGTGTTTGTTATTGTCAGGAGAAGGTTCTTATGAAAGTAAAAAATTAAAATAAACACTTTTATTTTTAATTTTTTATCTTTCTATTATATAAAAATGAATCCCTGTTTCCCTTGGTCACGCCATCCTGCGTGAACGGCTGGACCGATTTCGCTAATTCTATTTTAGTTGTGTTTGTTATTGTCAGGAGAAGGTTCTTATGAAAAAAAAAAAGTTTTTTTTCGAATATAATATTATTAATTAAGACAGGACAACGTCTGTCGGGTTAGCTAGTATCATTATAAATTCTGATTACACATTCATACAGGTTATACTACGCCCCACGATTTTATTTTCTATTATATAAAAATGAATCCCTGTTTCCCTTGGTCACGCCATCACGCGTGAACGGCTGGACCGATTTCGCTAATTCTTTTTTAGTTGTGTTTGTTATTGTCAGGAGAAGGTTCTTATGAAAAAATTAGTTTTTTTTTCGAATTTAATATTATTAGTTAAGACAGGACAACGTCTGTTGGGTCAGCTAGTATCATTATAAATGCTGATTACACATTTATACAGGTTATGCTACGCCCCACGATTTTATTTTTGATTATTTTTTAATTATTTTGTAACTTTCTGTACATTATATCACCATTATCTTACTTTTCAATAAAACCGTTTAACTTTAAAAAAAATTAAGTATCTACCTACCTATTTTTTATTTTCTCGTTTTTAGTTTTTTTTTATATATATAATGTAAGTACTATAAACTACTAGTCAAGTCCTTTCATTTGATACCCATATTGAGGTGGTTGAACAAAGAAATGTAATCCACCATTTTGTGGAGGCGGCCATTTTGGATTTACAATGATACTGAATAAACATAATTGTATAAGTATTGTCATCGAACTAAAGGTGTACGTACCGAATTTCAATAGGTCAACAGGAGGGGGGCAAAATTTTAAGTACCTACCTACTAAATTTGACCGAACATCAACATCAACAAACAGGTCAAGCTAAATAAAACCGTTTAAAAAGTAAATTTTATTAAATTATTTTTGAAAAGTCGACTAAGAATAATAATAAGTACTAAAGCCTATTTATACAATGACTTGTAGATGGATTGTATCAATAGCTAGCAATTTATTGGGCCGCAGAATCCCTTCACGTCTATCGCAGATTTAATCAATCAAACGCAACAGGAAATAATATCGAAATGATACAAATCACATTATTGCGGATGATTGTTTTTTCATGAGAAGGAAAATGGATAAATATGATACCGGAATGTGAGTGATTGTACCAATATTCAAAGGCTATACAGAACCTTTTACTAAAATGAAATGTGCCTAGTCAAAGTTTTTTATACTTAAAACTTGAAGAGTAAATGTAAGTTTATCGAGTCTGTTCAACATTTAATTGCCAAACTTTTACGTGCTCAATATCAATATCTTTGAGATAACACATAGGTACTTCAATAAAGCGTATGGTCAGTTTCTCTGCCGCATATGTTTATAATTATTTTAAAAGGTTCACACAAAATAGCATCGCCGTTGTGGTATTACTTTAAAGCCTCGGCAACTTAACGTTGAGTTCATACGTTTGTAGGTTAACTTTTATTTTTGTCCTTTCTTAACCTGTAACCTGCTGTAAAACCAGACACAATTGAAATTCAATTGTTAGTGACGTAGATTTACATATCAATTGTTAATGTTGGTTAATATTCTGTTTCTTCAAATCGTATTGTGAAAATAGAGTGAAAATATAACAGAGTAGAGCCACGCTGCGTTACAGCACGAATAGGCCAGATCCGTGGCGTAATACCACTAGGGTTGCCACCCGTACTCTAAAATAGAGTATGTACTCTTTTTCATGTCGGCGTACTCTATAATCTACGACACCAATAGAGTACGCTAAATAATCTATTTACGAAAAACTGACCGTTACTGGTTATGATTACTTCAGCGTTCACTGAGAGGAGTCTTCTCCCTTATGAATGTAAAGTGGAGAGACGAAAGAAATAGAGCTACCCTAAATTTAATAAAAAAACGAGTTGATTATATATTTTAATTAAAATTTTGATTGCAAAGAGGCTGTGAATATCTTCAAGAAAGACAAATATTTGTTAAATGTCGCAAAGAGTAAAAAATATTCGTCTTTAAGGACAAATAAATCAATACTCTTTTTTATGCTATGTACTCTATTTTTTTCTAACAAAATGAAAAAATACTCTATTTGTCCTAAAAAGAGGTGTCAACCCTAAATACCACCCACTCGCGGAATATCGGCGTGAAACAATGGCGCGCGTTGTTGTGTTTCGTGAAAGTAGGTACCAGAGGCCCTCCTGCATGGCCGGCATCGCATCTGCGACTCCTCTGGTTTTGCGGGTGTCCATGGGCGGTGGTGATTACTTTCCGTCGAATAATAAACATAAAACCCTCATAAGCGTTATTCAGAAATTCAGCCTTATTCAAAAGTCTGGCCAACGAAAGCTGAACCAGGAAAAACGCGGCAAATTCAAAAAAATCATGATTGGGTAACACAGAGTTACTCACACAGCTGCAATTTTCTCAGAAAAATTTCAATTTTACATACGACATGACACCTCAGATAAACACATATAGAGACAAAGTGTTGCCAATCAAATAACTACGTGGTTCAGCTTTCGCTGGCCAGACATACCTACTTATAAACGTTACTTAAATTTAAGACTGAGAGATTTAATTATTTGAAGGTTGAAAATGTTAAAGAAACAAATACACCGCCATCAATGCACACCAAAACGAAACTCTTTGAACGAAAGTGGTACAAAATTACTGTATTAACTTTTAATTAAATTTTCAATACAACATGGTACACCATGGTACATCATGCTCCGTTGAAAATGATATTAAAAGCAAAATGTTGAGTTCACCAACTCGATAGTTTTTCGTGCCCACCTTATGTAGTCCAATTACTATAAGAGTCGTATCATCGGCCGTTAAAAAGCTCATAACCACATCATAACAACCCAAACTCTGAGGGATAAACGCGAACACATGTTATAATTCTTCCGCCCATCCCGTGAGCCGTTAGCAGACTATTTTATTGCCACGTAGAGATTGCTATCATGTTTTGTGTTAAACGAAAAGTTGGGCTATACAGCCGCCCCTAATCCAAGTTGCTAGTTCCCGCTTTCTATTAGTAATAGATGTAACCTCATTTGGGATGCCCAACTTTTGATTAAGTTCGAATCACGGGGGCTTTTTGCACCGACCTCGTGTTAGTTGCGTTTTGTGGCCGCTTTTGATCATTCATTCGGCGGTTGGTCTCGTTTGTTTTAACACGTGATTCACGATTCATTCAATTTTTCAAGCAATTAAACTTTTGTAGTGAGTTGTAGTGTAGTTGCTAGCTAAACGTTTTTTCTTATTTTTCGGTTTATTTAGGCATAAATTCTGTTGCCTGACTGTGTCGCATACTTTCAAATAATTCAATCGTCAAAACACATCTCTCATTACAAAAAAGCCTTTTCCAAATAAAACTTTACAATTCTTAAAAATGGTCTACAGAAGCTTACACTGAAAAAAATAAAACGGGACTTTTAACTGTTGATGTACAGTAAAAAAAAAAACGGTTAAGTAAACTTATTTTTATGTTGACATAATTGATTACTGACAGTACTCTTAAATGGGCATATCCAGTAAAGAGCTAAACAGTTATTTCAATTGTATGAACATTAAAGTTCACTGAAACAAACAGTTACTTTTAAGTATTGCCCTTTTCAGAGCTTTACTGATATCGCAGCAGTTATTCTTACTGACTTCTAAACAGTTATTGTAGCATACAGTAATGAGTGAAACAGTAATTTCAATTGTTTGAACATTAACGTTTACTAAAACAAACAGTTTTTTTAGTATTGCCGAGTTCATGAGCTTTATTGATATCGTAGCAGTTACTTTTACTGTTTCTGAACAGTTTCTGTAGCATACAGTTAGGAGCTAAACAGTAAATAACAACTGTTTTTACAATAACGTTTACTGATACAAGCAGTTTCTTTCAAGTCTTGCTGTGTTCAGACTTTACTGATATTGTAGCAGTTACTTTTACTGCTTCTAAACAGTTTTTGTGGCAAACTGTTAGAAGCTAAACAGTAAAAATCAACTGTTTGAACATGTAACGTTTACTGATACAAGCAGTTTCTTTCAAGTATTGCGATGTTCGGGCTTTTCTGATATCAAAGCAGTTATTTAAACTGCTTTTGAACAGTTTCTTTAGCATACTGTAAGGAAATAAACAGTTAATATCAACTGTTTAAACATGAAACGTGCACTGATACAAGCCTTTTTTTTAAAAGTATTACTGAAATCAAAGCAGTTATTTTTACTGCTTCTGAACAGTTTCTGTAGCATACAGTAGGGAGCTAAATAGCTTAAATTAATTGTTGAACATGTAACGTTTACTAATACAAGCAGTTTGTTTTAAGTATTGCCGTGTTTAGGCTGTACTGATATCGTAGCAGTTATTTATACTGCTTCTGAACAGTTTCTGTAACGTACTGTAAGGAACTAAACAGTTAATATCAACTGTTTGAACATGTAACGTTTACTGATACAAGCAGTTTCTTTTAAGTATTACTGATATCAAAACAGTTATTTTTACTGCTTTCGAACAGTTTTTGTAAAATGCGGTAAAGAGCTAAATAGTTAAAATTAACTGTTTTAACATGTAACGTTTACTGATATAAGCAGTTTCTTTCAAGTATTGCCGTGTTTAAGCTTTAATGATATCGAAGCAGTTATTTTTACTGCTTCTGAACAGTTTCTGTAGCATTTTGTAAGGATATAAACATTTAATATCAACTGTTTAAACAAGTAAAGTTAACTGATACAAGCACTTTCTTTTAAGTATTACTGATGTCAAAGCAGTTATTTTAACTGCTTCTGAACAGTTTCTGTAGCACGCGGAAAAGAGCTAAATAATTAAAATTAACTGTTTGAACCTGTAACGTTTACTGATACAATCAGTTTCTTATAAGTGTTGCCGTGTTTAATCTTTACTGATATCGTAGCAGTTATTTAAACTGCTTCTAAACAGTTTCTGTAGCGTACTGTAAGGAACTAAATAGTTAATATCAACTGTTTGAACATGTTACGTTTACTGTTACAAGCAGTTTTTTTTAAGTATTACTGATGTCAAAGCAGTTATTTTTACTGCTGCTGAACAGTTTCCGTAGCATACAGTAAGGAGCTAAATAGCTAAAACTAACTGTTTGAACACGTAAAGTTTACTGATGCAAGCAATTTCTTTTAAGTATTGCTTTGTTTAGGCTGTACTGATATCGAAGCAGTTATTTTTACTGCTCCTGAACAGTTTCGTGGCATACTGTAAGGAAATAATCAGTTAATATCAACTGTTTAAACATGTAACGTTTACTGATACATGCAGTTTCTTTTAAGTATTACTGATATCGAAGCTGTTAATTTTGAATGCTTTTGAACAGTTTTTGTAGCATGCGGTAAAGAGCTAAATAGTTAAAATTTACTGTTTGAACCTGTAACGTTTACTGATACAAGCAGTTTCTTTTAAGTGTTGCCGTGTTTAATCTTTACAGATATCGTAGCAGTTATTTAAACTGCTTCTAAACAGTTTCTGTAGCGTACTGTAAGGAACTAAACAGTTAATATCAACTGTTTAAACAGGTAATGTTATTGATACAAGCAGTTTATTTTAAGTATTACTGATATCAAATCAGTTATTTTTACTGCTTCAGAACAGATTCTGAAGCATACAGTAAGGAGCTAAATAGCTTAAATTAATTGTTTAAACATGTAACGTTTGCTAATACAAGCAGTTTGTTTTAAGTATTGCCGTGTTTAGGCTGTACTGATATCGTAGCAGTTATTTATACTGCTTCTGAACAGTTTCTGTAACGTACTGTAAGGAACTAAACAGTTAATATCAACTGTTTTAACATGTAACATTTACTGATACAAGCAGTTTCTTTTAAGTATTGCCGTGTTTAAGCTTTAATGATATCGATGCAGTTATTTTTACTGCTTCTGAACAGTTTCTGTAGCATTTTGTAACGATATAAACATTTAATATCAACTGTTTAAACATGTAAAGTTAACTGATACAAGCAGTTTCTTTTAAGTATTACTGATGTCAAAGCAGTTATTTTAACTGCTTCTGAACAGTTTCTGTAGCACGCGGTAAAGAGCTAAATAATTAAAATTAACTGTTTGAACCTGTAACGTTTACTGATACAAGCAGTTTCTTTTAAGGGTTGCCGTGTTTAATCTTTACTGATATCGTAGCAGTTATTTAAACTGCTTCTAAACAGTTTCTGTAGCGTACTGTAAGGAACTAAATAGTTAATATCAACTGTTTGAACATGTAACGTTTACTGTTACAAGCAGTTTTTTTTAAGTATTACTCATATCAAAGCAGTTATTTTTACTGCTGCTGAACAGTTTCCGTAGCACACAGTAAGGAGCTAAATAGCTAAAACTAACTGTTTGAACACGTAAAGTTTACTGATGCACGCAGTTTCTTTTAAGTATTGCTTTGTTTAAGCTGTACTGATATCGAAGCAGTTATTTTTACTGCTCCTGAACAGTTTCCGTAGCATACTGTAAGGAAATAATCAGTTAATATCAACTGTTTAAACATGTAACGTTTACTGATACATGCAGTTTCTTTGAAGTATTACTGATATCGAAGCAGTTATTTTGAATGATTTTGAACAGTTTTTGTAGCATGCGGTAAGAAGCTAAATAGTTAAAATTAACTGTTTTAACATGTAACGTTTACTGATACAAGCAGTTTCTTTTAAGTATTGCCGTGTTTAAGCTTTAATGATATCGAAGCAGTTAATGTCACTGCTTCTGAACAGTTTCTGTAGCATACTGTAAGGATATAAACATTTAATATCAACTGTTTAAACTTGTAAAGTTAACTGATACAAGCAGTTTCTTTTAAGTATTACTGATATCAAAACAGTTATTTTTACTGCTTCAAAACAGATTCTGAAGCATAAAGTAAGGAGCTAAATAGCTTAAATTAATTGTTTAAACATGTAACGTTTACTAATATAAGCATTTTCTTTTAAGTATTGCCGTGTTTAGGCTTTACTGATATCGTAGCAGTTATTTTTACTGCTTCTGAACAGTTTCTGTAGCATACTATAAGGAACTAAACAGTTAATATCAACTGTTTGAATATGTAACGTTTACTGATACAAGCAGTTTTTTTTAACATGTTCAAACAGTTAATTTTAACTATTTAGCTCCTTAGCTAAATAGTTAAAATTATTTGTTAGAACATGTAAAGTTTACTGATACAAGCAGTTTCTTTTAAGTATTGCCGTGTTTAGGCTGTACTGATATCGTAGCAGTTATTTTGACTGCTTCTGGAAAGTTTCTGTAGCATACTGTAAGGAAATATACAGTTAATATAAACTGTTTGAACATGTAACGTTTACTGATACAAGCAGTTTCTTTAAAGTATTACTGATATCAAAGCAGATATTTTTAATGCTTCTAAACAGTTTTTGTAGCACGCGGTAAGGAGCTAAATAGTTAAAAATAAGTGTTCGATTACGTAACGTTTACTGATACAAGCAGTTTCTTTTAAGTATTGCCGTGTTTAGGCTGTACTGATATCGTAGCAGTTATTTTTAATGCTTCTGAACTGTCTCTGTAGCACACGTAAGGAACTAAACAGTTAATATCAACTGTTTGAACATGTAGCGTTTACTGATACAAGCAGTTTCTTTTAAGTATTACTAATATCGAAGCAGTTATTTTTACTGCTTCTGAACAGTTTCTGTAGCATACTGTAAGGAATTAAACAGTTTAGTTTAAAATCACAATAGATAGGATTCTCTTTTCCATCTGATATAAGCGTGTTTGGTTTTGGGCAAATATTACCTAAAAAACTTAATTTATTTTTACATATTTTTAAAAAACAAGCTTTTATTTAGATGTGCTAAAAGGAAAACACGTGAAAATTGTGTAATTACAATACAATTTATACGATATAAAAGGTCGTCGCGAGATTTAAGTATGTTCTCGTATTTACTTAGCCTTTTATATAAGTAATATAAATTGTATAATGACGTTTCAAGTGAATAGTAAAAGTTTTTTTTTCTTTTTAGCGCATACAAATAAAAGAGAGGTTTTTACTTTTTTTTACTTTTTAGTCATCCCTTTCGATCCCTTTCCCCATCGTTTTTCATCTGTTCAACTCATTGAACGTGTAGGTAGGTATACAGAATTTATTTACGTCCACCAAACCACCACCACTCGCCACCTATCAAAAACGGTCTACCCATTAAGACAAATCAATCTCGACGCGGTCGTGTCGCTTAATTACTGAGTTTCTATGGCCACCTTGCAGCTCCATCATCAGATCCTGGTTACCATCTAGCACCAAAGTACTCGTCAAGACGAATCAAACGAGCCCATACTCGATGGGGTTATGTCGTTTAATTACTTATTGAGTTTCTATGGCCACCTTACATCAGACTCTGGTTACCATCTAGCACCAAAGTACTCGTCAAGACGAATCAAACGAGCCCATACTCGATGGGGTTATGTCGTTTAATTACTGAGTTCCTACGGCCATCTTCCAGCTCCATTATCAGACTCTGGTTACCATCTAGCACCAAAGTACTCGTCAATACGAATCAAACTAGCTTAGACTCGATGGGGTTGCGTCGATTCTTTACTGAGTTCCTATGACCACCTTCCAGCTCCATCATCAGATCAGACCCTGTAAAAGTTTGAAAACAAAGTACTCGTCAAGACGAATGAAACGAGCCGAAACTCGATGGGGTTGCGTCGTTTCATTACAGAGTTCCTATGACCACCTCCCAGCTCCATCATCAGACCCTGGTTACCATTGAAAGACAAACTATTCGTCAAGACGATTCAAACGAGCCCAAACTCGATGAGGTTGTGTTCTTTCATTGCGAAGTTATTATAGCCACCTTCCAGTACCATCATCCAGATCACCACCATGTCATCATAATTGCATTGTCAGGCGACTTACACAGGTATGCAAAATTTCAGCTCAATCGGTTGAAGATAATCTGCTTCAAAATTGAGTTGCAAGATTTCACCCGAACAAATATACATGCTAGTTAAATAAAAGCTTGTACCTATGTGATATAAAATTTATAAATAACTAGCTGACCCTACAGACGTTGTCCTGTTAATTAATTAATTTAATTATGAATATAGAATTAGAATTTAAAAAGAAAAAAAAAATTCTTTAATAAGAACCTTCTCCTGACAATAACAAACAACAAAGTAATAAAGGTCCAGCCGTTCACGCGTGATGTTGTTACCTCTAAAATATTCATAACAATTTGCTGTTGTGGGCTCATGTTAAAGCTGTATAACATACCTATTTACATAAGACTTTCTTATGTAGGTATTTACAAACTATCTTGAATCATGATTGATGAGTTTTCGATTTGTGCTAGGTAGGTACTACGTAGTTACCTACTTAGCCAATAGGCTATTTGATTACCTACTATTGGGAAATAATTCTGACGTATTGGCTGATAAATAATAAATCGAATGTTAAGTACTAATATTTCTTCCAGTAGGTAATTGGTATAAAATCTAATTTTAAAGTTTGAAAACGCTCATCAACGTCATGGCTCCATTGACATGACTCCGTCACACCTACATAGTTAAGTATAAGTAGTAAGTTTGACGACGAAGTCATATGAATATTGTTGTTTTAACCTTTCAACTGCGGCAGCGCACTGATCAAGTGTACAATGAAAAGAATTTCTATTGTGTAGTGGCGGCGCGTTCTAAGTGTTAAGCTTTATGAAACTGGAGAATTAATCTTTCTACAAGTCGTGTATTGTGCCGAATGGGAAAGTACAACCTACCTACCTACCACAACAAATTTATTCACCCGAAAAACTATTTCTATCAGTTCTATCGTTTCTGTCGGTGCCCAAGAGAAAAAAAAGTGTCTCGAACTAGCTCATAAAACAATAAAATCATTGAAGTCAATACTCTAGTAAGTAGGTACCTACTTGCTACATCTTGCTAACTTATGTGTGAAATCAAAACTATTAAGTATAATTACCTAACCCAAATCTGAGCGCGAGTGACGGAGCACTGATATTACCTACCTACCCGATGCATCTAGGTACTCCAGATTTATCAGACTCCGCTAGGTTAGTAGGTAGGTACATATTTGGCATTTTGGGTAAGTTATATCAGACCCATTGAGGTACCAGACCCTACTGTTTCTTTTAGGTAGGTAACAAGAGCAATTTTGCATCTCTGCTTAACTAAAGTACCTAAACAAAAGAAAGGTATTTTTATGGCCTTCCGCCATAACTGTTTAAAACATTAGAATCATAGCATAGCAAAACATTTAAAATAACTGTCTAACCGCGGCCGCACGTTGCATCGTTAATTAGTGATGTACCTACTCACCTCGTCTCGAGTTTCGATGTCATTACGATTTATATTAAAAATAAAACGCAATAACAATTGTGTACATGACGAAATCCCAGGATCACTGATAGTTTATTGCGTAGATGAGCTTGTGCCACCTTTAACATTACTTATAAATCAGTCTTAAAACGAAATTTATTAATTTAATAATTAAATTATCTAACCATGTTTTCCCAATGCCTTGAAAAAGTAAATTTGTGACTAGCATAACACCTTTCTAACACAAACATATTTCTGTATGTTATTGTACTTTTTGTTACAAATTTAAGTGGAATAAATGGATATGAATATGAATATGACATTGTTGACATGTCACGCTTACAAATTAAAACACTCCGTATTCAATCGTAGTACTATCTACAATGAACAAAATTACCTATGATGTTCTTGCGGCGGTATAAAATAAACAAATATTAATTCAGGTCTATCTTCATTTCATTTCATACTCACGGCAGTCTTACTTATGTACGTAACTCGAGACTATTTCAACAAATAGGTGTAGGTAATCTTACTTTGTTGTAGATCCTAAATTCGAAACTTTCCTGTACGAATTACAATTGTTCGAGAACGGTATGAGGAAGTTTTAAATACCAGATTTTACATAATTTTGTTAATCCATAAACTTATCATACAAACGTTTAATTTTCCAGAAAAACTATTAGCCGATTATCAAAACTACTTTTTTTCTTTTGGAAGATGTTATGGAAAACAAAAAATTACAAAACGTTTTCGGCCAAAAAAATTCGTACAGGCAAATTTCGAATTTATGATACGTAACCGTTGTAGATACATCGTCTCCGCTGAAGTGTTAGTGTTGCCAAAGATCATAAGTATCGTGTAGTTTGCATTATTTTTGTATTTGATTGATACGATTTTTTCATACGATCTTCCAAGCATACGATTCGATCTGAGCAAAGATCGTTCCTGTTGAATCGATAAAAAAAATCGGCAGATTGTATTGCCGTGAATCGATTAAGATCGGGCATCCCTAGCTCGCACGCGCCACAATCTGAAGCTAGTCAGTTCGCGCCCGCTGTAAGAGATAGTCGCAATTCACGAAAACAATTAAATAGTGACAAAGCAGTGTACCACGTGTGAAAAGGAACCATGGAACTTTTATTTAAAGAGTGGGGCTTTGAGAAATATCTCGACCAATTTATTGGTAAGTGACTGGTAAGTAGGTACTTTGCAGCGTACGTTCCTACCAATATTATGGCCAAATTTAATAAGATTTTATGTTACAGAGATGACTTAACTTGTTGGAGTCCATTCATTCACGTCTAAGAGAGTTTAATGGTAATAATAATAACCTACACACTATATTATGGAAAGCTTCTTGTGTTATTTTTCACATTGTGGAGATTCAGATTATCCTAAATGTGTCCCCCGTGGACACGGTATTATGGCCGATTCACACATCCACAAGGAAGTAGTAAGTTAAACTTACTTACTTACTTATGGATGTGTGAATCTGCCATAATATGAATCTTCCTTTAAGTTGGGAATGGGTTTGCTTGGTTCCATTGCACCTCTGTGGCGTTTGTTATGTCTAGGTTAGAATGGCATGGCTAGTTTATACTTGTACCTACATGTAGGTACGCTACACAGTCGGATAAACCTGGGACCTGGGACACCACTAATTTGACTTGCGCAGTAGGTAGACGATTTCTCTGCGCAAGTCGAACCACGTGATCCGTCAGGTCTCATCTTTCGTGACGCGGATTGTAAGTACTCGTGCACTGTGCAGTCAGTAGCTTGACAGGTTTGAACTGTTTACATGACTGTGTTGCGAGCTTGCTTACTGCACAGTCAGTTGAGTGCGTAATGCCCGATATAGACGTATTAACTAAGTTAAGTTAACAACTAAAGAGCTAAAATAGAATTTTGTCTATTTTTCGGTTAAGTTGGTGGGCAGGGCTTGTCACTTGACATGTTTGGACAGACACAATTTAGGCTGGCCTCACACAGCCGGAATGGCTTTCTGAATTCAGTTTGATCAGTAGTCTTGTGATTCCCGGCACATGCAAAATTGCAAACGTCTCTGGGACGTTAACCGCTTGCTGTGTCAACGTGTTGGCAAATAAAACAAAACCGTGCAACATCACTTTTCATATTCTCTCAAGAAATCCGTGTGAGATCTCAATACTACTTAAAACGTGTAAATCGGACATATGGTAAAATGTAAAATAACTAAAAAATTTTGCTAATGAAAATCTGTGTTGAGATTGCTGTGGGTGCCGCTGTCTGTATATATGTATTATTCTCTATGCAAGACTGTAATTAATTCTTTATTAAGTCTGAAGGGGTTTGGTTTGGGTTTGGTTAATTTTTTAAACGTTCATAATCACTCATTTTCATTATCATCTAGTTTATGCAAAAAAAATATTCACTTTAATATCTTACTTGACACTGGCTAAATGTGCTGACCACACAGAGCCATTATTTAAGCACAGAATTTACGACTTCATTACGTTGTTGATCGTCCTTCTTGAGTGAACTAAAGAGCTTAACTACTTAAATATGTATGGACACACACTTAAATTTAAGTCACTTAAAATTTAGTTAAAATTTAGTTAACCACTAAACTACTTAATACGTGTAAATTGGGCATGAGGTAAAATGTAATATTACTAATAACTACTTACTAATAAATTTTACTTATGAAAATTTGTGTTGAGATTGCTGTGGGTGCCGCTGCCTGTATATACAGTCGTGGTCAACTAATTAGGGACATTCAAGATAGTGAAGAGCAATAACCGGTTATGTACATATAAATATAAAACCCTATTGATTTTTCAGCACCTATTATTTGCATAATTTGGTCCGATTACTATACTATAAATGGCTGTAAATAAGAGAATAATTAAATAGAAAAAAGTATTTAATATCAAAGGTTGAACATGTATTAAATTTTAAGGTATAATTATGTAGCTGGACATTTAATTAAGGACAGTAAAGTATAAAAATGAATAGAGTTAAACAAAACGAATAATCTCCAGTATTATAATATTTTTAAAAGCTCCATTTTATTACGTGTAAAATCAGTACCCAGTAGCAAAACCTTTGTTAGTAATTACCGCTTGACACCGATGTGGCATAGACATTATCAGTTTCTGACATGTTTCGATAGGAATGTTTGCCCATGCCTCACAAAAAGCTTGATTAAGTTGATCTAAAGTTGTGGTACGATAAGTTAAAACTTTTTTCTTGATTTCGTGCCAAAGGTGCTCAATTGGGTTGAGGTCCGGGCTATTTGCTGGCCAATCTAGCACCGATACTGACTGACTGGTAAGAAACGACTTGACTGAACGGGCGGTATGTTTCGGGTCGTTATCATGCTGAAACGTCCATATAATAGGGAGATGCTCCTCAGCATAGGGAAGCATAGTTTCCTCCAATATTGTTTTGTATTGATGTTGGTCTAAGTTACCCTGAACTTTTCTCACAGGTCCCACTCCACGTCCAGAAAATGAACCCCAAATTTTAATGTTTCCACCGCCATGTTTCACCTGCTTTTTTGTGAATCTTGGATTCATTTCCGCTTTTACAGGACGCCGTACGTATTGCCTTCCATCTGAAGAAATTAAATTAATCTTGGTCTCGTCAGAGAATAATACATGTTGCCATTGGGCGTAGGTCCAATGTCCATATTTACGTGCAAACGCCAAACGAGCATTTCTATGTTCTTTCTTCAACAACGGTACTTTGCGAGCCACTCTTCCGAACAACCCTGCTTCTACCAGACGTCGTCAACGGTCCTCGCTGATACACCGGCTCTTTCGTCTGCCCCAAACACTTCGTGTTTAATTAAAATAGAGCCTAGAAACGGATCTTTCTTAGCTAACCTGGTTATCATTCTATCTTCTTGCGGAGTTGTTTTTCTCGATCTTTTTGTCCTGGGCACATTTAAAGCTGTGTTATTGCGCCTGAAATGTTGCACTGCATTGCATACCATAGTTTTTGAACAATTTAAATGTTCTGCTATTCCTCGGTATGACCAACCACGCTCGACAAACTTCATGATAATTGTTCGTAGTGTTGGATCGCAACTTTTATTTTTGCCCATATTTCTTCAAAATAATTCTCAAAACTTAAAATTAAAAATCTGGATTGCCGCCAAAACTACCACAAAACAATAAAAGAAGAAATAAAAAAGTATTGAGATTCAAATTTTGAAAATAGAACGCAATATCTCAGTGTCCCTAATTAAATGGCCAGCCAGCATTCTTTGAACAAATAGCACACTGATAATCTATCAGCTATACTGTAAAGAGGTTTAATGTTTAAGAAGTTGTTATTGTTTGTATAATCGGGCACGTCAATGACTAATTATACTTACGTGTAAAAGATATGGAATATTGTTAAGACTCGTTGGAAAATAAAAAATAAATTCACAATTTGGCTTAACTAGAGATTGTCCCTAATTAGTTGACCACGACTGTATATGTATTATTCTGTATGCAAGACTGTAATTAATTATAAATGTTTGTTATTCAAGAACATGAAGTTGACATAGAGGCGCTGTCTTTGCTCGATGATCAGCAAATCCGGGTGCTACTACCAGCTAGTACCAGCTATTGGCCCTCAAGCCAAATTTAGAAGAGCGCTTCAGAAGTGGAAGGCTTCCAAACTAAATTCCGATGTAAGCACACAGCATGGTTAAGTCAAAAAGGGGTGCAGGACTTACAAAAAATTTTAAGCAAAATTAACTTTTTTTCACAATCTGACGGAAAACATTGCTATCAAAAAGAGATTAAAAAAATTCCAAAAAAATAAGGTTTCGAGGTTATTTTTTTATTAGACAACAGAAATCCAGCTCCATACAAAAATTAATGTTTATTTTTATCCTAAAAATACTTTATATCTCTTTTTGATAGCAATGTTTGCCGTCAGTTAGTGAAAACAAATTAGAGTGTATTTTTTATGCAACGCCTTCGCGACACCCGGTCTTAATTTATGTATAAAAATATGGGCACGCCTTGGAATCTTTTTTTTTGTGAACATAATTTGTTTTTATTTTACAGATTTATGACAATCTTGAAAACCTTGTGGAAGTGTACGGAGAGAATGTTGGTGGACTTACAAATTCACCAATAACTTCGGTATTATCGTCACCAAGCACCTCGTCGTCATGCAGATCCATGTCCCTATATCTCGATGTAAGTTATCTATCAATTAACACTATTCATAAGGACCCTGTATCAGCCAAATATTTTTAGTGCTTGGGCGAAGCTTTAGCTCAATCGCCGTGCAAACTCATAGCTCCAAACTAGTTCCGTTTCCCCCATAACACCTACTTTTTTCATGCCTATCTTATTAAGGCAAATAATACAAGCAAGCTTTCTAGATTTTTTTTTCTGCGGTTATGTTTTTCGAGATTTTTGACCTTAACGTTTACTTACGTTTTTTTAATTTTTAAATATTTTGTAAACTATGAGACTGCGATATATCATGTACATAAAATATGTTTTTTGGGCCACCTATAGCGACTCTAAGGCTATAACTCCAACTGTTACTAAGACGATACTCTGACCCTAAACTCGCAATATTAACAATCTTCCCCGTTTTCAGAATCTCACAACGCTGCTCGAAAAGACTCCCGATGGCTTACAGCTTCTTAAAGAAAGGCAACAACCATTGGGAGAACAAAACCGTAAGGTACTAGTTCGAGAAATAGCTACACACACACTTCGGGCAAATTTCGATGACTTGATTGCTGCTGACAATGACAACGACACTAACCAGGAGATACAGGAAATTATAGAATGGCTAAAAAGCAATGTTCACGATTACAGTTTATGTGCAGAAAAATTTGACAAAACTAACAAGGAACGACTAAAACGCATTTTATCAAATGAAAACGAATCGTACATCCAGGAATTTCCCTGTATTAGACCTTGGTATGTATTTATCACATTATTAAAGTTTGTGTCTGTTTATGTTTGTCACCTCATTAAACCAAATTGGCCGAACGAAATAAGATTAAGTTAATCAAGATCCACGAGGGCCATTACCTACATAAAATTATACAATAGTTTACTAAAAAATCTTAATATAATATAATACAATATAATATAGGTTCCTAATATCACAGTAATTTCGGTTTCAGCTAATTGCCGACTTCCATGCATGGTACCCAGGAAACGAAACCTCATTCGATGACAAATTCCCTCTGCTCAAAGTAAAGTTGCTTGCAGCATTTGACAAGATCGCAAGAAAGAACACACACCTGGCAGAGTTGAAACAACTTGCTCGTGGTGAGTTGTTCTTGTGTAATTTTTATTTAATTACCTACTAGACAAGCTACGCCCCGCGGTGTTAATCGAGCTTACCAGGCATAAAAGTAGCCTACACTGTGTTAATCCAACACGTTTAAGTTGTCTCCTTATCAAATTCATCAAAATCCGTCCAGCCGTTTTAGCATGAAAGAGTTACAAATATACATACATGCACATTACAAACATTTTACATTTACATTTTCTATTGTAGAATTGACAGCTTGTTTATCACTTTTCAGTTACCTACTATATATTTTAAAACGCAGTCGGTTTTAATGATTTTTTTTTAATTCGTGAGTAATTTATTTAAAAAAATATTTTAAAACTAGCGGTCCATCCCGGCTTCACACGGGTGGACATTTATTTTAATAAATATATTACTTATGTTATGTACTCAGAGATAATGTAGCATTCTAATGGTAAAAGATTTTTTAAATTGGTTCAGTAGTTTTTAAGATTCGTTACATACATACATGACGACCTCCTTGGTCGGGTGGTTTGCACACCGGTTTTCATGGTGTCACCATCTCTGAGGTCCCGGGTTCGATCCCCGGTCGGGTCAATTCAGAAATTATTGTTTTTCTAAATTGTCTCGGGTCTGGGTGTTTTCTATCTATAATAAGTATGTATTTAAGTATTTTAAGTATGTTTATCCGTTGTCTAGTAACCATTTAACGAGTTTCTTCGAAGCTTCTCTTGGGCTAGATAATTGGTGTGATTGTAGGAAAGATTTATTTTATTTATTTAATTCAAAAACACAAATCTTACCTCTTTATAATTTTAGTACAGATATGAAAACTATGCACTATACAAAACAATAAAATATTTTTTCGAAGATATTTTTTAATTACTTACTAAATGATTACTTTTATTTTTCAGACCCAGATCCTGAGACGAGCAATCTTGCGGTTCTTCTGCTAATTCCGCATATACTTGGACCTTCTTATATAAAGAAAAAACTTTATCCTACATATTGAAGAAGAGCTAAAGCTTCAAGAACAGCAGCAAACACGCCAGGAAAAGTTTTTACATGTAAGGTTAACAATTCAGCCATACATAATAATTGCAGGCACTCTGAATAAAATTTCAGCCAGGTATGTGATTGTCGACAATATTGTTTATGAAATGCCAAACATTAGGTATCAAGGCTGTGGATACGTGTTTCAAGATAATTTGGGCTCTCAATTTGGAATATCCTATTGAATGCTTGCCTGTTTGGCAGTTTTTGCAACGTGTAATTTATACATTTTCTGACATAGCAATCCCAAAGGACAAAGTTTCTGTATCCGTCTTGGGCTTGATCGATGTAATATAAACAAAATGGTAACATGTTTTATCTGCAAAACTTTATTGACTGACTTAAGAGCACTTCGAACACATTTCCATTTCTTTCATACACACCACACATTTGATCAATATCGCTGCGTTGAAAATGGTTGTTCTCGACCTTATACCATCTGTTTAATTCTTTCCGTCGACATTTCTTAAAAAATCACTGTACGCTAGCTACCGCGACCACCACAACCTCACAGTCTAATGAATATAGACAGCTATGCGATTCTCTAAGCGACACATAGACGCTGCGCGCATGGCTGTGATCTGCTGTCTCTTTCCAATTCTATGAATATGAAAGAGACAGAGTCATTTCTCAGCGCTGCGGCAGCCGCAGCTATCAAGGCTTTAGCTTAGAGAATCGCACGGCTGTGCTCATCAACTTATTATGATGCTCATTATGAATGCTCTACAAGTAATGCTGTTGAAAATAATATCCAACTGTTATGTACTTAATTTAGCACCAGAAGTGTCTGTGCCAGACAGTTAAATAATTGATGTTCAAAATGGTAAATATTTTCTTGAATTATTCACGAGTTTATGCGTTTTCTCATACAATTCACGGCTTTCCTTAACACGACGTGATTTATTCTTGATAATATTTATTCTAAGGACCTTTTTAAACTTTCAACAGTGTCGTAGTTAGTTTTAAAACGTGGTAATTAAATGTATGAAAATTATAAGTTATAATTTTATTAAAAGTTCCTTAGTGGTTTGATCAATCACATACCTACGTCTTCACTTGGTACACTGCACTGTCACTATTTATTCTAAAATTATTATATTAAACAGCGGACGCGAACTGACTCAATTTTCCGACTGTCTAAATATATATTTTATAAATTTTTGTATTATATTTTAATACTAAGACACAAATGTAACTGGAATATTAAAAATAACGCTAAATT
Organism: Scoparia ambigualis; assembly: GCA_963921215.1. NCBI lineage: Eukaryota > Metazoa > Arthropoda > Insecta > Lepidoptera > Crambidae > Scoparia > Scoparia ambigualis. The sequence continues at coordinate 36,373,866 of OY992506.1, read as the reverse complement.
AAGCGAGGGAGAGCGTTGCGCGCTGGAAGCGCAATATTAAGTTATGGCGAGACGTCCGCGCAGTATGTACATTTTGTATGACTACATATTATACTTATATAAAATATACAATTGAGTAAGTGTTTTTAAAAATATTAGTTTAACATTAATATTAGTCATACACAATGCACATCGTGCGCGGACCTCTCGCCATAACTTAATATTGCGCTACCAGCGCGCAACTCTCTATCTCGCTTAATTTAGCGTCATTTTTAGTAAAAAAATTTTTTTTTTGTTTAAATTATTGGCGAATATTTTGTACATTATTTCAAAAGTATTTCCGTTTTGTTATCTTTTATTGATGGAGGAGTATCACAAAAAGTGATTTTTTAATGTGTTTAAACTTCTCTGTCAATACATAAAGGAAATATGAAAATGGCAATACTTTCACAAAAGCTTTTTTTTTACGTTTTATTTAAAAATTAGTTTTTTTTATAATTATGTGGGCGAGCTGCAAGCAGCTCGCGGTTATTGTGTTAGTAGAGATTTTTTTAGTTAAGTTGCCATGGACGTACCTAGCCTAGTCTTAAATTTTGTCTAAATCGAAATCAATGTGTAAATTTTGCGATTAAATAATGTCAGCCATCTTGGATTTCAAAATGGACATCTTTTTCGTAATCTATGTGTTTCAGTTGACCGAAAACGATACCCATCTAAGTTGATGTGTTCGCTTCGCTCACCGCAATACGACTCCGCTCTTGCTGAGCGACGCATGTCACCTCAGTGACCTCCGTAACGCTGCAAGGTGATCAAAACGAGCCGCGCTTTCTGGTCGTCACGCGTCACACAGCAAGAGCGGAGTCGTATTGTGATAGCCATGTAGGTAGGTACACTTTTTGCCAGAAGGCATTTTTCTTAGAAGCATAGTAATTAAGTCTAATCTTGATTATAATTTATGTTTAAATATTAAATAGGTTGCAGGTGTAGGTACCTTTTATGTACGCAGTAAGTTAAAATGTTATAGTCATACTTTTATTCATAGTAGTAGAAGATCCGAGTATACAACGACCTTCACCGGGCCCGTTTAATGAATAAAAATATTTTTTGTCAAATTTAATATGTTAAAAAATATATTGAGAGTGGGTTGGCTGAAAAGTTTCAGTCCAGTATAATTGATTAATTAAATATTTACAAAGACACACACCAAACCAGTACATTATTTGTTTAATTATTTATAATAGGTACTGGACTGAAATTTTTCAGCCTACCCACTCGCGATATATTTTTTAACATATTAATTTGATATAAAATACTTTTCATACATTAACCGGCCCGGTAAAGGTCGTTCTATACTCGGATCTTAGACTATAGCTTTCTTCCGCTGCGATATCATAATATAATCTGTTAATATAAATAAAATTAAGAGAGAGAAACAGTATTTTGTTTTTTAGATGTGGTGTGTTCCTCCTCACCACCACCACACCTCTCCAAACGTTCTTTCTTTCTTTTACTGTGGTGCTCTCTTTCTTCCCGAAATTGATCCGACGCCGCCGAGTCGTGGATAAATGATTGCCGAAGAGAGAGAGGAAAACTTACTGAAAGTACCAAAGTAACAGAAAGAGGGAGAATAAAGAGAGGTGTGGCGGTAGTGAGGAGGAACACACCAAACCTAAAAACAAAATATTGTTTTTCTCTCGCAATATCACAGAATATCGCAGCGGAAGAAGACTATAGATACTGACATTTATTAACTTACTTCTAACTTGTTCATTAATTAAAAATTAATTATAGTACATTAATGTAATTATAATCTAATATTTAAAATAATAATTATTAAAAATAAATCCGTATACTTTTTACAAGTTTTTGCATTTATTACTAATATTCCTACTGAAATAAAACTGTATATTGTATAATGTTTAATATTACGATATACAGTAATTACTACCGTATATCGTAGTATTCAATATTACGGTATATCGCAATGTTCAAGCATTACGATATAGAGTAGTTATTACTGGGATGGGTACCCAGTAATTACTGTAATGTAATAGTACCTGCCACTGCGGATGAACAGTTGTAAGTACTGTAAGCGAACTTTATTGGGAACTGTTCATTCGCAGTGACAGGTACTGTTACATCACAGTAATTACTGGGTACCCAACCCAGTAATTACTACTGTTTTTCGTAATGGTATACAGTAGTAATTACTGGGTTGGGTACCCAGTAATTACTGTGATGTAACAGTATATGTTACTGCGAATGAACAGTTGTAAGTACTGTAAGCGAACTTTATTGGGAACTGTTCATTCGCAGTGACAGGTACTGTTACATCACAGTAATTACTGGGTACCCAACCCAGTAATTACTACTGTTTTTCGTAATGGTATACAGTAGTAATTACTGGGTTGGGTACCCAGTAATTACTGTGATGTAACAGTATATGTTACTGCGAATGAACAGTTGTAAGTACTGTAAGCGAACTTTATTGGGAACTGTTCATTCGCAGTGACAGGTACTGTTACATCACAGTAATTACTGGGTACCCAACCCAGTAATTACTACTGTTTTTCGTAATGGTATACAGTAGTAATTACTGGGTTGGGTACCCAGTAATTACTGTGATGTAACAGTATATGTTACTGCGAATGAACAGTTGTAAGTACTGTAAGCGAACTTTATTCGGAACTGTTCATTTGCAGTGACAGGTACTGTTACATCACAGTAATTACTACTGTATTTTTTAAATGTTATACAGTAGTAATAACTGGGTTGGGTACCCAGTAATTACTGTGATGTAACAGTACCTGTCAATGCGAATGAACAGTTCGGAATAAAGTTCCCTTACAGTACTTACAACTTAGCTTCTACAGTACCCGTTAATGTGACAATACGTTATAGTAACTGAGTCGCACAGTACTAAGTAATGCACGGTCATTGCATGTTACTGTGGAATTATGTACTTAAACCTGTGAGGCACAGTTTCTTTTAATGGATCCACAGTTGTTATAACTGATAATCACGGTATATCTTAATGAGCCCACATTTCCTAATAGCGACCTTCACAGTATCTTTTAAAGTATTCTCACAGTATCTAATACCAGACAGCCAGTATTTGTTACTGTTTTCGCACAGTAACTATTAAGTATCTCCACTGTACAAATAACTGAGAGGGAACGGTTGTTATTAATGTGTACTATCAATTATTATAACTGATATCTGAAGGTACTTCAAACTGGACAGCAAGGTATATTTTAATGAGCAACCAAAGTATACCTTACTGTGTATTTAGATACCTGTTACTGTGAGGAAACGGTCACTATTAATGCATACTTACAATGAACAGAACTGGTTGCTTACAGTTTGTTCTACTGGATCGCACAGTACTCATTAATGTTGTCCTATGTAGTTCGTACTCTGTAAACACAGTAAAATCAACTGTAAGCTTAAACTTTATGACAGTTATAAGTACTATCATAGTTCAGTTAAACCTACTGTTAGACACCTTTTTTTTTTTTACTGTTTAAAACAGTAAAACAAAAAAACAGTTCATAAGAGGACTATTACTGTTATCATTTACTGTCTTACAAACAGTTAGAATTACCGGCCTGAAAACAGTTGCAGATGCACAGTAAAATCTACTGTTCTAACTTAACAGTTAGTTTTACTTCTTTGGACAATAGGCTCTATTTTTACTGACCAAAGCGGTGAATATTACCGAAAAATCGATTGGGTTTACCGATTTTTTTTTTCAGTGTAGCGTTTATCTAAATAACTCCGTTAATTTATCTTTAACTTCTTGTAGTAGAAATAGAAATCTCTTTACTAAAAAAAATCTGTATTAGGTAGTTAATGTGTTTCCTACATATTAAAATAACAGATGAGCATCTATTCCGCGGTTCGCAATCGGCAAACTTCAATCCATAAACGTCCTAATCGCGGGGAACGTTCAAAGTTAGACAAAAACAGGAGCCAGCCATCGATATCCCAACTTTAATTTGGAGAGGCGAAATTGATTGCGGGAACATCTGTTATGGGGGCTCTAATTGGGGAAGTTTAACAACATAACTGGTGGATGGATAGACAAATGTTTCGGTTAGTGCCGCGGCCGCGGGCTTCCAAGCCGCTCTGTACTTCTGTACTGTGTCTGGCTGCCTTGGCTGGGCGAAAATCCACAATTAAAGTTGTGTAAAATTGTATTATAACGTGTAAAACTGTGTCCGTAATTGTTAGTGTTATTACTTATTAGGTTTGTTTTTGTTTTTGTCACTCTTATCACATGAGTAAAGAAATGGACAGAGACAAAGCTACATACAACCGCGCCGTCGCGAGTCAACTACTAGACTACTACAAGCATACGGCGCATGTGTGCGCGTCCACTAGCCGCTGCGTCACGTATGAGCTGCCACTGGATAAAACCGGTTTACCACAGTATTTACGCTCGCTGGGCCAGTGGACAAACGGAGAGACTCGCGACGGCGGGCGCGTTGTATGAAGCTTTGTCTCTGTTCCGTTTCTTTACTCATGTGCTCTTATCTCCAATTTTTTAGGCCACAGGGCCTGAAATAATTGTTGTTGTAAAACGCTGTTATTCTGACAGCAGAATAACAGCGTTTCTGTGTCATTCTGAACATCCACGTATGACACTCTTCGCTTTCTTTTAAATTGCAGTATTTTTGTATGTCATAGTTTTATTTATCTATCTCTTTGTTCTATCATGGATGTGTGTGTTTGTTAATAAATGTATTTTCTTTATTTCTACACAGTTACTTCATTTTTGTTTAAAGTTGACCAATAGACTGAATGTTTGAAGAATAGTCAAAGAGTAAATTAAGCAAAAGTAGTGTGTCGGAATCGCAGCAGATGGAAAACTGATGTCTCTGACAAACGCTCCAGAAGTCAGGCGTGCGCACTCGTATGTATAGAAGGTAGATTTTCTTTTCAGTTGTTCCTCGCAGAGCTCTGGTCAAAACGCACCCTATGGCTCGCTGTTGACCAAAGCTGTGCGATACAATCATATACATTTAGTTCAACATCAGCCTGTAAATATCCACCTGTTGGGCACAAGCATTCCCTGGGGATATTGGGCCATTGACGTAAAAAAAACTTAATTGAACAATCAAACAAACTTACCAAGTGCAGTTCGATTGAAATTATGCTCCTTGTTGTCTCGTCCGAAGATGATGGAAATACTACTTGTTAGTATCGAGTCTTAGCACTCGCCGACGCCACATAAGTTTAAAGTATCTGAAAATAAAATATTTCCGAACGCAGCCGCACGTCACTAGACTAGCCCGCGTTTTGAACTGTCATTTAGTTTTAAGTTGTGTATTTATTTATGAAACTGATTCTACAACCCCAGGGAATAGGTATCAAACCTGTGAGGGTGGGTGGGACTCATCATCTTCGAACGAGACAACAAGGAGCATAATTTCAATCGAACTGCACTTGGTAAGTTTGTTTGATTGTTCAATTATGCTCCTTGTTGTCTCGTCCTCTATGATGGAAATACTACTTGTTAGATGTTCAAAGTTCTGTTGTAGAATCATAAAGTTTATTATTGTTAACAAATATATCCCAGATATTATGTTTCAACAGCATAATCAGTCTTACACTCCTTAAAGATAATTGGTAATTTCCAAGAGAATCTTATTAAACAAAAAAAACAAACTTCAATGTGTCCTCAGCCTTAAATAAATCTTTGGTATGATTATAGCAATATACTTTTAATATTATTATTACAATATAATCGCTTCAGCGAAATTATTATTTAAAATCGGACGGTTGTAAAACTTTGCAAAGTTGTCGATGAGTCAGTCCAACCAGCCGTTCTATGTATCTCATCAATGCTAACGCCTTTCATAATGACAGCTGATGTCGTAGCGTGCCTGGTACTATAAGTAGAAAAAAATGGAAGTATCGATCCCTCTTGCGACCAGGACCGTCAATCCAACGGTTGAGTGTACTGACCGATACCGCCAAATGTGGTTTCTTGATAGATATAAATAAATTAGGACATTTTCCTAATTTCAGAGGTAATTCTTTTATAATTATTTAAACAATTGGCTGATGACGATTTGGTGCTGAGGTCTTAATTTTTTTTTTTTATAGGAACAATTTTATTATCAATTATTTTAATCTGGTCAGTAACAATAGAAACTAGGGCTTTGTAATCTTTGCCCGGTAGGTAAAGTTAATAAAGTAACTGTGTTTAATGAACATTAATGTAAGTTGTTTGAGTCATTGTAATTTGACTCTAAAAAATAAGCACTATAGAAACATTCCAGGTATACTTATATTTGAGTTTACTTGATCGTAGGCGAAAGAACCCTTTAAATAAAATTTTAATCTTTTCGTCTGCTCCCACCTGCGGCCTTATCACACTAGTGGCAGCGAGGACCTTATGCAATTCAAGGTGCCATAAGATGCACCACTGTGGAACTTATTTGTGAGATAAGTAATTATGTCTGTCATCTGTGCTTTAGTAGCATTTAGTTGTTTGGTGTGGCAGTAAGAAAACCAAATACAAAGTAAGTATTGCTTATAGGTGTTACTTGATATAGAAGACATCATTATTTCAGCTGCCTGTACGTCGATGCCAGGCTTTAAGAATGCCTACCGGACAATCTCCCTTCCAGTAGTGATAGGTTGCGGTGTAGAGGGTGTGGTGAGTTGGAATTACATAAAACCAGTAAGTTATTACTTGGTTCAAATACAATAGGTTCTGTCACCAATAGTTTTTTGAATAAGGGAAACCAAGGTTGGGTGTCCCAGAAGAGAACTACAAGGATCGATGTTGCTTCATTGGACACGATTATTTCTATACATTTTAAAATCATAGAAAATGGTGGAAAAGCATAAAATAAACCCCTTTGCAAGACATTGTAAAGGCATCCACTTTATAAGCTGAAGGATCTGGATGCCATGAAACAAATTTCCTGCATTTTGTGTTTGTTCTAAATGCAAATAAATCTATGACAGGGTTACCAAATGCTTGTACTATTTTATTAAAATTATTAATATTTAATTCCCATTCTGTATGACCTAACTGTTTTCTAGATTCAAAATCTGTTACTTTGTTGTCCTTTGTGTTAATGTATGATGTATGATGCAAATACAAAAATATTCCTCTCTTCACACCACTGCCAAATAGCTTTTGCAATCACATGTAAGTGAGAGTACTGTATGCCACCAAAGCGGTTTATATATGGTATAGCTTCGTAATAATATTTCACAATTTGAAGAATTATTAGCAAGGCTTTTGAGACCACACATAGTAGCTTTTATTTCTAAAGTATTAAAGTGAATTGTTGATTCTTTTCCTCTCCATACACCACTGGCTGTATGTTTGTCACAAGAAGCACCCCACCCCGATAGTGAGACATCTGTATTTATTTCTAGAATATATTTATATTTTCTTATCTAAGAAATTGATTTAGGCAAGTACATGTTTTATCCACCATTTAAGATCTGGATAGCAATGTTTGGGCAAGGAAGTAAATGCTTCATAATTATTATTATTTTTTAAAAGAGCTAAATATTTATGTCTTTTTAGTGCTTTAGTATACAGTAACCCATATTGATTAGCTGGACAAACAGACACTAGAGTTCCCAGAACTTTTGACAAAAAACCTGATGGAAGAGGTACTTAAAAATTTGAGCGCCGTGGTGGTCACCTGTGACTGACAAACAATTAAATTTCTATTGTGTCTGGTTTCGTGGCAGCCAACGTGTTAAGGCATCTTTTATTTTTATCAGAATCGATTGAAATAGTCATGGTGTTTGTATTAAACAATAGGCTAAGAAACTTACATTTCTTTGATGGAATAAGTTGACATAACTATTTTTATTGATGATGAAGCCTAACTGAGTAAGCAGACCTATGGTCTGGTTAACACTATTAAGACACTCAATATGATCACTACCAATATACTGCTAGCTACAAGCATCGATATACTGTACTTACAGGCTGTAAACCTCTAAGTTTTGTTATGGGTTTAATTATGTGAACATGTATGGAGCCGTGCAAAGGCCAAATGGAAGAATGTTAAATTGATATATTTTTCCATCAAATATAAACCTTAGATATTTTCTGTAATCTGCATTAATGTAACACATGTAATAAGAATCCATTTTGTCAATTGTTGCCATAATACAGTCTTTCATAAGACTTTGAGTTGTAGTAATAAAACTATTAAATTTCTTTATGTTTAAAATAAATCTTTACTCTCCATTTGGTTTCTATACCAAGAAAATAGGTGAACAAAAATGTCCATCTGTTTCATGACATATTTTGTCTATAACATGTGACTGAATAAGTTTATTAATTTCAATTTGAACTTGACAGAATTCTACTTGTAAATGAGTTATTCATAGGCAAGTAAGATTGAAATGGTATCTCACTAAAAGGGATTTCATACCCAGATACCCATTTCAGAATAGTAGGATCACTGGTTATTTTCTTCCAATTAATTATAAAAAAAAGGAAGTCTGCATACCTGAACTTCTAACTTTGCAGCTTCGTAGCTTTGCAGGTTGGTAGGATCTCGCTCCTGTCCCTGTCCGGGCACTTGGACGAGGAGGGCCCCTCCAGTTTAAAGATTTGGTTTTATTTGGGGGTTTTTGAATGAAGCTTGTGTTCTTCAGGTCTTTAACAGATTTTTGAACAGCCTTTGTAACCTAGATCTTTTCAGAAAGGTTACTTAAAAAAAATGCATCTGCTCCCCCTGTGAGGGAATCTTTCATATCTTTATTAATAGATCAAATATCATGAGACCGCCGGCAGTCGCGAAACAATTGATTTTCAATTGTGTCTGGTTTTATGGTGCTCAAGGGGTTAATGACGGTTGGTATTAGCGACTTTCTACGATTTGTATCTATGTGCACAGCGTCACACAGTATTTTGGCAGCATCATTGATGTGTTTAATTATTTAATTAATAATTTCAATTCTGTCACCTTTTAGGAGAAATAAATGGAGTGATTGACCCAGGGCTGATAGTGCAGCAACCATCTGTTTTTGCCTGTCAGCAATTATCAAATCTCTTTTCTTAACCAGGTCAGAGACAGCCAGGTATTTGAGGGTTGAGCTTTGGGAGCAACGTTGGGATATTTTCATATGGGATGTATTTTTTCATAAGTTCTGGTTTAATTTCTTTTTGCAATCCTTTTGTGAGAATAGGAGTCTAACTCTGTGCAATTTCATCATGAGCAATTGGTCCCTTAAGCACCTCCTCAATTTCCCCCAAAGCAAATAACAATTCTACGTCTATGGCAGGTGTCTCCGGGTCTGTACACTGGGTTTTTCCACAGGTAAGGCCTCTACTACACTGTATTGGCACGGGCAGTGCCTCCTCCTCCACAGAACTTGAAGTAGTAGCCGGATCCAGGGCCATCATTGACACATTAGGAATGTCAGACATAGTCATGCAGATCTAGGCCCAAATGGCAAAGCAAACTGCAGTAAATGTAAGACCCTGATATTCCTTGCGAATACCCTGGGTGGTAAAAACTCGGCTTTGCAGTAAGTACGAGTTATTGTGCCCGTTTTAAGTTTTTAATGTTTCAACACCGCCTCATCCCAAAGATGGGCCTGAGTGCACTTTTCAAACCCAGAATTTCATTTTTATTTTTCACGTCTCTTTCTTTTACTCATAATAACAGTTTATTTATCATAATTAAACTGACTAAAACTATTAAAAAGATTATTTCACAAAAAAGTAAGAGAAAAAAGTGGCGCCGGTACAGTGACATAAAAATCGAATGACAGTTCAAAACGCGGGCTAGTCTAGTGACGTGCGGCTGCGTTCGGAAATATTTTATTTTCAGATACTTTAAACTTATGTGGCGTCGGCGAGTGCTAAGACTCGATACTAACAAGTAGTATTTCCATCATAGAGGACGAGACAACAAGGAGCATAATTTTACATACTTACATTATTATAATCATGACTATTATCCCCGAAGGAATATTCAAAGATTGCTGTTGGATGTATGTGCAGTCTTTAGTCCTTTAGTCGCCTTTTACGACACCCAAGAGAAGAGAGGGGATGGTAGTATTCTTGCATTTTTACAATTGGAAATCATATTACACTATTCTATGACCGCGGCTTATATTTCGGTTCGACGCGATTCTGTTTCGGCGTGCAGTGGTACTGGGGGTAGCAATGCGCATTTGTCTGGCACAGACTATAATAGCTCGTTAGATTAGTTATTAAGTCTTAACTATAAGTTAGTTAACTGTTTTTTTATTATTATTAGTATTGACGTCAATAAGTGCCTGTAAAGGTTTACATTGAATAAATAATTTGACTTTGACTTTGACTTTGCATCGCTACGCAGTTGCGTAGCGATGCAAGAATACTATATACTAAAACCTAGTTAGGTTGCTTAGCGGTGTAAGACAATCATAAATATCAATACTGAAGACCAACAGCGAAGTTTAAGCTTGAATTGCCTAAAAACTTTTTCACTATTATAAAATGCATATTAAAAAAAACAACGAATGTGCTTAGTTATAATAAATAAACGGAAAGAACTATAAAAAATACTCCTCAATTATTGCGTAATAGCTTCCTCAGTGAGCCTTTCCCGGTCAAGCGGGAGACAGGCGTCATGCGTCACCCACCTTACGTCAGGCGTCATCCGTCATACGTCATGCGTCATACGTCAGGCGGGGCGCGACAGACGTCATTAGTCACTGACGCCTCCCCGCTTAAGCGCCATAATTCAGCCATACCCTGAAACGATGTTTTCAGAAAAAACTCCCCTTCAGCCGCCCCTATTCTCTAACGCTTTCGTAATAGTTTTTATTGGAAACTTTTTAATCGACTGCAAAAAGGAAGTTTTATTGTACAATGCAAAGCCAATATAAAAAAAAAACTATTTCATATTTTGTATGTTACTTTGAATAAATACCAATATACATATATTTTTTATTATTATAATTAGAATCATGTACCTAATGTACACGAAATATAATGAGAAGATTACGTAACGTTGAAAACATACACTTACGTACCGGGCCGCCGCGCGCCGCCCGGATTGCGGAGGGGGTGGGTTCGATTCCAACCTGAGGTAATCCATTTTTTCAACGATTCGTTATCTTTGAGTGTATTTGTTCGTTTACAAAAAAAATATGATGAGAGTAAACTAAAAAAAAAATCGGCAGCATAAAGGTAATGCGATGCACACATATCAGTGAAGTCACAGTTCCGTCAACGTTACCGCTCAGTTCAGTATCAGTGCTACAGTGTTGTGTCAGTAATTCAATCAGCACTCAGTTCACGGAGCTTCAGTGAAAACGTGTCCGTCGTCAAGTATCGTGATTGTTGCTATGGCTCTGTTTAATACTAAGAAGCTACCAATGAATGATAGCTATTGCTTTAGACGAAGAAGAAGAGCAGCATCAAGGAACAAGAGAAAATGGGTGCATGAAGCATGCTATTTTGTTCCACAAGTTGGTTTTTTTATTTGAATCCATGTACTTTGCATGAGACAAATCATACAAAACCCTATTTTCATGAACCAATTCTATCAATCGCTCGACCTCCGCCGTTTTTGATGCCGCGGCGTGATCCTGCAAAAAATATCGTTGTCAACGTTCGTGATTTCCGGTGGCGGCACTGACACTGAGAGCACTGTGTCGTCACTCGTCACTGACACTGACAAGTGGGGATGCGTTCATAGAGAATGTATGAAAGAATATTGCGCACTGTACCGGTACTGTGTCGGAACTGAGACTTCACTGATATGTGTGAATCGACCTTAGGTAGCCGTCAGCCGATCACCTCACACCCGATTCACTTGATTTTCCAATATTCACTTGTTTTTCCGACATTCACCATCTCGTGTGAATATGGCATAAGAACTTGTTGCTTATTTATTGCGTTTTGCACATTTTGATTGTGGTGACAGGATGTTCAGAAACGTAAGTATGACTAGGAGGAAATGTATATCTTCGTAGTCATACTGATATGACAAATTAGTATGATCACCAGGAAACGGTGGACTTAACATAGTTTACATTGGCTTTTTCGACACTGCCGAACCCAGAATCTTCTGATGTTTTAATCAATAGAACACAATCACAATCGAATCTTCTCAATAGGTATATACATAAGTAGATTCACGACTATTATCCCCAAAGGGTTAGTCAGAGACTAGGCAATGAGGACCGCAAAAGCACTCCTCTGCCATAGTCCATCAAATATACAGCTGCACATGTGCTCAGCGTGATAGGTGGTAAGTCCATCGCCGCTGCTGTTGAGTTTATGTGCAGTATTTATTCCGTTAGTCGCCTTTTACAACATCCAAGGTAAAGGAGGAGTTGGCAGTACTCTGTTAAATATCCGCTAAACACGCACATATTTATGTACAACACATATTTAAGCAATATAAAGGCATACCTATTACATATTCGAGCACCATCCCTAAAGACGGAAGTCCGTCTTAACGAGCCCACTAACCCGCCGGCCAAGTCAACAGGCTAAACGCTAAATCTCCGGTTAATCTCAAAAACAAAGGCACAATAGCACTGTCCAATTAAGGGGATGGCCGGCATCTTATCTGCGGCATCGTGACGTCATGCGACCGGCTGGGTGGGCAGATAAGACCGCTGGACTCTTTGTCCCTTAAGAACATCATATTTCCCATCAAATAGTTGGATCTTGATGTTCTTAGGTGATAGGACTGTGCTGGTCAAAGTTTGATGCGAAACATCATTGCTTTCGTTGTAACAGAGACGAAAATACTTACAATGGAAAACAAAAATGTTATTTTATTTTACACACAAGATTTAATTTAGAAGCCTTGTTATTTATTATCATGAAGCTCTAGCGGTCATTCAACTGAATGAAAAACTTTAAAGGCTCTACTGTTGCTTATTTTACTAATTATTAACCCAAACTCAGTCCAAAACTATTTGCAGGCTCCGAAAAATAAATAAATTCGTAAAATTACCGCGCGATATTCATTATTGGAAAAAACACAAAAATGTTCACAACGGTTTCCACTACATACCGCCAGAGTGCGATGGCGGTGCGATACCGCGGCAATTGAATGAAAATGCTTAAAATTTCAGTATCTACATTTGTATAGTGATTGCAATATACATCTCGCGGGCCACGGTCTGCCGTGGTGGAGAATTACTGCTCTGCATACAAAACTAGCCCGCCAGAGGTGTGCAACACTCGGATGCGTTTTTTTAATTTATTATTTACTAAGTATTTTGTTGAGCAAAAGTTTAATCATTAGTAGGTAGTTATTTTATTAACTTGAAGCGAGTTATCGGGCTAAACCTCCTACAATTAGTATGTAGCGGTTTAGTCCCTGCCTCAGAATAGAAATGAAAACCAGCGAATAGGCAAACAAAGTTTATTCCTATTCTTTTGCAGGAATTTACAAAACTCAGGGAGGGTTCACGGATCGCTCACTCTGTCCGCTTGACTAGGACTTAAAAAGGACTTAGCTTTAGGCTAATCTTCCTCGTAGACTGCAGCTAGCTGGAACCTGGAGCTGGCGGGATCAGTCTGCGCCCAGGGACGAAAGCGGAGTCGTGTACGCCAGGCAGCTGGTCTCACACGGACTCTAGCAGGCGGGCAGGCAGCAGGCAGATAGCGCACAGGCCCAGTGGTTAAGCCTGGTACAGGAACCCTGGAACTTATGTTCACTAAGTCCCGACTTTTGTGGCTCTGTTGTAGTACAGCTACAATTGAACAGTCTCACTTTACTAAGTAAAATTGTGATTGCAAAACCGTTAGACAATTTTAACAAGAGACTACAACAAAAGCGGGTAGATAGGTACCAACATTGTAGTTAAATGTAGTCTGAAACGGTAAAAATGACAATAAATTAACTGGGAATGATATTTCGTCCACGGGGTCACAGGGAACCTCGCGTCACTTCAATACCTATTACACTTGCTTGACAGTAATTGTAACAAGACAGGAATAGCAATAATTCCACTTGAAGGTAACATGACTTTAAATGAATTAAGTTAATTTAGGCTTTACGTTAAACACTAACAATCTATGCAATTACCAAACACTGCAGAATACTAGTAATATCTGTAAATTCAAAACACAGCAATACAACAAAATAATTCAAGTTGGAAATATTATAGACAACTCACCGAGATCTTGGGTTAACTTATTTAACGGGTTATTTGAGCAGCGTGAGGACAATTACTGTAAGGCAGAACTGGAGCAGCAAAAAGAGACTGTTCTCAGCGTGTGTCTGCTTTTTATAGCACAGTAAATTCATAAAAAATCGATATGGCTGTTAATTTAAACACACACGCCCTTCCATACTGGCAGGGCAGTCGAGCAGAGACAAAAACAGAGCGACCAGACCATAGAGAACGCAGACCAATAATGGCCCGCTTCACATTCAGAGGAATGTACCAAAATAATAAGCGATACATTATTTTTTTCTTTTATATGATTCCTCCTTTAATCAAACATTATTTAATTAAAGGAGAAATTCAGCCTTCTAGGTTAAATCATTTGAAACCACTTCAATCTGGCTGGAACACGCTTTCAACGTCCCAACATAAGTAGCTAAAGACAGGATATTTTGAGTAAGTGAAACGAGCTCTGTTATTTGCGTCCTTGTCAGCTGTCAAAAATCAATGCTTAATGCGGGTAATTTAGATGTGTACTTTATTTGCCCAGCAGTAGGACGTTTATAGTGAGATCATAGTGAGATCATTTGATTTGATATTAAGTTATTGAATAAAACAACCATGTAAGTATTTCAACCTATCATTGTATGTTTTAAGCCTGTCTTATCTTTGCACAGCATTAAGGATTTAGTATTTGTGTTTAGACAGAAGTGTTACAAACTATTATCTTACAGGTAGATAATTATAGTCAGACTTGTGGGAAAGCAATCGATCAGGCTAGCACAGGACAGAGATAAATGAAAAACAGGAGTCTTATACTCAACAGTGGGTAGATGTAGGCTGATTAGATATACATACCTATCTCAAGTCAAAATGCCGTAATAAGTCAAATTGTCTATATAGGTACATATGTGTACTCTGACTAAATCGAGAATCGTAGAATGTGTTTTACGGCCATTTCAAATGACTGCGCATCGGAGGCGCATTGTTTATTGACTTCAAAAAGAATGAGAAAGTCCTCAATCCGACTGTTATACTACAAAAGTGCGTGTTTGTATTGGTTTGTATTTATAACTAAATATTTAATCTATCACATAACCGTGCGATAATGTGCATATATAATTATTTCTAATCTCTATAACTAGATATTGGCATGAACATCTTTTTGTAAAGAAGCCACCACCGCGGTCCTTGACAATCTCTTCTCGATTACTTAATATACTTTACTTTTCGATCTCTCTCTCTCTCTCTCTCTCTCTCTCTCCCCCTCTTAATGAGCAAGTAGTAATCACAGTCTTCAAAACAGTCTGAAAGCGCGCTTAAAATAAACATAGGGATTTGTGGATCACATCTGTTATCTTCGAAAAATACTATTTCTGTCTACCGATGCCTCCGACCATAAAATGAAATGAAACATTTATTTTATAAATTGAAAAAGACAGTGTCGAAAAAATTTCCATGAGCAGGATTCGAACCCGCGCCCTTCTGGCAATCCGGGCCAGGTGCTTTTTAAAGTTGAGCTACCGTGGAACTTATCCAGCCCGCTGAAATTAATCAACACCATCTTTATTTTTTGCAACAAACTACGTTATCAACATCCGACCTTAACATTTTTACAAACATTAAAGATTAGTTAAGAAATAGGCAAGCTATGTTATAATGTTATTGTTTATATAATTTTTAACGCAAATTTTGTTGAGAACAAGTAACTAATTGTTGTTCGGCGGGCTGGATAGGTCCCACGGTAGCTCAGCTGGAAAGAGCACCTGGCCCGGATTGCCAGAAGGGTGCGGGTTCGAATCCTGCTCGTGGAAATTTTATCGACACTGTCTTTTTCAATTTGTAATTTGTTGCGAACAAATTTGTAATTTGTTCTCAACTTTGCGTTAAAAATTATATAAACAATAATAAATATATCATTTCAGTTATGTTAGAATCTCAAATTATAAAATCGATTATACACTGTCTAATTCTAACCGTTTAATAAATTCAAATTAATTATGTCGTGTAACAAAATGTTCTCCACTCCTGCATCAGTTAGTGCAGTCAACTCCACAATTCGCAGCGGACGTGGATGGAGCGCGGGCATTAGTCTAATGTTCAGCACTTTAGATCGAAAATAGCGTGACACCGTGCGCTGCTAACTCAGTCACTTTGTATAGTCGACGGTGACATATTGACAGGCGATTATTACCCCTATTGAGTTGTTTAAAGGAGTTACTCCGTGGAAGGCGACAATCTATTTTACATATCACCACAATTTGTTGCTGGCTTCTAATTAAAATGTTTTGTAGAGGTCTTAAATTCGCCATCAACGTTGGTTTTAATTAATGTTTTGAGCTTTTAAAAATCTTTTTGTCGTCGTGTTGTCTGTAGCCCCTTTTTCAAAGTCATTTCTCGAGTACAGAAAAGCCAACAGTAACTTTTGCAGCTCGCCTATACGTGTTATGGCATCATATTATTAAAACTATACACAACTTACTTTTTTGTTTTTCCGCATTCATCATGATCATCAGCCTATAAACGCCCCACTGACCTTCTACCACCACCACTACAAAGACCTTCCCACATGTACGACGGCACATGGTTGGACATAACATAACCCACCACGCTGCAGTTGGTTGGTAGGTTTGTACGCATAAGCACATACGATTAATAGGTTGTAGACTGTAGATCCATATCTACTTGTCCCTATCTACTCACCCCTATAGATAGAGTTTCGCAGCTGGAACTACGGGTAAGGCTGTATGACGCTCAGGGGTACTACGGGGCTCCGGTGTACGCCCCCCGCTGTTTGTGCCTTAACTTTAACCGGCGGGATTCCGGACATGGGTGGGACTCGTAGTGGCTTGTGGTTAGCTGTAGCGCTTGGGAATGTTCGTTTGCCCTGGTATTGTGTGCCAGGGCTTCCAAACTCGTGCACAGCGAGTGGGGCTTAGTAGCGGTCACTGTAGGGCCAGCAGCGAAAAGTCCTGCGGGGAACGTGAGTTTCCCTTTAAGTTGGCAGCTTTGTCCGGTGGTTCTCATTGGACATTGGTGTCGACATCTCCGGTACTAGTCTGGAGAACTAGTACAGGCGGCCCCCTAGATGCCGTAGCCTCCGGTCCTGTCAGCCGCGTTGGACGTGGGAACTGGCTAGGCTCCCGGATGGGTTCCGAGAAGTGGTTGTGCTTACTACTCCGCGACCAAGGTGAACACTTGGTAGGTAGTCAATTTTAGAGTTGACGAACCAAGCAGTGGCAACTACGAGTTGTGCCCTTCGTGCAACGAGAAGTGAGCGAGCTCGACAGCTTCGGTTACGGGTGCCCTTCGGTTCGCCTAAAATTTTTGGTTCTAATTTCATATGGCCGAACTATGTTGGCTTCAACTTTTAACGCACAATAATTGTCTAGCCTAACAGTTGTTTTCGCACTATTATAGTTTTGCCTAAAAATTTAAAACCCTAATTTTAGAATCCCTAATATTAAATGCACTAAAATGTATCGGCATAACATTCCTTCGGCATTACGAAGATTACGCTTTAGTGTTGAAAGCCCTAATTTATTATTATAATTAAGTAAGTTCAAACTTTAATTTTTTTTTTTTTTTTTTTTTAAACAACAGAAATCTAGCTTGTAGGTCACGTGATAGGTCAGCGTAGCGATTGTCTTGAGTTTCGAGGTTATTTTTTTTTATTAGACCACAGAAATCCTAGCTGAACTACACGTGTTCACGGGGAAACTCTCCAGAGACACTAGTCTTATGAGTACCGAATGAAGAGCGCGTTTCGGCGGGCACTGATTCGGCGTCAAGACCTAACGCAGATGGTCTCCTGCGCGAGTTGGTTTACTGGCGCAGGGACGTCTGGCACTTTTTGCATAACCGTTGGTCTCGAGGTGCCAGTACAAATAAAACTTAGTGACGTACGGAGAGGGATGTAGATCCATAAGTCACTGCTTCATATCTGGTTTGAAGGACCAGAACAGCATGCATATTGTAATAAAAATGCAATTGGAATATTAAAACGAATTTATTTTATGAGACAAGAAGAAACTGGCCACACTTTACAAAGATTCAGGAATGGAGCAAATACGATTATATTGCTATTATGCGGTAGTGTATATTTCCTTTGATTATGTTGCCATTACAATAATGTATCATGGACGTTTAACAATGATAGTAACTAAAAAAGTATTATGCCATGATGACATCACAACAGTTTGAACTATTAGTTTAAGTTTATTTGTGTCGAAATATTATTGAAACAAAGATGATTATGATGAGACAGATAATAATTATTTCTACAATACAACATACACATGGCATCTCGTTCGACAACCACCGAATATGCTATCTAAATGTTACAACATCCAATTATACTAATAGTAACTTACCAAACAGTTGTTTGTTGAATTTGTATGGGTAGATATAAACTCACAAACAATGTCAGTTACAAAGCCAACGGCTCTACATCATTCACTCTTTTCAATTATCCCACCGCATTAATATTCCATTGGCCGACACAACTATTGAATTAAAATTTTATTTGTCCGTGCCGCGGGTCCCCCGGGTGCGTTCCGTTACTCGCAAATCATTTGGCTCTCCCGGTGAGAATAATGGAACGCGTAACGGAACGTTTTTGTGCTGTCAAGGGGATACCAGATTATCAGGGTGTGTCCTGTGTCACGATTATATTCTCATAGGACATAAAATATACTTAATTTTTAAATAATACCTATGTTACTTAAGTACCTTAATGAGGCAGAGACAAGTGTTCTGCTAGCTTGTTTATTATTAAAATATCTCAAGCTTCTTCGTACATCGAAAGGACCGTTTAGCTGTTGGGCCCAATTTATAACGTTAACATGGCACCTACCTGCAATACAGAGGGCCTACTCTCTTTCTCCCTTCCATTATTTTTGAATATTCTCACAATTTTCTAAAAATTAATAATCTAAATGCCAAACCTATTTTGTATAAACGAAATTTCGGAAGGAATGGAAACCGCTGTAAATAACAAACGAAAATCGGCCGAAATTTCGATTCGGAGTAAGAGAGTAAGCCTTCAGTCACGTGCTTCAGTTTCGGATCGAGTCGCCTTTTTTGGGAAGACTTACGCCCAACTGTGGCATGTTTTTACCTTGATGATATCTAGCTACAGAAAAAAAAATGAAATTAATAATGCTAACCTCTTCAAAGCAATTCAATATTTAACAACTTCAACTATCAATAATACTGAAAAAGTACTTCATAAAGACAGCTGTCCAATTTTCTAAAAAGAAAAACTTTTAACGAATCCATAGAAAATTAGAACAGCTGCGACGCAAACGGGACATTTTAACATTTTTTTGCTAGTAAAAGAAGAATAATTAGATCGGTTAATTTCATTAATGAGAGCATTGTGCGGGCGGGCGTCTTCCCGCCTTATTGCGTTTGTGACGAATTTTAAAAAGTCACTTGGCTGGAAAATGCCGCAGATTTATCGGCGGTATTAACGTCCTTATACTTCGCGCTTTTTGTCCTTTTTAATTCAACACTTTTAAGTATATTTGGGTCTGTTCTATACATAATATTAATGCTCGAGAAGTAGTGAAACATAAATAAGTTATTTTACTTATCGTTAAATCACAGAGGAGTTAAAAAGTTAAGGATAATCATAGCTTCTGTATGTTTACCGCATTAACGAGTTGTAACGGTTTCTAAAATACTCTATTATGACTTACACCCTATCAAAATGGTTTCTATTAAATGTAAGCATTATTTTAATCATAATACACCTATAAAAAAGAAAATGAACTTTAAAAAGTATTAAGTTTTTTTTTATATAAAAGAATGAGGCAAACGAGCAGGCGACCCACCTGATGGAGAGTAATCACCGCCGCCCATGGACACCCGCAAAACCAGAGGAATCGCAGACGCGTTGCCGTCCTCTTAGGAAGGAATAGGGTTAATGAAGGAATAGGAATTGAGGAAGTTCAGATAAAATAAATGTTATGCAAAATATGTTTGTTTATAAACAAATACTTCGCAAGTTCTTCACTCCTCCACCCGTTCAAATCAAACGAAAGGCCTGCACCAAAGAGTTCCACAGATTGCTCGGCAGTCACGCACAACTTCGGGCACACAGGTATCGTGTCAACACATCCTAATGAGAATATTTGCAGTCATATGTTCAGCGATGCCGATGACTCCCTTTGAAACTCGGAAACTGACACAGGCGTGTGACAAGCACACGTGCTGAGTTATAATTTAAATATTACATGCGGATTACGCTTACAACTTTGCGTAACTTTGGTAGGTACTTCTGTGTTCCATTTCAATAAATAAACGTTCTAGAGGTGGCACAATACCTCGTTTATATTTCATCCTATAGAGAATTATGGGCTAGGGTGATTAAAAATATATTATTATTTCCCAAACTTTACATGGACACTGCTCATTTAAATTCAAGACTATAAATATAAAATGAAAACTTCTAAGATTTGATGAAGCAATGTTGACTAAAAACATAACCATCAAGCACTGACAAATTTGGACGGTTGAAAGCCAGACCGCGGCAGCCAAGTGGTTAAGGCAGCCGCTCGGAATGCGGAAGGTGCGTGGTTCGATTCCCGCCTGGGGTTGTCGTCTTTTTTCAGTGTTTAAACTTTTACTTAAGTATATTTAAGCGTTAATAAAACGCTAAAATATAAAACATTAAACAATTTTATTTAAATATAATTTTAAATATTATATAAATCCGCAAAGACCACATAGTCATAGCCATAAACATAGTCGTAAATTTAATAAATAAGTATTTTCGTATCGTCCACGAAATGGCCCGATCTCCCGATGCGGCCTACTAATGATATTAATCTGGGACCAGCGTTGGGATGTTCAAAAGCTGATGTTGAAAAGTAGAAATGTGTACATAAGTTTATCTTTTAAAAATATATGACAAGTTTGTTTAAATCGATATATTTATTTAATTATTGGACAGTCAATAAAAACATGAACTAACAATAAAGAAACGATGATACTGTTACAGACAGAAGCCTGATCTAAGTGTAGTTTTTAATTATAGACAGGCACGGGGCATGCCAATAAACATTATATTTAATAAGTCAAGTCGTGTCGGTTTATTGGGCTCATAATAAGCTGATGTGTGAATTAGGTACCTCATGCTCCTCATATTACTAAAGTTAGTAAACTCAAAAGTTCAACACGAGTACGCGTGTACAGTTTAGACAGCGGCGAACACATGAGGATCCTAATCTAAATAAACCCATAAACAGACAACCCGACCAATTTGAAAGGCGGCCTTCCTCCGCCCAGCGGCCCTCTGCGAATATAAACCGCCTTAAACAACTCCTTAGAATCCTTTTACACAGTCCCCTACACTTGAGGACATCATCAAATATACATTTCGAGATATTAAGTCGGTGGCCCCGGTGACGCACGACGTACTACGAACATGTCTTGTCCTTGACTTGAATATGTATGAAAGGGAACGGAACAAATACATAGTGGCGAGGTGACGCGGTTTTCAAGCAAAAAAGTGTTGTACGTTTTTCCTATACGGAAAAGCACTTGGTCCTTATCGTCTCGCCTTATTGTTGTGCGAGATGCACACACAAACGTACACAAAGTGCCAAACTTAACTTCAAATGGTATTTTTATGGGATTTGTACATCAAAGCACAGAATAAATAATAGTACTACGACCAAAGCAAAATTAAGATCGCTTCAATAACCTACTTTCATCACTCAAATCGTCGGCGTTTAGCAAATTAATTAATTAATTTATTTATATTTAAGGATCACTAACATGACATATACCATTAATTACATAGTATCAAAGTAGGTAATTAGTATCTTGCTAAGTATTGTCACAATTTCAGGAGATCACAGCATGCATTCAGACAGTTACAAGTAATACATTTATTACAAAAAAAAAGGCATTCGACTCCGCTCCACCTGATATTACGCAGGAGTACATAATTATGTTATAAGTGAAGAATTATGCCGCACTAACCGTCAACACTTTGCCGACCTGCAGTTGCCTCATCACACATTGTTTAAAAGACCCACTGAACAGAAAACCCCTTTCTTCTGTTGCGTCAAAGAACCCCATGTTGTAGTAATAGTTGTACACATGTGCTGGGAGATCATTCAATTTCTTCAAGTAGTGCCGTAGTAAGTAGTAAGTGCCGCATCCATATTGGATGCTGTTGGTGGATCCTAGCCGGTCCAGGATATGGTGCGACGGTTTCCCCCTAATATTGCGGGCCGCATTAATGATGCAAATGAACCCAAGACGTCTTCACCGCGATAATCAAATACAACCGCTCCTGGCTATGTTTACTCTCTTTTCGCTCAATGGAAAATAATTTAAGACGACACTTAGGTAGGAGAGACTTTTGCGAAGTTCGCTGAGGTATGAATAGCGGAATGCGATTTCTGAAGACTGTTATTGTTTAGAGCCGTGAGGCGTAGCGGTTTAGTAGAAGAATACTAACAACCCCTCTCTTCCCTTGGGTGTCGTAAAAGGCGACTAAAAGACTAAACACTGCACATTACATCCAACAGCATAGAGTGGCGATGAGCTCACCACCTGTCACGCTAAGCACGTATGCAGTTGTAAATTGGTGAAACATGGACCATAGCACTGGACTGCTTCTGCGGTCCTCATTGCTACTCTCTGACTAACCCTTAGAGGATAACAATCGTGATTCTATGTAGAATTATGGTTTTTAGGGATTGATGAATTGTATCCACAATCGACCGTATAATACACAATATGCTTTAAATATTTAAGGGCCTGTGTCCGGCAGTTAGGGTTACCATCCGTCTGGATTAGTCCGGACATGTCCGGCCTTTTAGACTCTAGTCCGGATTTTGTCCGGCTCTTTAATTTGTAAGGATTTTGGAATATGAGTAACAAAACTACATTTTAAGTAATATCAAATAAGTCTTTAATCTTTATTCATTTCTCATTTATCTAAAAACAAAATTAAAAAAGTGAGTAGGTACCTAATGTTTCCATTTTTTGTGACAAAAAATTCCGGAATTTTATCGAAATGTCGGGCTTTTTGTCGGGACTTTTCAAATTCTTAAATGTAACCCTACCGGCAGTGAAACTTTTATAAGCTGTTGATGGATGACGGATACATGGTCGTAGTCATAATCATCATCAGATGAGAGACGTCCTCTGTTGGAGGAAGGCTTCCCCCAAGAATTTCCACCACTCACGGTATTGTGCTACTCGCATCCATCGTCTACCCGCGACCTTTACCAGGGCTATTCTGTATCTCAGTCAGCGCTGCCGCAGCGCTGACTGAGTCAATTCTCAGCACTGTGTCAACGCTGGCTGACTGAGATACAGAATTGGCACTCTGATCGGTGTATT
Source organism: Scoparia ambigualis (assembly GCA_963921215.1). Lineage (NCBI taxonomy): Eukaryota > Metazoa > Arthropoda > Insecta > Lepidoptera > Crambidae > Scoparia > Scoparia ambigualis. The sequence continues at coordinate 36,350,400 of OY992506.1, read as the reverse complement.
TAACACCTTGTTGCACACTGCGTCTTTCGGTGCGCGGTCGCCAGACTACTATACGTTCTACGAGCGATGTGCCCTGCCCATTGCCACTTGAGCTTAGCAATTATTTAGGCTATGTCCTTACCTTAGTCCACATTTATCATTCAATCCCACTGATATAATGATAGTCATTGATGGACGGACATGGATGAACATACCGAGGTACTACCTACGTACCTCGGTAGTATTTAAACACATTAAATTAAGCTAAAGTTTGTAGTAACTACGAATATGTCATTAATGTCATTATAGAGTACGAAGAAAACTAGAGATGGGTTTGAAAAGAACTGCGCACAAATGGTCCTTTGTAAAGAATAAATAAGAGTTGAACTCAAACGTAAGTGAGACACATGCGGGCGGCGCTGGCAACAATTAAACTTGGCAGGCGGATGGCTGAATGCTTACCAACCATTGAAGTATTAAAACTAGAGACAACACCGCGAAGCAAGTTTCTGCGCAGTAAGTTGCTGCTTGCGGCCCTGGTTTAAACGCTTCAGTCATTGTGGGTGATCAAAGCGATTGTGGATCTTGCGGCCGTAAATCAGTGCACGAAAAATTGCTCAGCTGTGTTGTTTCATAATTCATAATTTTATTGTCTCACGTCAGGTGTACAGATATTAACTTATAGGTACATTATAGGCATGACATGAACCCTGTTAGGGCACTACAATATTTAACATTTATTTTAATTACTTATTATTACATTAATTTTTATATTACATTTATTTTTAAATTTTTATGTTATTTTTAAATCACATTAGATAAAACATTAAATTATTACATTTCATTAAATCATTATAAAATTAATCATTATAAAATTAAAATTAACATTATTCTTAAAAACATGCATTTTAGTCAAACATGAACCCTAACTAAAATTTTACCATTATTATCATTTTAATATTCATACTCATAACACAAACCAAAACCGTGAGATTGAAATTTAAATGTAGTAGTTTTTACAAATTAGATCCGCAAACATTGTTATATTTCAATGTGTAGTGCTCGCGTAAAACCCTAGAAAACAATTTATGTATAGATTATGAGGTACTTTTTAGATGCCAATAAATCGATCATCCATGAAATCCTGAACAGTATAGTAACATTTATTTATTAGTATTTCTTTAATTTTATTTTCATAGATGGAATCTGATTCTATTAATTTTATAGCAGTTGGAATTTTGTTATAAATTTTTACAAACCGGAAATCAGGGCTTGCTTTAAAAATAGACAATTTAGGGGGGGGGTAGCCATAATCTATTTTTGTGTCTTGTATTTAAGTTATGCGTATCTTGGGCTTTTTTAAAAAAGTGTAGGTATTTTCTAGTAAATTTAGCTACTTCCAAAATGTATATTGAGGGTAATGTTAACATTGAATTTTTAATGAAGTATGGTTTACAGCTTTGCCTTGGCTTTATATTGTTAAGTATTCGTATACATTTTTTCTGCATTATGAGCAGGTCGCCTGCATCTGTACTATGGCCCCATAGTACCACGCCATAGCAGAGCCATGAGTATACATACGCATAATATGCCGATAATGCCGTTTTAAAATCTGTATTCCTTTTTAATATACCCAGTGCGTAAACAAATTGCGAAATTTTAGATTTAATTTTTTGAATGTGGGCCTTCCAGTTTAAATTTGAATCAATTGTAATTCCTAATAATGTAAATTCTTTAGCAACAAAAATTTTTTCTTTTTCAATTTCTATGTTTAAGTTAAGGGGCTGTTTTTGATAAGGTTTAAATTGCATAATGTTTGTTTTTTTAATATTTATTTGAAGGTTATGGGCATGTAGCCATGACAAAATAGAATGTAATGTATTTGTTAATTGGGTTTGACAGTTTAGACTATCTGGAGTTTTAATAAGTACGGAGACATCGTCTGCGAATAAAATGCATTTATTATCTAATATTTTTGGAAGGTCGTTTATATATATTAAAAACAAGACGCATCCTAAGACACTCCCTTGTGGAATGGAACTATTTATTGTTTTTAATTTTGAGCTAATATTTTTTATTGTATGTGTTTCTTCATCATGATATTCTATGTTGGTGTATTGTTTTCGATTACATAAAAATGATTTTAGCCACATATATGCATTTCCACGGATCCCTGATTGGTATATTTTATTTAAAAGTATATCATGTGAAACTCTGTCATATGCCTTGGACATGTCTAGGAGCAGACCTACAGCATATTTTTTATCATTGATATAATTCATAATCTCCTGTATATATCTATAGACGGCTAGGGTGGTCGAATGATTTTTTCTAAAGCCATGTTGGGAGCTATCTATTATTTTAAATCTCTCAAGAAAATCGTAAATCCTATTTGACATCGCTTTTTCAAAAATCTTAGACATGGAAGGTAAGATTGATATTGGCCTATATTGACTAGGGTCGGTCGATTGTCCGCCTTTTTTAAGTATGGGTTTGATTTTAGCCACTTTTAGTTGGTCTGGAAAACAGCCTTCACCAAATGAGATATTCACTAGTTTAGTGAGAGGGTATGTTAGTTCGTCTACGCAAGATTTAATAAGGGTCGTTGGTATACCATCCATTCCGTGCGCGTGTTTTCTTTTTATATTGCGTATGATAGATTTTATTTCCTTTTCGGTAACGGGCCGCAAGTACAGTGAATTTAATGTGTTTTGAGCTCCGAGCGCGCTCGCACCCGACTGCGGCGGCCGTTGCGACTGTGATTCACCTACCGATGCAAAATAGTCATTAAAGGTGTTTGCCACGCTGCCGGGTGATTCTACAACTGTGTCGTGGGTTTTCAATTTGATATTAGTTGGTTGTCTTTTGGGGTGGTTTTTTGTAATGTTTTTTATAATATTCCACATTTTTTTAGTCTTATTATCAGATTTTTTCATTTCATCTATATATAAAAGCTTTCTAGATAATTTTACACATTTTTTTAAAAGTTTGTCATAAAGTCTGTAATGAGTGTTTAGTATGGTATTATTTGTTTGATTACATAATATTTTTAACATTCTTTTATGTTTACACGATCGTTTTATTCCTATTGTTAACCATTTATTTTGTGCTGTATTTTTGTTATTATTTATTTTTATATTTTTTTCCGGAATATATTTATTTAACATAGTTGTAAGTGTTTGTTCAAAAAGTTCATAATTTTCATTTACGTTTTTAGTATCCGTAATTATATTATTCCAATTTAATTCTAATAGTGACTCTTTAAAAGCGATAACGTTTTTATTTGTAAATAATCTTTTTTTGAAAGTAAATTGACTTTGTGACTGCTTTTGATTTTGAGTATTTATTGTGTATATAAGACTCTTGTGATCGGAAATACCCTGGTCTTGCACTATTATATTATTTTGAGATTTATTATTTGTGAAGATTATATCAATAAGAGTTGATGAATGATTTGTTACTCGCGTAGGTTGGTTTACTATTTGGTGTAGATTGTAAGTTAACATTATGCTCTTCAGCCTATGGCAGTCTTTTGAGCCTTTTGTCATATCGATATTTAAATCACCGCCTATGATTAAATTTTTTTTGAGATATTGATGTTTTATTTTTTCTAAGAGCTTATTTATAGTGTCAAAAAATATTTCAATTTCACGGTCCGCTCGATAAATATTAATTAAAATAACATTAAACATTGGTAACTCTATTGCACACAATTCTACTACACATTCAACTGAGAGTTTAGCAATATCGTTCCGTTCGATATAATTCGTTCCGTTTTGTAGTAGAATCGCCACTCCGCCTCCTCTGTGTTTACTTCTGTAGTAGGCCGCCGCGAACTCGTAACCGCTTATATTAGTAACATTCTTTTGTCTTTCTAATAACCAAGTTTCCGTTATACATGCTGCATGAAAATTCTGTTCCAATAAATATTGTTCGACAATATGGGTTTTTGTTTTTAAACTTTGGGTATTTTGAAAAAGGATCTTAAATTTATCCACGAAATAAACTCTTCGAATCATTTTGTTTCGTGTTCTGGGTTGGCTGGCTATTACTACTATTGGAGACATTCATGGATTGTATGTGTTCTGGTGAATGATGTTTGCGGTTGTAAGATTGATTTGAAAATGAAACTTCGTTGTTTATTTCCTTTCCGTTTACAAATAGTTTGTTATTCTGTATAATAGCGTGGCTTCCTTTTTTACGTGCTTCCAATAAAGTCTCTCTCATTTCCCTTCGCTTCCTTAAAGCTTGCTCGTCCATGAAATCTGTAATATAATAACCGGAATCTTTGAAATATCTACAGTGCTGTAATATATGTTTAGTCATTTTCTTGCTGATAAGTTCAATGACAAGTGGTCTCCTATAGCCTCGTCTCCCAATTCTGACTAGTTCTTCTATATATCCCATTAGGTCTACATGTAAAATCTCTTGAAAAATTCGTATCACCCTATTGTGGACATCATATTCAGTTTCCCCATAAAGTTCTTCGAGACCATAAAATACAATTTTCTTAGTGGTGTCATTTTGTTGAATTGTTTGTATGCCGTTAGGTATTTTTTTTTGTAGTTCTCTCAATTCTTTTTGCAATATATTATTTTCAATTTCTATTTTATGTATTTTTTTGTTTATTTCTATTAAATCATTTTTTACAATAGCTTGCTCGGAAGTTAAGGTGTCTAAGCTGTTGGTCATTTCTAGTTTTAACTTTGAAATAGCAATGGATATTTCATGCTGTAATGTTAATTTCATTTCAGATATTATTGTTTTTCGGTTTTCATTTAGTAGCTCTTTAAATTGATCAAGACAAATTTTTTCTTCGCATTTTTTTTCGCATTTTTTTGGGGAGCCCTGCAAGCTTAAAGTATCACCTAATATAGATTGTTCTTCTAGGATTTGATCATCAACTGACATATCGAGCATCAGTTGTTTATGTTCTACTACGGCTGTTTTTTTCCTAATAGTTATGTTTGCAATGTTCGTTTCATTTTCAGTGTCCAGGCTTGATTGTGCCTGTCGCACTGGTGTATTTGAATTATTAGTTTTTGGCATTTTGCACCGACATGTTTGGCAAATCCAGTTACTTTTACTCTCAGTTGACATTATATTATAAAAGAGCTTCTCGGCTACATTTGCGCAATCAAGGTCATATACTTGTTTACAAAGCGCACATGTAAGAAATCGTCTGCTTGTTATCTCTCCGTTACATCCTGTACAGGAAACCATCTTGCGGATAGATTAGGAACTACTAAGTATAATTTTCTAGTGAGCAGTGGTTTGCGTCAGGCAGAGGCTTAAAGCGCGCTCGGGATGTTGCTTTGCTGAGGTGTATGTTGACTCAAAGTGGTTTGTTTGCGTTGTGCACCACAGATGGCAGTATATGCTCTGTTTGTAATGTAGAAGATGAATAGACTAATTTGTGTAGTTTTTACTTTTAGGTTATTATTTTTGTAATTGTTCTACAATTGTTCGTATTGATAATAGCGCACTTATGAAATTCACAGATTGATAATCCCATGTACTTCACTTGTTTTTATTTATACGTTGTTAAGTTGGAAGTTAGTTTTTGTTTGTGTTGTAGTCACTTTTAATTTCACTGTATTTTCTTACTTTGCACTTTGACTTCACGTTTTATATCATTTGTTTAGGTTTATTTATTGTTGCAAATGGTTTTTAAACACTATTATTGTAGCAAAGACACTTAGATATGTTTTTTAAAAGCAAAATAAACGGAGCCAATTGTTTGCGCGACGGCTGTCACTGTCATCTATATCTATATAATATTGTCTTGAGCTATAATACCTCAATGTTCCCAACTCACAACTTTCGTTAGAAACGTATTGTTATAACTCCGCCGATCACGAAGAGATACTTATTAATTGTGAGGAAACACGAATTGTGTATATATTCTATAAGTCGCTATATTTGAAGGTTTATTTTCTATAAGAGTATTGTTATTTTAAAATCAGCTTTTGCAAACACATTGCTGTAACGAAAATGGAGTGACCTTGAAGTATTTGTAGGAAACATTAAAGTCTTGAATTTCTAAATGATTCTAAGACCTTTATGGAAAAGAGAATAGACTAACCCATTTTTTTTTGCATTTTCTTAGTAGGTAGTATGACGTTATCCACGCTTACTGTTTGGCATGATATAAAGTTATAGAATCACGTTGTTTGGAGTATTAACGTACAAGGTTCATCATAAGGTTAAATGTAGTAACAGTATGTTTATTGAATAACGCGTAGTAAAAGTTCTGTCTCATCTTCTGGGCAACGCTCACGTCGGTGAAGCCTCCTTCCTCCATTCCTCTGCGTCCTGAGCCAGCCTTGGCTTCTTGATAAAAGTCATAAAGGTCAAAAGTCTAATACTTTATTCAATATAAACCTTCACAGGCACTAACTGACGTCAAAACTAAAAAAAAACAGAAGTTAATTCTTATCTAAATAATGAACCACTAATGTATCACAAAGACGACGTTAAACAATGGCTTCGGCTGATAATGTACAACACGCAAAATGCTAACTGCACGCATAACGTGCAAACAGTCAAAATGTAAATACGCAAAATCTACATCATGACAAATGTACAACGCGAAATGTACAGTAGGTACGCAAAATGTACTAACGCTGAAAGCACATAACGCGAAATGTGTAAAAAGAAATTAACACATTTTGCAAATTGTTTAGTATCATCGCAAATTTTTATAAGTGTCGGCTTAACAATTCGCGAAATGTGTAAATTTCTTTCTACACATTTTGCGTTATGTGCTTTCAGTGTAAGTACATTTTGCGTACTGTACATTTGTCATGATTTAGATTTTGCGTAGGTATGTACATTTTGATGTTTGCAGCACACAACAGTTTTAATAAAAAAAATGATTAACAATTTAGATGGACACTTATTTCCAATCAACTCGTCCCTTTTGTGAATGACGAAATTTTTGTTAATTCAAAAAATGTGGCTATTAAAAATTTCGTCATTAACAAAAGAGATGTCCCAATCAATTATACATGCAATCAATGTGCACATTGTCCTCAAAGTCTCGAATTAAAACCGATTAAGCCGGCTCGCGGCGAATGCGTGCGCGCCACTTTAAACATCGTTTAAGCAGCTACAATGAATTCAATTAGCAAAGCAAACAGGGGTCTTTTTGTACCCAGCCGTCCCTTTATGCTCCCTGAAATCTTGTTTACCATCGGCGTGGGCTAAGCCGCCTCCTCTGATTAAAGTACCTGCCAACATAGCTAGGTTCCAGAGATTAGGCGTGATCCTGTATTATTTTGGTTAATAGAAAACCATTGAATGTTAATTTTGTAATAGACGCATAATTAAAGGGTGTGCATTTTTTAGAATGTTGATTATCTAAGGGAATCCTGCACGAAAATGTGAAAATTTACGTATTTTTAAGTTACTTGTACTATGCGCTGAATTAGTTAAATACATTAGAAGAACTTACGTAAGTTAGCCTTATCATTGCACAAGGTCGTGGCCTTGTTGAAACTTGAAACAATTTCTTTAAACAATAACAAACAATAGGTACATAAATCTAATGACCCCTAAAAACATATTTTTTCGACAACTTTCTTAATTTTATGAATAAAACAATAATTCTTACATGAAAATATTTGTATTGATACTCCGCAAATCACCTTCATCTTAAAAAAGTAAATTAATTTTAAAATAAATTAAGGGACTTATATTATGTGATCGTGCGGCACCCCCTTAATAAGACAATTGTCAAGTGGAAAATAAATCTACCCAACACAACAACCTATACACGTCCCACTGCTGGAACAAGCCTTTCCACATAAACTATATGCTTTGGGAGGTCCAACTTTTAACCTACCTTCTGCGAGTTTTAACGACTGCCATCTTACGACAACAATCGGAACCAACGGCTTAATGTGCCGCACGAGCAATCGATAATATGAAATGAATAAGTACCAAGTGTTATTAGATTCCAGGTGAAAGGTAAATTCAAACACTATTGTAAATTGAATGTTTTCTGATAATTTCAATAGCCTCACATATCCAATCGAAAGGTAATAATAATGATAATAATAAAAATCTTTATTGGTCTAAGGGTGGATTCGACCAAACTGGAATAAGACTTACTCCGAGATTAGTCTATACAAATTCGGCGGTTAATCTAGGTATAAGATCTTATTCCAGTGTGGTCGAATCCACCCTAAAGAAAATAACATTTAATAGTAGATTGTTATACAAGTGGCTAAAATGACCCATTATATACGAGGTAGTTTTACTCCCGAGCTTTAGCGAGGGAGTAAATAGAAACCGAGTTATAATGGGTTTTTAGCGCCGTGTGTTACACTCTGTTTTTCACTACGAATGCGAGAAAATAAAACAATCTAATACAATATGAATTGGTTTATTTTATTAAAAATTAACCCGTTAGTTGCTTTTACGACACCCAAGGGAAGAGAGGAGTTGATAGTATTATATTGATGAGCCCATCGCCGCTCTATGCTGTTGGATAGTATGTGCAGTCTTTCCATCTCTTCCCTTGGGTGTCGTAAAAGGCGACTAACGGACTAAAGACTGCACATACATCCTACAGCATAGAGCGGCGATGGGCTCATCAAAATAATACTACCAACCCCTCTCTTCCTTTCGGTGTCGTAAAATGCGACTAACGGACTAAAGACTGCACATACATCCAACAGCATAGAGCGGCGATGAGCTCATCAAAATAATACTACCAACCCCTATCTTCTCTTCGGTTTGTAAAAGGCGACTAATGGACTAAATACTCACCACCTAAGCACATGTGCAGACTGTGCAGTTGTTTCTTGCTGAAGCGTGGACTGTGTGGGCGTGGTCTGTGTTGTCTATAGATTCAAATGATTACTAATTTTACAATAAACTTTATTAATAACTATCTCAGAAAAGTTGTTGATCTAAGTAAACAGTAATAAGTCGAGTCTTTATTCATTATTATTCTACTTATGACTAAATACTTTTTCGTTTTTGTAGGCTCATTGTCATGTGACAGAGAAAAATTTAAAAAAAATACTTTTTCCCCTAAGTCAAGAAAAGCTATTTTAGCCTCGCTCTAGAACGCTACACTAACGATCTTTTTGAGCAAGAGGAGTGAAAAACATATTAAACGTTCGTTTTATATAATATTTGCTTAAGTACCTAAACTAGGTCTACCTGTTATTATAGCTACGTATGCTATGCTTCTTTACATAGGTACAGGTAGGTACATGTTTTAAAGTTAATTATGCAGTGTGCGCAATGCCAAACATGATAATATATGATACTTATTACAAATCTACATATTTTAACATCATTACAGTGTGATAGTAAGTAAGTACTTTTAGTAGTTCTTCTGTTGAATCATAATCAAGTGTCAGCAACCTCTTTTTATAGTTAGTTTACATGAGTGTTTAGATTGATGCAAGATGCATCATTGCTATGAAACACACCTATAAAAATAGATCTAAATAGAAGCCGCATGTGGCCGTACTTTGCGTGTCTAAATAGTGCCAAAAGGATGGTTGGGTGAAATCCCATCTTTCAACCGCGTTTCGTTTGGTCAATGTCAGCAGCGGACATAAGTACTGTTTTAAAAAAATACTACTTGCTTCGTATCGATCTGTAAAAACTGTACAAGAAAGGTTAACCGAGATAAGTAATCAACAAGTTTTCTTTCGGTAAGTAATTTTGTTATTAAATTGACACAGAAAGAAGTGACATACTTGGTTTTCATACCATGGAGCTAACATGCGGCTTCTATTTAGATCTATTTCTGTGAGTGAACACACTTTATTTTTATTGTTGAAATTTTGCATTCACAATGCTATATAAATGTAGAATAAAATGTTTACTAGAAAAAAATCAACCACTCTCAGGAAGCTCGAATGGGATTCGAACCCACTTTATCTATAGGGTCAACTGGTCGACCCTGGGTCAGTGGGGTACAGTTGGTCACGCACACTTTGACAAAACTATTGTATCTGAGTGCAATCGGTTGCTCGTATAGCGCGTCGCTGTCCGTATGGTAAGACCTTCGAAGTGCGTTTCGTGTTTTCGTCTGATGCCGATCACTAAAAACGTAAGTAGCAGTGTGTGTATAATTTCCCTATTATTTTAATTTTCAAATGTGTTTTATTGACATTATTTGATAGAGTTATTAGGCTGTGTATTCCTGTTAATAGATTTACGAATTATTTGGTTTACGAATTTATTTGATTTTTTTGGTTTCGATCAGGAATAGGGTTAACAGTTGGTCACGTGAGTCGGATACACACTGAGTCGCGACCCACTATGTACCCGACCCGATTATTTTTAGGTGATATAGTTTTGATTTTGATGTCAAAGGTAACAATTAAAATAATAAGCTAATTCGTCATGTTTTTTTACAGAATGCCACGAAAAAGCTCCAAAGACAGAAAAATTATTGGTACTCATACCAATGAGCAAATGAAAATTGCTATTGTACAAATAAATAAAGAGAAAAGTATTAGGAAGTCTTCGGAAGATAACAATTTGGAATTTTTTACATTACAACGATACTATTCAAAATACAACAATAGCAACATCTCTACAGAAAATTTTACGCCTAATCACACTGTAAATAAAGTTTTTACAAATGACTAAGAATTTTTTTTAATAAATGTGCTCGAATGTTTATTGACTGACTGTACACGATTGTCGATCGATCGCTCATAAAATGGCAAAAAGAAATAACGTGAAAACGCCACCCAGCTGGGAAAATAACAAATTAGCTGGTATCGACTGGCTGCGGGGATTTCGAGAAAGACACCCTTATCTACTTGACTTTACGGAAACCAGAAAGTTGCAGTTTGGCACAGGCAGCTGCTTAAGAGAAACCGTAAAAAAAATTATGATAATCTTGAAAATGTAATCAAGAGAAGCCCAAGGTTCGCAGGTGGAACCAGAATCTTTAATCTGGATGAAACTGAGACTACCACTGTCCAAAAAAATCCAAAAGTAATAGCCCATAGAGGTCGAAGAAATAGGTGACCAGAGCGGTGAAAAGGGGACTTTGTGTACCACCTGCAATATAATAGGTGCAGGGGGTCAGGCACTTTCACCAGCTATTGTAGAATACTGATTAGTATTATCTCTGGTATTATAAATGTTTGGACATGTTTATAGTCTATAAGAGAATTGTAAAGAAAGAAAAAAAAATTAAGAATCATGTTGAATGTGTTTTTTAATACCAATCTTCCTATTTAACAATATTAAACTCTTTAAAAAACCTTAGACTTTTCTTCATTATTCTGCAACTTTTCTTTGGTCCACTGTGAACCATGGGGGTACCCACTGTGTACCACCCCTGGTACACAGTGGATCATTTGGCATTTTTTTTTAAACAGTTTTTTTTTGTTTATACATCAAATCATATTTTTCCGCATAAAATTGTAAAGTTAAGTAAACATAGTATCAACTGGTCAATTTTAGAACATTTCTGGCTAAAAGTTTCTGAGATATGGCCATCGAAAAAAAAGTGACCCAGTGTTAACCATGTTACCCTACACATATTATTATTTCAATGTGTAGCATCCGCACAAACTTAAGAAAACCATCATGAAATACTGTAAACCCTATGGTTGTATATAGAGTGAAAGTCCTCAAAAACTAACTATCGTTCATTACTTTATTATTCAGCCCGGCTTGGCCCACTGCTGGGCTAAGGCCTCCCTACCCTCCTTTCACTCCCCATGGTTTAGGGCTGTAGATAACGAGCGTTTGCTAGAAGTAAAACTTTTATGCTTTGCCCCAAATTGGCAGCACTACGTACTATATCCCAAGTACCAAACAAAACAAAGCACGACTAAAATGGGTAAGTAAGACCCGAACTTTTGCATTAAGGTTTAACAACTTCGGGCTGAGCGTACACAACTTAGGTGCCTAGACTTGCTCAGCTCTATAGGAAATCTTAACAACTTCTGGCTCAGTTCATAACTCGTAACGTAGGATATTCTGTTGCCCTCAATTATCGTAAAAGACATACAGCAGGCTCGTGATAATTCCGCGAGTTGGAAAATGTTCTCAAACTTGTATCTGTTGCGTGTTTGAGTTGCGGAAGTTTTCACAGGTTTTGGAGCGAACACGCACTCCGCGCTCGGGTGTTATATATCAACTTCACATTTGAAGGGTTGACGATTGTTCGTATAAAAGTTTTAAGTCGCTTCCACTGTTTAGTTTTTTTCATATTTGTTGTAAAGTTGTTATTTGTTATGATATTTCATCATTATAATCAGCCCTTTTAGTCTAATTCTAGACAGACACGGGCCCAGGTTTCTCTTAATGCACGACATTTTTTACCAGTTCTTTATTTTGTTTCGATTTCTTCCGACGTAGGTACCAAAAGCAAGTTAAATCGCTTTGCGCGCACTTTGCCCGAACTGGTAATTGAACCCGGCACCTACGCATACCGAGCCGAGCGCGAGCCGGTTACCGAGGCGTTCAAAGTGTGTTTGCGGATGTTTCGATGCATAGCCCGGGTTTGTGATGATGATGATGATACTTGGCTATTTGACAGTTGTAACCTTAGAATAATAACGCATAGAAAGCGAGAACACGCACGATAAATGAGGCAAGTAAAACCAAGCCATATTGGCTTGGTACCGAAACGGCCCGCGTCAGTACTAATAATCTAAAGTTATATATGTATTTATCAACAGTTCCAATTTCCTTACTTTTGGGACAAATCTGATTCCTCTAGCAACATTACTTGTACACTTGTGTGCGTGTCGCCGAGATAGTACGCGTAACTTACTCCTATAGTGCGACATAAAAGAGTAGAAATTAAATAATCCAGAACTAAATTCACTCATTTTTTGGCAACATTGATTATCTGTCATTAATGTCAAGTGGTTGTTCAACTCTGTCCGTGGTTACGATATAAATTGTTGTTTTAGTGATATTTCTACATTCCTGGATTTAAAACACTGATAACATGATTATGACCATCCGTGGCAGTTCTCGTAACATAATATATAAGGTTTTTTTTTTGCGAAGTTTGGCAGAATTTCAATACGGAACTTTGTTACGTAATCTGGAGGATATTTACCAATATTTACCAACGTACAGCAGATTATACTGGTAAGTAAGTTATAAAAGATGTTGAAAGTATAATTATCTAAAATATGCCTATGCGCAATCGGCTAAATTCAGTGAAAAAAATCAGTATTTTTAAATATTTTTAAAAGTTTTGGGGTTATGATATTACTAACAAAAATGTTGGTTATTATAGTTCGACTCGAGAATCTTGAACTTTTGAATTTATTGGGACATTTTATCAAGTGTTAAGGGGTAGAATGTGGTAAGTATAGTAAATTATGTGGGTTGGCTTTTGAATCGAGTCGCCTGAATTTGAAGAAACTAACACTGTGGGGGGGGTCTTAGGGGTTCTTAAATAAAGGTTTATTAACATTTTAGCTGCCGCTGTTGCGTTAAAATATTTAAAAAACCACTTGAAAGTTTTGCCAAAATCGGCTATAATCACGAAAAATTACACGTTTTTAGGCAATACAATACCATATTAACAGAACCGAAGTGTGGGGACGGGGGGGGCGCAACCCCCCTACGAGGGGGCTCGGGGGGCGAAGCCCCCCGCCATGAAAAAAATCTAAAGAGTTAATTAGGTTAGGTTAGTAAGTATGTTGACCAAAACGCGCGAGCCGAGCGAGCGAAATAAGGTTTTTGAAAATTTCCATATTTTTAAAAAAGAAACATAACTTAAAAATTACTTGTCTGCGGCAGGAGGGGTAAATGGGGGGGGGGTACTCCTCCCCCCCCCTCCTTACCTTCACCCCCCCCCCCACCCCGATTCAGGCGACTCGATTCAAAAGTTTTACCAATTATGTTTATAACTCAGTCCATAGGACTGAACAATTTTGGTTTTGTTATTTTTTATGCATATATGTTTTTATTGTTCTAGGTGTGTCTGAAAGTACTGTGCGGAGAATAGCTAAACAAGGCTCCGAAAATGGAGGAAAATTTTCGTCTCCCGCTAAACACAGAAAGGGTCGACTTGCAAAGGAACTCGATGACTTTGATATGTGTGCAATCCGTCAGAAAATGATTTTTTTAAAACTGTAAAAAAAGAAGTACCAACAATATGCAAATTAATAGCTCAATTAAGGCAACTTATTTGCTATGATGGAAGCCGCGAGCATTTGCGAAACTTGAAGAGTATCTGGACTTTAATTTATTACTTTTATATCTAAATAAAAATAAGTTATATGTACAATGGCTGTTTTCATTAAGTACTACATACAAACTACTCAAATTAATTATTTTAACGACCTCCTTATCTGAGAGGCGAGCACCCCGGACTTGGCGTCGCCATCTCTGAGGTCCCGGGTTCGATTCCCGGTTGGGTTAATGTAGAAAACCAACTTTTTATATTGTCTCGGATCTGGGTGTTGTGGTACCGTCGTTGTTTCTGATTTCTATAACATAAGTGCCTTAGCTACTTCCTTTATATCAGAGCAATGTGTAAGTGATGTTTTCCAATTATATAAAAATATTAAATAAAAACAAGTATCAAGACCAATTTGATCGACCTATCAGGGTTGCTATGTTAACGACAACAGCGCCCTCATTTAATTTCTACTCTTTTATGTCGCACTGTACATCCATTTTTTTCTTGCCTCACGCCATGAGAGTTTTCTAATACGAGACTATCGTTCTATGCGTTATTATTCTATGGTTGTAACAATAAAATATGAAATATGTCAGAAATGGTAGGTAGTTTATGATTTAACGATAATTATCCAATATTTGATTATGGCGATGAAATTCAGATTCCAAGATAATTTCTAAATATTTTATTTTTATAAAATAAATTTGCGATTTTTTATCTGTGGATTACAAGACCCGAAACACGGGCGGCCATGATTGAACTTCGTGTGACGTCACAATTCACAAAAAACCAAAAACTATCTGTCATGTTTCAAGATAAAATTTCTTTGTTTAGTGAAACGTGACGTCACAGGGCAAAATGTCACGTGATTAACCGTTTTCGCGCTAAACATGAAATTAATGAAGAAAAATATGTTTTTTTTTATATTCAATAAAGATATTTCGTGAAAAAAAAAATTGTAAGAGGTATAAAATAAGCGTTTGTAATTTTTAAAATACTTTTCTGAGAACTGTCAAGTAGCCATTTAGCCAGTACCCCTCAATTAAAGCGATGCCTTGATTTTATTGATGGAGGCCTTTGCCCAGCTGTGGGACAGAACACAGGCAGTACTTTCCTTTTTTTATGCAAAGAATAACATGCGACACACGCAAACACTTCACCTACCACAGCGCCACTTTATATAGGGTCAACAGAAGTTGTTTATTTGTTTGTAAACCAAACGCAACGCAGGAAATACAACCCATTGCCATCCCGTAGTAGTTCCCCTCGGCTATCCTGTGTGGGATCATCGTCGCTCGTTGGGTAACTTGGCGGAGTTTCTTGCTGCGTTGTTCGAGTGTCACAAACTACCGTCAGTCTGTTTGTTGTGAGCAGGTAGGCCGCGTCTGTGCTAAACCTACTCATGTTTTACTGCTAGTGTGATGGTTGATAATTGTTATATAAACGTTATGTTAAATTATTATATGCCATAAAAAAGACTGATCATCATCTGTTTCGATCACGACACAGTCATGACCAACAATTTTTAACCGCATCTGTGGTCTAGCTGCTAAGCCACCGGTCTTAGACTCAGAGGTGCTTGCGGGTCGATCGGCTAAAAAATATGGATATGGACATGGGCTTCATTTGACATTCGAAGTTTATATTTTCTCCTTATATGGGCATATTATGGGCTTCAAATGTCAAATGAAGCCTATGTCCATATTCATATTTTTTAGCCGATAGGGTAGCACGTCCCACTCCAGTCCCAACGTGGGTACATCTTTGTGTAGGTACTCGGTTTGGTTGGCGGTAGGGCTTGTTATCCCGCCTGGCTAGCTACCACCATCTTATCTGTCTGTCACCATAGCAACAATGTTAATTGCATTGTTGTGTCCCGACAGTTTAGAGATAAGATAGCCAGTTTGTCAGTGGTTATTCCTGGTGACGCGCGTCTCTAACTGCGGCCGCTTTTTGCTATAGATAAAAAATATCAAAGTGCCTTCCTTCAGGGTTTGTTTCTTAAAGTTATTTTGATGTCGACCATCAGTCACTTGTATTATTTCAGCACAACATAGCCCTCAATATGCTTTATCGTGATTGCGAACTCAAACAGCTCTTCACAATAAATCTATAACACAAGCATTATCCACCAGCAAATCCCACCAGCAGACTTGCGAAAGCCGCTGCCAACAAACTTTACAGAGCTCCCTCAAAACTCGAGCCACGTACTTTGATAATGTGTTTATGCACTGCCGTAATGGTCGCGACCAACCGCAGATTTGTACTCGCCAAGTTGTTTCGCGTAGTACACTACACGACATGTAACAGGTGGAAATGCCATCACAATACAAACCCTATTGCAACCGAATAAGATCGAAGTTATGTATCGCGAGTTGCTGCGGCTGAAGTACTTTTGGGAAAACTTCGCTGCCGTTTGGAAATCCATTTGAAAGCCTACGTCGGTGAAGTAATTTTAGTTGAGATGATGAGAAAAGTTTTACCGACTGAAGAATAACGAAATATCAATAGGCAAGGCTGATAATAATGCTGTACTCGTATTGACTTTATAATGATACCTACTATAATATCGTAACGTAAGCCGCTAATAAGTCATTGATAATAATCCCAATTCAGAGGTGATCTAAAATATGGCGGTTATTGAAAAACAATTCGTTATTTTGATATAATAAATGTATATTATAGCTGCATTTAAACGTTCACATATCAATGACTTCAGTAATGCTCGTTTGTAGCACGGAGCACGGAGTAGTTGGCTATATTTCAATTCGCCCATCCGGACCCACCTACCCGGCATTAAGAAAATTGCTTAACAATGAGGATCTTAAACTAACAGGATTTCTTTAGCCGCCGGGCTAACAAACTGGTACTGCTAAACTTTAAATGCACAAAAGTAACGTTAACCGGTATGCAAAGGACAGGTTGTTTACTGTAATCATTCAGACCTTTCAACACCTTTAAATGGCATGCAAATAAACAACTGAAAGTCACAATTATAGGCCGAAGTAGGACTTGTATAAATCATGGCGCCGCGAAGCCTCAGGCCTCAAACCCTTCATAAATATAGCGGAGCCTCTCGACAAGTAGCCAACAAAGAGTTTAAGTTTAAGCACGCGAGGCCCGAGCCTGCTCTATTTTTGTCACGAGACAAACGGTCCACTAAGTGGGACAGGAGATTTCACAATTTAATAAGGTTTCCCCGCTTTGTATAGGTTAAGATGGAGGATAAGTAAACACCGACCTTTTTTTGGTTTAATAAATAGATGCTGACGTAAAGTAATCAAGGAGATAACCTTTTTTTGCGATTCACATTAAAAGTCTGAGATCTTATAGAATATCCACAAGAATTTTTATTTAGGTGGTTGCGCGTTTAAATTGCGTGGTTTGTTCTTATTTTACAACGGGTAATCGCTTTGCCTTCATTACCTGATGGTAAGTGATGGTACGAATATAAATCTATTGGCATTTTCAGAGTCAGCGCATTCGAATGCGTCCCTAAATGTATCGATGTGTGTTACTGATACACCGCCCGGCATGAAAAAATCGTTAGTCGGGTGCAGGAAGAAAATTGCATGTAGCATAATAAGTTGGTTTTCTGAGGTTTAAGCGAGCACTACACATTGAAATGAAACACTTTTTACGGATTAACTCGCGTTTAATTTTACTACTTTACATAGTTTTTTAGTTTACTGACGGGTTCGAAACGTCAGGAAACTAAAAAACTATGTACTTAATGTAGTAAAATTAAACGCGAGTTAATCCGTAAAAAGTGTTTCATTTCATAATAAGTTTGTCAAGGTCGTAACAAATAGGTTTTTGAATTTAAAAATTTTGTGAGTGGTAGAGCCACGCTGCGTTGCAGCACGCATTGAGCCGGCTCGCCCGGCGTAATACCACCCTCGCACTAATATCTGGCGTGAAATAATAACACTTGGTGCTGTTGTGTTTCGTCCGGCCAGTGAGGGTTCCGGAGGCCCTTCCTCTTCCCCCCCCTCACAATTCCTATTCCTTCCTAAAACCTATTCCTTCATTAAAGGCCGGCAACGCATCTGCGATTCCGCCTGCTCGTTTGCCTTCTTCTATTATTAAAAAAAATGGAAGTTTTAGTCTCTGAGTGCCCGTGACAGGCGAAACAGGGCCCTGATTCTGTATCGCAATCTATAGATTCCACACCTAAACCTTACCGCGCACAAACGTCAAACGCATACGTTTTTGGGAAGATATCGTAACTTTTTAAGGAATTAACGTGGTTTTGAAATAAGGAATCGTTACAGAATAAGGGCCCAGGCGTGATGTATGAATGCATAGTATTACGTATTCTGTGGTACAATTGCATGTTTGCACTACAAGTTCTTCTAGGTGTATCAAAAAAGATATATCTTCCAGCGTTGAGCGTGTTCAAAAAGGTTTAGTTAACTACTAGCTGTATGTAAAGCATGGTTCAAGTGATTCTCTCCACAAATCATATAGCTAATAGAAACGCGCCTTCAACAAGTAGACAGTAGAAGAGCTCGGGGACACGCACGCGTCGGGCTACCTGAATTATGACGGCGGGCAATCGCAACAGGTTACATTATTATCTTTTTGCATTCATTATTAATATAACATGAGCTGTGGTGGTGGTAGTGGCATTAATAGAATACATCTCTTCCCTTGGGTGTTGTAAAAGACTAAACAACTAAAGACCGCTTATACATCCAACATCATAGAGCAGCGCTGGGTTACCACCTATAACCAGTGTTGCCAACAATAATTTAGAAATTCCGCTGACTTTATTACGAAATTCCGTTAGAAATCCGTTAAACCTCGCATTTTTGTCGTTAGTAAAATACGTCAGAATATTTGTTGCTACATAAAAAACGTAATAAAAAAATAGCTAAAGTTTAATGAAAATTATGTACCTACTTACAAAAATATTTTTATAAATACCTATAATCTAAATCTATATTTTATAATTATATTCGCGTCGCTATTTGAGGTTTCAGTCATTTCGGATGCAGTAGAAGTTGACGGCTGGCTATAACTTTGACTGGTTCTAATTAGATGTCCTTTAAAAATGTAAAAATAAATCTATCGGCAAAGCTTATTTTATCATAATCTTTTGCTACTAAATTCCGCTAAAAAATCCGTTAGCCGTCAAAATACGATTTATTCCGTTTCTTCATACCCTAATCCGCTAGGGGTCTGATAGTCTAGTTCGAATGACGTTACCTCGATAGTCATTACCTCGATGTCTCTACCTCGACGGTACACTTAACCGATGGCTCGTTACCTCGAAAGGTCAACCCGTCGAGGAAGAGATCCTTCGAGAAATTGTTCTCGAAGGATCTCTTCCTCGACGGGTCTTTTCTTCAAATGTACCATACATTTGATCGATGGGTGTTACCCCGAAAAATCATAGAAAGTACATTTATAATTCTCATGACTTTTAGAAGTCTCCTTATTTTTATTGTGTATTTTTAGTAACATTTTTATAAAAGAATAAGACAAAAGTGTCTTATGAACCATAGAAATTGTAAATTTAGATATGACGGGAAATCTGTTATGTTGGCAACGCTGCCTATCACGCTGCGCATGTGCAAATGTAATTCGGTGAAACATGGACGACAGCCTGTACGGTGTCCCACTGCAGGCAAAGGCCTCCATCATTGGACTGAAGTCATCGCTACAATAGATGGGTTGGCTCAACCACCGCTTACCAAATGCGGGCTGGTGATCGCAAACCTCGAAACATTCCAAAACACACTTTGCGCGGCCTGGGAATTGAAACCGCGATCTCCGGATAACGAGTCTAAAAAATAAATAAGTAAAATAAATAAAATTTAAATGCTGTTTATTTGGTAAGTGCATTCACGAGAAGTTGAACGGATTAGAAGAAATTTTGCACATGGATGATGACCATGACCCGGATTTTCTGCAAATGGAGAACTATGTAGGTTCCTGAAATTACTTAGAATATTGTCCTTTTTTTTTGTTGACGACACTGTGAATTTGGTGAAATCTATGTAGCAACCATCATAAAACCTTAACATTTCAGACGGAGAAGAGAGAGAGAGAAAAAATTTCAGCTCACCCACCCGTAAATGTACCATTGCAAACGTGGCTAGCATCCACTATCATTATTGCCATTACCTAAAAGCTAATAACAAATTAACAACAGCCAACATAACATTTTCACAAAAACTACTACTAGTAACAAACGATTTCTTCAATTGTTCATATAACATTTTTCTCGTTCCCGAGAAAGAATCAGTTGTACCAATTCCAACTGTAGTTGAAATAAATTCACTGCGATATGAAGCAACGTGACCGCATAACCGAGTAACAGCCAGAACTACGTGTTTGTCGGCTATTTACTTTAGCATGATAACCAAGCGAAATGTTACTTTGTGCACCACTACATAAGTTTTAAAATGGAAGTCGAGAAAGCTATCCGTCGCATAAAGATTCTTGCTTTCGAAATGGAACCTTAACTGCAAATGAATAGGAGTGATAGTTGTATGGTTCTGATCAGCACTGCAGGTCTTTTCAAGATCCTTTCAAGCAGAAATCCTGGTGACCGGAAAATCAGGGAGGCCATAGACTTTGAGCTTTGATTCGTGCTTGTTGGTGGGACGCTTGTTATGCAGATAACTTTCTTTTACCTAAAATACACACGAGATACAGGGAGTTCACGCTTTTTAAAAGAACTAACACAACCATAGCCCCATAACGGCTCGGTGGATAGCTATTAATTGTTTGTAGCGATGACTTGATTTTAATGATGGAGGCTGTTGGGCAACGAGTAGTGGGACAGCCTACTTTACTTTAACACAACCATACTCGTATAACAGGTTATCTTACCATCCTAATGCGATGGGGTAGTTATTGACAGTGTTAAAAGCCAATTCAGTGAGCTCACTCAGCCTACACGAAAATGAATCATTTTGCTCAGCCATAATGTTGAGCACACAATTACATAGGTCGAATAGTGTTAATTTGCAGTTTTGTATGGTTCAGCTGAATTTTTAAACAATATCAGAGTTGCAGACAAATTCTTGTTCTTAACACTTTATAGGATGGACCGGTCTAGTTGTGAGATTACCTACTTATTACCAAACACCTTGCGAATCTATATCTAGGCAGTTTACCTGCAAGCCTGCTACTAACTCACTATGAGAATATTAAAACGCCTGTCAGAAAATCAGAACGCCAAAAAACGGTTGCAGTGATGAAACGGGACAGCACCGCGTAGTCCTTTTGCCTTACTCCGGCAGCGGCGCGTCACGGTGCCGGCCGGAGCGAGCGGCAGGTTGGCAGCGTTGCGGCACCCGCACGGCTTAGAAAAATATCGGGCTGCAACGATTTCCGCTGTCACGCGCGGGACACCGCCTTCTGGGTTCACGTGAAATTGGAAAATATTATTTTACGCCTTATTTTATTTCAATAACCTTTGATATAAACTAAAATAAGACGGAACATAGATCCACAAAGTTAATTTTTTTTCTGTGTCTGTTTTTAACACTTAGACCGCGGCTCCACTAGACACAATAGAAATTCTAATCATCGTGCACTGATCAGCTACCCTAAAAACGCCACTTCGAGCAATTCAAATAATTTTCATATTACGATTCATATTAGAAATCGTAAAATAGCCACTTGTAAGCAATTCACAATACGATTCCAATTCAATTCATATTTTGCAATTCATCTGTTTGACAAGTTTCTATGGAGATTCGTAAAATAGACCACAAAGCAGAATTGAATATGTGTCAAATAGCAGAATCATAAAAAGTGACTCAAGGGGCAAAATATTTCAATTCATTAAGTGCATATTTCCGAAAAATAATTAAATAATGGCAGATTTAGCCCTTTACGCAACGTTTATTGAGCATTCGCGAGTGTGGGAGAGCTTATTATATCGCCGGCGAAGTGCATCGCTTCGAAAAATGGAATTAGCGTTTGAAATGCCAGACTCTGAATTTGTTGGACTTTATAGACTCAATAAAAGCTTGTGTCTTGATCTCATACAGGAGATAGAGCCTTACTTATACTCTCGACGAGGGGGTATAAGTACTACGTGTAAGGTAAGTGGAAGAATCCCTAAATTAATACATTCCTTTGTAAATAATTCATCATCATCAACCTATAAACGCCCCACTGCTGGGCGCAGGCCTTCTCATGTAGACAAAATCAATAGGGAGGTTGGGCCATACATAACCAACCGCTGGCCCAATGCGGATTGGAGTGCTATAAGGACTGCCATCTTAAGACAACAACCGGTGCCTTCCGAAGCAATGCCTATCTAATAATGAAACTTTTACTTATTGGATGATCATTGATTGGATGGTGTATTTTTTTCTCATTTCAGGTGTTAACTGCATTAAGTTTCTATGCATCTGGATCTTACCAGAGGTTTGTAGGGGCTAGTGCACACCATAAAATGCACCAAGTTAGTGTATCGAACTGTATGAGGTCAGTGACACGAGCTCTAAATAATGACCATTTCAGAAAAAAATATATTCGTTTTCCACAAACTCGGGAAGAAAGAAATGTGATCAAATCTGGGTAAGCTACATTGATTCATTCATGCAAACAGTAAATTAAAAAAATGCCTATGGTTGTTTATAAATATGTTCTATGATCCATTTATTTATAATTTTTAGGTTTTACAATAAGTTCAGCATGCCTGGCGTTTTAGGGTGCATCGATGGCACCCACATTGCTATTGTTCGGCCAGCAGAGTTTGAAGAGAGATTTTTCAACCGGAAGCGGTATCACTCTTTAAATGCTCAAATAGTAAGTACCTACCTATTTAGTTTTAACTTTTTACCTTTAATTTTGTTAGAACCACAGTTACAGATATTTGTGAGGTAATAAAACAATACATAAATTTTATAATTTTTACTTGTTTTTATTTAATTAATAATGTTTGGTAAATCATCTGGCTTAAAACTAATAAATAATATTTCGAACTAATAGCTAATCAAGACTAGTACAAAAAAGATATAAATTTTCGATGATGTAATTAATGTGGGCAAAATAATAGCTAAATAATTATTCATGTTAAAATGGAATTTAAGAATGATAACAGATTAAATAATAAAGAGCAATAATTAAGGTTTCCTAATAAATATATTTTATGAACTTTTCAGGTTTGTGACTCGGACTTAAATTTATTGAGCATTGATGCTAGTCATGGTGGAGCAAACCATGACTCATTTGTGTGGAACCATCATGTGCTGAAGCCCCATCTCGAACATCTTCGTCAGTCTGAAAATGAAACAGTGTGGTTCTTAGGTTGGTACTTATATTTTACATACTTTTAGGTTACTATGTCACTGCAGCTTGCCCAGTGCGAGCTGATAGGTGGTTTATTCTATATTTCAACTCTTTGGTTCTATTGGCAACATTATAATAAAAGAAAAAATCTGTTTCAGGTGATTCAGGATATCCTCTAAGGGCCGCAATGTTAACACCAATTGTGAACACTGAACCTGATTCACCCCAACGACTCTATACCAATCTGCACTGTAGAGTTCGAAATACAGTGGAGCGGTGTATCGGGGTGCTCAAGTCTCGTTGGCGATGTCTGTTGGTGGATCGGAAACTGCATTATCATCCGACCACCGCAGGATTAATAACCAATGCTTGTGTGGTTTTACATAACATTGCTAATAGTGCTAGACTACCTGTAGAGGCACTAACACCACCGCAGGAGCAATATGAAGCAACCATGCAGGTAATATAATGTTCATAATGAATTTGTTTAAAATTTTCTTAGATTTTTACTGTATAATACCAATAACAATTGCCAAACTTTGTTTTAGTTAATACAATCGCACAATGAGACTAACAGGAATAACGAGTTGGCTGCTGGCGAATCTGTAAGGAATGCTCTCGTAGAGCGACTGAGATCAGCACGACGTTAGCCTAGTTTAAGTTTTTACAGTACATTGTCCATACAAGGTCATTTGACTAAAAATATATTTTTTTAATAAATATTTTTCTTACTTAATTCAATCTTTTTTTTAAATACATATCACGATAAATATCTCAATAAGGTTATATACCTTCAATTAAATGTGCTAAATATCTTTCGGCTACATCTGCAAGCCGACCAAGATTCTGCCCAATCAGGTCAAGCCCATGAGCTGTAGCAGCGTCAGCTGCAGCCCGCTGCTCTTCGACCCGTGACAGAATCCTCATACACTCATCTAGAGGAGCCAGCGGACGATCTAAAACCATTAACATCTTAATAAAATATGACACACTGATGAAATGGTTCAGTTTTGATAATTGTTTCTCATTCACAATATTATAATTTGTAGTAAAATAAAATCATAAATTAACTAACACTTGAGAAAAGCAACTCGATTATCAATTGGGATTTAAACCCTTGACGCCTACCCAAGGACTCGTTAGCTCAGCTGTAAGAGCATTCGCCCGGATTGTGCAAGGTTGAGGGTACGAATCCTACCTGATGCCAAGTAGCTTTTTTCAAGGGATACTTCATTTTAGATATGATAGGGATATTATCAATAGCGTTGCATTTACGGCGTAATCTTGTTTGTTGGGGCATTTGTGGCCCCGCAGAACCGGTCGAAGCGACGTTAGATGCTTCTGCACCAGCCGGGGTCAGACTCCTTGTAATCTCAGTAATATGCTGGACCTCAATATTTTGCTGGCCCTCAATGCTTCTATTGATAGGGCTTCTACTCCTGCTATCCACATTATCTCCAATTTCTTGGTAACTATAAAAAATATCAATATTTAAGTAAAATTTTAAACACTGAAAAAAGACGACAACCTCAGGCGGGAATCGAACCACGCACCTTCCGCATTCCGGGCGGCTGCTTTAACCACTTGGCTACTGAGGTCTGGCTTTCAACCGTCGAAATTTGTCAGTGCTTGGTGCTTTTGTTTTAAAAAAATTGGTTGCCTGTAAAGTCGGTATACGGGCGAAAGTTTTACGTGACAACGACTTTGAGTGGTAAAATAATTTTAATGTGAATATTCATTCGTATAGTAGGAAGAAGGATGAAATAATAGTAACAATTTAAAACATTTATTTATAAAAAGAATTATATTTAAAACAAATATGCAGACCGATCATAGTTGAGTGGGAGAGAGACGCAAGGCATTCGGCGGGCCTCTCTCTCGTTCGGTGACTCATCGTAACGTTACCGAGCGTTACACTTTTTCATAAGTGACTCCCAGCCGCAACCTAATTTAAGACGTTGTCACGTCAAAAAAAATTACTTAAGTATAGCGTTAATAAAACGCTAAAATATATAAAAACATTAATCTACAAACGCAGCTTCATCTTAACCGAATATTCAAATATTTGTAAAAATATTTCTTTCGGATCTCAGAGGTGAAAACTTCTAAGATTTGATAAAGCAATGTTGACTAAAAACATAAGCATCAAGCACTGACAAATTTCGACGGTTGAAAGCCAGACCTCGGTAGCCAAGTGGTTAAGGCAGCCGCCCGGAATGCGGAAAGTGTGTGGTTCGATTCCCGCCTGAGGTTGTCGTCCTTTTTCAGTGTTTAAAATTTTACTTAAGTATATTTATGCGTTAATAAAACGCTAAAATATATAAAAAAAAACATTAACATCAATACTCCATTACGAAGTCAATCATCAAAAATAATTTGGGGTGGAATGTAACTTTTATTACGATGGTACAATGTAGGTTTATAGAAAAAAATACTCACAGTACATGTTCACCTACATTAATAGAAGCTGATCTATACTGGGAGGTTGAAGGTCCTGATACTTCCTAAAAGTAGAAATAAGATTTAATTTGATGCCAGTTTATTATTGTCATTATTATTGTCAGCCTATTTTGTCCCACTGCAGAGCAAAGGCTTCCCCTCCTTCTTTCCACTTATTTCTGTCCACCGCCACAGTTGATGCCAGTTTACAATAACATTTTTATATTAATATTGAAATAAAGTTACCTCATCCGCAAAAGGATTTACGCTCACTTGAGGAGCTGCCTGACCAAACCGAGGACCTAGAATTGCTAAAAATCTTGTCTCAACATCTGACAATGAAGAGTTTCGAGGAGGTCCACCACCAGTGCCAATCGCGTCACAGTTTATATCAGCAACAATTTTTTTTAACTTGCTTTTATAATTGCTGATATACTGAAATGAAAATAAATTAAAAATGTATTAAAATAATGATTTTACTGAGTAAAAAACACATGAAAACACACACTTAGTATTATGTTTTCATTGTGTAACCAATAGCAATTATATCTTTAATACTTACTATGGACCACTCTTTCGGAGTTTTGGTTGTGCCTGATTCCTCAGCATTGAGCAAATTAGCCACCTCTTGCCAAAGACGCAATGATTCCACTCTTCCCCGGGCACTATTGTTATAGCCCTTTGCCCTGGCAAGGTTTGGATTACGCTCGAGAAAGTCGAGCAAAATGCACCACTGTGCTTCAGACACTCGAGCTGCACGCTTTTCCATGTCTATAATAAAACAGAATATAGATAGAAATCACTTTGAATATGAATGAAAAATAACCTTTAAAACGTTGATGCTCTGTTTTTAAGTACTTTATTATCATTAGTTGATGCACTTACCTTTAAATTCCAAGTCGCACTAAAACTAAACATACCTACGTTGCACAAATAAAGAAACATTCCCACAGTTATCCCTAATCCCTGTGGATATTCTAAAGAAACGTTTGCATGTTGGGCATGTAAGAAATGGTGATTTATTTGTGTAAAGGAAAAGGTCAAAATGTGTAGAAACACATAAACTCACTGTTGGCGAATGTCTGGTGAGTTACAGGTCGGGCAGGGTGTTAATTATTATTGATTTGATATTAAAATAGCGAATAATAATAGTTTATTTAACAAATTACATACAATTGCAAACAAATTAAATGACGCGATAAAGTTGTGATCGTCGAATACGCGGGAATCTTGTCTTTGGCGAGCGCGCGGATTACGTTCCATTTTCAAAAAGACCGCCGCGCCGCGCCGGCCGGCCGCCGCTCTTCGCTTTCCAAATGACAATCAAAATGACAATAGCATTCAACTTGTTGCCAGCGGAATGAAAAAAATTAATTTTAAAAACAATGTTGAATTACTTTTTAGTGGCCTATTTTTCTTAATTTATTACGTAAGTGTGTTTTATTAGGTATTTTAGTTTTTTTACTCTAAAGTTCTTAATTTATATCTTCATAAAACAGTAGAAAATGTAAAGAAACAAAAACCGGTTTTGTTAAGTTTTTGTTTTTCACGTGTGGCAATTTTAATACCAAATATGAATCACAGTATGAATTGAATTGGATACGATTCACATTCTTGGATGGCCATTTTATGAATATTAGAAGAATTGCTAAGGATCTGCAAGGAATTCACAATATGAATTGTTTTTAGAAGAATTGCTTGAAGTGGCGCTTTTAGGGTCCCAGTGCTGCCGAGCACACGATCACACTGAGCGCGGCCGTAGTTTAAATGTTAACAGGTATATAAGTAAGAGTTGAACGAGACGGGTACTACTTAGTCTTTTTTATTTAGAGTGGCAGCTTGGCAGCAGCCTCCCGGCAGCTTAGAAAAATATCGGGCTGCTACGATTTCCGCTGTCACGCGCACGGGGGACGTGCCACGGGCGGGACACACCGCCGCGCCGCCTAGGTTACAATTAGTTTGAAGCTGGGTTAACTTGAAAGTCATATCAATGTGTGTAGAAATAATCATTTGAATTAGAATTTTCAATTCTGTCATTGGAAAATATTACTTTTGTTTATTTATGCACTATTCAATAGTTTATTATTTGTTTTTTTACTAATCTTTTTTATTTTTAAGGATTTTAGTTACTTTAAGTCCATTTTCATTGTAATTATCCGATATTGCACAACCGTGCAGTGACCCTGTTTGGAAGAGTTGTTGGTTGGTGGTAGAGCTTGTTTAAGGTTTTGCCAAGCATGTAACATACATAGGTGGTGACGTGATTTTGTAGAGATGTAATCAGAGGGTATGCTACGCTTTGCGCAATAACTGTTTATTTTCAAAAAATTACGTTCAAACGCTACTCCCGTGTTGATGTGAAGACAGATATAGTTTCGCATTCCTATGGAGACAGTAATGTCATCTTACGACAACATACCAATTACCGAACCAAAACGACGGCAACCGGAGTAAAGAAATTTAAGTAATTGTTTTCCTGTTTTTTTTTGTATTATAAGTTCAAGAATTTTTATACATATTATAATAATAATATTCCGAGGAGTAACATCTGACCACTAAATAATTTGAGGCTTCAACTTAATAATTTCTAGAAGTATATAGGTATGTAGGATGTGTGTACATCCAAAACGCCCGTTTCCCAAAATCGTAGGCAGAGACCATAGCTTTCCATTAGCTACAATCCTGACCACAGTTTACCTATTCCATAATCCTGACACATCATTTATTTCACCTTCGAGAAGTAGTTGCATTGCGGAAGCAACCTCTTTGTTATTCCGCATAAGCAGCTAAGCTGTCCAGCCAGTCCGCAAGTTGCCCGCTCGCGTCAGCCGTGTGTCGCCGCGTTTCCGCCACCGTCGGACAGTTTGACAAGCGGCTTTTTCAGGTTGGGACGGCGGCGGCCGGATCACATGCCCAGCGCTGGCGGGACACTTCATCATAACGGTGGCTTAATAAAAACGCTACAAGCACTAAACAGCTGCATATTTACCCGCTTAACAGTTTACTAGGCCAGCGCTGTACAAGAAGTATTTTGGTTCTGAAAATTACCAGCTTATTTAAATCTGTGTATTAAATTAAATTTTTTTAAGAACTCTGCGCTTCGAAAAGCTAATTAATACCAAATTATAGATTTATGATGGTCGTCGCTAAACCCCACTATATAGGACCAATGCGTGGTTAGCAGGTTGTACCTATGTTATCCTATACCTATTGCAGGATTTGCAGGACTAAGCCCACAGTAAACCTTTTTGGTCTAATGATAATAATTAAATTAAATTAAGCACTGATTAAGAACAGAATCGTGTACTTTTTTATATATATAAGAAGGAGGCAAACGAGCAAGCGGGTCACCTGATGAAGAGCAATGACCGCCGCTCATCATCATCATCAGCCTATTAACGTCCCACTACTGGGCACAGGCCTCCCACGTGGACAATAGCACACATGGGGATATTGGGCCATAACCCACCACGCTGGCCCAATGCGGGTTGGTGGGTTTTAACGACTGTCATCTTACGACAACAACCGGGACCAACGGCTTAACGTGCCTTCTGAAGCACGAAGGAGCTCGAGATGTTTTTTTATTAATTTGGTCACCCATCCAGTGACCCCGCATTGAGAAAGAGGCTTAGCGAGCAAGATCGCAAGCCGAACGCGCTAGCCTCTGCGCCATCGAGCTCCTCTAATTAAGAGAAGACCGCCGCTCATGGACACCCGCAAAACCAGAGGAGTCGCAGATGCGTTGCGGACCTTTAAGAAAGGAATAGGGTTAAGGAAGGAATAGGAATTGTGAGGGGGGGGGAGGGGCCTCCGGAACTCTCACTGGCCGGACGAAACACAACAGCACCAAGTGTCATTATTTCACGCCGGAATTCGTGAGAGGGTGGTATTACACCGGGCGAGCCGGCCCAATGCGTGCTGCAACGCAGCGTGGCTCTACCACTCAGGAACTTGTCTACCAGTTTATTATTATTATTTTTTATGTGACTCGTCATAGTAACCACATCCTGCCTGATGGTAAGCAGCCAATAGCAGTCCAAAATAACCAGAGCGCTCCTCACCGTAAAACAAGCACGGTGACAAGCGCTCCCATTCATGACGGCCTGCATAAATGCCGTTTCACGCCCCGCTTAAAAGACCCGGGACTATAAGAGCTAGGAAACACATGCGCCAGCAAAGAATTCCAGAGCCGAATGATCTTACATAGGAATGACTTGCCAAATTTTTTGGTACGAGTGCTGATAGTCTGCAAAGTATGATGGTAGTTCCTAAGACCAGCACGTGTAGTCCGAGAAAGGAAAGGGGAGGGCGGGATTAGTTAAAAAAAAAAGACACTGAGAGAAGCAATGTCTCTTCGCAGCTGGAGGTCCTCAATAGAGGCTGTAACCTCAGCATCTCCAATCCATACCGCTCGCCTTTGCAGTCTATCAAGTGAGAGCCGTCCCATAGATGGGAACAATACTCCATACTCGATCGCACCTGAGTCTTGTACAGCAAACAGCAGCGCTGCTCGGGAGTGAAATTTAAATTATTGAGAACATCCAACTTACGGGAGGCAGTTAAAATAACACTCTCGATGTTGCATTTTGGATTCAGTTCCTGGCCGATGTCCATGCCAAGAATGCTGAGGTCATGCTGAGATCCACTGAAATGGGTAACGGAGTGTTCTGAAGAGAGGGAGGGGTAAGGAAGTAAGTTACCTTGGATGAGAATGCACAAACCTAAGTTTTGCTGGCATTAAACTGGACCATTAATTCTATAAAAGGACAAAAATATTCCAACTAAATATTTTCTAGTTTATTTAAATATAAATTATTAATAAAAGCAAAACGGATATAAAGATAAAGCTCTAATGAAACATGCAAGTCGTATAACACGATAAAAAATAGTTTTATATAAAGATCTTATACCAGGAGCCGGGGAAAGATAAATAGCCAGAGTAACAGATTCAATTCAGCGAACGCCACTGCTAGTAAAAGCAGTTAAAAATCCAGGTTAATCTCCAGTTGGGCCGTCGGGGGCATAAATTGGCCCACCTCTCCGGCTAATTGGGCCTCGCTGGCTGTTATTCGCGTCACGTAACTCTGCTATAGAACGTAGCTTCAACTGCAACTCGTACAGTTTGCTGTTGGCCACGGTGATATATCAGTGTATGCCACGAATACCTTTTTGGTATACTTATGTTTTTATATTGCCGAACAGAAGTCGGTGAAGAAAGTATCTTTAATAATCTGTCCTGGTAAATGAGAATCTGTTGAAAATTGATAGAACTTTAATATTCTTATTCAAATGTAAAATCATCGTAATGTCATCTATTGACACGTCTTAGCTATACGCCTTGTCAACACTTCGGGCAAAATCTTATGAAATAACTTTCTAGCTATACACATAGATATAAAGTTAATTTAAGGCTAACAACATGGAACGTTTATAAGGCTGAAGATGATTTTTAAATTTACTACAGTCTAAATTAATCACTGTTTTTTTTTCAAACATATTGGTACACTATTAAATAAGTAGTAAAAATATATAGTCTTTTGCAAACAACATGTAAGCTGTCCCACTGCTAGGCAAAGGAAGGCTTTTGAGAGGACATAATAGAAGTTATCGCAACAGTTGATGGGTATCAAATAAACATGTTCAATTGTTCATAAACTAGGTACTTACTTGGAGAGAAAACCATTTCATTTCTCCGAGGGTAATGCTGCTGCAGCAAAAGCCCTTTAGTCACAATACATACATACGCGACTATTAGCCCATAAGCGTTAGTCAGAGACTATGCAACGACGACCGCAAAATCAGTCTTCTGCTATAGTCCACGTTTCACCAAATAACAACTGCATGTCAGTGTGACAGGTGGTGCGCCCACCGCCGCTCTATGCTGATAAATATTTATGCAGTCTTTAGTCCGTTAATCGTTACGACACCCAAGGGAAGAGATCGGTTGGTACTATTCTTTTAATGTACCACCACCACACAAATCATCCGCCGCCCCACACAGCCCTACCCAGCCCCACACAGCCCCACACAGCCCCACAAAACACAGCCACACACAGCCCCACACAACCCCACAAAGATCCACACAGCCCCACACAGCCACTCACAGCCCCACACAACACAGGCACACACAGCCCCACACAGCCCCACACAGCCCCACACAGCCACACACAGCCACTCACAGCCCCACACAACTCAGCCCCACACAGCCACACACAGCCCCACACAGCCCCACACAGCCCCACACAGCCACCCACAGCCCCTATTCACCCGATGCCTTACAATTCTACAACTCACTTTTTGCATAAAGAAACAGCACAGTTCGGCGTCGAGGACGTTTTAAATCCAGTAGTTTCCACTTAATTTATAGATCTTCGGACCTAACCTCCGTTCAGTTTAAGAACGTCCGTCGCCATGCCGCGCCACCGAAGAAATTTTATTTCTACATCGCCTTAACTCCCCTCGATTTATTCGACAAAATAAAACTTAACGGAACTTGTTGTTTGCGAAAAACTTGGCCGGTCTATCAGAAAACCATTTTCGCTGAAAGGAGCGCTGCAATCGGCCGCCATTCTGCACGGATACTTTACGATCGTTAACGAAAACAAGAATCCGCTCTTTCTGGATTAGTGATTTATTTTATTTCACTTTAAGCATGTACGTGAAGATAGTGAAATTCAAATATATTTAATGAGACGACGTTGGGTGCCGCCGGAGTCCCGCAGCGCCGGAGCCGTGACAGAAACCTGCATGCATGCTGCATGCCTGCCTGCATGCTTCATGCCTGCCTGCATGCTGCATGCCTGCATGCTGCATTCATGCTTGAATGCTGCATGCCTGCTTGCTTGCTTGCTTGCTTGCATGCTGTTTGCTTGCTTGCATGCTTGCTTGCATGCTGCTTGCTTATTACATGAATAATATTTTATATCATTATATTATTATATCAAATGTATATTAAAACAAAGTACATTATATCAAATGAAATGATAGTATCTAAAATTATATTAAATGTTTATTATATTAAGTCAGTTGTTATATCAAATGAAATTATATGAAATGAAATTATATTGTCTAACCGTTAGACCACAAGTATTTATATCAAACATTATACTCCCGACGATGTTGCTTTAAAAACATAAGTAAAAAGCGTTGAAGAATTTCGACAGTTCTATGTCTAACCAATATGGCGGTTCTATGTCTAATCAACGCAGCAGCCCGGTGTGCGGAGGACTCCCATGGTTGCAAATAACTAATATTGACTTACCTGTTTACACCTGCCTGCCTATCCAATAGTTGTGACGGGATGGGGAGGACCACCTTGCTCTCGCCAGACTCCAATCTAGTAATATTTTTCAACGTTTCACTATCTTTAAATGTATTCGAACCTTATTAAAGAAAAAATATTTGACATTACTTTATAAGAAAGTACAAGTTTTAGATCTCAAAATTAATGATTAGCTATTACAAAATATATGTTTCCCATTTCTGTACAAACATTAAACGCCTCGGGGGTCCAGTTAAAAAATTACGAATTAATAGGACTTCTTATTTAATGCTACTAAAAGCAGGCAACAAATGTCGAGGAATTTTCTTTCATGGCTATGTATGTTTGTCTTGCTCCGCAATGTGCCAATGTGTGTGTGCAATATGTACATACAA
The DNA here is from genome assembly GCA_963921215.1 of Scoparia ambigualis. NCBI lineage: Eukaryota > Metazoa > Arthropoda > Insecta > Lepidoptera > Crambidae > Scoparia > Scoparia ambigualis. The sequence continues at coordinate 36,316,922 of OY992506.1, read as the reverse complement.
TAACAATAAAATTATCATCAGCCTATAAACCTCCCACTGCTGGGCGCAGGTCTTCCCGCATGGGCAACAGCACGTAAGGAGGTTGGGCCATATTGGCCATAACCCACCATGCTAGCCCAATGCGGGTTGGTGGGTTTTACCGTCTGCCATCTTACATTAATATTATTATTATTGCGTATGGCAAAATTGATCCTGCGTGGATCATATGTCTACTTTTAAGTCCTGAAAAGGACTATTGGTAGTTGGTAAGTCCTGAAAAGGACTGTTTTGGAGATCCATGATGTTAACGCAGGAAAAAAAAAACACCGGGAGATTCGCAAGGAACAGTCCGGTGAGCCCGTGAAGTCGAGAACGTTTAGCCGGCTAAGCCGTTGCCCAGGGAGGACCGCAAGGAGGTAGTTCTTAACCAAATCCCTCCCCAAGTGCCATCTTACATTAACAAACGAAACCAACGGTTCTACGTGGGTTCCAAAGCACGGTGGAGCTCAAGATATTTTTAATTGGTTCACCCATCCCGGTGATCAGTGACATCATCAGTGACGCGGCATTGCGAAAGTTGTTCAACTGGCAAGATCGCAAACCAAACGCCTTAGCCTGCACCATCGAGCTCAAGAAAAGAACAAAAAAAATGTAAAGCACATTATGATTTCCCTTGTTAGGTTATTTTCCCCGCAAGTGGTACGCAGCGTCAAAACTTGCAAACTGCAGTGTCTCCTACAACAGCTATAATGTTTAAAGCGTCCGGGCAGCGGGTTTTATTTGCATTAAACTTCACTCTCTCGGGAAATTTTAATTACTGGGTTACGCCCCCACGCTGCGGTTGAGACGTTATTCGCCACCGTTTAAGTTAAAGGTAATAAAAAACTACTCTTTTCTGTATTTACAAATGTAATATTCTTAACTGTATACCCAAATGGGTAATTAGAGCAGGCACGGACGAACTGTCTTTAACAACAGAAGAACACCTTAAAGGCCCTTTAATTTCGTAGTACCTATAGATACAATTATAACACAGCATTAAAATTTTAAGACTTATTCTTTTCTCTAGTGCTTCACGTACCAAAGAATAATTTTTTGTTACAAAATACCGCCAAGAGCTACCTACCATCACTTATTTACCTAAACATTAGCATCAATATCAACAAACCATAAATATTAATTACTCTGCATTATAATTTTATGCATTTCTGTGAGATACGAAAGCGACGTAACAAGAGTATCCAAGATTTCTATCTCAGCTACACAACTGCTCTAACTTTGTGAATACCGACAAAAACAATATTAATTAATGCCTACAGGCAGTGATGGACGGCCATTATTGCGCCGATTGGTCGCAATCAATCCAGGGTGGACAAAGGGACAAAAAATTAATGATGGGAATCCGGGAGAGACATCGCTCGGCGTGCCCGGACTCAGGAGCACTGTGGTATCATAACTAGGGACGACGCCGCGAAGCAAGTTTTTGTGGCCTATTGGCTGCAAACGCTCAGTCATTGTGAGTGATCCAAGCGATTGTGGACTTTACGGCCTCAAATCAGTGCGCAAAAAATTGCTTCGCGGTGACTCTAGTTATAATAACACTCAATGCTTAGGATATTGATACAACTATTCATAGGGATAGGTTCTGTCCGCGATAGGGATTTCTATCTTTCCCTTTTTCAATATCAGCAACTGATCGCTTTATGTGAGACTGCGACAAGATTAAAACACTGTCTATGCCATTTTTCTAAATATTTTATTTAGTGCAGACACAACAACCCGTATTTACATAGCTTTACAGACTAATATACATACAATCTAACGCTGCGTAATATAGCTGGAACACATCATCCCTTAAAATCCTAATTATTTGTTTTAACTTTACAAGCCCTCAGAGCGAATATTTTTATCCAACACACAACAAGAGATCGCAATGCGGAAGATGGGCGCAAGATTAATTGTGACGTCACCGCCGGAAACGGCGGGCGCCGGAAGTGGGGGGGACGCGGACCGGAAGTCCGGCCGACGCGGTCGCCCGCCGCTGCAGCTGAGAGGCATAAGCGGGATGCTATCCTGTGAGCCTGCTGGTTATGGTGTTGTTTTGGTGGTCATACTCCAACTCAAACTCAAAAATCCTTTATTTAAATAAATCTTTTTTTGAAGTACTTTTCAATTATCTGTTTAAGTTTCTGTAAAACGTCCTTATCAAAATCTAGCGCCCTCGACTTTAAAATACACAAATCGCGAGATCCTGATGTAGTATTATTCTTTTATAAACGTCTCTAAGAACGTCGACCTAAGCACTTTTTTTTGGAACTATTCATTTATAAGTCTTAATTGACGTTAATTTTCGTCTACAGTAATAGTTGTCTTACTATGAGACACTTGCTATCAACTGATTTAGATAACTTAATAAGTCAAGGATCATAAGACCACCGGCGGTCGCGAAACAGTTGATTTTCAATTGTGTCTGGTTTTACGGTGCTCAAGGTTAATCGGATAATCACCTACTACTTATCTTACCTCACTTATCTCGTGTAAAAAGAAATCACAGATATTATAGTGGTAGCCAGCCAGACTCGCAGACTACAATTTACTAAAACTCGAGGGGTTTGAGGGAAATGTAATTTACCATCATTTCTATCACCATTCACTACCATCTACTACGAACCTACATAAAAAAATATTGAATGTGCAAACTGCAACAATTATATTTGATAAAAAAAAAATTCACAGATTTCGCAGTTCCCGCAAGAATCGGAGCATTGAAAATGAATATAAAAATATACGAAAAATAAATTATTTTAGTTTCAAAAACACATTAAAAGTTTAATAATAAGAAATTTTTATTGAGATATACTTCTCTAAAATTACACAACTACATTACTTACAAGTCGAATTATAACATACGAATGTATAACGCTGCACAACACAGAGAATAACATTTTCTTTTCTTGATAACAAAGCTGCAGCTAGGTATTTTAAAATCTTGCATGAGATGTAGCAGGGCTTTATTATTATATTCATGCCTGAATAGTTTAAAGTCCCTGTCATTCTTCGAGGGCCAAGACGCCCGATGTATTTCGCTTAGATTTTCGAAATTCCAACTCGAATGCACTTCTCGCCTGCATCCGCATCTTTTAACACCATTAATTACTTACCATGACGATTCGGTCAATAATCATCATCACTTTTATATACGGAAATACCCGTTTTTCTACAATTCCAAATCTAAAGGGACCACCTAGGTCACAATTATTAACCGATTTTTTTTAAATTCTTTATTTTGTAGCTAAACTAATACCCTAGGATTTTTTTTATTTTTTATTAGTTCTGTTTTTTTAGGAAATATTTACAATTTAGTACAAACACCCCCAGAAAAACCCGATTTTTTTACATTTTTCAAAATTCCAAAAAAGTTACTAGCCAATTTTCAAACATTAAACGCTCACATGTGTCTCGATAAAGTTCACAACTCTCGGTACTATTCCCATCTCGATCCTTCCAAAATCCTCGGAGCTATGGCCAAAAATATGTCTCAGGGGATTTGCATCTGATAACCATTTTCAATGGTAAAATTCGCTCACCTACACCGGTTATTGTATACTCAAGACATTAATATATTTAATGACACTGAGCGCTTGTTTAAGAGGAAGTGTGTAGCAATATTTAATACACTACCCAGTCAAAAAGGAGTCGAAAAGTCATCATTTACTGAAGTGAACAGTGTCCTTGCGTCCATATAGGGTTGTGTACAGCCACGTACAGCCTCCAAATAAGGCGGCAAAGGCGTGAAGCTCCTCTCGTAATCATCTCCCATTCAAACAGCAATGCACTGGAGCTCAAACAAAACCCATAAAAGCCGGTACGTGTAACTCTCTACTTTAAAATTACAAACAGTCGGGCAAGTTTTAGAAAACTCATCTCTGTACTTGCCACGTGGAACGGTGACGACTGGAAATGGCATTGTAAGAAATTATTCATAGAAAAGATAAAAAAGAACAGCAACAAGCTTAGCAATTTTTTTTTTGCGTTGTATCTTTAATACTGAAAACAAAACGAAGAAATTCCCTGAATTAGTGTTATTATGAATTCTGATGATTATGAGTTTCGATCGTTGGTATTTAATATTGTTTTATAAAGAGTTATAATTATGATTTTAATTGGTACGTGAAATATTTTAGGTCTTCCGATAATAGGACTTAAAAGTTATGTGGAAAAAATGCCCACCTATGACTAGCTTTTGCCTCATCTATCTCTATTAAAAAAATATATATTAAGGATGGATAATATTTAAACCAGCCGATTTTTATGTCTTCTTCTGCTTAGTTTTCTCGGGCTAGTGTCAGGATCAGGATTGATGATTTGGTACGATATATTCTTTTGTAAATATCAATACTTCTCCATTCTTCTCTACAGCTAAATTACGTCCTAAATGGGTACTAGGTAAAAAAATATTTGGACAATTCAAAAGCACTTTTAAAAAATTATTATTTTTTAAAGGATTTTTTAATTTGGAGAAGTCGCAGGCCTCTAGTCATAATATTTTAATATGTTATCGTTAGAAATGGCACTTCCAGTACCTGTAGCCGGTTACAGCTGTTGCTGCATTTTATAGTGAGTCGCACACATTGCCCCGAAGTTCGGGGGATTAGAGTGAGACGGCGAATAGTCGAATAATTAAACGTTATCATCAGCTGTACTGCCCCTACGAGAATGCGAAATAAATGCATATATCCAACTTGCTGTATGTGTAGGGCCAGTCAAAAAATTTAATCCGGCCTTTGAATGTCAAGCTGTACATGTCTTTATCAAACTACCACTAAAAAAATGCTAATCAAAATGAACTAAATGCTTAATATCTAACCTGATACAGGTTAAAAAGCCAAAAAGTCTATCACCAATGCACCCATTGATTGCCCTTATGTTAGAGGTAATAAACGTTATTTTTTCACTTGTAACAGTGTGTAAGAATCTCTTGGTTCAACCTTAGTGTATTATATTTATAAATAGTGTTTATGGGTAAGGCCCGCAAACTTTGTACATTTTGTGATGAACATGTGACGCCTCACTTCTATCAATAATACACATTTATCTAAAGATTCTATGACTTTCCTTTGTAATCAGTTTTGTAGATGATTACGTAATAAATAAAATAACAACAATAATTATGTATTAAACATTAATTTGGAACTCAGAATTCGATTTTAGAAATATGATATTTTTTTTGTTCCATACAAAATTTCATTGACCCTAAAGCATATAGGTTTAACTAATTGTCAAAAATGTAAAAGCATTTATATTATGAAATAAAGTATGCCATGCTTTTAGCTATTAGTATAATCATACTTTAATGCATTAATAAGACATTATTTATAACTTTTTAATATTATAATTCATAAAAACATATGACTCCTTTTTTTCCCGTGTTTGATTTTTTTTTCGAGTGTGTGACGACCACCCCATTCAGTTTTACTAGTCTAGCGACATCTGTATTTGACGTTTGTTCAGACAGAAATGACAGTTCGCCATCTTTGCAAGTGCAATGCGCGTCTAACCTACGGAGAGAAAATTCAGACATTAATAAATTTTTTATAGTGCAAACGGGAGAACTCTGACAAGGTAAGTCATTATAACAATGATATATCTGGTCCGTAACCTAGAAAACATTAGTGTTGTTTCGATATCGTGTTAGGATCGTAGAAAAGGCACTTATTTTTAAAATGTTTACCACCTGCCTGGGACCCCATCATACAGGTCATCAAATCCCAGCCCCAACAGCAACACATTGCCAGACCTAAAAATATTGTTAGCTCGTATTGTGTAAACTTGAACGCACCCGGTTAAATATAAAAATGATTGACGATAGGCAAATAACTTCTAACTATGAGACTACCAACACCTCAGTCTCCCTGTGACCACGGACCCTGTAAAGGGTTCTAAACGTCAGGATAATATAAAAAACTATGTAAATAGTAAATTAAACGCGAGTTAATCCGTAAAAAAGTGTTTCTTTTCAACTTATTTTTAAGTTATAATCCATAAAAAAGTGTTTCTTTTCAACTTATTTTTAAGTTATTTAAACAAACATAGCTTAGAATTGTCTTGTGAATTTTTCCAGTGTGGTACTGTGTGGTACCGTGTGTTAGCGTGTGTTACTGTGTGTTACTGTGTGTTACTTTAGGCCTGGCTTACATGGTGGCTTTAAAGATTGTGTAATGTATGTAGTACAAATCTGCTAGTAGGCATGACAATAATAAAAAGGGCTCCATTGTAGTAATAAATATACTTTGACCAATCTGTTTTATGTGTTACCTACTTTTCCCTTAGAGACAGTAACATAAGCTATGTTTGTAACGTAAACTACTATCATTCATTATTTTTAATACATTATCCTTCATTTATTTTGTTTTTTAATTAATTAAACATTTTTAATTACTTCACTGTAGTATTTTGATTTTTAATTTATAAGTACCTTCTTACCTACCTCTAAAACCGGGCATGTAAACCAAACCTTACCTTATTCCGGCGTGTTGCCACCTATGTGTGTTACTTGTGTGTTACTTTTCCAGTGTGTTATTTTGTACAAAGTTAGCGGGCCTTACCCTTTTATATTATACCACATAAAAAATTAACATAATATGACGATGATTTGAATTATAATAAGTTATGAGTTATTACTTTTTGGCGGCGATGGGCTCACCATCTGTCACGCTGAGCACATGTGGAGTCGCTATTTGGTGAAAAGTGGACTATGGCAGAGGACTGCTTTTACTCATTGCCTAGTCTCTGACTAACCCTTCGGGGATAATAGTCGTGATTATATGTACGTATGTTTGTATGTTTTTATTATAATTATTTCTGCTTCCGAAAAGAGCGACTACGTATTAAAATGGTACCGGTAACAAAATGCTTGCTATTTACATAATGTTGTAACAACCCTTTCAACTGAAACTCCACCAGAAATCCGGTAAGAGCTAACTTCAAAATCTAAGCAAACAAGCTGCATACTAGTGCGCTTCAAAGTTTTTAATAAACGTCATCTTTTATAATGAAGACATTTACTAACAAAATTCCGTTGCGCGCTGCTCGCTGCAGTTTTGTTTCCAAACTATCCCGTTCAGTAACGTGCTTAGTAGATTTACTGTATCGAAAAACTATGCTGGGTGAGGAGCGCTCACTATAAAGTTGGAGGTTGCCGTTATTTTAACAAGAAAACTTCCGCAAACTACAATAAAAGTATGAGATAAATTGAAAAACACGCTGTAAAAACGAGATTCCTTGGCGCGTCTTCATTTCCATTTATATAGGGCAACTTGTGCCAAGTTCAAGCGAGGCTAATACATAGATTACGAGTGAAGAGTTCGTTGTTCGGTAACGCGAGAGTCCCGACTTGTAAGAGATTTCATATTCAAATCAGACAGAAGTTCTTTCATTTTGAATTCTGATTGTGATTGCTTAAGTACATTGTAGTGTATGTTCTTGTGGGGTGGTTAATATAGCAATAAAAATGTACTTGCCAAATCATTTCTATACGCAAATGATTTAGGTAGTAGGTAGGTACCAATTTATTTTGTTTTTAACAAGTGGAGGGCCTAGCCTTAGCTTTTACCTTCAGCCTTCATTTCACCTGATTTTTTGTACCTATGTTAACTGTATTAAAATGTTGTGTTTGAGTACTAATAATAAATCATTTTTTTTATTTTAATTGTAGGTACTTAATTCATATTATATCTGTCCATTATTTACTGTAAGAGTACGTAAAAAAATAAGTAAGCATCAAAATCAACGAACGTGCATAATTGTTTCTTTTCAACTTGATTATAATGACGTGTCCACACGCTTGGCAAACCTCAACAAGCCGTCACAATTTGGTTTGCAAGCGCTTGTAGCCGATCCGTCGAACAAATCACAAATCCAAACGTTTGCAGAGGTTTGGAGTATGCGGCAAGTGTCAAGCGTGCGGACGCGGCATAACAGTAACAAAACTCCCACAACAACTGTCAGATGAGAGACCGAACAGCTATTAATTTAACAGCGAGCGATGAAATCATTTCAGCGCCATTGTTACTCGTATAGGGTCTCGTCTCTCGGTCGGAAGATGGCCGAGTTCCCGGTTCCCGGTTCCCGGTCTGCACGCGAGATGGCGTGCGCCACGCTAGCTCCGCCGAAGACGCCGCGATTCATGCCGAGGTGATAACTGATAACAGTTAATGCGACGCCTCCCATGAATGCTGCCGATGGTTATGAACGCATTCTGTAGCTTATATTGGCAGTTTCGACTTTGAGTCGTTTAATTAGGTAGGTACAAGGTTTATAAGTTTTTTGTACACTTACATAATTTTACGCATATTTTGTTTCGAACAAAATTACAATTTGCATAATGTTCCAAAGTGGCTGGAGAGAGCAATAAATAATAGCATAATAAGTTTGTAGCGCACCTGCCCCCTTACTCTCGAAACCGATCGCTATTGGATCGGATTGGTATTGTGAATTGCCGTATTTTTAAGTTACGACACCAGCGCTAATTTGGATTCATATTGGGTGAACTAAATGGTATTGAGTTTTGTATTTTTTTCACTCAATATCCATGTTTGATATAAATAGTCTACATCAACTCTGCTACCTTTTTACTTAAAACTAACGTCTAATTCTAAGAAATATAAACTAACTTACGTACTAGTCTTCATCTCGTCCGCCCGCGCCCAGGCCGCTGCTGGCTGCGGTGGTGATGGTAGCTCGCCTCCCCGGCGACTGCTGTGTTGGATCGCGCTCCCGCGCGTCTTCGGGGCTGGTGCTATGGTGGGTGGAAGGCCCTAACTTCCCGTTGGCTACCCCAAGAGAGCTCTCAAACCCCAGAGAAATACGTACCACTGCACCAATCACTTAGCCCGCCACGACACGTGTGCGGGTCAACCATCAAATCACTGAATTTACTCAGGCCGCCCTGGTTTCAAACTAAACTTATGGTTTTCACTGTTTCACTGTTTATTGTGATTACGGTCCGCCGAATTTACTGTTTATGTGCCCTACATCAAATCACCAATACCAAGTACAAATTAATTTCACACGACCCCACGTTCAAGGTTCCTAACCTAACCAAAAATCCAACGTGAGTGTGTCACATTGACTTTGACAGTCGTCTGTCAAATACAAATTAAAAATAACACAAAAGGTTGCCAGCCGTAAGTGGCCATTTTGTTCCGAACAATCTACGCAATATGAATCCATATTAGCTCTGGGGTCGTAACATAGGAGTACGAAAATTCACAATACCAATCCAATCCAATAGCCATCGGTTTCAAGAGTAAGGGGCTGAACTGTATTCTGATGAAGAACTTTGTTCTTATTGATAATAGCTATAGTCTATAACAGGCACATCATGTTTGATTTGTTAATTGGTTTACGACTTAGTGAAACAAAGCAATAAAATTAAAATTGTAGTGTGCAACATATCGACAAAGCCCTGTAAAGGGTTAAACGAAAATGATGCTCCTAGATTCGCTTTGTGACTATTAAAATAATTAGCTGCGGTGTATAACTTATCACTTCGCCTCGGAATGGGTCGTGTTGGCCCGCCGGTCGACACGCGTGCCTTATCCGCCCATCGCGGTTATGAATCCTGGCGCGAAGCCGTCGCGTAGCAGACGTAGCGGACAGACGTAACGGACGTAGCAGACGTAGCGGACCAAAAGTGAAAAAGTTGCGACTAAGGGCACTATTTCACCGGGACACCATGGCATGGCAGCGCAACCAGTCGTCGCCACCATAAAAATGTATACAGCTCTAGCGCAAGTAAGCGGTCACCGGGTGAGATACCCTCATTAAAGCCGTATTTTTGTTGGTGGCGGCGACTGGTTGCGCCGCTATAGTGTCCCGGTGAAAAGGGTTTGCTGCAAGTATTTCTGATACGTAGTACTGTACAAAAATTACGTGATTGTTTTGTTTGTTCCTATTTTAGTATTTACAGGTTTTTAGGGTTAAGGGTCGGCAACGCGCGCGTGGTACTTTCACTAGAGCAAGTGTCCATGGGCAACGGTTAATCCTTTTCCATCAAGCGTAGGCCGTGTGTTCGGGCCGGCTCAGAACATAAAAAATATCTTCAAGTTTCAAATGTTTTCTGTCCCACTTTACTGTAGTTATAGCAGGTACTGCAATACGGCTCTCGTAGCTCGTATTGTCTAAACAATATTTCTCCTCCAACTGTATCTGCACTACGTTAATTTATAGCGTTGACTTGTACGTAATACCTTAAGCCACGCTCCAACTATTCGGTACAATGGCGCCGGTAGATTCCAAGAATTTCGTTACTCAAAGCATTAGTACAATGCACGGAGTTTCATTCGTGTTAAATAATTGGGCCTTAACTTGTACATTCCACTTAATACAAAGCTAAGTCTCGCAGTTACAATGTTTGAACGGGGTTTAACGCAAACTCTTTGGTATAGGTATCCTATATGTATCATAAACCTAATTTAGGCTTAGTTTCAGTCGCCAGTCTTCCATATAACTTCAATAAGTATGTGACTAAACTGTATAACTAGCTAGTAAGAACCAGTTTTAGAGAAAAAAATACAATACTTTATTATTATTATTATTTTATCCTAATCGTGCCGTTTGAAATAGAATTATTCTACGTTTCAGCCAAGCTGCACCGAAAGTGGTCGAAAGCTGACTTCTGAGTCTACTTAGTAGCTTGTAGCAAGCAATACTCATCATGTGATCGACGTTTGTTAGACTATTAGCCAACGTTTTCTTTCAATTACTATTGGCTTTATCCTGGATGAGTGTATAAATATTTAGAAATATTTTTTTACATACATACCATAACTTCCTCTTACTTTGGCCCATTTTTCACTACTTTTTTCTTCTTTTTGCTATATTACTAGAATGACAAGCGCCTGGTTACTTTGAATGAATTTAGAGCATAGTAGATAAAGATAAAGATAAAAATAAAGATGTCTTTATTTGCCAGAATACATTTGTGGGTTCTTAAATATAAAATGTGTGTATTCAACCTGCAAGCAGGTGTGCAAATTAATATTAGTACAAAAATATTTATTTGATCCTATCCATATACTCTTTCACGCTATAAAAACAATTTGTCTGCAGCCATTTGGTCAATTTATTTTTGAATGTTGCTGTGTTCTCACGTTTAAGCTTGTCAGGCAGATTATTATTGATAGTAATACACATATTAAAAACATTTTTACAATAAATATATTGGCGACAAGGAGGTTGATACAACAGGTTCCGGTACTGGGCCCTTATTGTATGCCTCACAGCAGTTTCACAGCTATTTTTAAAATAGTTTCCATTTAAATGAACGAATAGGCATACTTCCTTTAAGTATGTACATGCAGGGAGGATGTAAGGAACTGTTATAAGTGAAAAATGAGGTCATATCTCAAATCTCTCCCAGATTTTTTTGTCAAACTTTGGGACAAAGGTAATCTAAGAGAAGGGTTTATTTACTCCATCATCTTTTTTGGCCAATATTAGCATGTTCTGAAGGGGCAATGTAACCACCTGGAAACGATTTTTTATACGATAAAACATTATCTCGTCAAAATTTCTGGATCAAAAAGTAAAATGTTTATTAAGAAAAAAATTAAATAATAAAAAAAAACAAAAACTTGAACAAAAGGCCTTTTGCCGACGACGTGATAATTCTTTATAAAATTTAAAAAAATCTTATAGTAATCTAGCGGCCCGCTCGCGACTTCGTCCGCGTGAACACCCTGTACCCCGCGACTGGATGTTAAATTTAAATTTTCAATTCCTTAATTTTTTTGTTTATTTTTTTTCTCTATTAGAACCATCCTCGTACCTACTTCAAGGAATATTATAAAAAAAGAATTAGCGAAAACGGTTCAGTTGTTCTCGAGATTTGCGCGTAACAACACATTTAGCGATTCATTTTTATATTTTTTTTTTTATTGGTGACTGGTAAGCGCTTGGTCTTCATCTCACCTGCTGGTAAGTGACGATAAGGCCGAAGGTGGAAGCGCGCTTCACCCGGAATCCTCAACCACTGAGGAACTGGCTATCTTATCTCAAACTGTTGGAACACAACAATGCTATAAACATCGTTGTTATGGCGACAGACTTAGATAAGATGGTGGTAGCTAGCCAGGCGGACTTAACAGCCCTACCACCTACTAAACCGAGCACACAATGATGTACCCCCCGCTGGGAATCGAACCCGGGACCTCTGGGTCTGAAACCGGTGGCTTAGCTACTAGACCACAGAGGCGGTTAGAATAGAATATTATAGATATCCTTGAGGTAGATTTTTAACACAAATTGCGTTTTTTATCTATTTCAGGTACAATAAAACAGATTTTTTTTTAAACTTGGGTGGGTTTATCCTCTTAATTATATCCTTTCACCGATACAATTGTTCATCTTTAATGAGAGGCCAACGCCAAAACTTCACTCCTTTTTTCATGACACCCACCAGGATACCCTGTTCAGACAAGGAAATCACCTGACCAGAATAAATTAGAACTTCCCATTCCCATCTGACTAAGACAGGATCGTATACTTTATCAGCACCCTTCATTCTTGCCTCGTGGTTTTTGAGTTTTGTAACCGTAGCTAGTGGGAGGTCATCGGGTTTTTCTTCAACTTGAGACTCGGGTGGCAGCAAATTGTGATCCTTTGTCTTTGTCACATCTTCAATAGGAGAGCTGGGCAGTGGCAGCGTTTCATAATCACCTGGTAAACCTTCGAACGGCACTTCAAAATCAGACATTTCTTCTGGCAGCTCATCATCAGGCAATTCGTGTGTAGATGAAACTTCGGTCATTTGAGTGCTGCAACTAGTTGTGGTTAAATAATCTCGACTTACTTTCGTGGGCGTCTACTTTTGACCTCAGGGGTTTCAAAAGTTTTGTCCTTTAAGTAAGCACGGCCAGTTTTTTTCTTTTTACCTAAAATATAAAGCGCTTTAGCAGCCGCTTCGATTTTTTTTGTGGAAACTACGTATTTATTAAAAATAACTAAACATAAAAAATAATCAAAAGAATTTGGTTATTTTAATAGGCGACTAACGGACGCCTTTAGTCCGCGGACTAAAGACAGCACAGCACATATACATCGAACAGCGTCTGCACAAAGCGTCGATGGGCTCACCACCTATCACGCTGAGCACATGTGCAGTTGCTATTTGGTGTGGAGTTTGGCAGTGCATTGCTTTTGCGACCGTCATTGCCTGTCTCTGTTAAACTTTTTAGGAATAATAATATAGTCGTGATGTAAGTAAGTATATGTATGTAGAATCGCAAATTAAAAAAGCTTGCTAGTGACTGCTATCGTCGATTAGGCTTTGTGATGCGAAACGCAAAAGACCTTCGAGACCCTCACGCGATTCAATTATTGTTCACTGCTTTGGTGAGGAGCAAACTTGAAACAGCTGCTATAGTCTGGCATCCGCACGAGAAGTCATACAAAATAATATTAGAAAAAATTCAAAAAGCATTTTTACGATCTCTATATAAAACAAAATTTGGCTTTTATCCTTTCTTGTACCCTACCAAGTTTTTGCTGGGCGTGCTAGGCTTCAACACTCTTGAAACTCGCAAAAATTACACCCTATTGGAAACTGCTTGTCGTATTCTTCGGGGAGGGCTAGACTGTCCTTTTTTGGTGCAAAGGTCTTGCAAGTTGTTTGCTCCAGGCAGGTATTTTAGAGCCCGTCACCACTGTTTGTTGGCAATCGACAACGCGCGTACCATGGAGCATCGTAACTCGCCACTAGTTCGTATGCAATGGTGCATCTGAATGCGCTTCTGGCAGTGGCACCACAGTGTGATGTGTTTGCTGGAAGATTGACGGATGTACTTAAGGATTGCTTGGAGTTCTGTGAGCGAGATGGTTGAATGGACAGACCATTCAACCATCTCGCTCACACACACCTTTCTTATAATTTTTTTTTATTGTTTATTGGTGTATGTTACATATTGTTCAGTGCATTAGTGTATACTGTAATGCTGGCAATGTTTGTTGAATAAATAAATTACCGCGCTTGTCACCAGGAGGCGCTGCTTCTGCAATACAAAATCTCGGTCGAATGGTATAAAGTCGAATGGTAAATAAAAGTCGCACTCAACACTTAGTCGACGAATCGGGCCAAATTGATGGCGTATCTACAAGTAAAGGAGTTCCATGAATTATAATACTTTTTCGAGGATGCAGCGTGGATCGGTGCCAATAGTTCACTTACCTACGAGTTTGCTGGAAAACTCCGCTGTCGTCAGCGTGCTCAAAAAAGCTCAAAAAACACGTTACACTGTTAGACTTATCTATCACTATCAGAATCTCATAAAATGTTCAAGAAAGGAGCCTGACATAAAAAATATGCCTGCAAGTATGTTATTATCTTAGTATTATTATTACCTATCCATGTAGCAGCAAATAACATGGGCAAAGTATTTATTTTTCTGCTTCTCTCTCGTGTTGATTAAAAGTATGTACAGTAGAACTAAGTAGCTTTTTCCTGCGGCTTCGCTCGCGTTAATTTTTCACACGAATAAGTGGCGTATTATAAGTAGCCGTCTTTTAGGACCCGTCTATCTCGATACCAAAGTTGGTTTCTCTATTAAAAAAATTGGTTTATCGGTTTAAGCGTGAAAACCTAACAATAGTCAATAGTCAATATATATTTATTCAATAAACTCAATTAATAAGTACTTTGAATCGTCCAAATCTTTTTTAACCTACAAACAATCAAACAAACTCCTTACGCATTTAGAATATTAGTTCAATGCTATTAGTTCCTCTATGCCTTTCTACATCTATTAAAATAAAAACCAATTGTAAAGATTGCTGCACTTATTTGGCAAGATTTTTTCGTTGTGTTAGCGTTGTACAGGACAAGGTTGTATGAAAGAAAATTATTCGTAGTCGCAAGCGGGCCGCTTTTTTTAAAAATAATTAAATGTAATGATTATTACAATAAAGCATGATCTTGCGAGCATCTTACGTACTACGAAGTACCTCTTTAACAACTCAAAAGCATGTGCTTATAGTTCGTGAAGTTTACAGAGTCTCCGCAAGATGGCAATAACAACTCTGTGCTTCAGGCTTTCTGTGGCGGAATAGAAAGCGCGTGGGTTTGGCTAGATGGCTACAGCAACAAAGAAAGACAACAAAATTAAAAATGCCTTGTTTTCGTTTTGGATGGGTGATCATATAGTATAAACATCCATCAGAGCTCTGTCATGCTTTAGATTAGAAGGCATTATTGGTACCACTTGGCTATTGTCGAAAGTTGTTCCGAAACACCCACCAAGCCCCAGAAAGGTGGGTTTTATTTAGCCACATTTTTTTTTTTTGCCTATACGTCCGATAAAGACCGGAGCCGTTTTTTACTTAATTTCTCACGCTACTTCTTAATCTATTACATTATTATTTACTTTACTATTACTATAATCGTTACATGCTTCTATCTTATTTTACTATTTCACTATCTTATGTTCTATTTCCTAGACTATTACATTATTACATTTTTACATTTCTTGCGTACTACATTCCGCTTTACATTTTGCTCAACTTATTTTTTATACCTTATTTATTTATTTCTTATCTGTGTTATTTTTCATGGGTGCTACATTTTATATAATTTAGCCCCTTACTATTTCTTATTTATTTACATTGTTTACTTATTTTGTTTTGTTTCTATTGTTTACCTTTTTAACAATCTTTGTGCAATAATCTAAAAACATATTTCTGGACTTATCATTTGCCATTATTGCACTATAGTTTGTCGGGGTTAGACTCAATTCCAGGTGTGCTTGTGTGTTATATTTAGCCACATTTAAAGCCGAATAACTCCTATGATACTAGTTCACGTCAGAAGGTCTGAACCAGTCTAAGCCCAGCAGTGGAGCTTTGGGTGCGGGGACTGTGGGATGATAATGGTAAATGGTTTTTTCTATTTTTGGAACACAACACTTCAATCCAAATAATTTATTTCAAAAATCTTGTTGTTTTAAAGTGTTAGTTAAATATTAATATGACTTTATGTTAAGGTTAGATTGGAGAGGAGAAAATACTATAAATTAGTTCGCTCACTGATTATTAGGCAATAATTACGTAGTATTTGATTATTTACGTTAAAAACGCTCAAGTAAATTCAAATGTAACGAAACGTTGATAAAAATGTCAACCTCAGCCGGGAATCAACCCGTGGTACCTCAGTGGCGGAGTGGTCAACGCAGCCGCCCGGATTGCGGAAGACGCAGGTTCGATTCCCGCCCGAGTCATACATTTTTTCAACGTTTCGTTATCTATTATAGCAATATTTTATTTATTATAATTTGCTGTAGTAGTGTGACGTGAATTGATCTAGTGGCGCACAGCGCAAGTTATTTTGTCAAATAAAAAGTGATAAGTATTTTGCAAACTATTCTATGTTTGCAAAGTTAAAACCACGGAATATATACACCTTCTTTAATTGTTCTGTGGAAATGAATATAGAAGTTAACAGATAACGAATATCTGTATAATCTTCTATACTGTACAATATGTCCTTAGCCACCAATTGTATACCTACCTACAACTAACATAACTGTACGGGCTAGCTAGCTCGTACATTGTCCCATCAGCACTTTCCGCCACACGCATTAATTTAGGTCATTACAAAGTTAGTTCGTCATCGGTAATCAATCACGACGCGCGTACTCATATTCATATCATTTTAGACCAGTAGTTATTTATCAATATATTATTTCTATCAGTTTATCAAGACTTTTACTTCTCTCGGTATTATCATAAAAGGTGTACTAACCCGTACAATAACTAAAAGCACAGTATAGATAAGTGACCATAATGCTTATTGTAATTGGGGGAAATTCAATTAACGCGTTTAATAAAACGTAATTTGTACAGCTTTATAAATGGCCAGAAGCGACAACCGTGTCAAATCTCGCTCAAGCTCCCGCATAATTTTAATTAATTGATATGATGTCCATCTAACGCTAGTTTATTTTAATAGACTGTGATGAACTTATTTATAATTATTTAATTTTAATTGTTTTTTTGTTTTATATGTTTAAATACCTAAGTGTAAAAATGTTGGCAGACTATCCTACTTCCTACTAATATTATAAACGCGAAAGTTTGTAAGTATGGATGGATGTTTGTTACTCTTTCACGTAATAACTACTGAATGGATTTGGATAAAATTCGGCATACAGATAGTTTATAACCTGGATTAACACATAGCATACTTTTTATTCCGATATTCCCACGGAAACGGGAACTACGCGAGTGAAACCACGAGCAGCCGCTAGTATAAAATAAATAGGTACAGTCACCAGCATTAAGATGTGATGATGCAAAAATATCTGATCATTGGTGGAAGGCATATTATAGGCCTATATATACCTTCCACCAATGATCAGATATTTTTGCAGGCCGTCGATAGTCACATCCTAATGCTGGTGACTGTACCTACGTAAGGGGGTATTTCTTTAGTGCACTGCAGAGCGTTTTTTGTAAATTAAGTTCTAAATTCATTATAAATAAGGAAAACTCAGTGAAGGCAGACTGTTGCAACTTGCAACTGCAGCCCCCTAATAAAATAATTAAATGTTACGTAAACAATTCAGTTGTAAGCCACTTGATAAAACTTAAGTATTAATATCCGGAGAGCAGATCAATTCAATCGAGCAGGAAGCGTTGCCTCTTAATTAGACATCGAATATTCGGATGCATATTCACCTAAAGTTAAGATGTTTGCAATTATGGAAAGTTCTTTTACCTAGGGGTCCCGGGTTCGATTCCCAGCGGAAAGTTTATGTTTGTTCTCGATGTTACCACTATCTTAAGTACTTAAATATGTCGCTATAAGAGCTCAGCTATGCGATTCTCTAAGCGAGACATACGCTGCCTGCGCGCATGGCTGTGATCGGCTGTCTCTTTCCAATTATATGAATATGAAAAAGATAGAGTCAATTCTCAGCGCTGCGGCAGCCGCTGTTACCAAGGCTAACGTAAAGAATCGCACTGCAGCTGTCGTATTAGCAAGCACGATATAAGTTCAATTGTTAGCAACTTGAGGTTGTGGTTTCAAGGAGTCTTAGACAAGGGGAAAACGTCAATGTTAGTAGTATTACTGAGTTCCGACAGTTAGAGATAGATACCCCGCTGCTCCGTAGTTGAGGAATCCTATAGTGAAACGCGCTCACTATCGCCCTTATCATCACCTAACATCAATAGGGCCTAGAAAAGTAATAACGCTCACTCCTTGTCTATTCGTAATTCAACGTACATAGCAGTACTTTGCCAATTGCTTTTGAAAAATACAGCAGCGCGCGCGCATTGTTTGACGAATTACGAATAGACAGGGGTTTGCCTTTACTATGTAACACTGTGCCATGGTGATATGTGAGCTAAAGGCCAAGTGCTTACCTGAAGCAGAATAATATAAAAAACAAACATAATATGGTCCTTACTTATATAGTAAGCTGTCACCGACAAGAGCTTAATTCTAATCTTTTATCACCATCTGATCAAGTTAGCGATAACGAGGATCGAATCGTGTTTAAAACTGCGCTTAGCATTCCTAACTTAGTAGCTTCCAACAAAAATCAACGTCGTTAACGACAACACAAACACAAGAAATAGGCATTAATAATTATTTTATGAATTCATCTACTTTAGGGACTCTAGTATAAGAAAATGTTTATTAGGCACCGTACCTACTTTTATATACTTTTGTAACAATTCACAATGAAAATTGAGATGTTCCGGTGCCATCCAGAATTTAAGAGTAGTAATCTGTGAGTAATCTACATTAATATTTTGAATATGACAGTGCCCCGCCAGGGGTCGTTACTGTAGTGCATTATTCAATTAGGCTGATAACACTTAAGACTGTTACCGTTAATAAAAATGTAATGCCTTGCTTCCGAGACGCACGCGTAGGCGCTCGCTGACCCCAGATTACACCGATTACACATCGAGATATTACTAGCGTGTATATTCTAACAGCTTAATGTGAAAGCTAAGCTACTGTCCCAAGTCGCCAACGCCTGTTTCTTTAAAAGTACGTTACGCTATTGCTATTGTGACGCAAAAAATAAAGTTATAATTCCCACTCTGTAATTAAACTTAATTATAGAGTGGAAAGAGAGTGCACAAAAAACACCAAAAAGTTACAAATGTATCCGGATCGGCTACCCCTAGCAATAGCAATTTGTCTAATAATTAAAAACGACGGAATATCGTGACACCAGAAGGGTACCGGCGATCAAGCCCGAGTGTTGGGAGTTAATAAACTGCTTAATTAAGCGCGTGTTAGTGCCCGGGTTAGGGTGCAGTGTGGCGCGAGCGCGCGGCCAGGCACCATGCTCCTCGCGCTGACGCTGCTCGGCCTCGCGCGCCTCGCGAGCGGACTCACCTTCAAGATCACTAAGTTCCACGTGCCCTCCGTAGTGGCCCCCGACCAACCCACAGCAGACATCGAGTGCAGCTACGACGCCAACTTCACCATCCTCAACTGGTTCAAAGGATCCACCGAGTTCTTTCGATACAAACCTGGATCGGCACCCAGCACCAGATCGTTCCCGATCCTCGGTGTCGGCACCATTGACCTCATCGCTTGCGGCCCCACCGAGTGCCGCTTAAGACTGGGACAGCTCACGGAGGACGCCACGGGGCTCTACAGGTGTGACTTGGAACTCGACAAACCGCCTTACAAATTCGAAACCAGGACAGCTTACATGAAAGTCTACAGACATCAACGAAGAAGACCTGTCGTCGAAGGGTTAGCGAAAGAGTTTGGTGAAGACGATGAGATCAAGGCTTACTGCCGAGCCGAACATGACTCTGAGATCCATTGGTATGTGAACGGTAAAGAAATCTTAGAATCACGGGGCAGTCCGTCTTTCAAAATGATCAGCAAACAGGTTCACTTTCAAGGAGTGACGCAGCCGACGATCGCCGTGCAGTGTGCCGAATTAATCGACGGGAAATTAATTGGATCTCATGAAGCCCAAGCTAAGTGGAATAAATTCAGCAAGCTCGTGACTCAAGAGGACGCTGACAAGTCTTGTGCCTCTGAAAACAAAACCTGCTGCAACAGACACTGTATTAACTTTTTATTTTTATCCCTTTCGATGATTCTCGTTCTAAACAATCGTGAATCGTGATAATTAAGCATAAAACTAGTGTGTGGTAAATGGTGAATCGTTTGTTAATTTATTATGTTCCTCAATATTTTATTAAATATTTTTAAAGTTAGCTCAGTGGTGAATCTGTAAGGTTATATAAATACATTTTCATTTTGATATTAAACGTCACTTTTATTGCAACTACAGGACATGATCGAAGACCTACAGGTGATAGCCTTTTCGCCTACCATTAAGCATTATTTACCGTAGTCTGCATTATCAAAATGATTTAGTGAATTGTAATTTATGGGGATTATAAATAAGGGCTTTAGTCCCAGAACAGAAGAAACTTCTCATGTTCTGTGGTTTTAGTTATGTGATGACATAACTAAAACCCTTATTAAAGTTCCCTTAAGACATCATCGCTACTATTATGTTAGATTTGTTTGTTTTTTATTGTTTGTATGATACTTGTAATTCATTTTAAAAACAGGTAGGTATACGAACAGCATGAATTAGGCCGGCTCGCCCGGCCTAATACTAATACCTCCCTTTCAAGGAATATCGGCGTAAAACAACGGTAATTGTTGTTGTTTCATCCGGTGAGTGAGGGTACTGGAGGCCCATTCTCTCCCCCCTCCACCTCTCCACAATTCCTGTTCCTTCCCCAGAGGTCCCAGATACTTCCTCAGGGTTGGCAACGCATCTCTCAACGCGCAACGTACCCCTCTGGTTTTGCGGGTGTCCATGGGCGACGCAGCGGTGATTACAGTTCCCACCAGATGACCGACTGCTTGTTTGCCTCCTTTTCACAAGAAAAAACTACAACAACTGGGCTATCCTTTTTAAGTGCCAAAGAACCACTTATTGTATGGGAGCAACTCTGAAATTGCGAAAAAGCAACATGCTATACAATAATGCTAATAAATACTATTCGATCTAAATGTAAATAAATAAACGCAAATATCGTTGTGATAGTGAATATATGTCAATACTTCTTTAAGTGAAAACTTTGTAATTGCTACTTTTATAAGTCTGTGTTTTTGTTACTATAGGTATTGTTTTCCAAATAAAAATAAAATAAAATAGCATGGTGATAGCATACATAATAGCATAGGTAAGTAGTGCGCCAGACCTTATGTCAGAGAGAGCAGGTTCGAATCCTGCTCATGGAAATATTATCAACATTGTCTTTTTAGGGTTCCGTAAACGGAACCCTTATGGATGCGTCAAGTCTGTTGTCTGTCCGTCCGTATGTCACAGCCACTTTTTAGCGAAACTATAACAACTATATTGTTGAAACTTGGTAAGTAGATGTATTCTGTGAACCGCATTAAGATTTTCACACAAAAATAGAAAAAAAAACATTACCATGCAAACATCCACCGAAAATTGGTTTGAACGAGATCTAGTAAGTAGTTTTTTTTAATACTTACGTCATAAATTAATTAATTTAAAAAAATACACTATTATTAAAACGTCGATCAAAGTTACAACGAACTTTTTAAGATGTTACTTGCTGCTACGGAACCCTTCATGGGCGAGTCCGACTCGCACTTGGCCGCTTTTCGATATTGTTATCTTGTCAGTGGGGGAGATTACCTGTAACCTATCGTCTGTATGAATCTCGTATGAATGAAGTCCTTAAACATTATCTGTAATGTATGCTACCGTCTCTGTATAACCCTCATACGTGTCACAGCATTCTCGAGCGATAGCGATTACGTCGTCGTCACTGTCCAATACTTGCGCCATTATTGGAAAACTACTTGATTTCACCACATGTCATGACGTCATGATGTTTACAGCAATAATAACATATTTCATAAAAAGATATTATAATATCATTGGTTTAGGCCAAAGACATTACACACGGACATGACATACAACTTAGGCCATATTATTAGGCTACAGACCGCACTTATGAACGTCAATGCCATTGGTTCGTAAGTCTATATAGGACGGGAGAGGGAGACCTTGTATTGAGAAGAACCGGCATAAAAACTCAGCAAATGCATTACTGTTCTCCCTTTCTAGAATTACCTTACCTACTTAATATACCTACTTAGGTACGGGTATCATTTTTTTTGTTAGCCAAAAATCAAATCAAAATTGTTCCAGGAGACCTCGCTCTTCCTCGTCGTACAATACGGAATAACATAAAAGAAATACAATACTTAGTGTTCAACTTAAAACAAATGAAAAATTTAAAATAAATTATTTAGTAACCATGACTATGATTTAAATAAACCTATGCGTAAGTGTGTGAGTGTGTGCGTGGGTGTGTGGGAGTGGGTGTGTGTGGTGTGTGTAGGCACAGTACACGTGTTTTAATTATTACCGTACCTGAAATTTCCTTATTTGTGTCGGTGGATATCAAAATTGGATAAATTCATAATGGTAATTTTTTTTTGGGCAACTCAATCGTAATTCTAGTATGGTCTAAGACGCTGTTATCAAAAGCGGATAAATCCATCGTTTCACTGTACTAAATCGTGTCCAAAATTTGATTTTATATCAAACTCGGTAAGATTCACACCACGCATTTTTTCAAAACTGGCAAAGTCCATTACGGCCAATCACAGCAGCGCATTTAGTTTCAATATTAAGGCCATTACTGCTACTGACATGACATTCAATAAAATGTCAGATGAAAATTAGCTAAATCCAGGTGGATTTAACTAGTTTTGAAGTAATTCATGTAAATATGTTTTCCTTCAAAACTACTTAATTAAATCCACATCAATATATCAAACTGGGTTAAATCCAATGATGTTATATAAAATATCATTGGTTAAATCCAAAATTAATTTTCTTTTTATGTAGATAATAAGTGTACTACATTGTAATAAAATTACACGAAATACTTTATTTATTTATTTATTTTATTTATTTATTTATTCCTTTAAAACACATGCTAGTTTACAGACAGGTTCCAACACACTAGCCAGTCACAATAATAATAATATACAGTATAACATTTTAGCCGGTACAAATCAATTTATATAATACAATGTCATAATGTTATTGGGTATTAATTTTAAGAATTTAAGAAAGTTTGTCAAGTTTTTACAATATGTCAATATGTTAATACATTAGGTATGTCAATTAAAATCAAAATTCAAAATACAAACAATAATAATCTTAATAACAATACAATTATTAAACTAGAATTATATAGGTACACATACATGCAGACACAACATTTTTTATTTCTTAAGATATTCTAACTCTAAATATTTATGAGCCTCTCTATAAATATAGTCAAATTTATCCGCAAATAGGTCAATGTGGGGACACTGAGTGAGTATGTCCCCAATCAGGCGTAATGCGCGAATGGTAGGCGCATTTGCGGCATGTACAGTGCGCGTAATGGGCTTGCGTAGAAGCCGCGGCATGCGGCGCGGGGCCACCGCTCCCGCGTCAGTCTGGGGTATGCGTGTGGGTACCAACAGATCCACCTTAGACACTACATCAGAGGCCCTCCCCTGGCGGATAGCCAAAATGAAATGTGTCAACAACATAATCTTTCGCCTGTAGGAGAGCGCCTCCAACTCTACCATGCCAGCGACAAAAAGAGAAGGATACAAGTATGGGTAGTACCCATAGCGTCGTTTATAGAGCCAACGCCCGAATTTCCGCTGTACTCGCTCCACCATAACAGCATATTTTTCCTCATGAGGATCCCAGACTACAGCTGCGTATTCTAATTTGCTCCGTACGTAGGCGTTGTATAAAACCTTCGCTACTGTCACATTATCAAATTCAGAGGATGTCCGTATAATAAAACCTAAAATCTTATTCGCCTGCTTGCAGGTAACCGTCACATGCTCATGAAAGTCAAACTTACTATCTAGTATAACTCCTAAATCACGAATGTCATTAACTCTATCTATACAGGCGTCAAATAACTTATAATTTGTGACTATTGGACAACGTTTACGCGTGTAAGTAATTGTCTTGCATTTTGAGTCGTTAAAGGGCAATCGATTCGCTACACTCCACTCAGATACTGCATCAATATCTGCCTGGAGTGCAGCCGAGTCAACGTTATCCCTCAACCCAAGAAACAGCTTAAGGTCGTCCGCGAAGAGTAGACACTGAGCTGCACGAATATTTTGCGGTAAGTCGTTGATCATGAGCAAAAACAGAGTAGGACCCAAGGTGCTTCCCTGACTTACGCCTGACCTTGTGTAGTACTCCGCTGACTCGAATCCCTGCACTCTCACAAACTGGCGTCTATTCTCAAGGTAGCTTGCAAAAAATTGTAGCAGTTTGGGTGTAAAGCCGAATAGCGCTAATTTCCTTAACAGTATATCGTTGTCCACCAGGTCGAAAGCTTTTTTAAAGTCAAAATATGCAGCGTCAACCTGATGTCCAGCATCCAACTCCGCTGATACATAATCCATCAAGGCAACAAGATTAGTAGTGGTTGATCGAGCTCTACGAAATCCGTGCTGGCAATCGCTCAGTAAACTATCAACCTGTCGCGTGACGTACATATTAAGAATTGTCTCGAAGATCTTAGCAAATACTGATAGTATCGCGATAGGTCTGTATTGCCTAACATCTCCATTAGCGTCTCCTTTAGGCACTGGCGTTACGCGTGACAATTTCCAGGCGTTTGGGTATTTTGACAACTTAAGGCTAAGATTAAATATGTATAGCAAAGGCATTAGCAAAACTGAGACGCAATCCTTTGCCACGAATACTGGCACGCAGTCAGGCCCCGCTGCTGAATAAGGCTTCAAATGCTTTAGAGCACTTTTTAGATCAGCACAAGTCACATCCAAAATGGCAACATCCCTTGAATCGACCAGTGAATGAGCAGCCTTGGCGGCCTCAATATGATCAAGACGCGGCAATTCCGGCTGGAAAACAGAACTAAAGTACCGAGCGAAAGCGTCAGCAGCAGCCCTCCCAGATACCTCATTTCCATCATATAAAAAGTTATTAGTACCACGTCTATCTTTCCTTTTATCTTTAACATACCCCCAAAATTTGGCTGGTTCACTTAATATACTTTTTTGTAAATAACTCATTTCCCGTATATAAGCATCTTTTGTAAGGATTTTAACGTGCCACCTGTAGTATTTGTATAGTTCTTTATTATATTCCTTACCCTCTGACTTAAATTTTTTATGATGGTAATGTTTTTGTTTTAAATTACTTATTATTTCGGCAGTATACCATTTTGGGTACACATATCGTGCACAACGTTGGCCATAAGGTCGCACAGGTACAAAACAGTTAAAGCACTCATATAGCTTTGAATAAAAAAACTCTAAAGCTCCATCAACGTTGTGGATTTCCGGCAAAACAGACCATTCAATTGCAGCCAGCGCTGCGTACAGCACTTGGTAGTCGGCCTTACGCCAGTTCCAGTCCGGGCAAGTACCCTGCTGTCGGTGATGCATGTGAGGGTCTGAAGCAGGCGGGGGCCCCGAGCTACGTGGTAGTTTTACAGTTACTTCCAACGCAGGATGGTATAAGTCAATAGGTACTAATGGGTCACAGGCAATTGAGACGTCAACCTGATTAGGAGCAAGATCACTCAATATCAAATCTAACATCCCACCATGACTATTAAGAGCCTTATTTAACTGAAGCAATCTACAAAATTCACAAAAAGTATCAAATTGTGTCCTAGTGTGTTTTGACACAGAATTTAAATTAAAATCGCCTAAAATTAAGATGTTAAAGTCAGGGTACATACAAACTACATTTTCTATACATGTGAGGCTGTTCAAATATTGGTCACCGCTACAATTTGGGGGCAAATAGACAACGCAACACAACAATTTTACATTATTTAGCTTAACTGTGGCAAATAACAGTTCCATCTCAGGAGTAAGTCCATCAATAACTGTTATCTCACGAACGGAATAACATTCACTCACCGCCAGCAACACTCCTCCCCACCCAGCGTCGCGCAATCGATCCTTACGAATGACCACATATCCAGGTGGGAAAAGTTCACCGCTAGACACGGAACTATTAAGGAATGTTTCTGTCAGACCGATTATATCATATGCTGATTGGGTAACACCATTGATGAACTTACTGGTTTTTGAACGAAGACCACGCACATTTTGATAATAACAACAACAATTTAATACTTTGACCTTATTTAGGTTGTTTTTGTTCTTGTTTGTTGCGAAAGTTTTGACGCCACGGCTTTACACAAATGTCAACCGCCCAATTCTCTGGATTCAAGACAAGATCAGAAACCGCAGAAGGCACCGACAGCTTGAACGACGCATAGTTTCCTCTGGCCTTAAGCGCTTCCACAATACAGATATCAGCTCCACATATTGTGTTTAGATGACTATTTACTTGTTCGACTGTAGTACCTTCCTTCACGTAGTATAGATGCAAATATATTTTCCTTTCTGCTGCACAAAGTAAAGTAGCGCCCGGTGCCGCTGTACCACGTAAGACACCAGGTAATGGCTCCCTTGTAGGTAACGAAGGTTGACGGCGCTTAACCTCTATCGATTCGCTTTTATTGAGTCTGTCATTAGATTCAGTATTAGCAAAAGAATCAGGAGATGAATCCAATAGAACACTGTCAGTTTTTAAGAGAGGCATCGTTACATTAAGTTGCACTGGTTTTACAGCTTTATTGGACTTAATTTTAAGTTCGGTACGCTGCTGTAACGTCGTAGGCCGTTCGAGATTTTTTTTCGGCTTTAAACTTAAGCGGAACTTACTTCTAGTTTCTATAATGTAGGTACAAGTCGCATTTCAGGGGCGTATTTTTTTTTAAAGCACAAGGAGGCAAACGAGCAAGCGGATCCAGTGGATCGAGCCGTCCTGAAATAACCACGTCGTCGACAACTCGAGCAGCTCTGCGTTGAATGCGGTCAAATGGAAGGAGTTGGTATTGGGGTGCTCCAGCCCAGAGGTGGGCAGTATTCCATATGCGGCCTGGCCTGTACTTTATACAGTTGTAAACGGTGGGCCGGCGTGAAATACTGACCCGCTCTATTAAGCACACCCAGCTTTTTCGAAGCTAATTTAGCTTTACCTTCCAAATGACCACGAAACTGAACGTCACTCGAAATATCGACGCCAAGGATTCCAATAGTCGGATTGGTATCAAGGGCAGCTCCCTCAAAGTTCAAAGGTACTACGAAGGGATGTTTTTTCGCGGTAAATTTTGACAGGGTATGGCACAGGCCTCTTCTCTCTAAACTTCCATCATACGGGCATCCTGAGAAATTGTGTTCATGGGTTGCCAGCTTTCTTACTGGGCGTCATCAGCATCAGAGTCGCAGTCGACGGTTCGTGCTCCGACATGAAGGCGGTGAATGCTGGAGTCCCGCAGGGGTGTGTGTTGTCCCCTACTCTGTTTCTTCTGCATATCAATGACATGCTGCATAACAACAGCATTCATTGCTAGGCGGACGACAATACTGGGGATACGTTTTACACCGCGCGAGCTAATATTTCTCTGGAAAGCGTCATCGAGAGCCGGAATAAACTTGTGACTGACACCGAGAACATGTTAAGTCATGTCTCGGATTGGGGCCGACATAACCTAGTCCGCTTTAACCCCTCCAAAACACAAGTTTGCGCATACCTCGAAAAAACATCCCTTCGTCGTACCTCTGAACTTTGAGGAAGCTCCCCTTGATACCAATCCGACTATTGGAATCCTTGGCGTCGATATTTCGAGTGACGTTCAGTTTCGTGGTCATTTGGAAGGTAAAGCTAAATTAGCTTCAAAAAAGCTGGGTGTGCTTAATAGAGCGGGTCAGTATTTCACGCCGGCCCACCGTTTACAACTGTATAAAGCATAGGTCAGGCCGCATATGTAATACTGCTCCCACCTCTGGGCTGGAGCACCCCAATACCAACTCCTTCCATTTGACCGCATTCAACGCAGAGCTGCTCGAGTTGTCGACGACGTGGTTATTTCAGGACGGCTCGATCCACTGGCTCTTCGGAGAGACGTTGCGTCTCTCTTTATATTGTACCGTATATATCATGGGGAGTGTTCTGAGGAATTGTTCGGCTTGATCCCTGCCGCTGATTTCCTTCACCGCACTACTCGCAATCGACTGTCATTCCATCCACATCACCTTGATGGATGGCGGTCTACTACTGTGCGTTTTTCAAGAAATTTCTTGCCTCGAACTACAGTGTTGTGGAACCAGCTCTCGGCGGCGGTATTTCCGGACCGTTACGACTTAGGGATCTTCAAGAAACGAGCCTATTTCTTCCTTAAAGGCCGGCAACGCGCCTGCGATTCCTCTGGTTTTGCGGGTGTCCATGGGCGGCGGTGATTACTTTCCTTTAGGTGACCCGCTTGCTCGTTTGCCTCCTTCTGCTATAAAAAAAAAACTAAGGGCAATCTCTCGGAGACGTAGTGCAAAATCTCCGGTATCATGCTGTGTTAGCTGCTTGCACAAGGATGATGTGATAGCAGTTGGCAAAAACATCTGTAGGTTGTACAGTGGAGATGGAGGGTACACACAAGAATTATATTCTTCGTAATACTACAACTATCGATTGATATCGCAACACACCCGCACTACAAACATGACATGACACATCCCATATACACAATTACACACACACAACACACCCGCACTACAAACATGACATGACACATCCCATATACACAATTACACACACACAACACACCCGCACTACAAACATGACATGACACATCCCATATACACAATTACACACACACAACACACCCGCACTACAAACATGCCATGACACATCCCATATACACAATTACACACACACAACACACCCGCACTACAAACATGACATGACACATCCCATATACACAATTACACACACACAACACACCCGCACTACAAACATGACATGACACATCCCATATACACAATTACACACACACAACACACCCGCACTACAAACATGACATGACACATCCCATATACACAATTACACACACACAACACACCCGCACTACAAACATGACATGACACATCCCATATACACAATTACACACACACAACACACCCGCACTACAAACATGACATGACACATCCCATATACACAATTACACACACACAACACACCCGCACTACAAACATGACATGACACATCCCATATACACAATTACACACACACAACACACCCGCACTACAAACATGCCATGACACATCCCATATACACAATTACACACACACAACACACCCGCACTACAAACATGACATGACACATCCCATATACACAATTACACACACACAACACACCCGCACTACAAACATGACATGACACATCCCATATACACAATTACACACACACAACACACGCGCACTACAAACATGACATGACACATCCCATATACACAATTACACACACACAACACACGCACACTACAAACATGACATGACACATCCCATATACACAATTACACACACACAACACACGCGCACTACAAACATGACATGACACATCCCATATACATAATTACACACACACAACACACGCGCACTACAAACATGACATGACACATCCCATATACACAATTACACACACACAACACACCCGCACTACAAACATGACATGACACATCCCATATACACAATTACACACACACAACACACCCGCACTACAAACATGACATGACACATCCCATATACACAATTACACACACACAACACACCCGCACTACAAACATGACATGACACATCCCATATACACAATTACACACACACAACACACCCGCACTACAAACATGACATGACACATCCCATATACACAATTACACACACACAACACACCCGCACTACAAACATGACATGACACATCCCATATACACAATTACACACACACAACACACCCGCACTACAAACATGACATGACACATCCCATATACACAATTACACACACACAACACACCCGCACTACAAACATGACATGACACATCCCATATACACAATTACACACACACAACACACCCGCACTACAAACATGACATGACACATCCCATATACACAATTACACACACACAACACACGCGCACTACAAACATGACATGACACATCCCATATACACAATTACACACACACAACACACGCGCACTACAAACATGACATGACACATCCCATATACACAATTACACACACACAACACACCCGCACTACAAACATGACATGACACATCCCATATACACAATTACACACACACAACACACCCGCACTACAAACATGACATGACACATCCCATATACACAATTACACACACACAACACACGCGCACTACAAACATGACATGACACATCCCATATACACAATTACACACACACAACACACGCGCACTACAAACATGACATGACACATCCCATATACACAATTACACACACACAACACACCCGCACTACAAACATGACATGACACATCCCATATACACAATTACACACACACAACACACCCGCACTACAAACATGACATGACACATCCCATATACACAATTACACACACACAACACACCCGCACTACAAACATGACATGACACATCCCATATACACAATTACACACACACAACACACGCACACTCACTTTTTGTCATCTGTGCCCTTTCTCTTCTTTTTTTTTATTATTATTTTGTGTCTTTTATTTTTTACTTAATCCAGTTTTGATCGAGTCGTACATGAAATCCATTATTGTAAACGCTTCTTTCACATTACCCCGGCAAAGGCCTGCCCGGCACAGGGATAAATTGAAAAACAGCGCCGCGTGCACATAACAATGTGAGCGCAGCAAAAATGCTGAATTTACCCCTTTTGGCCTCCGAATAATGCATTACATATAAATTTTTAATAAATTAGCAGCAAGTATTAATAATATAGTTTAAGTTCGTTTGTATATGTGTATTCTTTGAATCGTGCCGCTTGTAAATGTATGTTGTGTATTTTTTGGTATGGCAATAAATAAGTTTTTATTATTATTATTATTATTATTGTCAGCCTATTTTGTCCCACTGCAGGGCAAAGGTCTCCCCTCCTTCTTTCCACTTTTTTCTGTCTACCGCCACAGTGGTCCAATCTGGCTGATATGCGTCCAACTCGTCACGCCATCTTCGCCTCGGTCTGCCGCGTCGCCTTCTAGCATTGGGAGGTACCCAAACGGTAGTGGCCTTGGCCCAAAGTTCCTCTGGCATGCGGTAAACGTGCCCGGCCCAATTCCATTTAAGTTTTTATTATTATTATTTATTTATTATTATTATCTTTTTCGTATTAGTTTGCCAACATTTTAAGCAAACGAGATGACAATAGTGCGAATCGATAGTATATATCTAATAGAGTCATAGATAAATGGAGCCAAATTCAAATGTGAATATTCACATTCGCATTCACGAATATCAGCATATATTTTCATCCGCATTGGCATTCGCTCATGCTTAAAAATTGATAGGTATTCTTTCACTACTACTAACTATTGAATTATCTGACCTTACGGTAGTCACAAACCACCTGTAAAGGCGGGTCTCCTGCGACACTGTTTTGTGTTTTCTAACACCTAACATCAAACATCTAACAAATATGGGCGTGGCCTACGTACATATTTTGACATATTTTGTTAGATGTTTGATGTTAGGTGTTAGACAACACAAAACAGTGTCGCAGGAGACCCGCCTTAACGGTAGTGAACAATATAAGAACATCTGCCTCACTGTAAGCGCATCCGTAACTGCTGAAACTTCGTTGGCCCGATATTCATTGTACAATGCGCGTGCACTGCTGTGTCTTTCATATTCTGTAACGATCGATGGACACAAAATTTATGTACACACACAGCAGTGTACAACGAATTACGGGCCAACATCAACGACGTCTTATTATAGAGAATAGAGCGTCTCGTGTGCTGTATAGCGTGACGCATCTCCACCACTACGGTGGTCCAATATGGATCCGTGGGTTTAACAAATGTCCCAATACGACAACAACCAGGACCATTATAATATATGACATGTCACATGACCAAATTCGTATCTTTCGAAGCACCCTAGAGAGAAACACGAATTATTATTTGGTGGCCCGCCTTTACAAAAGTTGATTTAGCTTACAAGTAGGGCATGCAATTCGAGTATTCGAGTATTCGTTTTATTCGAGTATTCGCCTACTTTTACTATTCGAATACCACAGGACTATATATTCGAGTTTTTCGAATATCATAATTTTTAACAAAACGCAGTTAGTCACAAGAAAAAGATCTTTAAGATCTCAAGTCAATCCTTCCAAATACGGAGGACGGGCGGATAGTTAATGAGGATCAAGCACCATAGATAAAAAATGTAAAAAAATCAACAAATTTTTTCAGCCTTGTAACGAAGAAACGGGTATTTTGTTCTTCTAAAAGCATGCGAAAGCTTTTTGTAAAAGCAGGCCACAAAAATTTACCAAAATCTCCGCATACCATTAAATCTATAGTGATGGCGAAAAGCGATCGGTTAAAAAAAGAAGTCAAGATGCAACTTGATGAACTGCAAAACAAGGGACAAAAGTTCGCCGTAAGTCTCGACGAATGGACCTCCGCACGAAATCGAAGGTACATCAATGTTAATAATATACATTCGCCAGAGTTGGATAAAGGATTTATTAATCTTGGGCTATCTAAAATTGTAGGAAGCAGAATTGTCGAATGGTTCCATCATATCACCAGCAATGCTTGGCTCATGGGATTCAATGGGCAGTTCTCGACGTGAAATAATGGCACTTGGTGCTGTTATGTTTCATCCGGTGAGTGAGAGTTCGGGAGGCCCCTCCCTCCCCCCCTCACAATTCCTATTCCTTACTTATGAGGCCTATTACATCTCGACTGTGATTTTTGCGTAAAATTGTCAATGTTGGCGTTATGGATCTCAAAAACAAAAATAAATTACCAGTTTAGACTTATTGAATAGTGTAGAATTGCTATTGGAATAGTGCGTAGCGGCCTCGCTTTTTGTAAATTTTGCTTTACTTTTTAATTAAACCCAAAATTGCAAAGAAAGATTTTCATAAAACGCGCGAAGGCACTTTTTGAGCTCCTAGATTGAACTACTGTTCTGAACAAATGAAATAAAAAAATTAGAATGTTATCTCTTATATAGTCGTATAGTGCGTAGCGGCCTCGGAATTTTTTGATATCATTGATTTTATATAGAAAAATAATCTTATTCTAAACCAAAAAACTTCGAAAATCGCTTTAAGTTAACTGTGAATTTTTCCTATCTACGATAATATTATTGAGCAAAATATATACTAGAATAATCGTTACTTCATGATAAATAAAAAAATATAATTAATTTATTATCCTATTTCGATAAAAACGATAAATACAACTGCAAAAATACTTCAAAATGCGATGCACCGGCCGTCCGAACTCAGCTTATCCTCGCAGAGTGGACATTTGTAGTAATAAGCATGATTTTATTATCCTATTTCGATAAAAACGATAAATACAACTGCAAAATTACAACAAAATGCGAAAATGGGCATTTTACGCAAAAATCACAGTCGAGATGTAATAGGCCTCTTAACCCTATTCCTTTCTTAAAGGTCGGCAACGCATCTGCGACTCCTCTGGTTTTGCGGGTGTCCATGGGCGGCGGTGATTGTTCCTCCATCAGGGGCCCAAGTCTGCTAATTTACGAATGGCATAATTGGATCGTATTGTAATTGTTTGACACATTTGGTATTCTCTTACTCATTTATGAATACCAAATGTGTCAAACAATTTCAATGCGATACAATTGCGATTCAATTATGCCATTCGTAAATTAGCAGACTTGGGCCCCAGGTGACCCGTCTGCTCGTTTGCGTCCTTCTAATATTATAAAATATGTTGATTTTAAGGAGATTAGTGATTGAGTCATGGACGCACAGCAACCTATGTACTTAAACTCGATGAAATTATGATTATTTCATAGCCGACAGCTAATTATTTGAAAAACTCGAATAACTCGAATAGTGCCACGCAAGATATTCATAAAACTCGAATACCAAAATTAAGCGAATATTGCATGCCCTACTTACAAGATTGCAATTCGCTACGAAATCGGGCACCTCAATAATTAAGAAATGGAAATTTAATAAAATTTCGCAAGAAGCCTTTTTATCGTTATTAGCATTATCTTTTGTCGCAAAGGACTTTAGGTGACTAAGTGGTATGATTCGCGGTACCTAATGCGCTCGGACAGCCGCCCGCTGACTCATCCATGATCCATCATCAACGGTGTCTTTCACAACATAACTAGTAGGTAGGTGAGCAATGTAGAACATTTCACAAGCTTTTGTTGATAACGTGTAAATAATATTTTATGGTGGTAATTTCTTAAATCTGTGGTAGATCATATTTTCATACTTGTAAATGAAGCAATTTACTTCTATTTTGTAGACAGTTACATTCCTACATTGTTGAGCTATACATATAGATTCCTACTTAAGTATTAGGTAATCAAAATAGTAGCAGTATGATATTTTTTGTAGGTAAGTCTTAGATGAATGAATGGTCTCGCTGCGCTCGCGCGACCGCAGCGAGACCAATCATTTATCTAAGAGGTAAGTATTATTTATAACTATTGTGTAATAATAATAAAATTAATAAACTGTACAATGGTATCTACCTTTTTTAATCTGAATCTGTGATGCATTCATTTCATTCGTTAAATCAATGTTGCTATTACACTAAATAAAGAGACGGATCGTAGAAATTGATTCGACCATAAAAAGTGTATAGAGTGACACAAGCGGCACTGTATCTCCATAATAGTGACGCCGCCTAAGCTGCCGTAAAGTTTTTGTTAGACAACATGAAATTCTAGCTGCCCTACTCCTGTAGGTCACGTGATAGGATAGAAAGGACATTGTTGTAGTTAGCCTAAGAACCAACACAAACATAACATACATGATAATTCTTAAGGCGGGTTCTCCTGTGACACTGTTTTGTGTTTTCTAAAACATCAAAAACAAAATATGTCAAAATATGTACGTAGGCCACGCCCATATTTGTTAGATGTTTAATGTTAGGTGTTAGAAAACACAAAACAGTGTCGCAGGAGACCCGCCTTTAGCTTATTTTTAACGACAGATAACAGTATTGAGGTGTGTAGAATCAAAGGCAGCTAAATCCAAAATGTCAAAATATTGGTACTTAAATCGAAAAAAACTCCTAAAAACTACTCTTGTTACAATAACGTATATACGAAAACGTATATACGTTTTCGTAATTAGCTATTGGAAATACAATAACGACATGAAATACATTCAACAGTAAGTCACAAACTTAAAATTAGTGGCGCACTAAGCTGACTTTGATACCCATGACACTTAGCTGTATTTGATCCTCACATGCTGGTACCTAGCTGGATTTGATACTGACATTTTTTATTTGACTAGTAAACCCTAGTGATGTGCAATCCTGATAATCTAAGTAATAATAAAAAGGGTAACTTAAATGATACATTCGTAAAATTGTATGTAATTAGTTTTAATCTTCGAAACAATTAACTATTTAGTAGGTCTTAACAAATAATGTAATAACAAAAAACAAAAATTCTAGAAATCAAATCACTTATTTCATCTTAATACCTGTATCATTAGCGTATAGCGGCTTCTTCCATAGGTTCACAAACCCAACAGTAACGTAATTAAACAGTTAAAATATTACGCTAATGACTAGATGAAGTAGGGTAGGTAGGTACAGTGTCACATCACTAACTAAACTTTTTGTTTGAGCTTCCTCGTCCACTTGTCGTGCGGTGTTCTACCTTTTTTACGTGCGTGATTTGACGAAAATGGATTTACGTTAACATCCATTAATGTACCGGCAATCCTTTTTTCACTTGATTATATCTCGGCATCTTCTTATATTATTTTAAAACGGAAAATACTTCGACATTCTTTTTAACTAGTTAGTACTAAACGCCATTTTGTCAGTTGGGCGAATGGGGCTCTGTGATTGGTCGCCTCGTTATTAAGCTGTCTTTGAAAATGGTATTGAGGGATCTAGCAAGGATCTAGCTCAGTTTGATACTGATAGCTAGTTTAAAAGTCAAATTTGTAAGGGATTTAGCTGGTTTTAATGTTGATTCTTTAACGCAAGCCATAGACAATCCTAAGATGAATCAAATGGCGTTCAAAGATAGATTTTGAAAAAAGTGGCGTTAAGCTGCATTTGATTCTATACCCCTCATTTAGATTTTGGCGGAACGTTTTGGACAATAATATTGAGTATCATTTTTTTTATTATGGGTTGGGTATTGAGAGTTCAGTGCATTCAGCCAGTGAATTAAAGGTTTGTGACCGTTAGAGAGTTAATGGTGTTATTTAGTGTTAGAGCAAGCAAGACGTAAAACACTTTGTAATTAATGAATCATTATTGTGTCTGTCAGATATTCATATTGTTTTAGTGTGTTTTTGCCGTTATTAATTATCTTATTACTTTCATTGATATATTTATTTAGAGGTAGGTAAGTATGTATATACATACCTTAGAGTTTCAACCTAGACCTTAAGATAAAATATTTTTTGTTTGTATTTTACATGTCTATATCCTGTTTTGTGCATTCAAATAAAATAAAACTTCCCATACGGATGTTATACGGAATGTGGCAGTTATTACGGATTACTGGCTCTAAGATCTGGCAACACTGGTTGTGCAGTTGACGTTCTTTGGCAAATAAAACAAAACAGTGCAACGTCACTTTTCTAATTCTCTCAAGAAGTTCGTCCGAGATCTCAGTAAAGTACACATCTTTACTGGAACTCAAGTGGTTTGGGGGAATATCATTTAGCATTAAACCGAACTTTCATATTATTATCACTCATCATTATCATTAGTTTAAGCATAATCAATGAACTCTAATTATACGACCAAAGGACTAATACCTATCCTTTGTCAAGAAAAAAAAAAGTTGTCGTTCTGGACTTCTTGGCGGGAAAGTAAAGCGTCATGTCTGCAGTTTTGTTTTATTTTCTATAATTTATGTTTTGTAGAATTTAATGTGAAATAATAATGGATTATTTAAGTGTTAGTAAACGTGCATGAGTGTTGGCAAATAAAACAAACAGTGCAACATCACTTGGCAAATTCTTTAATTAAACATAATCTCAAAATTATTATAAGCTTTTCCTGATATTTAGGTTCTCAGGAGTGTCCGTCAAAAGTCTTTGTTTTTACAGTCATTTACTTGCAATTTCGGACCTAGAAAAGAATATTTTATAATTGTTGGTTCTTAGGCTAACAATGTATGGGCGCAGAACATTGTCCTTTAAGACAATCGCGAAGCGCAGCATAGCGATTGTCTTAAATTTAGTGTCTAGTCTTTTTCCCCTCATCTTAACCATCTTCAATGGCCTTTTTTAAGGTTACTTTTAATAAGAATTCAAATGCATAAATATCCATAACTATGTATCTCCGGTAAGTGGAAATGACACGGGGGGGTACCCCCTCCCACCCCTCTCCCCCCAAATTCGTGCACCATTTTTTAAGATTTTTACCCATTATGACAAATAAAAAATATGTAACGGTTCCCGAACCGATTGAGATACAATGCCGCTTGTGGCACTCTATACATTTTGTACTAGGATGCCATAAAATTACGGCATCGTAACCGATCGTACTATGTTGCCGCTTGTTGCACTCTATCTACAGCCATTATTCATTTTATAAATAGCAGTTGATGCAATGACAAACAAATCGATTATAAAGAGAGGCGAATCGATTAGTCGTAATGTCATCGATTATTTGTTAAATAAGGAGCTTCCTTTTGTCCCATTTCTTGGTCATTGGCAGCAAATTTATAACATCTAACCACAGGACTAGTAACACATGGTAACTCTCACTACCCCTCAGCCCCCAAGAATTAGATACCTACAAAAACACACTTGACTTTGTACCGTGTATTCTTAGACTTACAGACTACTTTAGTATGAACAAGTTTGATTATTTCGGTTCTGTGGTACATTTTATGCATCGTGATCGCAAAATATCGCATAGTCTATGCTCGATTCTGTCAAATTTGACGTTGACAATTGCGCCAATTTTAGTGTTACAAAATTGCCACGAGTGAGTGGTTAAGCGGTGAACTACGTAAAACTACATTATACGGCTACAGGCAAAAGCAACTGCCTTTCCCCTCGCCCTATCCTCCACCACAATATCCATTCTACAACAATAATTATCAGCCTATAAACGTCCCACTGCTGGGCACAGGCCTCCCACGTGGACAATAGCACGTGGGGATATTGGGCCATAACCAACCACGCTGGCCCAATGCGGATTGGTGGGTTTTAACGACTGTCATCTTACTAGAACAACCGGGACCAACGGCTTAACGTGCCTTCTAAAGCACGGAAGAGCTCGAGATGATTTTAATTTGGTAACCCACCCGGCGACCCGGCATTGCGAAAGTTGCTTAGCGGCAAAGACATTAAAATTGCTTAGCGGGCAAGATCGCTAGCCGAACGCGCTAGCCGCTGCGCCATCAAGCTCCTCAATAACAATAGTTGTTGTAGTTAATTATTTACAGCAATATACTGTCTTACAGCAATAACGATTCTGACAATGATGATAAATACTTACGTAAGTAATATTATATGCAAGGAGCTTAAACCTCATTTGCTCCTTGTATCGATGTATTGATATGGTTTAACCAAAGGACGATGTTTAACCAAAGATTTAAGGCATTAACGTCGCAATGAACTATCAATATTATTTGATTGACGTGTACAGTCACCAGCATTAAGATGTGATGTGCAAAAATATCTGATCATTGGTGGAAGGCATACAATATATACCTAGGCATATAAATATGCCTTCCACCAATGATCAGATATTTTTGCAGGCCGACGATAGTCACATCTTAATGCTGGTGACTGTACAGTGTAACAGTATTCTAAGTCCGATGCTTTGGTATTGTAGAAATATAATATTACTTACCTAACAATATTAAACTGTAGGAAATACTAAGTCACTAACGTTCCTGGGTACATTGATTTTTAATAATCACTTTTTACATTGTATTTTACTATTGCGCCATATTATAAATTCACCCGCAACCGCAACAACTACTAGTATTCTTTTTTTTGGTATGGTAACACTTACTTGAATTCAAGATGGCGACATGACGCACCCCTCCCCCTTGCTTGCCTCTTTAAATAAGTGACAGCAGCGCATTGCGCAAACGTTAAGTTGAGTGTGCATGTTACACGGTTAAACATGTTAAAAAGTTTTTCTGAAATTTTAGTTTTATGTTACATTCGGTGCCCAAATCGTATAAGAACTGATATAATAAACTTTTCTCCGTCTTGATTACAAAGTGACGAACTTAGCAAATTAATTAGTGAATAGTTCCCTATTTTAGTATTTATATTATTTAACCTTACTTGTCGTAAAAGCAGTATCACAAAAATATCACCATGCCTAAAGGAAGGAAAAAATACTCTAAATACGGTAAGACTATCTGAAATTTACATGATTTTACGCGCGCAAGCCTGGAATGTGCCAAGAATGAGATCACGCGGCGACCTTGTGGGTTCTGACTTTTCGCGATGTAATTACAAGTGTCCACGTAGAATACCTTTTTATGCTTGTAACTAATCCAAATATTATATCTATGCCTTCTTAGAACTGCTACGAACGTCCTGTGGAACTCATCCATATGTTTTGATTTCGCAACTCGGGCAATATCGTTAGCCATCGAATCGACCATCCCTTGCCATTTCATAATAACAGTCCCCACATGGTATTAATTTCTTTGTCTCTTGACCAATATGCCAGGATGCATTTTTTTATGAATGTTCATTACCTACTTGATAATGTGTTTGTTTGACCTTGTCCTAAACTGGTACTAATTATAAGAAAAATACCATTATGCAATTTTATTGGTACACCAAATCCAAGAATTGTGTCTAATTTGTATAGGTAATAATAACCTTTCACTAAGATAGTACTAGATGCTTCTGCATCAATACTTCTTAATGTGCAATAAAATTAACATATACACAACAATCCCTGCAGTGCAAAATATTGCTTGTTTGTTTGCAAACATTGCAACATGTCTTTGTTATTTAGGAAAAATAACATTATGCAATATTATTGTTATCAAACCTAAATATTTTAAGTGTACAATACTAACATCTGTAGGATATCCCTAGATTTTGCATCAAGAACTTGCTACTGAACTCTAACAGTGTCAATAATTATTGTTGTGCAATATTATTAATACTTTGGTTCAATCAATACAGCAATCACTACAGTACAAAGAAAATATTGCGTGTTTAAATGCAAACATGATCTGCATGGCATTTTAAAAAAATAGAAGTGAATCAGCAGGTTTCATTCATTTCATTTTTGGTGATAAGTCTGTAAATTGAGAACTTGCTCACTTGTAGAACAGATTTTTGTGGGGGGTAGAATGTTTCTTGAGTGGCTGTGCACTGGAAGATGCAGTGTTTATAAATTACATCAACACAACAACAATGACACATTTTTAATGTGTAAGTTGTGACACTGTTGTGTTTGTTTACAATAAAAAATTATTTGTTATTTGTGTTGTTCTAATTTATTAGCTTTGACTATATACATGTCTAGACGGAGCAGATATATACAGTTTTTATACTAATTCCACTTTAAAAACTACCAACACGGTTTTACTGCTTAAGCATTTCAATTTTTCTCATTGTCATGTGTTTATTTAGTAACTCATTACAACATTTAATTATTTTTACTGGTGACTTTCTAATGCCCAACATGTTTATGAACATGATTTTTATATTTTGTTAGTCACTGATTGAAAATACAACTGGTTCTTTAGACACAATTCTTTTGTTGTTAATTGCTGAGTCCAGCATTAGCGCTCTCTCTCTCTCTATTTATTTACCTTTTTTACTTTTCCTGATTTATATACCTAAAAAACTTATTTGATTATGTTAACACTGGAGGCTTAATCCCCCCCATTAAGTACTTTTTATTCATACATACACACTTACAGTTCAGTACATTACATACATTTGTTGTATTGTGTAAATATTTATTATAAAGTACAGCATGTAAGTATGTAATGTAATTAATGTTTAACTTCAACACCTGTTGCATAACCTTTCATGTACTACTGGTACGTTGCTTTGCTAGATTGCATACCTATATTTTTTTAAATGATAAAACTAGCAAAGCAATGTACTTCTACTTGAAAGGTATTGTGATAGGTGTTATGGTTAGACAGACAATAAGCCCTCTGAAAATATAAAATTAATTAATAATGACACAGTGCCAAAAGAATAAAAATACATTGTTTTTCCCACAGAAAACTACAGAACAGAACAGCCTGCCTCATCAGATGAGGATGCCGGCATTGACATGACCATGATAGATAACTGTTCTGAAATATCTGGCCAATCAGACTCCAGGAGTAACCAAGATGAAGCAGGTGAGTGATTTAATATTTCATAATTATTTTGTTATAAACTTAACGACTTCTACAAAGGTGGCGCTCATAAGGGTCGTCATAAAGGTCTAGTGTTCTATTCTAACAATTATAGGCAAACACAGCATGAGATATTCATTATGAAGTAATACTATTAGCTTAGAACCAATATACATTTGTCTGATTAACATGTCATATTTATACAATTTTAATATTTTATTATTGTAAGGTAATATTAGTGTTTTCCACACTTCTAGCTAATATTATTTTATGTATCGGTTTCTATAACATGTGACAGTCAGTGAAAGTTGACAACCTTTACCAATAGCCTGAAGGCCACTCACTGTGCAAGCACATATTACATCGAAAATTAAAGTTCAATCTAGATGTATAACTTGTTGTATGTCTACTATGTACTCTTGTCTATTATTTATATACACAAGTACTTTTGAGTTTATTTTAAAAAGCTGCACAAAAATGCATACTGCATGTCTTATCTGTAATAAAAACTATTTCAAGTTTTAGCTTTGGCTTACATCAAAGGTTAATGGCTATCTATCTAGATTATTTTAATTACTATGAATATTTGTAGCTTAAATTATATTTCGATATGCCAAAGTTGTCACCTAATAAAATAATATTCAATGTAGGCAGGCAATAAGCCTTCTTCTTTTTATTGATTTTATTCACAATTAAGTAATAATAATTGAATGTATGCAACTGTTTGTTAATTTAATATTATTGTATGAAATATACCTAATATTATTTTAAATAATTCGTAACAATCGAAGAAAATATTACAAGTAGATACAGCTGTGTAGATAAGATTTATAATGATGTAATAGATTGTGTGAACACAAAATTTTAAACGGTTAAGGTCATTTTAGATAAGAGTGATATTGAAAAGTAGCAAGCATGTTAATTATAGTCTGTCCCAACTTTTCCATATAGTTAATAATGTCATAGTTACCAAATTGGTCATGGAATTTTTGGTTGAAACTGTGTTTAAATAAGATAAGTCATTAGTGATTGATTATTAAAGAGTACAATGGATGTATTATTATATGATTATATCAGCAGAAGGCTCTTGAAAAGGAAATGGTGATTAATTATTTTGTAATAAGATGTGACCTTAATACTTAATGTTTTTACATAAAGTCGTTGGTCCCGGTTGTTATCATAATATGGCAGTTGTTCCAACCCACTAACATGCATTGGGCCAGCGTAATCGGCTATGGCCCAATATCCCCATGTGCTGCAAATAGCGTGTGCCCAGCAGTGGGTCGTTTATAGGCTAAAGATGATCTTTAATCTGCCATAGAGAGTGAAATCGAAAAGTTCGACGACAAAGTGATGGAGCTTATCGACAACTTGACGGCGCGCGCTGCAGCAGCCCGTGCCACCGCGCTGGTATCGCTCCGCAGCGCGCTGCAGCGGCGCTGCGTTGGAGCGCTGTTGGTCAACCAGCGCGCTACGCTAGCGGAGCACGTGTCGCGCGCGCTGCGCCGCGGCCGCGACGCCGAGCGCAAGGCCGCCGCCGCTCTGGCGCCGCTGCTAGCTCTGCAGGTTACTTACTCCTCTATATGGTTACGGAGTCTGATTATTGTCTGATGAATGATGTGTTTAACTTTAAGCCTTTTTCATATTTCTAAAATTTACTAACGTATTTCGGAGACATCAATTTACTTTTTAATGACAATTAAGTCTCAGAGAATTTCATAAGTATAGCATTAAATAGAGAAGGGAAGCTATTTAAATGTCATCAAATGTTAATTGACTTCTCCAAGTATGGTATGCGGCATTCAGATGAAAGTAAAAGTCAAGTAGTTTTTAATTAAGTAAGCTTACACTTTAGCATTTTTAAACCAAACCAATCGTCTCACACTCAAGAGATCCCGGGTTCGATTCCCAGGGCTTGTCTGCCTGGCTAGCGACCACCATCTTGTCAAGTCAATCGCCAAAACAATGATGTTAGTAACGTTGTGTGTTTCAACAGACAGAGATGAGATAACCAGTTCCTCAATAGTTTATGATTCCGATCTTCCATCATCTGCCTTATCCTTACTATCAGGTGGGATGCCCGCCCCTACCCCATGTGGAATAAACATAAGCCTAACTAAATGAACTTTTTTCGGATCAGATTGGCGAAGAAGGCGCCGAGGAGTTCATGGCAGAGGTGCGGCCAGCTCTGGCCGCCGCCGCCGTCGACCGCGCTGCCGCCATCGACACTCGCACTGAGGTAACGATGTAAAAGATAAAGATAATCATATTTTTCACAATAAGTAGATATTTATTGCAGGTAATAACTAGTGTACAAATTAAAGATAAGAATGTGAATTCTATGGACACCACTGTGTTTCTAGGCATCACGTTGGATGCCAAGCTTCAGTGGGGCCCACATATAGCTAAATTGTCGAATAGACTTAGCTCTGCGGCTTATGCAGTAATGAAGATCCGTCAGTTAACTGACGTTGATACAGCTAGATTAGTTTATTTCAGTTACTTTCATAGTGTAATGTCGTACGGCATTTTACTGTGGGGAAATGCTGCCGACATTCAAACTATCTTTGTGCTGCAGAAGAGGGCTATTCGAGCAATATATAACGTACAGGCTGGTGACTCTCTCAGAGAGAGATTTAAGGATATAAGTATAATGACAGTTGCATCACAATACATATATGAAAATCTGATGTATGTTCATAAAAATATTGAAATGTTTTCAAAAAACAGTGATATTCACAAATTAAACACTAGAAGTAAGAACAAATTAGCAGTAACTTATACTAGGCTCCATAAAATAAATAATTCTTTTAAGGGTCTGTGTGTACGATTATACAACAAAGTACCAAATGATATTCAGAAATTAGATCTTAATTAATTTAAAATGAAAATCAAAGAAAAGCTTTATAAAAAAGCTTAT
This sequence comes from Scoparia ambigualis, assembly GCA_963921215.1. Classification (NCBI taxonomy): domain Eukaryota; kingdom Metazoa; phylum Arthropoda; class Insecta; order Lepidoptera; family Crambidae; genus Scoparia; species Scoparia ambigualis. The sequence goes on along the minus strand of OY992506.1, from coordinate 36,272,504 downwards.
TAAAAAGTGTCAGATTATACAGAAGACAAAACAGCTTGGGTCTGAAATGCTCCAAGTACTCCAACAGCTATTTCTAATTGTCTCTAATTAATTTATATAGAGCACCATATTTAACTAAACTATTTACATTCAAATATATTTTGTATTTTGTGACCTGGTAACATACATATAATATATATTTTTTTGTAAATGTCGTTGCTTCTGTGCGCTGTGGTTTCTTGCGCCCGTTCTTTGCCACAGTTAAAAAATGATGTCCTGAATGGGTGGTAGGTTAAAAAATATTTGGACGTTTCAAAGTACTTATTAATTGAGTTTATTGAATAAATATATTTTGACTATTGACTATTCAGATTTTATGATTCATTTTCTAAAATGATGCTAGATAGCGGCACAATAAAAGAAAACTACCCACTATTCTCTTCTCTTGGGTGTCGTAAAAGGAGACTATCGGACTAAAGACTGCACATACATCCAACAGCATAGAGCGGCGGTAGGCTCACCTATCACGCTGAGCATATGTGCAGTTGTAATTTGGCGAAACGTCGACTATGGCAGTGACTGCCTCTGCGGTCCTCACAGCCTAATTTTTTAATTAATTCTAGTAAGTATCAGGATTAAAAAATTGTGTAAGTAAAACTTGTTCCATGTCAGAATAAAAATTACATAACTATTGTAATTTTTATTCTGACATGGAACTGATTTGGTTGAGTGAGTTTTCTCTATAAGTATACAATAGAATCCCAGCTACGATAGGAATGAATATTATCTATAGGATACTAGTGCTCTGGCAGTAAATTGGTAATTAAATTGGACACAACTGATTTACTTGTAAAAACTCAGCGGTGAAAGGGTTAAGGCCATAAATGATATAATTGTATTGTTAAAATTATCTATTTGTCCACAGTGCTGCTCATCTCTCGCGGCTCTCTGCTACTTGTTGGAGGAAGACATCAGCGAGATTCTGGAAATCATGAAAATGTACGAGACCATCTTCAGTGGCAGCTATCTCAAGGTAACAGAGAATTGTTTAAACATAACAGAAGGGTTATAATCAAACAATGGTACTGATTTAAATATTTATTTATTTAATTGGCCTGCCGACATTTACACACTTTTAACGACCTACTTTAACAAAAATTAAAAATGTGAGCATGGCGAAAAACAATTACAAATATATTTATTCTGAAGTTATAATAACTTACCACAACTTTTACCTGTTTATTTATCACTATAATCTATTTATTAGCAAAAACTGAATTTAACCCGTCGAGCGTCAAATGTACTCAGGTTTGATACATGTTTTTTTTCTTGCACGTGCGCAAAGTGTTCTTAAGGTAGAACAGATTTACAGCGCGCCACTGGCGTTCAAATTTTAGCTTTTCGATTGGTACTAGCGGTGTTTCCGTTTAGCTTGAATTATTATTTGGTTTGTATGGAGTAACTTTTATTTAGGAACCATTTGACTACAATTTGGAACGGAAGTCAGAAAAATTATATAAAAAAGTCGAACGTTTTTTTTGTCAGTTGTTGCGTCACTCACTTTGTAGTAGGTAGGTAAAAATGAATTCTCGACGAAAACGGCGAGTAATCTTATATAAAGTATACAGTCGTGGTCAACTAATTAGGGACATTCAAGATAGTGAAGAGCAATAACCGGTTATGTACATATAAATATAAAACCCTATTGATTTTTCAGCACCTATTATTTGCATAATTTGGTCCGATTACTATACTATAAATGGCTGTAAATAAGAGAATAATTAAATAGAAAAAAGTATTTAATATCAAAGGTTGAACATGTATTAAATTTTAAGGTATAATTATGTAGCTGGACATTTAATTAAGGACAGTAAAGTATAATGATGAATAGAGTTAAACAAAACGAATAATCTCCAGTATTATAATATTTTTAAAAGCTCCATTTTATTACGTGTAAAATCAGTACCCAGTAGCAAAACCTTTGTTAGTAATTACCGCTTGACACCGATGTGGCATAGACATTATCAGTTTCTGACATGTTTCGATAGGAATGTTTGCCCATGCCTCACAAAAAGCTTGATTAAGTTGATCTAAAGTTGTGGTACGATAAGTTGAAACTTTTTTCTTGATTTCGTGCCAAAGGTGCTCAATTGGGTTGAGGTCCGGGCTATTTGCTGGCCAATCTAGCACCGATACTGACTGACTGGTAAGAAACTCCTCAGCATAGGGAAGCATAGTTTCCTCCAATATTGTTTTGTATTGATGTTGGTCTAAGTTACCCTGAACTTTTCTCACAGGTCCCACTCCACGTCCAGAAAATGAACCCCAAATTTTAATGTTTCCACCGCCATGTTTCACCTTTTTTTTTGTGAATCTTGGATTCATTTCCGCTTTTACAGGACGCCGTACGTATTGCCTTCCATCTGAAGAAATTAAATTAATCTTGGTCTCGTCAGAGAATAATACATGTTGCCATTGGGCGTAGGTCCAATGTCCATATTTACGTGCAAACGCCAAACGAGCATTTCTATGTTCTTTCTTCAACAACGGTACTTTGCGAGCCACTCTTCCGAACAACCCTGCTTCTACCAGACGTCGTCGAACGGTCCTCGCTGATACACCGGCTCTTTCGTCTGCCCCAAACACTTCGTGTTTAATTAAAATAGAGCCTAGAAACGGATCTTTCTTAGCTAACCTGGTTATCATTCTATCTTCTTGCGGAGTTGTTTTTCTCGATCTTTTTGTCCTGGGCACATTTAAAGCTGTGTTATTGCGCCTGAAATGTTGCACTGCATAGCATACCATAGTTTTTGAACAATTTAAATGTTCTGCTATCCCTCGGTATGACCAACCACGCTCGACAAACTTCATGATAATTGTTCGTAGTGTTGGATCGCAACTTTTATTTTTGCCCATATTTCTTCAAAATAATTCTCAAAACTTAAAATTAAAAATCTGGATTGCCGCCAAAACTACCACAAAACAATAAAAGAAGAAATAAAAAAGTATTGAGATTCAAATTTTGAAAATAGAACGCAATATCTCAGTGTCCCTAATTAAATGGCCAGCCAGCATTCTTTGAACAAATAGCACACTGATAATCTATCAGCTATACTGTAAAGAGGTTTAATGTTTAAGAAGTTGTTATTGTTTGTATAATCGGGCACATCAATGACTAATTATACTTACGTGTAAAAGATATGGAATATTGTTAAGACTCGTTGGAAAATAAAAAATAAATTCACAATTTGGCTTAACTAGAGATTGTCCCTAATTAGTTGACCACGACTGTATATTTAATTACTTGGAAAAGAGTGTAGATTGTGGTAAAATAATGGTTATTATGGAATCAGTGTTTATCTTTGTAAAAAAAAGTCATGAACTTTTGAAGTGTGATTTTTTCGTAAGCGTGTATGGCGAGTAGGTTTTTTCCTCAGTAAGAAATATAAATAATAGTTTGTAAGTTTGTCGATTACATAAACAGTTATTGATAAAATAACATTTCATTACCAAATAACTAATGTAACTAATAACAATGAAAACAACGAAAAAACGAGATTTCGCGGACTCAGTTCGGTGATGGCCGCTGTTAGGTATTTGCCTATGCGGTGCATATTATTGTGAATAACTAAGTTAATATGTGACTTCAAAGCCTGAAATTTTAAACGTGAATACTTGAATAAGTGAACTTTATGGTGTTAGTGTTGTTTTGAGTGAAAGTGTATGGGAAATATGTGTATTGAGGTGTGAAAGTGTAGGTACGCTGCGATGATAACATTAATCATAATTCAATCATCACCTCAGACCCTCATGTAAGTTTATTTTTTTACTAAGCTTATGATATTTCGATAGGAAATTTCATGCAGATTACATTGATATATAACACTTATGGATACATTATACAGGAATTACGTAATTAGGTTATTTCTGAAGATAAACCAAAAAAAAAAAAAACATTGTTATATAGCGAAGCGCTTGAGGCGCTTTTTTTTCCTAGGCGTCGAACGCTCCACGGGTTAATAAAGTTTCGAAAAAAAAAAAATTATTATTAATCTGTCTTTTAGGAAATAAAATATTTCTACACATGATAAAAATATACAGGATGATCAATCCGTGGATCAGTAGAGAGTAATCAAAAACAATAGATAAGGAAATCTGTTCTCTGGAACCATGGCGTCAATTTTAGATTTAATAAAAACTGCGTCCATTTTAGATTCAATAATACAAGTCAATGTTCAAAATGGTAGCCATTTTCATGCAAAAATTAATTAGGTAGCTAATCGAATCTCTTATTCGTTATTCATTACGCTCTGAGCATAAAGACCAAATTTTGCTTTGACCAACCAAATTTGAGACAGAAATTATCATTTTCAACAGAACTGGATTCACAGACGGCCCCATCAAATGGCCCGCGAGATCGCCTGATATCATGCCACTTTATTATTTCCTATGGGGTTATGTTAACGGTATGCATCCCACAAAAATACAAAACGCTATAGGTATTGCATTCGTTACCTAAGCGAATAAATTTTTGCATCCAGGAAAATGGCTACCATTTTGAACATTTACCTTAAAAAAATTATTAATTTATTTTTGGGATTTCTTATTTTTGTTGGCTTGCCTGACTTAGTTTTTTATTTCTCCCTACTGACCCATTTGGATTGATCACCCTGTGTTTTAGGAAGAAACACGTTTCTTAATGTAGTGATAAAAGTTCAAAATATATTGAAGAAAGGAGACTGAAACGATTACATACAATATTGGGCCTGGATGTAAGAAGATGAAAATTATGCGAGTTATTAAATTGAAACTTTGCGGTTTCATATTGAACATTCTGTAGAATTGAACATTCTGTGAGCTGAGTTATTAGCGGTTTAGTAAAAGTTAGGTTTTGTTACAATTTATTATTAGCTGACAGCTGGTTCTTGAAGAGGATGGATAAAGGATGTTAACATTATATTAGTATTGGGTTTTCTGTAATATATTTATAATTTATTTAATAAATAGTTAATTAATGATCTTTATTCTTAATCTATTTTATTGCTTTGAGTTATTTTTTTTGTAGTGTGTAATCGATTGTTTAATTACTTCCTCGCTAATCAAAAGAGATCACAAACACAAAACCATATATCTCCGCTTCTAGAATGATAACGAAGTTTTTGTTTGGTTTGTCAGTACAAAAAAACGTCCAATTTTTAGATCATGTTCAACTTCTTATACATAGGCCCACCAGTTTCGGTCTCCTTCGACAGTATGTGGTAGGTTCAAGCCTACGCTAGCACGCTAGCACTTAAGCGCTGGCGTCTGTCGTGGTATGGGATTACTTTTGAATTAAATTACATCGTGGAGGTAGCCACAAACCGATTAAGCAGTTGTAAACATCGTTGTAACAGGGCGACGGCAGCGTAAAGGTGTCCGGCGCCGCCGTGGAGGAGGGGGCTTTGCACAGCGCCGCGCTGGACGGCTGGGCGCTGCTGCTCACGCTGCTGGCGCCGCTGCACGCGCGGCAGCTGCTGCTCGCACACGCGCGGCACGCCGAGCTGCTGGAGGCGCACGCCGTGGAGGTAGGGCCGTGGGGGCGCTCATCAATATCATTTTAGTGAGAGGTTTCAGTGAATAGGCTCCTAGTTTTAGCACAGAATAACTAATAGTACTACTGTACAGAAGGTTCACTCTTATGACTTTCACGCGAAATTGAAAGTTATCGTGTGACCAGGGCGTTCATATTCCGTTGCAACGCTGACCCGATATCGATTTGACGTCATGACGACACAGAGCGTAGGGTTGCAATGATTCTTGAACGCATTATTCGTAATAAGGCAATTTTTCTTAAATTTACTGTGCACAAAATTTCGCACATGTTTATTAAATTATCGACAGATAAGTGATAGTAGAAACTCCTAGGAACTCCTGAAATATTATTAATTATAGCTAAAAGACATTTATTTTTAGATAATGTTTTTGAAGTCGATTTTTATTGTTAAAATTATTTAATTTTGAATATTGTTATTTCACAGTTTTGATAATTAATAATCCTGTGAAAATCGATTAAATCACTGATTCATGTAACAAAACATGAGATTACCACTACTGCAAAACCATCGATGATCGAAGAATAACGTCATATCTGCAAGTTGTTTCGCAGATATGACGTTATTCTTCGAGACCGTCGCTATTTTGAATATTCTTAAGTCTCATGTAAACATGTATAATAAGCAAGTCTTCCGTCCCAGGTGCGCATGGCCGCGGGCGGCGCCCTAGCCATCGCGCACGAGTGCACCTGCGAGGCGGGCGGCGGGGGCGTCTCTCTGGAGCCCCTGCTGCCGCGGCTGCAGGAGCTGGCGCGCGACTCGCACAAGTTCCGCGCCAAGCGGGACCGCAAGCTGCAGCGGGCCACCTTCCGCGACATCATCAAGTACATCGAGGTTGGTCACGTCATATACTCACTTTGCTGGCTCAGCGACCCGTAGTGAAGCGTGGCCTCCGTTAAAGCGTTAAAGGTTCAAGTTGAGCTCCTTTAGGTCTTTGGCGACTTCATCCTCCCAGCGATATCCGGGTCGGCCCACCGGACGACGCGACGCCCAGTCGGCTGTCCCAGAATGCTCTTTTGGTGGAACGATTCTCTTGCATTCTTCCACGTGTCATAGTCAGCGAAGTCGGGACCATTTTAATTTCATTATTATGTTCGGGATACTAAGGAAAAACAAGCTTTGAATTAGAAATAGAACAGTGGTACTATTTCTAATTTGAAGCTTGTTTTTCCTATTTTCATCTTCTCATTTGGTTAGCCCTAGAATTGTTTGGTTTAACTTCAGTTGTGTCACTAAAGAGTTTATTTTCCTTCATCATATCCTCATTCATCTAAGTTACATATCTATACGTAATCGGTTACTGGACATGTTTACTTTTTATCCGGCTCGAAGGACCACGTTTAAATTACCATGGTTTTTGTACAGATATAATTAAAACTGCGCGCCCATAACATATACGTAATCGGTTACTAGACATGTTTACTTTTTTATCCAGCTCGAAGGACCACTTTCAAACTACCAATTTTGGTGTTTGTAGAGATATAATTAAAGCCATATCACTTTTTATAATGGCACGTTCGCATCGCAGGAGGACGAGGTGCCCGAGCTGAGCGTGCGCGTGGGCGCGGAGTGCGTGGTGATGGGCACGTGGGGCGCGCGCGCCGCCTACGCCGCGCTGGCGGGCGCGCTGGGCGGCGGCCTGCCCGCGCTGGCGCCGCACAAGCCGGCGCTGCGCAAGGCGCTGCGGCTGCCCGACGCGCCGCCGCCGCCGCCAACCAAGAACAAGCCCAACAAGCTGCAGCGGGTGAGTGCACACCTATACATGGTTCATTTTGGAACCCCCGCCAAAAGCAAATATGGGGTAAAAAAAAGAATCAAAAAAAAATTGGTTGCCTGTAAAGTCGGTATACGGGCGAAAGTTTTACGTGACAACGACTTTGAGTGGTAAAATAATTTTAATGTGAATATTCATTCGTATAGTAGGAAGAAGGATGAAATAGGAAAGGGACGCGTGCCTTTCACTTTTTATGTCTGTCTCTCTCGCTCTTAGGCGGGCTAACCATGCCCGAGTGGAAGGGACGCGTGCCTCTCACTCGCTCTCATTGTGAGCGCATAACGTGAGCGGAGCGTAACGCAGTTTCTTGAAGTGTCACCCGGCAAACCAATTTATAAGACGTTGTCACGTCAAAAATAATGAATGTTTTCTTTTTTTAACCCTTTCAACGCCAATGTCTGATATATCAGACAAACCATTTCCGTGCCCACCACGCCAGCGACTGATATATCAGACAAAAAAACAAAAACAGTACAAACTAATATTTTTTTTACAAATGTGAAAGAAGTTATTAAAGTTTGTGCAGGTATTCTCGAACATTTAATAACTAAAGCCGTGGCGTCAGGGCACGACTTTTTAAAAGCAAGTGGCGTGGAAAGGGTTACAATTTTTTGCCTGCTTTTTATATCCTATATGCTAGGTGCGTGCGCTCACCCTCGTGGGCAAAGCGACGGCGCGCCGTCATTGTTGACAGAGGTGAATAATAGCGGTCACGCGCATACGCTTTGATAACAAGGCGGCTGCGCGCTAGGTGACAGTAGTTTTAATTTTCTTAAGGAAAAGTTGAGACAAAAATGTAAAAAAAATGTTTTTTTATTTGATTATTTGGTTGTGCTACTGCTATAGGATCACGTGAAAAAATTTGGCAGGGGGTCAAAAATTAACCCTGTATAGTCCGGCAAGTTCGTGCGCGACCGTCCTGCGGCACCGTTGTACGCGTTGCCCTTCCCCGCCAGTCTGTCCGCGGGACGGTCGCACACGCAGTTGCCGGACTATACACACTGCCCGCGATAGCTGCAAGCGGGTACATACGTAAACCTGTTTCAGCGTGTCCACATAATATTAGCGTTTTTGTAGCACGCATACAACGCGATTTATATGCAAAATTAGAATTGATTTCAGAAGCAATAAAATTTCGATTAAATTTTGTTTTTTGTTCTTAATTTTAGACGTAGAAGAATAAAAGTAACATGTAAGAGTAGGTAGTTATTGGGCATTCTACCCCACCTTCATTCGTTCGGGCTCGTGCCGAGCCCTCACTCACTGCGGCGGGGTAGAATACCCAATAACTCATATTGGTGATCCCTTTCTTATATACAGGACTGTTTAAATATTGTAGAAATATACTTTAAGCTCATTTTATTGAAACACACTAAACACTGCGGTCGGTTTCATACTTTGTAATGAAATTTGTGAAACAAAAGGAATCATTAAAATTAGAGTGTATATGTCCTCCGGTTTCAAATAAGCCAAAGCGTCATGGTAATTTATTACCAAACACTATACGTTGTATTGTTTGTGGTCCATCAAACTGTGGGAAGACCAACTTAGTTATAAGTTTGCTATTACATGAAGATGGTCCACGCTTTCGTAACCTTTACGTGTATTCAAAATCTTTATATCAACCTAAATACATATACCTAGAAAAGGTGTTGGGTATGGTTGCAGGCACATCTTATAACAAATACAGTAATAACAACGACATTTTGAGTCCACACGAAGCTATGCCAAATTCAATTATTTTATTCGACGATGTTGCTTGTGAAAATCAAAATAATATTAGAGATTATTTTGCGATGGGACGTCACCAGAACATTGATTGTTTCTATATTAACCAAACTTATACCAAAATACCGAAGCAACTGGTAAGGGACAATTCTAACCTAATAATATTATTTAAACAAGACGATATTAACTTAAAACATGTTTATGATGAACATGTAGGGTCAGACATGACATGGTCTCAATTCCGTAAAATGTGCTCAACTGTTTGGAATAAACCTTTCAGTTATCTTGTAATCAATAAGGACTGCGTACGAAATAATGGATGTTACAGAATGGCTTTTGATACATTTATTGTGCCAGATTAAAATACATAAATGGCTGTTGTACTGATATTGCACCACTTTCATTCATGATTTGGAACCGAGTGGAATCCTACTAAAATGGAAAGAGATCTTAAACAAAAAATTGTAAAATCTGCAAAGGCTGTAAAAAGAAAGGTTAAAATGATAAAGGATTTAAAAAATACAAGTGACATGACCTTGAAAACAATATTGAAACCCATCGTTGAACCGCTTAACCTGTTAGCAAACAAAAACAATGAGCAGCATCATGAAGAAGGTTTGAATAATGAAATTGTTCCAAAAAAAAGTAAAAGTAATGAAAGCGAGGCATTACACTATTCTAGCGATGATTTTAATGAAATTAGCACTGAAGAAGAAGATGATACTGATAATGAATTGTATCAAAAATCTAACAAAACCCTAAGTGTACCTTGTGATGAACACAATGTAAGCGAAGGATCGTTTAAATCTCTTCAGTCATCACCCAACGATAAAAATCAATCGCTGTCATGGTCTACATCATCTGAAGTAATGAAAGACGTACCTTATGGGATTAAAAACGATCGAGGAAAACTGATGCTTGGAAAAAATCGCGTTTACGACGATGGTGACATTTTGAAAATTGGGAACCAAAGCTTTAAGAAAACTCCTGGCTTAAAAGAATTATTGTACAAAAAGAAACCTAATTTAGATGTTATCACAGACAATGACTTACAAAATTACAAAATGCTACTAATCGATACCAATGCACACAGACGTAATTTTGATCCATCAAAACAATTAATTAGCAACAAAGGATTTAAATACATGAATATTATTAAGCCAATGTTTAAATTCTCACGAAATGCAGCTACTAGTCTCGAAAGTCTTTCACAGGGAAAAGGTATTAAGCTTTTAAAAAAAGTTATGAAAGACACTGATTATGTTTATTGGGATGATCCAAATGAGCTAGTTGACCGGTTAAAACTATTATTTGCATCACGAAATGCAGGTAACACTGGTTTGGATAATGAAGTTATTGCAATAATCGAAGAGCTTTATGAAGCTGGCATCATTAACAAAAAAAAAAAAATATAAGTAGCATGCAACTTTAAATTTCAGCAGTTGAATTACAGTACACAGCGTATAAACACGGTAATGAATTTAGACAAATTTGGCCATCACGTTCACAAGCGTTTACGACTAACAGAATACATTGATACTTTGAATGATGTGTTAAAAAAATCAGAAACGGGTCATTACGATTTGAAATCTTCAAAATTGAAAGGTCTGACGTCACCAGAGAAGGACGATGAAGCCGTAAATAAAGCATATATGGATAAAACTGTTCAAGAGCTCAGAAATGAAATAAATAAGGTTCATAGTCTTGTTCAAGTCTACATAAAGAACTTAGAAACAGCAAGTTCAGAACGTTTGTTTACTACGTTTTATACAAAGTCTGAAATAGATTACATGATTAAGACAAAACAAAGTAAAAATGAGTAAAAAGGATATAGTCGACGAACTCCACAGAGCGGCAAGAAAGAATTTTAGTCGTCGATGTACAATAATAAAAGGAATAGATGATTTATGGCAAGCTGATCTTATAGATTTCCAAAAATATTCACATTTCAATAAAGGATACAAGTACATTTTAGTAGTAATTGATGCATTGTCAAAGTATGTGTGGGTGTATCCTCTGAAATCAAAAGCGATGAATTGTGTTTCGAATGCAATGCAAAATATATTAACTAATTCATCTCGAAAACCTAAAAATTTACAAACAGATCAAGGCAAAGAGTTTTACAATGTTATCTTTGAACAATTAATGAGAAATTATAATATTAATCACTATTCCAGTTATTCTACAAAAAAAGCATCTATAGTAGAACGAGTAATAAGGACATTGAAATGTAACATTTACAAACTATTCAGTTTATGTGGTCGATATCAATGGATTGAAAAAAATTTGAATCATGTGGTGCAATGTTATAATAATACTATTCATCGTATCACAAAATTTAAACCTATTGATGTTAATAGAGCAAACCAGATGGTTGTTAAATCTAATATTATTAAATCACAAAGACATAAGATAAATAAGAAACCGAAATTTCAAATTGGTGATCATGTGCGTGTTAGTAAATACAAAGGAGATTTTTACAAAGGTTACACTCCTAACTGGTCCACAGAAATATTTAGGATAGTGAGAGTGAATCATACGAACCCATCGACTTATCATTTAGAAGATACACATAAACAGAAAATCTTGGGATCTTTTTACGAATATGAATTACAGAGAACAAATTTTCCAGATCTTTATTTGATCGAAAAAGTAATAAAGAGAAAAGGAAATAAGCTTTTTGTGAAATGGTTGGGTCTTAGTGACAAAGAGAATAGTTGGATTAACAAGAATGAATTGGTTTTATGATATAAATTATGCATTCTATCTGTATGCAATCAGTTTGAAAAAATCGATGAAGGAAGGAAGTGGTATTATTAATAACCTCATAAATAATCTACCGTTTGAGTTACATCTACCGGGATACCAATTTTGTGGTCCTGGCACAAAACTTCAGAAACGCTTACTGAGAGGTGATCGGGGTGTAAATAAGTTGGATCAAGCTTGTATGCACCACGACATTGCTTACAATAACAACGATTTGAATATTCGACATAAAGCAGATTTAGAACTTTTAAATATGGCTAAGAAAAGATTGAAATCAAAGAATGCTGGAAAAGGAGAAAAAGTTGCATCATGGATTGTAAAAAATGCGATGAAAGCAAAACTTAAAGCTGGTTCTGGAGTACGGTCGTTTATGTCAAAGGTGAAAAAAATAAAAAATCAGTTAAAAAAAATCAAATCTAAAGACAACCATATCGCTATAAACTTCGCATATGCTGCTGCAAAAAAACTATTCACTAATAAAAAAAGTACACGCTTGCCGCGATGTATTCCTATTCCGAAAAGGGGAGGCATTTTGCCTCTTATTCCAATTTTCGCTGGATTATCAGCCCTTGGTTCACTTGCTGGAGGTGCGGCAGGTATAGCAAAAGCTGTCAATGATTACAAGGTTGCTCAAAAAAACCTTCAAGAATCTGAACGACATAACAAGATGATGGAAGCTGTTGCTCTCGGAAAAGGACTGTATATCAAGTCTCATAAAAAAGGAGCTGGTTTATACCTTAATCCTTCAAAAAACTAATTCATCGGCTACCTAAACGAGCTCTCACTAATTTAGATATTTTAGAACATGCTACCGACATTCCATACTTTCGAGGAGTTTTTATGAGAGATAAATTACCTTTGAAACCAAGAAAAATAGAGTGTGCTATAATAAATTTAGATAGATCTGATAATCCTGGAACTCATTGGGTAGCCTACGTTAAACAAAATGACTATTGTGAATATTATGATAGTTTTGGTAATTTAAAGCCACCATTAGAATTGATAAATTACTTAAGAAACATGTCTATGAACTATAATTATGTACAGTATCAAACATTTGATACAGTAAACTGTGGTCACCTTTGTTTAAAATTTTTAAGAAACTTTTGGAAAAATCATTTATAATAAGTATGAAATAAAAAACTTTGTCAGTACAAAAATGTCTTTCACTGTGTCAATAACTGGTAGAGGAGAATCCTTGATAACAAACTACTCCCCTACTTTACAATTACAAGGAGAATATGAGTGTGGACTCTTGTATTTTTCTACTTTTAACTCCATTCCTAATATTGATGAAAGAAATAATAAATTTTATTATGGTAAAGATGGAGTTATTGAAATACCTGAAGGATCATATGAACTTCAAGATATTTGTGATTTTCTTAAAAGTAACATCAAGAATGCTGTATTAAAATTAACTTGCAATAACAATACATTAAAAACAAGAATTTATTGTACTGAAGATGTTCGCTTCGATAAAAATGACTCCCTAAGCAAAATTTTGGGATTTGGTATGGAAACAGTAAAGGCTAATATAAGTACTGATTCTCGGTATCCTGTCAGCATTTTATCAACAACTATCGTGCGCATCGAATGCGATGTAATCAGTGGATCATTTGTGAACGGAAAAGCAAGTCATATAATTTATGAATTTATACCAAACGTACCACCAGGTTATAGAATTATTGAAATACCTAAAAACTTAATTTATTTTCCAGTCAACCAAAGTACAATAAGTGCAATTAATATAAGGTTGTTAGACGCTGAAAATAAGCCAATCAATTTGCGTGGTGAAGAAGTACAGTTGTATTTACATTTTAAAAAAAATGATAAATTTTAATATAAACTTACCTCCATCTACTGTTCAAGTCAGTTCTAAGAGGTCATCTCCTAAAGGAACAACGCTCCGTATAAAAAAGAAGCTAACTAAAAGTAATAAGGAATTCCTTAAATTAATAGGCTTGTTAAAATGAATATTTTAAATATTTGTCAACCAGCGTCATATGATAACCGTATTGAAAGTTTTGAGTACCATTCGTACAAACCATACGTGACAAGTTTCAACAAGAACGATGAAATACGAATACCCATTAATCAGCAAGATTTATACGTTCTGCCTGCACTCAGCAGTTTGTATATTGAGGGCAGAGCGGATGTTTACAAATACAACAGCACTACTAAAGAAAAAGAAAGTGCGACGAATGTGCATTTTGTGAATAACCCAGCGTTATTTCTTTTTCAAGACATCCGATATGAACTCAACGGAGTAGAAATAGATAAAGTTAAAAATGCAGGAATTACTACAACTATCAAGTCTTATCTTTCGCTGAATGAAAATGAGTCCAAATGTGCAAAAGTTTGGGGATGGTCTACTACAGGTACAAACACTGACAACAATGGAGTATTTTCCACATCTATACCATTGAATAAAATATTAGGTTTTGCAGAAGATTATGACAAAATTGTAATGAACTGTAAACATGAGTTAGTACTTTTGAGAAGCAATACAAATCTTAATGTTTTAAAATTAAATGCAGGTGAAGTTGTGGAGGATATTGTAATAAGTAAAATCGTTTGGCGAGTTCCTCACATTAAGGTGTCAGATCGTGAAAGAATAAATCTATTAAAGTATTTAGAAAAAGATCGTCCTATAACCGTAGCATTTCGTAATTGGGACTTGTATGAGTATCCATTACTTCCCAAAACCCGTAAACACACTTGGTCTATTAAAACTTCGTCACAAATAGAGAAACCACGATTTGTTATTATCGCTTTACAAACGAACCGTAAACATAATGCGGTAATGTCGTTGGCAGAGTTTGATCATTGCTTAATACGTGATGTAAGAGTATTTTTAAATTCATCATATTACCCTTATGAAGGACTGAATATCAATTTTGCAGACAATAAGTTTTCATTAATATATGAACAGTATGCTAGATTCCAGCATTCTTATCACGGACGTCGGCCAGAACCGTTGATGAGCCCAAAAGAATTCAAAGATATTGCACCCTTATTTGTTGTTGACTGTTCTCGCCAACACGAAACGCTAAAAGGATCAATTGATGTGAGAGTTGAAATCGAAGCAGATCAAGAGATTCCTGATCAGACCGCAGCATATTGTCTGATATTGAACGATTGTATATTTGAATACAAACCTTTAAGCAATATTGTGAAGAAGATATCATGAACGGTAATACGATAATCGTGGATTTGCAAGGATTTAAAGATTTTAAAAATAAATTTATTATTAAAGAGTTAGCAATAGCAACTAAAGATCATACACAGACATTCTTAATCAAACCTCCCTATACTTTTAAAAAACTCATAGTTGAAGAAAAAAAGCAAGTAAGATGGTTGGAAAAAAATCGTGGACTCACTTGGAGGGAAGGATTCATCGATTATTATGAATTTCGAAGGCTAATTGTTCCGTATTTAAGTGGAAAAAAAGTGTTAATCAAAGGATTGGAAAAAATTGAGTGGATTCGAGAGCTATGTCAAGATTGTGAAATAATAGAACTAGGAGAAAAAGGTTGTCCCAAGTTTTTAACGTTATTTAATGATTATTGTGAAAAGGAAAATAAAACTTTGAATTGTGTCCATCATAAAAAAATTTGTGCATTAAAAAATGTGTTGTGTCTAAAAATGTGGTATTCTCATAACTATAATGTTCTTTAAAATGTAATTATAAGTTTAAATAAAATTTGCTTTTATAAAATAAAAAAGTATTTTTTAAATCATAGGATAAGACTAATTTAATTTTAAAATGCAAAATGTACCTTTTCACAGTTATCGTTTGAAAAATTGTAATAAATAATAATTTAAATAAAAAATACTAATTTTGTTTTTGTGTTTTTATTTTTAAACTTAAATAGGTAATCATTAATGAAACAGTACAATCTTATTTAATTAGATTTATTCCTGAAAAATAAGAAATACATGAAAACTTACTAAACTAATACATTAAACATAATTATAGCCGACTTTTATTATCTATTTTGTGATATATCATAACTCTATTAATAAAATGTATCTCTGTAGACTTATACGTAACAAAATTGTTACGCATAACGTTTACTTGAGAAATTTAATTTACAAATAATTGTCTAGTGATAGTTTTAAAAACTATAGCTATACCCACACAACTTTTTTGAGATATTGTTTATAACACTCTCCGTTTGGTCCATAATTTGGTCCACGTCATCGGTTACCACATATTGTGCACTAAGGAGAGTATTATTATCGTCCGACTCACTAGACACTTGTGATTCTAAGTCTATTATTTGGATCTTTATCAGCCGCCGTCCTTTAGTTTTATCACTTTTTAAAACAAACGATTGCTGCTGCCCATGAAAATTCTTCAAAAAGCTTCTTTTCTTCGGTTGCCTTTTGGAAGCCGTTTGTTGTTTGCGAATCTTATGAAGTAACGGTGAATCCGGTCGTTCTACCAACCAAGGCGGGAACATTTGGCTGAATCCCTCTAGCGGGTCTTGCGCATCTTGCAAAACCGGAGAAGGTGATCGTTCAAGGCCTTTGCTTGTCACATGGAACAAGCTTTGGCTTGGCACGATGTCTTGGGTACTATTGCCTTGGGAATTCTGAAAAAATAAAAAATAAAAATGAGTTATTTACTGTAAATCTACTATAGAGAAGAATAACATTTTAATCATCACGTTGAACTTTTTAAAATAACTTACCATGTTATTGAAACGCTGCTTTGTTGCTGTTTACTCCGATGTTTTTATGTAAATAAATTTGTATTTCAATATGATGCTATTTTATACTCTAAGTAAGTACTTATATAGGCATTGACTTAGGTGTGAGTGTGTATGTAAAATAACTCCTATTGCTGAGGCAGCAGCAAACGCATGCCATGAAACACAAACTTGTCAGGACTCGAACTCGTTACCTATTTTCAACTACAGAGTGAATTATTGATATCGTAATTTAATTGCACAATATGCAGTTTTGTTAGCTATTGACTCACACATCATTACAGATTTATTGGTGTGGTTCTTATTACAATGATGCATGTTTGTGTCGCTGTGCAGTTCACGTTCGCACTTGTCTTTATAGCATTCTTGATATCATGAAAAAACAATAATTGTGTAGATGATGATTAGAACCTAAATTTTATAAGGTAAGTAGAAAGGTTAAGCAACTTTGCAAAGTAGGTCGTCTGATGGGTGACCAAAAACTTATAATCTCGAGCTCCGCCGTGCTTCGGAAGGCTTGTTAAGCCGCTGGTCCCAGCTGCATTAGCAATAATCAGCAACCACCAATCCACAATTGACCTGCGTGGTGGTTTGACCCGTTTTCCCTATCCATCCATAGGGAAGAATCATGTCCCAGCAGTGGGGACATAAATGAGCTGATGATGATGAAGTATTAAGGTTTTATAAAGAAAACAAATATTAATATTACATGAATTTTATTAGGTACGTAATATTGATGTAGCACAATTACATTATATTTTATACAAGGCAAACTTAAATTTAATTAATATAAAAAAACATAGGTACAGATTTACATAAAACACTAATAAAAGTATACATAGAGAAAACTAACAGACAATCAAAACAACCATTGGCAGAATGTACTAGATTCCTTAACCTATATGAACTGTAGTTTGAAAAATACTGTTATGTCATTTTGTTTTCTTGTCCATGGACTCTAAGCTTAACATTTATTACGTAATGTAATGATTACATCCTCACAATTAGTGGTCAGAAATCAATGCGTTCCATACACAAGCCAAAAATAACAATTCTACATAATTGCTCACTCGTTCCTTGGTTTTATGTTGTTAAAAACTTGATGAAGCTAGCAACAACAATGATATTATATTAAATTGTAACATCATTGAGCAACAACGTGTTACGAAACGGTGGACATTTCCGGTAAGTGAAACACATAAATACCCTTAAAATTACTTGAAATAGGTCTAAACAGTACAGATAAGTACACATATGAAAAACTATTATGCCGTTAAACAATCATTAAACAGCGCTTGTCTATTTCCAGGTTTCACCACTCGGGGAAAGCGATATTTACCATACAAGACAAACTTATGTTCTATTAATATTTTATGAACTTTAGTAGGTACGTATGATGTAGCATAATTACATTATATTTTAAGCAAGACAAACATTATTATTCTATTAATAATTTATAAACTTTATTAAAGCATGTAGCACATATTAACATATCATTGAAGATATACTCGCACTTTGAATTTACTAATCTAAGACATAACATATCTTTTTTAAATTTACAAATATTAAATATAACTCAACAATTAAAAAATTTATAACAAGAAAAATGTTAAAAATTCAATATACTTGTATGTCCCCATGCTTTAGTAGAAACTTTGTCATTTGATATTAACCGCTTATCATCATCGCTAGATAGGGCAATTTTATTCACAGCACATGTAAAAATTTCGTGTTTAATTGTTTTAAACAGAATATTTGTTCTACGAACAATGTCTCCATTAAAAAGTGTTTTTTCATAATCCGTGACATTGAACTTACGTACGATGTTTTTTTTAATACCCTTTGCTTTCTTAATTGTGCTGTCTGTAGTTTTAATGCAGTATAGCTTTGAGCGAAGCCCTACAAATTCAGATATAATTTTTCCTCCCATTTCATCTTTAAATAAACCTGGAACTTTTTTATTTTGAATTGGTAAGGCAAATTGATTCGTTTTACAATAATTACTTGTATCAAAGTAAGGTAAAAAATTATTTTTTAAATCTTTATAAAAATCATCTGTTTGTATGTGGTAAACAAAACTGTCGGTGTCCGTGTAACACATCCGCACATTGGTGTTGTAAAAAGGTTTAATAATAGAATAATGAAAATTATACATAAGGCTTTTTGATAATTCTAAAACAGTGAAGCCAATGTATATTGGTTTATTCATAAATATTTGCTCGGGTTTTAACTGCACTGCTACTAAATTTTCTGTAAATACCGAGGAGCTATGAAAATTTGGACGTGCAATAAGCTGTTGTGCACTTTTTCGTTTTTTAGTTACATTGTCCTGATCTAACCACTGATTAACTAAATGAACTTTGACACGTTTTTCAGTATTTTCTAATGTTTTTCCAAACACACTATTATTCAAAAGTTTGAAAAAATCTTGTTCAAAAGTTGATGAACTATTTTGCCTTAGTGTTGTATTTAAATCAATGTATTGTTTCAGATACGGACTTTGTCTGAAAGTGATAACCCGATGAATTTTCTTCAGTATCAATCCATGTTTTAAACAAGTTTTTAAATGAATATAATGTATAACATATAAAAATTTGTCATATAAATTAGGAACGAGTTTATGATTTTTTCCTCCTGGTGGAATGCATTTTTCTGGACAAAATGGTAAATCGTTATGTAAATTATGTAAATGCTTTGGATATTCTAAATCCACTTCAAGTATAAAACCATACTCTGCCTCTGTTGAAATTTGACAAACATCTAAATTATCAATCTCATGTTGATCTAGAAACCGAAAACTGTTTAATGGTAAGTATTGAGACATACTATGACCATACAAATTATTGCAATCAATATATGTTATATAAGAACTAGGTACAGAATTGTCATAATCTGGTAAAAATACATTATTTGCTTTAGCATATCTATGAGAGCATAAACAAACACCACCTCTGATACCACTCTGTAACATTCGGACCATAGCTAAATTATCAATAAGTTCGAGCTGTATCCCTGTCTTTAATAACATCGCGTCAAAGGATAAACTCGGCGCGGTTAAGTAGAAAGCTGGATCTAATTGATAGTGACGTTTGCAAGTCCGTCTAAACTTTTCGAAAATATCTGCTAATAAAAGCACATCAGTTTTCAAATATAAATCCGTGTAACTTCCTAAATCTGAAATATTAAATGTTGACCAAATTAAATGTGCATGACGGTAATCATCTTCAGAAATATCTTGATCAATGAGTGAACTATAAAAATATTTTTTTTCTGGAAGTGACTGTTCTTGATATCGTTCCCAAGAGTTCATATATTCATATGGATATATGCCCTTACGAGTGAGCAGCTTTAATTTAAGTTCACAAGGAAAGTTTTTTTTTAAATATTTGAAGTCTTCTGGTTCCAAAGTATCTGCTAATTTGCTTAAGCTGGTTCCCAAAAACTTGAATGAATCTACAAAACGAAGTTGAAAAAACTCGTTATTTGAAACTGGCACAAACTTTGTAAATGAAATATAATTTTCTTTAGTTTTTGGAATTATTTTTATGCTTCCAGGAGCCTCACCTAACGCTTTAATAAATAAATGGCAGTCGTATCCAGCTAAATTGTGAAAAAATATAGGAACAAATGAAGGTCGTTTATATTGCAAATTGCAAAAAGGATGGGCTGCTCCGCGAAATCGACCAGTCACGTGGCAGTGATCGCGAACTTTATCAGAAAACACAAAATTTTGACAAATGTGGCATCGTGTTGCTTCATTAAAATCGGATTGGTCCTTGTCGGTAAATATCATCGGAGCGTTTGAACTTACTATTTCATATATTTTTTTAACATCTTTTAGTACTAACTCTACAAATCGCATAACACAATCAGGTCCTCGATGTGATACGTAACGATTATAACTCGAATCATCACAACAAACAATATAATATGCAAACGCTACAGGTACATGGTGATGTAACGTTGTCGTGTTACTAGTAGAACAAGTGGTATCAGAATTAGTTTGCAACATTGATTCAAAATCAGCATAGATACAAAATGGTATATTTTGTTTACGGTTATAGTTTTTAAATTTAATAACCGAACCTTTATCGGGTAATACTGTCACTACACCGCTACACAAATGGCTATCGACTTCTTCTGAAGTATTGAAAAATATAAGACACAAATCACAGAAGTATAACTTGTTGTGGTGGGAAGTGATTTGACTTCTAAAAAGTCTGGAACGGTCTTTAATCAAACAGTAATGAGTGTTACTACCATCTTCGAGAAACAATAAATGTATAATTTTGTTTTTGCATTTCATATCAATGTCTGATTTATATAGAGGACCTATAATTGTTTTATTATTTTTTAAGCCATAAATTATAAACTTTATATTTGGATTATTATTTTCAAAGATCTTTATATCGCGAAAAGTAACCGGAAAACACATTCCAGAAATATTAAACAACTCACGATAATGAGGATAAGATGAAACTCTTTCTGCATGTGTCCTAGCTGGGTGGAGAGCAGCTGTCACGCACCATAAAAAACAACACTGATCTTTATTAGCAATATTAAGACATGCCTTTTTTAATTGAATTGATTTAGGCAATGGAATGTAACTTGAGCCTCCAAGTGGCTGATATTTGTTAAGATTGACCTCAATATGCAAATTGTTTAAAAATGTCCATCCACTATCACGATCTTCAAATTCTTCAATGCGTTTTTTTAGGTAATTAACTGCCTCAGAGTACATATTTTCAAAGTCGTAATTGTAGTATAATATTTTATTTTTCGTTCCGAACGATTTAATTGATTGTGAATTATCTTTAAATTGTAAAAATGTTGCAAATAATTCAAAATTTATTTTCGCACATGTATGTTTTATAAGAAATTCATCTAAGAGCGACTTTAATTTGTTACGTATTCCATCTAAAAACCTATCCACTGACGTTAACTGAAAATCTTGTATGGCTACTATTTTATATGTTACGATACGATTGCGAAATGCGGATGTAACTATTTCAATACCTTCACTATGTTTTATTGACTCACAATTTTGCTTATGCAAATTACTTCTCAAATGACCCACCCACGATTTACTATGGATTGACGTGTTACATGTCGTACAGAAAGGCATTTTAATTACGATTAAAATATATTTTAACCGATGAGTTAAATGATCAATCAATGTCTTAACCAAATGAATATATTACTTAAATATAGTATGTGCTACATTCAGAGTTCGGACCTAATAATAATAATAAAATAAGTACCTATAACCTATAAAAATTATAATATTATTTAAAATTAATTTTATCGGAATAGTAAACCGGTTCCGAATTCTCAAATACCTCCCAGGCTTGTGCCAGGAAGCCCTGCAGTGCTTCCCAAGACGGAGAGGTGTCGTCACACTGCAACCTTACCGACGCTAGCGCTGTCTTGTATCGAACCTCGACGGGGTTTGACACGTAGTCATTCGTTTTGTAGACCTTCAGGTCTACAAAAAATTCACCGCTGCTCACTGCGGTGCGACGAGAAGTTCCTGTCGAGACCCGGCTGGCAAACGATGATGTCGCTGTTCCAGCACTCGGCTTCGGTCGGCTGCTAGCAGTTTCCTCCGACCGCAAAATATTGAAGAGGTCACGCTTCGGCTGTTTTCTGTAAATTATTATATGAGTATATTAGATATAAGTAAAGTATTGTTCAGCCCGGTGTCAGACAGCGACGACAAGGACATGTACTTGAAGAGGTCTATGACCCACTGCTAGGCAAAGGCAAAAAAAAAATCCGAAACACACTTTGTCCGACCTGGGAATTGAACCCGGAACATTCAGGTATCGAACCGAGCGCTTTGCCACTCAACCACTGATGTGTTGACGAAAGCATTGTTCTAGAAACATTTAATTTCATAACACTGTACTGTGGCAAGGTACTAAATATATATAAATATATATATATATATATATATATATATATATATATATATATAATTTGGACTTATTAAAGTTGTATTATTTTTTATTTTTATGAATTCTTTTGAATGTAGCTAATGTTATTTTTTTTGTTAATTAAAGTAATTGGTTTTTACTGTTTTAATTAAATAAATAAATAAATTATAAAGAACACAGTTGAGTTGTTTTCATAAGTTACTACTAAACCAGACTTGGAGTTAATAATGATAAGTAATAACAAATTTACCTGCGGGAGCCAGAGACAGTCTCATGAGGCGAAGTCTCACAGGTTTTAACAGTTTTGCGTTTGGTTGTGGCTGGTGAAGACTTGCTCTTGCTCTTCTTTTTAGGAGGAGGTACCTCCGAAATCACAGAAGATGCTTCGTACTCGGAGTCAGACCTATGAAATAAATAAATTATGTTTTAGACTACACTCGAACCTGTAAGCTTATTTCGCGTGGTACACCTATTCAAACGGATAAACGTAACAACAAAGTGTTTTCGTTGGCTAACTGGTTGGTATACAAGTTTTCGTATTTGATAATTAATGCAAATTGACTATCGAAAACACAAACTTATACGCAAACACAACTCGCTGTAAAAATATAAATATTTAAAGGTTTTATTTTACTTACGCACATTGTTAAATTGATGAAGATATTCGCAGAATAACACTTAAACACACTGTTGAACCGTTTAAAAAATAGACTTTATATTTATCACTAAAATCGAATTAAAATTATAACTGTGTAACAAGCACACCCAAATTCATGAAAATTATAATGATTTTTTTTCGATGCCAGTGGTTTTATGCAGAAAAAAGTCCATTGTCAGCAAAAAGTGGTCAAGCGTGAGTTCTAATGACGTAAAAATAATATTTATTGTATTTTTAAAATGTGTATTTTTATCCTAAGAAATAAGACAGCACTTAGTCATTATTATAAATTAAAAATATATTTATGACTTGTTGTTGACTGTGACTTCGTTCGCGTAGAAACTATGTGACTATGTAGGTACTACATAAAACTTTCTAAAAATGTAATCTAGAATAAGCCTTATAATATAATATCAGCTATCTGCTAGTCAAAGTATCATCAAAATCAGTCCAACCGTTTCAGAGATTAGCCGAAACTAATAGACAAGAGAAGCAAACCCTGGAAAATTATTATATTGAAATGAAATATACATAATTAACATTTTAAATGCTTCACATTATTCTATTAAACTTAATTATATTTATGACTTGCTGTTGACTGTGACTTCGTTCGCGTAGACATTAAGTAACTATGTAGGTACCTACTACATAAAACTTTCTAAAAATGTAGTCTAGATTAAGCCTTATAATATAATATCAGCTATCTGCTAGTTAAAGTATCATCAAAATCAGTCCAACCGTTTCAGAGATTAGCTGGAACAAATAGACAAGAGAAGCAAACCTTGGAAATATTATTATATTGAAATTAAAATATACATAATTGACATTTTAAATGCTTCACATTATTTTTTACTACTTTGCAATATTATTCGATCAAACAATCGTCTTTGTAATATTATCGCAGCCGCTGTTTGTGTAATTGCTGTCTTTGCAGTATAACTAGTAGAGACGTGTTCCTACGAGTTTTCGATAATAAACATCGATTTGTATGTAGGTCATACCTATTTACTTTTCATACTAATACTTGTTTTTAATTGAGTTATATATCGGAGTTAACTTCAAAATATAGCGCCGATAATTTTGTATACTTACATATTATTATGTGTTATTTATTATTAAACAGTTCTATAAGTTCATGAAATTGTGTTCTTTTTTAGGTAAGGTAAGTATCTATCATTTTATCTTATCTAAACGAAATAGAAATAACAAGAAAGATACTATATTTTGATAGGTACTGATTCTCCTTTTTATGTAGACTAGTTTTGTTATTATTTTTAAATTTCATACTAATTGATTGATACTTCAAATTTGAAATATAGATTACACAACATCGATTTATGTTTGAGCATCGATTACTCGGATGTGATCTAAGCAAGAAGCAGCTCTAGTGCAATGCGTGGGGTTCATATTCGTTTCATTCGCTTCCCACGTTTTGAACCATTATGCGACGCGCAAGGCACCGACACGCTACGCTACGTAACGTGTGTTTCATCATCATCATCATCAGCCTATACTAGTCCACTGCGGGACATATGCCTCTCCAAGTGCATGTGTTTATAAATCTATAATTAATATAGAAAGTGTCTTAATTCAACTAGAACTATATGAATTGTAAAAAGAAGAAAATCATGTAAGTACATACATAATAAGATAATTTTTTTCGTCTTAAAAAATGTTTAACATATCAAAAATATTGTTTAAACACTTTTGTTTATTCATTGAATCTAGAAAAATCTCACAGAATAAATGCTTCGAGTCGCAGTATTATGCAAAGCTAATAATTTTCGTTGCCTTGTTAGTAATTTTAATATAAAAATGGTTTTTACTTTTCACTTTTACTCGATGTTTCAATGATTGAAGTATCTATAATGTACAAGAATAATTTCTCATAATAAAATTCTCATCTAAGGAGAAAATTCACTGGCATTGATAGTATTTTCCTACCAAGCTTTTTGAAGTTAAATTGTTGTAAAACCCATAAAATGTATTTAAATCTTTTAGGAAGTTTAATTTTACAGTACTTACCATATTTTTGTGTCCGTCACAAATGATTTTAATGTCCATGTTTTATTTTAAGGTCCTGGAGAGTGGAATCTTTTCAACCTATGTGCAAATATTTCAACCAAGTGGAAGCTCATCTTATAATTTGTAAGTTTTTGAATAAATAAATATTGAACAATATCAGACATATTTAATTACATAATTAAACATGTTTTTTTTTTTTTTTTCAGATGTTGATGGATGAACCTGCTATCGGCGTGTCTCGTTGAAGAAAAGATAAAAATTTATATTTTATGAATGTTTGTATGACTAATATTTATATAAAATAATTAATAAATACAATACAACCCATCCCAAATCCTTTAAAGGTAGGCTATCACATACTAAGTTTACATACAAGTATGTGGTAGCTGAGGTAATGGTAAAGTTATACTTGGTACGGTTGGTAAGGTTGGTATTTGGTAAGGTTATGCTAAAGGTAAAGTTTTTTTTTTTTTTTTCTGACCATGTATTGCTGTCTATAGACAGAAGTAGATTCGTTTAAGCAAGTAGCAGTTTAGCTTTGTCTCATTAGGTAGGTTGGTGTTCGGTGTGTGATCTTACCACGGGCTCGCACCGTCGCCTGATAGGAATCTGTTCGGTGCGTGATCTTACCCACGGGCCGCAGGGAGTTACTTACCATGGTTTCCCCCAACCGAACAGTTAGGAGGTGTTCGGTGTGTGATCTTACCACGGGCTCACACCGTCGCCTGATAGGAATCTGTTTGGTGCGTGATCTTACCCACGGGCCGCAGGGAGTTACTTACCATGGTTTCCCCCAACCAAACAGTTAGGAGGTGTTCGGTGTGTGATCTTACCACGGGCTCGCACCGTCACCTGATAGGAATCTGTTCGGTGCGTGATCTTACCCACGGGCCGCAGGGAGTTACTTACCATGGTTTCCCCCAACCGAACAGTTAGGAGGTGTTCGGTGTGTGATCTTACCACGGGCTCACACCGTCGCCTGATAGGAATCTGTTTGGTGCGTGATCTTACCCACGGGCCGCAGGGAGTTACTTACCATGGTTTCCCCCAACCAAACAGTTAGGAGGTGTTCGGTGTGTGATCTTACCACGGGCTCGCACCGTCACCTGATAGGAATCTGTTCGGTGCGTGATCTTACCCACGGGCCGCAGGGAGTTACTTACCATGGTTTCCCCCAACCGAACAGTTAGGAGGTGTTCGGTGTGTGATCTTACCACGGGCTCACACCGTCGCCTGATAGGAATCTGTTTGGTGCGTGATCTTACCCACGGGCCGCAGGGAGTTACTTACCATGGTTTCCCCCAACCAAACAGTTAGGAGGTGTTCGGTGTGTGATCTTACCACGGGCTCGCACCGTCACCTGATAGGAATCTGTTCGGTGCGTGATCTTACCCACGGGCCGCAGGGAGTTACTTACCATGGTTTCCCCCAACCGAACAGTTAGGAGGTGTTCGGTGTGTGATCTTACCACGGGCTCACACCGTCGCCTGATAGGAATCTGTTTGGTGCGTGATCTTACCCACGGGCCGCAGGGAGTTACTTACCATGGTTTCCCCCAACCAAACAGTTAGGAGGTGTTCGGTGTGTGATCTTACCACGGGCTCGCACCGTCACCTGATAGGAATCTGTTCGGTGCGTGATCTTACCCACGGGCCGCAGGGAGTTACTTACCATGGTTTCCCCCAACCGAACAGTTAGGAGGTGTTCGGTGTATGATCTTACCACGGGCTCGCACCGTCGTCTGATAGGAATCTGTTTGGTGCGTGATCTCACCCACGGGCCGCAGGGAGTTACTTACCATGGTTTCCCCCAACCGAACAGTTAGGAGGTGTTCGGTGTGTGATCTTACCACGGGCTCACACCGTCGCCTGATAGGAATCTGTTTGGTGCGTGATCTTACCCACGGGCCGCAGGCAGTTACTTACCATGGTTTCCCCCAACCGAACAGTTAGGAGGTGTTCGGTGTGTGATCTTACCACGGGCTCGCACCGTCACCTGATAGGAATCTGTTCGGTGCGTGATCTTACCCACGGGCCGCAGGGAGTTACTTACCATGGTTTCCTCCAACCGAACAGTTAGGAGGTGTTCGGTGTGTGATCTTACCACAGGCTTGCACCGTCACCTGATAGGAATCTGAAAGGGATCACCAATATGAGTTATTGGGTATTCTACCCCACCGCAGTGAGTGAGGGCTCGGCACGAGCCCGAACGAATGAAGGTGGGGTAGAATGCCCAATAACTACCTACTTGTAAGGGTAAAGCCGGGTCTCCTGTGACACTGTTTTGTTTTCTAACATCAAACATCTAATAATATCAAAATATACTCCATATTTTGTTAGATGTTTGATGTTATGAGGTGGGCATTGTTGCGTCGTCGCGAGTCACGTCCATGTGCCGGTGCGTGGATGGTTGTACAAACTCGTACGAGTGTGTACAACCATCCATAGGCGGGCGCATGGGCGTCAGAGTGGATGCCGTGGTTTAATTCCCTAGTGGACAGGTCCCACGGTTTCCACTTTTTCTCAAATTGCTGTTCCCCAGTGTTTAGTGAGTAAACTTCCCTCCCTCTTCCCTTTCTGTGCAAGGGGGACGGAAGGAGCCCCACATAACCCTGCCTCCCCTCTGGGGGTGGGGTATCCATAAGGCGGATTCACTGGGGAAAAAAAAGGTGTTAGAAAACACAAAACAGTGTCGCAGGAGACCCGGCTTAACGTCGTCCTTTCTTTTACTGAATGTTATCATGTATCGCCATACTTACAATAGTATATTTGTCCCGCAGCATCTGCAGAACAGCGCCGCTTCCAAGGCACGCACGGTGGCGCGCAACAAGAGCCGCGACAAGCGCAGCGCCGCGCTCGCCATCTAACACCCCCCCCCCCCCCCCCCCCACGCCCCGCAACCGCCCCGCCCGCGACGGAGGCGGCCAACTCACTTGAAACGAAATTAAAAATCTCCTTCGCCACACGTCATATAGTAAGAACTGCGAATTGCGAGATTTTTACTTTTCGCCTAGTTTTATAAGTACTACGCTCAGAGTAATAACTAAAGCATAGGAGTGACATTTGAGTGGGCACTCCGTTTGGTCACCATTCGAATTACATTTGTAAAGGTCGCTTTTGAATTTTGTATTATAAATGGTGACCGGCTTTTATTTCGCTAGACATTTGAAGTTTTTGGCAACTTATTTTGTCTCTTTTCTTTCAATGTTTATGGCCCATTTGAATAAATAGGACAACTATACGAGTCTCATTTGGATTATGCTTTAGTTATTATTCTATGGTACCACGGTTCCGATCACGAAAATATGAAACCGTTCGTTAGCGTTACAACCGACGGCTTAAAACACTAGCGCCGTTAGATCTGGGTCTTTTGTGTTAACTTAAAGTAGGCTAGCTGTCGAACCAAAGAAATCGTTGGAGAAAATTTAATGTTGGAACCGTTTTCTCATAGATGGTTTGGTTTTCTGATATTATTATTATTTGTAGACGTTCATTACTATCGCACTACAGCATTACTGAATTGTAATTCTCGTCAGCACCCAGAAACGGAGAATAATTTGAGTGAAACGATATTCCTTTGGAAATAAACATTTTTAATCATAGACTCATAATAATTATTAGATTGATGTTTTCATACCATTTTGTATAATATTACAATATTGCTTACTCCATGTCTTGGTGATTTGGGCTCTCCCATCATTGCGAATTGTAACATAATTTTTACAAATACTGCCATTTACTTATCTTAATGCAATCGTTAGTGAATTATTTTAACGTAATTTTATTTTTGTTATATTGGTGATATTTTTATATCGGAATATTGTTGAGGTATTCGTGTTACTCATTGATTACATTTTTATTTATAGCCCAACTTCTTCTTAAAATGTTGTGACGATTTGATTTGTTTCGTCCTGTTTGAATTTAATTATGTAAATTAATCAAGTTGTGGAGTAAGGGACATTAATGTTATTGGTCGATATACAATTATATGTATGGTTCGCATTGTATGAGCCCGCGAATTCGTAGCCTACGTCACGTAACGAGCTACAAGCGTTACCGGTCTAACCGTATGCTATTCATATAATTTAGAATTAACATCTTTGTAAATATTATTTTAATCGGTATTCGTCGCTGCGGCCGCCTCTTATTGTACGTTAATTTAGGCTATACGGAAAGTTGAAATAATATTTATGATGAGAAATGACCTTGTTTTATTTATTTAATTCACGCGTCAGGAAAATAGCAATTCACAATGAATACAAAGTCGATATTATTTACTACTTTATTTTGGTAAGTTACATAAATGAAACAACAATAATTAAACACATGACTAGGTTTACTTTCAGACATTTAAATCATCTCCTTTCCTTCCCTGCATACATTATTATAGCGACTCTTGGTCGATCCTTAATTATACAACAATTAACTTACTTACGCACTAATATAGTCATCCCCATGTTATGGACTACAGTCCTGCCTTGACCATGACTAGATCTTGCAGAGCATAATCTATAAGTAATACAAAATAAAATGTGATACCTACTTTCATACAGATCTTGTAATTTGATTTCATAGAATAGTTCTTTGGGAAGTTAAATAGGTTTCGTGGGCCCGCCAGGGAGCATGCGTTTAAGGCCACTTTTATACTCAAATTTTGAGCACCTAACGATCTGATTGCGTCCAAAATCAGATCAGACAGTAAATGGCCTTCTAGCTCCTAGTCGGACCTTTATACTATATATTATGTCGGCTAATAACTCATTTAACTAGCAAAACTAAACTACAGAGCTTTAGTGTGACCTTCCGCCTCGCATGATCAGACCCTTTGCACAATCAAATTTAATCATCATCAAACTAATCCAACGAGTCTTGAGACTGACTCTCTGGAACGCAAATTACCTACCCCAATAACTTTATATCACCCAACGTATATTATCGAAATATAACCACCGATGACTGAAAAACTGAAAAACAAATTTTACAGCCAATTTCGACGGATTCAACTTATTCTGTGAGATCAAATTACATAACCGTTGTTATGGCCTTGCCGGAACGAACAATTTTAATTGTTTAACATGAGCGATATTAGTTCCAGCAGGAATGCAGTCCATAGAATTCGTTGCTCAATTTAAACATTTGATAATAGAACAAATCTTAGATGTTCACCTAAATTGGTATTAATGTATACCTATAAGCTCGTGTGTCAGACCAAACTACTGTAGCTATAATTATTTATGTACTTGCAAATTGTGATTTGTAATAAAATTACAAGATGTACAAAGACACTCGCATAACCCAGTATCAGCAGTAAAGTTAGCTTTAATTTTGTCAGGGCAAGGGGTACAGGCTGGCAAATTTATAGGTGACAGTGCCATGTCCTGCGGGGCGGGGGCGAAGCGCTGCGGGCCGCATACTAAAAGCGTCAGTTGTGTGCAGGTTCATTCACCCTTTATCTTTACTTTTATGTATACATTCACCCCTTCCCCGTCGCTCGTAGTCCGTAACCATGGAACTGTTACGTACGAATTTGCCAGTCTATAATAAAAAACCCTCGCTCGACCTTATGTACAGGGAATAAAGTTAAAATATGGCGGTCGCTATAAGATCACTGCCTGGCTAAGGGATAAGGATAGCCTTATTCTGCATGTGGCGTACCTGTTGTCATGGCTAACTCCACAGACGCGACGTGGTGTTTCTTGTACAAAGGCCAAGATTTAATAAAATTGTTTAACTTAAACAGTATGTGAGCGTAAGGGGTTTCTTAGAATATCACCCAGCAATGTACAGACAACAGCACGTAAAACTAGCTGAAAACGAAAAAATCTGCAATTGATTTTGAACTCAACACTCGACTGCTAAAACTGAAAATCGATGGGAGAATTTTGTCAGTTTTGCAGCCTGAAGGACTGTTGTTTGTACATATTTAAAAGCTAAATTTAATCTATTTTATTAGGTGCAGAAGTAGTCTCAATAAACACGTAAAGGTGAGACGACACACAGAACCCTCAGGATCGGCGAGTGGTTCGGTCCTACACCTTTAAACCCACACTGGAAAGTGAACAACTAAAATTTTATTAACTTGTGATATTATTGTGTTTATTTACGAAATCGTAAAAGTGCAACTGGCTATTAATGGTTGTTAAGCAACCCCCGTGAACATAATTTTCAGCTACAGTACGCCTGTTTATTACGAGACACTCATTACAAATACCTTAACGCCTAGAGGTTACATTCACCTATGATCTCGTGACACCAACATTGAATGTGAATGTTACTCAGTGAATTTTAAGAATACTTAGGTATCTACTTCAAAAGGACGTTTATTTTTAAATTTTGACAATAACTTTACATTAAATGATTGAGTAACATTCACAATAATACACAACATTTATTTCTTAAACAACTAGTGCAATTCCGCCATAATTTACATAATGCAAAAATATAAACAAACCTTTTAAGTATAACTGACAAAAATAATTTAAGAGTTTAATAATAATACATCCTTATTTACTCAATAAAGGCATTGGATGAATGTGATACCTACGTACCTTCTTACATTTAAAAATAAACTATGTATTTATTTACTTTCCTATAATTTGTAGGCACTGACAAGCCAACACTGAATACTTTTTAGTTCGTCGTAATGTTTGTCTCACGCGGACTTTTTGAATAACTTTAGTAATCAATTTGAGGCTCTTCCCTGTGAAATACAATGAGCACGAATCTATTGTCAAATTAGTGTGACACGCATTTAGCCGACATACACATTCCAATTTTCATTCTTAAATGGACAATTACAGTTTATTATAAATCCAAATTAATCACAACTTCTGTTAGCACTTATTTGCTCTGAAACACAACCAATAAAGTATTCACCAAATACATAACGAAGAGGTATGTACTGTTTTAAGGCAACGATAAAGGCAGTTTTATCTGCTATTTTATACCAGAATTATAAAAATATAGCTTTACTTGTGGTTAAATACGAGAAGCAAACGAGTGAACAATATAAATAAACATTTAAAAAAATAAGCCCAAACAATAAAAATGTAAATTATGTCAAAGTGGTTTATTGTAGCCGCTTTGTCACAATTAATGTCTAATCTATGGCAATCCAAAGTTATAAGTAATAAAATACAGTAAGGTATTATTCATATCATAGTCTACTAATAACTATTGATATTTTCAAAATTGCAACATACTTTGGTATTGATTTATTTATGAAATTAATTAAATTGGTATATTCCGTTGAAATTCTACCAAAAACTACTTACTAACGTTTTAAATAACAACACGTAATAAACACTGACTTAGGCCTTAGTTAACAATTATGACAATTTACCATAAATATGTAATGTCAAACAAAAAATTATCGATAACACAGCTAGTGCAGTGACATAGACTAATTTCTGTCTTACGCGGATGCGAATGCGGGACCAGTACGAAATTCACCCACACACCCATAGCAACCCTAGTAGCTTTCAGACTGCGGACGGCTATAATTGCATCATTGACATTCTGATAGGCTGCTTAGGCAATTAAAAAAATATCTCGCAACATAGACGTTAAAGGTTGCTTCACACTTGACAGTGAAGTCACAGTTCCGACACAGTACCGGCACAGTGAAAAATAGTCTTTCATACGTTCTCTATGAATTTTGTCAAAACGAATACATCCGTGATTTGCCGGTGGCGACACGGTGGTGGCTGACACTGAGAGCATTATCACTGACAAGTGGGGATGCGTTCATAGAGAATGTATGAAAAACACTGTGCCGGTACTGTGTCGGAACTGTGGCTTCACAGATATGCGTGAATAACAATAGTTGCAAAAACACCAGCCGAATACCTTTTGACTTGTTGCGAGCCGTGAATACAAACACAATATAATTTTAATTGTTCCGGATGCGCGCGGTAAATTATGGCTTAATATTAATTATAGTTTGAGGTGTCTTGCATCTTTATTTCGGTGCAAATTGTCGAGTATTAACATTTTGCACCAACATCCGCGTAAAACAAAAAAGCGCTCTTTAAAAATATTTTGTGCGACTAATAAAGTTAAAAGTAACTAGTCTTTGAATGCCACTGAAAAACGAACAACTTTACATTATTGAAATCTAGAAGCGACAACATCAATGTTCTATTTATGTTGAATAAAATTGGGGCTATGCTATTTTTAAATATTATTGATAATCATTTCATTTTACTTTTTTACATAGTAATTCGAAAAACCACCACGTCAAGTTGTTTTAAGTAGCTCTGGGAGCAGACTTAAATTTGACCATCGAATTCGATTTTAATCCATATTGCACAAACAAGGTATTTACAGCAGTTTCAAACAAATAGGAAGTCATAAATTAATTGCGAAGCATTTGTTACTTTCTAACAAAATTTTATTAAAATAAACTTTAAGCTAAAAACATCTGTAACGAAATTAACGTACCTTTATAATATTAATATGATATCATTTATACAGCTTGAAATATGTGCTTATACTCTACTCGTGCGTATCAGGGGGTTGACATAATACAAAAGATTTAATCTAAATTACATACTGAGCAAATTTTTATGCATAACCAATTTTAATGACTATATTAGGTATTTCAGACATCAGACATTTTTATAGTTTCACATCATGACGAGAGGTGTCAAAAAGTGGTTTTTGATGTCTGGAACATAAGCATTGTGCATATAAAAGTGTGTAACATATAGTGAATAGGCAAAAAACACTGGTGACATAATTTAGAAGCCTTCATTACTACGCCCGCGATCCGGCTAGGTGTGTCTGGTAAATCTAGAGGGGTTGCGTGACACTTCCGACCGCGGTCAATTTTCTAGAAATATTTAATAGAACTTAGGCTTTAAGACCCACAACGTTACGAAACGGCCAGTATCCAGCCAGTGAAGATAGATGTCCTACTAATTCATTTTGTCTCCGTCAATAATGTCAACGAGTGTGCTAAAAGATCTAACCCGGCACTTATAAGAATAACATCCGTGATAATGGTGCTTGCTAATGCGTCGAAATGTCAGATAGCAAATACGTAAAACACGGCCATACTTATAAGCCCGTTAATACAATTGTTCTAATGACTATGATAGTTTTAAACAAAAGTTTAATAGGACGTGTGGTGGAAACTGTCGATAGTGTTCACATACCTTTGCCTTAACATACGACTACATAGTACCGTAGTGACTACCGGTGCTTACATCATTATTTACAACTTCCTTTTAATCTAATTTACATTGAGACATTTCAACCCGAATGTGCTCTAATTTTAATTACTTATAGTTAGATAAATGTGTTTTATTATTTGAATTAAAAAGTGATAGAAATAAAAAAACATTATCTTTTGTTTCTAGAAATGTCTGCCGCTTCGTTGAATAGCTTAACTGGGCACTAGAATGAGCTATTTTAGATATAAATATATTTTTGCCACACTCCCAAATCCATGCTCTAGACAAAATAATAATAATTATGTAAAACTTTATTTATTTTGTTACAATTACATATATTTAATAATCTGAGCACATCTGGGTTAAATGGGTGTACATACAATGTAAGTTTATAAGTACCATCAATATGCTTAGGTACTTTTTTTTACTTACGATTCTTAAATTACGGCCAATAGTAACACTATAAGTGCATTCATGCAGACATTGTTTATCTATGTCGTTATATGCCATTGGTCATATTTACAACCTCTAAAACATTAAATAGCGCAGAGACCACTGCCACAAACCACGACCAAACCACCAACAGCTCTAAGCAAAGTCTTCAATAAATTCGTGGTTTTTAAATTAGACTGTACATTTAGAGAACATTTTCTAAAGGTGCCGAGTCATGCAACATCCAAATATGAAGTCGTGATTGCCTACACACGGTAACACACCACAGTAAACATATCGCTAGGCTGTGGAATGTCGCATCAGTTACAAATCACACCTCTGCGCTTTCCTAATCTATCCACAAATCAGATTTTTTGATGAGCTTGATTGTGTTCAAAATTATGTTTTAAATAAATATCGTCATTTTATACAATTTATCATTCATACACATTTATGTTGACATTTTCAAAGCTGCCTACAATATTAGAAATATTATGATATGTGGATTCAGGACTAACTTTAATCTCGCGGCGACACCAACGTCGCACTTAAAGGCTTTGCATTTTGATTTATTCATTCTCGATGCAAATATTACAGATCATGGTAAATAAATATAGCTGCAAAATAGTATTATGAAACATAGCTGTCTTTTCCCTAATTATATGGTCCATTTAATTTTGTAGCAGATTGGACAAAGTATATAAATAATGTTAATTCTACGCTCAGCGTAGCTAAACTACACAGAATAAGGCTGCATTGAACGCTCATCATCGGCGGGCCGTGTGCTTGTAAGCCGATGCAGTCTAATAAAAAGTGTGATGGTTCAACCTGCTTCTTTAACGCCCTGGTTAAATATGAAAACACTTATTTTCGTTCGAATTCCAACTAATTTTTATCTTGCAATGAAGATTAAAAGAACGCATGTATGTATATAATTGATATACCGTTTGTCCCAAAGCTTTCAAATATGATAAAACCGCGTACAATCCACAAACATTTTTAACTTTGGTGGACACTAGACTGCTATAGCAGTTTTCAACAATAAAACTTTTATTATGTCTGGAATACTGTCCGCCAATGTGTTAAACAACGCAAAACCAAAGTAAAGGCATAGCTATCCTACGCATACCTTTTATAGCCGACGTTAATGTCCCGCACCCCCGTGTGTAATGGAACGCGAAAGTGTACAAAGAAACGTACACAGCAGGTGACCCTACCCAAAACGGTCAAATCTCCCTCAATCAAAATTGATCCTTACACCCAATTATTAAAGTAAAAAAATTCAAATGGGTTCCTGGAGATGGACGACGCTGCCGACGTCAGCCCAGAAAGTGGTGGCGAGACGATCTGGGCGCACACTGAATTGACTGGCATGAGGTGGCTCAAGACAAAGCTGTATGGAAGGACTGGGGGAAGCCTTTTCCCAGCAGTCCGAAATTGACACCCCTTAGTAAGTTAACATTTTCGGAATTAGATATGTTCGGAATATGTCATTTTCTGAATTTGACATTTCGGAATATGTCATTTTCCGAATTTGACATTTTCGAAATTTGACATTTTAGGATTTTGTCATTTTC
The DNA here is from genome assembly GCA_963921215.1 of Scoparia ambigualis. NCBI lineage: Eukaryota > Metazoa > Arthropoda > Insecta > Lepidoptera > Crambidae > Scoparia > Scoparia ambigualis. The sequence goes on along the minus strand of OY992506.1, from coordinate 36,236,148 downwards.
GCAAATTGTCTATTTTGAAATACAAGTTTTAGGAAGTTGCCGTTCTCAGCCTAAGGGCAGTGGGACAGTATAGGCTAGCAAAAAAACAAATTGATCGCTGAAATTTAACATTTTGTGTTAGGTGAACCGGCTGTGGTCTGCACATGCGTATCGATGGTAGCGCTCCGTTCCCTCGGGTAGCGCGTGGGCGTTCACAGTTCGTCGAGTTTGGGCTTCTTGGAGTCGGCGGGCTCGTCGTCCTCCTCGTCCTCGTCCTCCCAGTCCCACTCCTGCTCCTCGTCCAGATCCTCACGCAAAGCCTCTTCGGTCAACTCTTCTTCCTCTTCCTCCTGTGTTGATTAATAAAGCATAAAACTCACGTCTTACTCATGCCGCGGCCTCGTACTCTGTACCTGCTATCCGTGATCTAATGACGATGTTATTGTAGGATAAAATGTTTACTAGAAAAAAACAACCAGTCTCAGGAAAGCTCGAATGGGATGGGCTCCTGAGTCTGGTTGTTTTTTTCTAGTAAACATTTTATCCTATATCTTTATAGCAACAATGTTATATAGATATATGCATTCTTGCAATAATAAAGATGTTACTGTACTTTAGTGGGTATGCCTCTTATATTCCGTCTAACTTTGCGGAGAGTTATACATATGACGCAGAAAAAAGGCCTTGTCATGATCTTGGGTAGGTCTCTAGATAAAACGTACTAACTTTGTTCCCCCTTTGTTACTTCCAGTATGATCTGAAACCGCATTAGGTAATCTGAGTTTAACCTGGCAGCAGACCGTCAGAGATCTTGCTTTAGGAAGTTTAGGCATGATGTGTGCGTGCGTGCGTAGTTGCGTACTAACCATTGGTCGCGCGTGCGTGTTGTGTGTAAGTGTATTTGTATGTGGGTTGTCTTGGGAGTGTGTATGTATGCGTGCGTACTAACCATGGGTCGGGTATGTGTGGGGTTGGCATTACAAACGAGTACCCTCGTTCTGGGGGAACTGATACCGTGAGGGGGCTCAGGGGGTCTTACTGAAACCCCTGATATCGATTTTGGTTGCCGGAGATACCTACTTATTTTTTTTAATTATATTTTTTTTTTGTAATACAAAACGACGCGTTAAAAGTAAAGAATAACGTGAAATTAAACGTTACCTGTCAAAAATGACGTGTAATGCTTTTTATTTTTCATATATGTCTCACCGGTCGCGCGATTTTGTAAATTAGTTAATAAATATAGCGACTGCATTGACATTCACCACGACTCAACTTCTAGGCTCCGTCGTATCATTGAGAGCTTGATAGATTAGTTAGTTTTATAGTTAGTTTTATTGTTGATTTTCATTTAAGTTTCTTTATATTTTAATAACTTTTGTAGGTACACAAGCATTTATTTTTTGTATTTTTGTTTTTGTTTTCCTTAGCTACATTGCTACTTTACGGATGAGCATACTTTTTTAATGCAAGCTGTGTTTGCCTTTAAATGTTGGTGGCAATTAGGTCTTAAGAGTTGTTAATAAGCATTTATGTAAGCAACATTGTACACTAACGTTGGCTGACCTTAATAAATAAATAAATAAATAAATATGTGTGAGTGCGTACTAACCATGGGTCGCGTCATGACGGAGATGGGCGGCGCGTGGTGGTGCGCGGCGACGCGGCGCTCGATCAGGTACGACACGTACTCGTCGTACAGCAGCCGGATCAGGTGGAACGAGCCGAACGACGCCGCCGACCTACAATATACAACTTCAAGTTAAATGGCGCATCCATCTTTAGCCTTGTCGTCATTTAGACCGAATGAGAACGAGGCGGGGAAAAGTGCGGTATAACGCCACATCTCATATTGCATTTTGAAGCTGATATATTAAATATTATATTCTGTATTGTACTACTGTTCTCTGTTTCTTAATTTATTTCCTGAATTAAGTAAATAAATAAAATACATATACATCACGCCCATTTACACGAGGTGTAGGCAGAGCTTCACAACCTTCGATCATCTAAACACTAGATACACAATTAGCACTCTCAAACTGTCGCCTCGAACATCAGTTCGAGTTCTTACTTGGAGCATTGGATTGCTGTCAGTTGTCATTTGACATTGGTGTCCAAATTTAATACTTATTGTGGTGATGATAGCGCCGAGTATCAAAGTAGTTGCGATTATTCGTAAACAAAATTGTATGAAATAATTGGAACCACTTTTACGAACGTATTTTATATGGGATTGTGTTTAGATGATCGAAGTTTACAACTCACAACAAAACATATATACACACACACATCGCGCTCGCTTTCCGGAGGGGTAGGCGGAGACTACAGATGTCCATTTTCTACGATCTTGACACTATTCTTACCTTCGAACTTCGATTAACAATACAAGTAGATGTCAGGTCGGCGCTAAAAATGTGTCTCGGTAAATAAACGCGCACTTGAGAAGTGAGCGTTTATTTTCTCGCAAGACAATAACAGGAAAAAGTACTTTATTTGTTGCCCCTTAAGGTTGATTTCACCACTAAATGTTATTGACGTCTTTTCTTTTTTAAGTGACAGGAGTAATTTATTGCTTTGAAAAAGTATTTATTCACGTGGACAGAATTTAGCTTTGATTTTGTACGTGACGCGTTATCTAGTTGGTATTGTTGATCGAAGCCTTCTAAAGAAAACAATAGAAACAAACGGCGACACGAACCTGAGCGTGAGCTCGCGTATGACCAGCGAGGAGTAGAAGGACCAGTCGAGCAGCAGGCGGCGCGCGCGCTGCGTGTAGTCGGCGCGGCGCTCGTGCGGCGCCAGCGCCCCGCGCACGCAGCCCTCCAGCCACGCCGCCCACTGCTCCAGCGTGGCGCCGCGCCCCAGCGTCGCCTGGTGCACACCCCACTCCGATCAGATGTGCACGCGACAACTTACATTTACACTATTTTTGCATAAACCTAGCATCGTCGTCATTAAACGTGCCACTGCACGAGCTTTACAAGTGGGGAGAAGGACCCAAAACAAAAAAAAAATAAACATCTTAGCATCGAAGACCACGTAGAGCGCGCGGTTTCAGGCTTCGTTTGTAGGCTTTATGTGGTAGGGGGCCCAATTAGCGCGCTAGCCACGCGTGAAAAGCTGCCCCGCCAAGTCGCGAAAAATCCCGAAATGCTCCATCGTGCCAGTTGGCGACTGGACGGACTACCCTGGCTATATACTCAATTGAGCATAAGTTCAAAAAGCGTGCAGTGTACGTCCGCGATGACTTTTGCTGTAGGCGTCTCCGTTGCTTTGAAAAATCCTGGTTCTCCGTTATATTTGGCTTCTGTTGGACACTGGGGTAGAGAAGATAATCTACGTCTGTGTCTAACGATCGCACAGCGGTGACCAGGAGGTGACTCGGCTCAAAGACTACCTCACTGAGACGGCAGACTTACCAACTCAGCGGTATTCAGCGGCGGAGCTTGTCTTTCTGGGGGAACTTCAAGGCTCACCACAAAGAGTGGTTGTACCCGTTCCAGCTGGTGGATCAAGCGACGCGAATTCCGGATATCGCTGGCCACACACCCAATTGTCTTGACTTACTGCTGATAACCGATCCACACAAGCATTCGATATCGGTCTCAGCCTCGCTGGGAACGTCCGACCATTGTGTGGTAAAAATCCGTATCGAACTGTACCCCACGCACGAACCATTATGGTACTAGTTAAGGTAATCGTATTATTTTGTATGAAAAAGGTTTAGTAACTTTATGGTTTTTCATACAAAATAATACGAGTACGATTACCTTAACTAGTACCATAATGGTTCGTGCTTGGAGTACAGCCCTGCCCTCCTCCGGATATGAGCCCCAGGGGCACGAGGCGAGTATGGCGATATGAGTCCGCAGATTGGATCGAGATGCGTATTTTCTTTACATCTTATCCCTGGCGGTAAACATGCTTTTCTTCGAGCGACCCTTCGTGTACTGCCGATATAATCCGGCAGGAAATGGAGTATTTTATTCCATTTTCCGACATCCCGCTCGGTTACAAGTCCCGCCCTTGGTATAATGCGGACTTTTTTTTTTATGCTAAGCCCGGCAAATGACTCCACTCCACCTGATGTTTAGTGGAAATGAAGTCCAGGCGCGAGGACAACTGGTGCAGCGTAAGAGACGTAGCATCAGTCACCCTCACTCTGCCGGCCCACAGAGTGCTTCTTCACGCCTTGTTTGAAGGACCCTATGTCATAGGTAGGAGGGAATACGTGTGCTGGTAGACTATTCCATCTTTTGGAAGTGCGGCAAAGAAACGAGTCACCAAATTTCTTTGTGCGTGATGGAATTTTAGAAACTGTAAATTGGTGACTCCGGAGAGCAGAACGCGTACTCCTATGGAGGAAGGGAGAAGGAGGGATGAGGTCAAAGAGTTCTTCAGAGCATTCGCCATGGTATAAACGGTAAAAGACGCTGAGTGACGCAATATCTCTACGCAATTGCAAAGGCTCGAGAGTTTTAGTGACCTCCGCATTGCCGATAATGTGCACAGCGCGGCGCTGCAATCTGTCCAAGGCATCGAGAAGATACTTTGCGGAGCCGTCCCAACGGTGAGAGCAATACTCCACGCAAGACCGCACCTGTGTCTTGTATAATAGACACAACTGATCAGGCGTGAAGAATCGCCGCACCTTGTTCAGGACACCGAGTTTACGTGAGGCATTTTTAATTACGGTTTCGATGTAATCCTTTTGGTTCAGATCGCAGCGGATATCCATACTGAGCATGTTAATACTGCTCTGCAGGCCTAGAGATGTACCCTGAAGAGAGGGAAGGGAAAGGAATGGCGACTTTTTCGCTGTGAACGCTCACACCTGTGTTTTCTTGGCATTGAACTCCACCAGATTATCGGAGCCCCATTTAGAAATGAGGTCCAACACCCGATCGAGCTCAATGACAAGATTTGCTCGCTTCATTTCGGTGTCTACCCGCCCAGCCGTTGGGTGACCTTTATATCCCCCATGCACTGTGCTATCATCTGCATAGCAATGAATGTTTCCAAGAGGAAGCATGTCATTGATATGCAGAAGGAACAGCGTGGGGGATAGAACGGAGCCCTGAGGAACACCAGCGTTCACTGACATGAACCGCGAAGCGCATCCATCCGAAAGGACACGGATTCTACGCTCATGCAGGAAGCTAGCAATCCAGGTACAGAACTGTGCGGACCAACCGTATGCCGGGAGCTTGGAGAGAAGAGCTTTGTGCCAGACCCGATCAAAAGCCTTGGCTATGTCAAGGCTAACTGCCAGTGACTCGCCACGCTTGTCAATAGCCTCACCCCAGAGATGTGTGACGTACGCTAGAAGATCACCCGTTGACCGTTTTGGCCGAAACCCATATTGACGATCGTGAATTAGGGAGTGATCTTCTAGGTATCGAAGGACTGTGCTCGTGCTGAGGCCTAAAAACAGTCTGCTTTCCAGGCTTGGGTGCGAGCCCGGGATCGCAAAGTCCGTGCACGGAGAATCCGAGCAAAGAAGAAGCCTTTAATTCGGCCGCCAAGTCGTTAGGGTTATTCGAAAGGCGAGATTCGACCACATCAGCCGAATAGGGACGAAACTGTCATCCTACCCGAGCGGATAGTAAACAGTTCTGTACCCCAAGCACGAATCATTATGGTACTAGTTAAGGTAATCGTAATCGTATTGTTTTGTATGAAAAAGGTTTAGTAACTTTATGGTTTTCATACAAAATAATACGATTACCTTAACTAGTACCATAATGGTTCGTGCTTGGGGTACTGGTCCCTTTCGAAGTCAGCCGAGGCGAATTTCTGCCGTCCTATGTTACCACCCATGCAGAAACCTGACGGATCGCTGGTTCATTTTGCAGCTGAGAATGCAAGTTTATTTGCCTCTCTGTTTGCGAGCAACTCGCGTCTAGACACCGGCTCTCAACAACCACCAAACTTACCTCCCTGTGATTCTTCGATGCCGGAGGTCACAATCCACAATAGAGAAGTCCGAAGAGCCCTACTTAGTCTGGCTGGACTTGAGCAAGGCCAGTACCTAGTCCTGATGGCATACCAGCAAGGGTACTGAGGTGTTGTGCGCCTGAGTTGTCTCAGACAAAAACCGTACATAAATGCTGGATGCTTACCAACCAATGTGCAGCCAGTACCCAAAAAGGGAAGTCGTGGCAACCCATGCAACTACCGACCGATCGCTATCACTTCCATACTCTTCTTTAAGGTCATGGAAAGAGTTCTAAACAGAAAGTTGCTCTCATACCTAGAAGTTAATGACCTCCTCAGTGACCGTCAATATGGCTTGACGATGACGATCAGCCGATCGTCGAGTAAGATCCCCAGCCGGGGATCTTCTAGTTTATGTGACGCACTACTGGAGTGAGGCCCTCGAGATGCACGGCGAAGCAATTGCACGCAAGTCTGCTGCGCAAACTTCCTGCGTATGGTATCCCCGCTGACTTTGTAGTTGGATAGCTAATTTCCGGTAAAACGGTCGATCAGAATAGTCATCGGTGGCTGCTGATGCCGGAGTTCCTCAGGGGTCTGTTCTTTCTGCGACGCTTTTCCTGTTGCACATCAATGCCCTGTTGATACCGGGAATTGTTGGGTATGCAGATGACAATACTGTCGTAGAGATCCCTTTCGGATGCAAAAGCCAGCGGTTATGACGTGATATTGATCAGAGAGGCCATGGTTGAGCGAACGAACCAGACGTCAAGCCACGTCTGCCAGTGTGGTGACAGTAACCTGCCCCCTTACTTTTGAAACCGATCCCGATCGATCGAGATTGGTATTGTGAAGTTTTGTACTCATAAGTTATGACACCAGAGCTACTATCGATTCATATTGCGCGGATATTGAGTGAAAAAAATACAAAACTCATTGCCATTTAGTTCACCCAATAAGAATCTAAATTAGCGCTGGTGGTAACTTAAAAGTACGAAAATTCACAATACCAATCCGATCCAATACCGATCGATTTCAAGAGTAAGGGGGCAGGTCAAATTCAACGCCACCAAAACGCAAGCGTGTTTGTTCACCGCTAAAAGGAGTCCTTTTAACACTTTCCGGGCAGACTAAAGGCAGACAGGGCCCTGAATTTACAACGTAACAGTACATCTGTTTGTTACCGACAGTATCTTCATTCTGGGCATTGAGTTGTCTTCAGACCTCAACTTCGGCACCAGCATCGAGTCCCAAGGCTCAAACTGCAGCCAAAAAGCTGGGCGTCCTTGAATATTGCAGTCACATATGGGACGGCTCAGCGGAGTACTTACTAGCTGCACTGGACACAATTTAACGCAGAGCTGAGAATCTAATTGGCGACAAAGAACCGGTGAAGAGCAAGTTTCACACCCTAGCTCAGCGCCGCAAAGTTGCCTGTCTATCGGTCTTTTACAGACTGTGCTTCAGAGAGTGTGCTCTGGAGCTCATCTCCCTTCTTCCATCGGACAACCAGACGCACTGCGGGCTACCACCCTTTCTTGATGGATATTCCTAAATGTCGCACAAAGCGCTACTCAACATCTTTTATATTACGCACAGCAAAGGAGTAGAACTCCCTCCCTGCGTCTGTTTCCGAGTACTAATAACCCGTCCATCTTCAAAGCAAGAGTGAATGAATATGCACCTTCTGGGTTAGCTCGCTCCATCGTGGATCCTGTCTTAGCCCCTGGGCTTGATTGGGATCAAGAGCAAACCCATTGATAGTAAAAGAAAGACGCGCTTATAAGCTTGAGCCGCAAAAAACGCCACCCGCCGGTTCAAACAAACACCGAAACTAACGATACGAAATTATACGCGTGAAAAAAACTCAGGTCTGAAACCGCTCCTTGAACAATAGTCGACGTGGGCTATCTGGGTTAGCTAACGACATTCTAACCAATGTGAATACGATATAAGCTATCTAGCATTATATTATTTTTACTTATTATTAAATTAATAAGCGTTAAAGAAATATTATACAACATATAAATACGCGCATACATAATGTGGGCCTCGGTTTAAAGTTAGTTAAAATAGCACGGTGTATAAATAAAGCCATGTACCCATTTAGCAACAATTGACGCGCACGCGCAACATGATGCTTGGCGACGCCCAACTTTTCTTGGCAACGTCGCGCGCTGTTGTGCAACATTGTCAAACATGTTGAGCATGACGTGTTGCGCGTCAGTTGTTGCCTAAGTATGGGCATGGGTTAAATTATCATCAACGTGGTCGAATGGTAAATAAAGCTCACACTTCGCACTGTGGTGTGGGTAGGGAATGCAATCTCTAGTCGAGATCTCGGCATTTGCGAAATCTATCGTAATTATTGAAAACACTGTCAGGTAAATGAAGAAAAAGTCTAGGGAATATTTTTGAAATAAGTCTTAATTGAGTGCTTTTGGATAAACAGCATCTTATGTGAGTCGCTATATTCCTATTACATACACATAATCACAACTATTAACCCCGAAGGATTATTTAGACACTAGGCAATGAAGACCGCAAAAGCAGTCCTCTACCATAGTCCACTTTTCACCAAATAGAGCAGTCGCTATTTGGTGAAGAGTGAGCCCATCGCCGCTCTATGCTGTTGGAAGTATGTGCAGTTTTTAGTCCGTTAGTCGCCTTTTACGACACCCAAGGGAAAAGAGGGGGTGGTAGTATTTTTTTACCGCTACGCGACACCGTTATATTCCCACAAGCTGAGAATGTCCTCTCTGACATCTTTCTGCATTCCCTAGCTGTAGGCTGTGGGCTTAGATCACATATAAAAACTAGATGCATAATCAACGCTCTCAAAACAGCCTCACAAAAAGCGTACAGTCCGATTCAGTCAGTCGAAGTCGCGTCGCATTTTAGGTGTCAGCGGGGCGTTAGAGCGCGGGGAGGGCTCGCACCGCCCGCTAGCAGTCCGCAACCCGCGGCGGCCCTCCCCCCGCTCCATCACGCGATGTACCTGCGCGTACCAGCACTTGCAGCCAGGGCTTGAAATACCGGCATTTTCAATTACCGGTACCTTTAACTTAAATAAGGTACCGTATCGATTTGATACCGGTATTGATAATACATGTTAACCGATTAGTACCGGTAAGTAGGATTGTAGTAGCACCGGTATTATTCAGATATAATACATGTACTTATGCCGGTACTAATACCGGTACCAAGTAACCAATTTCATTATTGCGAACGAGAGTTACGGAGTAAATAAATAAGTGGCGCTTGGATTGGCTAACTGCACTGCATATCACGTGACAGACTGCTGGCAACGTCGTAGATAGATACCGTTATTTTAAGGTACTATACCGGTACTCGTGGAAGAATCGGTATCCAGGAACCGAAATGGAAAATACCGGTACTTACCCATATAATACCTGTATTTTCGGTACCGGTTACAAGCCCTGCTCGCAGCTAAATTCACAACCGCCATCCTAATTGAATCGAACTGTACCTAGTGATCGCATTCTAGACCTAATTCAACATTTTCATATATTTAAAGTAAGCTGTAAAGTCTGCTATTTAAAGTTGATATTTCCTAAATCAAAATGTTGAGTTCGGTCTACATTTTTCTAAGGCGAATTGTTTAGGTACGCATTTCGTTTCATAGTGTGCGAGTTAATGCTTTTCTTCATAAACACATGTGCGTTAAATGTATATGTCAAAGCTACTACTAATCCTCTACGATTTAGTATGGGACTGTTTATATAGTTTTTATATGTGATCGAAGCATATTATGTTTCAGTATATCTCTGAAAACGACACCGGGATTGCATTCCCCAGCCGTGGGCCGTGGGCTGTGGGCCATGGGCTTATAACAATACCTTGAAGTCGGCCTCGAGCCGGTTGGCGGTGGCGGCGCTGCCGCACGAGCACGCCCACGCCGCCTGCTCGCGCACCACGCGGAAGTCCACACGGTTCAGGTCGGACAGCATCTGGCGCGGGGAAGGGATCGATCAAATCAAATCAATCTTAATAGCATTTATTTATCTTCACATATCAAAAGTACAGACGACAGCAGGTCAACCTATCATGAAATGTCAAACTAAGTCAAGAAATTTTGACTCGAGTGTCATTTTGTTGATCCAACATCGATAAGGGAAATAAGTCTGCTGCTGGCGTGTGTACTTATTGGCTTAAAAAGAACAAAAAAGAGTAAATGTGAAACCCACTGCGGCAACATGAACATTCACTTCCAAATACATTAACCTGTAATTTACCGGAAACCTTCAAAATAAAAATGTCTAATGTGTTTGTAAACCTAGAAAAGGAACCACAAGTCGGGATGTCCACTATAAGGGGATGATGCGACAGCGTGCCCAGAGCGTGCCGTTCCTGGAGCATGGCACATCTACGAGACCTAGGCCTCAATCATACTAAGCACCGACGATATTACCAAAACTAAACCTCTACCGTTCAACCGATTTCGTATAGCGCTATCGCGTTTGACACACGAGATAGCACTATAAAAGTACGTCTAACGACTGAGTTTCAGTTGTGGTTTGGTTTAGATTATTTAGCGTGGTAGCCGCCCCCCTAGAATGATGATTGGAGCGCGGCACCTACACGAGCCAGTAGCCGGTCCTAGCCACCGCTTCGCGAACCTACTGATGCGAGTTGGCTAGCACCGCGCGCGCCGCCTGCGCCAGGTGGTTGAGCGAGGTGTACCGGCGCAGCGCCGCCGCCAGCGCCGCGGCCATTACCTGCTGTATCTGATGCGAGTTGGCTAGCACCGCGCGTGCCGCCTGCGCCAGGTGGTTGAGCGAGGTGTACCGGCGCAGCGCCGCCGCCAGCGCCGCGGCCATTACCTGCTGTATCTGATGCGAGTTGGCTAGCACCGCGCGTGCCGCCTGCGCCAGGTGGTTGAGCGAGGTGTACCGGCGCAGCGCCGCCGCCAGCGCCGCGGCCATTACCTGCTGTATCTGATGCGAGTTGGCTAGCACTGCGCGTGCCGCCTGCGCCAGGTGGTTGAGCGAGGTGTACCGGCGCAGCGCCGCCGCCAGCGCCGCGGCCATTACCTGCTGTATCTGATGCGAGTTGGCTAGCACTGCGCGTGCCGCCTGCGCCAGGTGGTTGAGCGAGGTGTACCGGCGCAGCGCCGCCGCCAGCGCCGCGGCCGCCGCCGCCTGCGCACGCGCCGCCGCCCCGGGCGCACCCGCCGCGCCCGCCGCCAGCGCCGCCTCCAGGCTCTTCGCAAAGTTGCGGATCGCCTGGTGATAACACACTTTCATTTTTATCTGATATCCACATTATAATACATTTGTTAAACGTGTCTATGTCCGACTCTGTGGTCTAGTGGCTATACCACCGGTTTCAAGCCCAGTGGTCCTAGGTTCGATTTCCAGCGGAGGGTGCATTTTTGTGTGCCCGGTTTGGTTGGTTAATTCTGTCGACATAACAACGATGTATATAGCATTTTTGTGTTCCGACAGTTTGAGATAAGATAGCCAGATCCTCAGTGGTTGAGGATTCCGGGTTCGTGCGCTTCCATCGTCGGCCTTATCGTCACTTACCATCAGGTGAGATGAAGGCCATAAGCGCTTACCCGTTGTAGGATAAAAAATAAATAAAATTTGTTGAAAAAAAAGTTGAAATACTCAATAGCAGCAGAACAACATGGTTTTTTCCGGGGTCCAAGTATCAACACTAATTTAGTAGCATACACTCATTTCATGCTGAATGCTTTGGATGCTGGATATCAGGTAGACGCCGTGTATACCGACTTCTCGAAAGCATTTGATAAAATAAATCATACTATATTAATAAAGAAGCTAATAAGGGTCGGTATACATGGTGATTTGCTAAGATGGATCGAATCGTACATTAGTAATCGCAGTCAAGCTGTTGCACTCAAGGGTTACTAGTCGAGATTCCTAAATATCCTCTCAGGTGTTCCACAAGGGTCACATCTGGGTCCTTTTTTGTTTTCTTTATATGTAAACGACATCAGTGACTGGTTTTGCCAACTCTCATTATCTTATGTACGCAGATGATACAAAAATTTATAAAATAATACGAAATCATGATGATTGTGAGCATTTACAGCAGGATTTAAAGATGTTTGAACATTTTTGTGAGGATAATTATTTTATATTAAATTTAGAAAAGTCTTATGTAAAAACCTTCACTCGTAAAAATAGTCCCATTATTTTTGATTACGGAATTTTTGATCAGAACATAACCCGTGTAAATTCTATTCGCGATCTAGGAATTACCTTGGATTCAAAGCTAAATTTCAACACACATATTGACAACATAGTGGCTAAGGCATACAAGCAGTTGGGTTTGATCCTTCGTCTTGGAAGGCCTTTCACTAAGGGTAGTACACTTAAGATACTATATAATGCTTATGTTCGCAGTGTCCTGGAGTTTGGTAGCGTGGTTTGGAGCCCACAGTATTCTGTCCACAAAGACAGGATAGGAAGGGTGCAACATAAATTCTTAAAATTCACTAGACTATCGCACCGGTCTCTATCATAATTGCTATGAAGAGAGTGCAAAGGGACATAATGTACAATCCTTGGTTTGTAGATGCCAGTATTTGGATACTATATTTCTGTACAAAATAGTCAATAATCATATTGACTCCGCTGATCTCTTACAGAAAATTACGCTTAAAGTTCCTCGATTCTCCTCACGTTCTAAAGATACTTTTTATATACCGAACTGTCACACAAATTATGCAAGAAATACCTTTTTTAGGCGAGTAACCTCTGTAATAAATGCTTAAATGAGGTGGATATTTTTTCAAATTCGCTTTTTGTTTTCAAGAGGAGTGTGGGTAAACTATTGTTTCAACGCTGATGTAGGTTCTTTGTGTTCCCTTTTTGTTTTTTTTATCGTAAAGATTTGCATTAAAAAGGGGAAAAAAAAGAAAAAAAAATTGTTACACAACTTAATTTAATGTTTGTGTTAATTGTATGGTACTATAGGTCTTGCTGTAAACATACTCTTATCAATTATTGTATATGACTGTTTGTTACCTAAATAACTAAATAAATAAAAAAATAAAATGTCTATTCAAAAATGGAATAAAAATATCTAGTGTTAATCCCGCTAACTCACTAATTTATCAAGCTTGGATGCTGCATGCAAGCACCGCCCTCCCGCCCGCAATGTATGCACATGCAAAAGGAGCGATGGATGCTAAATAAGGCATGCAAACCGAAACCCGACACGTGTTTCGCCCCTCCACGGGGCATCCTCAGGAGCTGTTGACTGGTCGAGAGCTGCGCGCCGACTGAAACGGCTGCGAAGATCTCGGCCCCTTATATAGCGCCACCGTTTGGCATTTGTGACGTACTACCCGCAATAAGACGCAATAATGGGGAGGAAACTAAATTTGTTTGGTCATTCAACAGTGCGTAATTATTATTGTTATGTTTTATAATTTCTAACTGCTCCAACACACACAACCGGAAACTCTTATTACATACATGCAAAATATTATATGTGTGATTGTCGCCCAAGGAATGGCCGGTGTCAATTAAATGTTTTGCGAAATGTGACTTGTCTGGATGGCCATTCCTATGTGCGGCCACATGTTCCTTATATCTAATTTCAAAATTACGGCCTGTCTGACCTACATAGACCCCATTGCATTCATTACAAACTAACTTATAAACACCGGATTTTTTGGAATTTTCTAAGCGATCCTTACTGTTACATAAATGACGCACGTTTTGATTTGTCCTAAAAGTAGTAAAAATGTTGTTTTTTCTAAGAATATTCGCGATTTTATCTGAGATAGGGCCTAAATAGGTCAGACTACCCACATATTTGTTAATACGTTCGGGGGGACACGCATAAAGTAGTGAACGGACCCTTTTATTCTGTTTATTTAAAATTAAACTGTCAATAGTTTGTTTAGAATAACCGTTAGAAACCGCGACTTGATAAAGAATATTAAGTTCTTTGACATAACTATCTGCGGACAACGGCACCGTCATTAATCTATGGACGTAGCTGCGGAAGGCAGCTAACTTCTGTTGTAATGGGTGACAAGAGGAGGCTGGAATAATAGTGTCAGTATGAGTGGGTTTGCGAAAAATTTGGAAATCTAGTTTATTGTTAACTCTAGTTATGGTTAAATCTAAAAAGTTGAGGGATTTGTTGGACTCTAACTCTAATTTGAATTTTATTTTAGGGTGGACAGTGTTAAGTTTATTAACAAAAGTGTCAATTTGACGATTAGTACCGGTCCAGCAGATAATTAGGTCATCAACATATCTATAATAAAACTAAATATTGGGCTCGTTCACCACGTTATTACGTTCAAAGTGATCCATGAAGATCGCCATTAGTGGACTTAAAGGTAAACCCATTGCTAAACCTTCCTTTTGACGGTAATATTGGTTATTAAACCTAAAATAATTTTGTTCCATGCATACTCTAGTAAGGTTAAGTAGATCATTTATCTCTCCAGGGTGTAACCGCTGTCTCTCAAAATGGTCCCCCAACACACTAAGACACTCCTCATAGGGGACATTAGTAAATAAACTATCAACATCTAGAGATAACAATTTAGAATAAGGGGAGATGATGATATGTTGAACTTTCTCAATTAACTGTAAGCTATTTTTTAAACTGTACTGTGGTTTAAAAGAAGACTTTGATCTTAGAAGGTTGTTTAGGTATTTAGCCAAATCGTATGTTGGGGCACCAATATAAGAGACAACGGGCCGTATAGGGATATTATCTTTATGTGTTTTAGGTAAACCGTATAAAAAAGGTGAACGCGGGTTCATAGGGACTTTGTATTTTAATCGTTCTGGAGAGACATATGATGAACTTTTAATCGCGTCCTTCACCTGTATTATGTAATTTTTTGTTGGGTCGGAACTAAGACATTCAAACTCCTCCCCCTGGATGACGTCGTTAACCTTTTGGTTGTAAGCAGCTCTATCCAAAATTACTACTGAATTACCCTTGTCAGCCTTTGTGATAATTAAATTATTTTGATTAATTTTGTCTTGTAAAGAACGAAAAATATGAATTTCAGAAGAATTTTGACTAATTGAGGAATTAAAAGCTTTTTTAATATGAGCTGCTACCTGATGCTTAACGGCGCCATCCTGTTTACTCTTAAAACAAGCAATTTCCGAATCCACCACCAAAGTTTCGAGAGACTTCTGGGACAGCCGTGTATTTATATTATATTTAAGTCCTTTCTCTAATAATGAACTTTCAGATGATGAAAACTGGACATTGGAGTAATTTTTTACACGAGGGTAAAAAGAATGATTTGAAATTGAGTTGTTTTCAGTATGTTTTAGACTCTCACTACGGCTATCCCTAGATAATCGCTCTAACTTCCTACACTGTGTTATGTATTTATCGTGCGCTAACCTAGAAGCCAACTCCCGAGCCTTGTTATCTAAAATATCAAACTCCACATTATGTAAATTAAAACTCAACTCTGAGTACAATACCTTAAGGTGGAGCTTGATGTTATCCCGTACCGAAAACCAATGTCTACATTCCTCATTCAACCATATCTGTTTAGCCTTCACCAACGCTATACTACTAGATCGGCTGTGTGTGTTGGAACGAATGTTAATATAGTTTGGAATAAGATTTGACTGTTTACACTGTTGATTGAACCACACGTTTTAGTTCCGACCCAACAAAAAATTACATAATACAGGTGAAGGACGCGATTAAAAGTTCATCATATGTCTCTCCAGAACGATTAAAATACAAAGTCCCTATGAACCCGCGTTCACCTTTTTTATACGGTTTACCTAAAACACATAAAGATAATATCCCTATACGGCCCGTTGTCTCTTATATTGGTGCCCCAACATACGATTTGGCTAAATACCTAAACAACCTTCTAAGATCAAAGTCTTCTTTTAAACCACAGTACAGTTTAAAAAATAGCTTACAGTTAATTGAGAAAGTTCAACATATCAACATCTCCCCTTATTCTAAATTGTTATCTCTAGATGTTGATAGTTTATTTACTAATGTCCCCTATGAGGAGTGTCTTAGTGTGTTGGGGGACCATTTTGAGAGACAGCGGTTACACCCTGGAGAGATAAATGATCTACTTAACCTTACTAGAGTATGCATGGAACAAAATTATTTTAGGTTTAATAACCAATATTACCGTCAAAAGGAAGGTTTAGCAATGGGTTCACCTTTAAGTCCACTAATGGCGATCTTCATGGATCACTTTGAACGTAATAACGTGGTGAACGAGCCCAATATTCAGTTTTATTATAGATATGTTGATGACCTAATTATCTGCTGGACCGGTACTAATCGTCAAATTGACACTTTTGTTAATAAACTTAACACTGTCCACCCTAAAATAAAATTCAAATTAGAGTTAGAGTCCAACAAATCCCTCAACTTTTTAGATTTAACCATAACTAGAGTTAACAATAAACTAGATTTCCAAATTTTTCGCAAACCCACTCATACTGACACTATTATTCCAGCCTCCTCTTGTCACCCATTACAACAGAAGTTAGCTGCCTTCCGCAGCTACGTCCATAGATTAATGACGGTGCCGTTGTCCGCAGATAGTTATGTCAAAGAACTTAATATTCTTTATCAAGTCGCGGTTTCTAACGGTTATTCTAAACAAACTATTGACAGATTAATGTTTTATATTTTAGCGTTTTATTAACGCTTAAATATACTTAAGTAAAATTTTAAACACTGAAAAAAGACGACAACCTCAGGCGGGAATCGAACCACGCACCTTCCGCATTCCGGGCGGCTGCCTTAACCACTTGGCTACCGAGGTCTGGCTTTCAACCGTCGAAATTTGTCAGTGCTTGATGCTTATGTTTTCAGTCAACATTGCTTCATCAAATCTTTTTCAGTGTTTAAAATTTTACTTAAGTATATTTAAGCGTTAATAAAACGCTAAAATATAAAACATTAATCTGTAAACGCAGCTTCATCTTAACCGAATGTTCAAATATTTGTAAAAATATTTCTTTCGGATCTCAGAGGTGAAAACTTCTAAGATTTGATGAAGCAATGTTGACTGAAAACATAAGCATCAAGCACTGACAAATTTCGACGGTTGAAAGCCAGACCTCGGTAGCCAAGTGGTTAAGGCAGCCGCCCGGAATGCGGAAGGTGCGTGGTTCGATTCCCGCCTGAGGTTGTCGTCTTTTTTCATTGTTTAAAATTTTTCTTAAACTATTGACAGTTTAATTTTAAATAAACAGAATAAAAGGGTCCGTTCACTACTTTATGCGTGTCCCCCCGAACGTATTAACAAATATGTGGGTAGTCTGACCTATTTAGGCCCTATCTCAGATAAAATCGCGAATATTCTTAGAAAAAACAACATTTTTACTACTTTTAGGACAAATCAAAACGTGCGTCATTTATGTAACAGTAAGGATCGCTTAGAAAATTCCAAAAAATCCGGTGTTTATAAGTTAGTTTGTAATGAATGCAATGGGGTCTATGTAGGTCAGACAGGCCGTAATTTTGAAATTAGATATAAGGAACATGTGGCCGCACATAGGAATGGCCATCCAGACAAGTCACATTTCGCAAAACATTTAATTGACACCGGCCATTCCTTGGGCGACAATCACACATATAATATTTTGCATGTATGTAATAAGAGTTTCCGGTTGTGTGTGTTGGAGCAGTTAGAAATTATAAAACATAACAATAATAATTACGCACTGTTGAATGACCAAACAAATTTAGTTTCCTCCCCATTATTGCGTCTTATTGCGGGTAGTACGTCACAAATGCCAAACGGTGGCGCTATATAAGGGGCCGAGATCTTCGCAGCCGTTTCAGTCGGCGCGCAGCTCTCGACCAGTCAACAGCTCCTGAGGATGCCCCGTGGAGGGGCGAAACACGTGTCGGGTTTCGGTTTGCATGCCTTATTTAGCATCCATCGCTCCTTTTGCATGTGCATACATTGCGGGCGGGAGGGCGGTGCTTGCATGCAGCATCCAAGCTTGATAAATTAGTGAGTTAGCGGGATTAACACTAGATATTTTTATTCCATTTTTGTATATCATGGATTTCCGCAAAGTAACGCCTGATTCTATTAATTAAAATGTCTATTTCCCAAAAATATTCTTTTTTCTAATTTTAGTGTCGAACTTTAGGATGAGGGTCTGGTTCTTCTTCGTCTTGTGCATTTTCACTCATGGAGCTCGCCCACTAGCTTCCCAAACTCTTCCCTGTCCATTGAGAGGCGAAATAATCTTTCGTGTGATTTTATCCCGGTCACTGGCGCTTGCTGTGGTAGAAAAAGTCTGAACAAAAAGTCCTATTTAGTTCTGACAGCAATAATCACACCTGTAGGGAGCCAAAGGGTAGGTATGAATGGATGCCACATTGGTAGGAAGGCCAAAGGGAAGATCTTCCTCCGGGCTGGGTGGTATAGCTCGGGGTCCGAAGTCCAACGGATGTTAGTTGGAGGTGCTATATATGGCGAAGGTATCTCCTTCGTGAAACTTCGCTGCCGCGATTCAGGCTTTCCATTTTTCCCGTCGTAGTATGGAGATGTCGTAAGGTTGGCTTTTATGGCGACATCTGTTGACACGGTAGAGAAGGTGTTCGCTTCGTGTCGAATAGTGTGTGGCGTATGCGGTAGGTGGCGCCGCCTAACACCCATTAGGACGGCACTGCTACGCGGCAGAGGCAACGGGCGGTTAGAGCGCTTTCACGGCATTTTGCGCGGCTGCAGCGCTGCAGATCGAATCCCTTCATACTACAGCGGCTGTAGCGCGGCTAAGTCGCGATGTCGGCGCTTACGACAGTCGCGCTGCAGACGCGCGTTGAACGTGGGGGTGACTGGCTCATTTCCAATAATAACATAATAAATAATAAATATGGATTTTAACGGTATTCATCATTCTTCTTCGTTTATTATTTTGGTATAATAAACGAAGCTACGCATTATTCGACTATATAAGAGATAACATTATAATTATTTTATTTCACTTGTTTAGAACAGTACTTCAATCGATGAGCTCAAAAAAGTGCCTTCGCGCACTTTATGAAAATCTTTCTCTGCAATTTTGGGTTTAATTAAGTCATAATTGTTAATGTATTTTCGTTTCTGAGATCCATAACGCCAAAGTTGGCCATTTTACGCAAAAATCACAGTCAAGATGTAATAGGCCTCTTAAGAGCGTTTACGCCGAGCGCGAGACCTCAAGTTTAGGTTTTTAAGTCCAAATATCACGCACAAAGAAGCGAGCTGTGAGCGCGCGCGTCTGTGTGTGTAGAATAGGCTAGTTCTGCTCACTATAGTCAAACTCACTCACTTTGATCCGTTAGATCGAATTTGCTTTTTCGTAATAGGTACTTCGATTTTTTTTTTAATAGGCGTAAGTAATGCATGAAATATGTAAGCATGTATTTTTATTAAACTTGCAATGTATGCTATGTATGTCTTGTTCGGGTGGAATTTTGCAACTCAATTTTGACCCACTTCCCGTTTACTGATTGAGCTGAAAATTTTCATACATGTGTAAATCGCGTGACAATGCAATTTTATAATTGACATGGTGCTGATCTGATGATGGAGATGGAAGGTGGCCATTGAAACTTTGCAATAAAATAGCACAACCTAATCAAGTTTGGGCTCGTTTGAATCGTCTTGACGAGTAGTTTGTCTTTCAATGGTAACCAGGGTGATGGAGCTGGATGGTGGTCATAGGAACTCTGTAATAAAACGACGCAACCCCATCGAGTTTCGGCACGTCTCATTCGACTTGACGCGTACTTTGTTTTTAGATGGTTACCAAGGTCTGATCTGATGATGGAGCTGAAAGGTAGTCATAGGAACTCATTGAAGAAACGATGCAACCCCATCGAGTCGCCGCTCGTTTGATTCATCTTGACGAGTACTTTGGTGCTAGATGGTAACCAAAGTCTGATGATGGAGCTGGAAGATGGCCATAGGAACTGAGTAATTAAACAACATAATAACCCCATCGAGTAAGGGCTCGTTTAATTCGTCTAGACAAGTACTTTGCTGCTAGATGGTAACCAGGGCCTGTTGATGGAGCTGGAAGGTGGCCATAGCAACTCCGTAATAAAACGACGCAACCCCATCGAGTTTCGGCTCGTCTCATTCGTCTTGACGAGTACTTTGGTTTTAGATGGTTACCAGGGTCTGATCTGATGTTGGAGCTGAAAGGTGGTTATAGAAACTCAGTAAAGAAACGACGCAAACCCATCGAGTCTCGGCTCGTTTGATTCGTCTTGACGAGTACTTTGGTGCATTGAGCTAGAAGATGACCATAGGAACTCAATAATTAAACAACATAACCCCATCGAGTAAGGGCTCGTTTAAATCGTCTAGACGAGTACTTTGCTGTTAGATGATAACCAGGGTCTGATGATGGAGCTGGAATGTGGCCATTGGAACTTCGCAATGAAATAACACAACCTAATCGAGTTTGGGCTCGTTTAAATCGTCTTGACGAGTAATTTGTCTTTCAATAGTAACCAGGGTCTGATGATGGAGCTGGATGGTGGTCATAGGAACTTTGTAATAAAACGACGCAACCCCATCGAGTTTCGGCTAGTCTCATTCGTCTTGACGAGTACTTTGGTTTTAGATGGTTACCAGGGTCTGATCTGATGATGGAGCTGAAAGGTGGTCATAGTAACTCAGTAAAGAAACGTTGCAACCCCATCGAGTCTCGGCTCGTTTGATTCATCTTGACGAGTACTATGGTGCTAGATGGTAACCAGGGTCTGATGATGGAGCTGGAAGATAGCCATAAGAACTGAGTAATTAAACAACATAATAACCCCATCGAGTTAGGGCTCGTTTAATTCGTCTAGACGAGTACTTTGCTGCTAGATGGTAACTAGGGTCTGCTGATGGAGCTGGAAGGTGGCCATAGGAACTCTGTAATAAAACGACGCAACCCCATCGAGTTTTCGCTCGTCTCATTCGTCTTGACGAGTACTTTGGTTTTAGATGGTTACCAGGGTCTGATCTGATGATGGAGCTGAAAGGTGGTCATAGGAACTCAGTAAAGAAACGACGCATCCCCATCGAGTCTCAGCTTGTTTGATTCGTCTTGACTAGTACTTGGTGCTAGAAAGAAAGAACTTAAAATGTATTTTCATTTCAGGTTATCGAAGATGAGGTTCCACAAACAACAAATAAAGTTGAAGGTCGAAGACTAGTAGATTTTCAATACTTTTTGGACCAAATTAAAATACTTAGTAACCACAATAGAGCCACAGGATGTACAATTGATAATTTACAAGTGATAAAAGAGCATAAAGTAGGCTTATTATCTACATTTTTAATGAAGTATAACATTTACCCTTTTTTTTATACTAAGCCCGGCAAATGGCCCCACTCCACCTGATGTTAAGTGGAAATGAGGTCCAGCCGCGAGGACAACTGGTGCAGCGTAAGAGACGTAGCATCAGTCATCCTCACTCTGCCGGCCCACAAAGTGCTTCTTCACGCCTCGTTTGAAGGACCCTATGTCATAGGTAGGAGGGAATACGTGTGCTGGTAGACTATTCCATCTTTTGGAAGTGCGGCAAAGAAACGAGTCACCAAATTTCTTTGTGCGTGATGGAATGTTAGAGAATGTAAATTGGTGACTCCGGAGAGCAGCACGCGTACTCCTATGGAGGAAGGGAGAAGGAGGGATGAGGTCAAAGAGTTCTTCAGAGCATTCGCCATGGTATAAACGGTAAAAGACGCTGAGTGACGCAATATCTCTACGCAATTGCAAAGGCTCGAGAGTTTTAGTGACCTCCGCATTGCCGATAATGCGCACAGCGCGGCGCTGCAATCTGTCCAAGGCATCGAGAAGGTACTTTGCGGAGCCGTCCCAAAGGTGAGAGCAATACTCCACGCAAGACCGCACCTGTGTCTTGTATAATAGACACAACTGATCAGGCGTGAAGAATCGCCGCACCTTGTTCAGGACACCGAGTTTACGTGAGGCATTTTTAATCACGGTTTCGATGTAAGTCCTTTTGGTTCAGATCGCAGCGGATATCCATACCGAGCATGTTAATAATGCTCTGCAGGCCTAGAGATGTACCCTGAAGAGAGGGAAGGGAAAGGAATGGCGACTTTTTCGCTGTGAACACGCACACCTGTGTTTTCTTGGCATTGAACTCCATCAGATTATCGGAGCCCCATTTAGAAATGAGGTCCAACACCCGATCGAGCTCAATGACAAGATTTGCTCGCTTCATTTCGGTGTCTACCCGCCCAGCCGTTGGGTGTCCGTTATATCCCCCATGCACTGTGCTATCATCTGCATAGCAATGAATGTTTCCAAGAGGAAGCATGTCATTGATATGCAGAAGGAACAGCGTGGGGGATAGAACGGAGCCTTGGGGAACACCAGCGTTCACTGACATGAACCGCGAAGCGCATCCATCCGAAAGGACACGGATTCTACGCTCATGCAGGAAGCTAGCAATCCAGGTACAGAACTGAGCGGGCAAACCGTATGCCGGGAGCTTGGAGAGAAGAGCTTTGATCCAGACCCGATCAAAAGCCTTGGCTATGTCAAGGCTAACTGCCAGTGACTCGCCACGCTTGTCAATAGCCTCACCCCAGAGATGTGTGACGTACGCTAGAAGATCACCCGTTGACCGTTTTGGCCGAAACCCATATTGACGATCGTGAATTAGGGAGTGATCTTCTAGGTATCGAATAAGCTGTTTGTTCAATATTCGTTCTAGAATCTTACACAACACTGAAGTTACGGCTATAGGGCGGTAATTAGTCGGATCTGACCGATCTCCTTTTTTAGGGATCGGTATTACCTTATACCTTTAGATAAGTCTAAGAATCATGTAAAATCTTGTTTACATAAGAAAGGTCAAAGTATATTTAGTTGACAATACAGCCTGGTCATAATTATATTTTCACATTATAGTTTCTTAGTCAATTATTTTTATAACTAATTAATTTTTAGCTGGTATGCCTTTAACAGCAGTGTCTTACAGACAAAGGTACCTACTCAAAATTTAAGTTGCGTTTAAAGTAATGTTCTCCTACTTCCGTTGGAGTTGCTCGAGTGTGTCATGCTCTCTCAAAGTGTCTCTGCGGTGGTGGCATGTGCGTCGGGTCGTTACGTTCCCTCAAACATGGTTAAACGAAGCGATGGCTGATTCACATGTCATACTCGTGAACGGAAGCCGCCTGTGGAGGCTGGTCTGCTCTTGCAATCTTATTTTTTACTGGTAGTATTGAATAGTCTTTCTTTTTCTTGTTTCAGAGATACTGTAAGACGTTGTTGAAATGAAAATACATTTTTATTTATTAATTTCTTTCTAGCACCAAAGTACTCGTCAAGACGAATCAAACAAGCCGAGACTCGATGGGGTTCTCGTTTCTTTACTGAGTTCCTATGACCACCTTTCAGCTCCATCATCAGATCAGACCCTGGTAACCATCTAAAAACAAAGTACTCGTCAAGACGAATGAGACGAGCAAAAACTTGATGGGGTTGCGTCGTTTTATTACAGAGTTCCTATGGCCACCTTCCAGCTCCATCAGCAGACCCTGGTTACCATCTAGCAGCAAAGTACTCGTCTAGACGAATTAAACGAGCCCTTACTCGATGGGGTTATTATGTTGTTTAAAATTTTAAAATTAAAATTATTATTTATTTACACAATTGGAACTAGTATTACATATTTTACTATTTACTAACACACTTCTCGAGTTATTAAATTATAGGAAAATGGGTTAGTTTTTTAAATAACATAGTGCCTGTTTTTATATTCAATAATTTTCTCTTATATCACTCAAAATCATCTTATAATGCAAAACTGTTTTAAACAAGTGACAATAAAAACAGAAATCATGAAAAGAACAAGTCAAATGTACTACATGTTCAAACCATATTGATGTCTTTAATACATTCAAGTAATTAACTTCTAGACAATTATGTACAATGAAAAAAGTTATTACATAAACACTACCATCTTGACTTTTGGCAGGAGCAAGATGTGGTTAGTGAGACAAAGAGCGTGCAATTTAAACATTGTTGAAGTATTCATATGTGTCATCAATCAACATAATTGGTGCGAGCGAAATGGGCAAAGTAATTTCATTTCTTGTAGTGTAGATAATTCTTAGGTCTTCCTTTTAATTTTAATTTTTGATATTTGTTTTAAACTCGAGTTGTGTAACGTAAATTCTGACATAGGTGGTGTGACATGGAGAAGAATATGGGGCCCAAAAGTATACGAATTTATCAATTGACAAAAAAAATCCCTTAACTTAAAATCTATTTATAAGCACGGAATAAGAAACAGTTTCGGAATCGTATGATCGGTGCCTCATTAATTTCATACTTTTACTTTATATAATAATTAATGGAAAGCCATTAAGCAAACACGACATAGCCCTGTATTTATTATACATTTTCAACAATTATTTTCATTAATAGCTTATCTTTATAGTTAGAATAAATATAGGGTAAAATTACATACAACAATATAACCTGAACTTCGGTATTCAACATAGCAAATAATTTGACACATCTCGGTGCCTTTTGCTAACATAACACGGGCATCCCGTTAAGTTACGTAAGGTACGAGACACATACAACATGCATATTTATTAAATACACTAACACAAAATGCTTTGCCATTAAATACGTAGGTACATAACTATAATATCTCCATTACACAACGTAGTAAGACAAAATTTTACAGGATATTATCATGTTAAACAGAAGCAAACAATAATCAACATAATATAATAATTTTATATAAAAAAATATCCAAATATCTCTCAGATAAGTATATCACAGGCTTGCAAAAGTATTTCTTGTTCACATTTTTACTAACACAAAAGAGACATTACATTCTTATATTTAATTATAATGAATGTACCTAGCTTGGTTTTGAATATAATATAAACTATTATTTGAATAATGTTTTGTGGTAAGACAACTGACGTATGTTTAGTGCAGAGATAAGATTATGGGTAGTATTAATTATTATAAATGGCTACAACATGCAACCTCAGTTCGTACGCGTACCCAATTATTTTAGTACCTGCTAAACCAGCTTTATAATGTACCTATATAATATTGTAGGACAATCGAAAGGAACTGAGTGCAGAGTGAGAGTTTTATACACCATTGGATAATCACCATCAGCCTCTCAACGTCCTCCCACTGCTGGGCAGACCTTGCCACATGGACAGCACACGGGGAGTTTTGCCATAACCCACGAGGCTTTAATTACTCAGTTCCTATGGCTATCTTCCAGCTCCATCATCAGACCCTGGTTACCATCTAGCACCATAGTACTCGTCAAGATGAATCACACAAGCCGAGACTCGATGGGATTGCGTCGTTTCTTTAATGAGTTCCTATGACCACCTTTCAGCTCCATCATCAGATCAGACCCTGGTAACCATCTGAAAACAAAGTACTCGTCAAGACGAATGAGACGAGCCAAAACTCGATGGGGTTGCGTCGTTTTATTACAGAGTTCCTATGACCACCATCCAGCTCCATCATCAGACCCTGGTTACTATTGAAAGACAAACTACTCGTCAAGACGATTTAAACGAGCCCAAACTCGATTAGGTTGTGTTATTTCATTGCGAAGTTCTAATGGCCACCATCCAGCTCCATCATCAGACCCTGGTTACTATTAAAAGACAAATTACTCGTCAAGACGATTTAAACGAGCCCAAACTCGATTAGGTTGTGTTATTTCATTGCGAAGTTCCAATGGCCACATTCCAGCTCCATCATCAGACCCTGGTTACCATCTAACAGCAAAGTACTCGTCTAGACGATTTAAACGAGCCCTTACTCGATGGGGTTATGTTGTTTAATTATTGAGTTCCTATGGTCATCTTCTAGCTCAATGCACCAAAGTACTCGTCAAGACGAATCAAACGAGCCGAGACTCGATGGGTTTGCGTCGTTTCTTTACTGAGTTTCTATAACCACCTTTCAGCTCCAACATCAGATCAGACCCTGATAACCATCTAAAACCAAAGTACTCGTCAAGACGAATGAGACGAGCCGAAACTCGATGGGGTTGCGTCGTTTTATTACGAAGTTGCTATGGCCACCTTCCAGCTCCATCATCAGACTCTGGTTACCATCTAGCACTAAAGTACTCGTCAAGATGAATCAAACGAGCCGCGACTCGATGGGGTGGCGTCGTTTCTTCAATGAGTTCCTATGACCACCTTTCAGCTCCATCATCAGATCAGGCCTTGGTAACCATCTAAAAACAAAGGACTCGTCAAGACGAATGAGACGAGCCGAAACTCGATGGGGTTGCGTCGTTTTATTACAGAGTTCCTATGACCACCATCCAGCTCCATCATCAGATCCTGGTTACCATTGAAAGACAAACTACTCGTCAAGACGATTCAAACGAGCCCAAACTCGATTAGGCTGTGCTATTTTATTGCAAAGTTTCAATGGCCACCTTCCATCTCCATCATCAGATCAGCACCATGTCAATCATAAAATTGCATTGTCACGCGATTTACACATGTATGCAAATTTTCAGCTCAATCAGTAAACGGGAAGTGGGTCAAAATTGAGTTGCAAAATTCCACCCGAACAAGACATACATACATTGCAAGTTAAATAAAAGTTTGTAATAATTTACTTACCAAAGTACTAAGATTGCAAATCAAGCTATAAATTTGCACTATCTTCGAACTTACGGAAAGGTCGACAACCGCGAAGGCCAGAGCGTCGAGCGACGTGACCACTCTCTCAGAGGCCTCGCGGCGGACTGATTTGAAGCGAGTGGAGCGCAGCGTTTTGTAGTAGTTTTAGAGCAGTTTTAAAATATTCATAGAAAAATTATAGAGCTTATTTAGTAAAAACAATTATGTGCAAAATTTAAAGAACACTTTTTTCTGTAGTATAAAGCTTTTATCTTATAAAATATATTTAGTACATTAGAGAAAACAATTACTTTATCACCTATAATTTCTTAAAAAATTCACAATGTTTGGAATTTTATAGTTTTTGTTAGTAACCAAAATCAAAAAATGTTTTCCATAAACTATTTTGCTGAGGATCTTTCAAATTGAAATAAAAATGATGATATTAGATTTGTTAGTAATTTAAACACATTTTTAAGCTTCGAAGTTGACGCGGAAAGTCAAATTATGAAAACCTCTGTTCAGTTATCTTATTATAAATTCCAAAATATCTATAAATTCAAAAATGTTTTCAACAAACAATTTCGACAACAAGATCGCCTAATGATATAAGTATTTAACATATTTGTAAAGTAAGTATTAACAGATATTAAGAGGTTTAAAAAGTACAGTTCTTGAGCAAAACGGCGCAAAAGGACGTACACGCTCTTAAATATGTATGAATACCCAGTCGTGGTACTGCAGCGCGCGACTGTAACGCCTGTATGCGCGTGCGCCTTACCTGCGTGAGCTGCGGCGGGATGGGCCGCAGCACGTCGGGCAGCAGCAGCTCCACCGCCTGCTGGTAGAGGCGCAGGTCGGCGTCGCGCAGCCAGAGCGCGGCGTCGCGGCGCGCCAGCAGCCGGCGCGCGCCGCCCGCGGGCAGCCGCCGCCAGAACGAGCGCCGCGCGCGCTCCACCGCCGCCGTGTCCAGCGCCGCCACCGCCTCCAGCAGCTCCGCGCCGTGCGACCTAATTACACACTATGTATCAAGCTTCCGGCGCTTAACATGATACATACTAAAAATCATTTAAAAAAATTGTATACTTACTAGTCTTTGCTTAAAAGACTTGGGAAATTAAAAAAAAAAAGTTCATTTTTCCTTTATATCATTATAGAAGTCGTTATTCTAAAACCAATAGTTTTTATTTCACTTCGATACGAGAAGAATTTACAAAGTTATTGTACATAAATAATTCGTTAAAACACTACTACCTCGCTTAGTTCGCTGGCACTCAACTGACGTGACGTGACGTCATCGAATCCGATAGTCCCGCCGCCGCTCTCGCCGCCCGCACCTGGCGTCCGATTACATATCCGATGACGTCACGCCGCGGGTTTCGCGCGTATTTTGATTGTCACAAAAACAATAGTGCCTGGTCATTTTTATGAATCTTTAAAAAATTATTGTGAAGTATTTTGAAGGGCTAGAGAAAAAATTTTAATGTCATATTTTAAGTTAAAATGTAAATATTTCAAAAATAAATAAATAAAAACTCTGTTCCCAAGCTCATTCTGCAGGACTAGAATATAACCACGATACCGTAGCAGCTGCATTGCACAGTACTAGAATCGCCATAAGGTGCAAGAGTTGAAAGAATGATCGATTACACAACTTTCGAGTAAAAATCATCTGATAACATGGAAATAAACAGAAATAGAAAAAAAATATATTTTATAAAGCTACATTAAGTTTCACGATGGGCTTTATCAATAACCAGCTATCATACTAGTTTTTTATCAGCAGGAATGGTATATTCGTGCAATCTCCTTAAAGAGCGTCCTCACTGAGAGCATTTTTAGCCGAGCATTTGTAAACGAGCAATCGCCGGCGAGCAACAAATTCAGCCCAGCGAACTAAACATTCACTTTCGTGCAAAACTATGAGCGTTCGAGTCGAACATCCGAGCTTGGAGCATTCGAATGTATAACTAAATGTCATTCATTTCAAAATGACGGATTGAGCGGTCGTGGCTGCAGCATTTTTAATGCTCCGAATAGACGATAACACGATAATACTAGACCAAGAAGGTCACGATCAATGAACTGTTCCTTGCTTTCAAGTGGCCAGTAATATTCCTACATACATACTCATTCATTTCATTGTCTGACTACTCGCTTTTGAGCGTTATGTTGGCGTGAACATTCGAATGCAAGCCATTTCCGCAAACAGCATTGCGACGTCCACACCGGCCGAATTTCGTGCACGTGTGTAAACTTTGTAACGCTCGGCTCAACGTCCACATCACTCGAATATTTGACGCCGAATGTTCATTACACGCGAACGCTCTTTGAGTTCTCCATGGCACATGTCCGCCAGCTGGCACATATCCTCACCTGTGGTGGTCGCGCAGCGCGTCCAGCGCGGCGGCGGTGACGTCCGGCGGCGGCGCGTGCAGCGTGAGCGCGGGCGGCTCGGGCGCGCCGCACGCGCCGAGGTACTGGCGGTGGCCGATGCCTGCCAGCCCCGCCGGCGAGCACGCCGCGGCGCGCTCCTGCTCGCGCTCAGACCCCTCCTAAACCAAAAATCGACGTTCAGTAAGCGCCCTAAAGCTGGATATAGATTACGTGCAACACGACTATTAGCAATGCAACAATTTCTATACATTTTAATGTGTTGGCGAGCGTGGTTCCGACCGAATGTCGATTTTTTCGGCGAACGCTTTGAGTGCACGTAGTGTGATTTGTACGGCTATTCGCGACAAACCTGCGCTTCGCGAACAAGCTCTATAGTATAGCGGGCGCGCTAAAGACTGCCGAGAACAGATGGTAGCAGTTGAAACGCACAGCGTGCGCGGTGGCCGTCCACGTTATACTCGTGTTGCATTGCATGTATTGTTGCACATAATCTGTACCCACCTTTACACATGAACGGCAGTTTGTCGACCACATGTAAGAAACTGCGCGCTGAGACGGCTAGCCGCCTCAGCGCGTCAACAGGCACGGTGCACCACCCCGAGATTATGCGTGGCATGGTGCATTGTCCCCTGTATTGTGCCACGGGCGGCCAGAGAGACAACCGTTTCTACGAGTCTCCCCGGTCAGCAGGTTAACGAAGTTCTCCTGGCACTGGTTCGACAGAAGCTTTTGCAAACCAAATCCATAGCTAATAATTCTCTTGAGCAATGTTAATATGCTGGCTGATCCCGAAATTTGAACGACAAGCGGTCACTTGACAAGTTTTACACCTGGCGTGCGGTGGTCACCAATCAGACGGGTCAACCCCTACCACCAGTGAAGCAGATCAAAGCTCGAAAACAACCATTAGTCGCCTATAACGACGCCCACCAGAGCGGAGGGGCGGTGAACAGTAGCATAAGCACAGAGTAAATGCGGAACACCCACCGTTCTACGAATGAATGGTGATGGATGAATGTGTGGTATGAGGTATGAAAGAACGAGAGGCATAAATGATGAACAGAGTGGCAAAGTGAATTAAAATAGGCTCCGATTACGTTGGAGCAAGTACAAAAAAAAAGAACAGTAGTAGTAGTACTTTCTCCGTCACCGCACAGATAAAAAGTTGAAAAAAAGATGTGTTGTTCAAATGGTAAAGTTTATCTTCCTGTACTTGGTGAACCAGAAGTACCTCTGAGAGACCCTGTATGTTTGTGATGCAGATGAATCACGGCACTTTTTAGAATAGATTCAGAAATCATGCTTTCAAATGACATCTTTTGAAGATAAGAATGCCTTGGTATAAGTCAACCGTTATTGCATACGGTCAGATATACTATCGAATTAGTAAATTTTTCCCAACCGAGAAATCAGAATAAATTCTTTGAAGTGTGATGTTTGATTCATTTATAGGTGATGAAGAAAATGAAGTAAACTGAAAAATATTACAAAAATATTAAATATCATCACGACTATGATCCCCGAAGGGTTAGTCAGAGACTACGCAATGTGGACCGCAAGAGCTGCTCTGCCATAGTCCACTTTTCACCAAATAGCGACTAGCACATGTGCTCAGCGTGTCAGGTTGTGAGCCCATCGCCTCTCTATGCTGTTGGATGTATGTGCTGTCTTTAGGCCGTTAGTCGTCTTTTACGACACCACAGGAAAGAGAGGGGGTGGTAGTATTCTTTCACCGCTACGCGACAGGGTTACATAACCAAAACATTTTAATAAAAGACCTAAAACTCAAAGAAAACTGGCCTCATGAGGATTATAAAGCAAGGACCGGAACCGCTTACCATTTATGGGGTTTTTGATAGGGTAATTCATAGACTTGTTTTCACTAACCCTATCAATACGGTAAGCATTTCGTCGACTTACTGATTAGAAAGGGTTACCAAATTGATACAGTTAATTAGGGTAAGCACTAACCGTATCCAAAAACCCTATTGAGGCTAACCCTATAAAATGGGTTTTAACGTGCACAAGCAATTCAAGCTTCTAAGCGCAACGCATTAGACGTATTGTTGTATATCGTTTACGTGTGTTGCTTTCAACAGAGGCTCCCCGCGGCGAGCGTGCTGCAAAATATCGCTGCGTGCAATCGCGCGCGGTGCATGCAGCTTGTTAGTTTTTTACAAGCTTTTATTTAACTTGCAATGTATGTATGTCTTTTGTTCGGGTGGAATTTTGCAACTCAATTTTGATCCACTTCCCGGTTACTGATTGAGCTGAATTTTTGCATACATGTGTAAATCGCGTGACAATGCAATATTATGATGACAGGGTGCTGATCTGATGATGGAGTTGGAAGGTGGCCAGGATATAGGAACTTAGCAATGAAACAACACAACCTCATCGAGTATGGGCTCGTTTGAATCGTATTGAGGAGTAGTTTTAGTAGTTTAGTCTTTCAATGGTAACCAGGGTCTAATGATGGAGCTGGAAGGTGGTCATAGGAACTCTGTAATGAAACAACGCAACCCCATCGAGTTTCGGCTTGTTTCATTCGTCTTGACGAGTAGGTACTTTGTTTTTAGATGGTTACCAGGGCATGATCTGATGATGGAACTGAAAGGTGGTCCTAGGAACTCGGTAAAGAAACGACGCAACCCCATCGAGTATGAGCTCGTTTGATTCGTCTTGACGAGTACTTTGGTGCTAGATGGCAATCAGGGTCTGATGATGGAGCTGGAAGGTGGCCATGTGCATAGGAACTCAGTAATTAAGCGACATAACCGCGTCGAGTTCAATTCGTCTTAGGTAATGGGTAGACCGTTTTTGATGAGTGGTGAACTGGTGGTTTGGTGGACTTGGAGTAATTTTACTCAACGTTTATTATAAGACGGAATAAGTACTAGCCTAATCTGGATTTAACTAGTCTAAGCGTAAGTTCGGGTTGAGACAGGTGTAGGCCATTTTTATTAATGAGACGGCTAGAGTTTAATATAAATGTCTATTAGGTATGTACTACTATGTACCGACTCACGATATGGGATTATTGTGACGTAGACAAATATGGTTAATTATCGTTAAAGGTTGCAATGTTGATACCTAATATAATGATATTTTTTCTTATCAGGTTTAAATTATTATTTTCAAATTTTTAGTTATTTTTAATAACAAAAACATAGTAAAAGCTTGTTTTAAAAAAAATATATATATTGTTTTCTGAGGTTTTTAGAGAGCACTACACATTGAAATGAAACACTTTTTTACGGATTAACTCGCTTAAAAAAATTATCTTTGAATTTTATTTTAAACTTTTAACGAACTTTGTTTCCCAAAGATGGGGTCGCATATTCACGTCTACCAAACTACCACCACTCACCAGTCTCACCTTCACCACCCATCAAAAACGGCGGTTGTGTCGCTTATTTACTTAGTTCCTATGGCCACCTTCCAGCTCCATCATCAAACCCTGGTTATCAGTTGATTCTTTTATATGGTTGTGATAGGTTAGAAAAATGCACCGTTTTCGAGATATTCGCGATTTTATAAAAACCTTAAATTTTTCTGTGTTAGGTTAGCGATTGTCGCGCTTTGGACGTGTTAGTGGTTAGAAATTAAAGACAATCGCGATGAATTTCGAAGTTATTTTTTTTAATTAGACAACCGAAGTCTAGATCCATATACAAATTAGAATATTATTATTATTCTTTCCTCAAAAAGAAGTTTAATTTTTTTTTGTATATACATCGGTTACCGCTCAGGTCCCTGCGGGGTCCGGCGGGCCAAAATTTCGTTAGATTTTAGCTACTACGACGCATGGTTTTCGAGATATTCGCGTTTTATAAAAGTTACCTTATTTTTTTATAAGTGTCGGCTCCATAAATAAAAATCAACTGAAATTTTTTTTGTGTTTTTTTACATTTATTTTATACTTTTTCTTGGAATTTTTCTATCTCTTTTGAAAGAAATGTTTTTCGTCAGTTTGTGAAAAAAAAATTTGTGTATTTTTTAGGCACCCCGTTTGCGACACCCGGACCCAAAAATTAGAATATTTTTTTGTTTTTTTTTTTCCTTTAAAAACTTCAAAAAAAATTTGATTAGTACATCAGATACCGCTCAGGTTCCTGCGAGCTTCTACAGGGGGAACAAAATTTCGTTACATTTCAGTTACGACACACCGTTTCCGAGATATTTGCGATTTTATAAAAAGTTGCCTTTTAATCGTTTTGTGATTGGTTAGAAAGAAACGCAGCGTAGCGATTGTCTTGAATTTTGAGTTTATTTTTTTAAAAGACAATAGAAATCTAGCTTCATACAAAAATTAGATTTTTTTTTCCTTAAGTTTAAATTGTTTTTTATAAGTATCCATCGGATACCGCTCAGGTTTTTGCGGGACGTTACTGGGTGGCCAAAATTTCGTTACGATTTTAGCTACGACGCACCGGTTTCGAGATATTCGCTTTTTTAGTAAGTGTTGGCTCCATATTAAAATCAACTATTTCTCCATATTAAAAAAACAATTTTTTCATAATTTTTTCTGAAATTTATCTATCTCGTTTTGCCAATGCAATGTTTTTTAACAGTTTGTGAAAAAAAAATTAGAGTGTATTTTTTATGCATTCCGTTTGTGAAACCGGGACCGCATTTTGACTTTTTTCGCTAACTTCACTTAATTGTAAGTAGGTAAACACGTTACTAAACTTGTTTTTTGTCGCCCCATCGTTTTTATATAATACAAGCGGCCGCTCGCGGTTTCACTCGCGTGGTTTCCGTTCCCGTAGGAATATCGAGATAAAAAATATCCTATGTGTTAATTCAGGTAATAAACTATTTGTTTGCCGAATTTCGTCCAAATCCGTTCAGTAGTTTTTACGAGAAAGAGTAACAAACATTCATCCATACTTACAAACTTTCGTGTTTATAATATTAGTAGGATAAATTTTCCAAATAATACGTCACACCTGTTCTCGTTCGCGAGATTCTAATGAACTCTTAGTTGCGTTGCGACTGCGAGCGCTGCGTTTGTGCACAATATGGCAACGTCGCAGATAGATACAGGAAAGAATCGGTATCCAGGAACCGAAATGGAAAATACCGGTACTTACCGATTTAATACCTGTATTTTCGGTATCGGTTCTAAGCCCTGATCATCTAGCACCATCATCATCAAGTACTCGTCAAGACGAATCAAATGAGTCGAGACTCGATGAGGTTGCGTCGTTTCTTTACTGAGTTCCAATGACCACCTTCCAGCTCCATCATCAGAGCCTGGTTACCATTGAAAGACAAATTACTCGTCAAGACGATTCAAACGAGCCCAAACTCAATGAGGTTGTGTCGTTTCATGCAAAGTTCCTATGGCCACCTTCCAGGTCCATCATCAGATCAGCACTATGTTTACATAATATTGCATTGTCACGCGATTTACACATGTATGCAAAATTTCAGCTCAATCGGTAGCCGGGAAGTAGATCAAATTTATTTTGCAAGATTTGATGACAAACGGATAGGTGAAACTAAATAAAAGCTTGTAATAATAATAATAAAAAAACAAGCTTTTAAATGCGCTTATAAGAAAAAAATAAACTTTACTATCAACTTATAACATCGTTACACAATTTATATGATTAAAGGTTGTCGCGAGATTATGTAAGTACTCGTATTTAACTATACTTAGATTGAAAATTTTAATCAATCACACATCAACTTATTTAATTTACTTTTTTATTTAAACAAGTAAATCTAGCGACAACCTTTTATATCATATAAATTGTGTAACGAGACGTTATAAGTTGATAGTAAAAGTTCATTATTTTCTTGTTAGCGCATTTAAAAGCTTGTTTTTTAAAAAGGTTTTTTAATTTTAATATATTTTTTACTTTTTAGTATTGGATTTAGGAGTCATCTAGCAATAAAGTGCTCGAAAAGACAAACCCAACGAACTCAAACTCGATTAGTTTCCGCCGTTTCGTTTAGGAGTTCCTTTGGCCACCTCTCGACTCCATTATCAGGACCCTGGACATCATCTAGAACTAAAGTGCTCGAAAAGACAAATCCAACGAACCCAAGCTCGATGAGTTTCCGCCGTTTCGTTTAGGAGTTCCTATAGCCACCTCCCGACTCCATCGTCAGGACCCTAGACATCATCTTGCACTAAAGTGCTCAAAAAGACAAATCCAACGAATCCAAACTCGATGCGATTCTGCCGTTTCGTTTAGGAGTTCCTATGACCACCTCCAGACTCCATCATCAGACCAGCTCAATGATACCATAACATTGCATTGTCATCGTACTTACATAAGTATACCAAATTTCAGCTCAATCAGGTGAGGAGAACTGGTCTTAAATTCAGTTGCAAGATATGTCCTACACTAACACAGGAGAAGTCAAATAAAAGCTTGTAAAAACACTGCAGTCCGCCGCGCCGCAGCCCGCTTCTGCGGCTACAGACGCCGCCGCCCCGTGCGCGAAAACGAGATAGGAGACAATAGGGTAACCTTATTAGTTCGTAAGCGCTTAAAATTACAGTTACTGATACCCTATTTGATTTGGTAAGTGCATTGAAGCAGTAAACCCTATTCAAAAAAGTTTCCGCTAAGAAAGACGACCCTATCAATAGGGAAACCCTATCGTTCGGTAACCTTTTGATTGGGTTTCCCTAAAAATCGGCTTAATCAAAAAAAGGGGTTTTCCGGTCCCTGTTATAAAGTGGTTTTCCATGCTGATCGAACTCCGAGTGACGAACATGAGAGGCGCTATTATGCGACCAGTTCTCATCACGAGACATAGTGTTACGAGCACACGATAATACACTAACACACACACTACATACATACATAAATTTACTACTATTATCCCCGAAGGGTTAATCAGACCCCAGGCAATGGAGACCGCAAAAGCAGCCACTGCCACACTCCATGTTTCACCAAATGATAACTGCACATGTGCTCAGCGTGACAGGTGGTGAGCCCATCGCTACACTATGCTGTTGGATGTATGTGCAGTCGTTGGTCCGTCAGTCGTCTTTTACGACACCCAAGGGAAGAGAAGGGGCGGTAATATCCTATTAATAAACCGCTAGCAGCACAGCACCTCTTTACGCGGTCCATCAGTTAGGCATCTCGATGGCACAGCGGTTAAAACGTTCGGTTTACGATCGTTGTTGAGCAACTTTTACAATGCCGGGTCAGTCGATGGGTGACCATCTCGAGCTCTTCCTTGCTCGGTAGGCACGTTAAGCCGTTGCTGGTCCCGGATGTTGTCGTAAAATGGCAGTCGGTAAAACCCCCCAACCCGCATTGGGCCAGCGTTTTGGGTTATGGCCCAATACCCCTACGTGCTATTGTCCACGTGGGAGGCCTATGCCCAGCAGTGGGACGTTTATAAGCTGATTATTATTATAGGGAGCGATCAGGCAATCTTCAATCTGCGTAACGGAGTTGTATCGCAGCCTCTTAATGAAGTACAATACATGAAAGACATGCGACTGTTACTAATCCTGCCGTACACTTAGATAATGAGCAGCGTGTTGTTTTTTAGTGATAGAGTAATTTTCAGCAATCCATAATCATAATCCATAAACGCTAAAGTACCCGAAATCGACATTTTTAAAGACAACCCGAAAACTTTTAGAGGTAAAGTGCTGGAATATATTAGATATAAAATATGATTTGCGCGATAAATTAATTTATTAAACTTTAATAGTAACAATTTACTGTATTGTAAATTCATTCTGTTTTGTGTAATGTTAAAAAGTTTTTATAAGTTGTTTTTTTTTTTAATTGATTTAAGTAATTGATATAATTTATTGTAATATTTGTTTTTTTATTTGCATTTAATTTGTTTATTTTTTTTAGTTTATTGTGTTTTTTTTGACAATGTTGTGTATGCCTGTTATTGGTTTTCATGTATGTCTAATACTTGTGATCTGATACTTTCCTGCGAAAATTTGCATGTTAACTGTTAGTGTACCTTGTAATAATAAATAAATAAATGGTTTTGATCACCACACTAACGGCCTATTTCCAGCTTTGTCAAACAAATACTTAAACGCTAAAACAGTATTGTGTTTGTATTCCGAAGTCCCCCGTTACTCCACATGGAACACCTCACACAAAGAATGAAAACGCCGTGTTCAAGGTACAGCCGTTGAAGATTGGCCAGGCGTTAAAGAGGTCCATGTAACGAACTAGTAAATTTTAAGTTCGTTAATAGTTTATTGATTACATACTGATTGCGGTCGACTTTACCACAAAACGCGGTCCAAAGTTAGACTAGGTTTAGTAGACAGGTACTGTGGTTAAGCATTAATAACGCCCCTACGAAACCAAACCCAGCGGTAGTTCTTGGTAAAATTACACCATAAATTATCATCGGACTAGCCCTAAATTTGGCTTCACAAAAACATTTATTTTAATACTTTACTGCAGTATCAAACCTGGTCCAACCCCAAATCGCGCCCCGTGGCAAAGCCGTAAAATTTTATAAATCCTAGGCCAGAAGCTGGACCAATATTTTAAGACTTTTGATTAACATTTGAATTTATCTAAAGCACATTTACACATTGCCAACCTAGTATCAAGTATCAATTACATACATCATAGACCAGGCGATGAGAGCAAAAGTTACTTGTGTTGCAAGTTTTCTGTAAGGCTAAATAGGTATTTACCAATGGATTGATGGATTCAGGAATTTCGAAAATTTTATCTATGTACGTTTTTATAGCTATTTATATGAAAAGCAAATGATCTTGTATTTGATACTAGTGGCCCGGCGACGACTTCGTCCGCGTGAATGTCGATTATCGCGCAATGCAAACGTAATTTAAAAGTAGCATATATCCGTCGATTTTGTACCTACTTACTTAATAGAGCTAAGATGCTAATACGATGTAAACATTTAGTGGGGGCCGAAAGTACGACCCACAAAAAAGCTATAGAGGCTTTAAACTGAACTTTTCAGGTCTTGCGGGACAGTAGGTACAGATATCATAGGAGGAATGGTATATTTACTAGCTGGTGACTTCCGCCAAACTTTACCAGTGATTCAGAAGGGCCACCGACATATGAGATGACATGACAGAGAACTTAACATGCCATTACCCTACCATGCTTTATGACTTGAGAACGCCTGTCTCAAGTCATCAAGCATGGTAAAAAGTAAAAAAAAAACAGTCTAACTACAAATATGGGAGTGTATCTTTTGTAATGACGTAGTTTTGTAAGGAGCCACTTTTAAAATTGGCGTTG
The DNA here is from genome assembly GCA_963921215.1 of Scoparia ambigualis. Taxonomy (NCBI): domain Eukaryota; kingdom Metazoa; phylum Arthropoda; class Insecta; order Lepidoptera; family Crambidae; genus Scoparia; species Scoparia ambigualis. The sequence goes on along the minus strand of OY992506.1, from coordinate 36,197,955 downwards.
GAAGTTTAGAATGGATTCTGAAAGAAATATTTTATTTTCAGGAAAGTTTTATAATTTAGTGAGCGCTCATTAATAAAGTCTATCCCGCCTTACGACAAAACTCATCACAGTTAAATAATAATAAATAAATAAACAAAAAGTATTTATTTGTTCAAAATTACAAGTTTTACAAACTAACAATATGGAACAAAAGGTAATGTGGCTCAGAATGAAACAGCTGAATCGACAGCTGCAGCTGATTTTCTGCCACAACCTAGCGTGAGTTTTAATGCGTTTCTAAGAGAATATGGCAACAGTTAAGTTATATGAAAATAATTTTAAGTAGAAATAATTAAATTTTCACTACTACATTTTATTACAATTATAATATAAACATAACATATTATGTTTCTATCATAATTGTAATAAAATGAAGTAGGGAAGATTATCTTAGCCGCTTCGTTTTGTTTTTGACATTACAAGACCCTCTCGTAAAGGAGGGGGTAAGTCAGGGTGTAAGGGCAGAGACAGGAAGTTACCAAGGTGCCTTAACTTTGAGCAACGCGTCTTCCATTTCAACCTAGAACACAGGTATTCTAGCATACCTGTTTTAAATAAAGTTTGTAAAAAACAAGCATATTTCAAGTCCCTGCCCCTGCCCATACACAGAATCTTGTTATGTACTAAGTGAGGGGTAAAATGATGCCTATTTGGTATTGGGAAGCAAAATCGCATACAAGCATTTTGTATCCTCTGGATTTGATGTTCCGGCTTTTTGAGCAAACAAGGACCGTACACAATAATGTAGATGTGACAACACTAGGGAATTGTATTTGCACTTTAACATTAGTAATCAAAAATCTGTAGAGCTTAAATAAAGTTTGTAGGGAGCCAAAACAAAGACCGACCTTTTGCCTAACATGATTCTCAAACCTAAGATTTTCATTAATAAACAAACCTAGTTTACGAACGTATTCCTCACGAGTTATAGGAACATTGTCTAAGATTACGTTTATTTGTACAGTTTTAATGGATAAATGAATTAACTATTCAATTTTTGGGGGCATGGAATGAACTCATGCTTGCATTTTATAGTAAATAATATCAAATCTGACATTTTAAAAGAGGTGCAGGGAGACAAACGAGTATTTGTTATTAGATTGGACGCAGAACAGAACACTAACTATTTCGCCAAATTTTTAAACACTCTGAAATTAATAGGTTTACCCTCGCATAAGCACAAACGGGGTGTACCGGTGTTGTGTATTACAAATACAGATGTGGGTTGTTCGGACGAAGTCGCGGGCGGGCCGCTAGTAATAATATAAATACAGTAAAGCTGGTCGACGAGCTCAGTCTAATATTAATACAGTAAAGTCATCACCTGTTGGTCGACGGGCTCAGTCTAATATAAATACAGTAAAGTCATCACCTGCTAGTCGACGAGCTCAGTCTAATATAAATACAGTAAAGTCATCACCTGCTGGTCGACGAGCTCAGTCTAATATAAATACAGTAAAGTCATCACCTGCTGGTCGACGAGCTCAGTCTAATATAAATACAGTAAAGTCATCACCTGCTGGTCGACGAGCTCAGTCTAATATAAATACAGTAAAGTCATCACCTGCTGGTCGACGAGCTCAGTCTAATATAAATACAGTAAAGTCATCACCTGCTGCTCGACGAGCTTATTTTAATATAAATACAGTAAAGTCATCACCTGCTGGTCGACGAGCTCAGTCTAATATAAATACAGTAAAGTCATCCCTGCTGGTCGGTCGACGAGCTCAGTCTAATATAAATACAGTAAAGTGATCACCTGCTGGTCGACGAGCTCAGTCTAATATAAATACAGTAAAGTCATCCCTGCTGGTCGGTCGACGAGTTCAGTCTAATATAAATACAGTAAAGCCATCACCTGCTGGTCGACGAGCTTAGTCTAATATAAATACAGTAAAGTCATCCCCTGCTGGTCGACGAACTCAGTCTAATATAAATACAGTAAAGTTATAACCTGCTGGTCGACGAGCTCAGTCTAATATAAATACAGTAAAGTGATCACCTGCTGGTCGACGAGCTCAGTCTTCTCGTCCACGGCGTCGTGCACTTCGTCGGGCGGCGCTTCCCCCGCGCTGGCCTTAAACAAAAATATTTTCATTAGATCTCTTAGGATGTAAATTCTAAGAAGGTTGATAAGACACTGTGTTGTTATAAAATTATTTATAAACGTCGTCGAAATTATAAAAATGTCGACAGGCCTATCGCCTCGGTGGCGGAGTGGTCAACGTAGCCGCCCAGATTGCAAAGGACTAAGGTTACATTCTGACCTAATTTTTTTATTCGACGTTTCGTTAAAAATGGTTACACTTAAAAAAGTAGAATCATTTCATAAGTATAAAACTGTGCAGCGGTTAGCAACGCGCGCCCTGAGGAATATAAAACATTTATACAAACAATAAGAATAACCATTTTAAACACTAATTATTAAATTGTAAGGGGGTGCGTGTGTGTGTGTGTGTGTGTGTGTGTGTATATGCGAGTGTGTGAGTGAGTGAGTGGGTGTGTGTATGTGTGTGGGGGTGTGTGTGTGGGTGTGTGTGTGTGTGTGTGTGTGTGTGTGTGTGTGTGGGTGTGGGTGCGTGGGTGTGAAAGAGTGAGCGTGAGCGTGTGTGTGTGTGTGTGTGTGTCCAATTGCAAGCTCACCTTGGCGCGTATGCCGTAGTAGTGGTACTTGGAGTTGCCGCGCGTGCCGAGGCGGCGCGTGCGCAGCCCCACGAACACGGAGCGGATGAGCTTGCCGAACGACGCCGCGTTCACTGGGTCCAGCCGGTGCGCCGTGCAGTGGCGCAGGTAGTGCGAGTACAACGTCGAGCGGGGGAGCGACACGCCTGTTAAACCAAGCGCATATTACACACATATAATCACGACTTTTTCTGAGTGGTAGAGCCACGCTGCGTTGCAGCACGCATTGGGCCGGCTCGCCCGGCGTAATACCACCCTCTCACTAATATTCGGCGTGAATTAATGGCACTTGGTGCTGTTGTGTTTCGTCCGACCAGTGAGGGTTCCGGAGGCCCCTCCCCCACCCCCCCCCCCCCCCTCTTCCCAATTCCTAATTCCTTTCTTAAACCTATTCCTCCCTTAAAGGCCGGCAACGCGTCTGCGATTCCTCTGGTTTTGAGGGTGTCCATGGGCGGCGGTGATTACTCTCAATCAGGTGACACGCCTGCTCGTTTGCCTCCCTCTTTTATAAAAAAAAAAAAAAAAAAAAGACTATTATCCCTAAAGGGTTAGTCAGAGACTAGGCAATAAGGACCGCAAAAGCAGTCCTCTGCCATAGTCCACTTTTCACCGAAGAGCGACTGCACATGTGCTCAGCGTGACAGTTGGTGAGACCATCGCCGCTCTATGCTGTTGGATGAATGTGCAGTCTTTAGTCCGTAGTCGTCTCTTTCGACACCCAAGGTAAGGAGGGGGTGGTTGTATTATTTTAAAGAGCCGCTACGACAAGGCTCTTAAATCAAGTAGTTATGTTAAAACAAGGAAGTGGACGAACGACGCCGCGTTCACCGGGTCCAACCGGTGCGCGGTGCAGTGGCGTAAGTAATGCGAGTACAACGTCGGACGGGGAGCGACACGCCTGTTAAAGTGGATAAGTTAAAACTAGGATAGTTGTGGAAGAGGAAGTATTAGTAACGGATGGAGAGGATGCAAGTGAGGAACAGGATTTAATAGGTTACTAGCGGCCTGCCCGCGCCTTCGTCTACGCTAACTTAGAAACCCCGTCATACATCAGCCACTTTATACAAAATATCTACAAATTATAATATATATAAAAACCATCGTCGTTTATCGATCTTTCTTTGAAAACCGAGTAAAAATCCATTGCGTAGTTTAGAAGGGAAAGCGGTGCTACAGACACAGAAAACGGCAGAAAAGAACCATCGCAAAAGCCAAAAAAATTTTTGCACTGATGTTATTATTAAGTAAATAAATAAGAAATAATATCCCTTGCTGTTTCTTTGACGGTTCTTCTTAGAATAAGGCGCTCCAAAAACTGACGTATACACGATGGCGTATTAAGCTCTTTATATAGCGCTATAAGGATATTGAGCAAATTTTGAAAGTAAATAAAGTAAATTGAATTTTAAAAAATAAACTATACTTAAAGATAACTCTCTAGTTTTGGTATTCTTGCCAACGATAATTTCACTGAGTCGATGAACAAATAGATGTACAAAATAAATTCGCCAGCGACGCCGCCTCTCTGAATCAAAATGGCCGTGAAGGAATAGTTATATTGTAGATTTTTACTAAAAAAGGTGTTTTATCTTATTTTGACATTATAAATAACTTTAAAAACTATGACTGTCACTACACTTACATTAGAACAAACATTAAACGGGATTATCACAACGGAGCGTCTGATATTTCGGCACAATGTGCTGCAAATACAATTGCATTCAATGCATGCGCCTCACTCCCTAATTAACAATTTGTTCGAATGATATATCACTTCTCCGAACACCGTTCAAGGGAATAGTAATCCCTAACTCTCATTAACCGTTTGTTCTAATGATACATTACTTTTTCAACTACATTTTATAGAGAATAGTGAAACGCAGTGTCCGCCACTTACCCTCCGCGTTCTCGTAGTGGTCGAGCAGCCACTGCACCGTGGCGGGCGGCATGCGCGGCGGCGGCCCGCCGGCGGGCGTGGCGGGCGACGCGGGGGCCTCCGCCTCGTCCCCGGCCACCTATAGGCGATAGGCGACATATAGCGCAATCCTCTGTACCGTCAGACAACGCAATCATGGATACTTGTGTGATGTGAATATATAGCTATGAGTATGTTTACGGAGCCACGAACAGTAGGTAATACGCAAATTCTCCGGCCACCTAAAGGCAAATAGCGCGTTGGACAACGCACTTATAGACAGTTGTGTGATGTGATTTCTACTACCTTATAGCTATGAGTATGTAGTGGTAGTATGTACATGGAGCTACGAATTAGTGATACGCCAATTCTCCGGCTACCTACCGCCATATAGCGCGTCCGATGCACTTATGGACAGTTGTGTGATGTGAACATGTCTACTACTTCTATAGCTCAGAGTGTGTTCGCGGAATCACGAACAAACGCATGAAGCGTAGTAATACACCAATTCTCCTGAAGGCAAATAGCGCGTTAGACAACGCAATTATGGACAGTTCTTTGTTGTGAACATGTCTACTACACCTATAGCTATGTGTATGTTCACGGAGTCACGAACAAACGCGTAAAGCGTGTCTCCGATAGCGCGTCAGACCACCCACTTATGAACGTCGTTTGTGGTGAGCATGTCTGCTTCCTATGCAGCTATGAGTATATATTTATATTATAATCACGGAGCGTGGAGCTATGAACATACTAATGTAGCGCAGTAATGGTAATACGCCAAGTCTTCAGCCGTTAGACAGTACACTTATGAACAGTTGTGCTGTGCTACATGTCTACTACTACTCTTCTTATAGCTATGAGCGTATGGAGTCACGAACAGACGCAAAAGCGCAGAAATACACCAATATTGAAGTATTGTGTTGTGTTTTTAAATAAAATATTATTCACCAACTGTATGTCCTTTTGCATGATAAGTCTCTTCTTGCATCAGTTAATATTGTTGCTCATTAATTTTACTAATAAGATCGTAGGCATGTTTCGAACGTATAAACATATCAAATGCTTTAAATGTTTGCCCAAAATACGAAGTGGCATATAGTATAATATAGGCTTCTGCGATCGACGCTTACATGACTATGTACGACGCGACGTATTTTGACTTGTAAAACGTTGTATTTCGAGCCGTAAATAAATGCTTCAAATATTGGTGAACATTACAAAGATGGAAATGAAACACTTTTTACGATTCATCTACATATTATTTAATTTTATCCTGTTAACGTTGTTTGTTATTATCTGACAAACTGAGGTTAGACAACCCTTTTAAAACGAATACTACTTGGCGGGGCTAATTAAATTTTTTCTTTAGCCTACTCTATCCCACTGTTTGGCAAAGCCCTCCTCAATAAAAAAAAAAAGAAATTTCACAATTTACGGCCTCTGAACTCTCAATGCGTATCGTCAAACGCAGTGTAAGTGCCAAGACGGTATGTTGCTAATGGTAGGATTGTTTACTCATTCAACAGTTGTAAATTAAATAGAATCATTATAGTCGATAATTCCGTTTAGTTTAGCAGAGAGCTGTTCATCCTTAAATGTAAGGATAATCGCAGCATCTACTCGCAATCCATCATGCACGTGTACTCTTCAAACACGGACTACAAAGACTTGCGTAATATTAGTGTGAATGATTTAGGAGAATGCGCGGAAACTCATGATCTTATTCGCCCACTACCTTTCCTTAACAGCACAACAAGAAGAAATAGAACACGTGATTCACACATGGTGAAAATACCTTCCATTTGCTCGAGATCTAATCTTATATATAAATTGATATGTGTCCATTCATGATAGGGAAGGTATTTCGCAATATTTCCGACGCTAAAAAAAATCGAGAAAAGAAACTACATTTCTCATTTTCCTGGTTTTTTTTTTTAATACAAGGTCGTCCGCCCTAGACTTACAAAAGGATTCCACAGGGCGTAGTGATTTTCATAAAAGCTTTATCATAGCCTCAGTTTTTTTTAATCACACTGTGTATAGGTAAGTTCCTGTGTAGTTTTATATATTTTTTTTTAAACGCTCACACAATTATCTTGACCAAGTTATGTATTCTATTGAACCTCGCTAATATGGTAAGATAACAGATAAATATACATAAACATAGAAAAACACCCAGACCCGAAATCAATTGAGAAAAACAGTTTTTCTCTTAACTGACCCGACCGGGAATTGAACCCGGGACCTCAGAGATGGCGCGACGCCAGACCCGGCGTGCTAACCACTCGACCACGGAGGTCGTCAAAGGTTTTATTACTTATATTATTGAGGAGCTCGATGGTGCAGCGGCAGTGCAGTTAAGCAACTTTCGCAATGCCGGGTCACTGAGGAGTAACCAAATAAGAAACCATCACAAGCTCCTCCGTGATTCGGAAGGCATGTTAAGCTGTTGGAATCAGTTGTCATTGTAAGATGGCTGTCGTTAAACCCTACCAACCCGCATTATGTAGTAGACCATCAGGGGATACTCGACAAGTGAAAGAAAAGAAATACCTCCCATATTAGAGATAATGATGGTGCTACACTCACCACGACGCCATAGGTGGTGTACTCGGCGGTGGCGCCGCCCGCCCAGCCCTGGTCGGGCGCGGCGTCGGCGGCGGCGCTGGCCACCGTCGTCACGCCGTACACCGGGTACGAGCGCAGCGTCTCCCTGCGGCGGAAACGCACACAGTGACCACACTCAAACTCTAATCATTTGTTCATCATAAACCCTTGGCACTTTGACGTGAAAAACTAAAAACGCATACAGTGATCGACCAGACTCAAAGTCTAATCATTTATTCAACGTAAACCTTTGCAGGCACTTATTGACGTCAAAAACTTTAAAAAAAATACAGTTAACTAATCTACCAGCAGTTCGGATTTTGAAGCTGGCAAGAAACTCAGGAGGCCTTTCTTTTTTCTACTTCTAAGTAACACGTGTAAGCACTTTGAATGGGCCAACACAGGGGCCTACTCTTTAAGCGCATTCCAAACTTAGTTGGCCCGTAATTCGTCGTATTATGCACCCCTGCTGATGGTTATTTCACTAGCGGTTGGCGCAGTACATGCACACACAGCCGCCGTGTACGACAAATTACGGGCAGGCGAAGTCTCAGATGCGCTTAGAGAGCAGAACCTCTGGCACCTGCAGTGCGATTCTCTAAGTTAAAGCCTTGGTAGCAGCGGCTGCCGCAGCGCTGAGAATTGACTCTGCCTCTTTCATATTTATAGAATTGGAGAGAGACAGCAGATCGCAGCCACGCTTAGAAAATCGAATAGCTGTGCTCTAGTACAAGAACGGCAGTTTCGACGACGTCAGTAAGTGGATGAGAGTAGCTGCGGATCGTGCTCGGTGGTGTGCTTTTGGGGAAGCCAATGTCCAGCACTACTGGACCAGCAGTGAACAAGTATAGGCTGATGATGATGAAGAAACTTTTAAGTTAACTCTGCCGTCGTCATCGTACCGCTCGTGTGTCAGAGCCCTAATTTGCGATATAAACATGGCGGCATACAACAACGGAAGAACAAAATTTGATAAGATGCATATCTACGGCATAAGTAGTCGCAAAGGCACAAACTGGTTCTGTACAGTCGAGGTGAATTAGCGGTGATGCACAGTGCATTACCAACCAAATTGATTTACACAGTAAGACGGCAGATGAAACCTCCCTATATTGAACTTGGACAAGTAAACAATAAATGTTTTACAAATCCACAATAAAAGAGCACATTTTGGGAAGTGACAAATAAGTTGCTGCCAGCTACCTCCTTCACATATCAGTCTCTAGCAACATGATTCGTTTCTTCAGAAGATATGACCACCAAAGCGTATATTTTAAGACAAGTACACGCAATTTATTGTCTGGAAACTTGTTAAAGTGCATCATAAACACCGTTGCCAGGACAACCGAACCTACTTTGTCCGTGAAAAACCGGAACGGAGTACACAAGCACAGCGTCTGTTTCTCTGCAGATGCAGACAAACCGTCTCAACTGTGATGGGAATTGATGTAATATATACGCAGGCGCCAAATCATGAGCTTCCTCACTGCAGGCGTGGGTATCAATATATAAAACACATACTTAGCGTCTGAAGACTTGTTGTAACACAATGTAGAAACTTCATCTGTGGTCTACCGGTCTCAGAACCGGACGCACCGAGCATGATTCCCATCGGGGGATACATAATATTGTACGAACGATGTTTGATTGGTGGTAAGGCATGTTTTATTCTGTCCAACTGCCTAGCTACCATCATCTCATTTAATTATGTGGCCTTAGGAACCATATTAAAAGCATAGTGGTGTTTTGAAAGATAAGAATATTTGGTAAAATAACCAGTTCAGCCTTTAAGGATTTTGAGTAAATGAGCTTTCCTTATCGTCACTGTCAGGTAAAATGGAAGGGGACGTAGTATAATAAAAAACGACCAGCGCGGGAGGCCTTACAATTTCCATGGTAACGTAATGACACGTGACTATAAAGGGTCGCTATTTCGGCCATCATCAGTGTAATGCGTGCAAAAACATTTAATTGAAGATAGATATCTAATAACTAATATATAGACCAGCTCATTTCGTAGATGGCCAGATATTGAGGTTGAGAATTTATTTTATTTGATAGGCACAGTCACTTCACAATAAGTAAATTCTAGAAGTACACAGGTGCTTTACTCACATCTGCGGCTGGTGACCTTGGGCGTAGATCTCCTGGGGCTCCACATACTGCACATGGTAGTTGACACCATTGCCGCCTTCGCCTGCAGATAACGTTTCATAAATTACCTTTACGCGTAAGTAACGAAATAATCACAGCCCCGTTTCAAAGTTAGTCGCTTGTTAGTTATGGAGACAATGATACAAGTGATGTTAAAGTTTGTATCGGAAGTCGAATAAAAACGGAGCGGTCGCTTCGCAAATCTCGCGCGAGTCCAACGGATACTGATGGAGCCTGCAATTATGAGAAAGCTCAGGCCAAAGGGTGGCACTCACAGGGGTAATACGAGCGGTAGCGAGGCACCTCCATTTCGCCGGAGATCTCCCAGGCAACTTGGCTCTGGACCACACTTCCCAGAAATACGCACCGACCTAACAGACAACTGTCTCGCTCCGCGGCGAGCCTCTCGCTCTGCCGAGCGGCGCCTCACCCCACCTGTTATTTTGACCATTGTAAGAGAGATGTAAGCGATATAATTGCAAACTTTCCCCTTTGTTTAGTATTTATTGGCCATGTACTAAGGATTTATTATACAGGATGTCTTGTATATTTTTATAGGCAAAAAATATATAATACTTTATAGAGAGTAAAATACTAATATTTGTGTAAAGACTATATTAACTATTTTCACTGCAAAAAATTACTCAGATCAATAAATAATTATTAAAAATGTGTCAGATCAAAAATAAGCAATAAATTAATTTGACAAATCAATTTTATTATTTTAGTGATTTACTCTTTTGTATTTTAAAAGCTCGCTTAGTAATTAAGTCACGGAATTTCCACTGCATATTTGCATTTTTGTATACCACGGATTTCCGCAAGGTAATGCATGATTCTATTAATTATTTAAAATCTTTTTAAATACATATTTTACATTAACACCACAACACGTTGATTGCCACAAAACCAGACAAAATTAAAATTTAATTGTTTGTCGGTCACCGGTGACCACCACGGCGTTTGAAGTCTTAATTCAATTGCCATAATTATCTACAAAACTTTATTTCCAAAATCTTTATCCGTCAAAAAATAAACACTACCAGTATAAAGGTAGTACATAAAACAGCGACAAACATCGTCGGTAAACGGAGCCGCCCTAGTAGCAGACACATAAGGCACGCGCCATGTCAAAGGTAGCCAGGCAGGTGTGCGCACCAAGCATTCAGCGCGCCCGCTCAGGTAGCTAAATCCGAGGGGGCACCGCCAATTATTCCCCATTATCATTTCTATAAAACACCCCTTGCATTATTTGACAAAATTGGAAAACTACACCTAGCACACACAAAAATAAAGTTGATATTAGCATGGTTACAGTGATTTTTAATAGTTTGATTGGAAACTTAATATGGTATCATCTGACAGGTAGGAGATAATCAGATTGAGATGTTGCGAGGAGGGTGAGATTTATTGTGTTCTGTTTGGCGGACCATCAAAGGTATCACGCACGTTTGTAGTGCTTTGTGTGTGCGATTTATAAAATAAGTTTGCGAAATATACGTTTTAATACCAACCTTTTTATAGGTGAAGATGGTAAGTTGAAGAAATCTGTTTTTTTTCTGTTGTTAGTTTACATGCCTATTCCAGCTGAACCGTCTGAATATTATGCTTAAAATTAAATAGGTAGTATTTTTGTGATACATAATATAATGATACAATGATATGCCAAATGTTAAAATTAATATATGCAACTACCATAACTTAAAAAATGACACTGTAGCAAAAACAACCCCGTTTAATGAAAGTTAAATACGCGTGCAAAATGTTCCGCATATGCAAATCATCATTAGTTTGCCTTTTTCCATGTAATTTGGGGTCGGCACAGCATGTCTCTTTCTTCCATACAACTCGGTCATTAAATCATTCATATTGGTTTCTGAGGTTTAAGCGAGCACTACACATTGAAATGAAACACTTTTTTACGGATTAACTCGCGTTTAATTTACTATTTACATAGTTTTTATATTATCCTGACATTTCGAACCCAGGGAGACACACCAGTCTCCCTGTGACCACGGACTCTGTAAAGGGTTCGAAACGTCAGGATAATATAAATCATTCATGACATCCCCCACACAATCCATCCATCTTTTTTTGGTCTTTGACTTCATCTCCTACCTTCAAGACTCATATTCATCACTCTTTTTGTCACATGACTTTCGTCCCTTCTCATTACATGTCCATACCACGACAAATGGCTCCCTTTCATATTTTTTGTTATGGGCACTACTTTCATATATCGTAAGACTACAACACTAAACTAAAATGTTTGTAGAATTACCATTTTTCCATCCAAGCGTTTTCAATCTAATACATTATAAGACTACCAACACTAAAACATCAGTGTTTTTGGAATTACCATTTTTCCATCCAAGCGTTTTCAATCTTATACTTCATAAGATTACAACACAAAAAACATCAGTATTTTTGGAATTACCATTTTTCCATCCAAGCGTATTCAATCTTATACTTCATAAGACTACAGCACTAAACACATCAGTGTTTTTGGAATTACCATTTTTCCATCCAAGCGTTTTCCATCTAATTGTTATTGATTTAGTATTTAACTATATTGTGTAATATACTTTTAAACAACTCCAGCGCAAATAAGAGTTAATCGTAGCATATGAAGTAAGGGGTAGTTAAAGAGTTACTTACTTAGTACTTACAGAAGTAATTTGTTATTGAAATGTTACATGTTACTATTAGGAATCATGTAGTTATAATGCAGTTATTTATGATGCACATCACGGTTCTATTTTACTTCATAGGTTAAAATATTCTGTTAAAAATAAAAATTATATTAGTTGCAAGAATTGAATAGGTAGTAAATGATGCACATCGAGGCTCTCTTCTACTGCAAAGACTAGGTTAGGCAGATGAGTTATTGAGGCATGACATCAACTCGCCCACAACCTAATGAAAACCAAAGCTGACATGGACAGGTGCAAATAAAAGTGAGGGTCACTTGCTTTCTGGGTCGCTGAGCTCCTCCTTGACGAGCAGCGTGCCGCCTGGCCACGCGCCCTGCACTGTGCGCGCGCAACATAACACATCAACAAACTCCGGACCTTTAATTCAAACAAAAACGGGAAGCTACGGCATGCCCTTAGTAGCATGAATCAAAGAATAGTCTTGCTCAACTACGTCTGTGTGGTGGAGGCTCATTTTTGAAAGAATACTCGTAGCCATCTCTGCTCGTGGGTGCCGTAAAAGGCGACTAACGGACTGAACACTGCTCATACATCCAACAGCTTAAAGCAGAGATGTGCTCACCACCTGTGTGCCGTGGACTGTAGCAGTGCTCTGGTTATACAGTCCTCATTGCCTAGTCTCTGACTAACCAATATAATAGTTTGAGTGTATGTATGTATGTCAACTACCTGACACACATTTGTAAATAAAGTTATGCAGCTAGTGTCAATTGAGCGAGCGAGACAGACCGATGAATTACAACGCGGGGCGAGCGGGTTAGCAAGCGTAGCGTACAACCTCACACGTACAAACGAGTTTCTGTTCTATTGGAGATTGAAACGTAGCAGGCCCTTTGGACTCAGTTTCGTAGGACCGCGCGCGGGACGCGGGTGCCGTATATTCCTCTTTTGGTTTTAATCAAAGGTGCTAACGGACTTATAACGTAACTCATGCTTACGCTAAAACAAATACAAAACAATAACATAATAAAAAAGTTTACAATAATGACGGAACTTTAATTGCTTTAATGCTTATTTCAAAATGGCGTTAATTTTTACAGAAATTATATAAGTAAGTAAATAAAACTAAAACTGATAAATAAAAATATTTATTAAGCTGAAGCTTTACTGTTTACTACTAACAGCCTATAGGTCACATCTGACATTCTACTGACATGCTTGAATAACGTTAAACTTTGCGTAAATTGTACGCAAGGTGTAATGTTATGTTACGAGTGCAAGTAATAAGTTTAGTATTTACTGACTTGCGACGGTGATGTAGGTATGCGCCTCCGTGGCCGGGCTGGAGTGGCCCGAACTGTCCCCGTTCACTTCAACCACCGTGCTCGACACCTATTACAGACACCCGTATAAAGACAGACACCCTTTACACCATTATCTTATTATTATTTTAACGGAGCTCCATACAAAGTTCAAATTAAGTAAATTCGGCAGATCGCTCTCTGGTTACAGCGTTTCAGGCCTGCGAGCCTTGTGCAGTGACCAATGAAATTACCTGATACACTCTAGCTCTTAAAACTATGTAAATTCCCTAAATAAGGATTACTGCCGTGTATATGTAATTGTTCTTCGTCAAATAAACGATACTATTATTATTATTATTATTATCTCAAGTTTAAAACAAATAAACGGTTGTTTCTACTGCTTCTATATTCATATCAACAAAACTAATAGCACTGTCTAACGCGTTCAATGGTCAAATCTAGACAGAGTTGACAAAGAAGCTGTAGTTTAACCTTAATGTGCAAGTCAAATGTGGAAACCAAGCTGCGTTGTCAAAATCTATAAATCAGTTCAATTCTACACCAAGTTAAGCAGCCAGCCACTTGCTATTGGTTGTAATGCAATTTCCTGGGCGATAAGAAAACGGACCGACGACGCTACAACATAACTGTTCTATGCAACGTGTCCTAGATCCTAAATCCGGCTGAATAGATAACTAACTTATAAAGCAGTTTCCTACTGCTTACTCCATCCAAATTGGTATAGTAGACTATATTAGTTAAGAAACATCTTACAGGACACACCGGGTGTGTCCTGTAAGATGTTGTTATTTGGCACCGCATCTGCGACTCCTCTGGTGCCCATGGGCGGCGGTGATTACTTCCCGTCAGCTGACGCTTGCTGGACAGCCTTATTTCACATTTAAAAAAATTAATGTTGATACCTGTTGCATGGCGTGCTGCAGATGTATGGAGTTGGGTATCTCCGGGATGACGATGAGCTCGCGCACCGTAGTCGGCGAAGCCCCGCCCCCCGCGCCCGCCGATCCCTGCACACACGGAAGGCAATCCTTCAGAACAATGGATCTATTTAATAGGTCAAGGATCATAACACCGCCGGCGGTCGCGAAACAATTGATTTTCAATTGTGTCTGGGGTCTCGAGAAGTTGATGCCCTGAGGACTCCGAAAAAGTTGTGTGTGGAAGTTAGTAATTATGGATCTAATTTTCAACATAGGAAACTTTATCTTGATAACAACTCAAAATAAATAAAAGGAGGAATGGGAAAACAATGCTAGTCTTGATCAAAGAAGTAGACAAGTAATAAGTAAAGCTGTAAACTAGAGAACACCACGGATACTATTAATCTGTTAACTCTAGCTACCTACTCCACACGACAGAAATATTCTTGAACGGATCGCCGCAAAGCACGAATGTTTTGCCTGGTCGTATAGGGACAGAACAGGACCGCAATTCCAAGACCTATAATCTTATGTTATCTCAGTTGGGCCCGCCGTGGTTTCTTCTATTAGTAGCGCAGCCCCATCCCTTAAAATTTTCTTCCTCAGTGATAATTTAGGGAGTTCAACAGTCTACGTCTTTTTTTGGCTGAGATTATGATTGAAGTAAAATTACAGTAACAACGGACTCAACAAAGGGTTCGTTACGACAACACAAACAAAAGTGTTTTGTGTCATAATGCAGCGTTGACTGTAAACTTTTAAAAACCATAAGGTTATGGCGAATCGAATGAAAAAGCTGAAAAAAATATGGTACCTGCGCTGGAGCCGCGAGCCGCGCCGCCATGACGGGCGAGGCAGGCGGCGACGACTCCACGAGAACCTCGTCGCCGCACTCAAAGTCTGGAATAAAACACTCCAACGTATCATATACACGATACAACAGATTTCAACTATACGCTCCTTTCAGTGATCAAGCAAGGCAACATGGAGGAAAAGTCCTTTACAATTTTGTGCATATAAACCAATACTATTGTTTCTAAGTGACTTAAATTAGCGAGTCATTACCGTTTAATTGACTGTGCAGTAACCCGTACACTCAGGCCTTATCGCATGTTATAACGCAATATTTTGAAGACACTTAGAAATAAATGTTGGTCGCACCGCACACCGTGCACCGACCGCCGACCGAGGAAGCTAAACTTTTGCGATCGATGCAATGAGATGAATTACCGCGTTCTTCAATTTATACTTAAATCTAATGAAGCTCACCATAGCCGTCAGGAGTAGGTAAGAGACTAGGCGGATATACAAAAAACAGGAGTCTTATCTGTACTTAAGACTTTAAGCGCCATGGGGATCACCAGTAACTGACAAACAATTAAATTTCAATTGTGTCTGGTTTTCTGGCAGGCAACGAGTGCAAAGTTACGTTTCAATTTAAAATTCTTCCAGCTCGATTATTTGTAGTTTTTGAAGAGGTATAATTTACCACTTTTTGAAGCACTCACTGCCAGATAGTTGGTTGGTAATAGGACTACATTTAAGTCCGCCTGGCTTCCACTAGATAATCTGTCTCTTGCCATTACAACCATATAAGCAGCAGTTTCTTAAGCAGTTGACAATGTTTCCGGGCGAAATGCACTACTACCTTCGGTCTTATTGTCACACTATCAGCCACTCCATAATAAAAAAAAATTGTTTACTATGTATATGATAAACAAAAACTATGATATCATGTTGACTCTGCATTATTGTCCTTATCTTATCCAGTCTGAGAAACTAACAAATCTCAATTAATCAGTATGTAAAGAATAAAAAAGTAATTAAAACAGAAATTTTCAAAATCTAAAACTATCTATAACTTGCCGTGTAGCGGTGAAAGAACACTAACACCCTCTTCCCTTGGGTGTCGTAAAAGGCGACTAACAGACTAAAAACTGCACATACATCCAACGCTTAGAGCGGCGATGGGCTCACCTGTCGCGCTGAGCACATGTGCAGTCACTATTTAGTGAAAAATGGACTATGGCAGAGGACTGCTTTTGCGGTCTTCATTGCCTAGTCTCTGAATAACCCTTCGTGGATAATAGTCGTGATTATACGTATGTATGTAAAACTATCCAAAACTCAATTAGACTTTCTTTAGCATAATATATTTGTTAAGAAAGAAACATGTTGACTTTAAAAACATTGTTGCCTCATATTATTGAGACAAAGACCTTTTGTTTTAACTTAATTACAGCAATTTTTTTCTGTATAATTCCTGACTAACACAAAGTTTTTAATTAAAGTTTCACATTACAAAGGGTCTTGTTAATTCACCATCCCCTTTCCCCTATGCAATTACTAACATCAAATCAATCCTTTGTAATCCACCTGCATCAAGTGATTAAATAACTCTAATTTTGTAAGTTCTTTTAGATCTTCAATACAATACATGTTACATTACAGAAAATATTTAATATGATCACCTTTGTGGATTATAAAATGCACTTTATAAAATGTAACTAGAGACTCATTTTAAAATAAAATAAATAAACTTAAATGCTTCAATTTAACATTAATCTAGTAAGCTACAAATTGTATTATTATATAAGATATCCTTCATCATGATCTAAATTCATCAGCATAAAAAGTTATAAGAACATTAGTTCCATTATGATTCTATTAATACAACATACTAAACATTTAGATTCAACAAATATTATTGCATAACACCATCCCAAGCAATATAGATGTTATTGATCTGCCGGGAGCTCGGGTGGCAGAGAGTATCCGAGGAGCGTATCCAGGCAACACCTCATCTGTCCCTCCGCACCTTCACTCTCAACACAACGTCTACATAATAACACTCACTTTCCAGGTAAAACACGTTCTCAAATGCCAGTTCAGACATTTTAATGTATTTTATCCTTTCAACATGAAA
Organism: Scoparia ambigualis; assembly: GCA_963921215.1. Classification (NCBI taxonomy): domain Eukaryota; kingdom Metazoa; phylum Arthropoda; class Insecta; order Lepidoptera; family Crambidae; genus Scoparia; species Scoparia ambigualis. Next base: position 36,180,730 of record OY992506.1, on the reverse strand, counting down.
ATAACACTGACACAACAGTTACGCATTATTATGAGCCACTACAGATAAATACAGTATCTGGTATTGATCAAACAACTGTTACTAGGTAGCTGCTGTTAAGGAAAGATTTTTCTGACTCTTTTTGTTTTTAGACGTTCACTACTGTGAGCCTTGGTGAGTAGGGTGCGTTGTTCTGTGCATGTATTTTGTGGTAGGGGTGCATGCAGGTGCTGTGATGTCACGCTTGGGTGCTGCCACCTGCCACCCACCGTTGGGACATGCATGGGTGAATAACAGTTTCTCATTATTGATAATTTTAACAGTATAATATTTAAACTTAAGCATTGTTCACCCATGATATTGTTAATATTATCTTTTGAGAATTTTTCATTTGTTTACATGACTAACAATATGCTACAATTAGTAGCAAACACATTGTAATTAGTGGATGAAATAAATGAGCACCTATTTTGTTAAATTAAATTTTTGTTGTTCCTATTGAAAGCTTAAATATAAAGTAAGAGTCTAGATAAGATTGTGTTTACCAAAACACCTCTTTTAAGAGATTCATTGAATATTGTATATAAATGATTTTAAATCAGAAATATAGCAAATTAAGACAATATTGATAAGATACGGGTCTGCTAGGAAAGACTCATAGAAATAAGGTATTGTGTAAGTAATTGTGATTTCGGCAGAGTATTCACAGGACAATGAAGGGCGTCAGTCGGCGCTCGTGCCGTGCCAGGCACTGCCGGGCTCCCTCCCGTCCCGATAGCTATGATAAGTTGATACGCAATCGGTCGATTCGCCGGGATCGGGGGGATAGCATTCGGGAGACTTCCCGCCCTCCGACAGCAACGCGTTGCACGTTATTACTTCCAACTTTTATTTTCACATCGCATACACATCTAGATTTTAATGTTTTCTCAATAATTACTTCTAATTGTGATAAAAATACAATGAACCCACCTGCCAGCCATACTTTGAACTGTCAAAATCCTCATATCGTTTCAGATGATTAATTCAGTCACAATTTATTTTTCTAAGACGTCAGTAGTATTTGGAAAGAGGATTATCAATAAAGGACCTTTTTAAAAGATTTATATAACACGATAAGAAAATTGACTTATCAGTGTTGTTGTCTTGTAGCTACACCCGTTTCCTAGGCTACGAACGAACTCAGCCCAGCACACAGCAAAGACGTCGAACCGAACGAACGAAACAACGAAACACTAATGTCGATATCGGTTTACTAGGTGGCGCTGAGGTTGCACGCACGCTCGACAGGTACCACAAGGTTTATGAAGATATTATTTACTTTTATTAAAAGTTCGATATAGAATTGAAGCTGAACTAAAATATTGATGTCAATATAAAGGTAAGTAGGTAGCTACCTAAGTATTATGTAGTTTTAAAATAGAGCCTCATTTGGGTCTAACGTTAATTTAAATCGACCCAGATTTTACCTATCATCTCAATCCTATACCGCTAAAAAGTTGTTATACATTAGCTTAGCTAGCACCTGCTCTGAAGTACCTCATGGCAATTGCTCCAACGCACTAGATTAATAGATTATAACCTATTACCGACACCCTATCGTTTATTATTTCCACTGTGTGTCCACCCAACTATCAACGAATCGGATTGTAAACAAATAAAGATAAAATCGGAGCTAATTAATGTCGCAGAAAGCGTGTAAGTATCATAAATTGAATATGTATAGGTATTAATACAGCAGTTTACAGAACATCTTCCTGTGATTTTCCTTGTTGTCGTGTTGACTAACGTACCTACTGCTAATAAAAAATATTTATAACTGCTTCCAAAACAATCCCAAAACTTTAATGAATTTACAACAATTAGTTTTATTTTAGTTTATATTTTAAAACATAAATCGTAAACGTATTTATTTTTCTCACCTTCAATATCAAAAATATAGACGGATGTGATGCAACTTCGATCATCCATTTCAACGCATTCTAATTTAGGCTCCATTAGTATGTTTGCCTCAGAAAGTTTCTTGTGAGAACAGCAGGTAGGTAGCTAACTAAAAGTTCAAATTCAAATATCACCTTGGTAATTGAATTGTTTATTTATTTACAAAAATATTCATGAAATAAAATTGACGTTTGAGGCCAAAAGGAAGTTCCTTTTTTAAAAAATTAAACAAATATTTAGCGTGCAAACTCTTTACTAAGTATGAGAATCTAGGCTTACTAGGACAAAGTAGCAAACGCTCTCGTCTGTCTTTGTAATTCGACTAATTCGTCGTACAAAGCGCGCGCGCTGCTCTATTTTTCAATATAATTCTTCTTTTTCACCACAGTACACTGCAGTGTATGTACGACACATTACGAATAGAAAGGGAAGAGCGATTGCCACTGTAATGCCACTTGTCTAGGGGGGGTCATCCGCAGATAAGTGGCAGTTTAACTCATGCACATCACTTAACAATATGATGTTGTCGGTCGCCAAGCAACAACTAATAACAATATTGTGGGTATAGCTTAGAATAATAAGGTATTGTAAGCTAAATTCAATGTCGGAGCGGAGCTAAAGTTTTAATTTTGACAAAGCATTTTTTTTCTTTTCCTCACCTATGATTAACACTTAAAGTTACTAGCTATAACTTATGTATCATAGAATATTAACTAAAGTTATTATTCTGAGTTAGGTATAGAAACTTTATGGTTTAACCGCGGCCCGTGTGCCTGTCAATAGTGATTAATAAGTGACCATTATATACTTTGAAGGTGATACGGCGAGCGAGTCCTATTACTCCCGCATATGACTGCACAACCATTATACTAAAGGAAGTGTATAGAGTGCCACAAGCGGCACTGTATCTCCGTCGGTTTGGGAACCGTAAATTTTGCGGTATAATAGTGACGCCGCCTAAGCTGCCGTAAAGTTTTTGTTAGACAACAGAAATACTAGCTGCCCTACTCTTGTAGGTCACGTGATAGGTTAGAAATTTAAGACAATCGCGAAGCACAGCGTAGCGATTGTCTTGAATTTCGAGGTAATTTTTTTTTATTAGACAACGGAAATCTAACTCCATACAAAAATATCTTTTGAATATTATGTCGTCTAAACAATAAGACAAATAAAAAATATGTTACGGTTCCCGAACCGATTAAGATACAATGCCGCTTGTAGCACTCTATACGCTTCGTACTAGAATGCCGTCAAATTACGGCATCGTAACAGATCGTCGCCCTATTGCTTGTTTGTCCTATCTCCATTTCTTCAATTTTATAGTAGACGAGTTTAATGCTCTATAATTTAAGGAAGCTATATAGTTTATAGATTTGAAGGTTTTTCTTAATACATGAGTTACTTATAAATTGATTGATATAAATGTCATCTATAGATGGTAATCAATTATACCTTATTTTACAGTTTTTATGTGGAGATAGGACAAACATGTACAAAAATAATTACGTATGTGGACTTTGAACAATACCTCAATGGAGATAGGACAAAGTGACTGTTTTATTTTTGCGCGCTTGTTTGTTCTATGTCCCAAATGAATATACAAGATGGTGTATAAATCACTAAACTAAGTATTACTTACTTAAAAGGAACTCCAGTTTCAGTTTTATCACTTTCGGATTGCTTCGTGTGTTTTGGGCCTCAATTTAATACTTACTAACTAGCATAAAACATGTGTCTTTGAAAACTTTCTTTTAGATTTTAAAGTACTTAGGTATAAATAACGAATGCATTTTTTGAAGAATTAAAGTTTAATTTATTGATGTCTATAAACTGAATTCTTTGTGCCTGGTTTCACGGCAGCTGAGCTCATATTATATAAAATTTATCCAATTTTACACAACATAGTTGGTGGTGCATCCTACCTGTAGGCCTATTCTCTGACTCGACTGACAGTTAAAGTGATAAACACCCAAAAAAAATTGTTGTACATTGTGCACGCGATCTGTCTTTTTCACTAGCAATTAGCTTACACAGCAGTATAAAACGAATTTCCTTGGGTGTTCATAATTTTTAACTGTCAGTTGAGTTAGAGAATAGGCCTGCTGGTATGCTAGTATTTTAACACCTTTTACCGTATTATTATTTTATTCCGATTTATGTATTTAACTTAAATGTTTTTACTACGCGACGTCTAAAATAAAAATAAAAACTTAAACTTAAACCAAAACTAATCTTTATTCGATTATTTTAATACAACTAATAGTTTGGTAAAATTGGCTGAGCTTGGAGATTGTCAAACGTTGTTAAAACAACACCCTGTTTGAATTTCATCACTGAAATAAGTTTAAAGTAAAATGTATGTTCCGCTCTGTCTGCGGCTGCGTCTGATTATAATTACTCTTACAATATGTTCTAGACATAATTTGGCATTTGTCTGAAACAATTAAATGTTAAAAACTCATCAATCACAACGAATAAACGAGTTTTTTTCTTAATTCTGGTGATGTCTCCAGCCACATTGACAAAAAAAAACAAAATGGCGGGGATGGTGTCGCGTGTTGTGATTGGTCGATTGAGTGGACATAGAACACTCAAGCACTCAACATTTTTTACGATGTTGGATATACAACAAATACTGAACATAGAACAAACAAGCACGGAATTTTCGTTACGGTGTCATGTCACAAATAAAATTTAAATACCTTTTTAGTTGTGTTAAAAGAAAAAAGATTTAAATATTTTTTGACTAACAGGATCAAAATTTTAATCTTAAAAATACTGCATTTAAAAGTCATTTTGGACAATTTGGTCGATAGGACACACAAGCACTAGGGCGACGAGATCGTACTATGTTGCCGCTTGTGGCACTCTATTCACTGCCTACACTTTGTACTAGGATGCCCTAATGACGGCATCTTAACCGATCGTACTAGAATGCCGCTTGTGGCACTCTATCTACAGCCTTATTTTTATTTAGAACGGTATTTATGTCTATGTGTTTGCATGCACTGTATCGGATCCGGATGACATCATCGGCAAAAATACTTGTACTTTGCTGATGACGTCATCCGCAGTGAAAAGCGCCAGGTGCTTCTTGAGGACAAGTGCCCAGGTAATTGCAAATAATACCTAAATCGCTATAGGTGTGCCTATAATATTTGAAGAGTTCCCTCGATTTCTCCATAAACCCATCATCAGATATTGACCTGATGACTATGGGACCACCTGGAAGATAAGATAGAAGAAGATATACCATTTCAGACAAAAAAAAAAATTCAAATCGGTCCAAGCGTCTTTAAGTAATCGGGGAACATACATAAAACATAAAATAAACTTTATTTCGTCGATTTGAGAATCTCCTCCTTTTTTTGAAGTCGGTTAAATATGCAATATCAACTCCATTATACGTAACCTTGGGGAGTATATTGAGATCTATTCTGTTACGCAGCCGGTTGCTACCCACGATTATTGCCTGTGATTTGGCTGGGTTTACCACTGCAGAGGAGATCCTTCTTGAGAGATTCTATAGTAGAGTGAGCATCCACCGCATTGAAATATCTATAAAGTTGCAAGTTATCTGCATATAGGTTGTACGAGCAGGATAACACTTTTACGAGCTGACTTATGAATATCGAGAAGAGCAGAGGCGAAAGTATCCCAGTCTGCGCGGTACGCCCGCAGTGAGCCAATTCAGAAAATGAGACATCACACCTGAGGGCCTAGTCAACTGGCAAACGCTCGACCGGTGACAGCGTCAAAATCGCTCATCAAATTCGCTAGGCTACATCGATATCGATAAGCTAAGGGATATAGAACATACAGGCTTGTCTTAGTATTTTTTGTTTGATGATAATGTAACGCTTATGTAAGATTAATAAATAGGTAGTAACCACACCGATCCTTTTGAGTTTTAGTGAATTGAATGTCACTTTACTAAGAAATTCGGGTAGACTCCTTGAGACAATTTAAAAAATGAATCAATCACTTTTTTCGCCGGAAGTTCGCCAGGCAAGCACGTTTGTAAATAAGTACGTAAAATGATGACGAGTGACTTACCTACCATAATATGATATTGATATGAGACCAAACCCATTTTTCAGCTTATAATATAAATAAATAAAGACTGAAGACCACAAGCAAACGCTTGCTGCCAAGAATTTCTCAAATATTAACAACTTGACGTCCGTCTGTAATGAAATGAGTAATATTGGTGTTATTATGATTAACCATGCTTTTTAAAGGTATCCAGAATCTCCTAAGAAATAGGAACAATATACTTACTTATAGAAAATTGTCATACCTACATAAAAAGTTAGTAGGTAGTATATATTTACCAAAAATAATTTAAAAACAATTAATTTTATTTATTTATTTTATATTCACAGGTGAATCGACAGTTCTATAAAAAGTATAACACTGAAAATGTGAAACAGCAAACCATTTACAGATTCACACGAATAAAAATGTGATAGTAACATTACAAACTCAAGCAACAATTACAATCGATTACTTCACAATCGCCAAATTGATGATAACTAAACTATTACAGAGTATGCTAGATATGGAACTTAATTTGTATTATATGTATAACAAGCCACCTTATGTTAAGCCACCTATTTAAAGAAAAAACAATATTATAACAAACACAATAGAACCCACCAGATTTAATAATCGGATAATAATAATGCAAGTTTATACATATAATTACCTTTGTATGTTGATAATGAATCGAGTACAACTTCAATAGCTTAATGTTATGACTAGTAGAAATTGATATAAGTAGGTACTTAAACATTTTCTATAGGTACCTACTGCAAGTAAAATTAAATATCAAGTAAAAAATAACATTAATGTTGTATTACTTAATATATTCTTATTTCCTTACCTAACTCTCTCAAAGTCAAAGTTTATTAAATATGAGGCTTCACTTTCTCTTAAAACTATATGTGTATAAAAATAAATGCCAATTGTGTGTATAAGAAGGTACTGTTTTTTAGTACCTACCTAAGTAAATCTTTTTAATAAAGTACAATAAACTTAGAACTAAATTAACCTTATACTTAATTTTTCCCCATCATATAAACCAAATCACTATTTTATGGGTTAAATATATTTATGGCACACTGTTCCTTTTCTTAAAATAAAAATGTTGTCAACGAAGGTACTGTTTTTTTGTACATAAGTAAATCTTTTTAAATAAAGCACAATAAACTTAGAACTAAATTAACTTTATACTTAATTTTTCCTCATCAAATAAACCAAATTACTATTTTATGGATAAATATATTTATGGCACAGACTGCTCCTTTTTGTAGAATAAAAACGTTGTCAACATTAGAGCTCCATAAAAAAAAATCATATAAATAACTAAATTCAACGATGCCAAAGCCATGTTCAATGCAGTTTCATTGTTGGATATGACATGTGGTACACACCCCTCCTTTCTTGTGAGTCTGATGCAGCATTAAATATTGTTGTTATTATCATTAACCATGCTTTTTGAAGGTATCCAGAATCTCCTAAGAAATTAGAACAATATACTTACTTATAGAAAATTGTCATAGATAAAAAGTTAGTAGGTAAGTACCTATGTATTATACAAATTGCTTGATATTGTTTTTTACCAAATAACCATGTTTGTTTACCATTCTGAGGAAGTCCATCCTCCAAATTATGAGGTAACATTTAAGATTTTTGAATCGTCGTCTCAAATCTGCAAAACCACATAAAATAGTTTTATCTTTATGTCAATACTCTTTATTCTAGCAATTTTAACAACACTGACATTTCCTGGTAAATCCCAATATAATAATAGGCATAATACTTACCTTTATTATGTAAGTAATAATTTATTTATTAAAACTTACCGTTTGAAGGTAAGGACTGATATCTTTTCCTATTAAGAAAGATGCTTGTCTGTATAAGATTTATAGGGTATAGTCAATAGGTACACCTTACTACACTTAGAGCCTTGGTTTAATACTCTAAGCTACCTGGCAAATTAAATCTTCATTGGAACCTGTAAAACAAATAGGCAATATAAGTTATAAATTGATAAATGGACATTATGGATAGGTTACATTTAATATTTATACAAAAAGTCCCGTACTGTTGTCTTATTCTTGACCTTTCTTGTCATGATTAAAGGTACCTAGGTGGATTTATTTGGCCCAAATGTTTGTATGGTTTGAGAGCCCCTACAAATTGTTATGCAGCGACTTGCTCTTCGTTGCGGAAAATGTTGCATGACACACATTTATTTGGTCACTCACATCGCAACAACTATATCAGCACGCAATTCCCGGCAGACCTTAGTTAGATATTTGAAAGTTCGTAAACGAGAACTCCGAGAACTATTCACAAGTACAACAAACTCGATTTCGTTATTTTGCTCCAAGTAACGTAGGGAAACATTTCTTCCTTAGCGCCTGAGCACTTGATTATCGCAGTCCACAATAGCCCTAAAAAGAGCATTTTAAACAAAACTTTCAACACAACACAACTATTCTTTCATCAGCTGATCAAACAATCGCCATTTTGTGTGAATTTTTATCTTCAATGTTTGAGTGATCGCTAGATTAGCGATTCTTGGCTTGTCAAACTGTCAATTAGGTCTATTTTAGCGTAAATTTTACGTCGTAGGTAACTTTTGCTTATGTCAATCCCATACATTCGGTTTATCGTAGCGAAGATTTCGTAGCGTTTAATTTGTTTGCCAATTGACTAGGCCCTCTGATCCTCTGGTGACGACTGCGGAGATAATCCGGGAATCAAGAAATCACAGCAGGAACAAGGTTAACTTTCTTATTAGGATTGAAATATTAGATTGAAGCTGGGCCCATAACCTATTATTAGAATTGAAATTCAAAGGGGCTTAATTAAAAATCATCCATGTTTAAACTCTTAAAATGTATTACTTTTCACATTCACTCAACAAACTTAAAAAAACATATTAAATCCAGTTATCATAAAAACATTTTATAAAAGCCGTTACAACCATTATAACTCAAAACATATTCCCGACTATCTAGCCTGTGTGAAAAACACGTTCACACAACAAACTAAACCTGGCTAAGGGAGTGGAGAATGGCTATGAGGATGTCATAATCAACGGAGTTGAAAGCACTGTTATAGTCTAATAGAATAAGAATCGTGAACATCCGGTTATCCATGGCGTAGCGATTATCGTGTAGTGACGTTTAACAGGGCAGTTACAGTGCTGTGGACGACGAGGGCGAAAACCGGATTGATACGGACTAATTAAGTTGTGATGTGAGACAAAAGAGATCGTTGTTTGTGAACAGCGCTTTCCAGAACCTTGGATAGGAATGGTAGGCTTGAGTTAGGACGGTATAGAGAGAGAGCGGTAGGAGAAGCGGATTTAGGAATGGGAATGACGTGGGCTAGTTTCCATTCAGAAGGGAATGCGTTGATTGCCAAAGAGTGGTTGATAATGTTAGGCACAACGTTATCCAGGAGAGACACCAACATATCATGGCAAATTACATCTTTGCCCACGGCCTTGGAAGAAATAGAAAAAATAGGATGCTTTTTTTAACCTCCCCTCTTAGAGCGTTCAACCCTCCCGTACAGTGATTTCACGGAATGTAAAGGGCTCACCGTCAGGTCGGGCCGCTGCTGTGTCTAACAAAGTGAGCGTGGCTGCGTTGGTGGTACCATCAACAATAACCGGTGAGCTGGCAAAATGTCTGTTAAGGTGATTGAGATCAGAGGGCCTAGTCAATTGGCAAACAAATTAAACGCTACGAAATCTTCGCTACGATAAACCGAATGTATGGGATTGACATAAGCAAAAGTTACCTACGACGTAAAATTTACGCTAAAATAGACCTAATTGACAGTTTGACAAGCCAAGAATCGCTACTCTAGCGATCACTCAAACATTGAAGATAAAAATTCACACAAAATGGCGATTGTTTGATCAGCTGATGAAGGAATAGTTGTGTTGTGTTGAAAGTTTTGTTTAAAATGCTCTTTTTAGGGCTATTGTGGACTGCGATAATCAAGTGCTCAGGCGCTAAGGAAGAAATGTTTCCCTACGTTACTTGGAGCAAATTAACGAAATCGAGTTTGTTGTACTTGTGAATAGTTCTCGGAGTTCTCGTTTACGAACTTTCAAATATGTAACTAAGGTCTGCCGGGAATTGCGTGCTGATATAGTTGTTGCGATGTGAGTGACCAAATAAATATGTGTCATGCAACATTTTCCGCAACGAAGAGCAAGTCGCTGCATAACAATTTGTAGGGGCTCTCAAACCATACAAACATTTGGGCCAAATAAATCCACCTAAGTACCTTTAATCATGACAAGAAAGGTCAAGAATAAGACAACTGTAAGGGACTTTTTGTATAAATATTAAATGTAACCTATCCATAATGTCCATTTATCAATTTATAACTTAGATTGCCTATTTGTTTTACAGGTTCCAATGAAGATTTAATTTGCCAGGTAGCTTAGAGTATTAAACCAAGGCTCTAAGTGTAGTAAGGTGTACCTATTGACTATACCCTATAAATCTTATACAGACAAGCATCTTTCTTAATAGGAAAAGATATCAGTCCTTACGTTCAAACGGTAAGTTTTAATAAATAAATTATTACTTACATAATAAAGGTAAGTATTATGCCTATTATTATATTGGGATTTACCAGGAAATGTCAGTGTTGTTAAAATTGCTAGAATAAAGAGTATTGACATAAAGATAAAACTATTTTATGTGGTTTTGCAGATTTGAGACGACGATTCAAAAATCTTAAATGTTACCTCATAATTTGGAGGATGGACTTCCTCAGAATGGTGAACAAACATGGTTATTTGGTAAAAAACAATATCAAGCAATTTATATAATACATAGGTACTTACCTACTAACTTTTTATCTATGACAATTTTCTATAAGTAAGTATATTGTTCTAATTTCTTAGGAGATTCTGGATACCTTCAAAAAGCATGGTTAATGATAATAACAACAATATTTAATGCTGCATCAGACTCACAAGAAAGGAGGGGTGTGTACCACATGTCATATCCAACAATGAAACTGCATTGAACATGGCTTTGGCATCGTTGAATTTAGTTATTTATATGATTTTTTTTTGTGGAGCTCTAATGTGACAACGTTTTTATTCTACAAAAAGGAGCAGTCTGTGCCATAAATATATTTATCCATAAAATAGTAATTTGGTTTATTTGATGAGGAATAATTAAGTATAAAGTTAATTTAGTTCTAAGTTTATTGTGCTTTATTTAAAAAGATTTACTTAAGTATGTACAAAAAAACAGTACCTTCGTTGACAACATTTTTATTTTAAGAAAAGGAACAGTGTGCCATAAATATATTTAACCCATAAAATAGTGATTTGGTTTATATGATGGGGAAAAATTAAGTACAAAGTTAATTTAGTTCTAAGTTTATTGTACTTTATTAAAAAGATTTACTTAGGTAGGTACTAAAAAACAGTACCTTCTTATACACACCATTGGCATTTATTTTTATACACATATAGTTTTAATGTCATTATGAGAAAGTGAAGCCTCATATTTAATAAACTTTGACTTTGAGAGAGTTAGGTAAGAAAATAAGAATATATTAAGAAATACAACATTAATGTTATTTTTTACTTGATATTTAATTTTACTTGCAGTAGGTACCTATAGAAAATGTTTAAGTACCTACTTATATCAATTTCTATTAGTCATAACATTAAGCTATTGAAGTTGTACTTGATTCATTATCAACATACAAAGGTAATTATATGTATAAACTTGCATTATTATAATCCGATTATTAAATCTGGTGGGTTCTATTGTGTTTGTTATAATATTGTTTTTTCTTTAAATAGGTGGCTTTACATAAGGTGGCTTGTTATACATATAATACAAATTAAGTTCCATATCTAGCATACTCTGTAATAGTTTAGTTATTATCAATTTGGCGATTGTGAAGTAATCGATTGTAATTGTTGCTTGAGTTTGTAATGTTACTATCACATTTTTATTTGTGTGAATCTGTAAATGGTTTGCGGTTTCACATTTTCAGTGTTATACTTTTTATAGAACTGTCGATTCACCTGTGATTATAAAATAAATAAATAAAATTAATTGTTTTTAAATTATTTTTGGTAAATATATACTACCTACTAACTTTTTATGTATGACAATTTTCTATAAGTAAGTATATTGTTCCAATTTCTTAGGAGATTCTGGATACCTTCAAAAAGCATGGTTAATCATAATAACACCAATATTTAATGCTGCATCAGGCTCACAATAAAGAAGGGATGTGTACCACATGTCGTATCCAACAATGAAACTGCATTAAACATGGCTTAAAGTTGTACTTGATTCATTATCAACATACTAGGGTAATTATATAAAATTAATTGTTTTAAAATTATTTTTGGTAAACATATAAATAATCCTATGTTTTATTTCGAAACATTATCAACCAACTCATAATGAATGGCAGTGAAATAAATAATGTAAAATAAATAAATATTTTAACTTGTCGCGTAGAGACCACGATCATGTCATTGTGTCTGTGAAGGCGTATATTTAATAAATGATTTGACTTTTAATTTCAATTATTTTCGGTACCTACCGCTATAAATAAGTAACAATGAAACAATTCTATATTAAGGCGATGTTGTCTTCATCGTCATCCTATGAACGTTCCCACATGAACGACAGCACTAAGGCAGACTGGGCTATAACAGGCTTAAGCCCTGAGCCAATACAACCGCAGTGTGCTTTACGTGCCTTCCGAAGCACGGAGGAGCTCGAGACGCTTTTTATTTGGTTACCCATCCTTTAGCTCGGTAATGTGAAAGTTGCGTAACTAACTGGCAAGATCACAAACCGGTGCAGCGCGGGCGGGGACTTTTTGCATTAGTTGAACCTCTAGCATTACCTTTCAAGTAACAGTAAGTACATTGCTTCGCTAGTTTGCATATTTTAAAATTAGTTTTAATTTAACTAGCAAAACCATGTACTTGGAATGTTTTTTATTTTATTTTATTTAGGACAATAATCAATTAGAAAGGTAATGTGATAGGTGTTGTAGTTAGACAACTAAACCCGAAAGCCTTAGCCGCTACGCCATAGAGTTACTTTAGGCGATGTACTCATACAAGATGCAAACGTTTTAATCACTACCTAGTGGGTACTCGCATCTAAGATCAAACTGTTTAAATGTTCGCGCGGTTTGTAACATTTAGTGTTATCACTTATTTCATTACAGACGGACGTCAAGTTGTTAATATTTGAGAAATTCTTGGCAGCAAGCCTTTGCTTGTGGTCTTCAGTCTTAATTTATTTATATTATAAGCTGAAAAATGGGTTTGGTCTCATATCAATATCATATTATGGTAGGTAAGTCACTCGTCATCATTATAAGTACTTATTTACAAACGTGCTTGCCTGGCGAACTTCCGGCGAAAAAAGCGATTGATTCATTTTTCAAATTGTCTCAAGGAGTCTACCCGAATTTCTTAGTAAAGTGACATTCAATTCATTAAAACTCAAAAGGATCGGTGTGGTTACTACCTATTTATTAATCTTACATAAGCGTTACATTATCATCAAACAAAAAAATACTAAGACAAGCCTGTATGTTCTATATCCCTTAGCTTATCGATATCGATGTAGCCTAGCGAATTTGATGAGCGATTTTGACGCTGTCACCGGTCGAGCGTTTGCCAGTTGACTAGGCCCTCTGGTAATTTACCAGTACTGCCGCGGTCCTCACCCACACCGAGGGATCTAAGGAACTTCCAGTCCCTACCTTGGGGTAGGTCTTCCACTGAGAAAAGAATATATCGGCGTTAATGGCATCCCGGCAGAGTCGATTACAGTGATTGCGCAACTTTTTGTAGGAGATCAGATTATTATTATTCGGAAACCTTGTCCCTATTTTGCATAGACTTCCTTGTCGTAGGAGTGAGCCAAGGCGCAGGTAGATGTTTAACGCGCACTGGTCTGAGAGGGGCATGAGAATGAAACAGTTTTGTTAATAATGGGCGATTTTCTGACAGCCCAAATTAAAAAATAAAAATTAGTTCAAAAATACACGATAGGTGGCGTTTTATGAAAGCCGACCCGTTCCTACCTAAGGGCTGTAATAAATTCTACACTTTTGCTTGTCTATCACAAAAATAAAAAAATAGTACTTACAAATTTTTATTCAGTATCTCCAGGACCTATTTCTATTTTGGAATGGAATAAATATTACGTAGCCATACACGTGTACTTCATGGACTCGCCTTTTACTAAGCGCCATACTAGTCTATGCTAAGCGCCATCTATGAAGTCATATACGAACCAATTTCTTTTTTTTGATCTCTGAAAATCGCCCATTGTGTATTTAAAATTTAAAAAAAAACGATTATCATCATTAAGCTGTATTGTTAACGCTCCTTTGCTAGCTCGTAGGAGATGGTAAAAATAAGTCACACTGTCATGCATTGAGAAGATACTAAAGAGGAGGTAGGTAACTTCTCTTCTTCTTATTGTTCTAAGGGTAACTTCGATGTGCAACATTTTCACACATGCACAAAAAAAGGCGCCTATGTGTGCGTTACTAAAATGTTGCCAGCTCACAGTTGTCACTCCCTAAATATGGGTGTTACACAATGTCAAGAACAAATACCACGTCTCCACCTCTCGACAATAACACTTCTCATTTTTGTGTCGGATGTAAAACGGTTAGGATAGGATAAAAGAAACGAAAATATAAAATCAACAACAATGTATTGTGGATCAAATATGAATCAATCTTTGAGAAATTTTATACAATATGAAATAAAATAACACGTGAAGCCAAATTATAATGACTGTTATTTATGAAACAATCCGTGGCCTACATTGTTTCTTTCTAACATTAATTTTAACGTAAGTTTAACTTTTAATCGCTGTTTTGTATAAGTATCAATCTAAATAACAAGGTCAAGATTATTTAAGTGAAAAATGCATTGCTGCTTAGGTTCTAATGTTTCTTCAGTACTGCACCTACTGCACGATTAAACAACCTGTAACAAAAATATTTCATCTTAACTTTGTGGAATACCGAAAATTCATAATAAAATAAAGGAGAATTTTGCGAAATCGCGGTCACTGATAAAACCAATAGAGAAGTTAAAAACAAACAAAAATTTATCATCATCATTATCAGCCTATAAACGTCCCACTGCTGGGCACAGGCCTCCCCCGTGAACAATAGCACCTAGGGATATTGGGCCATCATAACCCACCACGCTGGCCTAATACGGGTTGGTGGGTTTTAAACGACAGCCAACTTTACGACAACAACCGGGACCAATGGCTTAACGTACCTTCCGAAGCACGGAGGAGTTCGAGATGTTTTTAATTGGTCGCCCATCAGGCAACCCGGCATTGCGAAAGTTGCTTAGCGGGCAAGATCGCAAGCCGAACGCGCTAGCCGCTACGCCATCGAGCTCCTCAAGGGAAAAATATATAAAATAATTTTAAAAAATGCAAGATTTGACACTAAAATCTCAGAAGCGACACACTTTATGATTTGTGATAATTACTTCTTGATTATTTTTTTGTCAGTATTCAAGTCCTCAATAGTGTTCGTGTTATCAAGTTTTGATAAGTGGCCGAGATTTAGCTAAGATGAAATCTTAGCTAAATTATTATCTTATCTTATCTTTTCTATTATTATCTTATCTTATCTTTTTCTTTATTTTTATGTCTCCATCATCATTTTTTGTGTGTTTCATCCTTTGGAAATTTAAAATAAATAGAAAATAAACGTTAATTTACACTAGGCTGGCTTGATTCTCGTGAAGCCCCTAAAACCTTAAAACTAAATTTAGTATTTTCTACCACGCTCAGTCTAACGATCGAATAGATAGAAAGATAAAAAGTACAGGTGGATATAATTAAATTAGATAATGTATTTAAGGCTATTCGTTCCATATTAAACCTAAGTATTTTGGGGTAAACTTTGCCAAGTACCTGACAATACTGATTACAGGTTATGTTGAAATATTTTTATGAAATTTCCGTATTAAACCAAAAGCACACATATTTAAGACTAGAATTGGCTTGGATCTTAAAAAATGGTGCACGATTTTGAATAAAACGAGTATTCCACTTTGTTATAAAAAAAATCAGAGATTCTAATGCACGTTTGCAATTTCTAAGGAGACTCTTAGTTTTTGAAAAAAGACCCATATAAAGAATTGTAAACAGCAATACAGCATGTTTATAAAGTGTCATTCTTGGTGTTTTATTTTCATTTTATAGACAACAGAAATACTAGCTGCCCTACTCCTGTAGGTCACGTGATAGGCTAGAAATTTAATGAAATGATTTTTTTTCTTAAAGGAGGTTATGCTTTTTATTAGACAACAAAAATCCAGCTCCATACAAAAAATGTTTTATAGCTCTTGATGGTTGGGAGGTGGGGATTCCTCCACTCCTATCTCTTTTCCCTTCCTCCTAACCATCTTCAATGACCTTTTTTACACATTTTAAGGTTAGTTTTAATTAGAACAAATGCTTATATCTCCTTAACTATGTATCTCCTGTAAGTGGGAATGACACTGGGGGGGTACCCATAGGACCCCCTCCTCCCCTCCACCCCCCACTCCCCTAAATTCGTGCACTATTTTTTAAGATTTTTACCCTAGAATTAGAGATTTGCAAACATTTATTAGCATTTTGAATAGAAAAAAATCAAATATTGCATGGTAAATTGCTAATAATCATCATGAAACCAGATTAACAAAACTTACGTAAGAAACGATATTCCAGGCACTTACCACTCACTTCTATTACTGCAATGTTTGACTGAACAACTCATTGTTCGATTAAGCCCACCGGAATAATATGTACACCTAAAATATACACTTAGTCAACTAAAAAAACAAATAATTATTTGGTAGGTAAAATAATGACAGCGATTTGTTTGCGGCCAAGTGTCGCTGGCTCCATGTAAAACGTTGCACAGTTTCACCGACACGGTCCTTTCATCCTATGTTTTGTCTTTGTTTTACTACGGGTAAACATGATGTGCCGAAACGGAACAAAAGTAGTAATGGATTAAGGCAGAAAGAGATAGCAAATAATGCTCTCTTGGCTGTCATGTCATCAGACTGACAGTTGTCACTTGTCATTGTCATTTAAGTAATTTGTCTCGGATCAAATCTCGGAACATTAAGCTTTAGTTATTGTTCTGAGGACCAAATATTACAGGTCCGAGTAATTTGTATTGTAGTTAGAGACGCCTAGCCCGGCCTAGCTACCACTTTCTTTAAAAATTTCAACTTTAACCATTGAGTTATAATGTATCTCAATGACTTTAACCTTAGATGAATGATTGGCCTAATGAGACTAATCATTAATCTAACCAAACAACCATTAAATCGGATGGTTATTTTCTCAGAACATTAAGGTTATTTTTCACTCTGACAGCTATTTGACGTTTAAATCATTGTTCAAAAGTGTCAAAGTTTGCAATTTATGTCAAAACGTCTCGAAAAATTCCGGCTATTGTTGTTTTGTATTGTTTTACTTTTTAATAAGTTTGTTAAATATGTTTAAAAGTGGAAAAAAATGGAGACAGGAAAAGATTTTTTTCTCGTTTTGGACAGGAATACTTCAGAACAGGTTATAAAAACAACTCGATCGTTCCGTGGCTCGGTTGCAACTCAAACGGGTTAAACTTTAACCAAAAAACGACACCCAAAACGACGGAACGCACCCTAGACTAGAGCGTGCGCCGGAGTGCACTCGAGTGCACTCGACTCGAGTGAAGCGACGGAACAATATGTTGTCAATGGGCGATTTTCTGACAGCCCAAATTAAAAAGTAAATATTAGTTCAAAAACACTTGATAGATGTCGTTTTATGAAAGCCGAGCCGTACCTACTTAAGGGCTGTAATAAATTATACACTTTTACTTGCCTACCAAAAAAATAAAAAAAATGTACAGTCGGCGGCAGATCAACCTACTCAAATCTGTCAAATTTCTCCAATGAATATTGATACTTATAACCAAACAGTAAAGTTCAAAATTTATTATAAAAATTTGACAGTTTTGGGTAAGTTGATCTGCCGTCGTGTGTAGCGCCATACTAATCTATGCCAAGCGCCGTCATGGACTTCTTTTCGGGAAAGTGAAGCGTCATGTCTGCAGTTTTGTTTTATTTTCTAATATTTGTGGGTTTTCGAACATTAATGTGAAATAATCGTAGAAATAATAGTGGGTTATTTACCGTTAAGTGTTTGTGAACGTGCATGAGTGTTGGCAAATGAAACAAAACAGTGCAACATCACTTTTCAAATTCTCTCAAGAAGTCCGCGTAAGACCTCAGTAAAGTCCCACATCTTTACTGAGGAGTCCTCAGTGAGGACTAAAGGGGTTTGGGGAACATCATTTATCATTCATCATCCTAATAACCACTCATTATCATCAAGGGACAAAAAAAAAACTAATGACTAGGCAGTATAGTCTCAGACCTTAGCCTGTTCTTTCACGGAACAAATAAAAAAAAAATTGTCATGTCAATTGTCAATGTCGTGCATGTCAATGCCAGTAATTTTTAATGTTTCTTTCTGTCTGTTTCTATGAGTGTTTTTATCTTTACAAATCTTCATCTTCGAATGTTTCGAAAGCATTTTGCGTATTTATAAATTTCTCAGCATTGCTGAACCAATAAGAAGATTATCTGAACAAAAATCTAATTTAAAAATGAAAATTATTGTAAAAAAATTGCAAGGTGGTGAATGTAGCCTAGAGGTAAATCTAAAAAAAATTTTGTTATTAATAACCTTCCTAGCTAAATTGTTCATTATAAAGATACAATATTTAGTGCGTTAAGTTACGTAACCTACCTAACACATTTTTTCAGGTTCTCCCCACTACAGGCATATCCGAAATTAAACGTCAAATATCAGAGCAGCTGAACATTCCCATTGAACAACAAAAACTTCTTCTTCTTGGGCGGACCCTTGCTGATGAGCACACAGTACAATCATATCCCTCCATAAAAGATGGAACTAAGCTAAATTTAATTGTTAAAAAACCGGAAGGGCTTCATGAAGTATCAGTAAAATATTTTAAGAAATCAGGAATGACGGATGCTGAAGCTGTAAACACGGCTAATCGTCTTATGAGAATAGTACAAGATAAATTCAATAAGTTGTCATGGGATGAAATTGACCGATTATCCTTAGACTGCCTGCTTGGAGAAAGCGGGCAGCCTCGGCTCAGCGCTGAAAATGACACAGAAAATGATGACATGTTTAGTTTGTGACACCCGAGAAATAGATTTTATTGTGACTATTTATTTATGAATAAGTAATATCATTGTGGAATCATTGTTGGTTTAAATTTCCAGGTGTTAGCATTTAAGTAGGCTTGTGTAGTACATGTACTAAAGAACTAAAAGAATTGCTTCCTAGCACTGAACTAGAACGAACTATTCCGCATGCTTATTCGGTCTTCGTTCATTTAGTACACTCAGTCGGACAGGAACGAGATGTTCCGTTCGGCAGTCTCGGCTCTCTCGGTCTCGATGGTCTGCATCAGAATCGGAACGGTAGAGCCGAGAGCGTTTACAAGGGAGCATCTTTAGTGAGAATGTGGTGTTTGCACAATTTAAAAGATAATAATGTCGTAGGTGCGGTTAGCATAATATTACGATTCACTCTTTGAAAAGACAGTCCTACGTAAGCCTGCCAAGTATGAAGGGAAATCAAATTTTTATTATTTTTTATTATGCTTTGTTGTGTATATGACACCAATTTACCTTTTTTTACCTATCTAATTATTTAGTCTTAAGTAATTTGTGGTATATTTACGCAATAAAACTATTTAATAACTTAATAAACCCTCATAGTACATCCGTGACTGAATATTTATCATCAAATAAATCAGTGTACTAAATGAACTAATAGTACTATTAGAGTGAACTAGTACATTGCCTGTAATGTACTAGTATGGAGCGATCTTTGAGATGACCGAGCAGGCACAAGACTACATTTAAGTAAGGCTTACATGCTCATTATTTTAAATAGTAGTGCCCATGTTTTTAATAATAAAAAGAAAAGCTTGTAAGAAGTATTGTTAAATTTTAACAATACTTCTTACATGGTTTTCTTTTTTCATCATTTAATGATGAAACTAATTGTAAATATTTGATTACTCTTTGTTACTGTAGGTCAATTTGAAATTGATAAGATTAGTGATTATTGTAATGGCTGTAACTAAGATTTCAAGTAATGAAGATTAAAGCCACTTGGGGGGTCTTCAACATGATTTTATAATAGTATTAACTAGACTATGTTTCTTAGCTCAACATTATTCATTAACCTTGTCAATTATGAGCAAACCACATTTGCTGTAGCAGAAATAAATTGATATGCAGTTGTGCCAGGACAACTTCATTACCTTCCTGTAATAGATTAACCAAAACTTAATTTTAAAATTGCCTTGGTTTTAAATGTAGTAATGTGTATACCAAATAGCAATTTAAAAGTAAAAACAAGGATTTTGTTCATTATTACATGAGTTTCATCAAACCTCAAACTGTCTCAAGCATTTTTTAGAAAATTCAAGGAAGAAAAGCGACAAACAAGCCATTTTATTTATAACATGGAAAATTTGCCCAAATATTTTATTTAGAAATCAATTCTAAAAAGTTTACTAAAGAGGCAAGTACTTTTCCAAGTGCTCTTTTCCATTGTAATAGGTAAAGGATCGTCGTCTTAGTCGCAAAATGTCTAAATTACCAGTTTCTCACTTCGTACACATCGCAAATCGTCTTAATCGGAAAATGTCTAAATTTTAAAATAAGTAATTGATCTGCTCGAGTCGGGCGTGGATTACCCAAAAACCTAATTTTCTGAATTATATTTGAATCATATTTCGACTTTTTCCAGTGAAATTATGAAACCTCTTTTATACAAGCTTTTATTTAAATGCACTAAAAAGAAAAAATGAACTTTTACTATCAACTTAAAATGTCGTTACACAATTTATATGATTTAAAAGGTTGTCGCGAGATTATGTAAGTACTCGTATTTAACTATACTTAGATTGAAAATTTTAATCAATCGCATCAAGCAAAGCTAAATAAGCTTCGAAAAAATATGATTTAAAAGGTTGTCGCGAGATTATGTAAGTACTCGTATTTAACTATACTTAGATTGAAAATTTTAATCAATCGCATCAAGCAAAGCTAAATAAGCTTCGAAAAAGGTGGGTGTGCTTAATAGAGCGAGTCAGTATTTCACGCCGGCCCATCGCTTACAACTGTACAAAGCACAGTACAAATACTGCTCCCATCTTTGGGCTGGAGCACCTCAGTACCAACTCCTTCCATTTGACCGTATTCAACACAGAGCTGCAGAGACGTCGCGTCTCTCTGTATAATGTACCGCATTTATCATAGGGAGGTTCTGACGAATTGTTCGGCTTGATCCCAGCCGCTGATTTCCTTCACCGCACTACACGCAATCGACTGTCATTCCATCCACATCACCTTGATGGATGGCGGTCTACTACTGTGCGTTTTTCACGAAATTTCTTGCCTCGAACTACAGTGTTGTAAAACCAGCTCTCGGCGACGGTATACGACAAGTCCGTGCGCGTTTTATGTACAAATATATGACCGCTTTAATTGCGCACCTACGCCTCTCAGTCGTACGTCAGTGGTTAAGCGTTAAACACTTAAAAAATTCTAAATATGAATCGAATATAATTTAGAAAATTAGGTTTTGGGTAATCCACCTCCGACCCGACCGGATTCATACTTACTGTTAAATTTAGACATTTTGCGATGTGTACGAAGTGAGAAACTGGTAATTTAGAATTTAGACATTTTGCTACTAGGACGATTTGCGTTGTGTACTAAGTGAGGAGAAACTGGTCGAATTACGATTTAGGGAATCCGCGCCCGACCCATTAAAATAATGAAGGGCACAAGTGGTTTTCCTAATTATGTTACAGCCTTTATTTCAATATGTACCCTACCTCAGGGAAGTACATGCCCAACTTCTAATCAAACTCAATGAAACAACTTGTTTGATCATGCATCAAATTTATTTTGTCATCTTAAATTTTAAAATACATATTAAATGGCAAGTTAGTATAATAGTATGTTGACGTTACTACAAAATAGTAGTACTATATAGTAATTAAACTTTGCCTGGAGTACCATCAGACGATTGATATGTGATGTTACCACAAGCAAACATTAGTATTTAACTAACTCCAATTTTATTAACAAAATAAATGCAATATTGTTGTTATATAAAATCTATGGACAGAAAATAAATTTTGTCATGTATTGTATTTTTGTTCTTTTATTTAAGGTAATTTAACAGGAAATAAGTCAAATAAAGCTAATAATAAAAAAACTGGCAATTAGTAGTAACAAGATGACCTCGATCTATACAAAAAATTAGTCTAAGCCCAGATAGCTCACTCAGCAGATAAAGGTTACAATAGAAAACCTTATAAATGTGTTGACGCTCATAGGCACTTCATTAATTTCCCAAACCTACATCCAAACAATCACAACCATGCAATGAGCCTAGTGTTGCTACTTCAAAAAACTTGTACAACTCAATTGATATTGGTCTGTTTAGTCTGCTGGTTCAAGCATTCAATACATAAAGAATCAAAAGTCTGGAGTCTGCATATAAACTACGCAAGTACTTTAAATCGTGCATTGCATATATGCAGTGTTCCGTATTGCTACTAACTTTTTACAATAAATTTTAAATAACTAGTTTTGATAATATCAGTAAAATTAACTATAGTAAAGATTCCTTAATAAAACATAAATGCAATTCACATTTTTAAATTTTCATAAACAAAATATTACAATAATATCATTGTTGACTAAAATAAAAGATTGAAAGCTTTTCAAAAGACTGTTTGATGTTATGTTAAAATATACAACCCCTAAAGATGGATTATTAAATCTTGTCCTATTTTATAATAAAAATTACTTTGTATTAACTTATAAAGTTACACTTTGTCACAATATAGGTATTTTAATTTACAATTAACAACTACTTACTTATTTTTATTCCCATTCTAATAGGTATGTATTCTTTAAGATTGTTGTTTACGACTTTTTGTTTGGCCATAGTTAAATAAGTGCATGTTATTAAAATGATTATAATTATATATATTTGACAACTATAAATACATCGAAGAAATAAAGACTGTGAACCCAATTTTACAAACACTAATCTGAAATAATAATAGAGATTTCATAAGTAAAGCACCTTTTTAAATACTTACAATATTTACACAGGGCATGGTAAATAGTCTGTGTGAAGAGGTAATTTCGATGACAATGGCGTAAGGCAACTACAAGGTCAGAATGGGTGGTATTTTTTTTGTTCTACAATGGAGAACGCCCGGCCTTTATCTAATTCGGTGGTGAGGAACGATAAGGCCGAGGGCGCGAGGTGGTAGTGCGCTTTAAGGTGCGTTCTAAGACGGACAGCAAACTGCAGCTGCAGGCTGCAAGCGACACTACTAGTTTCTATGCAGCTCTATGAAATTGATTCCAAGCGCGGCAACACTGCGGCCTGCGGCCGCGGCGCGCAGCGACCGCAAACTGCACTGCAGTCTGCAGTCACTGCCTGCAGCACCAGTGGTGTCGCGAACCGCAGAGACTTTACACGTGTCACGTACAAAAATGGCGACTTTTTCTCCACATTCTGTCACGCACAAAGGTACTGGAGTGACCGAGGTATTGCTCTATGCATTGTGCAGTCGCGGCATGCCGCCGCGCTTAGAAATAGAAGCAACCGCGACCGCAGGCAACACTGCGGTCAACCGCAGCCGCCAGCCGCAATGTCGCCTGCGGTTGCAGTCTGCGGTCCGTCTCGGAAACGTACCTTTACCCTATAACTACTGAAGAACTAACGATTATATTATAGTCTGAACACAGTGCTACTATCATTGTTATTCATTGGAGCCAGGCGGACTTAAAATAAGTTCTCTGGAAATGTTTAATTTGGTTTAACGCAAACGTATAGGTTGCTCTTGAATCAGAGAGAAAGCCTCGTATGCCGCAGTTACGGAGACTTGCCTCTCTGATCTTTGCAAGGCATATATTATAAGCCAAAAAACATTTATCGTAAACGTTCCACTATTACCAGCCCCGATTTCGTTGCATATATTTTCTTATAAACAGCAAAATAATACGTTATAAAATAGAAATTGAAGATAGTTTAAGATCAGACTTGTAGTTTATTACACGAACATGTAATAATATTGGGTAAGACATATTATTATATCCTTAACCTTTTCACCGCCCAACTATCCTGCACGCGATGTCCCGCTGTACGCCAACGTATATATGTATAACAAATTCTATAGTACGAAAGCAAGGATGGCGGTAACGTCATATCGATAATAAAAAAAATTACGTGTAAATTTAAGTTTGTATCTAAATTTACAAATATAAATAAACACTGATACATTATAATGGTAGTTGGTTTTATTTTATGAACAATTTTAGTAAGAAAAATGAAAATCCATTATCAGAGACAAAAAGACATGCATATACTTGCTAGAGATATATTATAATAGGCACTTCACTATTCATTTCATAACGTCGTCCGTTGACTTCATATCAAGTCTTTGGCGCTCGTAGCACGATAAATTTCTTAAGGAAAAGGGTTGTCTATGCTTTTTTTACCTAATAGTTACTACGTGTAATAGGTATATAGGTCTTCTTTGGCAGTTGGCACTAAAATCCATTTCGGTTTAAATTCCATTTCGGTATCAACCCTAGCGTTTACACGTTCCGCTCAAGGTCACCGGCGCTCGAGCTCTCACGTACACGGAGTGTCACCGGTGTGGCTATAGTCCGGTCCAGTTAGCTCACAAACTAATCAGCCCTCCTAGCTAAAACTTACCTCTGATCATACAGCGACGGTCGATTTTTGAGCATTCGTAGGTAAATGCCGCACTCCGTAAAAAAATAGTTATTTTCAAAAAGAACATGTAAGTAGGTAATAGGTACCTACCAGTACTACATAAAATAATATGGTATTTAAAAACTCAAGCGTATCGAAACTGTTTAAATAAATTCGAGTGATATTCAGTGCAATATTGATTGAACTTAGTTGAGTAGGTATTGTGTTAGTTACTGTATTTATGAATTTGTGAACGAGATTGTATTGTAAGTGATTCGCGATTCGCAACTTAATTAATTATCTTCCTAAGTTTAATTAGCACATAACTATATCCACATATCAAGATAACTTGTGTTTTCTTTGCACTTTAATAATTAGCTAACAATAAAACAAGATAATATTTACTGATTAAAACTTACCTCATTATCGTCCTCTTCCGAAGTACTACTATTTTCCGTTTCGCAATCAAATTCTGAATCAGGTTCCACACCTTGTAAAATCCGTAACAACTCATTAGAACATTCAGTGTCACTCATCATTTGCACTTTTCCCGAACCGGGCAAAAAACACGGCACACGTTTGTTTTGTTTGTAACGCCCAGCACTATGACACGATGACCTTGACACCTGTGCGCTTACGACGTCACGAGCTAACTTGAAATATAGTCGGTGGCGCAGGTAGCACTGACATCTTGCCATTACGTAGAGATGGGTGTTGCAATATCGAAAATCCTCAGTAAACTTAACTAATTTTAATAAAGTGATTTGATACGTACATTAATTTTAAAATGTATTATGTAATACGTTATTTCCTGACCGGGATTTATTTTAAATCATAGAATTTATGAACATTTGGATGGAATAAAACATAGTAAATATGGAGGATTGTAGTGAATGCAACTTTCGCGTCACATCACTGGCCTACTTGATATGAAGTCGTTGGCGTGCGGGACATCAAAATATTTGAGACGTTTTTGTTTTTATCCATTTTAAGACTCAAAAAAGCCTGTTTTGCCTAGGAAAATAAAAAATAGGGCTTCAGCTGTGTCCATCTTACAAAATTACAAAAGAAACAAATGTTTTATGTATCGTAAATGTATTTTATCAAAGTAGGTATAATGAAGAACTTCTATAGAAGTCCTGGCGTGGAGGGCACGAAAATCTCGAACTTCTATAGAAGTCGTTGGCGGTGAAAAGGTTAACTAAATTTCAAATCTGTAAATACTATTTTGAAAGTACATCATGTTAAGAGTGTTGATAATGGACAAGTATTTACAACTGTTTTTATTTTCGAATAAATTAATGGGAAAGGAAATAACCCGAATCGAGACAAATATACACGATGTAATCGTAAAGTGAGGTCAGCCGGTTGTTATGTAAATATTAAAGACTAGCGGACCGCTCGCGACTTCGTCCGCGTGGACCCCGTACCCCATGGCGAATATTTGAAAATATTATATAGCCTATGTCACCCGGAGAAAGTGTAGCTTCCCAACGGTGAACGAATTTTTCAAATCGGTCAAGTAGTTTCGGAGCCTATTCAATACAAACAAACAAACAATCAAATCTTTCCTCTTCACCATATTAGTCTAAATAACTTAACGCGAACGAACTATAGATATAATTTCCACAATTTGTAGATGGAATAATGGATTAGGTTGGCCTCACTTTATGAATAGAACCAGTACATTCATTACGCTTCTCAAAGCTTCTAGCTGCAACATTAATTATACTAATTCTACAGGATGTATATTTAAATTTTGACTAACCAAAAGTTTTCACGAAACTTCAGTTACCTATTTGGTAAATGAAAGGACAAATACTGTTCAGAAAGTTCGAACTAAAGTTCACGAGCCGGATTCGAACCACCTACCTACCCACCCACGATAGCATAGTGCGTGCTCGACGCGATGTCAAACCAAACCGGCTCGTGGAAACTTTAACACTTTTTCCGAAATGTAATTAGTACGCAACAAAATTTGCAATTTTTTTTACAGGGTTAATTTTGGGACCCCCGCCAAAAGTAAATACGGGGTAAAAAAAAGTAATACTTAAAAAAAAATTGACGTAAAAATAATTAATGTTTTCTATTTTTAAATACAATTTTTGGCTGCTTTTCCTATATTAGTAGGTATGTGCGCTCGCCCTCGCGGTCAAAGCGACGGCGCGCCGCCATTGGTGCACGAGGTGAATAATTAGCGAGCACGCGCATGCGCTTTGATAACGAGGCGGCCGCGCGCTAGGTGACAATGATTTTAATTTTCTTAGGAAGGGTTGAGACAAAAATGTAAAAAAAATATTTTTTTTTATTTGATTATTTGGTTGTACTCCTGTTATAGGATCACGTGAAAAAATTTGGCTGGGTTTCCAAAATTAACCGTGTATAGTATAGTAGAAATTATTTTTATGCATTAGTCGAATGTTCAAGATTGCGCTCTGTACAGTTGTAAAAAAGCAAGACATCGACTAAAATATCATAAAACATGGTGGGTGAAATGCGTTGTGTTCCTACTCGTGTATCAGTCGAAGTCGCTGTCTTCCTCAGAGGATGACTCTGACTCGGAGCTGTCGGGGTGGTTCTTGGTGATTTCGATGCAGTTGTCCACATCGGTCAGTCTTTTCAACGAACGCCCTGGAATAATAGATTTTTTTAAATATTTTATCATGTTGTGAAATATTGAACCGTATGCACTTGGAATAAGATTGAAAAACATTGACAAATTTATATTGTTATGAAAATACTTAAAACTGTTTTCCTTGATAATTGATGGGATATTTATTCGTTATCTAACCAATATAAACAAGTTTCAAAAGAAATCTATCTTGGGCTAGATAGATTGTGTGAGAGTGGAAAAGTTATTTAATTTTTTTGATTTATTAATACAATGAATAATAATTGTACCTCAACATTACAAAACACCAACTTCATAGCTCTCGCTCACAGAATGTCAAGCATACTCTGGCAAGATCTAGATGTTTATTTTTTATTAAAGGTAGGTTTTTTGAGGTAAACACACTAGCAGCTCAATGAGCTGATGCGTGTGTTTCTAGTGGTTTGGAGAATTTATCCAGCCTGTTCTTAAACGAATTTATGAATATGAATTTATCTGAGCGTTTATGACTTCTTCAGGTAACCTGTTCCAGTCCGTGACTATTTAGTTAGGTAAGAAACACTTCTTAGGATATCTATCTCAAAATCCATATAAATATAAATTATCCCAAAAAAGAATGTACTGCTTACCGGGTACTGAGTCAGGATATATTTAGAAAGAAACACGAAACACTAAATGTGTGTATGTATGCAAAAATAGGCTAGATGTAACCAGATGGAGGAGCCTGATGGCGCGACGACTCACTTGCGATCTTGTGCATTGTTATTGTTGTAAAACGTGGCCTGTGGTAGTGCACTAATTAGCTATTTGACAGTTGTAACAATAAAATATGAAATATGTCGGAAATGGTAGTTTACAATTTAACAATAATTTATCCAATAGTTTTTTTTATTAAGATAATTTGTAAATATTTTATTTTTACAAAATAAATTTGCGATTTTTTATCTGTGGATAAAAAAAAAATTCTGCAAATTCTGCCGCCCGTGTTTCGGGTCTTGCAGACCCGAAACACGGGCGGCCATGATTAAGCTTCTGTGACGTCACATTTCACACAATTATCAAAAACTATCTGGCAGGTTTCAAGATAAATTTCTTTAATGGGGAAGAAAACGCAAAACTTTTACACAGATGGCGCTGTGTGTTTGTTACTTGTCAGAATTCTTTGTGAAAGTCGGTTTGCTAAATATTGCAAATTTTACGGGTTTTTTTTGTTAAAGAGTCTTTTGTATGGTGCAAAAAAAGTTCTAAGAAATGTATTCTACCTGGCGAATCGTAGATCTGAAGGAAGAATTGAAAAAAAGAGGTGCCTCGCGTCAAGGAAAGAAAGCTGATCTGATAGAAAGGTAAGTTTTGATATTATGCTAAACGCCTATTTCACGCTTCTAAATTACTATAAATATATAAATAAAATAAATCGCACACTCTTTAGTAATGAAAAGTAGTAAAATATTATGTTTTTCCACCTTACAGACGAACTAACAATTTTTTAGAAAACGAACATAACCTCAAAATAATTCTATTTTATAGATGTTTAACATTTTATTTATGTTACAGATTGGAGGCTTATGACAAAAATTTCAATTTTGAGAGCATCACGAGTGGACTAAATAGTCCTGAACCACAGATGGAACTTCCAGATGAGACATTATTCCGTGATGTCAACAGCAATACATTACTGCCTCATCTGACAAAACAGCATATTCATTTATATTTTTCAAGGTATTCATTATTATTTTATGGCTCTCTCTTCTCCTTAAACACCCTATACTGTGTGAATCTGCATCAGCATATTGTTTTTGTACATTAAAATATGGTACAAAAACATTTACATAATTGATTTGTTTGTAGTATAAAAAAGGCTTGATGTGGTGTACTACTTCTTTGATGATAGTTCTATTACATCAATCAATAATTTAATTACTTGTTACAGATTTAATAAGAAGACAGATGATGGTTATCGCATGTATGAAGGAAGATATCTTCTTGTTTTACGGTCATGCATAGTACAGAATTAACCTTTGTTAAAGGTATATGCAAGGCTTCAATGAAGAAAGTTCAGTATGAAGTTAATTTAAATTTTTTAAATAATGGCACCATCGAAGAGTGTGCATGTGAATGTGCTGTAGGAAGTGGTAAAGAAGCTCATTGCAAGCATGTGGCGGTTGTGATGTTTGCTGTTGAACAGATGTTTAAGGAAAAGTCAACTATTATGAATGTTGTTTGTACACAAACTCTTCAAACATTTCATAAACCCAAGAAAGCTTTCACAGCCTCCCCTTTAAAAGCTAAAAAATTACCGTCAAGGAGACACTTATTAAATATTATATTTCACCCATACGATATGGAAAATATCTGTAAAACTAAATACAATAAAAAAATAAGAAATATTTGTATTGCTGCGACCACCAGTACTATGCCATTAAAACAAAGATACAGTCCTGCAAACCCCTTTGGGATATTAAATGACCATAAGTACACAAATCATGACAGAAAGGATATGTTGTTTCGGGAATTGCTTTTAAATAATGTTACCAAAGAACATATAGTGAATTTGGAAATCAACACCAGAGGTCAAGCAAATAACTCCTTATGGCATGAAAAGCGGCAAGACCGCATTACTGCAAGCCGGTTTCATACAGTGTGCCATTTAACAGCACAAAAGCAAAGGTCATTTGCAGAGCAGTTACTGCTGCCACACTCTTTTAAATCACGTGCAACCGCGCATGGTATCATAAATGAACCAATAGCAATAAAAATGTATATGGATAAATTTGAATTGGAAGTGCAAAATTGCGGATTGTTTATCTCTGAGAGATATCCGTTTTAAGGAGCATCACCTGACGGTTTACTTGGAGAAGAAACCTTGATTGAAGTTAAATGTCCTTATGCTAGTAGACATCAAGAAATCAATGAAATCACTGTACCTACCTTTTTTATATAAACAAAATGGAAATTTATTTTTAAAAAAGACTTGTATATATTACTACCAAATCCAAGGACAATTATTTGTGGCAGAAAAGAAATTCTGTAATCTAATAATATACACCTTTAAAGATTTGAAAGTTATCTTTATATCTCGAGATGAAGAATTCATTGAAAATATGTTGATAAAACTTGTTTCTTTCTATGAAACCTATTTTAAAGAAGCAGTTTGTAACAAATACATTTATAGAAATTATAAATAATAAGATTGGGATTTACTGGCCACGAACCATCTCTATCTAATGTAAGGCTGTGGGAGATGACTTCAAATTTTTGATTACTTAATAAATAATAATAATTAATTTCGTAATAAAATTTTTTGAGGTTGTCGTCTTTTTTCAGTGTTTAAAATTTTACTTAAGTATATTTAATCGTTAATAAAACGCTAAAATATTAAACATTAATTTCGTAATTTCAAATTTTACAAAACATTAATTACGAATTTACATTGTTTAGATATGTGACGCAGATCTACGTCGAGTCTTGCACAATCTCATCAGTGACTCACGGATTGTCATTGATGAGGAAGCTATGTCACTGGACCGCCAGCGCCAACCCCCTCGAGTGAATGTCGACTATGGACTTACCCATGTTGCAGATAGACAGGTACCTACTTATATATCATGCTGTTTTGTACTGTGTGTGACAAAACCACATTAACTAAATGAAGATATTCCTAAATTTTAAACTTGAAACTTAAAATGCTTACTTTTTGGATACTTATAGTAAACCATGGGAGGAGTAAGAGGGTGTATCATTAAAGCACTGTTTTTATTTTTCAGGCTATTGTCCAGCGGCTTTGGGCGAGTCGTGATCGCCACTAGTTGAAAACACTACCCTTCCTTCGCTAGTGAATTTACGTCCTTCACTGAGATGGGTTGATTTTTTTCTAGTAAACATACATTACATACATATTCCTCTAAAATCTTGAATGATGTTATAATTTTGCCCTTTGACAAATTGAAGTCTCATAATGGACAGATTTCAGCAAAGGGCTTTAGTAATATATATTATGTTCACTTGTTATTCTTTTTTATCAGAAGGATCGTGTCTGCTATCTGTCTGGAGTGAGTATGGGGTCGAAGAAATGAAACAGTTAAGAACAGTCAACCAATATAATGGTCAATCAATCATATTGTTTTGTAAATGTCGTTACTTCTTAATAGTAAAGCTGTGGAGTGACGTCATGAATGTTCTGCCTAAATAGATCAAATATTGTGTTATTTATTTATTTGTTTTTGTTTCAGATATATCGTAATGATTGGTTCAACTTCTCCTATTATTGGTCTAAAATTTGTCAACTAACTTGCTTTCATTATTTTATGAAAATAAATTGTTAATTGTCTTACAATAATCAATTTTTTTTATTGAAAATAAAACAATACTTATATTGAATTATGTCGTATTTTTATTTACTCATACTCAACACAACTCAAAATGTCTTGTGTGGCTCATCTTGGCATGGCCACCATCAACTCTAAATCTGACTTTATAGAAAGTATGTCGATAGTTTGTCGAAGTATGTCGTCAAATATCAGAGTTTGTCGGTCTACCGTTCAAAAGTTATAAGGGGTCATTGGTGGCCATGTCAGGATGAGGCTCATCCTGGCATGGCCACCTTGTATCTCAAAAACTACACGACGTAGCGAAGATCTGATTACTCCAATAGTATGTCGAAAATCTCCAGAGTTTGTCGGTGCTTCTATAAAGAGAAAAATCAATTTTTAATTTTCTCATAGTAGATGTACAATCGCGTGCATAAAGTTTATTGAAAAAGTAAATGAATAATTTTAATCTGAAAGGTTCCTTGATATAAAGAGCGCAACTTTATTAATTATGTGTATATGAGTGATAGGTAGGTACTTAATCCGATGCTTGGATAATAGACAAATAGTTCATTGAATATAAACCACAGGTTTATATTGAATGAAATAAGTGCCTACATATTGACGTCGAAAACTAATAAAATAACAGTTAACTATCATTTAGTTAAATCTCAACAATAGTTAGATTCAGTAGAATCTAGCACCAGTTCCAATATAATCAATCACGCATAAAATTTCGCAAAATTAGATTCTTTTAGTTAAATCTTAACAATAGTTAGATTCAGTAGAATCTAGCACCAGTTCCAATATAATCAATCACGCATGAAATTTCGCAAAATGTACAATAGTGTCTACAATCAATCATAATAATACTGAACCTTGAGAAACCAACTTATGTACATAAGTTGATAATACATACAGATGGAAGTGCCCTTCACCCAGAATCCTCAACTACTGAGGAACTGGCTGTTTCTTGCACCTTATCTACAACTGCCGGAATATAAAAATGCTACACGAACATTGATGTTATGGCGACATATTTACATAAGATGGTGGTAGCTTATCTATCTGCTGTGAGTTGAAGCACCCTTTTTGTCGCTGTTACAACGGGTAGGATTCCGAAGCCAGCAAGTCAACATCCCCAAACTTTTAAATTTATTGGATTTGATATTTTGTAAAGGGTTAATGAACCTGCGGTCGTCTATACCTTAGTTAGAAGTTACCTATCTGATTGATATTTTCAAATAAAGCATATTACATTTACATATTTTTTTATTAGTATCCCCTTTTTTAAATAACCTACATATAGTAATGTTCGTAACTCTCCACTCAACTATCACAAACAATAGTTTGTTTTTAATCTAAAACAGATAACAAAATGTACAGTTCTAAATTGCGCCTATTCGCTAATAGCCCATTTAAAGAAATGCAATGATAAAATATATTATGACACCAAAATCAAGGCTATATCAGGTACCGCTTTATTTTCGGTGAACTAATGTTTTGCATGATTATAAGCATCTGATAAACATACATACACATCGAAGTTCCGTTCTTCGTTCAACACTTTATGCGTTCATTAAATAGCCGAATAAAAATTATTTAATGCTCGTGTACGCGATTGTACTATTTGCTGTTGTATGGAAAAAAGAAGTTGATATAACTTTTCCTAGAAGCACCGACAAACTCTGGAGTTTTTTCAACAAACTTCGACATACTATTGGTAAAATCAGATCTTCGCTACGACCAGTAGTTTTTGAGATACAGGTGGCCATGCCAGGATGAGCGCTCATCCTGGCATGGCCACCAATGACCCCTTATAACTTTTGAACGGTAGACCGACAAACTCTGATATTTAGCGACATACTTCGACATACTATTGGTGAAATCAGATCTTTGCTATGCTCAGTAGTTTTTGAGATACAGGTGGCCATGCCAGGATAAGCACTCATCCTGGCATGGCCACCAATGACCCCTTATAACTTTTGAATGGTAGACCGACAAACTCTGATACTTGGCGAGATACTTCGACATACTTTCTATAAAGTCAAATTTAGAGTTGATGATGGTGGCCATGCCAAGATGAGACACACAAATGTCTTTATTCAATTAACTTAAAATAAGCATTTTTAATCATCAAAATTTATTTGGATGGATGGTCACCCGCCCACCTATTCAGGAAGTCTTTTAGCTGTGTCCTTAGCCCTATGTCCCTGATGAGGCATAACAGGATTGCATCATCATCATCATCATAAATAATAAAAATAAAATAGAAAACGTTTATTGGTACAATTCATAAAAAAAAGAATATTCAATTTAACACAAAAATGAAACCTAATAAAACAGAACAATTAACAATTTATAAAAACTCAACATAAAACATAAAAGTACCAAAGGGCCTCCACTCAGCAAAATGTCATGGGATAAACTCATGATGCTTATCTTACGTGGATACCCGCTAAAATCTATTTTTTTTAAAGTATTTGGATTAACAATAAAAAAACCTTATACTTAAACAAAGTATACAAACGAACACCTACATATTATTATAAATATCACGAAATTAACAATTCATTAATGACCAACATTACCTACTATAAAACAATACAATTATATATTTCCACAAAAATCATACAATTAAGCCTAAAACATAAAATTACAAGCCAGTAGCTTATACTTAGAGTAAACATTGTAAATGTAGTAAAATACAATACTTTAATCATAATTTTCATTTATTTACAATACCTTCCCTGAAATTACATAACATTATACACACAAAGAATATTCTAGAAGCCAAAGGTACATAATAGGGATTTAAATCAGACTTTAATATTGTAAAAGTCTTACTCAAACCTATTAAACGTTCAATGTGGACTCTTTGGCTAGCTAACATTCTATCACGTTTTACTGTAACTCCGCTTAGTTGGGTTTTTCCTTTCAAAAAGGTAGGAATATTTATCCCGATACCCTTGCTAGCAAATATGTCTTGTACATTAAAACCTCTATCAGCCATGATGCTATCTCCAGGTTCACACTTCTCCAGCAATTCACTTCGCTCTATCATTTGCCTGTCTGAAGTAGAGCCTCCATAGCCTTCTGAACAATAACTAAACAAACCACCAGGTGTAGCACCAACTAGAAACTTCATAGTGTTGTTGTTTTTATATGAACTAAAGGTAGCTTGCTGTGATGTTGGATTTTTGGGCTTAGTTATGGGTATTTCTGTTCCATCAATAATAATCCTTGTATTTGAATAGTTTTTTTTAAACTGTAAAGGCATATAGTAGTCTACCAACTTCCTTTCAGGGCAAACATCAATAAGTGACCACATATCGTATGTAAAGTTCAGCCAAGTCACAAAAATGTTAGACACTAAAGTTTTGCTAATTCCAAAAAATTTGGAAAGTTCAAAATCACACTTGTTTCGCCTTAGTTTAATTAACATTAATAAAAATTGGTCTTCAATGGCCACATTAGTAACTTGGCTACCTTTATATTTTAAATTGTATGCCATAGGACATAATGTGCTCAAAACCAAATTAAATTTTTCTTTACTTTCCAATCCTGTGTAAAAATGCACAGACTGATCATCTTCTAATAAATCTTCTGATGAAAACATCCTACAAAATGATGATGTTTGAGTTGATTCATTAACATTTTGCACACAACTGGAACTGACTGCAACAAAAGCTTCATTTTTATCCTCCTCCTCTTCATTTGAAATTTCAACCACATGTATGTAACCTAGGTCAGGTAAGGTATCTGCTGCAGATGTATTGCACAATGATTGAACTGGATCTGTTGATGTCACAGGACTTGGTGGTAACAAACAACGCTGTGCATTACGTCTATCAAAACGCTCAGTTCGGTCTGAAGTAGAAGTTTCTGCAGTGCTATTCCAGGAAAATTGTGTTGGGACCACCGATTTCTTTAAAAATTTACGCCAAAGCGGAAAACCTATAACAACAATATTATTTATTACAAATGGATACTTCACTTTAT
The DNA here is from genome assembly GCA_963921215.1 of Scoparia ambigualis. NCBI lineage: Eukaryota > Metazoa > Arthropoda > Insecta > Lepidoptera > Crambidae > Scoparia > Scoparia ambigualis. The sequence continues at coordinate 36,144,956 of OY992506.1, read as the reverse complement.
AATATACGCTGGCTTTCATCCAAAATTTATAATGTAATGATAATAATAATCAACATACAACATACCTGTTTCCTTAGAAATTGTTTCAAAATCTGTTTCCTTGAAATGTTTGCTACATAACCTAGAATAGTTTGTTGCTTTAAAGTTTCTTCTTTTTAAAGCTCTTTCCCATTTTTTCCTCAGTGTAGTATTTGAAGGAAATTTATGTGAACCTATTTCTTCACATCCAAAGGCCACACATCGACCCATTATTTAATAAAATTGAGAAATCCTTTAAAATAAATTAATTTGTATGGAGATTGACAGTTGGTGTGTAACAAACACACAGCGCCCTCTACAATGAACTATTTGACAGTTTGCTTCCCCATTATTGAAGTGTGACTGACGTCACAGAGCAAAATGTCACGTGATCAACCGTTTTCGCAAGAAATTTGAAATTAATAAAGAAAAATATGTTTTTTTTCTCTATGAAATAAAGCTTTTCGAGAAAAAAAATATTGTACGGGGTACAAAATAAGCGTTTGTAACTTTTAAAATACTTTTTCGAAAACTGTCAAGTAGCCAATTAGCGGTCCTCATTGCCTAGTGTCTGACTAACCCTTGGGGATAATAGTCGTGAGAGATGTATGTGTGCTGTAACCAGTGATGTGCAAGACAAAAGACAGGACTACCTAGTTTGGGCGCCATCGGTAATTTGTTATTGCTGTATTCTATTTAGTAATACACGTTTTTATGTGTTTGTGTGTGTGCGTGCGACACCGTGTCACGTGGCGGTGAAACAATACTCCCACCCCCTCTCTTCCCAACAGCATAGAGCGACGATGGGCTTATCACCTGTCAAGCTGAGCACATGTGCAGTCGCTATTTGGTGAAAAGTGGGCTACGGTAGAGGACTGCTTTGCTGTCCTTATTGCATTGTTTCTGACTAACACTCACACCAATAATCTAGCTTAAGATAAGCTTCTATTAAAACTTGTTAACATGGTTAAACTAGATTACGGATAAATATACATAAACATAGAAAACACCCAGACCCGAAATCAATTCAGAAAAACAGTTTTTTCTAAATTCACCCGACCGGGAATCGAACTCGGGACCTCAGAGATGGCGCGACGCCAGAACCGGCGCGCTAAGACCACGGAGGTCGTCAAAATAGTAGCAATAGCAGGAGGGTGTGACTCCGCAGTTTAGGCACATGAGTAAAGAAACGGAACAGAGACAAAGCTTCATAAAACCACGCCGTCGCGAGTCAACTACTACAAGCATACGGCGCATGTGTGCGTGTCCAATAGCCGCTGCGTCGCGTATGCGCCGCTACTGGATAAAACCGGATTACCACAGTATTTACGCTCGTTCGGCCAGTGGACAAACGGAGAGACTCCCGACGGCGCGTTGTATGAAGCTTTGTCAATGTTCCGTTTCTTTAATCATGTGGTTTAGGTAGGTTCGTTTGGTGCGCCTCCGCAGTTTGGCCGCCTAGGCGTATGGCAGCAATGGTTGCCGCGAGCGCGACAGCACCCAACACCCAGCGCCGAGTCGCGACACGAGTCATCCCTGCGCGCGCAAGGAAACCCAAGCTCTGTGACGTCATGACGTCACATCGATATCAAGTCAGCGTTGCCTAACGGAATATGAACGCTCGGGTCACACGATAAGTTTCAATTTCGCGTGAGTCGTTAGAGAGTGAACCTTCTGTACGGTAGTACGAGTACTATCTAGCTACTGTCACACTTATCGTGTGACCCGAGCGTTCATATTCCGTTAAGCAACGCTGACCCGATATTGGTTTGACGTCATGACGTCACAGAGCTTGGGTTTCCTTGCGCACGCAGGGATGACTCGTGTTGCGACTCGGCGCTGGGTGTTGGGTGCCCTCGCGCTCGCGGCAACCTTAACTGCCATACGCCTAGGCGGCCAAACTGCGGAGGCGCGTTACACGAACCTACTTAAACTGCGGAGTGACACCCCCCTGGTAATAGTCGTTTTTATATAATACTGCAGCCGCTCGCGGTTTCACCCGCGTGGTTCCTGTTCCCGTGGGAATATCGGAATAAAAAGTATCCTATGTGTTAATCCAGGTTATAAACTATCTGTATGCCGAATTTCATTCAAATCTATTCAGTAGTTTTTACGTGAAAGAGTAACAAACATACACACTCACAAACTTTCGCCTTTATAATATTAGTGTGATGTGTATGTATGTGTGTGTGGTCACCTGTGAGCGTGGTGAGCAGGCGGTGCTCGTGCCCGGGCGGCGCGGCCACGGCGCCCAGCTGCTTGGCCAGCGCGCGCGCCCGGTCGGCGCCCGACACTGCGCAATGCGTTATACGGGTAAGCGCTAGGCCTTCACACCTTATGGTGAGCGACGATAAGGCCGGAGGTGGAAGAAACTGGCTATCTTATCTCTAAACTGTCGGAACACAACAGTGCTATTAACATTGTTGTTATGGCGGCAGACTTTAGATAAGATAGTGGTAGCTAGCCCGGCGGGCTTAGCAAGGCCTAACACTAGCCAAACCTACACAGTCATTTTATATTACATGATATTTCCTTTATAAAAAAATTTATATGTACCCTGGATCGGGACCTCTAGATCTAACAAAGGTGACTCAGCCACTAGACAACCAACAACTATACCAAAATATATTTTTTTAAAAGGTAAACCCATTCTATTGTAAGGTTCTTCACTAAGATAATTTTAATTTGAGGAATGTATAGCTTTTTTATTATTTATGAGTTTTCGTGACTATTCAGCCACTCAGTATATGAAGCATGAAATATTGCTTTTATCGAAGTCTCTTACCCCTGGATCCCTCTTGACTGGAGTCCTCAGTCATGGCCACTCTCTCCGTTCTGTAGACACCGCTCACGAGATCCCATACAAATAGACACTAAAAATAAAGAGGAGTAAAATCACACAATGTTGTGGTGGTTGGATAGGTACATATTATGGTATAAACATGGACAATTTGTGTTTCAATAATGTCATTCTGAAATTGTCCTACTAATTTAGTCGAAATGCCAAAATCGGACCACTGTGACACCATTTGTTAAGAATAATTGGGGCTCTGAGCGCCCAGATAAGTGGCATAAATGAATAAATTTATGAATGAGTATTCGTTATTGTACACACAGATAATAATACATGATTATAAAATTATAAAAAGAAGTCGTACAACGGGCGGCCTTATCACTAACAGCGATAAGACAACTCCAGGCAACCTAGGGATAGAGAAGCATGGTATGAAAAACTGATGGAGGCGTTGTTAAAGTGTCCAGTGATTATGATCAATATATATTATTATTATTATTATTAGCCCAATTTTTCCACTGCAGGGCAAAGGCCTCCCTCTCCTTCTTCCACACAACTCTGTCTCCTGCTACTACGGGCCAATCTTTTTTGTAGGAGTCAAGCTCGTCACGCCATCTTCGCCTTGGTCTCCTATTTTGACGCGCTTGTATCGCTTCTCGTTTAAGAGGAAACACTACGTCGACGTGGAATGCAAAATTCTCATACAAAACACTGAAAAACGACGTTTCGTAGTTCCCTGTTTCCTCCTTCAGAACTGGACCAATTTTTATTACTTTTTCAGCATCGGTTAAAGAAAGAGATTTTCTATTGTGTACGTTTCATTTTTTTGCATTAAGAGCCCTATTACAAATTTCAACTCTGCGAGAATAGGTATTTTAAGCGTCCCGCCCGACAACTCATTGAAAGTCACGAGTCCACCCACAATACTATGTTAAAACTACGACCAAGCGATTTTGATACTTTTCCCAAGTTTATATTTTTTAGTATTTCTATGGAGTAATTTGTTATCGCTATACCCGCACATTTTTAGTGTGCCATGGTCTAGTATGTGAATATTTGTTAGAAACATTTTTTTTATTTAAGTACCTAGTCCTTTATAGCAAAGGACGTTTTTCGTTTTAGATAAAAATTATAGCTTAGATTAGAATAAAATTAATTACAATTTACATAGGAGTATAAAACACCATAAAACAGAACTACCTATTTGCCAAATTTCAATCAAATCGATCGAATGGTTTAGGTGTGAAAAAGCAATAGAAAGGTAGTTTTTATTTCAGATGCATTATTACGAGTTAAACGAGGTAAGAATCAAACGAGGCCAAACATTAGTTAGGATTAGAATACTATATGCTTTAATGGCAAGAAATACCTTGCTATATTTGCATTTCTTAATGTAGATGTATATCTTAACTTCTTTACACATTGATACCTTTTTCGACCAATGCTGAACATAACGAAATTAATATTAAGAATAATTCAACATCATAGTAAGCTTTCTAGATTCTATATAAAACAAACACTAAATAAAATTAAAAGAAAGCTAAATACTTTTTAAAAATAAGCTTTTATTATGTTCTTGTTAATAAAAAGAATAAACATTTTTAAAATAACAATTTAAACCTGGTTAGAAAAAAAATATTATACATATATAGGTACATAGGTACCTACATTGCAACCTTTAACGATAATTTATCATATTCGTCTACGTCACAATAATCCCATATTGTAAGTAGGTACATACCTATTAGACATTTTTATTAAACCATAAAACTTTACAGCTTGTATTAAATCTTTGCGTTTTTATCACATACCAAATATTTTTATTAAAAAAGAGCGCATTACATTGTGATGGAACATTAAAGAACATTATTTTAGCATAACTACACCTTCATTATTTTTCTTGTGCAATCACAATGTAACACGCTTTTAGAGTCTGGCCAACGAAAGGTTGGCATACGAAATGACACCTCAGACAGACACATAGAGACAAAGCGTTGGCAATCAAATAACTTACTACGAGGTTCAGCTTTCGTTAGCCAGACTCTATTTATAAAAAAAGTAAATTGTAAAGTTTTATGGTTTAATAAAATGTCTAATAGGCATGTACCTACTTACGATATGGGATTATTGTGACGTAGACGAATATGGTTAATTTTAGTTAAAGGTTGCATTGTCATCAACAATAAGCAAACGTTTAAGGGCGGTATCTAATTAGTTAATTCTGAATACAATGACAAAAAATGAGCTCCAGTTATAGTGATTTTTCAAAGTTATGTTTTCTGACAAACTAAATCAATTAAAATAATGCACATCATGAAACATGCTGTATCTTTACTAACACGCACGCAAGCGTCAATGAAAAGATAGCTTAGTGTGCTCCGAGTTTAGTGTGCATATTCGGCTATCTTTGTGTGAGTGTAGTACAGCTGTACGGTTTGGAAAGTGTGTATTTTTTGGTGAATTATGATAATGTTTTGTTGATTATCTCGGTAACAAGCCTGTAGTTTTGGACCAAATTTGGTGTGCATGCTGTGTGATGTATAGATGCTCCCCTTAAACGTTCGCTTATTGATATTGTTAGACCCTATATAATGATAGTTTTCTTTTCAGGTTTAAATTATTATTTTTAAATTTTTAATTCTATTTATTTATTTAAGGACAACCAACAAAACAAACACCATGTACATTTATAAAACAACAAATATTGGGTTACATTCTAAGGCGCTGTCTTAATTAGAGGTTGCAACGACATGCATAAACTAAATTAGAGTTATTAGGAAGCGTACTATGCACACACTATCATTCACACAAACAAACTACTTAAGAACTACAAGATTTATAAAAGAAACCACAAGCCGATTTTGTATCAATCACCTTGTGTTTGTGGCCCCTCCAGGCAATCTTTTAATTCGGTTATTAATATGGATCTAAACTTACGTACAGGATAAGGCATGTCAATGTTAACTGCGGGCGAGCGTAACAAGTGACTATATTGTGCTTGCATTCTGTTAATAGATATTATTATTAACAAGAACAATAATAAAAGCTTGTTTTAAAAAAGTATTTTTTTTTTAATTTTATGTTTAACTTTTTAGTATTATTTTAATAACTTAACATATCAATTAAGACGGTTCACCCATTCGAATCGAACTTGACGCGGTTATGTCGCTTAATTATTGAGTTCCTATGACCTTCCAGCTCCATCATCAGACCCTGCTTACCATCTAGCACTAAAGAACTCGTCAAGACGAATCAAACGAGCCCATACTCGATGGGGTTATGTCGTTTAATTACTGAGTTTCTATGGCCATCTTCCAGCTCATCATCAGACCCTGGTTACCATCTAGCACCAAAGTATTCGTCAAGACGAATCAAACGAGCCGAGACTCGATGAGGTTGCGTCGTTTCTTTACTGAGTTCCTATGATCACCTTCCAGCTCCATCATCAGATCATACCCTGGTAACCATCTAAAAACAAAGTACTCGTCAAGACCAATGAAATGAGCCGAAACTCGATGGAGTTGCGTCGTTTCATAACAGGGTTCTCATGACCACCTTCCAGCTCCATCATCAGACCCTGGTTACCATTGAAAGACAAACTACTCGTCAAGACAATTCAAACAAGCCCAAACTCGATGAGGTTGTGTCGTTTCATTGTGAAGTTTCTATGGCCACCTTCCAGCTCCATCATCAGATTAGCACCATGTCATCATAATATTGCATTGTCACGCGATTTACACGTGTATGCAAAATTTCAGCTCAATCGGTAACCGGAAAGTGGATCAAATTTAATTTGCAAGATTTGATGAGACACGGACAGGTGAAACTAAATAAAAACTTGTAAAATTATACTTATGTGATCAAATATGGTAGTCGCACTATACATGCACTGCCCTTTCGATCGATCGATATTGGCGCGAAGAAATTCGACACAGGTCCAAAGCGCATTTTGTAGTAATTTTGCAGTTGTATTTATCGTTTTTATCGAATTAGAATAATAAATTCATGATTTAAAATTATAAAATCTTTATTCCTCATGAAGTAACAATTATTCTGGTATAAATTTTGCATCAATAATATTATCGTAGATAGGTGAAATTCACAGTTAACTTGAAGTGTTTTTCGAAGTTTTTTGGTTTAGAATAAGAATTTTTTTCTATATATAATCAACGATATCTAAAAATTCTGAGGCCGCTAAGCATTATACGACTATATAAGAGATAACATTCTATTTTTTTTATTTCATTTGCTTAGAACAGTAGTTCAATCGATGAGCTCAAAAAAATGCCTCCGCGCATTTTATGAAAATCTTGCTCTGCAATTTTGGGTTTAATTAATAAGTTAAGCAAAATTTACAAAAAGCGAGGCCGCTACGCTCTATTCCAATAGCTATTCTACCATATTCATCAAGTCAAAATTGTTGATATATTTTTGATTCCGAGATCCAGAGCGCCAAAGTTGACCATTTTACGCAAAAATCACAGTCGAGATGTAATAGGCCTCTTAAGTCATTTATTTAATAACCAGGAGCCTTCAAAATTTAGCGAAATCACTCCGTTTTAAGGCGTCTTTAGAAACATTAAGTGGCTGAAAAAAAAACAAACATACAGACATAGAAAATCTCTTTCTTTGACTGATGCTGAAAAGTAATAAAATTGGTCCAGTTCTGAAGGAGGAAACGGGGGACTACGAAACGTCGTTTTTCTGTTTTGTATGAGAATTTTGCATGCCACGTCGACGTAGTTTCCTCTTAAGCAGGGAGTGGTGCCGAAATCGTGGAAGCCGGCTAATGTACAGCCTGTTCCCAAAAGGGTAGTCGTACCGACCCTGCAAACTACAGACCAATCGCCATAATCTGCAAAGTTATGGAAAAGGTCCTTAACCACAAACTGCTGACGTACCTAGAGCTCAACGATCTCCTCAGCGATCGTCAGCACGGCTTCCGCCAGGAACGGTCTACTGGGGACCTCCTAGTGTACGTCATACACTGTTGGGGCGAGGCCATCGAGAAACACGGCGAAGCCCTTGCCGTGTCCTTAGACATCTCGAAGGCTTTTGACAGGGTTTGCATTAAAGTCTGTTAAGCAAGCTTCCCGCGTACGGCATCCCTACTGGCTTCTGCAATTGGATCACAGACTTTTTGAGTGTGCGGTCGATCAGAGTAGTCATTGATGGCTACTCCTCTGACTTCATGGCTATCGACGCCAGTGTTCCTCAAGGGTCTGTACTTTCGGCAACTCTTTTCTTGCTTCACATCAACGACCTGCTTCAGCCAGGGATAGTTGGGTACGCAGACGATAGTACTGTTGCAGAAAGATACACTCCGGCTGCGGGAGCCAGAGAGGGAAACATTCACTCTCTAAGATAGGCCATGGTTGAGCGAACAGACGCGACCTTAAACCTCGTCTTCAATTGGGGGGACGACAACCTGGTCTGTTTCAACGCCTCCAACACACAAGCATGTCTATTCTCGGCCAAAAGGAGTCCATTTCATCTGACTCCTACTTTCCGTGGTACGTCCGTACCAATCAAGGCCACCCTTGAGCTGTTAGGCATAGAGTTGACTGTAACTCTAAACTTCGGCTCAACCATTGAGTCCAAAGCTCAGACTGCAGCAAAAAAGTTGGGCATCGTGAACAAGGTGCGGCAGTATTTCACACCAGAGCAGATCCTTAGCCTGTACAAGGCTCAAGTTCGATCGTGCATGGAATATTGCAGTTCCTTTGGGAAGGATCTGCCAAATAGCAGTTGGCCGCACTCGACTCGGTGGAACGCAGAGCTATAAGGATCATCGGTGATGACGCGCTTGTCGAGGCCAAGCTTACCAGCCTCGCAAACCGGGGCGTCGTGTCGCCTGCCTGTGTGTCTGTTACCGACTTTACCACGGAAAGTGTGCCGGGGAGCTTTTCGAGCTCATACCACCATTTTACCACCGAACCTCCAGACCTACTATCATCCCCACCTAGTAAAAATTCCACTATGTCGCACTAAACGCTTCACGTCATTATTTTTGCTGCGCACTGGCAAGGAGTGGAATTCTCTGTCATCGTCTGTGTTCCCAAAAACTTATAACCTGAATGCCTTCAAGGCGAGAGTTAATAGACATCTTCTGGGGCAGCTCGCTCCATCGTAGACCTCATCTACGCTCACCAACAGGCGAAATCGAGGTCAAGAGCTGTCTTATTAAGCATAAAAAAATAAAAGGATTCCTTGCAGGCGTTAGCGTGTGTCGCAATAGCCTAGCCAAGGGGCTGGCGTTAGCATGTGCCGCAATAGCCTAGGGGTTGCGCTCACCTCTGCGGCGTACTGCTGGCGGTGCGCGAGGCAGCCGGCGCTGGATTCCTTGCAGGCGTCGCACTCGGCCAGAGCGCCCGCGTCCGCGCTCGCCCACAGCCACATGGCGCACAGCTGCACACAACGACACATTTTTTTCTTAATGTTCTACAAAACCTGTTGCAATCTTACACAACATGAAGTAACATAGTTCCAGAAATAGGCTTCACAAAATTGTTTAAATTTTTTTTGTTTAAACAGACGGGATAACCTAATTACTGACATAAATACATACATTATATTCACGACAATTTTTACCAATGGGTTGGTCAAAGAATAGGAAATGAGGGCAGCAAAAGCAGTGCAGTCCATGTTTCAACGAATAAAACCAGACATGTGCTCAGCGTAATAGATAATGAGCCCATCGCTTTATGCTGTTGGATGTATGTGCAGTCTTCAGTCCGATTTACGACACCCAAGGGAATAGGGTTGGTAGTATTCTTTTAATAATGAACTGCCACCACACGTTATATTTATTAACTTTAGGTATGTATTTGTGTTCTTACATACTTATACCGTAACCGTTATTAGACTTAGTATTTAACCACCACTGACCCTACTAAAGGCATAATCAATAACCACCATGCTGGCCTAGTGCGGCTTGGTGACAACAAATCCCGCTTTCACATGGAACAATACGATAAACACATTTTTCTGACTTGGATATTGTACCTTCCCAGGACCTCCGGCTATCGAGCCAGTGCTTTGCCACTGTTGCCACTTTACTTAGCTCGATTAGCTCGGAGTCTAGCAAGCATTGCTGATGGAGGCATGCCTTACGCACCCCAGATAAGCAGCGGACTGACACACGTATACAACGTGACAACCCCAGTGGAAGCAGTTTATAAAATTTTTGTCCCGCAGTTTGCACAGTCGGCCGTACCTCGTTTCAAAGTAGCTGTGTGTAAGAACGGGTACATTTTACTTACCCCAGACAAGCATTCACTAGACTGACTGACGTAAGTACATCTCTAGCATGCGAAGCAGTATATAAACTTCTTGTCCCTCAGTTTGCACAGCCGTCCACACACATCGTTGCACAATAGCTCCGTGTCCAGCGAGCGTTGTTGAGCTCGTACTGTGAGGAGGCCTTGCCGCCTGCAGATGCTCATAAGGCATATCTTACTCACCTTAGATAAGCTAGACTGACAAACGTTAATAACATAGCTATGTTATTAACGTTTGTCAGTCGCAGCCCCAGTCGAAGCAGTAGATGAACTTCTTATCCCGCAGCTTACACAGAAGGTTGCACAGAATGTTGCACACCTCATTGCTAGGGGGAAAAAAACCTTCAATCAATACTAAGTCACTCACCCCAGATGAGCATCCGCTAGACTGACACAGATCTATAACGTGGCAGCCAGCCCCAATCGAAGCAGTATAATATAAACTTTTTGTCCCTTAGCTTGCACAGCCGTCCACATACTTAATTTCACAGTAGCTCCGTGTCCAGCGAGCGTTGTTGAGCTCGCACTGTGAGTGGGGGCCTCGCGGCCTGTAGACGCTCTTATGGTATACCTTACTCACCCCAGATAAGCATCCGCTAGATTAGGCTTTAAACTATCGCGTTGCATTGCATTAACACTGTTTTAACGGGACCTAACACGATTAATTTTGTAAGTAAGTACATATCGGCGGTAGCTGAACATCTGCTAGAAGCTGGAGTTAATCACTGGATTGAGTTACATGATTCAAAAATCCTCTCCACCGATTTTTGGATCATGTAACATTATCATAGCAGGATTACTATCCTGAAGCGATTGAGATCAAGAAATATAAATATTTCAATCAGGAGGACGGGTTTAAATTATCATCAGCATGAAATCCAGTGATTGGCAAATGCAAACCACAACGTCTGTCTATAAAAAGAAACTCCGGTACTGTTAGTGTAGTGTGCCGGAATTGTGTTACTGACGATTCATTGCACTGTGACAATTTAAGTGAACGTGTGAGGGTGGATAAAGAAACAAATACCCGCCCGAGCCGACGACGCCGCGCACCGCCAGTTCGCTTGTGACCACGGCCGCAGCATCGCGGCCGAAACGTTAAGCAGTAAGTAGATATGTACTTACTTACAAAATTAATCGTGTTAGGTCCCGTTAAAACAGTTTTAATCCGCTAGATTGACTAACGTTAATAATAACATAGCAGTTCCAGTCGAAGCAGTAGATGAACTCGCCTGTCTCGCAGTTTACACAGTCGGCCTCACCTAGTTTCAAAGTAGCTGTAGCTAGTAGTAAAGTGAGAGAGCGAGTGTATTTTACTCACCCCAGATAAGCATCCACTAGATTGACACACATCTATGATATGACAACCCCATTCGAAGCAGTAAGTATATAAACTTCTTGCCTCGCAGTTTGCACAGTCGTCCACAAACTTCATTGCACAGTAGCTCCGTGTCCAGCGAGTTGTTGAGCTCGCACTGTTGGGGGGGGCCTTGCCGCCTGTAGACTCATAAAACCATATTTTACTCACCCCAAATAAGCCTCCGCTAGACTGACTAACGTAAATAACATAGCAGTTCCAGTCGAAGCAGTACATGAACTTCTTATCGCGGAGCTTACACAAACAGTTGTACACCTCGTTGCTAGGGGGAAAAACAACCTTCAATCACTACTAAGTCACTCACCCCAGATAAACATCCGCTAGACTGACACACATCTATAACGTAACATCCCCAGTCGAAGCAGTATATGAATTTCTTGTCCCGCAGTTTGCACAGCCGTCCATAAACTTCGTTGCACAGTAGCTTCGTGTCCAGCGAGCGTTGTTGAGCTCGCACAGTGAGAGGGGGGCCTCGCGGCCTGTAGACGCTCTTATGGCATATCTTACTCACCCCAGATAAACATCCGCTAGACTGACACACGTCTATAACGTGACATCCCCAGTCGAAGCAGTATATGAATTTCTTGTCCCGCAGTTTGCACAGCCGTCCACAAACTTCGTTGCACAGTAGCTCCGTGTCCAGTGAGCGTTGTTGAGCTCGTACAGTGAGGGGGGGGCCTCGCGGCCTGTAGACGCTCTTATGGCATATCGTACTCACCCCAGATAAACATCCGCTAGACTGACACACGTCTATAACGTGACATACCCAGTCGAAGCAGTATATGAATTTCTTGTCCCGCAGTTTGCACAGCCGTCCACAAACTTCGTTGCACAATAGCTCCGTGTCCAGCGAGCGTTGTTGAGCTCGCACAGTGAGAGGGGGGCCTCGCGGCCTGTAGACGCTCTTATGGCATATCTTACTCACCCCAGATAAACATCCGCTCGACTGACACACGTCTATAACGTGACATCCCCAGTCGAAGAAGTATATGAATTTCTTGTCCCGCAGTTTGCACAGCCGTCCACAAACTTCGTTGTACAATAGCTTCGTGTCCAGCGAGCGTTGTTGAGCTCGCACAGTGAGAGGGGGGCCTCGCGGCCTGTAGACGCTCTTATGGCATATCTTACTCACCCCAGATAAACATCCGCTAGACTGACACACGTCTATAACGTGACATCCCTAGTCGAAGCAGTATATGAATTTCTTGTCCCGCAGTTTGCACAGCCGTCCACAAACTTCGTTGCACAGTAGCTCCGTGTCCAGCGAGCGTTGTTGCGCTCGCACAGTGAGAGGGGGGCCTCGCGGCCTGTAGACGCTCTTATGGCATATCTTACTCACCCCAGATAAACATCCGCTAGACTGACACACGTCTATAACGTGACATCCCCAGTCGAAGCAGTATATGAATTTCTTGTCCCGCAGTTTGCACAGCCGTCCACAAACTTCGTTGCACAGTAGCTCCGTGTCCAGCGAGCGTTGTTGCGCTCGCACAGTGAGAGGGGGGCCTCGCGGCCTGTAGACGCTCTTATGGCATATCTTACTCACCCCAGATAAACATCCGCTAGACTGACACACGTCTATAACGTGACAGCCCCAGTCGAAGCAGTATATGAATTTCTTGTCCCGCAGTTTGCACAGCCGTCCACAAACTTCGTTGCACAGTAGCTCCGTGTCCAGCGAGCGTTGTTGAGCTCGCACCGTGAGGGGGGGCCTCGCGGCCTGCAGGCGTTCCCACGCGCCGGCGCCGACGGCCTGCAGCGCCGCGTAGCCCGCGCCGTGCGCCGTCAGGTGCAGCGCCACGTGATAGCCCGACATGCAGTCGTCTGGATACGACGGTTGTTATTAGCCATCAGGGGGGTTACTCTTGAACGCAAACTCAATCTTAATACAATTCCAATGCGATTAATATGTATTGATATTGGGATAAGTAAAGATAATTCCGGAACGCCATCTCGATAATGATTTGTTCAATTAATTTCCACGCAATTTAATTCCAATGTGGCGCTATTGTCGCTTACAAAAGTGCCATTTGACATTTTTTAGATTTGTGATTGGAAATTGATTAATTCAATTGTGTTTCAAAATAAGCCTACAGGTCGCAATACATTAAAAAATGTTAATTTAGTTACTGCGTGTGAAGAAGAATAAGAAAAATACATACATATAATCACGACTATTATCCCAGACGGACTAGTCAGAGAGCAGGCAATGAGGGCCGCAAAAGCAGTCCTCTGCCATAGTCCACTTTTTACGAAATAGCGACTGCACATGTGCTCAGCGTGACAGGTATTGAGCCCATCGCCGCTCTATGCTGTTGGAGGTATGTGCAGTCTTTTGTCCTTTAGTCGCCTTTTACGTAACCCAAGGGAAGAGAGGGGGTAGTAGTACCTATTCTTTCACCGTTAATAGATAAGAGCCTAAGTAATTTGTCAACTCTCACACCAATTACCTAGTATGAGTTAAGCTTTATTTGAAACTTCTTTTTATTAGTTAAACATACTTATAATACAGAAAACACCCAGCCCCGAAACCGATTTGGAAAACAGTTATTTCTTAATTGAACCGACCGGGAATCGAACCCGGGATCTCAGAGAAAGCGGTTATATATTTTATAAATTATGGGTAAAATTATGTCGTAAAGGATTGTCTTGATGATTATCTACGTATAAATGAACTAATTGAGACCTGATCCAAACTGATTCTTCATATGCAAAAACTTAAAAATATTAAAGATAGTTCGAATTCAGATTAACTCAATTTTGTAACAATCACAAAAGCATATTAAGTATTATTATCAGAGCTAACAAATGTTTGTCCTTACCTTCAGAATCAGTTAATATAGACGTAATTTCATCATCACTCTCTACAAAATATCTTGTAAAAAATTTACTACATTGTGAATTTTCGGAGTGCACTAAATACGGGTCTTGCGGGCTGACTGGGCATTCGGAGAGAGTCTTCGAAGTGTTGTCGTGGACTGCCACTGTTTTGAGAGAGCCGTCGTCCAACATTTCCATCACCCTGTATTCCGACTCGCTATTTCTATCGGAATCGAGAGCCGACAAGCTGGAACATTTTGAATGCATATCAGCGGTGGGAGACGGCGGCCTACTGATCTGATTATGCGCCCGCAGGACTACACATTCCACCGGAGGAGACTTCGGCCGCCGCGGCTGACCTTTACTCGTAGAACCTATAAAATACTTTCTGTTACTCCTTAACACCCTATACGGGACTATATTCTCGTTGTTGTCCTCAGAAAATTCGTATTTCTTATCGGCTAATCGTCGTTTCCGAAACATACTGAGCTTCTCGCACTTCGTTTCGGTCTCTTCTACAAATTCGTATGCTTTCTCAGCGTTGATTCTGTGCGTTTCGTTGAAGCGGGACATGCTTTCGGCGGGCCGCCGGCGCGGGGAGCGCAGCGGGGGGCTGATGAGGGTGCGGATGGAGGGCGAGGGCCCCTCCCACTCCTCCTGCAGCCCGTGCGCCAGCGACGCCTGGATGCAGAGCTCCTGCCCGTCGGCCAGCTGCACGGGCCGCGCCAGCTGGTAGGGCTCCACCTCAAAGTCAGAAAAATCCGCCAGAATATTTTGGACGACATTGTTTTGATATTTGGGCGACTGGAACGGCACCGACTCCTCGGAGCCGGGGGTGCTTGGATTCGTGTCTATAGAATTGGATTCGTCCCTATCTAATGAGAATTTGTTATCGTCTAGTTTCTCTTCGCTTTTATCTTGATCCGGTTTCACGAAATCTATTTCTAGTATGTGGATGAAGTCTGTATAGATGATGATTTGGTTAGAGTAAGCAAGCTGCACAACCGGCTCGTACATGCTAGAGTCAGACGTACAAAAAAACTTTGTGTGAATTGCGAAGTTGTGTTCCAAACATCTCTTGCCCCAGTTGAGATCATCTGTAAATAAAATTACAGAGTAAAAACACGACATTTAATATTTCGCAACATTGCTTTGTACAATGTACATTATTACCTTCATTTTTTGAGTAAGTTGCGCATTTTTTACAGCCTAGTCGAGGTACACCAATTACACTGAGGTAGGATCGTTCCGAACATGAGTCTCTGTAAAAAATAGTTTTAATTTTAGGTATTCTCCATTACATGTTATAGTCAGTTAATACAGATACAACATAGTAAGGTACTCACGCAATACCATAGACGACAATGACGCCAGGATTGTGCTTCCATTGGGCCATGGATATTGTTACTTTACTGTCGACGCAGTCATCTCCAAACAGAGGTATACTGTGCACTGGTTTCACTATGCGGCCGGGAACCCATAATAGGAAGTGTAGGCTGCAACCATATATAAATTTTATAATCATAATCATGCACATGCATGTTTAAAAAAGCCCTTACCTAAAAAAATTACAAAATCATTATGTAAAGTATGTGATTTGTAAGCTGACAATTATATTATCTATTTTAGAGTATATTTGAGCGTTACTAACGCAAAAAACAAAAAATATAACGAATAAACACAATGTGTCCAAAAATCAGATACTCAAAAAAAAGCAAAAAATATGGTTTGAGACTATAATTTATACGATATACTATTATTATAACAATGCTTAATAATAATGGCAATGGTCATAAGTGCGCCAGCAATGGGGTCTATCAAGTTAAGACTGGTGGCCAGTCATCAGGTCCCTCAACAAAACAAATATGGTATGATTGTTTCTGCAGATTAATTGTGCTTTTAGACAGTGCTTTCTTGTCCACATTAAGCATAAACATAATTGTATGTGCCAAGCCAAGATGAGCCTATGATTAACCTTGCAGACTTTATTTTGGTGTTGCAGATTGATTTCTATGTTTTTGGATTCTACTTAAGGGGGTCCTGCACGAAATTGTGAAAATGTACGTATTTTTAAGTCACTTGTACTATGCGCTGAATTAGTTAAATACATTAAAATAACTTATGTAAGTTAGCCTGATCATTGCACAAGGTCATGGCCTTGTTGAAGTTTGAACCAAATTCTTTAAACAATAACAAACAATACATAAATCTAATGACTCCTTATACATATTTTTTCGACAACTTTCTTAATTTTACGCATGAAACAATAATTCTTACATGAAAATATTTGTATTGATATTCCGCAGGGCACCTTCTTCTTAAAAAAGTAAATTTTAATTTTTAACACTAGCGCATGATGGTTTTGTACATTTCGCAGAATAAAAACATTGCTCTAATTAAATTACTAGGTTTGAAACTTCAACGCAGAATTGTTCTAGTTATAAATATCAATATGATTGATTTTGCTTTGAAGTTCATTATGAGACTTATGTCAGATTTTGCGATCACGCGGCAACCCCTTAATAAAGCAATGGTCTGAAAATTTAGATTTGAAAAAGTTATATCTCAAAGTATAAAATATATTTGTTTATGTATCTTGTATTTATGTTGGTAGGTGCAGTGAAAATTATGTTATGTTTTAATTTAAAATCAGCATTGAAAAAATTTAATTCAATGTAAACATTTTATATAGGATGAGTGATCTACTTCACAATATGTGTACACTACTTATCCTGTGGATTCTGCTGTAAAAAGAGGTTAATGAGTCATTACTCCACAATCCACAATAAGTTTCTATTAATTTGTAGTACATTGAGTGTATGAGTTCTTAAAACATTGAATGCCTTACCAAAAGTTCATAGCATAGATCACTTCGCAATTATATAACACATATTCAGAAGATCAGTTACAAAAACCCTATGAAATTATGCATAACACAAATGAAAATTCTTACGTAAACTTTGAGCTCTCCCTGAAGTAAACCTGCGCGTTGCAACTATATGTAAAACTTAGGAGGAACTGCCCACACTGAGAGAAGCCCATAAAAATATGTTCTCTTAGGTATGACATCGGCACAATGTCCATAAGGCAAAACCGCAGCCTCTGGGGAATTCGATCAAAGGCCATTCTGCTTTTCTCATATGGTTTCCTGGATGTACATCCAAATACCTGCAATGTAAACAAATTCTAGTAAATACCTAGACAAATACATGCTGCTGAAGAAGAAGAAGAAGAAATACCTATACAGCTTAATCAACATATAGGTAATTAGTATTTTTTTGAATCATGCAAGGCACAACATAATAATAATTTTTTTTTTCTCGTTATGAATGCATGTTGTACACAGAAATATAAAGTGTTTAGTTTGATATGTGTTAATTTTACCCATGATTATTTTTATCAAGATTTTATAAAACATCCAAAACTTAAACGGTAATTAAGTTTTGGATGTTTTATAAAAACTTAAAGAAGCAGTCTCTGACTAGCCCTTGGGGCTAATAGTCGTGATTATATGTATGTATCAAATAAAATCTTTTTATAAAATTTTTGAGCATTTTCATTTCTTTACATGATATTCAAATTATGTGATAAGGAATGCACTGTTGCACCACTTTAACTTTACGTATCTAGCCATGAGTACCCCAGTTTAGTTTTAGTTTTAGTTTTGCTGGGCTGTTTCCACACTTAGCCACTTGATTGGGCCATTGTGCGTGTCATGTTTACATCTTACTCCAACCAACACAGCTCCTCCCAAAAAGTAAGCAGCCTTTTCAGACTGCTGCAGGCTTCGGAAGTGATGCCGGTGATTGGAGAATGAGTACCCCAAAGAAAGATCTGGGGCTCTAGGAAAATAGTCCCGTTTTCCGAAACTTCTGGAATTTTAAAATTATGGAGCTCGTCTGCGGCTGCACTGTTCTCTTGTACAGTGCATTTGCTATCTTACTAAAGAAATGGAGATATTTTTTTGGGCAGATTAAGGAATAGTAGGTACTTGCATGGGAAGATTTTCAAAAAGCACTGATGCAAAAGGATATATTAACTGTAATAAAGATAAAAAAGAAGTATTTGATAAATTTACATTGATTTTACAACATAAAAAAATTACTATCTCGCCACCTAGGTATTGGTTAGACCTGTCGAAATGTTTGTGAGGCGGACGCGGGTTCGATTCCCACCCCATAGTAATTTTTTCAATGTTTCGTTATTGTCTGGGAAAAAAATTTATTTGTCACAATTTTTACAGTAAAAATGATTATATTTAATTCGAATATAGATAATTATGGTAAATACCTATTATTTGAATTGTTACACTTTTTCTGAATTATCATTGTTAGCCTGCTAACTGGCGTATATACATATTTATTTAAACCTGTCCCGTTTAAAATTTAAAAAAAAATGGTCAGTTTAACCCTATGTGATATTTTCTAAAATACTACCATGGTACTAAAAATAAATCTTTAACTAATTTATTGTTATGAAAAACTTCACTTGTCGAATTATCATTCTACAAGCAATTTACAAGGTTATACCAATCTATCTACTGCAATGTACTCAATATTTTTTTTGAATAGCTCATTTATTTATTTCTATTTAAGGGTTTACTTAAAACAGGGATGTTTATGAAATGTTAGTAAATATAAAAATGATCTTAGTAAATATTAGAAGATAATTTAAGAAAATTCACTTAACAAACATTATATGGTAGGTATTCTTATTAGTTTTTCTTACATACAATAAAATAACTTTTATAATCAGCTAAATGATTATTGTTTAACCAGGTACTAGCTTTATTTGCAACTAACGCAAAATTATGAGGTGAACAAAATGTATTTATCAAACTTAGCTTACGCTTACCTCTCTATTAAAGAATTTGTACACAATATTAGTGTTATGGTTTGAAATATTTCTAGAAGCATTTGTATTGGATTTATCACATTCATTTTTAATTGATGAATTTTCTAGCTCATCTGCAGAATCCATGTTCATTCGTTTGTTTGACTGTATTTATTTTGACAAATAAAATAATCAATGCTAGCAACATAAAGATAACTTAGCAATTTCAGTCAAAGAGTAGTAGGTATAAGGGTAATTTCAGTTCTCTATGGTTCAACCGTAGGGTTGAACAATTTCTAAGAATTAAATTAATGCTTTATGTACAATTTTCAATAGATAGCGAGTAGCTACAAGCACAGACGTATATATATATATACCTACGTCTGTGGCGACCAGCAAGTCTTGCATGTGCCTATGGCTTAGAGCATTCAGTTGGTTGAATGCTTTATGGCCCATGGACGTATTATACTGTACTAACAGGACTGTGCACTGTATAACCAATATTGCAAGCCGAGTGAGACCGCAAAAATTAGAGGCCCTTTGACACTTTTCAAAGAGGTGACAATCAATTTTTATTTACCATGGACATTAGAGACATTTTACGTTACTGAGGTCCCTTGATACTGGGTTTAAATAAAACAGAAATACGTACCTACTTAATGGGCGGTTTTCCGAGATAAAAGGGCTACCATACTGTTGTAAACCGACATTTACAACAGTGTGGTAGGTTGTTTTCAACGAAATTTCGGTCAACCTTTCCACGATCTTTGTTTGCGGGCGCGCGTTGAAAACCGCTGTGTTGCCACTGCCTTAAACACCATTACACACAAACCGCTATCTTCAACCTACGACCTACATATAACGTGGTTACTGGCAAAAGCCAAGTTCGTATATATTAATGGACGTACAGCGCGGTATTTCTTACATCTTTAAAAGCTCATATTTAGCTAAAAATTATATAAATTTAATCGCGTTTTTCTCCAGTAAATTAATCATTTTTTTTTAAATTGCCTCACTACTTAGGTATATCAAGAAAGGGATGCCAATAGCGCTATTTAAATTTGCAAATAAAACAAAATTATGTCAAATATGCTAAATACGATAATGCTTAACATCCTGCTGTAGCCTAAATTTTACTCTTAAAAATACTAATAAAGTAGGATCCTGCTAAAAATGGCAACACTGTGGACTGTGGCAAGTGGAAGCTCGTTCACAACAAGTTGTAAACGAGCCTCCCGTCAAGGTGACCTGGTGGGAAAGGCTTGTTTACAACAGTGTGGTAGCCCCTTAAAAAAAGAAATTGGTTGTAAATGTAACGTAAACGTAAATGACTTAATAGATGGCGCTTAGCATAGATTAGTATGGCGCTTAGTAAAAGGCGAGTTCATGAAGAGCAGGTGTATGGTTGCGTTTTTTGGGCGATTTTCTGACAGCCCAAATTAAAAAGTAATTAAAAAATACTCGATAGATGGCGTTTTATGAAAGCCGACCCGTTCCTACTTAAGGGCTGTAATAAATTCTACACTTTTGCTTGTCTATCAAAAAAATAAAAACATAGTACTTACAAATTTTTATTCAGGATCTCCAGGACCTATTTATATTTTGGAATGGAATAAATATTACGTAGCCATACACGTGTTCTTCATGGACCCGCCTTTTACTAAGCGCCATACTAATCTATGCTAAGCGCCATCTATGAAGTCATTTACGAACCAATTTCTTTTTTATTTTTGATCTCGGAAAATCGCCCATTGCGGGGCGGAGAAAGCTAAAATTGATACGCGATTATCGACATAAACCAGAGGAAGTTTGGAGTGGGCACGATACCTTGACCGCCTCGTGCTGTGCGGGATGCTTGTGGTTGCCGGGGACGTCCCTGGTCTTGGCTGCAGCAGTTTCAGGGTTTCACATGCACTGCACAGTTAACACACGCGTTTTGTTGAGTGTTTATTAGGACTAGGCTGCTAAATCAATAATCTTGCGATATTAGATGCGGGTGCGCGGAGCGGCCATTGCGGTTCTTCCCCTCGTCTTCTATTGCCATATATGGGCAGCGGTGCGGTGTCATTTTGTACCGCTAGATGGCGGTGACAGTTGTCTCGCTCTTCTATACGCGAGCCAAGATATGTGCGAGGGAGAAGGGAAAAGGAAGTTTGAATGGCAGTGTCGACAGCCATACAATTAATAATTTTAAATCGGCGATATAACATGCAAATAAATAACGCGGCACATTTGAAATCTATACCGGTGCAACCAGTATAAGTTCTCTCCATCCGAATGGTTGTCTGGCAGAGATCGCTTTAAAGCGATAAGACCGCCAAATTGTAACTTGGTATTTGTGCTCATTGTTAGGTGTTATGTAAATGTTTGTGGTGTTAAGTTACAATAAAAGTATTGTCTATCTATCTATCTACCTTTCCGCGAGGTATAGTAACTTTATGGTCAAAAGTGAGTATCAAATTCGCATTTTCTAAACTTGGATCTACCGCTAACGTCACAAAGGTCACTTTTGATCGAAACATGTGGGTCGCACTGTGGGCTGAGAATCGCTTCCCATAGACTTACGAATCGATTTTGGTAATCTTGACTTTTTATGGCCGAAATCGCCCTAATCTGTATAATCTTACTATTATAATGACATAACGACATAAAACTATAAGTTTTAACGCATTTATAAGATTTTCGTTTTACAAATATGAAAAAACATCTTTAAACAATTATAACTTTAATTTCGTGAGACTGCCCCTAATTTTCTTCGGCATGATTATACTTCATATTTTTCTACAATTTTTGACATACTGCATAGTGGGCACACTCGTTAGATTTCAGGCCAAAAAAATAAAAACCATTTTTATTTTGAAAGTGTTATATTCATTAGACATGGGCGCCGCCGTGGCTCGCCGCCGCCGTTTAGGTATGGCGCGCCGCCGCCGCCGCCGACTGTTCAAAATTTCACGCCGACTAGACTGTTCCAATGTGTAGGCTCTTGTAACAATAATCTCAGTTTATTCTTTACTCAAGAGGGAGAAGAATCAGAAGAACGCCCTTTGTTTGGGGACTTCGCGAACGTGTCTAACGTTAAGACGTCCACACCAACGCGTTGGCATAGTATCTTAGAAATGTTGGGGCGTATGGCACACTGCTGTAACTGTAACCGTCAGCGTCCCGTCAGCTTTCTTAGCCTGAGCTAATGCTCGAGCGCGCAAATCGTCGGGTACCCAGACCCTGAGAAAACCCCAGTTAAAGAACATTACGTAGGGCACGATTCAATCACATCGGCCCCATCGGTGTTAAACATGCTTCGCACCCATTTGAAAATACCCTTATTTCCACGGAGAGCTTTGAGTACCTTCCCGCCGCGTACATGAAGCTCCCCTATAAGAGGGGTCGGCTAAAGGTAATAGAAATGGGTGCGAAATATTTGGTAATATCTTTATTTTCACCGCTGATAAAGCCTGATGGCTCACTTGCCCACAC
Source organism: Scoparia ambigualis (assembly GCA_963921215.1). NCBI lineage: Eukaryota > Metazoa > Arthropoda > Insecta > Lepidoptera > Crambidae > Scoparia > Scoparia ambigualis. Next base: position 36,122,356 of record OY992506.1, on the reverse strand, counting down.
TGCAGCTAAGAAGGTAATTCCACTCTTCTTGCAAAGAACTCACTTCTGGAAGTTGCTAGCAAGGTTCCACCTAAGTTGCCTATAGCCGAACTCTCCATGGGAGAACCTCATATCAGCAGCTAAGAGGTACACAAAGCTCTCCGTACTCTAACGTGAATAAGGCTAGTGGTCCTGATAGTATCCCGGCCATAGTCCCACGTAAGTGTGCACCTAACTTGTCTACTGTTCTAACACACCTCTATCGCCTCTCACTTGAGACTGCTCTAGTTCCTCAGTCGTGCAAGCTGGCTAATGTGCAGCCTGTGCCCAAAAAAGGTAGCCGTGCCGATCCATCTTACTGTATTTTAGATTTCAGTCAAGTTCATACTCTGCAAGAATACGGAACGTGTACTGAACTCTCGGCTGCTGGCATACCTTGAGACCAATGATCTCCTCAGTGACTGCCAGTTCGGATTTCGCCTATTATAGATCTGAGAAATTGCAACTCACTGGCGCAATGGACCTAGAAATAGTGGACAACTTTATATACCTGGGTTCCAACATCAGTAACGATGGTTCGTGCGAGAAGGAAGTGCGCAGGAGAATTGGCATGGCTAAGAGCGCCATGTCTCAGCTTGCATAAATCTGGAGAGATCGCAATATTTCCGAAAAACCAAAACCAGATTGGTACGGACTCGTGTCTTCTCGATCTTTTATACGGCGCTGAGACTTTTTTTTTTTTTTTTTTTTACGGGTAACGTGTAAGCTCTTAGTCTTCATCTCACCTGATGGTAAGTGACGATAAGGCCGAAGGTGGAAACGCGCTTCACCCGGAATCCTCAACCACTGAGGAACTGGCTATCTTATCTCTAACTGTCGGAACACAACTATGCTATAAACATCGTTGTTATGGCGACAGACTTAGATAAGATGGTGGTAGCTAGCCAGGCGGACTTAACAGCCCTACCACCAACCAAACCGAGCACACAAAGATGTGCCCCCCGCTGGGAATCGAACCCGGGACCTCTGTGTCTGAAACCGGTGGCTTAGCCACTAGACCACAGAGGCGATTAAAACTTGGGAAACGCCTTTGCCCAGCTGTGGGACATTAATAAATATAAAAAAAGCCATAAAAAATAGGTACTTACGTGACAACGGCTTCGGTGTGCGTGTTTGTTTTTATAAAAAGATGTGCAGTACACTTGGTCCGACATCCGGAGCTCCGAGGTATAATATCTTGATTCCAAGAGCGGGCTTAATGTATTTCGGATTTAGTCCGTAGTAGTAGGACTACAAGATCACCCCCGCTGGGAATCGAACCCGGGACCTCTGGGTCTGAAACCGGTGGCTTAGCCACTAGACCACGGAGGCGGTTAAAAACTTGGACACTAAAAGCTGCAGACCGCAAACGCATTGACGCTTTTGAGATGTGGTGCTGAAGATGATTCCTTGGACAGCATTTCGGACTAACGTCTAGAACTCAAAATCTCCTCGCGGCTGTCATCCTCGGATGTCTACGCAAAATTCTCGAATACTTCGGTCACATTGCAAGGAAAGACGGTGACAAACTCGAGAAGCTCATAGCAATCGGCAAAGACGGGAAACGGCCTCGAGGACGCAGCCCAATACGTTGGTCTAACCAGATCCGCACCACTCTTAACTCTTCAGTTCGCAGCGCCCTCCAGACCGCATGATACAGAAACAGATGGAGGAAAACCATAAGAGAGAAAGTGATGCAGAAGGGACGTCACGACCTTCAGCATTGAGGAACACGACGCATGGAGGAACTCCATTATCAATTTTAATTACTTAGTGACTTTTCGCTCTACGGCGACGATATAATTTATTGTTGTTGAAATCTTTGTGAAGTGTTGATTTTATTTATCACTCTTATTTCTACCTTTAACTACATAACCAAAAACGACTTCAAAAATCCCACGCCGCCGGCTTCACGCCGCCGCCGAGCATATTTTTAAGGCGCGCCGCCGCTGGATTTTTTTTACTCGGCGCCCATGTCTAATATTCATTACTTTATATATTTTTTTAATTAGTTTTATTAATACATTAATTGTGTTTTGTTACATAAAGAAAGAATATACAATGAAAAGTGTTATAAAATAATAAAAAAATAGTATTTTTTATAATTAAATCTATTTGGATTATTTAAACTTTGAACTAAATACTTAATTTACACATGAAATTATCTCAAGATATTTACAGTAAAACTAAAATAGAAATAAACAAGAACTTCGAAAACGAACAATAAGAATAATAACAATAAGTGGTACATTATACACTTTTTACATTACATTATACACTACACTTCTATATCTGACTCATCTGATTCTGTGTCACTATAATTAATATTAGTAACATTACAGAATTCAACATCTGATTGTTCTGTCATGGATACCAAGAGGTCCAGTCTATCTTTCTTAAATTGTTTAGGCCTAAAATTGTGCATTTTAGGCCTTATAGATCAGAACAGAACTAACGAGCATCGTCTTAATAATGTCTTCATTCGAATTTTATCGAGTTTTTTTTTCTCGAATGATGTTCCTTATATCTGCGAAATTCCTTGTTCCGCGCTCCTGATGCCTCTTCAGACAAAATTCCAATTGGAGCAATCGAATTCTGAATTATGTCTGTTCCGTGAATCAACAACTTATGTACGTATCTTTCAGCGGTTGAGCGTGTATAAGCCCTGAATTTTGATGCTCGTTAGTTCTGATCCCGAAAGGAGAAGGTTTTTTTTGTATGGGAGCTGGGCTTAAAATAAAAAATCAATGATCAGATGCAAATGATATGTTAAATTAAAGAATAAATTATAAGAAACACGATCAATCTATTTCTAAAAATAAATCGATGCCCATTTTAATTTAATTCAAATTCAAAAATACATTACCTGGTAAGTTATCACTAATGTTGCAATATGTAAAATAAAAAATGTTTAATGACATTTTTAAATGACTGTGGTCATTGCGTTTTGTTATTGATTAATTTTCAACTAGAATTACGGTTGCTTTAATATTAAAACATTGTACTACCTCTGAAGTTACGTAGTAAAACAAATGGAACTTTTTATTTATTTAACTATTTATTAAACAATAAAAATAATTATCGACACAACGTAAATGTTAATAGCGAAACGCATCGAACTCGTTGACAGTGACAGATGACGCATGTCTTGTCATGCCACTGTCATGTCGTGAACTAACTTCGTTTCGTCAGACGGATCTCGCCCTCGCCTATGTGCTGTTGTGATGTTTCGTTGTGCTCTCGCTCTCGTGTTGTTTTCTGTTTTACGACTTCTGCTATGCTTTCTGGACCCGATTTTTGCCTTTCGACTGTGTTTTGTTGACCCGGTGTTTAATACGACGACCTCCGCTACTCTTTTGGACACCTTTTTTCTTCAACGATTATCAACAACGACGCCTCCTGCTCGTGCTATATCAAATGTAAGTATTTTGTTTGATTACAACAGTATGGCAGTTAGTTAAACTCTTTCCATTCGCAGAAAGATTCAATTTCGAACTTTGTGGCTTTCGAAACACTGACACCCATTTGCACTAAACTTAAGAATCACATAAGACTATTCATATCTAATCCACTAAGCCTATTCTTAACTTACGGGCCCAATATGGAGCCGTTAAGGCTTATTATTCTCTATTAAACGAATGTCATAAAATAATATGATAGATAAGAATTGCCTTGGGCGATTCTTAAGTTTAATGCAAATGGGTGTGAGTTTTTCACATTGTACCATACCTAAGTGGGGCCTAAACTACACTGATTATTATATAGCTGGTTAAAATGTCATAAAATAATATGATAGATAAGAATTGCCTTGGGCGATTCTTAAGTTTAATGCAAATGGGTGTGAGTTTTTCACATTGTACCATACCTAAGTGGGGCCTAAACTACACTGATTATTATATAGCTGGTCAAATAAAATGTCATAAAATAATATGATGGATAAGATTTGCCTTAGGCGATTCTTAAGTTTAATGCAAATGGGTGTGAGTTTTTCACATTGTACCATACCTAAGTGGGGCCTAAACTACACTGGTTATTATATAGCTGGTCAAATAAAATGTAATTCATAGTCAAGATGTATTTATATAATTATGGAGATTAACTTTAACTATCATTGACCATGTTGTGAAACTATTTCTATTATAATAACCACATTTGCCAGCAATACCCAATGGTGATAGAAGTATGAGTGTTTTGTCAGTGTTTTATACTGTCATTTTTTTTTTCAGATATTTATAATGACTGCGCAACTGCAATGTTTTAATTGCAACATACGACTTTATGCCAATCGTCAGTCTTATGTTATACTTGACATGAGTCCAGATATTGTATCATTGCTGGAGGAGTGGACTACCAGACAGGTATGATACACTTTTAATAGAGATTTATGGCAAATGTTTTTCAATAATTCTACTAAAACAATCTTAAACTTAATATAGGTACTTACTTAAACTCAATGATCTTGAAATGTTCATTATATTTGTAAATAGTTTCTGCTCAAGAAAGCAAAATGGATTGTTTATATTGTAAATAATTTCTTGTTTTAGGTGGCAACCATAGACAGATTGTGCCAGGAGTGTTTTGATTTGGTGATTGCTGAAGTTGTTGATGGTCACAATAGACCTCAACAGCAATTGGGACATCATTCACTATGTGTCAATTGTGGCATATCACTGGCACAAAGAAGTGGAAGACTGTCTCGACCATTGCTTGATGGATGTCCTGAGAGAGTGTATATAGCTAGAACTATATTTCCTCGACAGGTATGTAATATATCTTTGCCTCAAATGACTATACAAAGGACAAATAATGTCAATACCTAATATTAAAGATAGTACAACAATGTATTTATATATTTTACAATTTTACAGATTCCTGTTGATGCTCGAGTGTGCAATTCTTGTTGGCTACGAGCTCGCTATAGAGTTCAACGAGATGCTGAGGTTCATGACCTTCCTATCGAACATGGGGACGAACAAGATCCTGACAATGCAGATCTACAAGAACCTGACATAGAAGATGAGTTGCATCATGAACTCATCTCTACCATAACTCTTCCCGGCTATAGTCGCACTTCAGATACTGCAAGTCACTGCTTTGTACCAGAGTGTATAAACATGGAGAGATTCAGAGTTCCCAAATATTTAAGAAAAAGAATATTGGCTGACTACAAAGTTTTTATACCTGCTAACTCAAGAGATTGTGAGCAACATAGTATAGTGTACAACTGGGATGTACTCAATGATTATGAATATATGACAAACTTCACTTCACCTCAAATCATAGATATGTCAAATATTTTGAGCGAGTCCAAAACTGACTCTTTAAACTTTGAAAATGTAGAAAACATTGAACCAAGTATTTGTCACTACTGGACTGGCTTGTCTATTGTCAATTTCCTAGTATTGTTTAATTTGATATACAATGGACTCAATAATTGCAAGAGAAAGAAGACTGCTCTAGCACTCTACTTAGTAAAAATAAGGACAGGAGAGTCATACTCTCGGATCACAAGCATTTTTCAAATAACAACTTCTGTAGTTCGATCATATGTAAAAAACGTAAGAAATTGTCTGACATCTGTATATGTACCGTTACATCTGGGTGTGGGACATATATCACGTGAAGCATTGAGCGCAAGAAATCTTATTATACCTCATGGTTTATTTGGTACAGAATTGAACAACCCTATTGTGATCATGGATGGAACTTACATTTATGTCCAAAAGTCGTCTAACTACTTATTTCAAAAAAAATCCTACAGCCTTCACAAATTCCGCAATCTAGTGAAACCATTTTTGATTGTAGCTACTGATGGTCATATTGTAGATGCATATGGACCTTACCCAGCAACCACTACTGATGCTGACATAATAAAACAATTATTTGAAAATGAGAGTTCCGACCTCAGGAGCTACTTTACACAGAATGATGTGTTCATTTTAGATCGTGGATTTAGAGATGCTTTAGGGTTACTCAATTCTTTAGGATATTCAGTATATAAACCAGAGACACGTTCAGAAAACGAAGGTTCACAGCTCTCGACCATAAAAGCCAATAAATCAAGATTAGTGACAATGTGCAGGTGGGTAGTGGAAGTTGTAAACGGTCGGTTTAAACGGGATTATAAAATATTTAGAGCGAATTACTTTAATAATATGAGCGAGAATCTAATGCAAGACTTTAGAATTGCAGCAGCAATAATAAATCATTTTCATCCCGTTATAACCGACCGGCCTGACGCTGAGCCTATTTTGCAAAGAGCCTTAGAAAGATTGGATATGCCAAACCATTTAGCGGATAAAATTTAGAAATAAGCTTCCTCGATAGGGGTTTCCGGAGGAGGGGGGGAGGGGGAGGAACCCCCGTCTGCCGGAGACGCGTAGTTTTTTCAGGAAAAAAAAAATTGTAAACAACCTCAAAATAAAATATGCATAAAAAGCAAGAGAGAGATGACATATTAGGACTTAGGTGAAAGGGAAAAACGGTAGTGGTGAGTGCACAACCCCCACAAAAGCTATCTGTCCTGTTAAAAAAAAAATACGACTAAATTTAAGATTCACACTTGCAATTTTCTAATAAAATCTAACCTATCAAGTGACCTACAGGACTAAGGCAAGCTAAGAGCTTCCGAACGTCTCCGGCGCTGCGGGAAGTGCAGCCCCTCCGCCCTTGCGTAACAAACCGCAGGCACTCCATGCTCACCTACGCAGCTTCGGCTTGCTGGTCGCCTTCGGCGACCAGCCTCAGCCGCTTCGGCTTGCTGGTCGCCTTCGGCGACCAGCCTCAGCCGCTTCGGCTCACATGGTGCCTGCAGTTTGTTACAGCAGGCTGGGGCTGCTCTCCCTCCGCGCCTCCGGGCTTTTATATACACTCTAGGGGTAGGGCAAACTAGTACCACGTGAGGTCGGGGTCGACTAATTCGGTTATGTCACTAATTTTGTTGACATAATTTAATTAATTACCTACATTGTCATTTTATGAGAAATAAAAAGCATCAAATTCCACACAAAAGTAATTTATTGCATAAACATGTTTTATTGCCGCAATGGTTGCTAAAAAGGGGTCTTTTTTAAATTTAAAAATATTTCTACGCCACACATATTCAGTAATTGCATCTCCGAAATTTTCTGGGTGATTGTAATTGTCTTTTTTAAAATATCTTTTCACTGCTCTCCACTGGGACTCTATCCTTTGTGTATGAGTCCCATCTGGGGCCATAAATGGATTATCAGGATCCGAGTGATTGACTTTTTTGTGTACAAATCCATGTTCCCCCAGACAATCGTAGGCTCTCCAGTAGTCTGTGTGAATTGTTGTCCCAGGTTTCACATGTTTTTTTATCAATGGCACTAGTACTTCTGCAGATCTAACATTATCTGGGCACACTTCTAAGCGCAGATCCTCTGACCCGTCTTCAATCATACCGAGGACCCAAAAGCCCTCAACATGGCGTCCTAAAAAACAAAAAAAACAATATAATACTTATATTAAACTACCATGACTAGTATTTAACCTTAGTACTTATATAAAATATCAAATTTACCTCGGTTATATTTTCTTTTTCCGAACTTCGACTCGTCCACTTGTACAATCTTGCCTGGGCCCCCAATACGATCATGTGCCTCCATGTTTTCTATCTGGTATATTACTACCGCCTCCCGGCAGTAACTGTACCAATCGCAAACAGTGGCCCGGCTTAAACATTTTTGCCTTTCCTCCTTAAATGGGTCTTCTCTAAGCACGGCATTGTAATCCATTTTATGTGCGAAGGCATAAATTAAATAAAACACATGTACTATGTCTATTTTGATATTTTCAAAGAAAGTACCATTTGTTCGGGCCACTTTGTTTTTGCCTTTACATGTTCTTTTCTGGCACACCCATGAACCAAATGACCTAAAAGAAATAAGAAAGTAAGTAAATAATAGATTTACCACCTACTCAACCAATTTATACCGGTTTGTAACATAGATTTTGCTTATTTCATTAACTAACCTGTTGGTTGACGGGTCCGGGTTTCCAGACGTCGAAGCCATATCCAAAACGTTCAGTGTCCAAATTCGTAGCCAAAGTGAGTCGTAGTGCAATCCAATCAGTCCGGGGGGCGCGCCAAGGTCAGTAAAAGGGTCGAAATCACACAAAAGGAAGCAGAGAACATTCACGTACACTCGGAAGCAACGGAATGAATGAACACATCTCAAAATGGCGGCATGACGTTTCTCAAACGTCATTTTTGACAGTAAACGTTTCGTTTCACGTTGTTCCGATTACTTTTTGCGAGTCGTTTTACTTTTCTTCTCACTACATGCGTTTCGTTTCACACAAAAATGAAAAAATGAAAAAAAATATAAAAATACGTAGGTACCTCTCCGGCAACTAAAATCGATGTCAGGGGTTTCAGTAAAACCCCCTGAGTCCCCCCACGGCGTCAGTTTTCACAGAACGAGGAAGCTTATTTCTAAATCCAACCCCAGTTTATTATACATATATATTATTAAATTCAGGAGAAGCTAATTGGTGGGACCAGATCTGTGGCTATTACTGTTCATGTATCATAGGCAAACGAACAGTTGGTACTTGTGCTCACGTTATGACGATAGTTTGGTACCTTGGCTGGGCTCGGCATCAAGATTCCATATTGGCACCTGCTACATTTTTAGATGGTGTTTTGGTAATGGAGGATGAATAAAGAAAGTTAATAAAAAAGACATTGTTTTATTTATTAATTAAGTTATAAACCCAATTATACTTATGCATTTTCTTCCATGTAACTACAGGTGATGCTTACAGAACATAAATTATTTGCATATATTTGCATTATGCATTTCTACAGATTCACATCTCTGATTCTCGTTTCGAAATCTCATTTCACTATACATTTGTACAAGTGACGCAAAAACATAAGTAGTAGGTATTACTTGGTATCCAGCCAAAATTATTTTTATTCATTTCTTTATTAAACATACATACATATAATCACAACTATTATCCCCGAAGGATTAGTCAGAGACTAGGCAATGAGGACCGCAAAAACAGTCCTCTGCCATAGTCCACTTTTCACCAAATAGTGACTGCACATGTGCTCAGCGTGACAGGTGGTGGGCCCATCACCGCTCTGTACTGTTGGAATTATGTGTAATCTTTAGTCCGTTAGTCGCCTTTTACGACACCCAAGGGAAGAGGGAGGGTGGTAGTATACTTTCACCGCTACGCAACACGGTTCAAGGCTGTGTATCTACAAAGCCGTCTACAAAATATCAGGAGCAAAATGAAATAATTCATAAATGCATGCATAACAGGAGATAAACCATTCCTGTGTTTATAACTTTATTAGGTATCTCGTTTGTAAATCTGTGTTATTATATTTTATCGTTTGTATGATATTGTTTTAAATGTTTCGTTTTTAACATATTCGCGTTTTGCTATAACTGTACTCTGAATAACTGTGATTCCAAAGAAACAAGAATCTGAAGAGATGCGAATCTGTAGATATGCGAACAATTCCGACATCTTCTTTTTATGAATGGCTTCATCAATAAACTCCCTAAAAATCAAGTAAAACGACATTGAAGATCTCGTCTCTTCCACCTATCCCTACCAGGCTATCTCCACTGGTAGGGATTGTGTGCAAACAATGCTAAAGATTGACTGCTTGTGAAGTCATAGAGTCCACTACGGCTAGTCACTTTTAATTTCACGTTTAGAAAAGCTGCCGTAGGTACTGGAGTTCTATCTATATTGTTGATTTATGTAAGTATTGTATTCCTAGGAAACTAAGTGAAATGGTTCCGGATATGGAGACGGATCACCCGTCCGACTTCGCTGGCGTCATCCCCCCTCCAAATAATAATAAGATATATACATTTTGTTTAGGAAAGACAGTTTTGATCAAAAGCGATTAATCAAAACAGAATTCTCTAGGAACCGAAACGGTGCCCTTTTGGACTTCGCGGATGTCAACTTTTTAGCTAAAATTAATAGGTAGGTATCAAAAGTCTTCAAAACAGAATTACTGAATTGGAATTGATTATAAATTGTTGAAAACAAAGAACAAACAGCTGGATGGATCAACGATCAACTGTCAGTTTATGTCACATTACTTAAAGATGTCACGCAACTGTCAAAAAGAGAACTCGGACATCGTTCCTTTCGACGCATTTTTCTAATAATGATTTTTTTTCCAAAATATTAATGGGCATCTCTCAAAATCTGCAATTAGTGTAGATTGAAAGTATTAAATATTTAGAGTATTTATCAACTGAAATGAACTCTGATCAATTTTCACCTATTTTAAGCCCAAAAAAAATCTTCTCCTTTGTTCAACAAGGCCTAATGCACAATTCTAGGCATAAACAATTTAAGGAAGATACACTGGACCTCTTTGTATCCCAGACAGAACAATCTGATGTTGAATTCTGTGATGCTACTAATATTAATTATAGTGACACAGAATCAGACGAGCCAAATATAGAAGTGTAGTGTATGTACACTTTATCGTTATTATTCTTATTGTTAGTTTTTGTTGTTCTTGTTTATTTCTGTTTTAATTTTACTGTAAATGTCTTGAGATAATTTCATGTCTAAATTAGGTATTTAGTTCAAAATTTATATAATCAATATAGATTTAATTACTTATAAAAAATACCATTTTTTAAAATTATTTTACAACACTTTTTATTGTATATTCATTTTATATGTAACAATACACAATTATTGTATCAATAACACTTATTGAAAAAATATTTAAACTAATGAATATAATACTTTCAAAATAAAAATGGTTTTTAATTTTTTTGGCCTAAAATCTAACGAGCGCGCCCACTATGCAGTATGTCAAAAATTATAGAAAAATATGAAGTATAATCATGCTGAAGGAAATTAGGGGCAGTCTCACGGAATTTAAGTTATAATTGTTAAAAGATGTTTTTTCATACATTTGTTAAAACGAAAATCGTATAAATGCGTTAAAACTTATAGTTTTATGTCATTATAATAGTATAATTATACATAATAAGGCGATTTCGACCATAAAAAGTAAAGATTACCAAAATCGATTCGTAAGTCTATGGGAAGCAATTATCAGCCCACAGTGGGTCGTAGTGAGTGCGAGCTTATGATCGAGCGTTAGAAAATCGACATGCAGCTCTCGGTGTTATAACTTAAAAAATAAAACAGTTACCTATTGTAAAGATTGATGGGACAGCGTTGGTTATCAATGTCGCACGAGAATGAGTAGAATTGAAGTTATTGGTTTGAAATAGCGGCTGCATAAACCGAGGTTTTGGTTATTCTTAAGGCGGGTCTCCTGCGACACTGTTTTGTGTTTTCTAACAAATATGGGCGTGGCCTACATACATATTTTGACATATTTTGTTAGATGTTTGATGTTAGGTGTTAGCCCCTTCGTACACAAAGCTATGCCAATCTCCGATACTCGACCCATTGAGGTTCGTACACTAGTCGCGTCGCCGACTTTGTCTCGCGACTCGCGTAGCTCCAGTCGCGCGCTACCCGCCAGTCGAGATCTTCGCTACTTAAGTCACGGCGATTTCCAAGATGGCAGAGCAATCATTCAATATGAAATTTGTTTCTGAGGTGGAGAAATATCCTTGCCTATATATACAACATTAGTATCGGAGATTTGCGTAGCCTTGTGTACGGACTGTGCGCTACTCGATACTCGCGACTTGATACTAATGTAGTATACAACATTAGTATCGGAGAATTGCGTAGCCTTGTGTACAAAGGGCCTCAGAAAACACAAAACAGTGTCGCAGGAGACCCGTCTTTAGCGTCGCCGGTATATGACGGAGCCATTTTTTTTTAGCAAATCTTTATTTTTCGGGAAACTACGACAATAAACATCTAATGTAAAAGTATTTCATATATTTCAACAATAATTTTATAAAGGTCTAACTAAAACATACGGTAGGAAATTAATTCATGGTCACCTTAGCGATCACAAATGTCATAAATGCTGTTTGTTGGCTTACCCGTGAAAAGATACACCACAACCACCACACGATTCACTTCGGAAACCATTAATGCAACATTTCTTGACCATTTTCGATGAACAGCACAAAATTAAGCTAAATTTACGACCAAACACAATCTTTAATTACACGTTTAAAAGAAAGTAAAAGTCACTTTTTAAAACCGAACCAGGGCCCCAATTCTCATTTTTCGAGATGTAGTCTCGAATCGAGTTTTGATTTCGATCTCTATCTCGATAATCGACATTTTGTTCACGAATCTCCTATTCTCAGCGTTAATCGAAATAGACTTCGAGTTTTTTTTTTGATAAATATTGCCATTCTTTTTAATGCAATCAACTCGGGATGCGTTCCGTTTGACACGTTTCATCCGGTTTTAAACCGGTTGCAACTATGTACCTCAAATATTTTTACTGTAAAGGTATTTAAATGTATTGAACTTGCTTTTTAATTAAAGAAGTAAATTTTTAATAAGTATCGAAAAATCATTATATTTAATGTGTTGTGATCAAATTTAATTTCCTTAAACAACTTGTATTGTTTAAAACGTGACGTATCGTCGATAAATTTTATGTTTTTTGTTTGTGGTTGTGTGCTTGTTTGGTGACGAAACGATCATTTTAGTATTCACAAGACACACACAATGTCACAATGTCAACAAAAAATACCCAACGCCACAGCAGAAGCAGCTTCTCCTACAAATGTTGAAAGCCGATATACAGTTAAGGAGTGGAAAGTTTTCCACCACCTTTTTAAAAAAAGTGAGCGAGCTCTCAATATTTTAAATCACTTCTACGACAAAATTGGAAATTAACTCCTCCATATCCACCGTAATTTCGCCGCTATTTGACGTTTCATTAGCTTCTCGTAGTCGAAATTACGTCTCGACCACTGCCGACCACTCGAAGCAATTCGAGCGGCTCTCCTTTGAGAAATGTCGAGTTCGAGATGTTCAGAATAACTAAATTGGAATAATCACTCGATAAAGTTCGAACTCGAATCAAACTCGAAGCCGATTAGCGCTGAGAATAGGAGATTCATTAACAAAATATTAATAACGAGATTTTATGGTCGAGATAGAGATCGAAATCAAAACTCGATTCGAGACTACATCTCGAAAAATGAGAATTGGCCTCCTGTCGTTGAATTCATGTGACAATGGCTTCTGACAAATGACAATTTGTTTCTTTTAGTTCATCCATACAACACACGGGGGCAAATGAAAAAAAATTAGAAGCCTAAAGCCGGGTCCGCTGCGCCAGATTTTTGAACAGAACATTGTTCGAAACACAGACATATAATAAGAAGATCACAAATATATATATATGTTTTCGAACCTGTGGTTCAAAAACATAAATAAGGGGCGTGGACCATTGAATAATAATGTGGCCCATTGGTAATTATTATTTATGTTTTCGAACAATGTTCTGTTCAAAATCTGGCGCAGCGGACCCGGCTTTAGGCTTCTAATTTTTTTTCATTTGCCCCCGTGTGTTGTATGGATGAACTAAAAGAAACAAACTGTCAATTGTCATGTCTGCTTTTTTGCTTCTGCTGCTATTTAATTGTCATTGTCACATGAATTCAACGACTGTTTTCGGTTTTAAAAAGTGCTACGTAATTATTTTAAATCCAGTTCTTTACCTTCTGCTTGAGTACAAAAGTTTTTGTTAAGTAGCAGTATTCTAAAATAATTAAAACAATGGAACCTATGACCTTAGGTAGTCCCCCGCATTCCCCTTCAGGTAGCCCTAATGTTGGCTATTTACCGCCTTTCCTTTTAGGCGAAATTAATCCACCAACCACTCCAAGAACTAACAGTCTATCACCTACAAAAGGTCGCAACCTAGCTTTTGGTAAGTTACCTACTTGTACAGGTTAAAATAAGCTTTACTAATTTTTAGATTAACCCTTCTTTGTCTGTCACGAAGAGTCATAAAGGTTGCCGACAATATTGAATTTCTACTCTGTCTAGTGTTAAGACTGCCGAGCTCTTAATAAATTAAGTATAATTATTAAATACAAATTGTACTTTAGCTAATTAATAAACTTCTCCACAGGCTCACCGACCAGCCCAACTCAAACATCGACACCAGATCAAAAACTGTTCAAACAAAGCATAACAATGCACCAACAAGCTCTATATAATCAGCAGAATGCATATGCTAATATTCCTGCTTCCCCAAATATTTCATATTCTAGCAAACCTAATGGACCACCCATTGAAGACTTGTTTGATACTATAAAGAGTAATGAGCCCAACAAATCAGCATATCAAGATCATAGCTTTCTGGGATATGGCAACAACAACTCTCTTTTGCAAAACTCATATGTTAACAATTTGAATGCATCTGTCAACAATCAGTCGTTGGCATCACCATGGCAGGACGGATGCCAGGAGCAGGATGAGTACTGGGTCACCATTTTTGGTTTCCCACCCAACGTAGCTAACACAGTATTAGCCAGATTCAGCAATTGTGGAGCTATACTTGGTAATCATTAATTTCGTATACCTAGCCTTACAAAAATTAGAAACTGTATACAGTGCCACAAGCGGCACTCTATCTCAATTGGTTCGGGAACCGTATGTTTTGCAGTATAATATAATAGTGAAGCCACCTAACCTGCTGTAAAGTTTTGTATTAGACAACAGAAATACTAGCTGCCCTACTCCTGCAGGTCACGTGATAGGATAGAAATTTAAGACAATCTCAACAAAAATATCTTTTAAATATTATGTCTTCAGAACATTATGGCAAATAAAAAATATGTTACGGTTCCCGAATTGGTTGAGATACAATGCTGCTTGTGGCATTCTATACACTTTGTACTAGGATGCTGTAATTACGACATTGTAACCGATCATACTAGAATGCTGCTTGTAGCACTCTATCCACAGCCTAAAAATTAACACCATCTTTTTCTGACAAATCTTTTATTTTTATAAATGAAAAAATTTGCTTTTGCAGACAAACAGTATCCAACACAAGGCAACTGGGCTCATGTGAGATATGCAACCAGAGCCGAGAAAGAGAGAGCTATGTCACTGAGTGGGCGGCAAGTGCTGCCTGGCATCATGGTGGGAGTAGCAGAGTGCAGAGAAGTGCCAAGATTAAGTGTAGCCAGCCCTGGCATCACTTCGCCTGAAAGGTGACCCTAATTGCCTTGCCATCAATTTATCTTGATTGATAATCATCATGACAACTACTGTGAGCAACAAAATAGACAATTACTAGTTTTAAAATTGTGTAATTTATTTTTATTTCAGACAAACTGGAGCCAGATCTTTGTGTCCCACTCCAATACCCTCTGCGCCAGTGCCTCAACGTTCTAGTGGCATCATTTCTAAAGCTTTAGATTACGTTCTAGGCTGGTGACAAATGGCATATTATGATTAATGTAAACAATTAATAAAATTAAGAGAAAGGACTTAGCACATTATATTATGTCTGGATACAATTTTTAGTATGCATGCAAACAGCATGAATTTGTTACATTACAGTGATAAAAGTGGTAAAAAGAAAAGTCATCAGAAACAAGATAAAAAAATTATGCTAATCAAATTTTTATTTCTAGTTACATTTACAAATTCATATAACAATATAAGATTATCATATTCAAAATTGTAGTTTATTTTGTGAAACTTTAAGAAAGTGATATTATGCTTTGAATAAAAACCTTATAATTTGATTAAATAAATGGATTTAAATTTGATCTTAAGATAATATTAAAATATTATCATCTGAAAGTTACAATAGGTCTATTTATATTTTTAATAGAACCTATACCACCGTTACTTTTCTCATTGTCAATTTTGAAGTACATGCAATTCAAAGTTTTATGTTTCTAATCTTAAAAGTACCTACTATTTAATTATTACATAAATATAGCAAATTAATGATGTTCTTACAACTTAATAAGTTATGATTAAAAACACCTCCAAAGGGTGCATCAAAATGACATAAATACACAATGAAAGATATTCACTAAAAATATACACATACAATCCTGTAACACAAGATGGAAAATAAGAACAATATAACTGGTGAAATTATATCTATTGAAATATAATTGAAATTTCACTTTGGTTGTTCTATAGTAGCATTAGCAAGGTCTGTCATCTTGGGGTACTTGATGTTATGCTTATCCAGTTCACTTTGGGACCATAAGATCATGCGAAGGAGGCTGCAAAGTTTAGGACTGGTGTACTCTTGGTTCTCCATCTTCAGAATAGCGGCATTCAGTTCACTAGCAATCTGTGAACATAGGAATATAATAGTAAACAGAATTTAGCTTATATTCATTTATAAAGTAATTAATTCAGAAAGCAATTCGATTTCAAATAATTAATATTCTAACCACCTTTTGACTATGTGAAGGCAGCAAAAGGTCAGCGAATGGCGATGCATGTGGGTCTGGAAAGGCAAGGAGAGCAAGTGATCTTTCAAGCTCTGTAAGAGCATTGGCATCATTAGCCCCCGCTTCTGCTAGGGTGGCACTGGCAAACGCAAGTGCTTCTTCAGCTCTTCCAGCACGAATAAACTCTAAAAGCTGCAATTGCTGAAACCAATAACAATATAGAAAAATGTAGGTATTTCAAAGATTTGTCTTAACCATTCAATTTATGTGCAATATCAATAATAATACCTGAAGATGAAAATATAAATATCGGTCATTGTCCAAGAGCTCCGGGTGCAGTGCATTGACCATAGCGATGGCTTCCGGGATGCGGCCATTCTGCACAGCTTCACGGATCATTATGCGCTCATCAAGAGAGCTACACAAGGCTGGCTCTTGGAGCCCTGCTTCTTGTTGAAACTTCAGGGCTGCTTCTTTGAAACCTTCTATAATGCAATTCATTTTACATATTATCAAATATAAGATAATAAATTATCTTATAACACATTAAAACAACAATGCATTTTATATTTAGATATTTTAACATTTTAAACATATTGCGGGGATGCTCTTGCTATGGTGGTTTTCTAAATATTTGTTTATATAGCACACGATAATACATTATAATTTGTCAGTAAAGTTAGTAATAAACACAAAAATAATAAACTAAAGGTTTACAAATATTTCCCTTTATGTCTTGTGACATGATTGATCAGTTTTCTTGAATAAATTTAATGCAATAGCCGTATTATTGGAAGTTTACATGACAATGGAAAATGAGACTAATGCTCATACTAAAAATAAGCAAGAGATGAATTTACCTGTAACTAAATAATTCATTATGAGCATGTTCATGTCAGTTCTGGATATCCTTCGATCTTCTTTTTCATATACGTCGTTTGGATTATGTGTTGAATTACTCAAACTCATTTTATACAGTTGTTTTTAATTAAACTTGTTTTATTTAGCCGTATTCGCAAAAAATTGAAAGATAAACAGAAAGAAACAACGAATTACGAAAATGGCAATTTGACAATGAATGAAATGTAGAGATGATGAGTAGGTCCGGTTAGATACGAATCCGCGGACCTGCATCACATGCGTGTCTGATGGATGTACCTAAGAGGATGTAAGTGGATGTACATCCAAGGGCCAGGTGGATACCGCTCACCGGAGCGGAACTAGGCTTGTGTAGTACATGTACTAAAGAACTAAAAGAATTGCTTCCTAGCACTGAACTAGAACGAACTATTCCGCATGCTTATTCGGTCTTCGTTCATTTAGTACACTCAGTCGGACAGGAACGAGATGTTCCGTTCGACAGTCTCGGCTCTCTCGGTCTCCATGGTCTGCATCGGAATCGGAACGGTAGAGCCGAGAGCGTTTACAAGGGAGCATCTTTAGTGAGAATGTGGTGTTTGCACAATTTAAAAGATAATAATGTCGTAGGTGCGGTTAGCATAATATTACGATTCACTTTTTGAAAAGACAGTCCTACGTAAGCCTGCCAAGTATGAAGGGAAATCAAATTTTTAATATTTTTTATTATGCTTTGTTGTATATGACACCAATTTACCTTTTTTTACCTATCTAATTATTTAGTCTTAAGTAATTTGTGGTCTATTTACGCAATAAAACTATTTAATAACTTAATAAACTCTCATAGTACATCCGTGACTGAATATTTATCATCAAATAAATCAGAGTACTAAATGAACTAATAGTACTATTAAAGTGAACTAGTAAATTGCCCGTAATGTACTAGTACGGAGCGATCTTTGAGATGACCGAGCAGGCACAAGACTAAGCGGAACTGTATCACGGACGGATAGCGGACCGGGGGGGATGGCGCGGTGCGCAGGTGCGGTGAGCGGCGGGCGGACCGGGTCACGCGGACATGCGGTTGATTCACTTCACTTCATTTCAACTTTCAACGTCAACAACAGTCGATCAACACGCGTTATACGATATACGATTAGTTATAGTTACCGTTATTTGTTATTGACGACAAAGATCTGTAATCTCGTTGCAAGTTAAATACGAGTGTTGAATAAGTTGTTGTTTGAGTGTTAAAATCATGTTTAAAAATCATGTTACTCTATCAAAAATTACAATTTTCGTGTCATTTATGATCGAAACATTAAACAAGCATGTGACGGAACAGAGTAACAGTATTATCATACAACTGGGGGAAACCATCCCAGCCGAAATAGAAACTCGGTTTGGTGATGTTGAGACGCAAGAACTTATCGCCGACGCTACCTTATTAGATCCAAGGGTGAAGTCCCATGGATTTTCTAACACTAGGAGTGCAGAACCAGCAATTAATAGCTTGAAGCAAGCATATGCTCGAATAAAAATTGAATAATAATGTTGAGAGCGTTATACCAAATAAGGGTATTTTTGTTTTTTTGTATTATTTGAGATTTAGGATTATAATTACCTAGTTCCTGATTACAAAACATGAGACTGATTTGTGCCACAAAACTTTTGTTTTTTATTGACGTGACAACGTCTTATAAATTGGTTTGCCGGGTGACACTTCAAGAAACTGCGTTACGCTCCGCTCACGTTATGCGCTCACAATGAGAGCGAGTGAGAGGCACGCGTCCATTCCACTCGGGCATGGTTAGCCCGCCTAAGAGCGAGAGAGACAGACATAAAAAGTGAAAGGCACGCGTCCCTTCCATATTATTTCATCCTTCTTCCTACTATACGAATGAATATTCACATTAAAATTATTTTACCACTCAAAGTCGTTGTCACGTAAAACTTTCGCCCGTATACCGACTTTACAGGCAACCAATTTTTATTACGCCTTCCTGTCAGTTCCTGTGTTTCGGGAAAAGGGCACTGTAGCTAGTGTAATTATTGAGTATATGAGACCTACTGTCGTCTCGGTGTAGATATAGGGCTCAGAGCTATATGTAGACATATCTAGACAACTATACATAAACCTCCTACATAATCTGTTAAAATTTCTCAATTGATATTAAACACAATGTCAGGGAGATTAAACTGAAAAATGATGATGCAATTCGACATTTGGTAGGAGGATGATCGTGCGTAGCCGTGTGTAAAGTCGTTACCATACCTAGTCCTATTCCGAAACAAACAAACTGCATTGCGGAACACGGTCGACGATTAGTCAACCGGACCCATATGGGTCCGACGGACACGGAACCTGGGGCCCAAGTCTGCTAATTTACGAATGGCATAATTGAATCGTAATTGTATCGCAATTGTGTCGCATTGTAATTGTTTGACACATTTGGTATTCTTATATGAGTAAGAGAATACCAAATGTGTCAAACAATTACAATACGATCCAATTGCGATTCAATTATGCCATTCGTAAATTAGCAGACTTGGGCCCCAGGTTCCGTGTCCGTCATGGATGCGTGTCACCAGAGATGGATGTACATCCGGACACGACTCCTAAATTTCAGCGGACCTACCCATCTCTAATGAAATGATGAATGACATTCAGCAAAAGCAAACTTCTCCTAAGTAAAACAAAGGGATGTTGTCCATACAGCCTAATATTCGGTAATTTCTCGACGATGGTCAATGATTATTTTTATTGTACGGTTTTCTTCATTGCTCTCAGCGTTCAGCTGTTCAGCTTAACTTTTGACGTTCACTACCTGCGATGCCCGCTAAACCGTTAAAAGCGATTAGTATATAGTCAAGTTACCGGGGGAGTCTAAATTAGTTTTGAACTTTAATTAAATAGAACTAAAGAGTGTTGCCGATTTGGAGGCCTATTTATTACTAACTCTTTTTGAGTCACAAGATATGCAGGATGCTGCTCCGTCGAACTAGCTTAGACAATTATATTTCTTAGAACTTAAGTAGAAATGACTATGTAAGCGCTCTTAATCTAATACACAGGGGCGAGGGGGTACCATAACTCCTCCATCCCCAGATGGAAAATTATCGGAATCATTTTTAACATTTTTCCGACAATATTTCATAAAAGACATAATTTTAAATCTAAAGACATACCTACAGAATTATACTAAGTAAAATTAGAGTTAAAAGACATTATAACATTATTAAAAACACTGAAGTTAGAATCTGTTTTACTATTGGAAACACTGTCGATTATTTCACTATGTTTTAGCACTTCCGACATGTATTTAATTTCATCTAAGTTGACCTCCTTCATGTTAAGTGCACGTGTACTGGATAGCGTTGTTTTCACTCGTAGCTCACAGACGTAATACGTCTGTGTCATAGCTGCGGTAAGTTGATAACGGGAATTGCAGATTCCCTAAATCACATTTTGACCAGATCTAAGTAGCAAAATGTCTAAATTGCTAGCCGTTCGTCCTACACGCATTTGGTCCAATACGCAGTTCGTCAGGTGTCCATAACGCAGTTCGTCCATATCGCTATTCGTCCATTGCTTTCAAACTTCATTAACTGCTCCATACAGGTGACATCTTGGTACAGGGCCCGGTCACTTTTTACAGGTCTTTGCCCGGTCATCATTCGTATAGAGGAAGTGGTCTGTGGTAGCAAGACTGCGACACGCTCAAAACAATAACTAAAGGCGACACGCATTGAGATAGATAATGGCGACACGCTTTCATAATCGGTAAGTATTTTACACCTTTCGCCATTATGTAAGGGTATTTATGGTAATATAGTGAAGGTGACATTTTTTTTAAATATAGGTAAGGAAACAGTTTAAAATAATTATATGTAATGTTATCTATCAAGGGAATTTCCATTATGAAAGTTATCTGATTTTTCTATAAATATGATTTTACAATCTTCTAATTTAACTAAATTATCTTCATTAAGGAAATAGGTACTTACCTACACCAAGTTTTCAACATTTGCATTAAATGTGCCAAAAGTTCTGTTGAGTTTGTAATAGACTGATGTACTTAATATAGGTAGTTTTAATTTCACTTAGTCTAATAAAGATGGTTCTGAAATTACTAACAAATAAATTATATAGTCTCAGTATAAGGATAGTAACCAATCATTCTCTTTATTTATTAACAGACCCATGCACTCCCCAGTAAAAACTGATGTTTCCGGAGGAAGTTTGACCTTTTGTACGATTTTGAATTGGGAATGGTAGATAACATAATAACTAGCTATAGCGTAAACGAGACAGATAATGTTGTTGGTGGCTTAGGGTAAGCCAATTAGCATTGTTTTCTGGTGCCAGTTTTTGGCACATGTAAACGCATCTACCTCTTTTTATTGTAACATCATAGGTTATAGTAATTGTATTTGGTGTCAAAAATGGGCGATTTTCCGAGATCAAAAAAAAAGAAATTGGATCGTAAATGACTTCATAGATGGCGCTTAGTATAGATTAGTATGGCGCTTAGTAAAAGGCGAGTTCATGAAGAGCACGTGTATGGCTGCGTAATATTTATTCTATTCCAAAATAGAAATAAGTCCTGGATGTCCTGAATAAAAATAAGTAAGTACTATTTTTTTATTTTTTTTGTAGACAAGTAAAAGTGTAGTTATCACAGCCCTTAGGTAGGTACGGCTCGGCTTTCATAAAACGACATCTATCGAGTGTTTTTGAACTAATTTTTTCTTTTTAATTTGGGCTGTCAGAAAATTGCCCATTACTTTAATACTAACATTAGGATTGACGTCATTTTCATCAACTAAATTGTAAGTAACGGATGGGCAGAACAGAGTCGTAAATCGATACTGAGGGAGACGATTAGCACGATGAATAGGAGAAAGTTTAATATATTTCCTATAACTAATAGTTATACAAGGATGTGATTTATGTGGCCAATAATTTGTAGAATTTATTTCATTAGAAAGCGAATGTAGTAACTGAAATAGTGGGTGATGATTAAATTGAAGTAAACGAAACAGAAAGGAACTGTCGCCTTATCTGTAAAGGAGGTTCGCATGGCTCTATTTGTAAAGCGTTAATTTTGGGCTTGACTTCATAGCACCTGTTATTATTCTAAATGCCTTTGATTGTACTCTGTCCAATTATTTAAATGCGGCTACGTTGCCTGGCTCCAGAAGGAATGTACCATAGTCGAGAATACTTCGAATGAGAGCGTTGTAAACCACCATACGCCTGAAAGGCATCGTAGAAGATTAAGTAAGCGTTCACATTTAATCACAATGTAATCGCAATGTGCCTTGCCTCAAGTGGCGAAGCGTGAAATATTGAGAGAGGTAAGCCGGAGCAAAAAAACATGCTTACCTACTCCGAGCGCGGACACGCAGTCTTACCGAAAATCTGTGATTGGCATCCTGGCTTCAGTCTTGTATAGGCAGATGTATCTTCAGTCCACTTTTTCTATACGTGTAAGCACTGAGATATTGAAACAGTGTCTTGCAAGCATAATAGAAGTGGCTTTGATAAAAGCTTCTATTATATGTCTGTGGATAAAAGCCGTTTGTGGTGAAATGATGATATGATGTAAATTAAACAAAACTAATAATACTACTTATACTCTAAAGTTATTCGTCTATTCTTTCTTACAAAGTGCGCTAAGGCATTATCATAAAAGCCGGGAAGATTCTTAATTTTTAGTAAAGAACGTTTTTCTATAGAAAGAATGGCTAGATCAGATAATCGTTCTTGTTTTTGAGCATTACGCATGTACGTATGAATTCGCTTTAAAGCCGAAAACGACCTCTCCGCGGATGCTACTGTAACAGGAAGTGTCAAAAACAGACTACATAATGTTGTGACTTGTGAAAAAGTGTCAGCTAATAATGAATTTTGAAAATTTAGATAAAGTTCGTAAACATCTAATTTGTTCAAAGATGGAGTTGTGTACAGTTGTGTATAAGACTTTCAACTCGTTTTTTAAAGCAGTGAAATCAAATATTTGCGGAAATTGAATTAATAAAGCAGATATTATTTCATTTGGAAATGACCTAGTATAAAAACCATACTTACATTTATTAAGTAAATTAAGAAATGTCATTTGAGAAAGAGATTGGTACCTGTGTTGTATTTGCGTCTGCCGTCTATTATTTCAATAAAAAGACGCCGATACATAGTTTTAGCGTCTACTTCTGGATTTAGCCATCGACGCTGTCGCGGTGGCTCATTGAATTCCTGGACGCTGTCATAAATAAAATCAAAATTATTTATAAAATCATTTGCAAGCCAACTATTGAATGAATCTATTTCGCGGTTTGCTACTTCGATATCAATCTGTTTTGACTGCAATAAATTAAAAAGAACGTCGGTTTTGTGAAAAATATCTGACTATACGTGCAACAAAAAGCAAAACTGCATGTTTTCTAACTTACTGAGGAAACATTCTGCCAAGGAAAGGGATTCACTATTCCAAGATTGCGTGTTATCTAATATTGAATTAAAAGTATTAACCATGTCTAATGTACAGTTAAAAATTACATTTATAATGCGTGACTGCGTGAGTGATAGTGCCAACCAATGATATTTTATAAAAGGTCATTGGTGCCAACGGGTTTCTGAAACTCCGGGCATACGGCGGTCAGCTATTTCTTTCAATAGGTTGGACCGTTTAGATGATTTGTTGAAAAACCGAACAATACTATTTACGTGTCCAAAAAAGGTTTTCAGTTCCGGAATATTTTCAAGCGAACGGCTCAGTACTAAATGTAATATATGAGCATAACATGGAACAAACATTGCCATAGGGCTTGCATCGCGAATTTTAGCTTGGACTCCACCATGCTCGCCAGACATAACTGCCGCGCCATCGTGAGACTGACCAACTAACTTATGCCTACAATGATACTGGTCAAGTATTTCTAACAACTGATTAGATAGAAATTCAGCAGTTCGACTTCCGCTAACATCGTAAAAACCTAGAAATCGTTCTTCGATTCCAGTTTTAGTTAAATACCGTAATGGGTCGACCCACCGGGACCACGGGTAAAGACTCAAAATTACAGTTAATGGCTCCCTATGACTGACATCGGGAGTTTCGTCAAACATTACAGACAGAAATTGAGTTTTATTTATTTCAAGTCTAATGTTGTCGCGTAAAACGGATGCAATACTATTTATTAAATCATTTTGAATGTCACTAGAGAGACCAGAAAACGCGGGGTTTTTAACTGAAGAACATAATTCTAAATGCGAATCCATTACTGTATCGTACTTGCTCAGATAAAGCAAAGTTTCGATATAATTACCGCAGTTAACAGAACTAGGGCCTTCATCACGGCCGCGAAAAGCTAGTTCTTGTTTACCTAACAAAGTAACGGTGTCAATAAACCGTTTCATTAAATCTCTATTGCGATTGACTTTTCTGTTATGGGCGTCATGCGAATTATCGAAAAATGTTTCGATTCTACTAGTCCCAAACTCATGTAAAGCTAAACAACTACGTATATGCTTTTCGGTCTGAGAATGTTTCCTAGATGAATTGGTTAGATTATTAATATCGGTGTAACCACCTTTATTCCATAAACTGCTAGTAGTTTCTGAGAAAAGTAAACATGGCCAACAATACATTTTATTTAATTTACAACTGCCAGTTAGCCATTGATATTTATCGTAAAGGGATATATTAAAATGTTTAAAAATAATCTGTCTAACAACAATCTAAAGCTATTAATGCCGACATTTTACAATTCTACCGATTACTTTGCAAATCTACTTACTCTAAATACGTAATTTCAACTTATTACAATATCAACTTACCGCAAATACCTAATTACGACGTACGTCTTTTCGTAATTACTTTCATCACTACACTACACACAAGTTGGACTTTGTTTATTTGTATTGTGTGACACAACACAAATAAACAAAGTCCAACTACAATACTAATCAGTATTTTATACCAAGAAATAAATTCTAATAGGTGAAACTAACTAATAAATTCAAATATTAATTTAAAAACACAGTCATGCATTCAATGATGGATGGTGAATTGCAATTACCTACGTCAAATTATCTGTCAACAGAACACAAAAACGTCCGATTTGTTACGAATTTCTACGACCGAAAACGATATTCCTCCATCTCGCTCACGCGCACGCAATTTCTATTACTTTCTCTATCAAGTAACTCGGTTAAAGACGGCTTACCGGAGCTCCTAATACGCGGGTGGGTTTATTGACCTTTATGTGAAGTCATGACGTATATTTTGTATAGAAGTTTAACTGCCAAAAAGCCGATCGCGCCTGCGGCTTATTTTATAGCAATATGTTGTTGAAAAGCAAATTTTGTTGATTTAATGTCCATAGTGTAGGCGTTTTGTAATGTTTCTCTACTTTTATAATTACTGATTGTGCCATTTCTCAATTGAAGACATCAGATGATAAAGGCACTATGTAACTTATAAAATGTTCTGAGTTATCATGCAATTCGCTAATAATGCTGTATTTTTTTAAATATATTATATTAATCAAAGAATGAGACAGGTATTGAAAGAAACATTAAAACATTGCAATTATTTGCTTTGTATGGTTTAGTTCACATAACGCCTTTAACCAGTTAATTAAATGTATTTTTTATTAAATGTTACATAGTGCCTTTATCAACTGATGTCTTCAATTACGGTAGAGAGTGGTTGTGTTCTAAACTTCTGAAGGGAAGCCGGTGGGAATCGAGTTGTATGGAATCTTCGTCACTGAGGGGTACCTATTAGGACCAGCGATATATGATTAGGACAAGGAGCTTTTGTAAGACAAGACAAATCAAACCTTTCAAAAATATATTTTTTTCTACTATAAATTATCAACCCTATATAAAATTTTATAATTTTGTACAATTAAAAAGAAATAAGGTCGGGCGGGGCTATTACGCCGGAGGGGCAAATACGGCGTTTCGCATAACTCCAGTATTTTAAAGTATTATCGCTAGTGACATCTATGAGTTTATAAAGAAATCACTACTTCATATAGATGGCAGTGCTAGCCCGCTGTTCTATCTACACCCATTTTTTGTTTAGGTCGTCATTTTATGTATGCAGTAAAAAAACACGTGCTTACCGTTTTATTGTTTTCGAATGATAAAAGTAAGTTTTTCTAAGTGTTCCAAAGGTGAGTGATGTTTTGAAACAACGAGATAAAAGATTTTACTGTACGTTTTGTTATGTCTGAGTTATTGGGTGCGTCATAATTGCCCCTCAATATTGCGAGAGAGGGGTAAAGACGTTCAATATTAAGGGTCGTAATAGCCCCACGATTTTTATAGGAGTTTGCAAAAAGTTAGTGATGTTGTGAGTCGACAAAACTACGATATATTTTTTCGTAACTATATTTAGTGCGTATTGATTTTGAATAAAATTTGAGTGTAATTGAAATAACAATAAAATATGTAAGCGGGTACGCAATAATTAAAACTAAAGAATCGTTCTTCACTTTTACTACCTGACAAGACACTAAATATTCTTGAAGTAATTTATTATTATTTCCCTTTTTTACTTTTTTCTTCAACTCTATTTGTTTTATTAAAAGACATGTTAGTAAGTAATACAACGTTTCAAACTGTTCCGTTACTGTTTAGATATTGGGTAATAGCAACAAAATTAAAATCTTGTATGGATTTTTATCACCCTATAACTCGTAACACGATAGTTTAGGAGACTGTAACTATCACTGAAAAAATATATTAAATATAAATAATATCTAAATAGTTAATATAAGTATTACTCATCGATTTTTCAAAGTGCTTTGCCATTTTAAAACGAATAAATACTAGGCTTCTTATAAAATGTTCGTACCCTAATTTTAGATACAAGTAAAACTATCGATTAAATGCGGCTTATCACTTGCATGTATGGGAGCTCGGCGGAATTGCCCCACCTTTGATAAAATAGAGTATTTATTCAAAAAATAACCGTATTAGCAAGTCATACAGTTTATATAGCATTCATACTGTTTCAAAGTATATCTTGGAGCTGTGTTTCATGTTTTTGGCTTTTTTTAAAACGAAGATATTAGTAAACGTCGTAATTGCCCCGCGGCGAGGTAAATCCGTGTGGCTCATCTTGGCATGGCCACCATCACCAACTCCAAATTTGACTTTATAGAAAGTATGTCGAAGTATGTCGCCAAGTATCAGAGTTTGTCGGTCTACCATTCAAAAGTTATAAGGGGTCATTGGTGGCCATGCCAGGATGAGCGCTCATCCTGGCATTGCCACCTGTATCTCAAAAACTACTGGTCATAGCAAAGATCTGATTTCACCAATAGTATGTCGAAGTATGTCACCAAATATCAGAGCTTGTCGGTTTACCGTTCAAAAGTTATAAGGGGTCATTGGTGGCCATGCCAGCATGAGCGCTCATCCTGGCATGGCCACCTGTATCTCAAAAACTACTGGTCGTAGCGAAGATCTGATTTTACCAATAGTATGTCGAGAGTATGTCGAAGTTTGTCGAAAAAACTCCAGAGTTTGTCGGTGCTTCTAGGAAAAGTTATATCAACTTCTTTTTTCCATACAACAGCAAATAGTACAATCGCGTACACGAGCATTAAATAATTTTTATTCGGCTATTGAATGAACGCATTAAAGTGTTGAACGAAGAACGGAACTTCGATGTGTATGTATGTTTATCAGATACTTATAATCATGCAAAACATTAGTTCACCGAAAATAAAGCGGTACCTGATATAGCCTTGATTTTGGTGTCATAATTTAGACTTATATTTTATCATTGCATTTCTTTATATGGGCTATTAGCGAATAGGCGCAATTTAGAACTGTACATTTTGTTATCGGTTTTATAGATTAAAAACAAACCATTGTTTGTGATAGTTGAGTGGAGAGTTACGAACATTACAATAGGTTATTTAAAAAAGGGGATACTAATAAAAAATATGTAAGTGTAATATGTTTTATTTGAAAATATCAATCAGATAGGTAACTACTAACTAAGGTATAGACGACCGCAGGTCAATTAACCCTTTACAAAATATCAAATCCAATAATTTTAAAAGTTTGGGGATGTTGACTTGCTGGCTTCGATTTCCTACCCGTTGTAACAGCGACAAAAAGGGTGCTTCAACTCACAGCAGATAGATAAGCTAAGTTGTAGATAAGATGCAAGAAACAGCCAGTTCCTCAGTAGTTGAGGATTCTGGGTGAAGGGCACTTCCATCTGTATGTATTATCAACTTATGTACATAAGTTGGTTTCTCAAGGTTCAGTATTATTATGATTGATTGTAGACACTATTGTACATTTTGCGAAATTTCATGCGTGATTGATTATATTGGAACTGGTGCTAGATTCTACTGAATCTAACTATTGTTAAGATTTAACTAAATGATAGCTAACTGTTATTTTATTAGTTTTCGACGTCAATAAGTAGGCACTTATTTCATTCAACATAAACCTGTGATGGTTTATATTGAATGAACTATTTGTCTATTATCCAAGCATCGGATTAAGTACCTACCTATCACTCATATACACATAATCAATAAAGTTGCGCTCTTTATATCAAGGAACCTTTCAGATTAAAATTATTCATTTACTTTTTCAATAAACTTTATGCACGCGATTGTACATCTACTATGGGAAAATTAAAAATTGATTTTTCTCTTTATAGAAGCACCGACAAACTCTGGAGTTTTTCAACATAGCGCATTTTTCAATGGAGCGCTCATCCTGGCATGGCCACCAATGACCCCTTATAACTTTTGAACGGTAGACCGACAAACTCTGATATTTGGCGACATACTTCGACTTACTCTCGACATACTATTGGTGCAATCAGATCTTCGCTACGACCAGTAGTTCTTGAGATACAGGTGGCCATGCCAGGATGAGCGCTCATCCTGGCATGGCCACCAATGACCCCTTATAACTTTTGAACGGCAGACCGACAAACTCTGATATTTGGCGACATACTTTCTATAAAGCCAGATTTAGAGTTGGTGATGGTGGCCATGCCAAGATGAGCCACACGGTAAATCCGCCGTTTACCAGAATCTCGAATAAAATAGCTTTTTTAATATTATAAGTTATTTACAACAGTAATATATTAATACAATTCTGAATCCAACGCTTTTTTAGATGTATTCATTTTGTTAGAATTGTTTACAGGAACGACGCTGTTATGATTCAAAATAAAGGTATGGTTTTTTTTCGACGGAATAGCCCCGCCCGACCTTAGTAGTTATCAATAAAAAATAATTATCATATTACTAATTGTTTTCTTTTTTTTAATATCTACTTTATTATGATGGACAAATTATTTTTTTCAGATGTACAATTTTTATGCAATTGACTCAGCTGAGGTCGTCTGTCTCTGTCGCCAGTTTGTCCTCCGTGCTTCGGAAGGCATGTTAAGCCGTTGGTCCCGGTTGTTGTCGTAAGATGACAGTCGTTAAAACCCGCATTGGGCCAGCGTGGTGGATTATGGCCCAATATGCCCACGTTTAAAAGTATTTCAACCGCCAACGTGTTCGATAGTATCACCATTTAACAGTCTCATAATAATTTCAAAATCACTCAATCGTTTAATTCAATAATGTTTCCAAAAACCTACAACCCGGAGGTTTTAACACGAGCGTACCTACCTACCTTATCATGAACCGCCTATATATACCTAGTTTACTCGTGTATCACTTTCCTTTACCCTATTCACTTAATTTATTAATCCAGGCATTTTTTTCAGAGGAAAAAAACGAAATAACTATCCATTAAAAAAGACCCCATGATATATGATATGGGGGTTAAAGTTACTCGCGTCCGTAGGTTTACCCTTGAGACCCTACACGTGACCCCTGGGTGGTGCTAAATGAGTGACACTGACTGAGTGGTAGAGCCACGCTGCGTTGCAGCACGCATTGGGCCGGCTCGCCCGGGGTAATTAATACCACCCTCTCACGAATATCCGGCATGAAATAATGGCACTTGGTGCTGTTGTGTTTCGTCCGGCCAGTGAGAGTTCCGGAGGATCCTTCCCCCCCCCCCCCCCCCCCTCACAATTCCTATTACTTTCTTAAAGGTCGCCAACGCATCTGCGACTCTTCTGGTTTTGCGGGTGTCCATGGGCGGCGGTGATTGCTCTCCATCAGGTGACCCGCCTGCTCGTTTGCCTCCTTCTTATTTAAAAAAAAAGACAAATAACGTACCTCTACTAAGTACTTACATAAATAAAAGCATTAGTCTTAACTTTCGTTCGGAGTTTCCAGGTAATCTAAAAAATGTTATGTCGGTGCGTTATAAAGGAATTCATGCAACCAAAAACAGCATCTAGAATTGCTCCTTGCCATTTATGTAAGTATTTATATTATTATTTTAAGGTCTTCGCATACGTAACGGGAAATTTCCCGGACGGAACGGGACGATTTCTCGACATCGTTGCATTTAAAAATATAGCAATAAAATATACGTGACGGGAAACACGGGCGGGACGGGAGGCCTCGTCCCGCACGCCCCGTGCGGCCCGTGCCGTGCCCCGTCCCGCCCGAGATCCCGTCGTGTATGCGCATTACCGGCCGTGACACCGTAGTGTTGTTTCCCACGTCATTTATCCAAAAAACTTAAACTATGAATGACGAAAAACTAATCGAGTTTGTTCGCTTGAACCCAGCTCTATACAACTTTGGGAATCCCAAATACTTGGACTATAAGTACCCAGTGAATTGACGCCCAATGAAATATTTAAGATGCATTTGAATAAAAACACTTTTTACTATATTAATGAATATTAATATTATTAAAAATGTATGTAGGTGTAGGTTAGGTATATAAACTACGTAAACAAAGGTAATGATACTATTGTCAGGCCTCCGTCACTCGCTCGAGCTCGCGTTATATTTACCTACCGGCAAGGGCATGCCGGCCTTGCTGGAATCTTCGTGGATACGAGATCAGCAGATAAATATTCATTAATATAGTAAAACGTGTTTTTATTCAAATGCCTTTTTCATTGAGCGTCAATTCACTGGCTATTTTTCTCCTCAAATAGTTTTTTATACTTAGTGTCCAAGTATTTGGGATTCCCAAAGTTGTATAGAGCGAACAAACTCGATTAGTTTTTCGTCATTCATGGTTTAAGTTTTTTGGATAAATGACGTGGGAAACAACACTACGGTGTCACGGCCGGTAATGCGCATACACGACGGGATCTCGGGCGAGACGGGGCACGGCACGGGCCGCACGGGGCGTGCGGGACGAGGCCTCCCGTCCCGCCCGTGTTTCCCGTCACGTATATTTTATTGCTATATTTTTAAATGCAACGATGTCAAGAAATCGTCCCGTTCCGTCCCGTCCGGGAAATTTCCCGTTACGTATGCGAAGACCTTTTAATCAAAAAAATCGCACGCTTAAGGTAGGAGTCCATTAGCGGCGGATCGGGCCGGGGCGGGCCGCATCGCATAAAAATCCGCCTGGCGAGCGACTCACTGTCGCGCTGCGGCCCGCCCCGCCGCTAGTGGACGCTATTTCATATTATACACAGGCAGGCGGATTTTTGCGTTGCGATGCGCCCCGGCCCGATCCGTCTAGTGGACGCGAGCCTTTACTGTTTAAAAACAACACATCGTCCGTTCCACAGACTTTAGTAGAGATGCTCATCACTGCGGCACATTCGCGATAGCCGCATGCCGAGATCGGAGCGCGTACGTATGGCTCGCGCTTCGTCCGTTAGGTACTATGAAGTTACAATACTGATTATACTGGAAAGTTATACTTATTTATTTTTAAACCTTTTATATTTATTACTTACTACTTATTTTTAACTTAAAAGGCATTTTCAGATTTTTATGAAAAATAACCAGTAATGTTTACACACACAAATATGAGAAACACAGGGAATGTGAAAGGATTGGCGAAAATTTGTACTCACAAACCGATTCGCCCCATGCTCAGCATTCAGCAACCACTTTCCTTGACTAATTTATTTGTTCGAGGATTTACTTTATAACGCTATTCGCGCCGCGATCACTAACAGGCGAATTTGGACACCCGTTTAATTACAGCGATAGCCGTTAACAACACAGCCTTGAGCAAATCCTACCGGCTGCGTCAGTCAAGTTTTGGGAGTCTAAATCATTGAGCTATCTATCTCAATGGTCTAAATTAATTTTTAAAAACAATAATCAAATAAAACTAGTGTTGCCGATTTGAGCTCTGATTGGTCCACATGGATGTTACAGGATATTGCCGGGTTTGTTACGAGCATGGACTTAATACTATACGAGCTCCAAACTTTGAGCTTCATTTCCTATATATTATAATGCCTTATTTGATACGTAAAGTAGATTTCCTTACAAAACTACGTCCACAGACAATAAAACTACATTCATAGTTAAGTTTTGACTTTGAGGGGTAGTACTATTAGTTATTCTGTACTTTGAGTGGATATTGCCGCCTTTGTTATTATATGACTCATATATAAAAAAGGAATAAAAGTAATTTTAGGTGTTTAGCTAATTTATTTTCAGTTCTTAAACGCCGATAACCTACAATAATGAGCTGATAATACAATTTAAAAAAAGACCTATCCTATTTTTTATTGAATAATGCTTGGTAACAAATTATATCCTTTCGTATTCAATAAAAAAGTTACAACTAAACAAGAATAGAAAACAACTCCCAATAACGCACAACAAGTGCATCCAATCAACGCCGACGCAAATCAGTGTCAAAGCACATTACTGAGATGAATAACTTAAAATTTAAATAAAGCTAATTAATAATTCCCTAATAAGCCTATTGTATGTATCAGTTTTTGTTTTGATTTCATTATAAGTTGTTACCATAGACATGAATACAATAGTTATAATTAGCACTAGATGTTTCTAAACTGTCTGATACACGAGGCCGTATAAACTACATACAAAGTAACTTGTATGTTGGACAAGAAAAAAAGTATAATTTAAGAAATAGAACTATAATTCGATAGTACTAAAAAAATTAAATATAATCATATGAATCAAAATTATGGCTAATAGCTAAAATGTTGAGGACATTGATTTCTTAACAGGCACTCAGTGTGATTTATTTGTGTTAGATCTAAGTAACTACAGGTTTCTCATGATCCCTTTTAGAAAATATATAAAACACTCCGGACACTTGGCTCCATATAAGTTGTGTAAACATTTTGTTGACAAACCCGTTTATATGCTACGTGACCAAAACTAAACATCGGCAAGTTCCAGCCATCTCTCGCCACAGCTCTGTCGATCCTCAGTCTATGAACACAATTATCCAGCGAACCTTATCTAAAGCATTAAAAGCTATATTATGTGTATGTGGCATTAACACACTGTGGAATTCATCTAAGACTATGTTACGAGTTGATCATCTAATCAGAGGAAAGGAACAGGGGCATAATAGAGAAATTCATCATTAATACTGTCAAATTTGTAGCAAGTCATGGGATTTAGGTATTATAATTTAAGTGCTAGATGAATTCCACTAGTAATTACAAATTCTTGTTTTATAGGATAACTCTATATTCCCGCATATAATATTCACATATACCAAAATATGTTTGTCTTGATATATTTGCAGCATTATACCGCCCACTCCTTTGTTATTATTAGGACAGATCTGAAATTATAAAATAATTTGGTAAGTTTCAAATGTGACATTAAAAATACATACCCCATTGTTTCTTGTTGTCCTCTTTTCTATTAAAAACTAAAATACATAAAAAATATTACTTATTATAATTATACTTTATAATTACAGGAGTGAGCATTCAAAGTAAGTCAGTATGGGCAAGTCTGATACTGAGACATAATATTATGGCATCGCCATGTTGGTTGGATAGGCATTTATGCGGCTAAAAGTATTATATTATTGTAATTATAAAACATCTTTTTGAAAAGGACCATGGGGGTGCTTCTAGATCATTGGAAGGCGTTTTTGAAAGGTATCGAAGAGGTTAGGATAATGAGTGCATAAGACTTACAGCTGGGGACAAGATCCTGGTGCATGTGATGCTCCGAGTCCATGCCGTGCGGCATGCACGTGGCGGGCGGCGGGCGGCGCTGCACCTGTTGCAGACGGCGCGTTAGCAAATGCTAGCAATAATAGCTCCTTTCACAATAAAACTTAATCATTTTCTAATTCTATAATTTGTGTTTTGTCGAATATTAATGTAAAACAATGGTGGATTATTAACTGTTAAGTGTTCAACTGAACGTGCATGAGTGTTGGCAAATAAAACAAAACAGTGCAACGTCACTTTTTAAATTCTCTCAAGAAGTCCGTGTGAAATCTCAATAAAGTAGATTCAGTCTCGAGTGGTATGAGGGAATATCATTTACCATAATATGTATAAGGTACCTGCTAGAAACCGCGGGAAACTTTAAGGCCTGGCAAGGTGAAGTGTTTTAAACATGACAAAAATGACAAAAAAGGAATTCTTGTTTTTTTTTCCTTTTTTAATTAAATAATCCATTTTGTGAATTTTAATTAGATAGTCTTTGAGTATCTAATTTATTTAAAGCAATAACATAAGAAAAATAAAATGAAAACAAATAAAAATAACGATTATTTTCAAAGCGAGGGCCGTCTGTTGACCCGTCAACGTTTTGAAAATAAACACGAATTCCTTTTTTGTCATTTTTGTCATGTTTAAAAAACACTTGACCTGACCAGCCCTAGAAGTTTCTTGCGGTTTCTAGCAGTCACCTTATGTATCTTACTTGACGCTGGCAAAATGTGCTGATCGCACAAAGCCATTATTTACATACAATAATATATAATATTTATAAACCTTAGTGGTTTCTAAGTGCTATGGTGATTTATAGTCTTGTAAATCAGATGTTGAAATATTAAATGATGAAATAAAAAAAAAAAGTGAAAAAAAAGTAAAGTGTTTTTTTATAATGCATCTGAAATATGATATACATCGAACATAGATTCACGACTATTATCCCCAAAGGATTAGTCAGAGCCTAGGCAATGGAGACCGCACAAGAAGTACACCTTTCATAGTCCACGATTCACCAGTTACAACCTGCACATGTGCTCAGCTCAGGTGGAAAGCCCATCGCCGCTCTACGCTGTTGGATGTATGTGCAGTGTTTAGTCCGTTAGTCACCTTTTAAGACATCCAAGGGGGAAGAGAGGGGGGGGGGGGGTAGTGTTCTTTGAATGAGCCGCTACGCTTCACGCCCACAATATTATATTACTTGTTATATATTTACGGCTTCCTTCTTTCCACTACTTATTGTGTTATTCTGTACTTTTCTTAACACTACTATTATATTCTTAATTTTGAAATTATATATAATCGTTTCACGATTGAATGAGTAATTAGAAAATACGCTAATAACATTCAACACAATATCTCAAACATACAGTTTTGACATCATTGTATACTAATAGTTTTCTAATTAGCTTACAGTGGTCAGTTCACCACAGTAATGGTGTGAAACGAGAAAAACAACAATATTACCTGGTCCAAGGAGTTTCACCCATGTTCCTTTTGCAAGAACAGTTGTTGTGAGACTCATTTTAAATAAATGTACAATACAATAATATAAAAAGGTTACAAATAAGTATATAGTATAAAAGTAGTATACCACTTTGTAAATGGCTCAATGCTTAACTCGCGAAGCCATTAATCTGTATAAATAAAAATCAATTGCCACAAATGTTTGTTTGGGTATTACTTGAGAACGCCTGCACCTATTTGACTAATTCTGTTTTTGTTTGTAATTTTCAGGACAAGCTTTGTGCGAAAGAAAATTCACAGTCACGGGGTAACGGTATTCACGCGGACAAAGTCGCGGGCGGGCCGCTAGCTACGCAAATATATTTAAGACTATTATCCATGAAGGGTTGGTCAGAGACAATGTGGACCGCAAAAGCAGTCCACGCCCACACAATTCACCAAATGATAACTGCACATGTGCTCAGCGTTACAGGTGGTGAGCCCATCGCCGCTCTATGAAATATGAAGCCCTTCGATGAAACCTTCTACTGTAATTTAGTATTAGTTTTATATTGATATTAATTAGTTTAAATTGTAACATAGGAAGCAACTTTTTATAGTTTGGATATTTAAGTTATGATGTGTGCTTATCGGATTGTAGTTCACCAAAATACTTTATATATTGCTATATATCCTGTTCATGTTTTGGCTATATTCTGTGCTGTGTACCGTATATACATAAATAAATATGCTGTAAGTGCAGTCTTTGGTCCGTCACTCACCTTTTACTACACCCAATAGACGAGATGGGGGCAGCAGTACATATTGTAGTAGTGAGCCGCTACCGCGGGCAGCTGTTAGGATATAATAATACCTGGTCCAAGTTGAAGCGCACGAAAGCCTCGTACTGCTCAGCGAGCTTGGTGCTGAGCGCGCTCTCGTACTCGGCGCGCAGGGCGGCCTCCTGCTCGCGAAGCATCCGCTCGCAAATCATGCGCACCTGCACATTATTATTATTTATTTTTTTATTGAGGACAACAAACAATTACGCTGTATTCTTACTTAATAATCTTAAATTTAATTTAATTACTGACAGTGTAACCAGCGCCGTTATCCACATATTACTAACAAAAATACACTGATCAAATGCTAACACAGTATACAGAACAGGGTTAAACCGTATTGTAATTTAATACGTAAAGGCAACATAAAAACAATTTTAATTTTAAACACAAAGATCCGTAAGTTATAAAAATTATAATTTTAAATTTAAGCAAAAACATATGTACCAATAACAATTTCGAATTAACTTCAATATTAATAGAAGCTTGAGCATGCCAAGCACATATTACATACTTAATGCAATTATTGTTATGCACCTAAAATACACGAAACTTTTACTCTAGTTAGTGAAAGTTTATCTAAATAATCAAAAACATTTCTTCGAAATAATGCAGGTGAACTGGTAAATAATTCAAGATCGGAAAAATTTTCATTATAGTGGTTCATGATTCTGTGAAGCAAATAATAATTAATAATAATCATATGCATGCAGGAGAATCGCTCCGACATATTATTTTCGGTTGTTCTCATCTTATCTTGCTAACAAAGAGTATTTGTACAGACACAACGAGTGATGGTTCGCGAGAAAATTCTCCAAGTGAGAATATTCTC
The DNA here is from genome assembly GCA_963921215.1 of Scoparia ambigualis. Taxonomy (NCBI): domain Eukaryota; kingdom Metazoa; phylum Arthropoda; class Insecta; order Lepidoptera; family Crambidae; genus Scoparia; species Scoparia ambigualis. The sequence continues at coordinate 36,084,960 of OY992506.1, read as the reverse complement.
CAATCGGTAATATTCTACAATTTTCTTTTTAATTGAGAATATTCTCAGATCAAGGAGAATTTAAGAAAATTTAAAATTGGACAAAAATTTTCTTATTTTTAGGAAAAAATATGTATTCTTTTAGAGGTTTTGAACAACGATGGGTAGTATTGTATGTATAAAAGTATTGTATAGTGTATAGTGAAGTATTGTATAAAATAAGTAGGTACCTCAGTTTATTTAGCTAATAATGCTAATAATTATCACAGTAAAATAGTTTTTGCGGATAAGCTGCGAGTAAAAATTGATTTTATGTTTCCACCGCAATATTTTTTATGTACCGCTTCTGTGGTCTAGTGGCTTAGCCACCGGTTTCAGACCCAGAGGTCCCGGGTTCGATTCCCAGCGGGGGGTACATCTTTGTGTGCTCGGTTTGGTTAGTGGTAGGGCTGTTACGTCCGCCTGGCTAGCTACCACCATCTTATCTAAGTCTGTCACCATAACAACGATGTTTATAGCATTGTTGTGTTCCAACAGTTTGAGATAAGATTGCGCCAGTTCCTCGGTGGTTGAGGATTCCGGGTGAAGCGCGCTTTTACATTCGGCCTTATCATCACATACTATCAGGTCAGTTGAAGGCCAAGCGCTTACCCGTTGTAGAATAATAAAATAAAAAAAAACAAACGTTTTGTTTAGTTGCACTAGTAGCGTAGCATGTCCGAGCCCCCTTCCCGCGTCCGTGTTAAATCTTGAGATCTTCATTAAAGCTGATAGTTTGAAAATACTGATGTGTCTATTTTATCGCCAAAATGATATACTTATTAAACTTTGCAGGAAATTTAAAAAGAACTTACGAGAATTTTCTTTGAAATATTCTCGCTTAGAAGAATTTAAGGACAATAATTTAAATTTTCTATGTGAAATATTTATAAATAATGCAGAAATAGAATCGCAGTTCCATTAATTTAATTAGATTATTGCGATAGTCATCCAATTTATAAATTCTCTTAAATTCTCTCCTAAAAGAATATTATCGAGAACTTAACAGCAAAGTTCTCACTGAAAGAACATTCTCGGGTCACAACCAAGTAGTCAGAATAATTCACCAGCAACTTGTTCTTGGATATTAAGAACCTTGTTGAAATTAAGTTTTTTATATTTTATATTGTAAATATGTTTTTTTTTTAAATAAAGTATTGTAAAAAAAATTACATAAGACTTAAATCAAATAAAAAGAATACATAATAATAATAATAAAACATAATTTATTTGTCTTCAATCTAAAATATCATATCCGAGTATAAAGGGAAAATTTTTATACACAGACTTCGATCATATAAACTATAGATAGGTACACAAATTGCTGGTTTAAAAACGGCACCACGAAAGAAAGGTTTGGATCAAAAAGGAACCTTGTTTTGCTCTCGTAACTGACAGAGAAAGTCAACGATGTCGGGTTGCTCCATAAAAATAGCAAAGACAACACTTAAAAAGTGAAAAAGAAAGACGGTGTGTCGTATTTTCAATAAGTATTATTATGGATTTTATCTGCAATATTGTTCAATAATTTTGCTATGTAGGAAAATACATGGAGTCACTATCGTTTTTTTGTTACTAGGTAATGTGCTATGATAATATGGGATTGTGTATCTATTGTTCATATGATCGAAGTACAGGTCGAATCAGTAGGCTATCAAGATCAAAGAAGTAGGCTAAAAATTAGAAGATTCATGTATTTAATAATTAAGTTTCATAAAAAAAAATTCGACCTTATCTTATTGGGGCCTGCAGTTCTCTTTCTCGCAGCAGCACGTCGACCCATTGGGATCTCTTGTGCAATGTTTTGAAGGTGGTTTTCTCTCAACACCATAATTATACTCACTTGCTTGAACGTGAACAGCGCGCGGTTGTGGACCTTCTGCGAGTTGTGAGAGTTGTGCGAGGAGCGGTGCGGCGGCGAGCAGTCGCCCTCGCTGCCGCTGGACGAGGAGCACGAGGCCGCCGCACCGCTGGCCAGCCGCAGCTGCCGGCGCCGCTGGAGCCGCTTGATCTCGTCACATATCTCTTGTGCCATGCGCTCTGTAAACGATATAACAGTCAGTTGCATGCTATCTTTGAATATATGAATAATTATTGTCTATGTTCTTTCCTCTCCTTTCATAGATACTATTTTCTATATAATCCACCAACTTGTATTGGGCCATATATTTGTTATATGTTAGAGTGGTGGATTATGGCCCATCTCCCCATGTTCTGTAGTCTATATGTGAAGGTCTGTTATCAGTAGAATGTTTATGTATGATGATAAATATTTCTATATTATTTCCATATCTAAAAAGACAGATTAGCAAAGATCGCCATTGATTGGTTTCCAATGTGACACACCAGATGTGAGGCAGACCAAAAGGCAGTAATGGAGTGATGACCTTAGAAGCTTCTACCTGGGTGGTATGAGGTGGGCTCAGGATAGGGATAAGTGGAAATGTAGAGGGTGGGACACAATACAGGCTACGAAAATAAAATAAAAACATTTTAAGTAAGAAGTCCTGTATGACTTTCAAACTATAAACATTGCACAGCCTAAACTGCTGGACTTACTGGAATTCTGAAATTTTATAGGTAGTTCTCTTTTATTGGGATTTAGACAGTTGTTAACACAAACCAAGTCTCAGGCAGTCTGTAGTAATGAGCCATAAAGTTTAAGATATTACTCAAAGTCAAAGTGAAATTATTTATTCAATGTAAACCTTTACAGGCACTTATTGACGTCAATACTAATAAAAGAAAAACATTACAACAGTTAATTGAGTTGTAGTTAAGACTTAACAACTAATCTAACGAACTATAGTCTGTGCCAGACAAACGAGCATCGCTATTTAACCTGTTAGCTGCCGTAAACCCTGACACAATAGAATCTCTATTGTTGGTGAAATGAAGCCACATTCCAGCATATCAAAGGTCAACTGTCAATGTTTTCAGTTTAAGTTTGAACGGTCTAAAACTTTCAACAAAAATTTATTAGTAACTAGCGGCCCGCCCGCAACTTCTTCTGCGTGAACATCCTGCATCCCGTGACGAATTTCTAAAATACAATATTTTACACAAACCTGTCCTGACAATAACGAACACAACAAAAAAAGAATTACCCAAATAGGTGCAGCCGTTATGAAGTGATGCGCGTACAAACAATTCAGCCGTTGATTTTTATTAATATTGATTTATTAATTATATAAAGGTGAAAAGTGGACTATGGTAGAGGACCGCTTTAGCTGTCCTCATTGCCTAGGATCTGACTAACCCTATGGGGATAATAGTTGTAATTATATGTAATGTATGTATTAATTATATAGCATTCCCTAATGGGCATGACAAAAAATAACCCAAGAACAATAATGCTGTTATTTTAATTTGTGCCTTCGAAAATAGCTCACAATGACAACAAATTTACTATCATTTTTTAAGTCTACTGCCTTTGAGCTCGACTTTGTGCCGAGGTGGAAAGGCAAAAAGGCCAACAAAAGATTTTGTATTCCATTCTCTTTAACCCAAGTGGGTTAAGGACATCATACTTGCTCCGACCAAGTCTTAAACACACCAAATTTAAAAAAATATAGAACTTAATAAGAGTTGTTTGTTTTTTATCTTGTGTCGCATCTTAGGCTCGGACTACATGCATCCGGAATCACACGGACCCGAAAAAACACGGCCCCGGATTCATTCCGTAGCTCAAAATAAATATATGAATTTTTACTGCATCGACTACATGTGATCAGGGGCCTTCCGATCCCGATTTTCACCCGGAAGCAACCGAAACATGCTCCGGATGTCTCCGAGTAGCCGGTCCGTTATTTTTCGGCACGGAGGGCGGGGCCTATCAATATCGTATAAAGTTGTATGGAGCTGACCACACGAGAACTCGAGAAACGTCCGTTCCGGTCCGGTCCGGAGGAATCACGCGCCAGTCGATGACAGACGCTCAAAGCGGTCGGTCGCGTCGCGTGCGCAAGCAAAACTGCAAAATAGTAGTTGATTCCGAGCGCCTCATTAAGGTGATAGTAGTAGTAGCACAGAATAAATAATAGTACCCTACTACTAGTACACTACTACTACTAGTAGTAGTAGTAGTGTTCGTAGAATTTATCAGAAAAGAACCTTATTTTTGTATAAGACTTGTAGAATTCATATTCCGTTATGCGGTCTATGTGAAAAGGATTAACCCAATATCTTTTCACTTTCTTCTGTTTCCTATTACATTTCGACTGCGATTTTTGCGTAAAATGGCCAATTTTGGCGTTGCGGATCTCGGAATCCAAAATACATTAACAATTTTGACTTATTGAATAATGTAGACTAGCTTTTGGAATAATGCGTAGCGGCCTCGCTTTTTGTAAATTTTGCTTAACGTATACTGCCCGGAGGTGCTTCTATATTTGCAACTTTAAAAATGGATCTTATCCATCCAGACAACATAGTCCTGGTGGCAGTCTTAACTTTTCCTGTTACTGAAATAAACAGTTGGTCTATGTTTACTTCTGATCTTCTCCTTTGAGAAGCCTGTATTAATAATTGTATATGACGCACCGGACAAATACTAGGGTCCGGGTGACTTAACATAAATGCCAACCAGACTGTTGATTGTAGCTGAGTCTGTTTTAGACCCATGTTCCGGCCATAATATTATTTCCTTATCTTTTTGTAATAATTTGTCCTTTTTAATTAAAATATTTACTATTTTTTCTAGTAAATATTTTAATTAAAAAGGACAAATTACACACGCACACACACTTCACAGTGACGTAATACAGCGGTATTACGCCAGCGGGCTTGCAGCACTACTAGAAAAAATCATAAAATTTAACCGCCCTGTTTCAGACCTAGAGGTCCCGGGTTCGATTCCCAGCGGGCGGTACATCTTTGTGTGCTCGGTTTGGTTGGTGGTAGGGCTGTTAAGTCCGCCTGGCTAGCTACCACCATCTTATCTAAGTCTGTCGCCATAACAACGATGTTCACAGCATTGTTGTGTTTCGGCAGTTTGAGATAAGATAGCCAGTTCCTCAGTGAGGTTTCCGGGTGAAGCGCGCTTCCACCTTCGGCCTTATCGTCACTTACCATAAGATGAGATGAAGACCAAGCGCTTACCCGATAAAAAAAAAATTCAAGAGTCTTCTGGGGTTTCCGAGAGGTAGCTTAGCGGTTAGAGCAGTGGACCGGCAATCCAAAGGTCACGGGTTCGAATCCCGTTCGAGCTTTCCAGAGACTGGTTGTTTTTTTTCTAGTAAACATTTTATTCTACAATTATATAGCATTGTGAATGCAAAATTTCATTAATAAAGATTTTTAATTAAACCTAAAATTGCAGAGAAAGATTTTCATAAAATGCGGGAAGGCACTTTTTTGAGCTCCTAGATTGAACTACTGTTCTAAACAAATGAAATAAAAAAAATAGAATGTTATCACTTATATAGTCTTAAAGTGCGTAGCGGCCTGGGAATTTTTAGATATCATTGATTTTATATAGAAAAAAAAATCTTAATCGAAACCAAAAAACTTCGAAAATTGCTTTAAGGTAACCGTGAATTTCTTCTATCTACGATAATATTATTGAGCAAAATTTATACCAGAATAATCGTTACTTCATTGTAATATTAAGCATGAATTTATTATCCTATTTTGATAATAACGATAAATACAACTGCTAAATTACAACAAAATGCGAAATTGGGCATTTTACGCAAAAATCACAGTCGAGATGTAAGTAATAGGCCTCTTAACGGCTACAGCTAAGCATACAATTTCAACTAAAGTTAAACTTTCCATTGTCGGCTGGACGACTATCCAGCGCAAGTGCTAGAGACCGACTGAGTAAATTTCTCTCCGGATTCAAAACGGAGCGCGTGTAGTCGATTACTTGCCGAATTTGCTTTTTTCCCGGGCCGGACTGATTCCGTATGCACGTAGTCCGAGCCTTACTGTTGAGGCTGTATACTGCTAAATGTGAAGTGCTTACTGCATGTTGCAATTAATATATCTTGTGTAAAAGTAGGTTGAATTTTGTGATAATTACAATGGGTAATTCAAGGTCAGTTAATAGTGTTTTATCACGTTTTCCTCCTTTTCTTCAAATGCAATATTTTTTTTATAATTTTTAATCAACTATTTACCATCAATGTAATCCATATAAGAAATTTTAAGTCAATTGTGCAAAATAAGTTAATTCAGGAGTAAGTGGGTTAACTGCGGAGCCAATCAGCTATTGACAAAAACATTTATAAATGCAGCAAAGTATATTATTAATTACTATTAAAATGAGCTTCATGTCCCACAGCAGGGCAAAGGTCCTTCTTTGATTCTTTGAGAGGACCCCATCTAGGTAATCCCAGTAACATTATAAAACTTTATGTTAGCAAGAATAATTTTAATACAATAGTGAAAAGATTAAATCATTGGTACATACAGAACCTAAGAAACTTCTTTTCTGTTTATATATAAGTTATTTTTGTAAACAGAACCGAAGTAAATAAGGCTTCTTTTAATATTTTTGGTTTGTTCTGAAGTTTCAAGTATAAACGAGTTATCTTATGTGTAGTAGGTAATTTTATTACCATTTACTATCTATTAATTGGTTAATTAGAAGCAAACAATCTAATATCTTATCTAATTTAGATCCAACCTCAATAAAGTTTTCGTCAATGTTAAAAAATAGATTTCTAGTTACATTTTTCACTATTATTTTCGATATTATTTTGATAGCAAAATAGCTGAAAAGACTGTTTGTGAAATAAATTATGGTAGAAGAAAAGAAAACGCAAAATTCAAGACCGAGGAAAGAGTAAGTAATTAAAGATGTTAAGTCATTGTTTTAATATAGTGTGTTTCGTTATTATTTTTGCTAATTATGATGGTCTTATCTTTTTAGGTACAAGAATTATACAACTCCTTGCTGTCACAAAAGCAAAAAAACTAAGTTTCAATACAAATCTATAACCACGAATATCATTCTATCAAACCTTATATTGAAACTTTTTTTATTATTAAACAGGCACCTACTAATAAATTGAATTTTCTGTACATTATGGTTGTATTTAAATAAAGTGATTAAGAGATTTTACTACAAAAGGCCTTATTTTCATAATATTCATAACAAATAGGCTTATTTCCAAAAGGTTGCATAACAAATGGGCTTATTTCCAAAAGTTTACACCAAAACGGCACATTTCCTAATGTTTACTTTTTAGCTAATACAATTACGTTAGAATACAAACTTTAAATGTATCAGAATATTAGATGTATATACTATGACACAGGAAATAACTAAAAATCATAATTCACTGTAAACAGGCCCTACTGGTTTATCTCTATTACTGAAATTTTGCTTATTATTGAATAAGCCCTTTTGGAAAATCACTCCTTTCATTTATTGTTTTTATCATTAAAGATAATATAGGTAACATTTTAAACGGATTGAAATCAATGATTTTTATTTAAAAAAATCACCTAATTTAAATCAGTTTGATTAATCAGCCAACCTTGGTAATCCTTTTACAGTACAGAAATTATTGTAAATACCTAAGAGGCGCGTGTACTCTAGTGTTAATAAAATGACTAATTATTATTAATACCTAGTTGCTGTTGTCATTAACACGTTGACTGCCACAAAACCAGACAATATTATTTGTTCGCCACCGGTGACTGCCATGGCGCCATCAGTGTAAGGGTATTTGGCAATGCAAAATATCTTAATGTTTGACATTAATATAATTTTTCTATGGCAAGTATTCATTATTAGGCCTAGCAAGGTTAAGTAGTAACAAAGAGCATTATTCAGTTTAAATAAAAATCTTTAACAATGAAGATTGCCCACTCAATAAATAATTTTATAACAGCATGAAAAAAATAGCACTTGAATGTCTTGTACCAATGCATGAGTAAGCAAATTAAAATTGATTTCATCAATGTTGACGATAATAATTATTTGCTTTGCATAATTTGTCTATCTGACACCATTGTTAGGTTATCACCGAATAAGCAAAACTCAGTAGGTTGCGCTAATAAATTGCCTCCTACGGTAATTTCCAATTTTTTCATCTACAAGGGCTTTGTCAATCTAAATGGATACCTAACCTAGGTACTCTGTTAGTTCACAAAAGAAATACCATACAAAAGAACACGCAAAAAATACATCCATCCAACGGTTTTCACGCATCATATCTCTCGCTCTAGCGCGATAAAAATATTCATTCATGATGGCGCAGAAACTAAAGTGACAAATTACAGCTGATTAAAATTTAGACATTAATTACATATTAACTATAAAATATCTAGCCTAAGTGTTGAATAAAGATACAACAATAGTAATGTAATAAAAAATAAACAAACCTGGGGTCAACTTCACAGTTGCACTAACTGAATCTCCAAAAGTGGAAGATCTATTTTCAGTCAATTTGATTCCTGGGCTTGTGCTTGAACTGGTCGCAAACGGAGCACATCTTCGCCTTTTTGCAGGCAATTGGGCCATAGATTCCCAGTCCAAATTTCTTTTCAGAGTAGCACACGCCATTTTCTTTTTACGCCCAGCGAATGTCCTCTGCTATCCGATACAATGTTTATAATTTCGACTTATGTCACAGGCTTACTAAATCAAAAATACTAATAATACGTAATAAAATCTAGTGATTTAAAACTAAAAATAATAATTAAAAACTATTGTCGCTGAGGATTTCTTTGAATTTTATAGATTATTTGAAGCAATTCAACTCTCTCACTTCTATTTCCAAAATCCAGCAGCTATTGTACACTTTTCACTCCGTTTAATTTATTTTGACATTTTGTTGTTGTAAGCAGTTGTACCAACTTTCAGAAAATAAAAACCATAGATAGAAATCAAGATTATTGACTTTTATGCACAGACGTCTGTCCTTTTATCATTGAGATAGTAGTATGCTTAGAACAATAACTAAATATTGTTCTGAGGTAGTATGGTTTGATCACAGACATATAATAAGGGTTTGATGGTTTGATGTGGGTTTGATTGATTATATAAAATAATAAAATCAGCGAAGCAATGTATTTCTACTACGATAAATTATCGCCTAGGCATTAACTACTAAATTACTGACTGACCTTTATCTTTATGAAAAGCCGTAAACTAGGCTTTTCTTATAGGTCAGCAATTTTATTGTTCTGAGAGTGGAATCGCAGAAAAATAGGTGGAACACTCAGAACAATCATTATTGTTCTGAGCTGGAACATGACATGACACTTAATTATTTTTAGGTCTGCGTAATCTGCATGTCATGGACGTAATATACCTCAGAATAATAACTAAAGCATAGAAGTAGCGCTTTAAGGCTTAAACATTTGCACTTGACATGGGACTGTTGTACGATGCGGTTCGCGGGCGTCTCGATTGCCCCGAGCTCGTTGAAAGCATGTCACTGCGGGTGCCGGGGCGGCGCAAGCGACACACCTCACTATTTGCTGTCCTTTTTCACAGTACCAAATGGACAGAATGCGGTATTGACCAGAATCTTCGACACTTATAATAAATTTGAATATGTGGATCCCTTTATTGATGACAAGCGTACATTTTTAAAGAAAATTAAAACTAAATGGTGTGACTAAATGACTACAGTAGTATTTATGTATGTATGTATTTGCTTATGTATCATAACTATCAGTCTTTAATATTAGTTTTATTAGTTTAATTTATTAATTATTGTTATTAATTATTATTTTAATATACTATCCAAACTATGTATTAAACAAGGAATTTTAAGAAAGAAAAATGTATTAGGAAATATTGCATCTTTATATGTATTATTAGTAGTTCTGCTTCTTTTTTATAACTTGTTACCTACTTGGAGATTTAAGCTATATGCCTACTCTAAGTCTAGACTAAGTTTTTATGTAATTTAACTATTTGTAAACCTGTGGATAACTGATCTGGCCAAATTAATATGAGCCAAAATGTTTTCATCGCACTATATTGTTACCATTTGGCTGTTTGTTATCCTTAATTCTAAAAATAAAAATAAAATATAAAAACAAGCTGAATATAGCTTACGCTCTGTACTCTTATCCATTAGTTAGAGCGTCCATAAATTAAAAAAAACATGGCGGCAAACGTTAGAAGAGTGTACGACTACGAACCCTGACTGAGCTGACAGAAAAGCTTAGAACTAAACAACTACTCAGGCTGTTAGGGTGGTTACTTGAACTAGGGGGTTTCATAAGGTTGAAAATTAAACCAAATAAAAATTGCTCTCAGACTCAGACCAGTGCTTCCACTTTCATGATTTCCTTTCCCCACGCCACAACTGAGATTTCCCCTTCTCAGGAATTTTTTCCCCTCAAAACTTATTCTGTTAATAAATTACAATCTAAAAAAAATTGTCGGTGCCCGGTGGGTGGCTTATACTATTAAGGGGGGTTACGCGGTCAGCGAAAATTTTGATGTTGCGCGGGGCGGGGTCCGCGGTAATGGGCGATTTTCTGACAGCCCAAATTAAAAAGTAAAAATTAGTTCAAAAACACTCCATAGATGTCGTTTTATGAAAGCTGGGCTACTTATGGGCTGTAATAAATTCTACACTTTTACTTGTCTACCAAAAGAATAAAAAAATAGTATTTACTTACCTATTTATATTCAGGACATCCTGAACCTATTTCTATTTTGGAATAGAATAAATATTACGCAGCCATACACGTGCTTTTCATGAACCCGCCTTTTACTAAGCGCCACACTAATCTATGCTAAGCGCCATCTATGAAGTCATTTACGAACCAATTTCTTTTTCTTTTTTGATCTCGGAAAATCGCCCATTGAGGCGTCGAATTTATAAATGGGCTAAGTGCCAAAAAAGCAAAATCTCGATTTTGCTTTGCTTTTGCTTTTCAAAGGTGCTATTGTTGAACAGCCATTCCATATCAAAAGTGCAAAGCTACCACAAATATTTATTCTCATTTTAAGATTTTTTCATAGATGGCATTGGGTGTAAGTACCAAACTTTTATTCTTTACAAATGGGACGTGTGTGTATCCGATCTTAGTAAATGTCAGTGTCGGTGTCGGTCATCTGTGTCGTCGTATATGCTGTCATTTCAAATCCTAAATTAGTTAATCAAATGGATTTGCCATACCTACGAAAAAAACGTGTATACCTATTATGTATTACCGCGTCTAAACATGGCGGCTTAGTGTTGTATACTTATCGATTTCGTCAATTATCTGTCGATAAAACCATCGATGAAGCTTATTGATTTCGTACTGAAGTCTACTTTGACATTACCTTAGTCATAGTGGGTTTTAAATGTTTAATTTTAGATTAAAACAAAAGTTTTTAAGGTTTTAATATTTTATCGAAGTATTAGTCGAAATAACATGGTGGAAAGAAATGATGGGCCCCAACTACATTAAATCTTTTAGTAAGCTCAATTCACAGGAAACATTTCTTTATTTTTAACAAGAAAGAAAACTGCTTTCAATTTTTTTTAAATTTTGCTTTATCATCCTACCCTGGAAACAAACCGGCTAAACATAAAAAAATAACTCTCCATTTATTGCACTAATCGATAGCATTATTTTTCAGGATAATATTTCTCTAATAAAATTTAGTCTTCAAAATGAAAGAAAGGTGAACGCTAACATTTATACGAAGTACCTACATGTAAACATGAAAGAAAATTTTAGGAAATCTTTGATTGCAGTTCTGTATCTTTTTAAAATAAAAGAATGTTTCCGATGAGTAAAATGATCTAGCTAAAGGATTTATGGGCAGTTTCCCTACAGGGCCCATAATTTTCTGCCATACTGTATATATAATTACCATATTATGGTACACAGGTACCCGTGAAATGGGGATATTGAGAAGGATATGGTTTGAGATAGGTACTGCAAAAAAAAAGAAAAAATCGTACATCCTGTATTTATTTATTTATATTAATTCGCTTTTCAATATTGTTAAAGGCAACTTTTAAATCTAGTCACTGTGAATAAAGGCCGGCCGGTGTACATAAGCCCCATAGCAACTGGGCAATGTAATTAAAACTAGTCACTTTTCTCGGTCCGTATGAATAATGACCATCCTATTTTATATTTTCCTTGCCAATAATCTCCAACCAAATTCTTTTTTATGTTTATTTTGTGGCAGTCTGGAGAAAAAAATATCGTATATTATATCATCAATTAAATCAGCTTTTATTTTCTAAAATTTCCTATGTTGAGAATGGGCTTTACCCATTGGTAATATAAAACAAGAAATTTTACACAAAAAAACGGTCTAAAATACTGAAGTTTGCAACAAATCGATAAATCGTGAGATACAACAAGAACATCACTAGTCAAAACAAATAGAATCTGCACAAAACTGAAATGTTAACATTTTTATGAAAGTTAGACAAATACTTTACTTAAAATAATATTAACTGCTTTTTTACCACCTATCCGCTTACCGGTTACACAGCTTACCGGTGAAATGTTAAAATTGGCCGATTTCGGCTTAATGTTGAACCACAATGTAGTATGCTGCACTTATTAGGCATATTGCAGTATTGTTTTTTAACTTTATATTACCACAATCACAGCACAATCCTAGAAATTTATTAAACTTAATTTTGTAAACACAGCGAAGTCGTAAGTACCAGCGCGTCACAATATGGCGGACCCGGCACAGGCCCAAATAATCTGGCACATCGCTTGGCGTCAAAAAAGCCATCCACACATGGCCTATACGGGCAAACAACGCAAATATTCACCATATTTGCTTGTTCACAAACAAATTGAATGCAACAGTGGTGGACGTGTCAGTGGCAGCAGCTTAATTTATCTGAATGCGGCGTCCCGTATTATTATATTTCCTATGGCGGCTAGCCAACACCTGTTTTTTTATTGTGCAGGGTTCTCCTAAGTTATTTTGATTATCGATTAATGCGACGTGTTCGGTTTTTGTTTTTATGAGAGGCATTTTTGGGGTCCCAAACACTAGGATGCATTTGGTATAATTTAAATAATCGCAATACGGTTTCGTTTGTCCAATCCATTTTACTATGTTTACGTTTATAAAACTGAACACGTCTGAACAGGACAGCCGCACGCTTCTGAATAGAACCATAGTATTATCTATGATAGAACCAAGTGTGGACGGCCGACGCAAATATTTGCCGTATTTGATTCCTTTGATGTGTGAACAAAAACCGACAAGTGGACGGAAACGCATATTCGCTATTTGCGTTGTTTGCCTTATTCGTGCAAATAAAGCAAATATATTCAAATAGGCCGTCTACACATTGCCGTGTTCGGACAAATAATGCAAATACGCGAACACGATACGCCTTGTGAAGTGCCGGCATATGAGTAAGAGAATACCAAATGTGTCAAACAATTACAATACGATCCAATTGCGATTCAATTAAGCCATTCGTAAATTAGCAGACTTGGGCCCCTGACGTCATGACAAATGTTGCCATTAGAGCGAAATTGTTGTATATAGAGTTGGCTTGTTTTTATTGCATACGTTAGAAAAAGACGCCATCATGTTTATTATTTCGTCTTTTAAACTATAACATAACTAAGTATCTACATGTTGTTGTAACATTTCCATAGGATTCCTTTTTCTGAGTTTCAAATGTTAAGATTTATTGTCAGTTAGAAATATTAGAAAATACTTTGAAAATGAGTGATTCAAGGAATAAAACTAAAAAAAAAACTACCTATGAAAATCTTTGAAGGTATAGCCTGACCGCAACCGCTGTACCGCGCCTTGGGTATGCGAGCGGCGAGGCGGGGGGGCGAAACCTCAGAACAATAACTAAAGCATAGAAACCACGCTAAAAGACGAGCTAGACAACAGCTATCTTACTCATATGACTTCAATTAATTCTGTAACGAGAGTGAATGAAACCTCTAATCCACATTTGTTTCTATTTTTTCTAGGTTGTCACAAGGTAAATGTCAAATGGATGTCAAAATTTAGAACACCATCAGATTAAATGTGTCGTTATTTTCTTTTTGTTGCTGTGTAAATAAGTGGCAACCTAACTTGGTTACATTGATAATGACGGATTATTTTCACGCTAAGTTGTAGCTCCTCTCAGATAAATTTTATTATTTGCAAGGTATTCTTCCGAAGAAACCTATAAAATAACCATAGCACTGTTAGTGATATATATGCGTTACGTGTGACAAAATGTCTTGTGTGATTGAGGGTTGTAAATCCTTTAAAATAAGAAAAGAAAATAATCAAGAGACAATAACCTTTTATCGGTAAGCTCAGACTGTTTTCGTTTTACCTAAACATAATTAATGGCATAAATCTATTAAAACACACTAATAGTTTGTCTAAATAATCATCGTGTCCAGTTCTGTGCTTTAATCATTTATAATAAGGCATTTATCAATGAAATTTTGTTCAAATGTTGAAGGTTATGTTTTTTCGCCTAGTGACGTGCATTTCTATATCGATAAATCAGTATTTTGTGTAAGTGGTTGGCACATCTATCTTTAAAATATGATATATGTATACGCCTCATTTACAACTTGTTTTACTCTTAACATGATATTAATAATTTATAACTTTAAAAGTTACCTATTGATAATTTAAAAAATATACATAATTGAATAGTCTTCATGATTACTACTATTACCATTTATCTGCATTTTCACTAATTTTAAAAATTCTACATTTTGGTTACAGGTTTCCAAAAAATGATGATATAAATAAAGAATGGCTACGGCCGGCGTGTAAGAAGACTAAACTGGATATGGAATAAACGCAGTCATATATGTTCCAAACATTTTACGATCAATCAATCATGAACAATGTCTGCGACACATTTGTACCAACAAGCATTTTGAGCAATCTTGTTAATCATTCTCTAAAACAAAGTTTCGATGAAAATCACAGAATCCTATTGACAAAAGCCGTACCTAAGTTATATTTGACAATACGAATACCAAACTGGAATAACAGGAATGTGCGCCTCGTGACAAATTATGAAGCTTTTTAACCAAAACCTTCTTATTTAAGAGGCAGTGATTTAATAAAAATGTTTTAAATGTTTATTTATAAGTTTTTTATTTCCTTATTAATCCTTCATATTTATATTTTCTCGTATCAATTTTCAGATTTACTTTCGAAGCATAAAGTTCAATATCCATCTAGTTAATTTGACAGATAAGGGTAGGCCGATGTGACACTGACTGTACACTGCTTCTCGTTATTAACTTGCAAAACTTGCTGAAGGCAAAAGTGACCACTTTTACCGTTAACAATTTTCTGGCCTAACAATAGAACGTAAAGTAGTGTGTGTACACACGGCCACTGATCGACCTACCCAAATTTGTCAGAATATTCCAATTGATATTGAACTCTACACGATTGACATTAGGATGAAATTTGGTTATATAATATAAGGATAGATAGATGTAACGCTGACTGTACAGGCAGCGTCATATCGCCCTACCCACGGAGCAAAAACAATCCGTGGCCCTACCCTACCTACTCTGCGACCTACTAATCTGTGAAATACCTGCAACCGAATCTCAACCTAATGTTGAAATCGTAGAGTTCAATATCAATTGGGATATTTATACAGATTTGAGTAGGTCGATCTGACGCTGCTGTACCTACAGTGATTCAATATAATATTGTAGGTGTTTTTCTTGTGCACCATAATGTAGGTTTTGAAAAGGGCATAATTTTTTTACTATGAGGCTTGGTACTAAATTCCAAAGTCTTTTAACTTGACGCTAATGTATAAATACTTGAAGAATACATTATTATCAACATATTTATGACCACATTATTAATTTAAAACCTTCGTTTTTTTTTAAATAAATTAAAAACCAACATTGATTTCTACTCGAAAATGGCAACATTATAGTAGGATTATGACACTTTAGGTTCAGTTCAATTCAATTTCTTATTTGATGGCTCGCTATGATTTAGCCAGTGTCTAGTTTTTGGGTCGACAAGATGGTTAAGTTTTTGTTTGTGACTCTGCTTTAAACTTAAAGGCGTTATGCTTATACAAGAGGAGAACTACCAGTAAATAAGATTTAATTTTGAGGGACTGTCTACCGAGCTTAACTGTTGAGATACCTGTAACAATAACAAATAGATGGGTTAGTAAGTGAGTGAAGCAGATAAAGATTTGCGTTACAATTTAATATTATTAGTGTTAATAAACGAACACAGAACTTTGACAAAATCAGTATCTACGAATGCTAATACGGATTTAAAATTAGTAGGCCGAGGGATACACGGAGGGAGAAGGGAGATACTTTAGGTTATTGAAACAGAAAAAGTGACGCTTGTCTGACGTTTTATATGTCAATACGCATCGTAGACAGATGTCAGACTGTCAGCCGCGAGACGATTCCCGGCCGCGCTTTCGTTTTGCTAATTGTGTGTATCGTTGCTAAATACTTTAAGTGCGAAAAAGATAACTGTGTTACGGATATCGTTTCTTCGTCGACTTACCTAATAACCCTGCGTTCGTTAACATTAAAAAAAAACGGAACTTTCGTTCAGAAACGTACAAAACCAATATTTTAAGGTCATTGTACAAAACTTATCAAAATACAGTATTCTTTAACGGAGGTAATTAAAAATCTAAAAAATATACATAATGATAGCATTTAGTCTCTTGGACAAGGAAGTATATGAACTGTTGCAGTTAATTTTTATTTTATTTTAGCACCAAAAAGAAATGTCCTTTATCTGATTTAGTTTATATCGTTTCCAAGGCAAGGGGAAAAGCCGACAATGACTGAATTATTATGTTAGCGTCGAGAAGACAGGATTTGTATCGCTCTCCATACACTTCTGTCATTCTGTATCATTTTCTCATGGAAGTGCATTTTGTGAGTAATGTAGTGCGTGTAGTGAAACGCAACGAAATATACAGAATGACAATAGTGCATGGAAAGCAAATACAAATTCTGTCTCCTCGATGCTAACATAATACTTCGGTCAATGACGGCGCGCTTATCTTTCGCCTTCATATTTATTTACATGTTCAATATTTAGTTTTATTTTTGTCGATATAAAATACCGAGAAATGACGTCCCTAGTGTGGAATAAACTAGTGACGACATTGGTGACGACCTACACAAATTAGGACATATCAATCATTCTCCATCTCATTCTAACTCATTAGCATGACTCGTAAGAAGAAGAAGGATAAATAAATGTCTTTGCTTGCTATTTTAGCGTGGTTTCTATGCTTGTTATTGATTTGAGGGCGAAACACATTGAGATCTATAACTATAAAGAGAGCATAAGTTTGCTATCTCTTTCTGCCTTAATCCATTACTACTTTTGTTCCGTTTCGGTACATGTTTACCCTAAGTAAAAGAAAGACAAAACATAGGATGAAAGGACCGTGTCGGTGAAACTGTGCAACGTTTTACATAGATCCAGCGACACTTGGCCCCAAACAAATCGCTGTCATTATTTTACCTACCAAATAATTATTTCTTTTTTTATTTGAATAAGTGAATATTATAAGTGTACATATTATTCCGTTGGGCTTAATTGAACAACAAGTTGTTCAGTCAAACATTGCAGTAATAGAAGTGAGTGGCAAGTGCCTGGAATATCGTTTCTTACGTAAGTTTTATTAATCTGGTTTCGTGATGATTATTAGCAATTTACCATGCAATATTTGATTTGTTTCTATTGAAAATTCTAATTAATGATTGTAAATCTCTAATTCTAGTCTTAAATATGTGTGCTTTTGGTTTAATACGGAAATTTCATAAAATTATTTCAACAGAACCTGTAATCAGTATTGTCAGGTACTTGGCAAAGTTTACCCCAAAAATACTTACTTAGTATGGAACGATAGCATAAAATAAATTATCTTATTAATTTATATCCACCTGTACTTTTTACCTTTCCTATCTATTCGAGCGTTAGACTGAGCGTGGTAGAAAATAATAAATTTAGTTTTAAGGTTTTAGGGGCCTCACGAAAATCAAGCCAGCCTAGTGTAAATTATCGTTTATTTTCTATTTATTTTAGATTTCCAAAGGACGAAACACTCAAAAAAATGATAATGGAGACATAAATGTTTAATCGTGCAGTAGTTGCAGTACTGAAAAAACATTAGAACCAAACCAGCAATGCATCTTTTTCACTTAAATAATCTTGACTTTGTCAGATTAATCCTTATTTAAAAACAGCGATTAAAAGTTAAACTTACGTAGAAATTAATGTTAGAAAGAAACAATTTAGGCCACGGATTCTTTCATAAATAAGAGTTACCTATTATAATTTGGCTTCACGTGTTATTTTATATTGTATAAAATTTCTCAAAGATTGATTGATATTTCATCCACAATACATTGTTGTTGATTTTATGTTTTCGTTTCTTTTATCCTAACCATTCTACATCCGACACAAAAATGAGAGGTGTTATGTCGAGAGGTCCAGACATGGTATTTGTTCTTAACATTGTATAAAATTTACCCATATTTAGGGAGTGACAACTGTGAGCTGGCAACATTTTAGTAACGCACACATAGGCCCCTTTTTTTGTGCATGTGTGAAAATTTTGCACATCGAAGTTACCTCTATAGTATCTATCCTATCTCAATGGCGAAACAGTTGCTCCATTTTGTCATTCTGCCATAGAAAAATATAATAATACGGTTGTCATCGCTCACGGCGGCAACTAGTGTGTCAGTCGCACATGAGATAAAATATCTAAAAATGGGTCGTGCATTATCTCGAGATAATCAAGACTGTTATTTTTAAAGTGGCTGAATATTTTCTTAGTTCGCTTATTTCTGTATATTCCGAGGTGCGAAAATTACACACATAAAGACTGAGGCATTGGTGACTCACCCGTGGCTGAAGCGGCGCAGGATTGGGTGGCGGCAGCAGACTGTGGCGAGTTCTTTGGGGACCCCAGATTCCCGCCTATAACGTAAAAGGGGTTTATGACTCAACTGTCAATAAGTGGCTCAATCTCTCCAGTCATCAGGAGGCATCTTTAGATTACTTAAAGCATGGTAAATTGGACCAGATGAATAGGTATACTATTAAGGCTCTTGAGATTTAGGTGCAAATACAGTAATGTCTTGATCATCATCATCCTACGCACATCTACCCCGGTCCACCACCCAATTGGTGGCCACTGTAAGCACAGTGACCAAGGCCAAGGAGGAGCTGCTGCATCAGCACTGGTTTGGCCTTACAGACTGCACGCTTCTCATCCAACAGTCACATAGCCCCTCTCCTTCCGACTACCAGCACCGAGGGCACCTACAGCGGCGTGACTCCCTCGGACAGTCCTAAGCAGGACTGCACCTCCTCCACGCTCACTTACACTACCTTGGGCCCTCCTGTGGAGCGAGGAGTCGTGAAGCCCAAGAAGCAGAGCACTTACTCTAAGGAGAGTAAAGGACAGCCGATATAACCCCCTTTCGCCAGTCTCATAATTGCAGAGTACTACGGCGGATACTCTCAGTCAGATGGTCCACTAAGCTGACTACCGCCGTAGAATAAAGGGGTTATGCACATGATCATGAGCTTAATTAACACAAGTAACAAATAAGACTACCTACAAAGTAGAGTGCCATCAGAATAGAAAGATTAACCACTTTACTTTCATATTATTAGCTCGGTCAGTTTATAAAAGTAACATCAAGAGAATACAATAGAGTACCGTCAGAATGGAAAGATTAAAACCACTTAACTTTCCTGTTATTAGCTCAGTCAGTTTATAAAAGTAAGGCAGTCATTATACGGTCAATCCAGATCGCGATCCTTGATCGTGATCGGTGATCGCGATCGAGATTGACTGTGTAACGTGTAGATTGACCAGATCGCGACATCGGATCACAAAATATCTAGAAATTTTGAATCTGGATCGCGATCTAAATTGACTAGTGTAAGGGCTGCCTAACATCAAGAGAATACAAAAGACTGCCGTCAGAATGGAAAGATTAAAACCACTTAACTTTCATGCAGACACGTGGGCTGCACCTCAGCACACTAGTCTCCAGAGCACTTCACTGAACCACTTCAGACAACGAAATAAGCCCGCTCATGACTCGACTGCTATATTTATTGAGACTACCCTTCCCTTACTAATAATGCTGCCCGCTCCGAATAATGTTGCCAGCTCAGAAAAACTTACCATAGACAAGTCGGTCGTCTGACTTGATACTGTCTCAGAACATTAAATTGTTCTAAGGATACGGTACATCGTGACGGCCGTCACGACAGGGCATGAGTGTTGTCAAATGAAACAAAACAGTGCAACATCACTTTTCAAATTCTCTTAAGAAGTCCGCGTGAAATCTCAGTAAAGTTGTGGTAAAGTTCCACATCTTTACTGAGGAGTTTGAGGACTCAGGGGGTTTGGGGAATATCATTTATCTATCATTCATCATCTTAATCACCACTCATTATCATCTAGGGAAAAAAAAAAAACTAATGACTAGGCAGTATGGTCTCTGACCTTAGCCTGTTCCTTCACGGAACAAATATAAAAAAAAGTACATACCTGTCAATCCTGTCATTGTCATGTCATGTCAAGAGATTAATTGTTTTCTGTCTGTGGTTGTGTTGTGTGTGGTAGAGTCGAATGATTAATAAAATTGTTTTGATTCATGTGACTCATCTCTGGCTCTAAATAAATTCGCTTTTTAGATACTTGTGATTCTAATCAAGAGCGGTTTATAACCTCCTGTTACAGCTTTGTGCTGGTATATTTTTTGTAAAGTTTTTTAAAGCCGTCAAACTGGGGAACGAGATGTCATCATCAGCAATGGAAAGTATCCTTTTATAAGTGTTTCCTTTCCAACAATGACTCACGTATCAAAGATGCTAGTTAGTGATTGAATTAATAAAATCTTAACATTTCACATCTTTTTACTTATTACAAATATTTGAAGTTTTAATAAATTTTGTGGAATTTAAATTTGCTAATTGCATGCCTTTCTAGAACACTATTGCAAATTTCTATTACATCAAATCTTTGACTATATACAAGATTACAACCAATCATTGTTGAAAACAATATCAATGCTCTTTAACTTAACTTACCTACTGTACCGTATATATAATAATAATAATCATAAAAGCAATTTGCTCATCTGTAAGTTTTCGAAATTCCAATAAGTTATAGTAGAATTTGGTAGAATTCAGTGAATCCATTAATGTAATATAGTAAAAATTATGGTCTTTAATTTGTATCTACTCTTTTTTTTTTAATTTATCAGCAACCACAAATAATTTTCATTGTTGCTAATATATAATGTCCTTAATCCTTGCTGTCAGAACATCTATTTAATTTAAAATTTGCTGTAAAAGAGTTGGAAAGGAATTCAAAAAAATGCGAAAAAGAAGAGAAAGTTGAAAAAGAAAAAGCAAAGAAAGCTATCCAGAAGGGAAACATGGAGGGCGCGCGGATACACGCCGAGAATGCCATCAGGCAGAAAAATCAAGCTTTGAACTACCTCCGGATGTCAGCAAGGGTGGATGCAGTGTCTAGCAGAGTACAAACTGCACTCACAACTAGGAAGGTAAGTCAAGCACTATTTCCAATTTAGTATATTAAAACTGACAGCAATCAGTATGGTATATAAGTGTCCTTGAGAATGAGTTGTAAGATTTGTTATAAAAATATGAATAATAATACTTTTACGTAAAATATACATCAACTACATATTTGCTATAATGTAGATATGAAGGCTATTGATGACTTGTTAGTGAATATTATAATAAAACAGATTTCACAGTGTCCTGTATAGCGATGAAAGAATACTACTACCCTCTCTCTTCCCTTGGGTGTTGTAAAATGTAACTAACGGACTAAAGCAGCGATGGGCTCACCACGTGTCACACTGAGCACATGTGCAGTTGCTTTTTGGTGAAAAGTGGACTATGGCAGGCAACTGCTTTTGTGGTCCTCATTGCCTAATCCAAAGATTAGGCGAAGAGTTAGTCAGAACTAACCCTTCGTGGATAATAGTCGTGATTATAATAATATGACAAATGTAAATATCTAGAAAATGTGTTTGTTTTGAAAATTTCTTTGTTCTCACAACATCTTTAAATAAAATGACAATTTTAGGTCACAAACTCCATGGCAGGAGTGGTCAAAGCTATGGATGCAGCAATGAAGTCAATGAATCTGGAGAAGATTTCTACTCTTATGGACAAGTTTGAAAGCCAATTCGAAGATCTGGATGTTCAGTCATCATACATGGAGAATGCAATGTCTCAAACGACCACCACCACTGTCCCGCAGGGAGATGTGGACACGTTGCTGCAGCAGGTGGCTGATGAGGCTGGGTATGTCTGCTTGCTGATTTCATACAATAGAATACAAAATATACTATCATGAGCGTTTTTAAGAAACTGTTACTAATTGTGCAATTGGTAAGGTTTATTGGGCTTTCCCACATGTACAAAAGCACTTGGGGTTATTGTGTCCCCGCTATGCTGCTGACTCAAAGCCTATTTTAAGTAGCACATAATGAGCACTTTTTGGAGGTTAACAATGCTCGCATCCGTAGGTGTGTGTGTACCCTCGTGACCCTACATGTGACCCCTGGGTGGTGCTAATTGAGCATTTGGTGGTAGAGCCCAGCTCGCCCGGTTATCGACCACCGTGCGGCAGTGTACGCCCGCCAAGTGATCTGTGCTCGTCGCAGGTCGCGTTCCGGGAACAGCGCCGCGCAACCGGAGCCAGGGGAGCGGCTATTGTTGCAAACAGTGGACCAGAGAGGGAGACGGGACTCGACACGCCGGCCAGGGAGACCCGTAGAAACGGTGGTGCCGCTGGCCGCCCGCGGCATAGTACAGGGGCCCAACCGGGGCTAACCACCCCGGGAGGCTGCCTCACCAGGTCGCGCATAATCTTGGAGTGGAACGTCGTGCCGGTTGGTGACCGGAAATGGTAGGACTTGGCGACCACTTCCGGGAGGGTATGGGGGCCCTTCCGTTCGGCGTGTCGGCTGTGGTTGTAACGCTCTTCCAATGCTGAAGTGGAAGACTCTCGCTTTGTTCATCTGTTTGCAACAGTAGGGGCTCCTTGTTCACGTCCCTTCCTTCCCCTTTTCCAATGACAGTGCCTAAAAAGAATGCAGGTAATACAGCGGCTTCCTCCTCTCCCACCACCAATTCGCTGTTTGAGGTGGCGTTCACTAATATCCGTGGGCTCCATTCTAACCACAACGCCGTCCACCAACACCTCGAGACGGCGCGGCCTGCATTGCTTTTTACTCACGGAGACTCAAATTCGTCGCCCTACTGACACGTCTTACTTAAGGTACCCTGGCTATCAGCTTGAGGAGCAATTCCTCGCGAAAGCCGGAGTGTGTCTGTACGTGAGGGCTGACATTTGTTGTCGTCGTTTGCACTGCTTGGAAGACCCTCCTTTCCCATCTTAATGCTGACGAGTTGCCCTGCAGGGTATAGAGTGTCGGCGCTTGCACCTCTAGGCTCGTCAGACCACTGCTTGGTCATTGCCACAGCACAGCATAGCGCTGGTCCACCAAAAACGGTGGAGACCAAGGGTCGTCTGTGGCACTACTCGTCGGCAGATTGGGACGGATTGCGTGATTACTTTGCGTCCATCTCATGGGGCCAGAGCTGCTTTCTTGGAAAGGACCCGTGGGGGTGCGCTTCTGCCATCGCTGATGAGATCTTGTTGGGTATGGAATATTATATTCCGTACACAGATCTTGCCAGCATTGGTAGAAAACGGCCTTGGTTCAATCGTGAATGCGCCGAAGCTGCTGAATGCAAGCAGGCGGCGTACGTGGGTCACTACGAAAGTTTTGAGATACAAAAAAAGTATAAAAGTTATTCAATTTTTTTTTATTACAGTTTCTCAAAGTACTCTCCATTAGCTTCTATGCATCGATTCATCCGCCTAAACCACGATTTATAGCATTCCCGGTACTCTTCTTTAGGGAGGTCTTCTACGGCCTGCAAGTAGGCATTCTGTGCATCCTCAGGACTGTTATATGGCGTGTCACGAAGTCTGAGTTTGATTTTCGGAAAGAGGAAGAAATCACAAGGAGCTAAATCGGGGCTATACGGAGGATGACACAATTCTTCAATCTCTGTACTCTTCAAAAAATCCTTGGTGACAATGGCCTTGTGCGGCGACGCATTGCCATGATGCAAAAAGAACCCCCTCAAACCAGTTTTAGGTCGTTTTTGTTTTAAATTATTAAATACAGTAGGTAAACACACTTCAATATACCACTTAGCATTCACAGTTTTTTGGTCGTCTAAGGAAATTGTGGCCACATGACTACTTGCAGAAAAAAATGTGGCCACCATTTTTTTCTCAACACTTCGCCCGCGTTTCACCTTCGTTGCAGGTTCATCATCAGGAAACACCCAAATTGTCGATTGCCGTTTAGTCGGTGGATCATATTGGTAAATCTAACTCTCGTCTCCAGTAATAATGTTAAAAATTAACCGTCCTTCTCCGTGATCAAATTTTCTGAGCATATATTTGCACCATGTCACAATGAGCTTCTTTTTGTTCTGAAGTCAGCGAGTGAGGCACCCATCGTGAACATAATTTCCTGACTCCAAGCCGGTTGTGTAAAATTTCATTAATAGCTGGCGATGAAATCTTCACGACCTCTTCTATATGTTTATAAGTCACTTTTGGGTCTTCCTTAATATTTTTTTTCACAACTAGGACGTTTTCTTCTGTAACTGAAGTCGCGGGCCGGCTTCTTTCATCATCATTTATGGAGAAAATCCCTCGTTTAAATTGAGCAAACCATCTGAAAACTGTTGCACGCGATAGTGCATAGTCCCCAAACGGCGAAACTAATCGCTCTTTGCACTCACATTCATTTAATCCAAATTTATAATCGTACAAAATCATCGCACGAAAATGTTCTCGCTTAAAATCCATAGTTGACGATGAAAGCCCGCGGAATTGAAACAAAAATCAAACGTAATTTTTTTATTTTTAAATATTTGATCAAATGGTTTTTATATGTTCGAATTACAAATAATTTATCTTTAAAAAAAGGTTCAATCTAGTTGCGCTCTTTTTGTAAATTTTGAGTATCTCAAAACTTTCGTAGTGACCTTACGTATCGTGCTTACGGACGAGGGCTTGCGCACTAAATTACCCGAATTCCGGCTCCTTGAAGGTGGCTTACAACAAGGCTTCTACGTTTAATAAGAGGGCTCTCGCAGGAGCCGTAGCCGTAGCTATTGGCGGCTCGCTAAGGCCGTGCAGGCCAGCTTCTGCTCTCTCTCGGTGCCTCCGTTGAAACATCCAGATGGCTCGTTAGCCTACCAGCCGCTCGAGAAGGCGAACTTGTTGGCTGACCTTTCCGCGGCTAATTTGCGCATCGACGATTGTGGCGCCGCTCCACCTATCATAGCACATTGTGGGGCCACCATGCTTGATATTCGTATCAGGCAGTGTGATGTACGTGCCGTGCTGCGGTCGCTCGACGTGCGGAAGGCTAGCGGACCGGATGGTGTTCCGGCGATTGTGCTGCTCAGATGCGCGGCTGAATTGTCTCCTGTGTTGACACGATTGTTTAGGATGTCTTACGATACCGGTATTGTGCCGGTGTCTTGGAAGGAAGCGAACATACAACCCATCCCCAAAAAAGGGGATCGCTCGGATCCAGCCAACTATCGACCCATCGCTGTAACTTCTGTGCTGTGCAAGGTGTTTGAGCGGATAATTAACTCCCAGCTCATTCACTACCTAGAGGATCACTCGCTGCTCCATGATCGCCAGTATGGGTTCAGACCCAAGCGATCAACGGGTGATCTTCTAGCTTACGTTACTCCGCATGGGGTGAAGCGATGGACAAGCATGGCGAATCTCTGGTAGTTAGCCTTGATGTCGCCAAAGCTTTCGATAGAGTATGGCATCGATCCCTTCTTTCCAAGTTGCCGGCCTTTGGTGTGCCGCCACGTTTGTGCGCCTGGGTTGCAGACTTTTTAGAAGAGCGGAGGATTCGTGTCCTTTTTGAGGGTAGTTCCTCCGAGTTCTACAAAGTCAATGCCAGAGTGCCGCAGGGTTCTGTGCTCTACCTACTCTATTTCTTCTTTATATCAATGACATGTTGTCCTTGGGCAATATTCATTGTTATGCGGATGACAGTACGGTACATGAGCGGTACATAGGACATCCTGCGGCAAAGCAAGCTGATATCGTGGTGAAAAGGCAAGAACTGTTTGCCAAATTGAACCTGACTCTCGATCGTGTCTCCAAGTGGGGATCTGAAAACCTGGTCGAGTTCAATGCCAGAAAAACCCAGGTTTGTGCATTTTCGTCCAAGATAACTCCTCCATTCCTTACTCGTCCCTCTCTTCAGAGCTCTCCTTTACTCATTTCATTGTACCTCAGCATTCTAGGAATGGACATCGGCCAGGAACTGAATCCAAAATGCTTCATCGAGAGTGTTATTTTAACTGCCTCCCGTAAGTTGGGTATTCTCAATAAGGTGAGACGGTTTTTCACTCCCGAGCAGCGCTGTTTGCTGTACAAGACTCAGGTGCGATCGAGTATGGAGTATTGTTCCCATCTATGGGACGGCTCCGCTAAATACCTCCTCGATGCACTTGGTAGACTGCAAAGGCGAGCGGTACGCATTATTGGAGATGCTGAGGTTACAGCCTCTCTTGAGGACCTCCAGCTGTGTAGAGACATTGCTGCTCTCAGTGTCTTCTACCGAAATTACTACGGAGAGTGTTCTGAAGAACTTTTTGATCTAATCCCGCCCTCTCCTTGCCTGTACCGGACTACACGTGCTGGTCTTAGGAACCACCATCATACTGTGCAGAATATCAGCACTCGTACCAAAAAATTTGGCAAGTCGTTCCTCTGTAAGACCATTCGGCTTTGGAATTCTCTGCCGGTGCATGTGTTTCCCAGTACCTATAATCCCGGGTCTTTTAAACGGGGCGTGAAACGGCATTTATGCAGGCCGCGGCCATCATGAATGGGTGCGCTTGTTACCGTGCTTGTTCCACGGTGGGGAGCGCTCTCATTGTTTTGGACTACATCGGCTGCTTACCATCAGGCAGGATGTAGTCACTATGACGTGTCACATTAAAAAAACAAAAACTTAATGAGTCGTGCAGCTTAGACTTCATTGTTTTTTTATCAGATGCCACTTATGATTTTGCTTTCCTTGTGGTGCTTTCTTTACAAAATAATAGCCAGCTACTGTGAAAGTCACCTAGATCACAATTGTTACTCTAGTGTGGCTTAAGAAATAGGTATTCTTTATGAAACACTTTGCCTGTACCTGTGCACACTATCCAAGTAAAGGCCACAAGAATTTTTGACTCAGCCCCCCACGCACATACAACGCCATTCATTGGTTAAGGTATGTTTCCGAGAAGGGCTGCAGACTGCAACCGCAGGCGACATTGCGGCTAGCGGCTGCGGTCACGGTGGCTTCTATTTCCAAGCGCGGCGGCATGCCGCGGCTGCATAATGCATAGATCGATGCCTCAGCCACTCCAGTACCTTTGTGCAAGACAGAATGTAGAGAAAAAGTTGCCATTTTTGTACGTGACACGTGTAAACTCTGCGATTCGCGACACCACTGGTGCTGAAGTCTGCGTCGCATTGCGCCGCGACCGTAGGCCGCAGCAGTGTTGCCGCGCTTTGAATAAATTTCATAGAGAAGTATAAAAACCAGTAATGTCGCCTGCAGCTGTAGTTTGCAGCCTGCGGTCCGTCTTGGAAACATACCTTTATTCTCGAAACCTTGAGTGTTCGCATATCCCATAACATCCACTTCGTTCACCAGGTTGGAGTTAAACATGGAGCTGCCGTCAGGCGTCCCGAGCACATCGGTGGGCACTGCCACAGTGGTGTCTCAGGAGCAGGACGAGCTCACGCAGCGGCTGGCGCGGCTAAGGCAGGCCGAGTAGCCAGAGCACTGTACAGATGTAATTTGAATGTAAGGAGCTTTACAATGCCAACTGTCAGAGAGAAACCGCTAAGCCAATTTTAAATATACATGCCACTAGGCCAACCTATCCAAAATTTACAAATTTCTCTTTCGATATTGATCCTTAAAACCAAACCATAGAGTTCAAAATGTATTGTAGAAATATGACATTTTGTTGCAAGTTAATTTGCTGTACATTATTTTATGGTAAGGAAATTAAGATCATATATCATAAGAGATAGATAGATAAAAGAGATTTATGGCTTCTCACATGACGACGAATATCGTCGCGTGCTTCAATGCAGCTGCTAGACTGTTGTCAGTGGTGAGGGAAGGACGTTGTTATAAAATTGATTAGAATGATGGCAGGCATCGATGATGCGTCACGGCGTTCTAACTGATAGTCGCTCTGACGCACGTTACTACGACAGCCGAATGTCGCTCCGTCATCGTGTGAGAATCCCCTAAGATGGTATCACAACTTTCTACAAGATGGTGCTGCTTTGTTCCCACATAAACGGTAGTAATCTCTTTTGTAAAAATAACTCGCTCGAAGACTCATTTCATTATACAAACTGTCACAAATTTTATAGAACTGTTTCTATCTCGTCTATGACTTAGCTTAGCGGGTTTTCCTGAAAATTGGCTTTATGTAAGTGGTCCGTAAGGGCTAATACCACGCGGCGCGTTGTGGAGGCATTGTGCCGCATACACTATACTGCGGCCCGTGTACAGACGCCAGCAGGTCAACCTACCTCAATATGTCAAATTTCTACAATACATTTTGAACTTTAATATTAATATCAATTGCCTACGTGATAGTTTTCGGAATATTATTTTAAGAATTGCAAACGCTTATTTTATACCCCGTACTATATTTTTTTTCTCGAAAAAGCTTTATTTAATAGAAAAAAACATTTTTCAAATTTCGTGCGAAAACGGTTGGTCATGTGACATTTAGCCCTGTGACGTTACACCACAATAAAAAAAAAAACTCGATCGCACTCCGGCGCGCGCTCTAACCGTTCCGTGGCTTGGTGAAATTTTACTCTCATGGCTGTCAGAGCGTAGTTTCATCCGTTCCGTGGCTCAGAGCGCAGCAACCGAACAACCATCAAATCGGATGGTTGTTTTTCACTCTGACAGCTATTTGACGTTTATCTAGCATTGTTTTATAGTGTCAAAGTTTGCAATTTATGTCAAAACGTCTCGAAAATTCCGCCTGTTGTTTCGTATTGTTTTACTTTTTAATAATTTTGTTAATATGATATAAAAGTGGCAAAAATGGAGACAAAAGAAGAATTCTCTCTCGTTTTGGACAGGAATACTTCAGAAGAGGTTATAAAAACAACTCGATCATTCCGTGGCTCGGTTGCAACTCAAACGGGGTTAACTTTAACCAAACAACTACACCCAAAACGGCGGAACGCACCCCTGACAGATAGAGATAGTTTTTGTTTATTTGTGAAATGTGACGTCACACGAAGCTCAATCATGGCCGTCCGTGTTTCGGGTCTTGTAATCCACAGATAAAAAAAATCTCAAATTTATTTTGTAAAAATAAAATATATAGAAATTATCTTTAAAAAAAACTATTGGATAATTATCGTTAAATTATAAACTACCTTAGCCGACATATTTCATATTTTATTGTTACTACTGTCAAATAGCCAATTGGAGAAATTTGTCGGTTTTGGATAGGTTGTTCTGCTGGCGAGTGTACATTCCGTGTAGGTACTGTAAATATAGAAGAGGTTGTAATATTATGCTTCGTGTTGGAACTCAGGCGTAGGCACGCGCCGTGTGTTGGAAGCCTTACTAGTTTCTTCTATAGTTCAAGTCAGATACATTGGAGGGTATTTACACTTTTTTACATTCCTATTACAATTACCATCGGCAGGGTATTCATTTTTGCTCCTTAGAACCGAAATTGTGGCGTACTGTACAATTTCAGAATGGCTTCCTCTTGCGTACGCTCAGATTATGGAATAAGCTGGAAGATAACCCTGGTGTGACAAATGTCCATAGATAACCGCTTACCATCAAGAGAGAGGGCCGTATGCCTGATTTACACTTAAGTGGTAAGTATATAGATAAACTACTACTGATTTAGAAAGTGGTGACTCAAATTGATAATATTGTCTGTAATTAGTGCAAATATGCACTTCTTATAGTAGATTATGCACCAAGGGGATAAAGTAGTGTCTTATGTAGCGGGCGCCGTATTTAATCCCGAGCAAAGCGAGGGAGTTAAGACAAGAATCCTGAGTGCAGCGTGGGATTCAAGGTCGCCCAAGACGATGGCACCTTTATCCCCGAGGAGAATACTCTACTTTTCACACCATCTATGAGACAATCTAAAGCAATAGTTTATCAAAGCAATTTTCAGTATTCGCGCCTCTTTTAAAATAACAATTGTGTTCTATTGTTCTTTTATTTTTAATATACTCGTTGGCCAGTCAAATTTTCGGACATTAGTGCAGATCTTAATGGTGAATGCATGGAATTAGTATGTACCTTTCTACTTTATGTTCCAAATTCAAATCACATTAATGACCAGCGGGCCATAATGAAATTCAGTACAATATTAATGCCCTGCTAGACCTCAGGTTATAAATGACTTACTTTAGGTTAGGTTTGCACGATATATAATTTGACATTGTCGAGCAGGTGGTGTGAAAAAATATATGTTTAATCACAGCGACATTACGCTCAGTGTATCTGACAGAACTATATTTATTTGTTAAGTTTTCAGTATGGTTTCTGCCTTGTTGTGAAAAAGCTTGTTTGAATAAGTTTTAATTTTATCTGAAATACTTTTAACATAAAAACTTGTTCGAGCTAACATTGTTGAATGATTATAAGACATTTTATTTTTGTATGCTTAGTTATTCGAAATGTATTATATGATTCAATTAGCTATATAAATGAAAGGTGAAACAAATTTAAATTTGAAAATCTTAACTGTCAAAGTAAATAGCATGGTTATATCTGACATTGTGTTTATTTGAAAGTAAAACATTATCACATTTGTCCAATACTGTAATTAAAAATGATATGCCCGCAATTTTGTACAATATCGCAATATATAATTATAAATAACAGAACATAATTTGTATTATTTACTTCTTTGCATGTCAAAACACTGCTGTCAATTATAATACCTTTATTAAACATATAAACAATTGAAGGAACCAGCGCAAAATATAAGCTAACATAATTCTTGTTTATTCTCTGATTGTTCTGAAATAAAGTCGGTATTAAATGTTCCGCCTATACATCTTCACCTATTCCAAAATCGCTAAACACAATGAGGGATTGAGGGCACATAACACAGCCCCAATCCTGAGACGGGGGAGAGTAGAGATGGGCTGGAAGTATTCTGTTAATAATCAACTTTGAAATGTTAATTTGAAGATGATGGTATGTGTGGAATGACTTTATTGACAAGTTAAGAGTATGCCTCTGAATTTACAATGAAGTTGCTGCCAGAAACTCGTCATTATCCTGCCCAGCCGCAAACGACAAAGCACCCAAATTAGGAAGTTTCAAAAGGCCCCTATGACATAGCCAAGTAAAGATAGCCTTGAGAAAACTTAAGCACCCAAATGAAGAAGTTTTCCCGGCAAAAGCTTAAGGTCAAAACTCTCACTCTCAAGCCTCTTCCCTGGGACCACGAAGGGCATGGTGGAAAGTATGAGGGTCCGTATTCTATTGGCTATCCAGAAACTGTCAGCGTACTGGGCACACTGAGATTCCATCAGGTTATTCAGAAGGAATCGGCTACATTATTATTAAAGTTTCTAATGCTAATACAAAACTTAATGATTGTTGATGGAGGGAATAAGATGAGTACATGGAATACTTATCTTACAAAGCAAAATTGTCGGCTAAATATGAATCGATGTGCTGATTTTTAATTTTTGGGCCTGGAAACCCTCCTCAGCCCGCCCCAACTCTCCCATCCCACCTTTCCTTCCATCCACATACATATCATAAAGACGACACCGAACCAGTTCTTCGACACACCTACGGCAGACCGAATAAGGCACAGAACTGTCATTAATTATACTAATAATTGTTTTTTGCGGGTCCATATTGGCTCACCCAAAGTTTTTTTCCTGAAATTACCTAGAAAGAACCTACCGATTTCTAATCCGAATGATCACTCTTCCTAAAGTTTTCATTCATACAATTTATAGTACAACCGACGATGTTTATAACACTCATGTTTCCGAAAATTTTAATTAATAATATCGCTAATGTAAATTTACTTAAACTATGTACGCACGGCGTCAGATCAACCTACCCTAAACTGTCAAATTTCTTCAATGAATATTGATCCTTAGAACCAAACTATAAAGTTCAAAATTGAGTGTAGAAATTTTAAAGTTTTGGGTAGGTTGATCTGACGCCGTGTGTACTGCTGTTGTTTTTCATAACTCTTTTATCCCTAAACATAATTTTCATAATAATTTTACTCATTTTAAAAGAAAACAACGGTGACCTACAGGAGTAGAGCAGCTAGTACTTCTGTTGTCTAATAAAAAAAAAACTTGAAATTCATTAAATTTCTAACCTGTTACGTGACCTAATAATGTATAAAAGACAACACAAAGGTTATGTTAAGAAAATATAGGAAAACAGATAATAGTATAATGTTTATTGCTACTAACATTATGAAGTTGAATGATTCGGAATTATGAACATTAGAAACAGAGTAGATAGGAATTGTGATTGTTAGGATGAAAAATATTAGGAAGAACATTTTCGGAGCTCCAATTATAGGAGTTAAAAATTTAGGTGAGCTTTGGCGTACCCGTTTTTTGCAAAGTCGGGTATAAAAGAGCAACTGGGTTATCATCAACCAGATACAATCTACGAATCCGTAAACATGTCGCGTAGCGGTGAAAGAATACTACCACCCACTCTTCCCTTGGGTGTCGTAAAAGGCGACTAACGGACTAAAGACTGCACATACATCGAACAGCATAGAGCGGCGATGGGCTCACCACCCGTCACGCTGAGCACATGTGCAGTCGCTATTTGGTGAAAAGTGGGCTATGGTACTGGACTACTGCTTTTGCTGTCTTCATTGCCTAGTCTCTGACTAACCCTTCGGGGATAATAGTCGTGATTATATATATATATATGTAAGTATGTATGTAAATCTACGAGGATTATGTCGAACCCATGGCATCGAGACTAACGTCGGACGAGGCATATCACGAGATCGTTTCAAGAAACAATATAATACCTTAGATAGGTAAAAACACTCATCGTCATAATCAGCCTATAAACGTCCCACTGCTGGGCACAGGCCTCTCACGTGGACAATAGCACGTGGGGATATTTGGCCATAACCCACCACGCTGGCCCAATGCGGGTTGAGTTGGTTGGCACCACCCAGGGGTCACGTGTTGGGTCTCAAGGGTAAACCTACGGACGCGAGTAACTTTAATCTCCAAGTTGGTGGGTTTTAACGACTGTCATATTACGACAACAACCGGGACCAACGGCTTAACGTGCCTTCCGAAGCACGGAGGAGCTTGAGAAGTTTTTAATTTGGTCACCCATCCAGCGACCCGGCATTGTGAAAGTTGCTTAGCGGGCAAGATCGCAAGCCAAACGCGCTAGCCGCTGCGCCATCGAGCGCCTCAAACAAACAAACACTACAAATTAACAACAAATCACAAAACTACGTCTACTAATAAACAATATTAGTGTATTCATTCCCTTAAAAGCTACAGTTGCGCAAATGCAAACCGAACACTGCCTTAACCAATAACAAAACAGCTTCTATAAACCTAACGTTGTCAACGAACTCCAAAACAATGAGATGCAACAGATACCTAATTAAATTAATACTGTCACTAGACTTAATCACATAGAAAAATGTATTTTGTGTAAAGATACGTACGCGGCGGTATTAATTGTAAAATATATCTTACCATAAAGAATAAACACCTCGTCAAGGAACTCTCCGTGATGTAGGTACATTGTTAAAACTATAATCTAAAAATATGGCATTGTTAAACAATATGACTTAGTGGGGCTGTGGAAACAATACAAATAACAAAAAAAAGGAACAATAAATTGTGTGTGTAGATTCTTTGGTATGTTTCGTGTTAAGCGTCTCCGTTGTCGGCGTTGTCGAACGATATCTGGTAGAAGATCCAGTCCTCGAGGAAGGAGGGCACAAACGCCTTGCTCTTGGCGAACCGCACGGCGGGCTTCAGCTTGGCCAGCTCCTGCTCGTACAGCTCCAGCGACTCCGGGGACGTGGCGCCGTTACCCTACATGACAACCACTTTATATATTATTAACCACTATATTTTAATGCCTAAATACTAAGAGGGCACTTGTCACATTTTTATCTTCGTTTCTATCGCTTGGCAACACCTATTTACATCGTTTTGTACTGCTATTAGTACTACTATCTATAATATGTATTGGTAGATTTAGATCAATCATATTCAATTACATTCACATCACTATCAATCGAATTAGACTTGTACCGATGCTACGTCCCTAACCTAACTTCTACTACCCTCATCATTTTTTATCCTCGATCCTATGGGGGTAAACCAATATCGCGTCGTGTCGTGTCGGCCATATTCACTTCCGATCTAGCCTGCCTACGCGACAGGGCCTTTGAGTCGAGCTCTCGTGTTCCTCATTTATCGGTCAAGTCATAACATCTTCCAAGTGATCGCCGCGAGTTTACTACTGTGATCACGAACTTTTGCCGTGGAAAGTCAAGAAAGAGTGAGACGCGCGTCCACTACAGCCAGCACGCGGGAGCAACGTCGAACCAGGTTAGCCCCCTAAAACCCCTCTTCTTTGATTGCCCATGTTTTGGTCCTTCGTCCAGATTCCCATCTTTTCCGTAAGCATCGGAACATTTATATTCAAATTTCATCAATTGCATAAAAATCTATTTTTAGAAAAAAATTTTTGCATACCTTCAATAGTTTTATAAAATCTATCTTGGGGATTTCAATTTCGCATACTAGCAGCACTGAACATCGTTCAATTAAGCTGTCAACTGTCAAGTGTCAGTCATCTGTCAACTGACAATAATAATAACCTCTAGTTTGTTTTGCTTGTGTTTACTTGTAAAAATAAAATAACTTATCAATTATGGCGAATGAATTGAAAATAGCCACTGTTAAATTCAACATGGCTTATGATTTCGTATGCGAGCTTTATAAACTGGCTGCAGTGCTTGTGCAAACTATTCCTACAACACCGCAGGAATTGAGTAAATTTCGTGTTCGTTTCGTTGATCTAAATCAGATGCGTGAACAGTTTGATACTAATTTTACGTTGTTAGTTGCTGCTTCACAGCCCGAAGAACAGAGAGGAACTATAGAA
Organism: Scoparia ambigualis; assembly: GCA_963921215.1. Taxonomy (NCBI): domain Eukaryota; kingdom Metazoa; phylum Arthropoda; class Insecta; order Lepidoptera; family Crambidae; genus Scoparia; species Scoparia ambigualis. Next base: position 36,049,683 of record OY992506.1, on the reverse strand, counting down.
TCTTGCTTTACAACGTTTTACGAGAAATATTACTCAATTCAAAGTATTTGGTCTGACTTAAGTGTATTGGATTCCAAAACAACAAATGCTCCTGTGACACAAGAAGTAGTTTCCAAGTCTAGTTGCGAATCAAGTCGTTTTCATTTACCTAAAATTACATTAACACATTTCAAAGGCATTCACACTGAATGGCCCAATTTTAAATCAATATTTGACAGTTTAATTCATCAAATTAATGAAATATCTTCAATACAAAATTCCATTATTTATTGAGTGTTTTAAAACAAGAACCTCTTAACTTAATTAAACATTTAAGCATAACTAGTGAAAACTATGGTGTGGCCTATAATCTCTTAAAAGAACGTTATGAAAATAAGCGCTTGATAGCCGACAAACATTTAGATTTGTTACTATCAGTTTCATGTTCCAACTTAAAGAATTTAAAACGTTTTCTCAACATCTTAAAAGAAAACACACAAGCATTAAATACTCTTGGATTTGATGTCAATTCTTGGAGTTTTCTTTTATATCATATAATATCTAAAAAGTTACCGTTGGACTTAAGAACTAAATTTGAGTTTACTTTACAGCAAAATGAGATACCGCGTTTTGGTAACTTGTTGACATTTTTAGAACACAATTTAAGGGTTTTAGAAGCAACTAATTTCACATGTGTAAACAATAATCCCAAAGCGTTAATTCCTCATGCATCCACCTTACATGTAACAAATTCAACTTGTTATTATTGTAGTGGTGATCATGCAATCTATCAATGTTTAGAGTTTGAGAAACTGAAAGATAAGAAATTATTTTTAACTGAAAAAAGACTTTGTTACAATTGTTTAAGGCCACATAGTAGTTCACAATGTTTATGTAAGCGTTGTTGTCAAGTATGCAAGAAACGTCATCATACAAAATTACATAATGAGTTTAAAGCAGCGGATTCCTTTGTGAAGCCCGAACCCTCCTCTTCGAAACAGGTGTTACTTAACATAGAACCATTGTCTACCGGCCTCTTAGGTACTGCTCTTGTTGGAGTCCAGGATGTTGATGGTCAGGTACATGTAGTTCGTGCGTTAGTAGATCCTGGTGCTCAATCATCTCTTATAACTGAATCTTTAGCACAGCAACTTCGACTGCGACGTCGTAAGTCCTGCGATCTGTTCGGTGTCGGTGAACACCGGCAAGCTACCGATGGAAGGGTAGATTGTCCAATCTTGTCTCTCACAGACGATTCCTTTCCTGGTTTGTCCACTGAAGCCATCGTACTTAAGCGCATCACGGGATATCAACCTGCAGCAATGGTCAATCCGATTGTGCCAGAGAAATGTAGCGACCTTCAGCTTGCTGATAAGACTTTCAACATTCCGGGTAAAATCAATCTACTTTTGGGTGTTAATCTTTTCAGTGACATTTTTTGCGGTCCAAAGTTAAAATTAGGTAATGGTTTACCTACAGCTCATTCAACCATCTTTGGTTGGGTCATTATGGGTTCGACCCCAGTGACTACAACTCAGTATCAAAATATTAGCCTACTTACCAACGAGTCTAGGTTACAACTTACTATAACTAAATTCTGGGAATCAGAAGAGTCTCCTTTGCCGCCGATTCCAGATCCTGATGACATCATATGTGAAAAGCACTTTGTTAACACACACAGTAGAGATCCCGATGGGAGGTTTGTAGTTAGGCTGCCGTTCAAGGTAGAGTCCTCTCAGCTTGGTGATACTCGGTTAATTGCGTTAAAACGGTTTCATAATTTAGAGCGTAAACTAATAAAAGAGCCTAGACTTCGTGAGCTCTACATTCAATTTATGAAAGATTATGTAGAGTCTGGACATATGAAGTTAGTACCTTCTCATAGTGCGGTTGACAGATATTATATTCCTCATCACGGCGTGCTCAAGGAGAGCAGTAGCACTACAAAGTTGAGAGCTGTTTTCGATGCATCTCTACCCAGCTCTACCGGTGTTTCCCTCAATCAAATTTTATTGTCAGGCCCTAAGCTACAACAGAATATACAGGATATCATTTTAAGGTTTAGAACTTATTTAGTGGTCTTCACTTGTGACATCAAACAATGTTATCGAATGGTCAGGTTACATGATGATGATCAGCGGTTCCAAACTATCTTCTGGCGCGAATCTCAAGATCAACCGTAGCAGGAGTTCGAGGTAACAACCGTCACCTACGGCGTCACTAGTTCTGCATACCAGGCTATCAGGGTGATTCATGAGTTGGCGAATCTTAACGACTCTACATATCCTGAGGATGCACGTGTCCTACGGGAGGACACCTTCGTAGACGATATCGTGACTGGGTGTGATACGCTAGAGGGTGCTAAGACGCTACAGCACCAAGTCACTGACGTGTTGGCTCAAGGTCGTTTCCTTCTTAGGAAATGGTCTAGCAACTCTGGTGAGCTACTCAATGGTTTACCTGCAGATCATTATGAAACACCTTATCGATTCGAGGATTCCGGTGACAATATTTTCAAAATCTTAGGTATTGAATGGAACCCCTCATCCGATAACTTTCTCTATCACGTCTCTAACATGAGTAAGACTCTAACCAAACGAGGTGTTCTATCGAACATCGCTCGTCTCTATGATCCTTGTGGCTTTATCACGCCGGTAACATTTTTCGCTAAATCTTTTATGCAGCGTTTGTGGCTTTTAGAGCTGGGTTGGGACGATGCTCTCCCTTTCGATGTCCAGCAAACTTGGCTGAAATTTGTTGACGACTTTAAATCTTTAAATCAAATACGGATTCCACGCCACGTTATGGGTGATCCTCATTCTAAATATCAACTTCACGGTTTCAGCGACGCATCGGAGCGCGGATATGCCGCATGCGTCTATATACGCTGTGAAAGCGGTGACGGTGACAGCGTTCAAGTTCATTTGTTAATCGCTAAATCTAGAGTCGCTTCAGTCAGGCAAAGGCAAACGATCCCTAAGCTCGAGCTCTGTGGAGCAGTCCTGTTGGCTCGCCTTATGGACCATGTGTGTAAAGTCTTGCACTCCAAATTAAAATCCATACCAATAATTGCATGGTGCGACTCTAGCATGCATAGTGCTAACTTGGTTGCGAACTTCACCGCACAAGCTTCAAACTTTTGAAGGAAACAGAGTTTCCCAGGTTCAAGGTATCATTCCAAATGCTACCTGGCGGCACATTCCTTCACATCTCAATCCCGCGGATTGCGCGAGTCGAGGCTTGCTTCCTCGCGACTTAGTAGTTCATCCACTTTGGTGGAGTCCTTCTTGGCTCAAATCTGATTACAGTTCATGGCCTTCCACATGTCAACTGCTTGACCCTATGGATTTGCCAGGCGTGAAAGTAGGTCCAGTTACTGCACATGTCGTGCAAACTGTCGACACGAAAACCCACACGGACTCTACATTTATATTTACTCCTCCTGTTGCTGCACACTAAGTGCAAACAGTCGAGACGGGAACGGATAAGCACTCTACATCGGCTGTTGCACCTTCCTCAGACGAAGTTGTCCAACACGTCATTGTAGAGTACAGCTCTCTATCCAAAGTTACACGAGTACTCGGTTGGTGGCTTCGTTATATGCATAATGTTCGCTCACCAAAGGATAAACGAGTAGGTAATTTGACGATATACGAATTAAAATCAGTGTTGTCAACTTGTATCAAATCGGTTCAATCTACAGCGTTTGCTGATACTATAAAATTGTTGCGTCAACGTAAGCCTATCAAGGGCAGCCTACGTCGCCTCCATCTCTTTCTCGATGATCTAGGTTTTCTTCGAGTTGGTGGGCGACTGGTCAACGCCAACTTGCCTTTCGATAGTAAATATCCATTTTTGTTACCTCAGTCGCATCCTTTCACAAATCTTCTCATCGATCATTATCATCAGCTCTACGGTCATCCAGGTCCTGCTATTTTAATGGCTATCCTATTGCGTAGGTATTGGATTGTGTCAGCTCGACGTGTAGTGCGGCACAGGATTTTTCAATGTCAACGCTGCTACAGACTAAAGGCGAAACCTATGAATCCATTCATGGGCAACTTACCTGCCGATAGAGTCACTCAAGCTAGGCCCTTCCAAAGGGTTGGGTTAGATTTCGCCGGACCGTTCAACGTCAAGGATTCCAATGCTCGAAAACCTAAAATCTTTAAGGCTTACCTATGTGTGTTCATATGCTTTGCAACCAAAGCGATGCATTTGGAAGTAGTCTCCACCTTGTCTACTGACGCGTTCTTGGCATGTTTAGATAGATTTGTTTCGAGAAGAGGGTTACCTTCTAACATATATTCCGACTGTGGCACAAATTTTTTAGGCGCACGCAACTATCTTAAGGATATTTATCTGCTTTAAGCTCAAATCGATAGAGACTCAGATAAAGTTCAATCTCATCTAGCATCTCATGAAATTCATTGGCATCTTAACGTTCCCTCGGGACCACATCTTGGTGGCCTCTGGGAAAATGCAGTGAAGTCTTCCAAAACATTACTCAAGCGTATCATAGGCGAACGTGTATTAACGTTTGAAGAACTAAGTACAGTGTTCTGCAAAATCGAATCTATACTAAATTCACGACCTATCTGTCCAATTGGTAGCGACCCAAACGATTTAGAAACTCTTGACGCCGGGTCATTTTTTTATTGGACAACCGCTTCTTGCCTTACCGGAGCACGATCTAGAGCACATTGCTACTCATCGTCTGAATCGTTGGCAATTGCTACAGCAAATCACCCAACATTTCTGGAAACGCTGGCACAGCGAATATCTACACACGCTGCAGCAACGTGATCGTTGGCTTAAGCCTGAACGTAATTTACAGATGGGTGACTTGGTGTTGTTGATGGAGCCTAATACACCTCCGTTGCTCTGGAAAAAGGCTAGAATTACCAAACTTTATCCGGGGAATGACGGTATTGTCCGGGTCGTAGACATTAAAACAACCAAAGGAGTTTTCAAGCGTCCTGTAGCCAAGTTATGTCGTTTAATTCCCGAAACCTAGATATTTCAACATTTATCAATTCATTTAGCATGTAAGTAGGTAACTAGAGTAAGATAACATTTACACCTTTTGAATCAGCTTTCAGTTAACTTATTATCAATTTGTCTGTTTCAATTAAAAGAGCTAAGCCGCTCTTTGGGGGGCGGTATGGTAGATTTAGATCAATCATATTCAATTACATTCACATCACTATCAATCGAATTAGACTTGTACCGATGCTACGTCCCTAACCTAACTTCTACTACCCTCATCATTTTTTATCCTCGATCCTATGGGGGTAAACCAATATCGCGTCGTGTCGTGTCGGCCATATTCACTTCCGATCTAGCCTGCCTACGCGACAGGGCCTTTGAGTCGAGCTCTCGTGTTCCTCATTTATCGGTCAAGTCATAACATCTTCCAAGTGATCGCCGCGAGTTTACTACTGTGATCACGAACTTTTGCCGTGGAAAGTCAAGAAAGAGTGAGACGCGCGTCCACTACAGCCAGCACGCGGGAGCAACGTCGAACCAGGTTAGCCCCCTAAAACCCCTCTTCTTTGATCGCCCATGTATGATGATGTATAACAATAGGTGTTGCCAAGCGATAGAGACGAAAAAGTTTTTCGGGTAAAAATGTGACAAGTGCCCTTTAGTATTTAGGCATTTATTTATTTCTCATATTATACATACAAGACTATATATAGATATATAGATTCAAAACTATTCTCCCCAATGGGTTAGTTAGCGAGTAGGCAGTGAGGACCGCAGAATGTATGTGCAGCCTTTAGTCTTTAACAAACATTTGAGAAACCTGTATTATGTCAAATGATTATTTTTAAAGTAATATGTTTGCGAAGAGAAAGTTTGTCAAATGATTAGTTTTTCGAACATTGTTTGTGGAATGATTATTTTATTTTTTTTTATTTTTTAAGGGGGGTTAGGCGGTGAAAACGGAAACATTAGCTGTTATTCAAAATGTTTTAGATATTTCGCACTGAAATTTTCAATATACGTATTACAGAACGTATATGTGAGGGGTATATGTGAGGGGATGACTGTTTCTAAAACACGATTGCAAACACTGAAATTTTCGATAGAAAAAAATCCGTAAGTTACCTCTAAAATTTCATATAAATGCACATTACGGCCGTGTTGTACAATAATAATGCCTATAAAAACATAAACACATAGGTACCTATTTACCATTTTGATTTCTTGACCGATTTAGATTTCCAAAAAATGTTATAACTTTATGATAAAAATGTGAATGGCGCTACGAATTACCGCGGACCCCGCACCGCGCAACACCGCTTAACCCGGGAAGAGAGGGGTTGGCAGTATTCTATTAATGAGCCGCTATGCCACACGGCACCGCGGCCACAGGCACCCAAGGGAAGAGAGGTGTTGGCAGTATTCTATTAATGAGCCGCTATGCCACACGGCACCGCGGCCACAGGCACCCAAGGGAAGAGAGGTGTTGGCAGTATTCTATTAATGAGCCGCTATGCCATACGGCACCTCGGCCACAGGCACCCAAGGGAAGAGAGAGGTTGGCATGTATGACTCACCGCACCTTTGCATTTCAATCATGTCATAGCTAATTGATGAACCAGTAATAAATCATTTTCTTTGTTTTCAACTTATTTGCAGCAACATAATATTGTAGTATTATTTACTTATAAACTTTTACTGGTTACATCTTCATAATTATAATTCTTGATTTCTCCGAAGCACTTACTCGTACGTAGTTAAAATTTTTATGAGTATCAAATTATTTATTTAGTCACAGTCACACTTATTATTAAAAATTGTCTTTTATTTTATTTTTATTTTTATTGTTCATCACTTCAACTTTAAAATTTTTTACTTTAAACTGGTGGTTTAAACTTTAAATGGTTTTTTTATGAAAATAAAAAAAATGGTTTTTTTATGAAAATAAAAAAACCATTTGGCCCAGCGCCGCCAATAGGCAGCACTGGCAGGGTCGCCATGCAATGTGGGGACCGGGAGAAGCTTTAAGTGAAACGACTGAGTCGTTTAAAGTATGATTTATTACTGGTTCATCAATTAGCTATGACATGATTGAAATGCAAAGGTGCGGTGAGTCATACACTACACCCTGGGCAACGGCATCATAGGCTCCCTAGTCTGTGGTGACGGCTGAATATTCTCTCTGCGGTGGTAGGCTCCGCAAGGAGCCGCCTGGTATGCTACCGCCCTCTTGCCGGAGTCCAACGCCAAGCAGTCTTACTGCGTTCTGTTGGTGTGCAGGAGTACCAGTGCCATTGGGGATGGGAAGCGGCTAGTCGAACTGTTTGGAGGCGAGCGGTGCTGGTTTTACGACTATTTCGTACAGAGCAGCTCGACGTGGAGGGTAGCGGGATCCGAAGCACGGTCTTGCCGTTGACCGACCGCAGTTAGTAGGGGGTCAATGTAGTGCGCTAGCCACGTGTGAAAGGCTGCCCCGCCAACTTGCGAATAATCCAATAAATGCGTTACCGTGCCAGTTGGCGACTGGATGGGAGGACCCGGTGGACATTCTTGGGCGGGTTCGGGCGGCCCGCAGTCGATCAGTAGATCGAGTTTCCCACGTGACGGTTTAGTCGGAGTACACCGGTTGGTTCGCTGAGCAGTTTCTCAGCTGTATTTCACATCCTCAACTTCACTCCCCCACTCATGCAAAGCTAATTAAAAGGAAAAAGGTTTAAACAACGGCTGCACTTCCTCCAAAAAAGTGCACCTCACTAACATCCGTGGTTTGCACTCCAATCTCGAACAGGTCCACCACCATCTTGAAACCGACCAACCGCACTTATTCTTTTTGACGGAGACGCAGATAACAACACCGTCGGACGTGCCGTACCTCAACTAACCGGGTTACTCTCTTGAACACAAGTTTAAGAAGTACGCCGGCGTCTGTGTGTTTATGCGCGATGACGTTTGCTGCAAGCGTCTCCGTGGCTTTGAAAAACCAGGGTTTTCCGCTTTATGGATTTTGGTCGACACCGGAGTGGCAAAATTCATCTACGTCGGTATTTTATACCGCTCATACACCGGGGACCAGGAGACGACCAGGCTTATTAAATATTTATCGGAGAAGGCAGATCTAGCTAATCAAAGGTACTCTGCAGCGGAACTATTTTTTCTTGGGGATTTTAATGCTCACCATAGTGAGTGGCTGTTCCCGTACAAGAAAACTGCCCATGCTGGACGAGAAACGCGCAAGTTTGCATTATCGCTGGATCTCACCCAGATGGTGAATGTGGCAACGCGAGTACCTGATGCTGATGGCCATACGCCAAACTGTCTTGATCTTTTACTGACGAGACGAACCCAAACATACACTCAGTATCGGTCTCAGCTCTCCTGGGAACCGCCGATCATTGTGTGGTGAATTCCGTATCAGTCTGCTCGCCTCCTGATGTCACTAGGGCTGACACGAGGCGTGTCTGGCGTTACGAGTCAGCTGATTGGGACGAGATGCGGCACTTCTTTGCATCATACCCTTGGCGCCAAGTGTGCAAGCGCAGAAGCACTTAAGGAAATCCTGCACGAAATTGTGAAAATTTACGTATTTTTAAGTTAGGTACTTGTACTATGCGCTGAATTAGTTAAATGCATTAAAAGAACTTACGTAAGTTAGCCTGATCATTGCACAAGGTCGTGGCCTTGTTGAAATTTGAAACAAATTCTTTAAACAATAACAAACAATAGATAAATCAAATGACTCCTAATAACATTTTTTTTTATTTTACGCATGAAACTATAATCCTTACATGAAAATATTTGTATTGATATTTAGTAGGTCGCCCCCATCCTAAAAGAGTAAATTTTAATTTCTAACACAAGCGCGTGATGGTTTTGTACATTTCGCAAAATAAAAATATTGCTCTAATCTAATTAATAGGTCTAAAACTTCAAAGCAGAATAGTTCTAATTTTAGATATCAATAAGATTGATTTTGCTTTGAAGTTCATTATGAGACTTATGTCAGGTTTTGCGATCGCGCGGCCCCCTTTTAAAGAATCCGTTTACCAAGCCTGGGTACGCGCTCTTGACTGTAAAGAACGGGCTCGGAGGGTTCGTGCGAAGAAGAAGGCCTTCAAGGCGCGATTCGACCACGTAAGCCGCATAGGAGCCAGACTAGCATCTTACCCTGCTGGTAGTAAGCAGTTCTGGTCCTTGTCCAAGTCGGTAGAGTCAAATTTCTGCCGGCCTACTTTGCCCCCCATGCTGCGACCCGATGGGACGTTGGCCCACACTGCAACGGAGAAAGCAAATCTTTTTGCATCTCTGTTCGCGGGCAATTCGCAACTAGACGCAGACCGTGCAAATCCACCAACTTTGCCTCACTGTGGTGCTTCCATGCCAAATATCACCATTCACACCAAAGAGGTAAGAAAAGCTTTGCAGAATCTGGACGTGAATAAGGCCAGCGGCGCGGACGGGATTCCAGCCAGACTAGTTAGGGTCTGTGCGCCTGAATTGTCTCCGATTCTAACGTACTAGAGCGGTTCCTCAGTCCTGGAAGCTTGCAAATGTGCAGCCAGTGCCCAAGAAGGGCGATCGTGCCGACCCCACCAACTACAGACCAATTGCCATCACCTCCATACTCTATAAAGTTATGGAAAGGGTACTGAATAGAAAGCTTTTGTCGTATCTTGAATCCCACGACCTCCTTAGCGACTGTCAATATGGCTTTCAGCGGGGCAGTTCCACGGGGGACCTACTGGTGTACGTTACACATTGCTGGGGCGAGGCAATCAAGAAGCATGGTGAAGCGCTTGCCGTGTCGCTTGACATCTCGAAAGCCGTTGACCGGGTCTGGCACGCTAGACTGCTGAGCAAGCTTTCAGCGTACGGCACCTCTGCTGATTTTTGTGTCTGGATTTTTGACTTTTTTTTAATATAAGAAGAGGCAAACGAGCAGGCGGGTCACCTGATGGAAAGAATTCACCCCCGTCCATGGACACCCGCAAAACCAGAGGAGTTGCAGTTGCGTTGCCGACCTTTAAGAAAGGACTAGGGTTAGGAAAGAATAGGAATTGTGAGGGAAGGGTTGATGGCTGTTCCTGTGACCTCATGGCTATTGATGCCAGGGTTCCTCAGGGTTCCGTTCTCTCTGCTACCCTTTTCCTGTTGCATATTAACGATCTGCTCAAGCCCGGAATTATTGGGTATGCAGACGACAGCACGGTCACAGAGAGGTATCTGTCTAGCGCAAGGGTCGGCGGAGAGGAAGTTCGTTCCTTAAGAGAGGCCATGGTTGAGCGGGAGTCTTGTCTCCCAATGGGGTGACAACAATTTGGTAAGTTTTAACGCCACCAAAACGCAGGCGTGTTTGTTCTCGGCCAAAAGTAGTCCTTTTAACCTGACTCCTACTTTTCATGGTGTAGATGTACCTATTACCGACAACCTTGATCTCCTCGGTATGAAGTTGACCTCCAATCTCAACTTCAGCGACGACATCGAAATCAAGGCTCAAACTGCGGCCAAAAAGCTGGGTGTTCTAAATAATGTTAAGCGATATTTCACGCCGGGACAGCTTCTAACTCTATATAAAGCACAAGTCCGGTCGTGCATGGAGTATTGCTGCCAGCCACCTTTGGGACGGCTCAGCAAAATATCAACTTGCCGCGCTCGATTCGGTGAAACGCAGAGCCAGGAAACTTATAGGTGACGATAAGCTTGTAAAAACCAAGCTTCACAGTCTCGCTCACCGTCGTCGCTCAGTTGCTTGCTTTGCTTGTCGGTATTTTACAGGTTGAAGAGTGTGCTGTGGAGCTACACGAGCTTATTCCACCGTCCCGGTTTCTACCAACAGGAGTCCAGACGTACGGCGAGTTACCACCCTTTCTTGGTTGATATTCCACTCATATGCACCAAGCGCTACTCGTCTTCATTCATAATGCGTACAGCCACAGTGTAGTGTAACCCAGTAGTCCCCTCTAGCCTTTCCCCCTTGGGGGACAATTGGGATTTTTTTATAAAAACCTCCCAGTTGTCCCCTCTACCAACGACACGGGTGACAACTGGGACTTTAATTTTTAGATGTTCCAGTCTCCCCCACTTGAGATTTTGCCGTATAGTTTTTTAAGTGAGGGAGACTGGGATATTTAAAAATGTAAGTCCCAATTGTCCCCTCCACTGGTGACACGGGGGACAACTGGGAGATTTTTATATAAAAAAAACCCGGATAGCTGGGTTTTTTTTATAAATATCTCCCAGTTGTCCCAAGGGGACAAACGCCAGAGGGGACTACTGGGATACACTGATTAAAAGTATTGCGAGTTTTTTTTTCGCTGAGCGGGGTCCTTTTCGTCGTAGCAATGATAAATTAATATGAAAATTAAGCTAAAATAAGTTGAATAAAAGATTTGAGTTTTATAATAAGTACCGATTCCCGAAGGGACTTATAAAGAAAAAAATCTACATGGTCATGCTAAGAATATCGTAAATCTAATCAGAATATGAAAGACATTTATTTGGTTGAAAATAGGTGTGTTCATCATGCTGTTCATACTCAACCCATCTCTTCCCTTGGGTGTCGTAAAAGGCGACTAAAGGACTAAAGACTGCGCATACATCAAACAGCGTAATCCAGCGATGGGCTCTACTACGGAAGTCCACACTGCTCCTACGGTCCTCATTGCCTAGTCTCTGACTAACCCTTTTGGGGTATGTGAAGGGAAACATGTGCTACATCACATTAATAATTGGCTGTGGATGAGTGCCACAAGCGGCATTCTAGTACGACCGGTTACAATGCCGTAATTACGGCATCCTAGAACAAAGTGTATAGAGTGCCACAAGCGGTATTGTTTATCAATCGGTTCGGGAACCGTAACATATTTTTTATTTGCCACAATGTTCAGAAGACATAATATTCAAAAGATATATTTGTATGGAGTTAAATTTCTGCTGTCTAATAAAAAAAATAACCACTAAAATTCAAGATAGTCTTAAATTTCAAACCTATCACTTGACCTACAAGGAGTAGGGCAGCTGGTATTTCTGTTGACTAATAAAAACTTTATTGCAGATTAGGCGGCGTCACTATTATACCGCAAAACTTACGGTTCCCTAACCGATTGAGATACAGTGCCGCTTGTGGCACTGTATACACTTCCTAAATAATTTAAGTTAGAGTTTGAGCAAATAGTAAATTAAAATGAACATACGTGAGTCATAAACTTCCCGTCGGGCTTGAGGATCTTGAAGGCGGAGCGCAGGATGGTGATCATGAACTCCCAGAGCTCGCCGCACGCCGACTCCGATATGGGGATGTCGGTCAGGTCGCCGAATATGTAGTCCACCTTCTTGTTGTCCTTTATGAACTTATTCACGGTCAGCATGCAGTCTTCAACGATTATCTGCAATGAAAGGACATTATTATCTATTACATACATCCATACATACGTTCACGACTATTATCCTATAAAGGGCCCGACACACGATCAGTTCGCCGGCAGGTATCAGCCTGTTAATTAGTACTAGCTGCCGCCGCCGTGCGTTGTACTGCTGCTTTCACGACCCCCAAGGGAAGAGGGGTTGGTAGTATTCACTAAGTGACTGTCACGCACACGGCCTTCGATCAACAATACAACTAGATGTCAGGTCGGCGCTAAAAACGTGTCTCGTTAAATAAGAGCGCACTTGAGAAGTTAGCTCTTATTTTCTCGCAAGGCATAACAGGAAAAAGGACTTTATTTGTTGCCCCATATGGTTGATTTCACTACTTAATGTTATTGACGTCTTTTCTTTTTTAAGTGACAGGAGTAATTTATTGCTTTGAAAAAGTATTTATTCACATGGTCAGAATTTAGCTTAGTTTGTTCCTCAGGTCAACGTTAAGCTAAAAACCATAGCGCTCCGAAATCGGTCTGACACACACAACCATAAAACTTTTATTTCCTTGACTCCTCAAGAAAAAAATAAGGTTTTTTGTGAATTATTGTTTTTTATTTTTTTATGAGGTGCTCGATGGCACAGCGGCTAGCGCGTTCGGCTTGCGATCTTGCCCGCTAAGCAACTTTCGCAATGCCGGGTCGCTGGATGGGTGACCAAATTAAAAACATCTCAAGCTCCTCCGTGCTTCGGAAGGCACGTTAAGCCGTTGGTCCCGGTTGTTGTCGTAAGATGGCAGTCGTCAAAAACCCACCAACCCGCATTGGGCCAGCCAGCGTGGTGGGTTATGGCTCAATATCCCTACGTGCTATTGCCCACGTGAGGGCCTGTGCCCAGCAGTGGGACGTTTATCCGCTGATGGTGATGATGTTGAGACAAACAAGCTGGCGGGTCACTTTGACACCCGCAAAACCAGAAAAGTCGCAGATTCGTTGCCAGCCGTTGGTGGTTAGTTAACAAATGGTTATCATCAGCCTATTAACGTCCCACTGCTGTGGTCAGGCTGTAACAAGGCAGCTAAAGCCTTGTTGGTTTTTGTGACCTCCTTTGCGAATAACATTCTTTTATATCTAGTATAAAACTACATATAAAAAAAACAAAGTAGGCCACAAAAACCAACAAGGCTTTAGCTGCCTTGTTACAAGGCTATCTCAAAGGGAGCACGTAGATGAGGTGATTGGGCCATAATCCACCACGCTGGCCCAATGCGGGTTGGCGGGTGGTTGTCGCAAGACTGCCATCTTACGACACCAACCAAAGGCTTCACGGGCCTTCCGAAGCACGGACGTGAAATAGTTCATGCTGTCGATGAGCACACAACAGACCTCCGGGGTCGAGTAGTCACCATGACGACGGCGCTGGCGTCGCCAACTCCGAGGTTCCGATTTAATGTCTGTTTTTCTAAATTGTTTCGGATCTGGTTTCGTTCGTTCTCCACTTTCTATGTATGTATTAAGTATGTTTATTTGTTAACTTAAAATTTACAAAACTTAACCTTTTTTTATATTTTTAATTCTTCAATAGGTAAGCACTTGCACCTGCAAAAAAGCACGTGAAGTGAATCCAGACAATGATGTTATGGCGACATAGCTACTATCTTAGCCTAGGGAGCTCTACCATAAATCAAAAGCAAAGATGTTCCCCCACTGGGTCTACCCACTAGAGCACAGATGCGGTCAAAACTTGGGATAGACAATTGGCTATTTGACAGTTGTAACAATAAAATATGAAATATTTCGGAAATGGTAGTTTATGATATATCGATAACTATCCAATAGTTTTTTTTTATATATGATATTAGTAAATATTTTATTTTTACAAAATAAATTTGTGATTTTTTATCTGTGGATTACAAAACCCGAAACACGGGCGGCAAGGGGCGGCCATGCTTGAGCTTCATGTGATGTCACATTTCACAAAATTATCAAAAAGGATCTGTCAGGTTTCAAGTTAAGTTTCTATATTTATTGAAATGTGACGTCCCAGTGACGAAGGTTCCATACAACTCGATTCCCACCGGCTTCCCTTCAGAAGTTTAGAACACAACCACTCTCTACTTAAATTGAGAAATGGCACAATCAGTAATTAAAAAAGTAAATATATAAAAGAAACATTACAAAACGCCTACACTATGGACATTAAATCAACAAAATTTGCTTTTTAACAACATAATATTGCTTTAAAATAAGCCGCAGGCGCGATCGGCTTTTAGGCAGTTAAACTTCTGTAAAAATAAACGTCATGACGTCACATAAAGGTCAATAAACCCACCTGCGTATTAGCAGCCGGAAAGACGTCTTTATCCGAGTTACTTGATAGAGACAGTTATACAATTTGCGTACGCGTGAGCGGGATGGACGAATATCGTTTTCGGTTTGTGTTTTGTTGACAGATAATTTGACGTAATTGCAATTCATCATTGAATGCATGACTGTGTTTTATTAGTATTTGAATTTATTAGTTAGTTTCACCTATTAGAATGATTAGTATTGTAGTTGGACTATGTTTATTTGTGTTGTGTGTAGAAAGTAGTTACGAAGACGTACGTTGTAATTAGGTATTTGCGGTAAGTAGATATTGTAATAAGTTGAAATTACGTATTTAGAGTAAGTAGATTTGCAAAGTAATCGGTAGAATTGTATGATGTCGGCATTAACCTTTTGGGCGCCACGCCATAAACGCATTCCTGTGCCCTGCACGCCAGAGCATAAAATAGACAAAAATACCTACGAAAAATATAGTGCTGCCAAGAGTCGATAAATTGGTAACACACGGCGACCTGTTTTTGTTGTTATTATATGCAATAAATGACTACTTATAATCTGGGATGTTTAATTTATTCTTGTGCCATCTTCCACTCTTTGTATATATGTACTTAGTACATAAATAAAAGCATAGCATTGAAAATAAAATGTTGGTAAACCACAGCACTATTCTCTATAGTGATGTCTTCATTGTCACGACTGGACGACAAAGGCGCAGCTGGCCATCCTATAATGCCTCTTCCATAGAGATGTACCCGAGTCGCACGTAATGTATCAATTTCGAAATCGATACCTAGCAAGACATCGATTAACCTTTTCACCGCCCAACTATCCGTATTAATACTCTGTTGTATTTACTTATGTTACTATGTCTTACTATGTGCTTTGCTTATATTAAGTAAGTGCAGACGGCAACAGATTTTGTGAAAGGTTAAATTCTTATCTTTAAATTTCGTGTTAGTGCATCCGAATTCAGAACAGTAACGCTTTTGTTTCACCATCCTATGAACTATCCACTTGCGAAAATAAAGTTAACGTGAAACAAACTGCTGCGTCGGTCGCTTTCTGCGTACTGCGTGCGTGACACTCGACTAAATTGTCTCCGCGCGCGGACCGAGAGTGTAGGTATATAAATCGACCGAATTATGTAGTGACACGGGCCTGCTGATACGCTATTTTAGATCTTAAATACTTATCAATATGTCGTTTTTAGTCTACTCGCAATACTTTTCGGAACGAGCGTAATGCCGAAAGTTAGCAAGTCGATATACCTACTTACCCGCTATTTTAGACCTTAATGTATACTCACGGTTACTTACCTATTTTTTTTGAAGGATTGATTATGTTGAACTATGGTTTTCGAGATTTATTACTGTAAAGAATATTACGCTATTATATTATAAGCTATATTATTATGTACTTTAACTATCGTTGAATTATAAAATATACCAAACACATTGGGAGTTATCCGCTCGCAATCTTTATCATCTTTATAGTGATTTCATCCTTTTTTTCGCAACCGTTACGAACTAAAATTGCGGCTCGCCTTAGAAAAACCTTTGTTATTTTATTTTTATTTATTTATTTTATTTATTTATTTAGGTCAGCCAACGGTTGCTACATTAAAAAAAGTACAAAATTACAAATTGTTCCTTAAATCTAAATGTGCGAACCAATTATAGGCTGACACAACATGCAAAATTTAAACAGAGAAAAACTTAAATTTACTTAACCACTTATATATACACTATTGTTAACTTAACGAAAATAATTGAAACTAGAACAAGATAATTTTACTAAACTAATAATCCTAATAAGTTATGATTTATAAGTTGATATTGGTTATTTTAAACTCGAAAACAAAAACTTTAAAAATGTAGGTAATTAGCGGAGTGTAATACGTAATTTAGAAACACACTATCTCGATGCACATTAGCGCGACAAATTGCGACAAACCAAATCTCGATGCACGAAATCGCGACAAACCAAATCTCGATGCCATCTATCTAAACATGATGATATCTATCTATATAAGCAAAACTGAGAAGGTACCTACTTGGTATTAACCATGGGATATAAAAAACATACATAATTTTAACCGGTGCAAAACAGTACAAAAATATTTTTATAAATAAAAACAAACATATTTTAGTAAACAATATAATATAATATATATTATATTTTAATATAATATTATTGTGATTCATTTTTTATTTATTATTAAATTACAAAGCTAACTTTCTAGTTAGCTTTGTATTTAAACTACAATTAAATTATATCACCGTGCACATGTGTTGTATGCATATGATCCATAGCAGATGACGGTACCTACCGCTACCCTAAGTAAAAATAAAATTAATCTACCCGCAATAGTTATGTTGTCGCGAAATAGCTAATTCCATATAAAGACTCGATGACGCAGTGGATGACGTTCTGTTTACAGTCACAAAGATCAAGCAAATTTGCGCAGGTCGAGTAATTGATGGGTGACCAGTCAGCGACCTCGGCGAACATTGCTTAACTTTCGCGATAGAAAACCTCGAGATTTTATGAACCTACGGTCACCCATCGCTTTGGTGACCTCGGCGAACATTACTTAACTTTCGCGATCGAAAAGCTCGTGATTTTATGAACCTACGGTCACCTGTCCTCTTGGCGACCTCGGCGAACATTACTTAACTTTCACGATCGAAAACTCGAGATTTCTATGTACCTACGAGTGATGTATAGTGTAAAAATAGATAAAAATTGTATAAGCATCTTCCATTTATTCGCATAAAACGATTACAAACAAAATTCCTATGTTGTGTCGCGATTTCGTGCGTCAATATTACGTATTACACTCTAATTAGCGTAATAACCTAGGCTTACAAGAGTTGCAAGGAGTTATTTTGTTTCGAATATTAATTATAATTACTTACATTACATACAAATAAACAAAATGTAATAAAACAATTGTTAACATAAATAATAATATATTTAAAGTCTAGTATAATATAAGTATAATAACAGAAATAAAGTTTAATTTATTAAGAATTTGCATACACTTACTTTTACCTCTTAATCTCAATAATTGAATCAGATTCCGAAAATTCGTCGTCATCATCGACGCCTTCCAAAATGCGAAGAAGTTCAATTGAATCGCTCATGATGCACTGCACTACGTTCCTCACTATGCGCTTATGACGTCATCAGGCTATCGTCTATCTGTGACCACGGCGCCCAGAGAACTGATTATTGATGACGCGCTAGGGATGCGCCAGAGTTGCCATATTGGATTTATTAGGTGAAGTTGATTTGACGATTCTTTATTCATGTAGCTGAGCCACGGTACGCTATGGTAGTGTTAGTTTTCTTACATTTGTTTTTATTAAAATATCAATAATAATAAAATAAAATAACACGTTTTAGTTGAATTTTGAAAAGGTAATTAACGATAAAACTACCTTCCGCAGTACAGCACTAGCGGTCAAGACTAGACGACTTTGGCGTGTTGGATATAGTATTTGATTAGATAAAAATCCATGTTTTATAGTTTAATATTTCTCAGTTCTTATGGCTCTAAGAGACTTGTTTTCATACTCATATGTTGCAGGGATATTCTTTATTGCCGAATGTAGAAAAAAAAATACCAGTAATAGTTCTTTGGCGCTCAAAAGGTTAATAGCTTTAGATTCTTCCCAGCTTTTATGATAATGTCTTAGCGCACTTTGTAAGAAAAAATAGACGAATAGCTTTAGAGTATAAGTAGTATTATTAGTACTTAGTCGATTAAGTTTTGTTTAATTTACATCATATCATCATTTCACCACAAACGGCTTTTATCAAAGCCACTTCTATTATGCTTGCAAGACACTGTTTCAATATCTCAGTGCTTACACGTATAGTAAAAGTGTACTGAGGGCCTAGTCAATTGGCAAACAAATGAAACGCTACGAAATCTTCGCTACGATAAACCGAATGTATGGGATTGACATAAGCAAAAGTTACCTACGACGTAAAATTTACGCTAAAATAGACCTAATTGACAGTTTGACAAGCCAAGAATCGCTAATCTAGCGATCACTCAAACATTGAAGATAAAAATTCACACAAAATGGCGATTGTTTGATCAGCTGATGAAGGAATAGTTGTGTTGTGTTGAAAGTTTTGTTTAAAATGCTCTTTTTAGGGCTATTGTGGACTGCGATAATCAAGTGCTCAGGCGCTAAGGAAGAAATGTTTCCCTACGTTACTTGGAGCAAAGTAACGAAATCGAGTTTGTTGTACTTGTGAATAGTTCTCAGAGTTCTCGTTTACGAACTTTAAAATATTTAGCTAAGGTCTGCCGGGAATTGCGTGCTGTTATAGTTGTTGCGATGTGAGTGACCAAATAAATGTGTGTCATGCAACATTTTCCGCAACGAAGAGCAAGTCGCTGCATAACAATTTGTAGGGGCTCTCAAACCATACAAACATTTGGGCCAAATAAGTCCACCTAAGTACCTTTAATCATGACAAGAAAGGTCAAGATTAAGACAACAGTAAGGGACTTTTTGTATAAATATTAAATGTAACCTATCCATAATGTCCATTTATCAATTTATAACTTAGATTGCCTATTTGTTTTACAGGTTCCAATGAAGATTTAATTTGCCAGGTAGCTTAGAGTATTAAACCAAGGCTCTAAGTGTAGTAAGGTGTACCTATTGACTATACCCTATAAATCTTATACAGACAAGCATCTTTCTTAATAGGAAAAGATATCAGTCCTTACGTTCAAACGGTAAGTTTTAATAAATAAATTATTACTTACATAATAAAGGTAAGTATTATGCCTATTATTATATTGGGATTTACCAGGAAATGTCAGTTTTGTTAAAATTGCTAGAATAAAGAGTATTGACATAAAGATAAAACTATTTTATGTGGTTTTGCAGATTTGAGACGACGATTCAAAAATCTTAAATGTTACCTCATAATTTGGAGGATGGACTTCCTCAGAATGGTGAACAAACATGGTTATTTGGTAAAAAACAATATCAAGCAATTTTGTATAATACATAGGTACTTACCTACTAACTTTTTATCTATGACAATTTTCTATAAGTAAGTATATTGTTCTAATTTCTTAGGAGATTCTGGATACCTTCAAAAAGCATGGTTAATGATAATAACAACAATATTTAATGCTGCATCAGACTCACAAGAAAGGAGGGGTGTGTACCACATGTCATATCCAACAATGAAACTGCATTGAACATGGCTTTGGCATCGTTGAATTTAGTTATTTATATGATTTTTTTTGTGGAGCTCTAATGTTGTCAACGTTTTTATTCTACAAAAAGGAGCAGTCTGTGCCATAAATATAGTTAATTTAGTTCTAAGTTTATTGTGCTTTATTTAAAAAGATTTACTTATGTACAAAAAAACAATACCTTCGTTGACAACATTTTTATTTTAAGAAAAGGAACAGTGTGCCATAAATATATTTAACCCATAAAATAGTGATTTGGTTTATATGATGGGGAAAAATTAAGTATAAAGTTAATTTAGTTCTAAGTTTATTGTACTTTATTAAAAAGATTTACTTAGGTAGGTACTACTAAAAAACAGTACCTTCATAAACACACAATTGGCATTTATTTTTATACACATATAGTTTTAATGTCAATATGAGAAAGTGAAGCCTCATATTTAATAAACTTTGACTTTGAGAGAGTTAGGTAAGGAAATAAGAATATATTAAGAAATACAACATTAATGTTATTTTTTACTTGATATTTAATTTTACTTGCAGTAGGTAAGTACCTATAGAAAATGTTTAAGTACCTACTTATATCAATTTCTACTAGTCATAACATTAAGCTATTGAAGTTGTACTTGATTCATTATCAACATACAAAGGTAATTATATGTATAAACTTGCATTATTATTATCCGATTATTAAATCTGGTGGGTTCTATTGTGTTTGTTATAATATTGTTTTTTCTTTAAATAGGTGGCTTAACATAAGGTGGCTTGTTATACATATAATACAAATTAAGTTCCATATCTAGCATACTCTGTAATAGTTTAGTTATTATCAATTTGGCGATTGTGAAGTAATCGATTGTAATTGTTGCTTGAGTTTGTAATGTTACTATCACATTTTTATTTGTGTGAATCTGTAAATGGTTTGCTGTTTCACATTTTCAGTGTTATACTTTTTATAGAACTGTCGATTCACTTGTGAATATAAAATAAATAAATAAAATTAATTGTTTTTAAATTATTTTTGGTAAATATATACTACCTACCTACTAACTTTTTATGTAAGTATGACAATTTTCTATAAGTAAGTATATTGTTCCAATTTCTTAGGAGATTCTGGATACCTTCAAAAAGCATGGTTAATCATAATAACACCAATATTTAATGCTGCATCAGGCTCACAATAAAGAAGGGATGTGTACCACATGTCGTATCCAACAATGAAACTGCATTAAACATGGCTTAAAGTTGTACTTGATTCATTATCAACATACTAGGGTAATTATATAAAATTAATTGTTTTAAAATTATTTTTGGTAAACATATAAATAATCCTATGTTTTATTTTGAAACATTATCAACCAACTCATAATGAATGGCAGTGAAATAAATAATGTAAAATAAATAAATATTTTAACTTGTCGCGTAGAGACCACGATCATGTCATTGTGTCTGTGAAGGCGTATATTTAATAAATGATTTGACTTTTAATTTCAATTATTTTCGGTACCTACCGCTATAAATAAGTAACAATGAAACAATCCTATATTAAGGCGATGTTGTCTTCATCGTCATCCTATGAACGTCCTGAACGTTCCCACATGAACGACAGCACTAAGGCAGACTGGGCTATAACAGGCTTAAGCCTTGAGCCAATACAACCGCAGTGTGCTTTACGTGCCTTCCGAAGCACGGAGGAGCTCGAGACGCTTTTTATTTGGTTACCCATCCTTTAGCTCGGTAATGTGAAAGTTGCGTAACTAACTGGCAAGATCACAAACCGGTGCGGCGCGGGCGGGGACTTTTTGCATTAGTTAAACCTCTAGCATTACCTTTCAAGTAACAGTAAGTACATTGCTTCGCTAGTTTGCATATTTTAAAATTAGTTTTAATTTAACTAGCAAAACCATGTACTTGGAATGTTTTTTATTTTATTTTATTTAGGACAATAATCAATTAGAAAAGTAATGTGATAGGTGTTGTAGTTAGACAACTAAACCCGAAAGCCTTAGCCGCTACGCCATAGAGTTACTTTAGGCGATGTACTCATACAAGATGCAAACGTTTTAATCACTACCTAGTGGGTACTCGCATCTAAGACCAAACTGTTTAAATGTTCGCGCGGTTTGTAACATTTAGTGTTATCACTTATTTCATTACAGACGGACGTCAAGTTGTTAATATTTGAGAAATTCTTGGCAGCAAGCGTTTGCTTGTGGTCTTCAGTCTTAATTTATTTATATTATAAGCTGAAAAATGGGTTTGGTCTCATATCAATATCATATTATGGTGGGTAAGTCACTCGTCATCATTATAAGTACTTATTTACAAACGTGCTTGCCTGGCGAACTTCCGGCGAAAAAAGCGATTGATTCATTTTTCAAATTGTCTCAAGGAGTCTACCCGAATTTCTTAGTAAAGTGACATTCAATTCACTAAAACTCAAAAGGATCGGTGTGGTTACTACCTATTTATTAATCTTACATAAGCGTTACATTATCATCAAACAAAAAAATACTAAGACAAGCCTGTATGTTCTATATCCCTTAGCTTATCGATATCGATGTAGCCTAGCGAATTTGATGAGCGATTTTGAAGCTGTCACCGGTCGAGCGTTTGCCAGTTGACTAGGCCCTCTGAAGATACATCTGCCTATACAAGACTGAAGTCAGGATGCCAATCACAGATTTTCAGTAAGGACTCAAGACTGCGTGCCCGCGCTCGGAGTAGGTAAGCATTTTTTTTTGCTCCAGCTTACCTCTCTCAATATTTCACGCTTCGCCACTGGACGTCACAGAGCAAAATGTCACGTGACCAACTGTTTTCGCACGAAATTTGAAATCAATAAAGAAAAATATGTTTTTTTTTGATAAATAAAGGTTTTCTCGAGAAAGAAAATATTGTATGGGGTATAAAATAAGCGTTTGTAACGTTTTAAATACTTTTTCGAAAACTGTCAAGTAGCCAATTGGCATGAGTGTGGGAAAGTCATAGCAATAGTTTACCTCGTAGTTGGTCCCCTTCCTGGCGTCAAGCACGTCCCCGCAGATGGGACGCAGGTGCTTGCTGCAGGCGCCCATGACCAGCTCGTCGATCTCCAGCATCCACACGAACTTGGGCTTCTCCTTCAGCAGCTCGTAGAGCAGCGCGCCGTCGCCGCCGCCTAAGGGGCATTATTACGGTACTGAGCCTGTCCTCAGGCTCAGGGATCGGCCTACCCGAAACCAGAAGACTTTAGGCCCTTCGCCCTCAAAGACATTGCCAAGCTTATGGCAGTGAGGAGGCAGAGTGATAGGACGGAGTTGCACAAAAGATCCCAATGGGTCGACATGCAGCTGCGAGAGGACCTCTGCAGGTCCCACTAGATAAGATAAGATAAGCTTAATAAGATATAAGATAGGCTTATTTTATATAAACAAGGATACCAAGAGATGCCTTGAAGCATTTGAGATGTGGTGTTACTGTCGAATGCTTAGTTGGACACAAAAGGTCAGGAAAGAAATCGTTCTCCAGCGTGTCGGAATGACCCGACAACTCATACACAATATAAAATAGGTCAAAATGAAATACCTCAGCCATTCCTTAGACATGAAAGGTACAATTGAGGAACTTCATGGTCGACAAGTTTTTGGCGATATTCGATATTCGCTAAAAAGCGGCAGAAATACATATAGGGTGGTCTTTATTTAGTCGGTTCTGAGCAGAATCCTATACCAAAAGGTGGATATAGGTAATAGAAAGATAAAAAAAAAATAATTTAAAATAGTGACCCAATTTCTCGAATTTGCCCCACAGACATGAAAGGTTAGTGTGTGACCGTTTACTCTTTTGTTTAGTTTCAGGTAATTTAATCAAACTATTAACTTTTAAAAGCTGACTGACTATTTTTGATGCAGTATTTATAATTAATCTTCAGGTTAAATTGTGCAAAGGTAGTTATTCAGTTATAACATTTACTAAAGTAGAAATAAATAGATATTTTACCTAGTATAACGATTTCTTTGCCTTCATAATTCTCTTTACCTCTTTGCATTAGGGTTTCAGTGTAGATTAAATCTGCTTCTGAAATATCTGCAACAAGAAAGCATAATAAGTAATTAAAGGTAGAAGGCTCTCCCAAAATCCGAACTGGTGGTAGATAAGTTAAGTAGGTAGAGTAGATTATAGTCCGTGCCAGCTAGATGTGCATGAAGGGTCATTTACCCCACTTGTACCAGGGGGCAGTTTAGATACGTTCGGCCGGCGCGCCTCCCAGGCAGGCCGCCTATTCGTATCGCAGTAAAGGTTGCCGCTCGCGACGCACGTTCCACGTCGCGCGTCGTCGCTTAAGGCCAGAGTCGCTTAAGTATTCCGAGCGCTTCTCTCTCGCTCTCTCGACGGTACGACGGTACGGGACGGGTATAACTGCGAAGCGGCGCGTTTTATAGGTATTTTATAGGTTAATAGGTTTTATTGCCTATAGGATACTATGCGAATTTATCTGCGAAATATTTGTGTCTTTGGTTGAGTACAAAAATTAAATGTAAAGTATCTGTAATTTAGTCATAATATTAAAAAAAACATTACAAAAAGGGGTAAATATGGGATTTTTTTCTATCGAGTGAAGTTCATTGGATCTTGTAACTGAATGAGACTTTGACTAGATTAGATCCTTAGACCAGAATTTAAACCATTATTTTTTATGTCTCAGATGGTTTGAAGAGTTTCAAAGCGCGGCCTACCTAGCCTTAACTCGTAATCCGTGCGCTAAGTTTCAATTTCGCGTGAAAGAGTTAGAGAGTGAACCTTCTCTCTATTAGTTATTCTGCGCTTGTA
Source organism: Scoparia ambigualis (assembly GCA_963921215.1). Classification (NCBI taxonomy): domain Eukaryota; kingdom Metazoa; phylum Arthropoda; class Insecta; order Lepidoptera; family Crambidae; genus Scoparia; species Scoparia ambigualis. Next base: position 36,024,987 of record OY992506.1, on the reverse strand, counting down.
CCAAGACGAAAAACAAAACAACTTTAAAACACACAAATTAATGTATTAATATTTGACGTTTTTTATACTTATGTTTATAAAAAATATATTTTGAATGATTAAAAGTGTTTACACAGAATTCTATCGCCACGGCTTATATTTCGGTTCGACGCGATTCTGTTTCGGCGTGCAGTGGTACTGGGGGTAGGATTGCGCGTTTGTCTGGCACAGACTATAATTTGTTAGATTAGTTGTTAAGTTCTTAACTACAAGTTAGTTAACTGTTTTTATTTTTTATTAGTATTAACGTCAAAAGTGCCTGTAAAGGTTTACATTGAATAAATAATTTGACTTTGACTTTGAATTATATAAATATAACAGAGCCCACAGGATCTCACTGAGGGCTACAATGTGAGACTGTCTACCACTCTTGCATTTATTATAGTCCTGAGTAGTCTACAAATGAGTATACCATCAGACTCTGAAAAGATGGCCAGACATCATTATCTTGACAAATTAACATTTTTGTTTATTCAGACAGTTACAGCTAGCCTTCACTAGTTAAGGATATGGGGTGAAGTTGCTTCCACCTTTATTAAGGCTGTGTTTTCCAATAAAATAAAAAATTACATATACATATAATCATGACCATTATCCCTGAAGGGTTAGTCAGAGACTAGGCAATGAGGACAGCAAAAGCAGTCCTCTACCACAGTCCACTTTTCACAAAATAGCAACTGCACATGCGCTCAGCGTGACAAGTGGTGAGCCCATCGCCGCTCTATGCTGTTTGATGTATGCGCAGTCTTTATTCCGTTAGTCGCCTTTTACGACACCCAAGGGAAGAGAGAGGGTGGTAGTATTTCTTCACTGCTACTTACATAAAAAAATAGGCTTAATGCTTACTTTTCTGAATACACAACTTACTTTGCAAATCGTCAAGCACCAACATGTTCCCTAGTGTCTTTGAGTGCACAATTTGCACTCTTTGGAACGGTGACTGTTCGTCAAACAATACACCGTCAATATCATACTCGAGCAGTCTTTCATCTGAAAATGATAATTGCAATATTGATACCATGTAGACACATATAAGTAACATTTATTAAGGTATTTAAAAAAAGAAAAGTTCTTATTGTTATTCTTATTTTGTTTTTATAAATAAATTCTAATAGTTATATGTATAATATTATTCTATTCCTGGATCTACTGCTAGATAGCGGAAAATAACATAAAACTAAATACCTATGTTTAAAGGTGCTTTTGATTTGAAAAGGTTTGATACATAATATTTTACAAAGATTTTTATTGCATGTTGAATGAGGAATTAGAAATTTTTCTAAGTATTTGTAGCACATGTTAAGAGATTTAAAACTTTTTCATCTATTTGAATCTTCTGGGTTTGGAGTGATAATAACTTACCTGATGTTGGGTAATATCTGCCAAACAGGCATCTCTTTAGAGGAGCATAAGCTTGCGATTTTATGACAGTGATGTATTTTTTCAGCTGACTTTCCAATACTCTCGCCGACTATTAACAAAATCATTTGAAGAGAAAGAAAAAAGACAAACTGATTTAATGCAGGTACAACTAACATGCAGATTCAAATTTAAAAATGATAATAAGGCTCGCTCACACCAAACAAGTTGATTGCGTAATTATTTAAAATAAATGGTGAACTGTCATTTAGTTTTTGGTGTTAGCTAGCCTAAGGTTACATAAAATTTAAGGTTGAGCGTCTTGTCTGATACTGTAAGATTCTGAATAAAATATAATGGGTTCAACTATCAAATAAATAATAAAGCCACAATTTGCATGCTTCTTGCTTAGGTGTTGGATAAAGCAAAAATATTACATAATACCATATGTATAAATAAAATAGCATTGGGTAGTGCTTATTAAGAAACAATTCGCTTAGGCAAATTTTTTATTATAATAATAATTGTGCAATAAAACAATTTAAGTGTAAACAATTCCAATATAGATGGCAAAATGAGAGTTGGAGGCCAAATCTAAAATTAGAAACATTAGAAACAAAGGTTGTCTTAATTTTTCCATTAAAATACACTCTGCCACCAATGGAATATTTTATGACTATTGGAAGAGGTATTCTATAATAACAAAAGTGAATTATAATAATGAAGAAAGAGTTCTGTCCCTCCACAATCAACCAACATTGTTACTACCTAGCACTGCTGTTAAAAACAAGTAACTTTGGATTTAAAAACAATTCATTTTAATATTACTCTCTTGATAGAAATTCAAATATTGAAAATATTATAATGTGGTTTACTATAGTTTTACAACAGACTAAAGAAAAGGCACAAAACTCTATTAAAATAAAATGATGGTATTATAGATAAAAAGGCTATAAAGAAGTATCTTTACATAAAATACATAATAATATACTATTGCAAATAAACCAAAATGATATTTAATGGCATTTGTGGTAGGTATTAATGATTAATCATGAGGTTCAAATAGGGTATAGTAAGAAACAACCCTTGAAGGGCTAACCTGAACTAGTCAGATACACATCGAATTTATAGCCTCGTTTGATTGTTGGCAACAATTTTATTCGATCACACTCCAGTGAGATTCTTACCGAACTTTCCAGTAGTTTAGAGCTCTACAAAAGAATGATATACGCTCAACCTTAATAAAAGCAAATCTATATTATAGTTTTATTTTCTATTTATATTAAAAGTGTTTAATTTATGATAACCTTTTAAAAAATATGTTATAAAAGTAGTAAAAAATATCTAAAATATAGCATGATTTAGTGCAAAAATTTAGATATTTTTTTTAAATTTTAGTAAAAAAATTATGTAACTGCTGAGTTGCAAAAGTAAATGATAAATTATTATGTAAGGCTTAAATTATAAATTAACATTAGCTGAATTTAAAAGTTCATATTTTATCCCCTTGAATTTGATATTGTGTCTAAGTATTTCAGCAATAATAAATTCTTGTTGGCTTTACCTTGAAACTTATTAGTGGCTCTTCATTGTCTTCTTTGTAGTATTCAATGTTTACTGTGACAAGACCACGGTCGAACAGTCTTACAGATACAGTAGTACCTTTCTTTGCTGTCATGAGTTTCAAAGATCCTCCATCTACTTTGATATCAGCAGCTAGGATGAGATTCGGTATGTAATCTTTGAGGACAGTTTCTAACAGCCCGAATACTGATTTTTGACCGCTTTCGTCTCCTAACCGTGCAGGGTCAATAGAAAAGTCTAAAAGCAAAGTCTGGACCGACATTTTAATTAACAGTAATTGTACTTTTGTTTCTATTTACATACGTATTGGTGGCTGGACGGGACCGGTAACACCTGAAAGGATTTGATTGTGAAAAACCGTAACCGGAGGTTGGAAGTTGGATTTGGAAACTTGGAAAAGTCTATTGTTATCTTTTCCTGTCTTGGGTATTGGGTATACAAAGGGATCTTGTCCACACAGCTTAGTCTTCAGTTACAGAATTTTTTTGTGGTGGTATAATATGAACACAGACGTATGTCTGTGAATATGAAGCTTTTGTTGGAATCGGTAGAAATGTTGGCTTTTAGCTAAAATATGTGTTCAGTCTATAATATCGTATTAATATCATGATCTTGAGAAAGAAAATAATGCTGGGCGAGTACTGTGCCTGCGAGTCGCAAAGTCTGTAGTCCTCAGAACAATAACTAATATTGTTGAGGTAGTATCCCTAGTCAGTGGTTATTTCGATTTCGGCGCTTTATCTCACAGACATATACTGCTTTATCTGCGCTTTTTTGGATAACATAACATGACCATTACCAATAATATATTTAAAAAAATCTGCATTGTTGTAGATTGTTCTGAGGTAGTAGATTAAGTTGACCCACAGGCACAGACGTATAATAAGAAGAGTTGACCATTGTTTTATTTTTATTTAGGGCAACTTACTAGGTTAGTTGATCTGACCTTAGAGCATTCAACCAACGATCTGGGGCCCAAGTCTGCTAATTTACGAATGGCATAATTGAATCGAAATGGGCGATTTTCTGACAGCCCAAATTAAAAAGTAAAAATTAGTTCAAAAACACTCGATAGATGTCGTTTTATGAAAGCTGGGCTACTTATAAGCTGTAATAAATTCTACACTTTTACTTGTTTACCAAAAGAATAAAAAAATAGTATTTACTTACCTATTTATATTCAGGACATCCAGAACCTATTTCTATTTTGGAATAGAATAAATATTACGCAGCCATACACGTGCTCTTCATGAACCCGCCTTTTACTAAGCGTCATACTAATCTATGCTAAGCGCCATCTATGAAGTCATTTACGAACCAATTTCTTTTTTTTTTTGATCTCGGAAAATCGCCCATTGTATCGCATTGTAATTGTTTGACACATTTGGAATTCATAAATGAGTAAGAGAATACCAAATGTGTCAAACAATTACAATGCGATACAATTACGATTCAATTATGCCATTCGTAAATTAGCAGACTTGGGCCCCTGACTGATGGGTTGGGTTACAATAATTTATGAGGCAACATTATTACCTCAGAACCAGTGGCGAAGCGTGAAATATTGAGAGAGGTAAGCCGGAGCAAAAAAAATGCTCACCTACTCCGAGCGCGGGCACGCAGTCTTGAGTCCTTACCGAAAATCTGTGATTGGCACCCTGGCTTCAGTCTTGTATAGGCAGATGTATCTTCAGTCCACTTTTACTATACGTGTAAGCACTGAGATATTGAAACAGTGTCTTGCAAGCATAATAGAAGTGGCTTTGATAAAAGCCGTTTGTGGTGAAATGCTAATATGATGTAAATTAAACAAAACTTAATCGACTAAGTACTAATAATACTACTTATACTCTAAAGCTATTCGTCTATTCTTTCTTACAAAGTGCGCTAAGACATTATCATAAAAGCCGGGAAGAATCTAAAGCTATTAATGACGACATCATACAATTCTACCGATTACTTTGCAAATCTACTTACTCTAAATACGTAATTTCAACTTATTACAATATCTACTTACCGCAAATCTAAAGCTATTAATGACGACATCTTACAATTCTACCGATTACTTTGCAAATCTACTTACTCTAAATACGTAATTTCAACTTATTACAATATCTACTTACCGCAAATACCTAATTACAACGTACGTCTTCGTAACTACTTTCTACACACAACACAAATAAACAAAGTCCAACTACAATACTAATCATTCTAATAGGTGAAACAAGTAACTAATAAATTCAAATACTAATAAAACACAGTCATGCATTCAATGATGAATTGCAATTACGTCAAATTATCTGTCAACAGAACACAAACCGAAAACGTTATTCCTCCGTCCCGCTCACTTGTACGCAAATTGTATAACTGTCTCTATCAAGTAACTCGGATAAAGACGGCTTACCGGCTGCTAATACGCGGGTGGGTTTATTGACCTTTATGTGACGTCATGACGTTTATTTTGTACAGAAGTTTAACTGCCTAGAAGCCGATCGCGCCTGCGGCTTATTTTAAAGCAATATGTTGTTAAAAAGCAAATTTTGTTGATTTAATGTCCATAGTGTAGGTAATTTGTAATGTTTCTTTTATATATTTACTTTTTTAATTACTGATTGTGCCATTTCTCAATTCAAGTAGAGAGTGGTTGTGTTCTAAACTTCTGAAGGGAAGCCGGTGGGAATCGAGTTGTATGGAACCTTCGTCACTGCTCAGAACACAGACCACTTAACCCGGTCTGTGCCTCAGAACAATATTAGTTATTGTGTGATATTTGGTTCGAGGCACAGACCTGAGTGGTTTGTGGTCCGAGGTTATTGTTCTGAGATTATTACAGAGGATGCCCAGCCCCCTGTCATGTAATTTGTTTTTAATTAATTACATAATTTCCTAGCAAAGAGATTTAATAGTCACAATCATGTCACAATAATACTATCAATACTATTGCATAATATGGTAATATAGAATTTCGATAAATTTTGTTAAAAATACAAACTTACAAATCACAATAATTAATATTCTTAGTGCAAATATCTAGAGTCACTAAAATCCGTTTAGCTTTTTCTTGAGTGATATCTCCATAAAGTTACTATACCTAGTATAGTAACTTTATGGATATCTCAGAACAATATGCCTTAGTTATTGTTCTGAGAGTGATATTCACGAGAAAACCTCTAACTAGGGATGAGATTTTACCCAGAAAAAACCCAAATTTGGGAAAAAAGCCGGGAAAATTCCCAAACGGGAAAATATTCAAGTTTTGTCATTTAATACAAATATATATTGAAAATAAAAATATATTTACACTACATAAACAATTGGAATAATAAAAACAAACAAAAATGGAATTATGTAAGAACTTTTATAGTAACACGTAATTTTCGGCGATTTTGATGACCAATAAATGCGAAAAATAAAAGGGTTACGTGGTGAAGGTGTGGTAGTTCCGAGCGGGAGGGAGGGAGTGGTTATTGCGTTATCGGCTCGTGTCGTGATCTGTCATACGTAGTTTCACCTCCGTACCGTGCGCACTTGTGTTTCTTTGTTTTCTATATTAATGACGACCTGGATTTTTGATTGTTTTGTGATTAAATACGTAATACGCTTTGGGTTGACAACTGCTGCTACGCTCACGGACTGTGATATTTACTGCCGCTCAGCAAAACAGCATTAAACGGTAAGTTTGAATGTAAAATTAGTAATTATATAAATAACTTGTAAAGTAATGAACATTATCGTATCTAATGTTGATTTTGCTAACGTATAATTGTTTTTTTGTTTTAGCCATTTTTAACCCTAGAGGTGCCTCCTTCAAATCATGCCACTTTTGCCGCTCTTGTGCAGACTCAATCCATTTCAACCCAGCTGTTCTTTTGATATCATCGTACCAACGCTTTAATAATAACGTATAAATTAATAACTATTAAAACTTAAATCTGTAATCAAATTTTGCCAAAGGGTATGGTGGGCGGCCCATCCAAACACGTTTATATAATAATGTACGAGTATATTGTCATTAAACCTATCTCAATAAATTATCTACTACCGTGTGTATATCGAGGTTGCCTTAAGTTTGATGTGACTGCATGACTTTCCTATTTATTATTCTATTCATTCGCTGCAAGTTGAGCAAAACCGGGTATGAAACACAAAGAAGAATGGGCAAAATGGCCTAGGTAGCGGTTTTTCCAAAATTGGTGTCATTTGTTAGGTATGGCAATAATGATCATATGTTTGTATGGGGCCAAATCTGTAAACCTTTTGGTTCTCGTTTTCTAATGCATTGCATAATGCAATTCTTTTCTGCATCAGGTTAACATTAAGAAATAGCTTTTGTATAATTATTTTTCTGTATATAGTTAAAATAGTCTTGCTTGCTTCAACTACCCAAATCGTAACTAGTCTCGACTTATTTACTTGGATAGTTGAGAGCTGTGTTTCATATGGTTGTTTTGTTATTAACAACAAAACAACCAGAAAGAGCTTCATACCCACAACTCTCCATAATTGGAATAGAGTCTCAAAACCCTCTGACTAAAGTAAAAATATCTTCATGTTTAAAAAACCAATGAAACACAGACTCTTCGGACATTAATTGTAACATAATTGTGGAATCTAGTCGTCGATCCAATATACAATCACTGACCCATTCACAAAACAATTTTCTAAATCCGGTGAGCAAGTCGAGTCGTAAACGATTAGAAATTAATAAATCAAACAGCGAGAACGTACAAGTAAACGAGAAGTAGATAGTTGAACTGAAGAAAAACGACACTCAACTGACTGCGTGCGCGAGCGCATCGCAAGGGTGCGGGGCGGGGAGTGTGGGTGCGGCGTGCGAGGGGTCGGATAGATAATATCATATTGACTACCTGCTCCCGTATCCCTAAAACAACAATAGGTTGATTAACACAAATAAAATAGCTGGTAGAAAAAGCAGATTTAGTGTTTACAAAGTGGTATACTTTTTTATTTAAAAAAAATACGGGTCTGTGTTCATAATAAATATAATTTGATTAGTGGTGAAGAATAAAATGAAAACGGTATCTGAAGTGGCCGCGACCTAGACCACACTTCATACATTTTTGCCCATTCTCGTTTAATATCTTAAAATATTTTTGTAACTGAATCCCATTAGATATATAGTTTTAATATCTACCTATATTATATTTCATAATGAACCTTGTTCGTTATGATTTTTAAACAAGCTTTTTAACATATAACTAACTGCATTAAACCAATCCACTGCGCTGCATATTTGTTATATCCAAGATCGCAAGGTGTTGAGTTGGATGACGAGCACGAGGTGAATGCCATGGAATTTATTCATGAAGTGGGCCAATTGCTAATATTGACATTTCTGTCGATTTATCCAACTATAGAGCTAAACAAGGTTTATGGGGTAGATCAATTATTTAAAAGAATGTCACAGAAATGGATCCAGTCGTTTGGTGGAGAGGGTTGTGTAAATAAAGATTGCGTAGTAGAGTTGCAGTAGGCCTTCTGACTGTTCCCTGCACTTAGCCACTGATCATTCAGCACACTTGCTTCTTCTTCGTCGTATCGATAGTTCAATAAATACGCGCTGTTAAACAGCTTTGGCCCAATATTCAGCTGTTGCCACCACAGGAGGAGAAGCCTCATTCAGGTCTTTCTTTCAACGTGCAGGTGTAAGGGCAACGCGAGCATGACAGCAGATGCCGCATGTCTTGTTCTGGAGCGCCACACTCGCACTGGGCAGAGTTCAGAGCAGTATAACCCCACCTGGCCATATTCGATCTGCAGCGGCCCACTTGGGTCCGAAGTCGGTTAAGCTACTTCCATGTGGGCCACGCCAGGTTATTGCCAGAGGGAAGATTTTCAGAAGTCGTAATAGAGTTAGGTGGAGGTGCACATATTTCCTGCACTAGTTTGCAGCGGGCCTCTCTAGGGTGTTGGTGGACATATTTCCTGCCATAGTTTGCAGCGGGCTTCTATAGGATTTTCCGTTAAAACTTTTGTAAACTTCAGGAAGCTTCTACAGCTTTTGAGGCGACTCTAAGTGTTCGAACAGAGAGTGCCTGTGCCACAAGCGGCACTGTATCTCAATCGGTTCGGGTACCGTAAGTTTGCGGTATAATAGTGACGCCACCACAGACGTATAATAACAATAATAATTAGGTGGCGTCCACGTCTGTGGACGCCACCTAATTTGCCGCAAGTTTTTTATTAGACAACAGAAATACTAGCTGCCCTAGTCCTGTAGGTCATGATGTGACAGGTTAGAAATTTAAGACAATCGCGAATTGCAGTGTAGCGATTGTCTTGAATTTCGAGGTTATTTATTTTATTAGACAATAGAAATCTAACTCCATACAAAAATATCTTTTGAATATTGTGTTCTGAACATTATGGCAAATAATAAAAATGTTACGGTTCCCGAACCGATGAAGATACAATGCCGCTTGTGGCACTCTATACACCACATTTACTCATGTGCTCATCTTTGACTATATACATGTCTAGACGGAGCATCGCGGTACAAACGCTTCTCAAAATCGTTTTTGTATTGAATTTGAAGTGTGCGTGACAGCCGCGTATGACTGACACTAGCGCGAATGGTTGCCAGCGAATGCCTAATTTCCAATAAAGTAGGGAAAAAATATTTATGCACAATACAATTTTAAAATGATTCATGGTATAACATAACTTTTTGAATTAGGTATATCTATCGTATATGTAGGTATAACGCATAAAAGAAGCTGGTGTTTAGAAGAAATGGATGATTGAAGGCGAGGGCGAGTACAATAAAATAATGCGCTAATGGAAGCCTGCCTGCGTGTAGGTAATATGTTTGTAATAGGGACGAAATAGAAGCAACAGGCAGGATGATTTACATTTATTACTTAATCAAAATTAATTTTTTAATTAGAAATTTAAATATTTTAAATTAAAATCAAAACAATTAATGACGTTCTTTTTGAATTTGTTTCTTAAATAACTTTCGTTTGGATGTTAGGTACATCATTTTTCATGTTCTCTAATTTTTTATTATGTTGAAACCTTAAAGTTAAATATTTCGACAACGACTTCTTTCTACCGGATCAGTTGGAAATCTGAAAATTAAAATGTTTGCTATGTGGTCGAACAGTTGTAAAGGTTACATAATGTGATGACTGCTCATCAATATCCGTGTCCAATAGTTTACATGAGACAAGAAATATTGACCTTTTAGGGGCACAAACATACACCCGCACTTTCTCAAACATCGTCATCATCATCATCAGCCTATAAACGTCCTACTGCTGGGCGCAGGCTTCCCGCGTGGAGATAGCACGTGGGGATATTGGGCCATAACCCACCACACTGGCCCAATGCTTGTTGGTGGGTTTTAACAATTGTCATCTTACGACAACAAACGGGACCAACGGCTTAACGTGCCTTTAGAAGCCCGGAGGAGCTCGAGATGTTTTAAATTTGGTCACCCATCCAGTGACCCGGCATTGCGAAAGTTGCTTAGCGGGCAAGATCGCAAGCCGAACGTGCTAGCCGATGCGCCATCGAGCTCTGAAGCATACATACTACCATCCCCTACATACATATACTTAAACACACACTTCTTACATAAATACTTACGTACATTCCATTTCAAACATAATAATTTTTTCATTTCGAATATCGATACCATACCACAATAACAATTTATATTATTAGTATTATAAAATATTACAATAGGTAAGTATTATATTTTTTCTTGTTTTAGAACGGAACCTGTACTCCAGCCAAATTCGATGACGAATGTTTGTAAACAGATTACTGTTTTACCTAGTTGCAGTAGGATTTTACTTTTTCTTGAGAGACATTCACAAGAAAACAGTTAACTATTGTGTCTTTCTTTCATAAAACAGAAAAAATCCTAGTGAATCTAGACATTTGCACAAATGACAGTAATATGTTTACAAACATTCGGCATCGAAAGGAACCGTGACATTTATTCACGCTCTTATAAATCAGACATCAGTTTAAAAAAAGGAAAACTTTGAAAGTGTTCCAATAATAATTATATTTAATGTATTTACTTTATTTTCAACAAGGCCATGTATAAATACTAACTTACAAGACTGAGTATTTTTTATCATACTTATTATATTTAAACCTCCTTTTATATTCTGCCACCAATAATGGGAATTCTACATTTTGATACCAGCAACACTACGCATACATGACCGTTATTATTGTTAAACTTTAAATTTTCATTAAAATTTATCGATACTTACAGATGAAACGTGACTTTCCTTTTCGAAACGATTTTTCCTTTGTAGTCTCGACAGAATTTCACTGAGCAAACGGTCATTTTGCGAACAATTTCACCGAAACGCGAGAGGTAAACACTGCTTGACGGCACAATGACACTGACCGCCAGGATTGCGCGATAGGCCAGTTTTGGCCTATAAAATTTTCTACGTTTTTTTACGGCCAGGGTCTATCTAGACATGTATATAATTAAAGGTGCTCATGTGCTATACACTTTGTACTAGGATGCCGTAATTATAACGGCATCGTCGTAGCCGATCGTAATATGTTGCCGCCGTATCTATAATGCCGGCACTTTACATGGCGTATCGTGTTCGCGTATTTGCATTATTTGTCCGAACACAGCAATGTGTAGACGGTCTATTTGAATATATTTGCTTTATTTGCACGAATAAGGCAAATAACGCAAATAGCGAATATGCGTTTCCGTTCACTTGTCGGTTCTTGATCACACATCAAAGGAATCAAATACGGCAAATATTTGCGTCGGCCGTCCACACTTGGTTCTGTTCAGTGCGGCTGTCCTGTTCAGACCTTAGATTAAAACAAAAAGGGAAGATACGGCATGCTCCTACTTGTAGTCATTCAAAATATAGTCCTACTCAACTACATAAGCAAACACTCACACACGCACACTTATAAAGTGTAAATCGAGCGAGCGAGACAAAGCGGTAGGTTTCAACGTCAGCGCGAGGGAGTCAGCGAGTAGCGCGTTGGCGTCTCGGTCGCTTCGCAACAGACGAGTACGTACGACCGATTCCGACGCCACTGCGGAGTAGCGTCTTTCTCTTTTTCACACAGTAGAATATCCGCGATAGTGCGATGTAGCCTGTTCGCTCGGCAAATTGTGACTGAAGTGAAATTGTGCCTTTAGGCCTAATTTTGGCGGCTCACTCTCGAGACGCTAATGCCGTATCTTCCCTTTTTGTTTTAATCTAAGGTTCAGACGTGTTCAGTTTTTTATACGTAAACGTAAGTTTTTTATACGTAAACGTAGTAAAATGGATTGGACAAACGAAACCGTATTGCGATTTTTGGAATTATACCAAATGCATCCCAGTATTTGGGACCCCAAAAATGCCTCTCATAAAAACAAAAACTGACAACGTTGCATGGATCGATATTCAAAATAACTTAGGAGAACCCTGCACAATAAAAAAACAGGTGTTGGCAAGCCGCATTCAGGTAAATGTACTAAGCTGCTGCCACTGACACGTCCATCACTGTTGCATTCAATTTGTTTGTGAACAAGCAATTATTGTGAATATTTGCGTTGTTTGCCCGTATAGGCCATGTGTTGTTTTGTTGGCTTGTTTGACGCCAAGTGATGTGCCAGATTATTTGGGCTAACACAACGATATCGCCACGCGAACACGATACGCTAAGTGAGGTGCCGGCATAACGGCATCGTCGTAACCGATCGTAATATGTTGCCGCTTGTGGCGCTCTATACACTGCCTGCCTGCCTACACTTGGTACTAGGATGCCGTAATTACGGCATCTTAGCTGATCGTACCGCTGTATTATCCACAGCCTTAACCCTTAATTCGACAGAGATATTAGTATTAGTAATAATCTTATTACCAGTATCATAAAGACCTCAGAAAAAATAATAAGAATAATCTGAAATATGTAGTTTTTCAGGAAAAGCATGTCCGCCAACAGAAGCGTAATAGTAGACTGACTTGTTTGCTGTACCGGACATTGCCGAATACATATCGGAGAAATCTTGTAATAAAAAAAGAACAAGATAAAGCCAAAAAAAGTATTTATTTATTCATAAAATGATATTTTTTAAAATGAAAATATTAATTTGAAAAAAACAGTTACGAGATTTTTTTTTCCCGTAACGAAACTAATCCTGGTATCACAATTCAAGCAAAACACTGAAGTCTTTTTTGTACAATGCATGCAACGACCTTCTTCTTTGGTTGACGGAAAATGTCCGGCAATATCATAACGACTGTCATCAGGAGGTCTAGGCCTCAGAACAATAACTAAAGCTTTTGTTCTGAGGTCTAGGCTGTACGCAATGTCTGTAGACATTGCGTACAGAAGATTCTTCACAAATGAGTTTTGCAGACCTGTTTATGGTTATTAGAGCCTTGACTACACAGACCACTTATGGTCTGTGCTTGACTAATAGTACCCATCGCTATTTTCAAAGCTGTTATCAGCGAAATGAATAAATCGACGAATCTTTGGGATATCTGTATCTAGTTGACCAGTAATCTATGTAGGAAGGCATCGACCTGTACGTTCAATGGCATATTTATTCGTTTTAGCTACAATATCTGCTATAATATCTAGCGAAAAAACATGTAAAAATATTCCAAGGTAGTATGGTTCTCTGAAAACTCGTCTTCGTTTGCAATTGCATCATCAATTTCAGCTTTGTGAAGAAATTTACACTCCTTCTTCCTTTCAAATGAAAAGGAGTGATAGTCTTTTTAATTTACGAGGCTTTTTTATGGCAGCAACAGCAGCAACAGTGGAGACTCTGCATCGTCTTTTTCTAGTGACAGGTGTTTTGTGAGTGGATAATGAAGGAGTGAGTAAAGATATCAGAGATGATGTTTATGGCAAATCTAAAAAGTTTGGTTCTTCTATGGGATTTGATAGGATATTTTGTAATATAGGCGTAATATAGGCCGTATCATACTGATCCAGTTCTTGGTATTGTTGCATAGTGGCGGGTCGTCTTCATCGGGACTATCCAACGTACCAAAGAGGAGGCGATAGAAGGAGCAGGCGAAGATTCGTGCGAATTAATTAGTGCATAAAACTCGTCTCCACATCCACAATCAGATTCTTCGCTTGTTTCTGATGGAGCACGTTGTTTAGGCACAATCGCCAATATTCTCTTTGTGCGTTCATGCCATAAAGTTACTATACCTTTCCGTTAGGTATAGTAACTTTATGGTTCATGCAGATGCGACACCAATTAAAATTAAAATAAACTTTGCAAAAAAAACCATACCTAACCCTTAAAAAGCCATGTTCAAGCCACAAACATTTGAAAATTATAGGTACCTACCTATTTGACAGTGTCCGCCAGAAAGGACAAGTTCGAATTTACACATATCACAGATCAATGGGCGATTTTCTGACAGCCCAAATTAAAAAATAAAAATTAGTTCAAAAATACTCGATAGATGGCGTTTCGCGTTCCTGCCTAAGGGCTGTTATAAATTCTACACTTTTGCTTGACTATCAAAAAAATAAAAAAATAGTACTTACAAATTTTTATTTAGGATCCCCAGGACCTATTTTTATTTTGGAATGGAATAAATATTACGTAGCCATACACGTGTTCTTCATGGACTCGCCTTTTCTAAGCGCCATACTAATCTATGCTAAGCGCCATCTATGAAGTCACGAACCAATTTCTTTTTTTTTGTGATCTCGGAAAATCGCCCATTGACGACGTCCGACATGACGGACAACTAGATTTTACCATACATATTTAAGGGTTTGGCGTTGTCCGTGGTGACGGCACGGACCCTGAAAAAAAGATCCGTGGGCGACGGACAACTATAACGAGAGTCAGTTTAGCAAATTAAACAACACTTGAAAGACACATGTTATATGTTTTTGAGTGGAGTAACCTCTAACAAACTAAAAACACATACAAAAACATTCATTTATATGCAATGGGCGATTTTCCGAGATCAAAAAAAAAAAGAAATTGGTTCGTAAATGACTTCATAGATGGCGCTTAGCATAGATTAGTATGGCGCTTAGTAAAAGGCGGGTTCATGAAGAGCACGTGTATGGCTGCGTAATATTTATTCTATTCCAAAATAGAAATAGGTTCTGGATGTCCTGAATATAAATAGGTAAGTAAATATTATTTTTTTATTCTTTTGGTAGACATTAAAAGTGTAGAATTTATTACAGCCCATAAGTAGCCCAGCTTTCATAAAACGACATCTATCGAGTGTTTTTGAACTAATTTTTACTTTTTAATTTGGGCTGTCAGAAAATCGCCCATTAACAAATAATATCGAATAAAATATCTTGCGTAAAAGTGACGAGACCGGAATCGACGCCATTTTTGTTTAGAACCTTAGATTAAAACAAAAAGGGAAGATACGGCATTAGCGTCTCGTGAGTGAGCCGCCAAAATTAGGCCTAAAGGCACAATTTCACTTCAGTCGCAATTTGCCGAGCGAACAGGGCCACATCGCACTATTGCGGATATTCTACTGTGTGAAAAAGAGAAAGACGCTACTCCGCAGTGGCGTCGGAATCGGTCGTACGTACTCGCCTGTTGCGAAGCGTCCGAGACGTCAACGCGCTACTCGCTGACTCCCTCGCGCTGACGTTGAAACGTACCACTTTGTCTCGCTCGCTCGATTTACATTTATAGGTGTGCGTGTGTGAGTGTTTGCTTAAGTAGTTGAGTAGGACTATATTTTGATTGACTACAAGTAGGAGCATGCCGTGTCTTCCCTTTTTGTTTTAATCTAAGTTTAGAACCGACATTTGTAGTCATTGCATTGAGATCATGTTTGTAGTGTTTCAAAAAACTTACCTACCTATTTTATTTTTCCATACTTTTGTAAAATATACTAGTTATATGGGTTTGGTAGACTAAAAATCTTAATTTAATAAATTCATAACGATTTAATAAATGTCTGTGATAACGGTCCACATTTTTTTTAACTATCTGTCCGAGGTGTCGGACATAATCGAATGACTAGAATCCTAGATGCTGGTTTTTTTTTCATCTGGTAGCATTGAATATAGCTCAATGAACTTGCAACACCGAAATCTCCTGTCTGCCTTTTTGTAAAAAATTTGGTTGAGGGATTTTTGTGACATGGCTGGAAATACTACTGAGGAAGTTGAGGTGGGTAGATTTAATATTTTATTGTCAAGACTATGCTAGGACTACCTTTAGTTTACTTTAATAATAGGTACTTCCTATGATTTGCCTGTGATTTGGTGATGTGGCTGAAGTAACTTTCACTGTTGCATTTGTTTCATATTCACCGGTGTTTTTAAGCATTATTTCACTTCTATATTATTTATTTCTCTTTAATTTCAATAACAGCTGTTCAAAATACAATAGTCCGCAGTTTTATTATTTTTTGAAGTGAAAATTAGGTTAGGTTTAGTAAGAAAAAAAATGACTTGTGTTTTCAAGGGGTCTGCCACAACGGTTACCAAAACCAACAGCAATGCCGAGGTTCCACCTGAATTTTTAATCAAACATCCTCTTCAAAACACTTGGAGTCTTTGGTTCTATGACAATGACAGAAATAAAACTTGGGAAGAAAATCTTATTGAGTTGACAACATTTGACACTGTAGAAGATTTCTGGAGGTAAGTGCATTAGTATTGCATATAGTTAGTTGGACGTAATTTTGTAGATTTTAAGTTTGTCACCAAAAAGTTACATTTTTAACATTCCAGATTGTATCATCACATTAAGCTACCGTCAGAGCTCCGCCAAGGCCATGACTATGCTGTGTTCAAGCAGGGAATACGCCCCATGTGGGAGGACGATGCCAACAAGATGGGTGGCAGGTGGCTCATCAGTCTTGAGAAGAATAAGCGCAATTCTGATCTTGACCGGTTCTGGTTAGATGTGGTTAGTACTTTGCATAATTTAGTTTCATACATACATATAATCATGACAATTATTCCCGTAGGGTTAGTTAGAGATTAGGCAATGAGGACAGCTAATGCAGTCCTCTACCATAGTCCACTTTTCACCAAATAGGGACTGCACATGTGCTTAGCATGACAGTAGTTAGCGCATCGCTGCTCTGTGCTGTTAGAAGTATGTGCAGTCTTTAGTCCGTTAGTCTGCCTTAGGGCATGGAATACCAGGATGATTTTTATACCGATATTGATATTCCAAATACCGGTATACCGCAATTTTAGTATTTTTTCGGTATTTTCTTAAATACTGCTACTGTTTAAATGATTTCAAGAACGATTAGTAAGTCTTGTTTGTGGAGAGTGATTAAAGCAGTTTTCTACGCTATATGGCAGAAACACTCAAACTATTTATCAACTCCCTAGAAACAACAAAATGAGTTACGAAAGTAAAGGTAATTAAGAATACTAAAGAAAATATTTTATTTGATATTAATATTAATAATACGAATCATTATTTATATTGTTTCATTGGCACAGATATCACAATCAAATAGGTATTAAAATCAGTCTTACTCTCGAATGGTAAGAAAACATGTTACAAACATTTTGAATAATTCTTTAGTCACAGCTTATACTATGAATACAAACGTATTCATATGAAGGTTTATGCATTTCGGTTTCCCATACAAACTTCCAACTCGAAATTTTTAAAAACCAATAAGCCAATTTTAATGAAACTTTGCATGCTAAAGTAAAACACAGGGATCTAAATAGTTTGTTGAAAACGTTTATTTAACTGAGTTATTGCGATTTTAAACTTTCTATAGTAGACTTTAAATCAAATAAATAAATAAATTAATGTTTTTTAAAAATATTTTCAACAAACTACTTATTTAGATTCCTGTATTTTACTTTAGAAGAGGTACTTATTGTAAAAACTCATCAGCAGAACACTATGAATCATAGAAATCGAGCATTCTGCATAGTCTTTAAACACCCTTGCAAAAATAGATCCCTTTTTTTGAAATACCGAAAAAACGTTTTTTGGTATTTGGTTAAAAATGGTTTGGGGGTTAAAGTTGCTCGCGTCCGTAGGTTTACCCTTGAGACCCTACACGTGATCCCTGGGTGGTGCTAAATGAGTAACACTGACTGAGTGGTAGAGCCACGCTGCGTTGCAGCACGCATTGGGCCGGCTCGCCCGGCGTAATACCACCCTCTCACGAATATTCGGCGTGAAATAACGGCACTTGGTCACCCCCCCCCCCCCCCCCTCCCAATTCCTATTCCTTCCTTAAACCTATTCCTCCCTTAAAGGCCGGCAACGCATCTGCGATTCCTCTGGTTTTGCGGGTGTCCATGGGCGGCGGTGATTACTTTCCATCAGGTGACCCGCCTGCTCGTTTGCCTCCCTCTTTTATAAAAAAAAAAAAAAAAAAAACGGTATTTTATCCTTAAATACCGGTATCAAAATACCGATAAAAATTTCGGTATACCGGTATCCATGCCTTAGTCTGCCTTTTACAACACACAAAGGAAGAGAGGGGTTGTTGATGTTGAGACCTTGTTGTGTAGCGGTGACAGAATACTACCAATTCTGTCACCGCTACACAACACGGTTAATAAATAAAATATTTGTTACTGATCAGCATTCTGATGACAGAACCAATGATGGTGAACCATGATAGTTTCTTAACATGGCTATGATATAGTAACATTGTTGTTTTAAAATTAAGTTTGATTATTTTCAGGTTCTACTTCTAATTGGAGAAAATTTCGAGAGTCCTGAAGAAATATGTGGCGCTGTTGTAAATGTGAGACCAAAGCTTGATAAAATTGGTAAGTATTTAAGAAAGCCCTCTATGTTCTGTCTCTGTGGTAGATTCTTTTGTCCTGGGCAAGGTTGTATGTACAGCATCTGGTTAAAAGTGTCCACATACCACTATATTTAGTTAACTTGGTTTGTGTTGGTTCAGTCAGTCAGTTGGAACATTCAGTCTGTTCAGTATATTATTATGCATATCCACTACTGGACATAATTATGATGGTGAGCTAAGACTAGTGCTTTCTAGACAATATTGCAGCTGTTGCTGATGGAAGTATTTTGACCAGTAGGTCGGTTGCAGGCTGACATTCTTACTTCTTGGCTGAGGTGCCCAATCTATTTTGCCTACTTCAATCAGTTCATAGTATTAGTTATTACTTTAGGCTCTTTCAGTGTACCATAAATCTACGTTAAACCTGTCAACTACCAGTGGCATTATTATAATGCCATCATCCCTTAGCGCTGCCGTGTTACGCGAATCTAATGTATCTTGAGTTACATTAGTTACTCGTAACAAAGCTTGATCGCATCCTAAGGATGGGTTTTGTATGGTACCACTTTACTTTTAAAGTTTATTTATTGTATTAATTTTGATAAAAAATTAATAAAATAAAATATTAATGTAACCCATGTTTTCTTTAGAACCGATTTCTATCTCTATAGAACTCATTTCAGGATCCTTATATTAAGGCTCTACATTTAGAATTTTTATGTTTTAGTACTTTGGTGCCCAACCTAAATTAAAACACCTCAACTACCCCATAATTTTGTATTATTTGATATACATTCTGCTATGCTAATGTAGCATTACTCTAAAAGGTATTTTCCTATTCTCAGGTATTTGGACAGCAGACACGTCGAAACAGCACGCTAACTTGGAAATTGGCCGAAAAATAAAGGAACAGTTGGGTATTCATGGCAAAATTGGCTTCCAAGTACACCGAGACACCATGGTCAAGCACAGTTCGGCCACCAAGAATCTGTACACTGTTTAGTTGACTTTACTCATATTGCATAACGATTTGTGGGCTAACGAGATTAATGTAACATGAGAGGCGGACTCTACGACTTCTCCTTTAAATATGAAAAGGGGGTTTTCTGTCAGTCTGTTGTCTTTGTAAAGTTATCTCATAACAATTGTTACACTTAGTAATACAAGATTTTTATTTAACAGAAGTAGGTATTGTTTAGGTTGACTTTTCGATAGTTTGTGTCGTGATAATGTTTCTTACTGATCTATCGTTGTCGCAGCGTGTTTGCTGTTGCGCACTAATCAATTTAAGTCTGATTTTTGTACTAAAGCTGTGCTTTTAGTATGTCTGTCGATGGTCACATAGGTGCAAATCGATTGTTCGAACTGGACTGAGATGGTTTGATGGTTGTCGTAATTTTGTTAATTGGTAGAACACAATAAAAAGACAATCGTCGAAAATCTTATTTTTATTAAATAAAAATCTAAATGCACTTGTGTCACACATTAAAACAATCAATTTGCGTTTAATTTTTTTAAAGTAACATCCCAGCATTTTACTGTATGTGCAGGCTTCCCTTGGGGTTAGATTAATTATGTTAAAGTATGATTTTGTAAACATTCACACTTTTAATGTATTTTTTGTTTAAACTCTTTAGTTGTGTCAGATAGTTAACATTGCATACAGTATATATTTTGGTATTTTATAAAGAAAAGTACTAAATAATGTGTTTTATTTTCAATGCCATAACATAACTGCTTAGGGCCTTATATGCGGGCTCAAAGTCACGCAAAGAGCAATGGAGAGGGCTATATGCTTGGGGTTTCTCTGTGGGATCGAGTCTGAAATGAGGAAAGAGTGTCAGAATGGTTCTTGAGTGGCGACCGCGCACCGGAAGACGCAGTGTAGGCAGGCGACAACAAGGTGGTCCCACGATCTGGTGCGCGGTCGCGGGTAGCCGCTGGGTGCGAGCAGCACGACCGCGAGTGGTGGAGATCTTGGGGAGGCCTTTGTCCAACAGTGGACGTTCTGATGATAATGGTCTTATCCAGTTCTTGCCGGCCACCTAGCGAAGATCGTCGCTCCACAAAATGTGTATCAGGATCGTATGAAATGGAAAGCTGGAAGCTGGTCTAAGCTGACCGCTTTCCAATTGCTAAAGGACATATCGAATTAAATTTCTACGAAAAAGACAAATGCCATTCAATATCTTAATACATGGCATCTTTTTTCAAGTTTTACTTACGTTTTACTCACTTAAATTAAGTCTCAAGGAATCAATCAATAAATATTTTTATTTTGTGTTTTTGTTTATAGCAAAATGCAGGCCCGAATCATTGAAATCATCGCTCTGACCGGCGCTATGCCACACAACAACAACAACAAATAAATGCTCCACAGAATGCAACTAATAACAGATAGCTTGTGCAGGGCATTTGGAGAGAAAACGGTGTCCACGCTTTTTCTGGTGTTTGCCAGAAACTAGAAAACTGATGATTCCAGTCTTTACCCGTGGTCCCATGGCACTAGGGATTACATTTGGATGAATATTTCGCCTTCGATAATATCGATATTAAAAATAATTACAACCGTGAAAAATATAAAAAATGATTCTCCTGGGGTCAGCCTTTCCGAAAACCTATCCGAAGATGTTAGGCTCTTCGTCCTTTTAAAGACATTTTTTAATATTTTTCTTTTATTTATTGAAATAAAGAATACAATATTATCTTAAACTACTTAGGCGCCTTAAAACCTGAGTGGTTTGTCTAGGCGTTGCACATTCATACAAAATAACAAACTAACTATGTAAATACATCACTTTTACAAGATGTAGGTAAATCTACAAAGTTAGACCAACAATTTGTATGATGCGGGCTTTGTAGGGATGATTTCCGAACAGCGCCGAATACAATGATACAATGCAATGGCTTATTATCTTTTATGATATCCTACTTCCTACTAATATTTTAAACGCGAAAGTTTGTAAGTAGGACCTATGGATGGATGTTTGTTACTCTTTCACGTAAATAAAAACTACGGAATGGAGTTAGATGAAATTCGGCATACAGATAGTTTATAACCTGGAGTAACACATAGGATACATTTTATCCCGATACTCCCACGGGAACGGGAACCACGCGGGTGAAACCGCGAGCGGCCGCTTTAGTCTTATTATATTGCTTGCAGTCATTTTCACAGAGGAGGCAGAGTGATAGGACGGGGTTGCACAAAAGATCCCAATGGGTCGACGTGCTGCTGCGAGAGGGAGACCTCTGCAGGCCCCACAAGATAAGATAAGATAGACTAAACTTTATTCTAAACTAGCGGCCGGCCCGCGACTTCGCCTGCGTGAACAACCCGTATTTTGTGACGAATATCCAAAAACTTTCTTACATACAAACAAATACAAACGCAAACGCAACAAAAACAAAATTAGTCAAATAGGTGCAGCCGTTCTGAAGAGATGCGCGAACATACTTACATTAGGTATTCTATTTATCTTCATTGGCTCGGCTATGACCCGCCTCCTTCACACTCGTAGTAGGACAGTCTGTGTTCGCACGCATAACATTGCGTGCTGCAAAAACCATATAGTTGCATATTTCATATAATCACGACCATTATCCCCGAAGGGTTAGTCAGAGACCAGACAATGAGGACCGCAAAAGCAGTCCCCTGCCATAGTCCACTTTTCACCAAATAGCGACTGCACATGTGCTCAGTGTGACAGGCGGTGAGCCCATCGCCGCTCTATGCTGTTGAAGGTATGTGTAGTCTTTAGTCCTTTAGTCGACTTTTACGACACCCAAGGGAAGAGAGGGGGTGGTAGTAGGTATCTTTCAGCGCTTTCACTACATAATTTTAAAAATAAAAGTGCTTTCCCAGGAACTATTTCTGCTTGTTATTTGTTATTGTTACTTGTTTGATGTAAGTAGGTATATTATACGTAGGTATACTTTGGCTTCGTTAACCGATTCATTGCGTATGACGCCATGGAGCGTCATTGATATCTTTTACGTATGGCGTTTGACGCCAAATGGCGTCATAAATAATTCCTCTGAAATTCTGTAGAATGACTATTTAGAGAGTTCTAATTAACAGAACTTACATTATTTGACACGTAGATAGTGCCAGTTTAAAAACTTCAGTGGTTGCAAACCTTTTGTTCTCAAATTTGACTTCTTTTGTGTATGGCGTATGGCGCCACATGGTGTCATAAAGAAATTTTTTCTGAAACTCTGTAGAAGTACTTTTTAGAAAGTTCTTATTAGCAGAACTTTCATTATATTGAGGATTCGCTTGATGTCATAAATAATTCGCTACGCGATTTTCTAAGATAACTATGCCGGGCGATAAACGCGATTATAAAGAATACGTTTTTTACGCGTTAAGACTTACAATGGAACAACGATGTAAAGGTTTAAACTGGCTCGCCGTCTTCCTTTATTAATATTTTTTAATTATAAATTGAATTAGTGACGACAGGGCTTGGAACCGGTTTAAAAAATCCTGGTTGATAAAGGTTATTGATTAAGGTTTTTACAAAAACCTGGATTTATTTGGAATGAGAGCGCTTCAAAAACCTAAATAAACCAGTTTAATTCAAAGCTGCGAAATGTACCTACTGCTGGCGAGGCGATTATGCTAATGGCGACCTTCCGTGTGTAGAGATAAGCTCGCTAGTCGGTTTAAAACTCGTGCGCTCGCTTTGGGAGAGCGGTATTTCAGACAAATAGCGAGCTTATGTCTACGTATGAAAGGTCGCTATTCGCTTTGCCACTCGCGCGCTCGCGTTGTCCCGTTGTGTTTAAGAACTTATAAAA
The DNA here is from genome assembly GCA_963921215.1 of Scoparia ambigualis. NCBI lineage: Eukaryota > Metazoa > Arthropoda > Insecta > Lepidoptera > Crambidae > Scoparia > Scoparia ambigualis. The sequence continues at coordinate 36,001,483 of OY992506.1, read as the reverse complement.
AGAAGAAAAAACCTCTATATACCGTTTAATTGATTCAAACCCCATTTTTTTTGTTATTTCAAGAAACCGGTTTTTTTTAAAGGTTTGGGGTAGAGCCAAACCTTAATAAAACGGTCCCTATGTACTCGCTGCTGACTAGGTTTGAAAATTAACCGAATAAACAAGCCCTACATTATTTATTTTAAATATCGTATTGGATTATTTTATTTTCTCGCAATCGAACTAAGCTCGGGAGTTAAAATACCTTGTTTTAATATGTAATTTTAGCAATTGAGTATCAATCTACAATTAAAAAACGGCTAGATTAAAAACTGCTCTTTATTAGTAAGTTTGATCATTCAAATACACTCAACCACTGATCCAAATAAATCACTTATCAGCCATTCCAGCAAAATAGCGTCGATAAGTCACTTTACAACACACTAAACGAATTAGCGAACCCTTTACGTTTCATATCCGATGCCGACCGAATGTAATGACGTGTAAACAAGCCAAAATCATAACAAAAAGCAAAATATGTTCACTCATGGCTGAAGACGCGCAAGGGCGTCACTTTAATGGGTAGCGGCTGACGCACGGAGCCGTCACAGAATATTTGTTAGCCGCCATGCACAAAAGTCCTTAAAAGTGGGATACGCAATGAATCGGCTAAGGGTCTTTTTACACCCAGCACGTGGAGAGAGCGAGTGGCCCTATTGGTTAATTGGTTTTTACAAATATGAACAACAATAAAGCCGTGTCGTAGTTATAGTGCTCACTAGAAAAATACCTACCACCAACCCTTCCCTTGGGTGTCGTAAAAGGTGACTGACGGACTAAAGACTGCACATACATCCAACAGTATAGAGCGGCGATGGGCTCACCACCTTTTTTTTTCTTTGTTTTAGTCGGAGAAAATGCTTCTCTGCACTGGCATGGGGCCTCGAGAGGAAAGTGAGACACCCCATGCACTGTCCGGGGCTGGAACCCGTACGTCCCCACCCGCCCCCCCGTGGGTAAAACCATGCCGCGCCACCGTGCCGCGGTACCATGTTACATGCCCCGCGAAACGCCGCCCGCTATGGACCCAGTCAGACCTGGGTCCCCCGCACCACGAGGAGCAGTCTGGCAGATGCAGACTGCTCCCCACCGAGAGGAGGGCTTGTGCAATGCAGCCTAGTGCTCCTCATCACTAGGCCGCGGCCCTCCTAGATGGGCTCACCACCTAGCTCGCTGAACACATGTGTGCAGTTGTAATTTGGTAAAACATGGATTAGGGCAGTAGACCTTCTGCGGTCCTCATTGCCTAGTCCCTAACTAACCTTTACGTAACTAAAGGGAAGGCCTTTTATGAAAAAACGTGAAGTCTTCCGTCTAGCATCCATTACCAGTCTATCAGGATTTCTGGTATTGGCCCTGTAAAAATCCCTTGCTTCAGTGAAAACATGGTAGGTAATTTAGTTTTACAAATTTTACTTAGATGGATGTTAACGTAAGTACGGTTAAACGTATGGTCGGTAATGATATATTTGGTGCAATACCGCATATCGCTCGAGCACATCGTTTCTGAGCTATAAACACTGTTTTTGCTTCCACACTTTTTCCCCATACTAATTATACCATATCTTAGCAACGACTCTATGTATGAATATAAGCAGTGAGGGCGGCTTCTCTTTTGGCCATTTTCATCAATTTATAAAGAGCAAAAAAAAACATATTATTTTTTTTGCAAACTGCTTCAGAGTGAGATTTCCAATTTAGTTTTAAGTCTACAATAATACCAAAACATTTTACCTCATTTTTACTTTCAAGTACCTAATTGACCATTGTAATTTATAACGACATGTTTATTTTTAAAATTGTTAAAATTAATTAAATGTGTTTTAGAAATATTGATTTTTTAATTATTTTCATAAAGCCAATTATTTATTATTGTTATGGATTCGACTATATCATGTTTATGCTCGTCGAGAGTATCGTTTTTGTCCGTCGTCATTATGATTGATACGTCATCCGCAAAAAGAATTAATTTATGGGATAGGATATCTGGAAGATCATTAATGTAAATCAAGAAAAGGAGAGGCCCTAGCACGCTACCTTGAGGTACTCCAAGCGTGTTGCTCTTATAGTCTGACCTATGTGTTTGTATCGTGTTGTGTGTGTCAAGATACGATATTTCAACACATTGTCGTCGATTGTTCAAATAGGATTGAAGCCATTTAACGGCTGGTCCTCTGACTCCGTTGTATGCCAGCTTGGATATAAGGTGTTCATGCGATACTAGATCAAATGTGCTCGACATGTCTAGGAACAGCACTGTTGTAAATCTATTTTCATTGTTATTTATTTATTTATTTATTTATTTATTAGGGAAACAAAAAATTACGTAACTCATACAATTTTAAAATATACATAGAACACAAATCAGCAAAGTTTCCACAAAAAAAAAACAATCACATAAGTACGTATCAATAACATGCGCAAGAATTCAATTCAATAGTAATAATGTATATAAATTAAATTTGATTAAATTACAATTATAAAAAAGCAATTAATTGATAAAAAATAAAAGATTACTAATAAAAATATAGGTACCAAATTAAAACAATGACTAATAAAATTACTTCAAAAATAAGTTAAAATTTTTAGAATAAATTAAAGTAAATTAAAGTTACTAATTCAAACCTTAAAAAAGGGGCTAATAAATTTTATGAGTACAACAAATCTCTAATATGTTTCCTAAATATCGTTACATGCTTACAATTAAATAGATCAACCTCAATGAATGACTTATTATACATGAAAAAAAATGAAAATGAAAATATATTTATTTCAGCAAAACAACTTTTCTTAAATTGTAGGTACTTATATAAAACTCAAAAACTAATCTAATATTTCTAAATACCTAATTTTACGGAACAAACTACTACCAACTACCACTAGATAACAACACAATGATTTCAATACACAAAAATATTAATAGGTAGGTAGTAACATTGATCTGAACAAATGTTTTGCTGTAAGGAGATATCTTACAGATTTCCATTGGTTGCTCCACGAGGCAAGCCTGTAACGGAGCAGCCTTCTACCAGTTTTAATTATGTAACCACATTTGCCTTAGTATGTAATAATTTACAGAATATTTACTTATGAGTAAACTAATTATACTACACCAACAATGAATTAAGAACAACATGATTTATGATAAAGCAAAAACAAAAACAGAACTTAGACCATAATTTTCAACATATCCTCTGTGCTCTCGTATGAAAGTGACATCAACCATGTACGTATGCTAAATCTTGCTTCATAAATACTTTTGTCCCTAATATTACATGCCCTTATAACTACACTATAAATCTTTGAAACAACAAATTCTCCAAAACGTTGAGCAAATCTTGTTTTGGTGACAGGTTTAGGTATTTTAAACACTCGGCGGTTAACGATCTGTTCATAATTAGGAGAAGATAATAAAGAACTGTGTGCCTTCAATGACATTTGAAGAATGAAGAGTTGACGTATATTTAGTACACCTGCCTCTTTATAGACGCTTTCGGTTGGATGCAAAAAGGGTCTTCGAAGCATTACTTTTAAAACAGATCTTTGTGCTATTTCGGCTTGTATCATGTGAGATTTCGCCGCACTTCCCCAACATGAAATGCAGTATACAATTAAAGATTGGCATAATGCATAGTATACCTGTATTAAGGTGTCCTTGCTCGCGGCATTTCGTAAATTTCTCATGATATGAATGACTTTCCTTATTCGTGCCGATAGATTATCAATGTGGGTTTTAAACTTCAAATTTTCATCGATATATACACCTAGATATTTTAAAACCGGAGCGCGACTTAAAGATTCACATGAACATGCCGATGCAACTTTGCATGTATGTATTTTAATGATTGTAGGAAATTTAGGGGCCGACGCAGCAGTCATGTGAAAACACATATACATAGTTTTTTTTGTATTTAGCGTGAGAAGGTTTTGCTGCAGCCAGTTGGAGATTAATGTCATACCCCGTTCTGTAGAAGAAAGTACTTTAGGCCATGTTGATTCCCGAAAGACAATCGCGGTGTCATCCGCATAACATAAAATTTCAGAATTTTCAAGTGGAATTTCGTGAATATCATTGATATACAAGATAAACAATATGGGCCCAAGGATGCTACCTTGCGGTACACCGAAATTAATAGTCTGGCAGCTGCTAAAGGCTTGGCCAATTTTTATACACTGTCTCCTTTCCGTTAGGTAGCTTGTGAACCATTCTAGTGCGATGCCTCTTATACCCATAAATTCAAGTTTCTTTAACAGAATGGGAATGGAGACAGTGTCAAACGCTTTAGCCAGATCTAGGAAGACGCCTATGCAGCATTGTTTCCTATCTAAACACAATGATACAGTTGATGTGAGTAGTGAAACAGCATCCTCAGTGCTTTTCCCTTTGCGAAAACCAAACTGCCTGGGTGAAATTAGATTGTTTGATTCGAGATATTTGACTAGTCGATTTTTAACTAACGTTTCAAGTAGTTTTGAGAATACACCTAAGAGTGATATGGGCCTATAATTGTCCGGAGAATACTTGGATCCACTCTTAAAAATTGGACAAACTGATGCGAGTTTCCATTCATTGGGGAAAACACCATTTGAGAGGCTCAGATTAAAGATGTGCGTAAGTGGTATTACAATTTCATCTTTAATGTATTTAATTAAAGAGTTATTGAAGCCATCAATGCCAGGAGCTTTATCTTTTTGAAGGTTTAAGATTAAAGTATCAACCTCTTTATGGTCTGTGGGATACATGAAGAACGACTTTAGAGGCCAATTTGAGATGTGAATCGCAGATGCTAAATCCTTTTCGTTTTTATTTGTCTGAGAGAGAATTTTATAAGCTAGTTTTTGCCCAACAGTGGAAAAATGATTACTCATCAAATTTATCGATTCTTGAGCATTTTTACAACCGTCTAATGTAAGTAATTCGGCTGGCTCTTTATTACTATTAGTCGTAAGGTTGCAAATATTTTTAATAGTTCGCCAAAGTTGTTTTGGGTTATTTTTGTTTTGTAGTAGTTCTCTCTCTTCGTGTTCCTTTTTTAATTTCCGCAATAGGTCTACAAAAAAGTTTTGATAACGTTTATATGATACTACTATAATTTTATTATCTGGATCATCTTTTGCACGCTTATGTAGCCGGTCACGGTTGCGCATGCATTTAATTAATCCTGGAGTAATCCAAGGTTTTAAATTATATTTTGTTCTACTAATTTTGGTTTCACTAGTATGTGTGGCCACAACTTCAGAGAATATTTTTGTGAATATTTCAACAGACAGGTTGACATCATTTGAACCACAAACACTGAACCAATCTAACTGATTGAGGTCTTTTTTGATGGCTTCAAAATCCCGTTTTACTACGAAGCGGTTTGGTTTAATAAATTTAGGTTTTACAATATTCATACCAAAGATAACAGGATAGTGATCAGTGACGACAGTTTCGCATATGATTCCCAATAGATTTTTATTAATTTCTATTCCCTTCAGGTAGACATGATCAAGACATGCTGATTGCCTTGTGGGTTTTGTAATGGATGGAAAAAGTCCATGTTCGGACATGAAGCAGTGGTATTTTAGAATTTGCTGGTCACAACTAGTGATATCTATTATGTTTACATTCAGATCACCTGCTAGTATGAAAGGTAGCTTATTTATATTGGACATAAACGTTTCTAGAGAAGATAAAAAAGGGTCCAGTTCCTTAAAAGAAGGAGATCGATATATTCCGAGGATATTAATATTTTTGGGAATATGAATGGCTAAACAGTTTGCTTCATCAATGCGTGGTTCTGTGACTACAGCAGACCAGTTATCCTTAATATATGCAACCACCCCTCCGTTTTGATTAATAAATGTCTCTGTTCTGTAAGAGTTGTAGCCATTTAGCTGTGGAACACTTTTAGAGTCCGAAAGCCAGCACTCACTCAAAATAAGAACATCTATCGGCACGGCCAGACCCTTTAAGAGAACAAGTAGTTTATCAAAATTTTTGCTAATACTTCTAATGTTCAGTGTAAGCACTTTAAAGTTGTGCTCCGGTTTAAAAACATCTTTACAATTTTTCAAATCGTCAACAATTTGACACTCAATACCTATAGAATCCAATTCTGATCCAAAATCGACTGAGAACATCATTTTTGTTTATGGTAATTATCTAGATTCCTGTTTTTCCTTTTCCAAGTAACAAGGATTTTGAAAAAAATATGTTTACGTAATTCCAGTGACGAAGTAACAGCATTTAAATAATATAACTTTTTCAGCCAAGTGTGTACCCGAGCAAAGCTCAATGAATTGAGTGTAATGACATGACCGCAATACAAATAAGAGCAACTTAGTATAATTTCATAAGACATCATGGAGCATTTCAAACGTAGCACAGGTTTTATATTTGCGGACTTTGTAGATAGCGACTGATAGAATTTAAGGATGTCCCACAAATAACCACTTTCACTCAAATATAATTGGTTCAGTGCTAAATCAAAAAAGATCATGATAATAATGGTATGATAGATACAAGAATTTAAAGGACACATCAATATTAGAACACCTTGAAATTGGCAATACTTAACAATACAGAGCGGTAACCTATCTATACGATTCAAGCAGTTAGTGTCCTTCGGCGCTTGCATCAGTTGGAAACAGACGATCCAGATCTTTACGAGACTGTATGAGCAGCGCTGACTTTCCTTCCCCCTGCCTAACGTAGATTGAGCCTTGTGTGCACCAGCAAAAGGCATATCCTGACTGCTTAGATCTGATCCTCGTGTCCCGAAATAACACTCTATTCTCTTTCGTAAGTCTTTCATTAAAAAAGACTTTGCGGGTGACTCCAGGTACTCCTAAATCAGCACTGCTTATGTTCTTTCTAGACTTTGTAGCTCTTAGAAATTGATCTCGCTTGATGCGACGAAGAAGACGAACCACCACTGGACGAGGCATTTTAGCACCATCCTCAGGCAAGGTCGTTGTCACCGGGGGGCGTCGAGGGCCAACGCGGGATACCCAGTCAATGTCACGGTCGTCCAGCTCCATGCCTATTTTCTTAGCAGCCACTAGCACAGTATGATGAAGATTTTCTGAAATATTCTCGGGAATTCCCACGATTTCGATCTCATTTCTTAGATTATACTGCGCTTGGGATTTCAGCTCATTTTGCAGTTGGATCACAGTAACCTGCAGCAGATCAACCTCCTTGTCCCTTTTCTCCAAGTACTTAAGTCGTTCGTCAACAGCATTCCATTTGAGCATAATTTCACCCAATTTTTCATTATTATAATTTAGAGATTGGGTCACATCATCAAGCCTTTTCATCATAGTAGAAAACTGCAAAGTCATAGCGCGTAGCTGTTCAGCGAGTTGATATGCATCATTTCCCGTCGCATCAGTTTTCTTACAGGTGACGACATCACTTCCCACCAAATCGACTGTCTTCTTACGGGTGGTGACATTATCTGATCCAGCTCGTGCAGGAGTTTGGCTATTGTCACCACCTTTTTTCTGTGCAGCACAGCAGTCCGGACACATCCATTGTTTTTTACGATCCGGGGCAAGACCAGCCAGATTTCCACATAGTGCGCAGAACGATTTTTCACAGTTTGATGCAGTGCATCTCACAGTATTTGTCTCCTTAACAGACTTCATACAACCGGCACACTTCATCATTATTACGGCTTAGAAATTCTAAATGGATAAATATTTATTTACTTATTTATTATTTCTCAGAGACAAAGTCGATGAAGGCCGCGTAGGTATATTACCTATCTGCTGTTTTAATCTATGAGACGAACGGTACGACGAACAATGAAGGTCGCGATCCGCTGCCAGCGCAGGCGAATTTTTGCTCACCAACAACACAGGAACATCTGTTTACTTATCGAAGGCAGCAACCCGTAGTTCGTGTCACGTGGTGGTGTGCGGACATTTGCACGAAGCGCGTGTAGGTAGTGTACGCTTATTTCGACCCGCTCGAGCTCTGCGTTCTTGGTCCAGTGGATAAGACGCCGACACTCACCCAAGAAATCCGAGTTCGAATCACCGCACGACAAAAAAATATTTTTTCAAATATTTATTCGGTATGGGGACTCCAGCGACTGGTGGGCGAAGTCCGAGGCAAATTCCAGCAACAGGGCAAAGTACCAAAAATTTAATTTAATTTCGATAGAAATATTGGACACGTCCGTTCTCGTTAACTGCCAGATAACACATGGTACAGGATCTAAAAAGAAAAGTATTACTTACATAATTGGTTTTAGCCAAAGGTATCGAAAACAGTTTCAGAGAACGAGAACTTGTCCGAGGGCATCTCAAAAAGATATTCTCAAGAAGAAATGGAGAATCAGCGTTATTATTTAAGGAAGCGTTATTATAAAGGAAGATTTGATCTCTCTCCGTACGACGATCTTTTAGTGAATGGGAATAAGGAACTGATTGGTTAAAACGCAAAGCTTTAAAATTAAGGTGCTTAACCATTTTATTCTGGATCTTCTCAATAGCATCAATATAAATTTGATATTGAGGATTCCATACCGTCGATGCATATTCCAAAACGGAACGCACATAGGCGTTAAACAATAGAGTAAGCGTGGAGCACTGTTTAAAATCTTTGCTAGTCCTAAGCACAAATCCAAGCATCCGGAAAGCTTTAGTTGTAATATGGTCTATATGTCTATTAAAAGATAACTTACAGTCTAGATAAACTCCTAAGTCTCTCAACTCGGTCACTCTCTCAATGGGTTCATTATTTATATGATAGTCAAATTTAATCGGATTAGGTTTACGGGTAAACGAGATAGTATTACATTTTTTTGAATTGAGCAGGAGATGATTTTCATTACAATACACTAAGAGGTCATTAAGATCATTTTGAAGCAAAGCGCAGTCAGAGGATGAATTAATATTTCTAAAGATTTTCATATCATCGGCATAAATTAGAACTTCTGAATGCTTGAATGCAGTAAATACGTCATTAATAAATATGTTAAAGAGAAGTGAACCCAGATGAGAGCCCTGAGGAACTCCTGATGGCACAGGGACAAACGATGAACAGAAGCCCTTAATTGTAACAGCCTGACTTCTCTCTCTCAAGTAGGACTCAAGCCAACGCAATAAGTCCCCGTGTATACCGATTCCACCAAGTTTCTGTATCAATATGTCATGTGAAATTTTATCAAATGCCTTGGAGTAATCCGTATACACTACATCGACCTGAAAACCATCATTCATTGAAGTTGCCACCCTATGGACAAACTCACAGAGATTAGTTTCAGTGGATCTCCGATCAATGAAGCCATGTTGCTGATTAATGATTAAGGGTCTTATGAAAGGAAAAATACTATCGTAAATGATTTCCTCAAACATCTTTGGAATTGTGCTTATTTTAGAAATTGGTCTATAGTTTTCTATGTTATGCCTATCATCAGATTTAAATACGAATAAAAATTATTTTGAAGAATCTCATGAACCATTTGAAACAAGCCTGCGATGTAGATCTACCCCTCTGAACACCAAATTGGGCTTCGTTAATAACGCTATTTTTACTAAAGAAAGACATTAACCTTTCATGCATATTTTTTCAAAAACTTTGGACAGCACTGGGATCATAACCACTTGTCGATAAGTTGTAATGTAAACTCTATCTCCTTTCTTGTAGAGTGGTTTTACAATGGAGAGTTTTAATTTTTCTGGAAAACATCCCGTTTCAAAGGAAAGATTAATAGGTACACAACACATCTTTTTAAACGTCATCTGTCAATGTCAATTCAATTTCAATCAATTTAACCGCCTCTGTGGTCTAGTGGCTAAGCCACCGGTTGTAGATAAACCCAGAGGCCCCGGGTTCGATTCCCAGCGGGGGGTACATCTTTGTGTGCTCGGTTTGGTTGGTGGTAGCGCTGTTAAGTCCGCTTGGCTTGCTACCACCATCTTATCTAAGTCTGTCGCCATAACAACGATGTTTATAGCATTGTTGTGTTTCCAATTATCTCACACCAATTATCTAGCTAGACCAAGATGAGTATTTTTTGAAACTCGTTAATATGGTAAGACAACGGATAAATATACATAAAAAATATCCAGACCGGAAATCAGTCTAGAAAAACAATCTTTCTCTTAATTGACCTGACCGGGAATTGAACCCGGAACCTCAGAGATGGCGCGACGCTAGACCCGGCGGCGTGCTAATCACTTGACCACGGAGGTCGTCAACCTAGTTAGGTGCAATACAAGTTAGGTGCAGGTACAAGTAAATTGTAATAATATAGGTAAGTACTTAATAATTGTAGGTGACTAGTAGAATAAAATTGATATTATAATAGGTACTTAAGACTTAACTAAGTAAATAGGTACCTACTTACCTACGTACGTAGGGATACAGACGCGGGGGGACTTTGTTTTATAATAAGTAGGTAGGTAGGTAGGGGGCCGTCCATTAATCAGGGAGGGGGTTCGGCAAAAATCACGAAATATCACAAGGGGGGGGGGGGGGTTATAAAAATACCACGTGTATTTATTTTTTAGGCAAACGCGCGATTTCTAAACCGAAAGCGGCGTGTAGTGTGATGACTCGCCGTAAAAAAACAACCTGCAACCTTGCCTGTCTAAGGCTTGGACTACATGCATCCGGAATCACACGGATCCGAAAAAACACTGCCCCGGATTCATTCCGTAGCTCAAACAAATATATGAATTTTTACTGCATCGACTACATGTGATCAGGGGCCTTCCGATCACGATTTTCACCCGGAAGCAACCGAAACATGCTCCGGGCGTCTCCGAGTACCCGGTCCGTTATTTTTCGGCACGGAGGGCGAGGCCTATCAATATCGTATGAAGTTGTATGGAGCTGACCACACGAGAACTCGAGAAACGTCCGTTCCGGCCCGGTCCGGAGGAATCACGCGCCAGTCGATGACAGACGCTCAAAGCGGTCGGTCGCGTCGCGTGCGCAAGCAATACTGCAAAATAGTAGTTGATTCCGAGCGCCTCATTATGGTGATAGTAGTAGTAGCACAGAATAAATAATAGTACCTACTAGTAGTAGTGTTCGTAGAATTTATCAGAAAAAAGCCTAATTTTTGTATAAGACTTGTAGAATACATATTCCGTTATGCGGTCTATGTGAAAAGGATGAACCCAATATCTTTTCACTTTCCTCTGTTTCCTATTACATTTCGACTGCGATTTTTGCGTATAATGGCCAATTTTGGCGTTACGGATCTCGGAAACAAAAATACATTAACAATTTTGACTTATTGAATGATGTAGAATAGCTTTTGCAATAATGCGTAGCGGCCTCGCTTTTGTAAATTTTGCTTAACTTTTTAATTAAAATGTTTACTAGAAAAAAACACACGCACACACACTTCATAGTGACGTAATACCGCTGGCTTGCTGCACATCTAGAAAAAATTCAAGAGTCTTCTGGGGTCTCCGTAGCTTAGCGGTTAGAGCAGTGGACCGGCAATCCAAAGGTCACGGAATCCCGTTCGAGCTTTCCAGAGACTGGTTGTTTTTTTTCTAGTAAACATTTTATCCTATATCTATTAGCATTGTGAATGCAAAATTACAATAATAAAGATTTTTAATTAAACCCTAAACTGCAGAGAAAGATTTTCATAAAATGCGCGAAGGCACTTTTTTGAGCTCCTAGTTTAAACTACTGTTCTAAACAAATGAAATAAAAAAAAAAGAATGTTATCACTTATATAGTCCTAAAGTGCGTAGCGGCCTCGGAATTTTTAGATTTCATTGATTTTATATAGAAAAAAAAATCTTATTTTAAACCAAAAAACTTCGAAAATTGCTTTAAGTTAACCATGAATTTCTTCTATCTACGATAATTTTATTGAGCTAAATTTATACCAGAATAATCGTTACTTCATAATGAATAAATATTTTATAATTCATTAATTATCCTATTTCGATAAAAACGATAAATACATCTGCAAAATTACTTCAAAATGCGATGCGCCGGCCGTCCGAACTCTGCTTATCCTCGCAGAAGGACATTTGTAATATTAAGCATGAATTTATTATCCACAACTGTTAAATTACAACAAAATGCAAAAATGGGCATTTTACGCAAAAATCACAGTCGAGATGTAAGTAATAGAACTCTTAACGGCTACAGCTAAGCATACAATTTCAACTAAAGTTAAACTTTCCATTGTCGACTGGACGACTATCCAGCGCAAGTGCTAGAGAGAGACCGACTGAGTAAATTTCTCTCCGGATTCAAAACGGAGCGCGTGTAGTCGATTACTTGCCGAATTTGGTATTTTCCCGGGCCGGACTGATTCCGGATGCATGTAGTCCGAGCCTAAGATATTTTTATCATGGTCCTTAATTTTCTCGAATAAAATTAGATTAAACTTTATACCTTTATTTAAAGATAATATTCTTAAAATTAAAAGTAAAAAACCTTTTTAATAAACAAGCTTTTATTTAAGAGTGCTAAAAAGAAAAAAAATAAACTTTTACTAACAACATATAACGTCATTACACAATTTATATGATATACTTAAAAGGTTGTCGCGAGATTTAAGTACTCGTATTTTCTTAGATTGAAATTTTTTATACTTAGTTAAAATCAATCACATCAAGGTATTTAATTTAATTGTTTATTTAAACATAAGTATACCTATAGCACTTAATTAAATAGTTAATTTTGCGACAAACTTTTATATAATATAAATTGAGTAACGACTTTAGAAGTTGTTAGTAAAAGTTTAGCGCATTTAAATATAAGCTGGTTTTTTAAAAAAGTTTTTTAACTTTTAATTTATTTTTTACTTTTTAGTTATCCTTGGACACGTTTTTTATCTGTTCTTCTCACTGAACGTGTAGGTATACATAATTTATTCACTTCCACCAAACCACCACCACTCACCACCCATCAAAAACGGTCTACCCATTAAGACGAATTAAACTCGACGCAGTTGTGTCGCTTAATTACTGGCTTCCTATGGCCATCTTTCAGCTCCATTAACAGACCCTGGTGACCATCTAGCACTAACGTACCTACTCGTCAAGACGAATCAAACGAGCTGAGACCTAATGGGGTTGCGTCGTTTCTTTACGTAGTTCCTATGACCACCTTCCAGTTCCATCATCAGATCAGACCCTGGTAACCACTTAAAAACAAAGTACTCGTCAAGATGAATGAAACGAGGCGAAACTCGATGGGGTTGCGTTGTTTCATTACAGAGTTCCTATGGCCACCTTCCAGCTCCATCATCAGACCCTGGTTACCATTGAAAGACAAACTACTCGTCAAGACAATTCAAACAAGCCCAAACTCGATGAGGTTGTGTCGTTTCATTGTGAAGTTCCTATAGCCACCTTCCAGCTCCATCATCAGATCAGCACCATGTCATCATAATATTGCATTGTCACACGATTTACACATGAATGCAAAATTTCAGCTCAATCGGTTAAAGAAATGTGCTTCAAAAAGTTGCCAAATTCCACCCGAACATAGTTAAATAATAGCTTGTAAAAAAATTATAAGATTTTTGTAGGTACTAAAAAATACACGTGATTTTGGGTGGGGGGGGGAGGGGTTGACTTAAACCTCACTACCTCAGGGGACCCCTCCTGGGTTAAAAAATGCTGAAAAAAACATCATTAATGGACGGCCCCTAGGTAGGTACACTAGGTAGGTAGTGATTTCCCTTCTATGATTTGAGGTAGTGATGAATGATGTTAGTGTTATTACGAGTACCTACTTACCTACCTACTTCAAACGTCGAGAGTGATTTAGGTACCTTCATTCATGTGGAAACTTTTTTTTTTTTAAAAGAGGGTTTCAAACGAGCAGGCGGGTCACCTGATGGAGAGTAATCACCGCCGGCCACGGACACCCGCAAAACCAGAAGAATCGCAGGCGCGTTGCCGGCCTTTAAGGGAGGAATAGGTTTAAGGATGGAATAGGAATGGGAGGAGAGGGGGGGGCTTCCGGAACCCTCACTGGTCGGACGAAACACAACAGCACCAAGTGCCATTATTTCACGCCGAATATTCGTGAGAGGGTGGTATTACGCCGGGCGAGCCGGCCCAATGCGTGCTGCAACGCAGCGTGGCTCTACTACTCAGTCAGTGTCACTCATTTAGCACCACCCAGGGATCACGTGTAGGGTCTCAAGGGTAAACCTACGGACGCGAGCAACTTTGACCCCCTGTTGAAACTGAACTGCAACTATTAGAAAAACTGCTTCTGACGAAAGTGGAATCTGACGGACGTTTACTAAATCGATATACTATGTGTAAATCGTGTAATACAGAAAGTAGGTAAGTAATAGAATATTAATATAAAGTAGGCAATTATTTTTCTGGATCGCTGGGCAATGAGAAGAAACTTTTATCAGTTTGTTTTTGGTTATTACCACAGCCGTATACACAACAATAATGAAAACCGGGCATGATTACTGGTGCGTGTACTCGTAAGTCGAAGGTAGAGATGGGTTAATAGCCGGATTGTTTGGATTATTAGCGATTATAATCCATTAATAGCCATTATTAGCCATCCATTGGCTAATAACCCCGCTATTAATAGTTTCATACAATTTCAACAGACGTTCTGTTTACAGTCACAAAAGTTAAGCTTTGCGCAGGTAGAGTAATTGATGGGAGACCAGTAAGCGACCTCGGCGAACATTGCTTAACTTTCGCGATCGAAAACCTCGAGATTATATGAACTTACGGTCACCCATCCCTTTGGCGACCTCGGCGAACATTGCTTAACTTTCGCGATCGAAAACCTCTAGATTTTATGAACCTACGGTCACCCATCCCTTTAGCAACCTCGGCGAATATTGCTTAACTTTCGCAATCGAAATCCTCGAGATTTTATGAACTTACGGTCACCCATCCCCTTGTCGAACATTGCTTAACTTTTGCGATCGAAAACCTCGATATTTTATGAACCTACGGTCACCCATCCTCTTGGCGACCTCGGCGAACATTACTTAACTTTCACGATCGAAAACTCGAGATTTCTATGTACCTACAAGTGATGTATAGTGTAAAAATAGATAAAAACTGTATAAGCATCTTCCATTTATTTGCTTATTGTCGCGATATTTTTAATCATTACTGTAACATTAATAGCAGGGTTACCATCCGAAATCAGCTATTAATGGCTATTAACTGCTTTTAATCCATTATTAGCCAAATGATATAAACCGGATTGTGTAGCTGAGTCTGTGCGTGCGGTGCGCAATACAGACGCTCGCTCGTTCGACTCAGCCCTCAGCCGAGGCGACCTCCAGGCCGCCCGCCCATACCCTCGCTCGTTCGACTCAGCCCTCAGCCGAGGCGACCTCCAGGCCGCCCGCCCATACCTCGCGCGCCGCGCAAGGCCCCCGCGCAGATCCTGACACCCACACATAGCAGCGAGCGATTTTACGAGCACACATGCTTAAGTGTCGCTTCTTTTAACGGTAGTGTTAATGCCTACATACGCACGGGAGGAGACGCGAGGGAGGAGGGCGTGACATCATCGCGGCGAGCATCGAACCGGTTGCCGCGGTCGCCCCCCGCTGCCTGCGAGACCGGCGCGGCATCGACTACCGAAAAAGACACTCGGCTTTCGGACAGCTCCAACGACAATCGCGACCCTCTTTAAATTTACTATCTGTTTGTCCGGGACCTATCCTTTTGTAACTAGTTGGCATTAAACCAACCCTATGTTATACAGTCCGCCTTTTATTTAGTCTTAGGACCCTTACATTGGTCCATCTCGCCGTCAAGAGAAGTGGGGCCGGACTACCCCCATTCCTGTTCTGAAGCTCTTCCGTTGTGTGGTCTTCAGCATCGAAATCATCTTCGGGAGTCATCATCCTGCAGAAGTTTCTCCATAGCAGCCACGCCCGCTCAAGAACAAAACCATAGAAGGTCGCCGCAAGTCAGACTTTGAACCTGTTAGAAGCTCGAGTCAAATTCAACGGACATCCAACGGACGAAAAGTGCAAATCATCTTATCCCAAGTGGACGGTTTGGGTATTTGTGAGTTCGTTCCAATTTATTCCTTCTTTTTTCCTTCCTTACCACTATAAAAGTTCTCGATAGCTTTACATTAAGTGAGACATTTAAATATTTTTAGTGTGAGGGTGGCTTCTATTTTTTACATTTACATTTTAATTTTAATTCATATTTGCATTAAAACTGCTTAAAAACCTTAAGCTTAACACTGCAATCATAAGTCAATCATTGCAAACATCATTCGCTAGACTGCGTGGCGCGGGCGCATCGCTTACAGATAGCTATAGTCCCGTTTTTTATAAGTGCAGCAGGTAGCTGACCGCCCGCTCAGCTGTTCTTTTGTTATCGGCCGGTGCATTCAAGCAAGGTCACATTATTCTATTCATAGCCGCACGCATTCATTAGATTTATTTTGTTTTTATTTGCTTAAGCGTTCTTGTTTAGTTATCATGTCAGACGAAAAAATTGAAAAATTAATTAGAAAGCGTAGTTGTATGAAGTCTAAACTGACTATATTTAATAATTTTATTACAAAACATAAAGGCTGCACAGAGCTTACTAGCGTACTCCAACTAGATTTGGAAAACCGTTTAAATAAATTTGATGCCCTATACTCTGATTTCGATAAATTACAGTGTGACATCGAGATGCTTTCGGAGGAACCCGACGATGAGTGTAAGGAACGCGAACAGTTCGAGGACTTGTATCACTCCCTGGTGGCATCAGCGCGCAGTCTACTTGGCGCTTGCTCCCACCAGCGCAACCTTCCAGTTGAGGGCTCCGTGTCGTGCTACGAGGATGTACAGGCCAGTTCCTTTAAATCTAATTGCGTTAGATTGCCTAAGATTGACTTACCGGTGTTTCATGGCCACTATCAACACTGGCTTGAGTTTAGGGATACCTTTATTTCGTTAATTCACACTAGACATGATATAGATAGCATTAATAAGCTGCATTATCTTCGCGCTTCTCTTAAAGGCAGAGCTTTGCTTATAATCGATAATTTAGATTTTAAAGCCGAAAATTACGAGGCTGCTTGGAAGTTAGTGTGCAGTAGGTATGACAACAAAAGATTGCTCGTTAATAATCACGTTCAAGCATTGTTTAGTCTTGAGCGCATGCAAAGGGAGTCTTGTGCATCTATTCGTCATCTGATAGATGTTACAAATAAAAACTTACGAGCCTTATCTACGTTAGATCAGCCCACTGAACATTGGGATACACTTATTATTTATATGATGGCTGAAAAATTAGATAGTGTCACCCATCGAGTCTGGGAAGAACACAGAAATACATTAACTAAACCCCCTACCTTAGACATTTTTATTGATTTTCTTAGCAACAGGGCAGACTTATTGGAGACTATACAAGAAAGTAAAGGTAATAAAATTCAAAAATTCGAAACTCATAAATCTAATCATTCTAATTTACATATAGATACTCCTAATTACAATAATTCTAATATTTACAATAATAAAAATTCAAAAATAAAACATAACTATACTACAAAAATTGTAAAATGTTCCTTAAGCAATGAAAGTCACTTTTTATTTAACTGTAAAACATTCAGGTCCCTTCCTATTGAAAATAGAGTTCAAAAGGCCAAAGAATCTAAAGTGTGTCTTAATTGTCTTCGCCCAGGACATTTTGAAAGCAAATGCAGTCTTGCGTCTTGTAAATATTGTAAAAAGAGTCACAACACACTTTTGCATTTGCATGAGCCCGAAAAAATGCCTATACCTGCTTTGCCGGTAAATAATATCACAAACTTTGCAAATTCAAATGATTTTCAACAGCATACTACTCCTCCGCATGTTTTGCTTTCCACAGCGCTTGTGAAAGTCATCGATAGCAAGGGAGACGTGCACTCCGCCCGAGTTCTGCTCGACAATGGGAGCACGGCGAACTTCATAACGAACTCGCTATGCGGTAAGCTGGATTTGTCGCGACGCGAGGCGTACTCCACGGTGACAGAGTGACAGGTATTAACAATCATACTTCTCAAAGTACACAGTCTTGCAGCCTTACTATAATGTCCATACATGACGATTATAGACTTATTGTGGACTGTCTTATTCCTCCTCATTTGACTAAATGTTTGCCAACTTCATACATAGATGTCGAACATATTCCTCTTCCTAAGGGAATATGTCTTGCTGACCCTACTTTTAATGTCCCGTCCGCCATAGACATATTAGTAGGGGCCGACGCATTTTGGTCTATTTTAGGTAATAACCACATCGACTTGGGTAAAAATCAACCCAAATTATATGAAACCAAGCTGGGTTGGTTGGTGTCTGGGCATGTTTCCCGTCTTAAGCACTCTTCTTACCCCATTTGTAACCTTTCTTGTGAGGAACCCAACCCAGACATAACCCGGTTCTGGGAACTAGACACTGTTGCATCAAAGCACTCCCTGTCCCCTGAAGAACGTGCCTGTGAGCAGAGTTTTTTTTTAAATACTACACGGAAAGACGATGGTCGGTTTGTCGTAACAATGCCACTGAAGGAGGATGCTTTAGTCTTAGGCGACTCTTTTCAACAAGCTAAGTGCCGCTTTTTGTCTTTAGAACGTAGATTCATGAGAGAACCTGTCTTTAAAAATATGTACATGGAATTCATGCTCGAGTATGAGCGCTTAGGTCACATGACCGAAAACAGGGAGCCTTCAGCTAACAAAGAGCCACAGCATTATTATTTTTTGCCTCACCATGGTGTACTGCGTGAGTCGAGCGTTACCACAAAGCTCCGTAGAGTCTTTGACGCGTCCGCCAAGACCAGCACAGGGCTGTCACTTAATAACATCCTAATGGTTGGCCCCACTGTACAGGAAGATCTTTATTCCATATTATTAAGGTTTCGGCAATTTAAATACGTCGTAACCGGAGATGTGGCAAATTTTTACAGATCGATTGAGCTTAACCCTTCTCAACGCTCTCTTCAACAAATTATTTTTCGCTACAGTCCCAAAGAACCCCTCAAAACGTACACCCTTAATACTGTGACTTATGGCACCGCCTGTGCCCCATATTTAGCTACAAAATGTTTAGTTAGCTTGGCATCGAGTGCGGTGGATAATGACGTAAAAGAGTCCATAGAAAGAGACTTCTACGTCGACGATTTCTTAGGAGGCGCATCATCTATTGATGATGCAATTAGAATTATTCAAGGGGTCATATCTACATTAAATTCAGCTCAATTTCACTTAAGAAAATTTAAATCAAATAGTCAATTTATTTTAGATCAAATCGCCCCAGGTTCCACTAACTCAAATAATATTTTAGAAATGTCAAACATAAATAATAACGTCTCTTCTAAAACACTTGGTGTCAACTGGCTTTGTGATTCTGACGCACTATCGTTTTCAATTAATATTGATTTAAATAAAAAAGTAACCAAGCGTCATATACTTTCAGTGATAAGTCAGATATTCGATCCATTAGGTTTAGTTGGCCCATGCATAGTAGAAGCAAAGATCATCATGCAAAGATTGTGGATCGATCAATGCTCATGGGACGACAAAGTATCAGAAGAAATAAAACAGCTATGGTTTGAATTTTCAAACACATTACCTTTTCTGAACAAACTAAACATTCCTCGATGGGTTCTTAGCGACAACTCACTAACCCACGAAGTTCACGTCTTCAGTGACGCCTCAGAAAAAGCGTACGGAGCTTGTGTGTACATACGTTCTGTAGACAAATTAGGTATAGTGTCAGTACATCTTCTTACTTCCAAAAGTCGAGTCGCGCCTATTAAGCCCATGACAATTCCCCGACTGGAGCTTTGCGGAGCTTTATTGGCAGCAAGATTGTGTACTAAAGTATTGACGTCTTTAACTGTACCGGTTCGGATTTGTAGATTTTGGTGCACAATTGTACTGGGGTGGTTAACTACTCCACCTAGTGAGCTTAAAAGCTTCGTTCGCAACCGTGTTCACGAAATTCAGGAGAGCACAGAGGGTCACACGTGGAGTTACGTACCGTCGAAAGACAATCCGGCGGATCTTGTTTCTCGCGGGCTGAAGGCTGACCTCATCAGCAGTTCTTCTTTGTGGTGGTCAGGTCCCACCTTCTTATTAAAAAATGAGGCTTTTTGGCCAATAATGCCCAACGAGAGCGTGAAGCACGATCTACCAGAAATGGTTTCTTGTTCGGTAGCGCTTGCAAATGAAAATACTAATGCTGATTTAGTTTGTGAATTTATTAACAAAAAATCTAAATTTACATTTATCCAACGTTCAATCGCATATTTATTGAGATTCATTCACAACTGCAAACACAAAAATAACAAATTGTCTAGTCATCTTTCGGTTCAAGAACTTCAGAATGCAACAAATTTAATTATTCGAAAGGCGTAGTTGGAAATGTTTCCAGATGAATATGCGTGGCTTAAAGCGGGAAAATCAGTGCCTAAGAAAAACCGCCTCATAGCTTTATCCCCTTTTTTAGATCCCAATGATATTATTAGAGTCGGAGGCAGACTCAATAACTCTCCTTATAGTTATGATGCGAAACATCCTGTTCTTTTATGCAGTAAACATAATCTTACAAACATCATTTTCCAACATTTTCATCTTAAATATTTACATGCTGGTCCACAGCTCTTACTATCAAATATATAACAATTTTATTGGCCTTTAGGTGGCCGCAACTTGTCGAAGAAAACGGTGAAAAAATGTGTTCGATGTTGCAGACATAAAGCTGAAACTACTCAGCCTATCATGGGTCAGTTGCCAGCATCTCGAACTGAACTAGAGTTCCCTTTTTTATATTGTAGCGTTGACTACGCCGGGCCAGTGTTAATAGCAGACAGAAAAGGTAAAGGCTGTATGTAGGCTTCTTAACTCATTTTTGGCAATTTTTGTATGCAATTCGATAAAGGCAGTGCATATCGAGCTCGTCACGGCGCTATCTACTGAAGCATACATAGCCGCATTAAATCGTTTTGTTTCCCGTCGTGGAAAGCCTAAAAAGCATCACGTCCGACAACGGAACCAATTTTGTTGGCACTAATAACGAGTTTTCCAAATTTATAGCACAATCTAATCTTGAAGGTTTAGTAGCTCAAGAGGGGATAGAATTTAAGTTTGTTCCTGCTTACACCCCCCACTTCAATGGCTTAGCAGAGGCAGCTATTCGCTCCACAAAGCACCACCTTAAACGGCTCCTAGATACAACGCACTTTACATACGAGGAGATGGCCACTTGTCTCACCCAAATTGAGGCTGTCTTGAACTCTCGCCCCCTGACCCAGCTATCCTCTGATCCACTTGATTTTTCCGCTCTGACTCCTGCACACTTTTTGATTGGACGACCGCTGATATCCATTCCACATCCACAGGTGGCTGACATGAACATCACTCGCCTTAACCGCTTCGTGAGGATAGAATACATAAAGCAGCACTTTTGGAGTCGATTTTCGCTGGAGACCGGCGCGGCATCGACTACCGAAAAAGACACTCGGCTTTCGGACAGCTCCAACGACAATCGCGACCCTCTTTAAATTTACTATCTGTTTGTCCGGGATCTATCCTTTTGTAACTAGTTGGCATTAAACCAACCCTATGTTATACAGTCCGCCTTTTATTTAGTCTTTGGACCCTTACAGTAGTGTATATATTCTCTGACTAGACGCCACGATTCCCTTTGATGTGTGCCCAAAAACCGACAACTTTCCGATTGCGTGCCATCGCGCGCCACTGCGCGCCACTGTCGACAATTGCTCGCCACTGTACACCATCTACCCCGGCTACACAATGGCGATCATCTCTACTAAGTCTGTGATGGCGATGGCCGGCAGTGGCCAAGCATGGCCCATCACACTCCACTGTGTGTGTACTGGGATTGAAACTGGATAGTGATGCGATACGTAAGGCACAAACGTATTTTATAAATATATATAATATTATATTATGTACATATCCATTCAAATTCAGATTTTTACATTTTGTTTGTTTTATATAACATAAAATACTTAATTAACTTAATTTTATGTAGGTAACTTTAGGTTAAGATGAGGCTATTTTTCTTGTTAATGGTACTGGTATCAACGTAACAAATTTTTTTTAGTATTGTTGTCACAGGTAAACTACTTATATAAATCTTGACAACAAAGTAGGAAGTACATTTTTATGAGGTAGGTACACTGTATAATCCTGTATTATGCTATTTTGTTGAAATAAACATTTTTCATTTTTATTTTTTCATTTTCATTAACGGACGGTCCATTACAAAGTTTCTACTTGCATCATGTTTCATTATTTTTGCCTATCAACTTGCTTCGCCTTGTAAAGCGACACTCACGGTCAGTTAAACTGATCAGTTGAATAACTGATCAGTTAAAACAACTGATCAGTTAAAAGAATATTGTACCATACCGCTGCTATTTATTAAATTATCAATGATCGATCTTTTTAACAAACAAATGTGCTTAAAATCATTACTATTTGTTACTAGTATCATCATCAGGTAAGTAAAATTTTACGAATCCTTTATTAATATACTACCTATACAGTGATAGATATGGTCGATAGGTACCGATATCACCGATATTAAAACATTATACAGTTTGTCTCCCTGTGACCACGGACCCTGTAAAGGGTTCGAAACGTCAGGATAATATAAAAACTATGTAAATAGTAAATTAAACGCGAGTTAATCCGTAAAAAGTGTTTCATTTCAATGTGTAGTGCTCGCTTAAACCTCAGAAAACAATATATTATACAGTTTCAGTATCCGATATCAAATATCGATTTAAAGTTTTGAATCGATTCACAAAAAAAGATATATTCCCCATCACTACCAGGCAGCAATAAGCAGTGGGCCAGCATACGCCATTGTGTGAACGCGACGTAATCGTGGCCTACAGTTGTCTACAATTGGCGATGGCCGGCAGTGGGCCATCACACGCCACTGTGTACTGGGGACTTTAGATTAAAACAAAAAGGAGTGATAACATTTCTTTATGAAAGGTATGAAAGGGGCGGATATTCATGACGACTTGAAAAATGTTTTGGGTAGATGTGCTCTATCTTATGCTACGGTTAAGAACTGGGTGGCTGAGTTTAAACGAGGGCGTACAAGTGTCCAAGATGAACTCCGTCCCGGACGTCCAAAGAGCGTCACCACTTTGGAAATGGTCTCCAAAGTGCATGATATGGTTTTGGAAGACCGACGGTTGAAGCTATCCGAGATAGCTGATAATACAGGTATTTCAAAAGAACGGGTACCTACATCATATACTTAGTGAAGAATTGAATATGAAAAAGCTGTCCGCCCGTTGGGTGCCGCGATTACTTACACTCTTACACTCTTCTTTTGGTTTTAATCTAAGCTTACACTCGATCAAAAAAGAGTTCGAATGCAAAACTCTCAACACTGTTTGGACCGTTTTCAAAGAAATAAATCAGTCGTGTAAGCGATGCGGATCGGTGCAGACGCATTAAATAAAAATAAATAATATTACGCGTAGCGCGGCGCATGCCGCTGCTCGACTAACGTCATGAGTGACAAACTCGTGGCAAATGAACTCCTGGCGTTCCTGCAACAAAAGCTGGACGTCATGGACGAGGTGAGCGCAGTGCAAATTTGCAAGTCCAGCTTCAGTGAAGATGAGGTGGCTGGTGCGAAGAAGCTGCTCTACGATTCTATTGGCAAGAGCGACCAAATGGTGTCCCGGAGACGAGACGGGACGCAGAAGAGTCTGCATGATATCATAACACTGATCAAGGAAACCGATCCAGATGACATGCCGACGTTTGTGGCGAGAGACCTCAACAAGTGGCCTCCCGTCACCTTCGACCATGTCGACGTCACCTGTCTCCTGAAGGATATCGTGTCCCTAAAGGCGAGTTTGGCTGAAGTGATGCTGAAATTTCAGGCATCCGAAAATACCGTGAGGGATGGCTTCGTCGAGGTTCGAAGCAAGAAGCGACGTCGTCAGCGAGCGAGCCAGAACCGTTGCGGTACTGCACCGACAGGGCAGTAGCTGTCCCGCCTGCACTACACCACCACAACGCAGGAGGTAGCAGAGTATATTCGCATGAAGTCTAACTTCAATTTGAGGATTGGACAGCTGGAGTCGCGCCATAACACGAGCTTCAAGGCGTTTGTGGTGCGAATCCCGACATCAGAGCTGGACATCGGTAACCTATCATAAATCCGAAACTTTCCTGTACGAATTTCAATTGTTCGAAAACGGTATAACGAAGTTTTAAATACAAGATCATTGCTTTTACATAATTTTGTTAATCCATAAGCTTATCATACATACGTTTCATTTTCCAGAAAGACTATTTAAATAATAAAGACTAAGCCGATTATCAAAGCTACTTTTTTTCTTTTGGAAGATGTTTTGTTTACAATAAATTTAATATCTAGAAGTATTAAAATTCGAAGTAACTTTTACTCAAAAATATCATACTCATACTCAGTTTTTTTTTGTTTTTCATATATTCATATTATTAGGTGAATAATCTTAAATGTCTTAAAAAGTTAATACTTTATGTTTCCGGTAAGATTGTGTTTCAAAAGTCAGTGACAGAAACGAATCGCGGCAAAACCGACTCCACGTAATCTTGTCTGCCCTACGCTAGAGTGTAATTCAAGCCCGCGTAGGCGCGAAAGGGGCGAGGCGGCCCGCGAGCTGAGGAGCAGGTGAGCGTAAGCCATCTGCGACGATAAGCTCGCGTGGGACCGCCGGAGCCTCGCAGCGCCGGAGCCGTGACAGAAACCATGCCTGCTGCATGCTTGGTTGCATGCTGCATGCTTGCTGCATACTTGCTGCATGCTTAGTTGCTTGCTGCTTGCTTGTTTGCATGCTGCATGCTTGCTTGCATGCTGCATGCTTGCTTGCAAGCTTCAAGCTTGCTTGCTTACATGCTGCATGCTTGTTTGCATGCTGCATGCTTGTTTGCATGCTGCATGCTTGCTTGCCTTGTGCATGCTTGCTTCCATGCTTAAACGTTACTACGATTACAAGTTGTTCGATGATATTATGGATTTCAATTATTTGAAATGTTGTATTTTAATAATATTGGAAACGTGTTTCTGGAAAATGAATCTAGCATTAATAGCTTCGGCCAAACGTTGAGTGGGATTTCAAAATATAGAGATTTTGAAAAAAATCTCGGCATTCGGCATTTCAAAACTTTGTAAATTGTGTTTTCGGTAAAAAGAAAATTATGGAAAACAAAAAATTACAAAACGTTTTCGGTCAAATAAAATTCGTACAGGCAAATTTCTAATTTATGATAGGTAACCCTGGACATCTTTTTGAAGGAGGACTTCTGGCCTAAGGGTGTAGTCTACAGGCGTTTCCGAAGGAAGTTGTCTGTTGCTACCGGGTTGGTACCGCAGGTGCCAATTCAATAATACTAACATTAGTTATTAAGTTATTTACTAACAAAACATTGTATTTATTTGTATGTATGTTAGTTAGTCTGTAAGGTATATATTATATGGGCCAATGTAATTTACCATCTGTACATTTTGTTGCCTGAAGTAAATGATTATTATTATTATTATTATTAAATCGGATTTTTTACGTCGATTTGTAACAACGGATGAAACTTGGGTTCATCACTATACACCAGAATCCAAAATTCAATCGAAACAGTGGACAGAATCCGGGTGCTCGGCTCCAAAGAAAGCTAAAGCCGTGAAATCAGCTGGAAAAGTGACGGCATCGGTCTTTTGAGATTCGAACGGAATTTTGATGATAGACTACCTCCCAAAAGGTCAAACTATAAACGAGGAATACTACGCTAATCTATTACTCGTAGATAAGCTGCAGGAATGTATTGAGCAAAAATAACCCGGTTTGGCTCGAAAAAAATATATTTTTCATCAAGACAATGCAAGAGTTCACACGTGCCTTAAGGCCATGCTATGGCCAAAATTAACGAATTGCATTATGATTTGTTGCCCCACCCACCTTATTCACCTGATCTTGCACCGTCAGACTTCCATCTGTTCCCCAAACTCAAAACTTTTTTGGGGGCCAGAAATTTAAAACAAATGAAGAAGTCATATCTGCTGTAGAGGAGTATTTTACAGGCCTTGAGAAAAGCCATTTTATAGAGGGTATAACAGCGTTGGAGCGAAGGTGGATTAAGTGCGTAGAGCTTAATGGAGATTATGTTGAAAAATAAAAACATTTTTTTACGCTAACTGCAGTGAGTATTTCATTTTTAGGCTAGTTACTTATCATGCCGCCCGAAAGCTGTTACGTTGGTGTTTTTTTTCTCGTTCGAAAATAGTGGGAAATTATTATCCTACTCGTATCCCTCAGGACGACTTCGTCATTTTCTTAAACTTGACACTTTCCTAACTTGTCTCATTTTTAACTCGGCTCTTTCTTTGTTGGTATCTTTTGCAAAGTTGACACTTTTCCAACTCGTCTCCCCTCCGGACGACTTTGTCATTTTCTTAAACTTGACACTTTCCTAACTGGTCTTATTTTTAACTCGGCTCTTTCTTAGTTGGTCTCTTTCTTAACTTGACACTTTTCTAAATCATATTGTTTTCAAGATTAACTAGACTGGATGCGTACAGCCCAGTTCATAAATATGTGTACACTTTAGTACCTTGTCACTTTAATCGCTTTGACAATTCGTGTATGGCAGTTTAAACAGACATTAAATAGACAAGCCAAGGTACTAAAATGTATACATATTTATGAACTCGACTGTACCTACAATAATAAATGAGTTTACATACATCTTAAAGCGTTCCGACGTAAGGGCCAATGGGTTACCACAGCGTTGTTTCTTATGAAAACTTAAAGCAGCTGTTAATCTAAAATTATTCATTTTAAGGAAAAGTTCTTAGACAAAAGTTATTTAATATCATGTATACTTTACCCTTCTTTCGGCTTAGTACCCCCTTTCCGACTGCCGTTGTGTATAAATTTAGTCACGCACGTCATTAATGAGGGAACACAAAGTGGCAATGCTGCAATGCAAAAAACCTGGCACCTACTGGCTACCCCTCCCCTGTTCCGAAGAATAAACGAAACTTGGGAGCCTTATTATCATACTTGACAAAGAAAAAGAAAAAGCCGTTTTAAAAATAAAACGAATTACGAAAGTGTCAACTTTGCAAAAGAGACCAACTAAGAAAGAGCCGAGTTAAAAATGAGACGAGTTATGAAAGTGTCAACTTTGCAAAAGAGACCAACTAAGAAAGAGCCGAGTTAAAAATGAGACGAGTTATGAAAGTGTCAACTTTGCAAAAGAGACCAACTAAGAAAGAGCCGAGTTAAAAATGAGACAAGTTAGGAAAGTGTCAAGTCTAAGAAAATGACGAAGTCGTCCTGAGGGCCTCGTATATCATAATTTATCAAGTTTGAAATTGTTTCCCTCTTAAGGAATTCAAAATGTTTATCTATATATAATTGAAGTAGTTTTGTCTTTTTGTTTTTTAAACAAAAGTTTTATTTAAAAAAACAAAAAGACAAATTAAATAATAGCGCCGCCGTTTTCCAAAAAGAAAAAAAATCATGAAAAAGAATTTCTTACAAGAAATCGTCGATGGTTTAATCGATCTATCAGATATAGACGACGAAGATTCAGATGATGAAACAGTAAGTCATACTTCATAATTCCATTGCATGATAACCTATTGAAAAGAGACTCGAAAAATTATTTAGAATATCGTATTTCGAAGTGGCGAATTATGAAGAAGTAAGTATATCGTGAGCCATCTGTAAAAGAGCATGTTGGTGAGTCACTTCAAGACATATTGGACAGCGACAGCAATTCTCTGGTTGCGGATAACTTGCTTGCTTCAACATCTTTCAAGAAATCGTTAAAATTTACCTGCCTCAACTGGCCTCAACTGCATGTTTGCCTGAAATATCAAATTCTCCTGCATCAGTAACCGCCGGGATTTACACGTTATAATTGGTTAATTTTCAATAAATAATTCATGTAAGTAATGTTGCGTTTTTTATTTATTGTGCCTATATAAAAATCGACGAGTAAAGACGTAGACAAAAGCTAGTCAAATGGGAAATTATTTCCGACATGTAAGGTATGTTCATGGATACAGGGAAATAATTTCCCACTACAAAAAAAAACTACGTACTTGCCACCTACTAATTTATTTTTTAGTATTCAAGTCTTTAATCTCAATATAACCCCGTACCTACTGATATATTAAAATGAACTTGTTTGAAGCCATGGCCGATTAAGGGTTAAAGTAATGAGCTGTTCCTTAATTTAGATGGCAAGATAAACCGTTGGTCCCGTCCCGGCCACTTTCTGTTCTGTGGTTCCGGCTATTGATTGTCAGAAGCAGGTAGCAGCAAAGAACTAGTGTAGAAACTATAGAAGAGAGTTCTTACAGTCAAACCCAAATATCGTCAGAACTAGGTTAGGTGGTTAATGGATATAGTATTACTTACCGTGTCACGTAGCGGTGAAAGAATACTACCACCCCCTCTCTTCCCTTGGGTGTCGTAAAAGGCGGCTAACGGACTAAAGACTGCACATATATCGAACAGCATAAAGCGGCGATGGGCTCACCACCTGTCACGCTGAGCACATGTGCAATCGCTATTCGGTGAAAAGTGGGCTATGGCAGAGGACTGCTTTTGCTGTCCTCATTGCCTAATCACTGACTTACCCTTCGGGGATAATAGTCGTGATTATATGTTTAGGTACCTATGTATTACTTACCTACTATCCATAATCAAGTATTTACGGTGAGCACGTAATGACATTAATTCTTAACTTTAACGTAGGTACGTACATAGGTGGGTACATGGAATCGAATACCTAGCAACAGTTTATTGATATTAAGTATATTAAGTAATGGAACCTAGGATAGTTCTTACCTAGGATGGGTTCCCTACGTGTGTCCGAAACACTAATCTGCAAAAATGTATACATTTTCTCTGCATTTCATTTTCTTTGGATCGATGTCTTGATAAATGGGGTGCATGGCTTTACTGCGAAGACTTTTGTCTAATCTTACCTTCTATGCGATTCTCTAAGCGACACATAGACGCTGCGCGGAGTGTGGCGATGAATTTCCGAAAATCTAAATTTACTGCAAGCGATTTTTGCATTCGCATAATTTCCCAATCGAATCGTTTCCTGATATATTTTTTCCAGAGGCTGATTTTTTTAAAAGCTTTTTTCTTTTCGCAATATTTCTCAATCTAATCTTTTTATGACAGTTTTTTTTCCGGAAATTAGATAGGAAAAATTGCATAAAGCAATATTTCAGTGATCACAAAAGCGAATGAGTCAATTACGTGAATAGGAATATTTGAGAATGGATATAAGTATTACTTTAAGTTAAAAAAAATATTCAGAAATTTCACCTCCGGGAAAAAAAACAGAAAATAAAAAAATAAGAAATTATGCTAATGCAAAAATCGCTTGCAGTAAAATTCGATTTTCGGAAATTCATCGCCACACTCGCTGCGCTCATGGCTGTGTGATCTGTTGTCTCTTTCCAATTCTATGAATATGAAAGAGACAGTCAATTCTCAGCGCTGCGTATCGCACTGCTTAATGCTGGATTTACACGAAGCCAATACTTCAGACAATCCACTAAGCCAATGCCAATGCTAAGCAAAAATGCCTTGAGGACAATCCAATGTAGTGGACTGTCTCTATTTACACGATGTCAATATTGGACTGGCTTATTGGATTGTCTCAAGTATTGGCTCCGTATAAATCCAGCATAACGCCTTGTTGTTCCGACGCTTGTCCGATGTCACGGCGTTAGGGTCATTGGCGTTAGGTCAAAAATATATTTCGAAAATACATTTTTCTGACTTTACAATCAACAACATAAAATCTTTATGGGAAATTGTAGCGAAGACATGATTTCAATGATAGAGGCCCTTGCCATGCTGTAAGTCAGTAAAAAGCCAGTAAAACTGAATAACCCAAAAAATATGGTATCTTATATTGCGGTATGACGTCATACCGAAAAATAACGGTTACCGGAATATTCCGATATCCAAATATATTTCGGTACCGCAATTTTGAGTTTATAATTAATAAAAGGTATATTTCGGTATTAAAGAGACGGCTAACAACCATTTCAAGCATAAAATACTCGTACTTATATCATGGTTTTTCTCATTAATTTGCATTAGTTTTGCTTTGTTCTCGATATCAAAACCCCTCACCCCGCGCCCCGCAACTGTCAATACAACGTTTTTCGGTACCGATATCGCATAAAGGTTAAAAATAACCTTCATCATCATCATCCATCATCATCATCATCAGCCAGAGGACGTCCACTGCTGAACAAAGGCCTCCCCCAAGGATCTCCACCACGACCGGTATAGCCTTACCTCTATTTTATTAAGGGTAGATTCGACAAAACTGGAATAAGGTCTTATACCTACCTAGATTAAAGGCCGAATTTGTATGAACTAATCTCGGAGTAAGTCTTATTCCAGTTTGGTCGAATCCACTCTAAGTAACACTTATTTTATAGGTACCTTATACCGTAACCGCTTTCAGTCCCTGCCAGTAAGTATATTATATCTCTACATTTAAAAAAAAGTTTTTCTGAAAATTAACGTGAAGTACATTTATGAATGCGATGGGAATCACAACTAAAAAGAAAAAAATTCCATGCTTCGATTTGGACCTAAAAACAAACGCAAGAAAAAGAAACTATCCGAGAAATATAGGTAAGTACCTATGCAAAAAAAAAGCGAGTAGAAAATGGTACCTTTAAGGATGTACCACAATAAAGTTTTCTTCTTGTTGGTGATTCCCATCGCAATCTTAGAAAGATATAACTAAGATAATTTTTGGAGGTTAACAATGCTCGCATCCGTAGGTGTGTACCCTCGGGGTTCCCTACGCCATCCATATCGAAACACTATCTACAGATACACGTTACCTGAATGACATTTTACTTACATATCGTTTTGCGGAAATTTTTGTTTAATGTAATGTTTATTATACCGAGCGATTATTAGCCCGGTGATGGTTCATTACCTCGAAAATTTATACTCGGCTAGATCAGTCGATGATGTTTTGCTTAGCAATTATATCGGGTGCGCATTGAATTCGGCTCCCGTTGTCGTGTCTATGCGTGCCTACCTATATCGGTCCCACACAGGAGATGCTAACACAAACAGCCTTTTTGACCACATCAGCCGAGTGACTGATGTCGCGCAGGAGCATTCCCAAACGACGATTTGGTGGTTTTCGGTTTCGGAAGACCATTCGGCTTTAGAATTCTTTGCCGGCGGATGTGTTTCCCAGCTCCTATGCGGGCGTGAAATGGCATTAATGCAGGCCGTCATGAATGGGTGCGCTTGTTACCGTGCTTGAGCGCCCTCATTACTTTGGACTGCATCGGCTGCTTACCATCATGCAATATGTGGTCACTATGTATGACGAGTCACAATAAAAAAAATGCAGAATAGCGTTTTGAACACGCACGCAAGAAACCCACTAGGATTGCAATAGATAGAACCTCGTCATAGAATAGTTAGCCTTATTCATGGCCATAACTAAATAAAATTACGAAAGTCTATATTTTCGTTTTAGGTAAGTAGAATTATATTTAATGAACCTCGACCAAGAAATTCGTGATTTGTAGAGTGTTATTTTAACTGTTACACCATTAAAAAGCTTTTTAATTTATTGTTCTTTCTCACGAACCTATTAAAGCATTTGAATAATGTTATAGGTACTGAAATCTTACATATAACTATTATAAGTTTTTTACATTTTTCGTCTTCTGTGATAAACTTTAAACTAAGTAATACCTAGTAGCGTAATAAATAGGTCGGTATTGGTATTATACTATGTGTAAAAGGAGAACCGGCACTTTCCATAGAAAAAATGCTTAATTTGTATACAATAGAATTTGGTCATAAAGTAAAGCTAATATTATTTGCTACCTAAACCAAGTTTTGTTTTATTTTTATCGAATCGCGGATAAGAGTTATTTAATTATCAATATTTTTTAATATGGAAACACTAAGTCTTAAAAAAACAGACATGTTACTTTAAAAATGTCTGACGTGGCTGCATAAGCCATAATTCATTTGCTTTTAAAAAAGGGAAATGTCAACAATGCCGTCACGTCATGTTTGATTTGACAGCTAGCGGCTGTCATTTGTCAACAACTGTCAATTGTTGACAGATATTGCCAGTTAAATAATGAAATACAGATAAAAAAATTAAAAAAGTATACAACTTAAGCATAAAACGCCGGGTCTCCAAATTCATTTAAAGTTTTGTTCATATGTAAGTGGCGCACGTGTAGGTGAAACCCAAACCTAATTTCGTTTCTCTCACTTTTCATGTTTATGTTATTTTATTTAAACTAATATATCTCTATGTCAACCGTGTCGCGTAGCGGTGAAAGAATACTACCGCCATCTTCCTCTTCCCATGCGTGCCGTAAAAGGCGACTAACGGATAAAGACTGTACATACATCTAACAGCATAGAGCGGCGGTGAGCCCATCGGGGCTTTGCGTGACAGACCCACCGCCTGTCACGCTGAGCACATGTGCAGTCGATATTTGGTGAAAAGTGTACTATGGTAGAGGACTGCTTTTGCTTACCTCATTGCCTTGTCTCTGACTAACCCTTCGGGGATAATAGTCGTGATTATATATATATCTACAGGTGTCTCATAATTAGTAAGTAGGTTACGTTTAAATAGGTAAACCGAACAAAATAAAAATTCCACTGGAAATGTTACAAATAAAAACATAATCAACTGTACAAATGGTTTTTATTTAAAAGGAAAGAATCTTTCCGAATTATCAATAGTTATAAACTTTATTTAAAATACTACACATTGAGAAGACGAATAAGTTATCCTATAGTATCGTGCAAGTTCGAGAGTTGGTTTGGTTACTTACTTCTGTCTCTATGGTCTCTTCTATTTTGTGTATAGTTTGCTCCGTACCATCGATGCCTTTGTGTATATTTTCTAAAAATAAAAAGCATGGATACATTTTTTATCTTTAAATTATCACTGGAACGAAAAGAAACTCATTTAATATATGTATTACTAGCGGCCCGCCCGCGACTACATCCGCGTGGACCCGATTCCCCGTGACGAATTTTTGTTTTTTTAACACAAGCCTTGACCTGACAATTACGAACTCAACAATAAAAGAATCAGCCAAATCGGCCGACCCATTCTGAAATGATGCGCGTACAAACATTTCGTCAATTGATTTTTATTTATCCTACTAATATTATAAACGCGAAAGTTTGTAAGTATGAATGGTTATATGTTACTCTTTCACGTAAAAACTACTAAATGGATTTGGGTGAAATTCGGCATACAGATAGTTTATAACCTGGATTAACACATAGGATACTTTTTATCCCGATATTCCCATGGGAACGGGAATCACGTGGGTGAAACCGCGAGCGGCCGCTAGTACAGATTGTAATTAATATTTAATTAACGATACAGCCGAAGATAAATTTCCCGCAGGCACTGGCTAACGTAACTGACAGAACACTACTTCAATGCTGTTAACATTGTTTTTATGACTACAGATTTAAATAAGAGCAAGCCAGCAAGAAAGGCAAGAACAAAACCATTAACCGACCCAAAGTACAACCACCTTTGCATAATGCGCTCGGTGTTCCAACCACTAGCTAGATCAAACGGGCCGGTTAAAAGACTATAAGGAACATACACCATAACCAAATAACTCACCTGTGATATTTTCTTCGATAACTTTTCCTTTACCCATGCATGAATTCTCTTTATCCTTTATAGATTGGAATAATTTGGAGAGTCGTCCTTTCTGTGGTGTTTTGTTTACGACTACGTCATTGTCCTCGTTATGCCCGAGCTCGTCTCCATCTTCACTCCGCACTATGGGCATCACGGCTTGAGTTTTCGTTTTACCCGCTAGCGGACTGGATTTGTCTGAACCACAAGGGATGGTTTCATTTTCTGACTGGCCAGCTTCACTTTTTTGACCATCATCACTATTTTTGCTTAAAATAGGACTAATTTGTGCTAAATCTGGAATATGAAGTAAATCTTGCAGTATAGGACTTTTAGGAGGCGGTGAGTTTGCTATTTCCGCTATCATGTCTGGCACTCCAAGTGATTTTATTTGATCATGATGTATAATGGGTTCTAATGCTGTGGTTTTCTTTATTATGTCTTCTACAACTTCAACTTTATCTGTCACTTTATCTGCGACATCGTTAGCAGATTTTTGAATTTTTTCTTCTGTTGTGTTTACCACCGTGTGCACATTGTCAATGGTATCATTCACAATCGTTTTCAAGGTTGGGGAAGACGGATCGATGGCATCTGCGTTTATATCGGGGTTGTCGTGCGTGCTCACATTATCGTTTTCAAGGTCGTTTATGTTTACAATGTGCGAGCCACTGACGTTCGCCTCGAGGGAGTCTATTGATCCGGTCTCCTCATTCGCGTTTCCATTCAGATTGTCTGCATTCACGTGCTCATCAATATTCGAGTTAGTGACGTCTTCTATAACGTGCCGGTCCTCGTGTTTACTCATTGTGGGAACTTTTTGAAGGGGAGGTAGTTCAGTCATCGCTGTCTGCCTGGTGTCTTCGCTGATTATACTGAAATCGTTGTTTGTGAAGTCCGCGTTTGAACCTTTAGTCGCCGATAGTAAAGTGTGGCAACCGCCGCAGGCTACATTGTCTACGATGAATCCATTCATAGAGGTGACCCGCTTCGGCGAGTATTGATTGGGAGCAGCCTCATTCGCGTCGACGGAGCTTCCGATATCCTCCAAGCAAAGTTTGTCGTGGCGCGCCTCCCCGCACGTGTACAGTAGGCCGTTGTCTGCAACAAATGTGTCAGTCACTTATGCGTACGACCACCGACAGCCAGTGGCGACTCAGCACTGTTCGTGCAGCTCGTCAGACTAATTTACCGTACCTACGCATATCGAAAAGCAATTGGAAATAATACGGATTCTCGATTATGGTATCGATTACGTGCAAGGTCAACGAAAATAGGTGCCGTGTAGTGGACAAGGGCTAGTTATCGGTAAATCGGTCGGTGGGTGGGTCATTATGTAAATCGAGTGAGACCGTCTGGTAGATTCTATTAATTTTAAAAGTAAAACAAAAACTGTAAAATCAATTTTATAAAGGTAGGTATGTGCGTAAAGTAGTATGCCTTTACTAAGTAGGTAAGTAGTTTTGCGTTAAATACCGTTTAAATATGTGTGCCAAATTATGTTCAATTTAAATTGGATGTAGCAGAAAGATCGTGACACATCGGCAAGTACTTAGATATAGTTATGATTTGTATTTTTTTTTACTTAACCTATAATAGTGTCTCACTGCTTTGCAATGGTCTCCCCCACTTCCTTCCAGTTCTCTCTAGATTTGTAAGATAAGATTTGATAAGTTTAAATTTACATAAAATTAAACTTACTTTAAACAAATTACCTGAAATGATTCATGGAAAAAAAATATTGGAATATTAGGTATACTTTATTGCGAAATCTAAGTAGGTTAGTATTACAATATCCATAATTGGTGTTTCACTACATTCCTACATTTTACATAGTACACAATAATGACAAGCACAGGAATGTTATGTAAAATTTACAATTGGCTTTAAGGCTTAAAGCGGGGAGATGTGCTATAATGATATATAATGTTATGACCTGCACGAATATTTTGATTTTAAATAATTGTAATTTTGACATGGCTATTGTTATTAATTTTTTATTCTAATTTACATCTAATATATTATAAAATACTCCTGGATTATATTATGTAATAATTAATGAACATGCCATGGTTATCTAATAATTATAAACTTATTGTAATGCCTGATATGGGTAACTGTTAGGACCGACCTATTACAATTACACCTAGTAATAAGATACAATGTAACAGTTATGCAATAAAATGTTCTATTCTATTCATTACTGGAAAAGAACTCAATTTATATTACTACCACCACAAAAAAGCGTATAAGGTAAAAAGCATTATTTAATTATAGATAATTCTCTGCACCTTCTGGTTACCTAAGGTCAGCAAAAAGTAATGTAAATCTTGCAATTCACATTTTGGAATAAGTGTAGCAAACTTCGATCATCTGTGTTTAGAATTTTAGATGAGCGAATGTAATAAAAAATGCATTTTTCTTTAGACTATACTATGATTATAGGTACTGCCAATTATTATTGCACTTGGAAAAAGAACGACTAGTCTTTCGTATCGTATATCGAAATGTTGTGGGTTCGAGTCCCAGTCCCATAAAGTTCAAAGCAGTCATCTCTATTCAAGTGCATTATTCAGTTTCTATATACTTACATATACCTACTATAGTTATGACATTATAAATGTTAAGTATCTACCAATTCAAAAAGGTACAACTTACCTGTAACAAAAGCGGTGTGCATAGCACCGCAAGCGACCAACTTCAGCTGGTATCCATCAAACATCTTCTCCATGTCGATCTCCGTGGGCGCCGTCACATGCTCCACCTCATTCGTCATTCCCAACTGGCCTTTCTCGTTTGACCCGAAAGCTAATATTTTACTTTCATCCATTGATAACAGGAACGTGTGTGAGGCGCCACAGCAGGCACTCTTGATGGGTAGGTCTATTGGCAGCACTTCGGGGACGTAAATGGTCGTCCCAGGAGTTGTGATGCCAAGCTTCGTGTTCTCATTGTCGCCGGTGACGAACACCGCACCTTTGCCTGTAAAAAAGTTTGGTGGTAAGTAGATATAAAAAGTTTTTAGACTACGCTGTGGCATGATAGCGAGGCATTACGAGGTGACGCTATGATATTGTTTTGTTAAGCTTTCAGAATGAAGGTCATATTTTTCATTTTATACCAAATGCGGTCCCCAATTATATCTTAGTACAAAAATAGAAAATTCGACCTACCATAACTATTTGTGACGGTGTCGGTCGTCGAGAGCATACGTAAGTATTGACACTAACAACAACATCTATGTACGAAGCAAAGATAGTTATCATAGTTCGTATTAGCTCTGGTCTAGCTCTGGAAGGAGAGTACAAACCCTATAGTAAAACCTATAACGTCCGCATCCTCACGTCACGGTCAACCCGAGCCGAGGAGGCTCTAGGGTTTTTCTCTCACGACATCCGATGCAAACGCCTCTGAGAATCTAGTGAGGGACGTTCGAGAAAACCTTTGAGAATTATTCGATCAATAAAGCGTATATAAATAAAGGACTCCAACAGCCAACAGCGTCGAGCGGCGGTGGGCTCATGTGCAGTTTTTTTGTTGAAACAAGGACTAGTAGTGAACTGATTTTGCTGATTGTCTTTGTCTCTGACTAACCCTTCGGGGATATTAGTCGTGAGTGCGTGTGGGTGATGCCAAGACTCACTGGTGATGAACACGGTGTGGTAGTAGCCGCACTCGACGAAGGCGATGGTCTCCATGAACTTGAGCTCGGTGAATGAGACGCTGGCGCGCGTGTCCTCGCCGAGGCCGAGCTGGCCCTCCGTGTTGGAGCCGCATACGAACACGCGTCCTTCGTCTGTGGATTCAAACGTGGGATATTATGATTATATTTATTTATATATTCTCTCAAATTCATAGATAACAAACGTCAATGGTCAACGCAGTCATGCTTGAGGCAGGTTGGGGAGGACGTGGGTTCGACTCCCATCTGGGGTAGTCATATTTATTATTTCACGTTTCGTTATCTCCGGGTTTTTTGAGCGCTATTAACCAAAAATTCTAATATTACGCGAACCTACTCGTATTATTGTTTTATTCAGGTGTTATACCTACTCTTGCCCAAAAACACGCATACAGAAAATATCTTACAAACAATAGTGAGCAAAGGTGGACTTATCTCTAAAAGAGGTCTCTTTCTGCCAACCTAAGGTGAAAATTAGGGATGCAATGTAATTTTTTTTTAGTATAATTTTGTTACTTTTGAATCTTTGAAGTTGTCTTCTTTAGTGAAAGATACACTTTTTAGGGATGCCTCGCGTTTAATTTCTGCATATTATTTAATCCTCATTCCTGATGCTTTGCAGAGTCTGTGATCACAGGCAAGCTAGAACGTGAGTTAATCCGTAAAAAGTGTTTATTTTAATGTGTAGCAAAATGTTTATTTTAATAGCTAGCGTGCTATTTTTTATGGAAGAAGTAGAGTGGAAAGGAATGACACGGTATGAAATGGTAAGGCAGCACGCGGGTGGGTCAGTTGATGAAAAGCAATGATAACATTAATCTATCTATGTGAGTTGGTCGAACAACTCACATAGATTAATTTTATTAAGGAAACAGTAGGTTAGTTAAGTTCCTGAACGCACGAAATCAATCTCAATCAATCAAATCATGAAATCAATCAATCGGTTGTTTTGCCTTCTACAGTAAATTTGACATTATTTGTATGTAGCTTCAGTCACATTTCTAACTCTAGTAGACAAAACAACAGATACATTGATTATTAATTTCGGCCGTAAACGTAAAGGTTTAAGAATATGCCGCCGTAAGCAGGAACAGCAGTATCGCAATATCTTTCAAGTCGAAGTACATTGCTTCGCTAGTTTGATTATTTCAAAATTAGTTTTGAATAAGCAAACTAGCAAAGCGATGTATTTGTACTTGAAAGGTATTGCGATAGGTGTTGATGTTAGACAATAAGCAACCAGAACTGTAAATCGTGAATTTCACTTCCGTCGTAAACTTTATGTCAAGCATCGTGAACTTCATTTCCTCTGTGAACTTCACGTCAAGCTCTCATAGTGACCTCTGTCAGGTACGAACCAGTGAGGATGGCTGTGTGGTTGCTGCCGGCGGACACTTGCCGGATGGTGGGCATGGTGTCCACCTCGACACACTGCGGGACGGTGTGGTGCTCCATGTCCCCGGTGCCGAGCTGGCCTTCGTCGTTACACCCCACGGTGAACACTGCATTGGTATCTAGAAGAAACATAACTGTTGGTTTTCCTGGTAAAACTTAGATTGTAGTTACCCAAAAACTACAAACAAACGCTTATGTGTTTGCCTACTATACCTTCAAGTTATCTTTTCTAAAGAAAAGGTAGAACCAATCTGACAATTTTCAAAAAGCTTATAGCGTTCCATTCTAGACCACTGGCAAAAAAACTTCTGCCATCAACATCTGATACATCAAATTGCTATTTCCAAGTACAGTGCCGTTCTTTCCTTTTTACTTTATTCATATTCAAATATTACCTATATTATATATTCATTGAAAACAGTGCGCGCTCATCGAACATGACGCGGTGTGCTCTGAGCCATTTGAGGCCACTTTGCTGCGTTACCTTGTTTATTTTTTTAAATTATTTTTTATAATAGATGGAGGTAAACGAGCAGGCGGGTCACCTGATGGAGAGTAATCTCCGCCGCCCATGGACACCCGCAACGCCAGAGGAATCGCAGATGCGTTGCCGGCCTATAAGGAAGGAATAGGTTTTAGGAAGAATAAAGGAATTGTGGGGGGAGGGGGGGGGGAATGGCCTCTGGAACCATCACTGGCCGGACGGAACACAACTGCGCCAAGTGCTATTATTTCACGCCGGATATTAGTAAGAGTTTCTGTTGACGGAGACCCAGCTGTCACCAGGTATTGCTCCGAAATAGGGATCATTATCGTACCAGATGAGCTCTGAGCCAAAGTAACCACAGAGTGGGCCCCGAACAACAGGAACTGGCAACGTGGTAGACGCGGTAGAAAGGATTGGTCTCTGCTCGCTGCGAATAGGGAGTAATAGAATAAGGGAAGGGAGGCATTTGCCCTGCAGGTGGACAAGTGAGGCTTCAAATCTTACCTTAGTGGGGCTTGCAGAGGTATCCCTCTTGCAGTAGCACGTCAACCCATTGGGATCTCTTGTGCAAAAAGTAAGGCTTACAACAATCGTACCTGTGACGAACACAGTGTGCGCGCGGCCGCACGCGACAAACATGACGCGGTGCGGCTTGAGCCATTTGACACAGCTCGGCCGCGTCACCTCGTCTTTGTGACCAAGACCAAGCTGCCCCCAGGTGTTGCCTCCAAATACGAAGACGCGTCCATTCTCTGCAGAAGAAACCACAAGATTATAAGAAAGTATTAGGGTGTCACCCACCCACAGGACTAATGCTATACTCTGAGAAAGGAGTCGCTGAAGAAAAGGAAACTAGGAGTTCTTCTTTGGGTAACTGCATAACTTTTTCACAAAGTTGTGCAGTTACCCAAAGAAGAGTTCGTAAGCGCTCAGCTCACGGCAGATAACAGCTATGTATGCTTATTGCTGCTATTAACACTCGTCATTAACGCATTGCATTTTATTCCTTATCACAACTGTATGCATAATAGAGAACTTACGGCAGATAACAGCGCTGTGCTCGTCGCCACAGGAGATGGCAACGATGGGGTCGTTTTTGATGAAGAAGTGGCTCGGCTCGTTGTCGGCAAAGTGCGACTTGCCAAATGTGAACACGGCGCCCGTCTCTGGAGTTACAAATTATGGAAACAAATTAATTTATGTAAATTTATATGGGAAGACTTTGCTCCGTCGGGAAGACTAAGCCTATTGATAGAGATCTGTACTAGTTTGAAATTAGCTGGTAATCAATTCCGGCCTAATATCGGCTAATACAAGTTCGGCATCTTATCTGGTTTCGTTAAGTGAATCATTTAAAAGATAGCACTTTACAGCTTTACACTTACTTAAAAACAATCTAATGTTTATTAGAGTATTTAGGTATTATATACCATAGTAAATTAGAGTTATTAGATTAATTGAGTTAGAATTGCGTCCGTTGAAGTTGTTTCCAGCATGCTTGGTCTCATTCCAAAGTTTTTGTATAAACCTCGATATTTTTATGAGGAGCCGTTTATGACGCCGCCGGTGCTGTGCTAGGAACAATTTAACGCGGTTAATGAGTTCCAAGAAAAGATTATAGAGTTACGATAAAGTTATACAAAATTTTTTTATAGACTAGATTTGGACACTGGGTCTGTGTAAGTCTAAAGAAATGTTTAATGGCCGCAACAATACAAATTTTTATTTTTGTTCTTCTTTGTGTACCTAGAGGTAACATTAAAACATAGAACCGTGTCGCGTTGCGGTGAAAGAATACTACCACCCCCTCTCTTCCCTTGGGTGTTGTAAAAGGCGACTAACGGACTAAAGACTGCACATACATCCAACAGCATAGAGCGGAGATGGGCTTACCACCTGTCACGCTATGCACATGTGCAGACGCTATTTGGTAATAAATGGACTATAGTAGAGAACTGCTTTTGCGGTCCTCATTGCCTAGTCTCTGACTAACCCTTCGGGGATAATAGTCGTCATGTGTAGGTATGTATCTATGTAGGTATATAATATTAAAAAATAAAAAGGTGCTTGCTCACCACATCATTGTTCTAAAGTGAGTCAGTTCAGGCACTTTTGCAATGACGTCACATAACGTATTCAAATGACGGCTCCTAATTTTCTCAACCATAATTCGGAGTATAATGTTAGTAAAGAGAAAATGGGAATTAACATTTTCTTGGCGCACGTAACTTCCGCTCTTCGACCTTGGCTGGAAGCTTGGCTATTTTGTTGCCTAATCTGACGTTAGATCGCTATCATGTCCGAAAATTAATAGGTCCTTTTTTCGCGGGAAAGTCTGCGTCAGACGAAACTACATGGTTGAAACACTCAGGTGCTCAGGGCCGTTTAAATTAAGCGCGTCCAGACATCGTTGTAGGCTGTAATTTGATTTATGTTGATAGAGCCAGAAGAAACATTTGTTTTGTTAAAAAATTTTCACTTAAAACGTTTTATAGCTAATTAATTATTTGCTAACCGTGTGGTGGTCGCGTAGTGGATAAACAACACTACCACCCCCGTCTTTTCCCTTGGAAGTCGTAAAGGCGACTAACGTACTAAAGACTGCACATACATCCATCAGCATAGAGCAGCGATGGGCTCACCACCTGTTAAGCTGAGCACATGTGCAGTCGCTATTTGGTGAAAAGTGGATCTGTGTGGATGAATAGATCACTTTTGCGGTCCTCATTGCCTAGTCTTTAAATAACCCTTCGGGGATAATAGTCGTGATTATGTGTATATGGGTTATGTATTATTTGCTCTACACAAATTAGGAAAATCTAGTTTGAGAATTGCTGCATGCAAGTTGACTTGTTTAATCGTTTCTTATGTTATATTATAATTGTATATGCCAGCAGGTATACGAAGATCTTTCGCATTGGTCACAATGATTTCATCATTCAAGATGTAGGCATATTCCTAACCCGATATGGGTGGCTGACTGATGGACTGATGGTGCACATATCAAAGTAAGTACGAGAAATGCTACAATACTATATCATATATTCCTATAATACTTCGAAGCAAGAAGAAATGAGACAATAAATTATATCCTTTTTATTGCTTACTCAAGTTTACATTAAGCGTGATAAACAATTATGTACGTAATTGTGTGTAAGTTCAAGAGGTTAATTTTTCTGCTGATTTTGTACACAAATTTTAGTCTTTATATAAAAATCCATTTAAAACATTATTAAATATACTATTAAAAGACTGGTTGAATACTACTTAACGATGGAAATAATATCTGATGGGGAAAGCGTTTAGCATGCGAACCTGATGTTAGCGTGTATTTTTATTATTATATGCTAACTGCACTGAACATAGTGCACCACGACAGATTTTATAGCTACACGAATAACCGCACAGGAAAGAATGTTATGTTACAGTTGATTTAAAACCGTAGTCAGGCGTTCAAAGTTTATTATGTGAACATTTTAATTAAGTTTCTTTAAGCCGTGAAATATTTATAATGAGATCATGTACATCGTGTGAATTTGAGTATTTAGTTGTTTAATATTTACATAAATTGTATTAAAAACTTTAAAACACAGTAAACTCGCGGGCGGTAGTTACCGTTAAAGCAGCTAATTTTTTATTAGACATCTAATAGTTAGGTTAGGTTAAGTCTTTGGTTGTCACAATTGCTATTAGGTCTTATTTAATTACCCCGCTACAAATAAAACCTCTTACTTTCCTAAAGAAATAACTTACAAACGGTAAGTAGCTACGAATATGTAGCAAATTAATCTACGTGCCTCGAGCGCGTTGAACTCTACGCGCCCATTTTCTACTTAAAGTGGAGGAAACAAAGAAATACTACACACAACTAATTTGTTATAGATTCAAATAAACTTTTAAGTTATATTAACGCCTTCGAAAAAGCCTTAGAATGTTAATATCATTTTAATAAATTCAATCCAAACCTTGTGGCCACGACAGGGATTTGAGAGAAGGGGAAAATACTTGCGTTGAAACCGTAGTAACTACATCCTCTCACTGGCCTCGATAGTTATCTAGGACCGCCTGTTAAGCTATTACCATAGTGGATAATTTGAACCTGATGGAATAAAAAGCTGTTTAAATCGAATTTATTACAATATTATTTTAATTTCCCTTTAAGTATAATTAAACCTTGATATACTCGTATACCTGCAGAGAGGTCATTAAGGGTACCATTTAAAATTTGTCTGAAAGCAATCAAATGAAAATAGCACTGTCATAAAGTTTACTGTCGTGATAAAGTATAACGATTTTCACGAACGCCATAAAAGTTTATCTCGATTACAATAAAAGTTGACCTCAATTTGTGACCTAAT
Source organism: Scoparia ambigualis (assembly GCA_963921215.1). NCBI lineage: Eukaryota > Metazoa > Arthropoda > Insecta > Lepidoptera > Crambidae > Scoparia > Scoparia ambigualis. Next base: position 35,957,852 of record OY992506.1, on the reverse strand, counting down.
GTCATTAAGTAATCGATACGCAAAGCGAGAGCGGCCTCTAGGTTAGAGCCGATGGCGATGAACGGTCAGCGGCTGAACTCTTTGATGCAATGTTTAATATGTACAGGTACTTTCGATACGTAATTAAATGTATAGAAGTAAGAATATGTATAGAAGGAACGTGTCGGAAGAGTTTCACTTTCTTTCCTTATATACGTGTTGCGAGACTCCATTTTTAATTCAATCGACCGTACGATCTTAAGTATAAGTGTTAAAGAATATACCGCTTTAAATCGACATAATACGTAAACCGCGAAGCTTGCAATGAAGATATAATAATAATAAGAATAGCATATCAGAAGAAATAATAGTAATAACATATTCAGAAATAAATACTCACTTCGTACGTATTGATTCGCATTTATTTTACATAATAATATTATTCTGGCGACTACGAAGCATAGGCCCTGCGGAGGATCACATGGAAACAACTCTGTGGTCAACTTTACAAATGTAACTACTAACTTATAGGTCTACATTTATTGATATAGATTTTTTTAAAGTATCTCTTGTAAATACACTTTTTTATAACACGTCTCAACCTCTTGAGGAAAACGACTGGTTTTAATACGTAGCAAATACCTACATAGGGTTGGAGAAGCCAGTGCCAAACAAATGAGTAAAGTTTGTATTTGTTTGGCTCGCACATTGTAGAAAAAACGAGAACGAAATTATTTTAGAAGAAAGGAACTAGGGTAGAAACCTTTAAGTTATTGCCATGATTGAAAATTTCGAAGACGGGCATCTGTATCACAGTTGTTAGAGGTGCCCAGTCCGGGACAATATATCACAATTTACAAGTCAACAATTTATTTTTGCGACATTAATAAACGTATAAAACACCCCTTTTTTTAAAAGAAAGATACTGAAGAACTAGGAATAAGGTTCTGAAGTACAAACCTATCAAGAGTGAAACATAGCTAAAATGAAATATTTATTGTTAACAGAATTGCGACGACTTTGTACAGCTTCAACATTTTAAGCACAAAATGCATAATTAAATATAAACTCTCAAAGTTATTTATAAGGATTTTCTCAATTATAGTGAGCTTCAGTGTTACACAAATTATTTCTATAAAAAGTCCTATTATAGTGTCCATAACAGTTGCAATTTGATTAAATTGTACGATCATTATGACGACTATTTATGTTTACTATAACAATTGTATATATCTATGTTTCGGTTTCACAACCACGACACTATAAAAACAGGTTGTTGTTCATATAACAATTTAAGTAAAAAGACTTATCTCGAATAATATCCTTGTCAAGGTGCCGTCTCTATGAAAGATGCTAATACTGTGCATATCCCTCAATTCTCATCTTTTGATTAGTTTACAACTACAAAATGTACCTATTATAACTTAAACTTTTTGGAACGCGAAAACAAAAGCGATCCAGCCATTGTGGAATTGATCATCACCTTTAAAGTACCTTTAAGTCATCGGTCATGGTGTCATAGGGATAAAGGACACGACTATGCAAAATCCTTCGAATCAATACTTCTTTTTTTTTATTTAAATTGACAACGTTAACGACTAAAACTTTTTGGAACGCAAACAAAAGAGATGTAGCATGTAGTTGAATCTGTACCTGGTATATCGTCGGTCATGGTGTTTGTGGTGGTTGCTGTGGTTGGTGTTGTTGCTGTGGCTAGCCTGTCATGGCGTGGTCGGGCCGGCCGCGGGGCGACGACTGACCACTGCCCGCCACGTGCCACCCTCGCCGACGGCGGTCACACGCATATACCACAACTGGATAGGGCTCTCCATATCATTAAAGCTTAAGGTTTATCTGACGATGTGGTGTGAGGCAACTTCCATTTCGGAAAAGATGGCTAGTGCGCCAAAATTCTGGTTACTAGCTGTCTTCGTATCTGGTATTCACTTCCATTTAACAGGTGGAGCGGAGGCATTAGCTTACTACTATATAAAAAAACCTACTGTTATTTTGTAATAATAACAATACGTTATCAAAAAACAATTAACTTAACAAATGCCATTGACATAATGTCTGTGGGGCAACTATAGAGGGTGCAACTTTTGAAACGGTAACAAAAATTTTCACTGGTCCTGTCAGTTACGAGTGCTCACACACACACGTATTCGAACTCGAAGATATCAGTGACAATTTAGAAACTGATAATTCTCGGACGGAAGAGAGTAGTAGTAGAGGTAGACACCAAAATAAACAAACCACTAAAATTGCACAATTTTATTTTGCATCTTTTCCATAATAGAGCTCAATAAGTTGGGGCTTTAGGGCCAAAGAGATGAATAGTTTGCATTGAACGATTTTAATAAAGTTTGTCCATTTGTTAGTTAGCTCTTCCAAAACTTCTTATTCTCCGTTCATTGTTATTGTCGTAGGAAAGTGGTAGCCGCAATCATGCGACCCGCAGATATTCGATTGCCATTTGTACGGACAAGGGAAGGGAGGGAAACGAACGAAACGAAACTATGTAGAAATGGAATCGCGATCATAGTGCCAATATTGAGTGTATCAGAACTTTTTATTGTCTTTGATATCAATGTGCTTTCGAAGTGAAACTTCTTGAACTAGTTATTTTTATAGTTTTCAAAAAAAAATACTCATAAGATACCATGAAAAGAGGCAGTAGGTATGCAGATGAACGCGAATTTCATCTTGACTGTTTTCTTAATACAATCGACCACTTGTTGTTTTCCGTTATAATTTTTATTTGAGTATACCCCTACACTATGTCCAATCCAATATAAATATCTAGGTTAACTATGTTATTCCACAAATAAACAACAATAACAGTATAATTTTAACAAACAAACACAACTGTTTAATGTTACGTTTTAATATCGCTAAAATCGACCATGACTTTCATATCGCGAAGTGATAGAAATATGAACGATGACCTTGGCAAGGCAGTCGCCTGAACATTGATTAATTATGCAGGGCTGCTCATACCACGTCATCTGCGGCTCACATCATTCATAAATAAATTCACCCTTGAAGTTGATGAAAAACAAAGAGAACATTACCGCCTCTGTGGTCTAGTGGCTGTACTTCTTTTTGCTCTTACTTTGGTAAGCCTGGATAGCTACCACCATATATTTAGAGTTTCGCGCCATAACAACAATGTAAATAAGATTGTTGTGTTCCGACATTTGGAGAGAAGATAGCAAGCTACTCAGTGGTTGAGGATTCCGGGTGTAACTTCCACTTTCGTTCGGCCTTATTGTCTTACCAGGTGAGATGGAGGCCAAGTGCTGCACACGTAGTGGGCGACAAAATATGTGTGATAAAATATCTCAAACTACGAAGGATATTGTATTTTTTTTAACTTGGTTTTCATCTCACCTGATGTAAGATAATGATGAGGAAGAAGATACTTAGAAGCGTTCTTCTGGATTCCACAAGCAGGTACTGAGGCTGATTTTGAACAAGCCCTCGATTTTGCATAGATAGTTCTTAAATGTATCAATCGAGTGCAAGGGTTTAATCACCGGTTTGAGGCCAACTGTCCCGGGCAGCGTAGGTATAGGTACTCGGTTTGGTTGGTCGATTATTAGGAGTCTGTTGTTGGAAGCGTTAGGAACTTGAATAAAATGTGCTACATTGTTTTTAAATGTGATCGAAGGATACAACCACAGAGTTTACTTTTTTATCTGTTCCGTGGATACAACAGTGCAAAAGTTACTTAATTTGCATAGTTACATCCCGAACGCGTTTGAAACAGAGCTGTCATCCGATCGCCGTAATTTTATGACGCCTGGCTGACGTAATTTTTACAAAGCGAAAATTAACCTTTTTTCTTAAATTTGGAATACAATATTAAATTTTTGAGTTAACGTGGCGTGCGTATACCTACGCAAACTATCGGGATATTAAAAAGCGTGGTCGTACTACCGGAAACAATAGCCTTGGCTTTACACTACAAGACCAAGGACATTGGCGCAACCACAACACGAAAGCACGACCTATGACATTGTAGGTGGTGCTATTAATCACGAATCTCTAACTATGTTCACCATGTTAGTAGCGGCTACTACGAATGTCACTGTAGGTAGGTAATGTTTGTGATCATAATTGAGTTCTTGAGAAGGATTCTCCCTTGTCTGAAAAGTCTTTTCAGGTATTATACTTCAATTCCGTCCCTCGTCACTTCCGTTTAATCTTTATACTATTATGGTGGACCATGGCACACGCATGTGACCATGGTGAGAGTATGAGAAACTTGATGGCGCGGCGGCGTAACAACTTTTGATATAATTTCACTTATAGACTAACAATGTTTTTCTTATAATCATTATTTAACATATTATTTTAAACCATAATTTTACATTATAAGCTGAGGCTGGCGTAATAAGGAGTCTCTACGAGTATTAACAAGATCCGCCCGCCTTCCACAAACTATTTGTAATAAATCATCTGTAACCTTACTGTATGCCGAATATTTTGAAAATGTGTTTTGTATTTTAACAAATAATGAATTAGGCGCTAACGTTTCTTTGGAACCGTATGCCCAATCAACAAGGGTTTGTAATGATTTCTGCAATTCTTGTTTTTGAGTAAGCAGGGGGCTAGGTTTTTGAGTAGGGAGGGGCTTGCTGTGTGTACTGTAGGTAACAACTGTAATAACAAACATACAAATTGGGAAAAATAAAAAATGAGTACCCAACAAATTGTCCATAAAGGGAAAGCCAGTAGTGGAACCTTTATAGGCTGATGTGTTAAGAAAAGTGTTAGTTAATAAAACCTTAACAGTCTACAATACAGAAATACTTGTACAAGAATCAAAATCAGATAATGTATTCTACGTTGTAATAACCAGTTAAAAAGTTTTCCTTGAACATTTACCTTTCAGATACGGTCCGAAAATTACAGTACTAAACCAGGAGATTATCAATCATGAAAGCTATACATTTTAGCTTTCAAGCAACAAGAAACGGCGATGACGCAAGTACTCGAGGCACCAACAATAAAGCTGAGTTCAGAATTCTCCAATTTCCAAGGTTCATTACCGCAGGTTAACGACTCGCATAATGAGCGAGGAGGCAACGTCTTGGCGTTTGGCACCGATGCCGAGGAACAACCCCTATGCATATTAAATTAGAGCATTGCGTGGGCCCGCCAGTGCCAAATGCCAACGAACTACAGGCAAGGTAAAGCACGTCAATCGGAGATGTCTATTGTATTCGAATTCTGTCACAATCTTGCCTATATAGACGTATTAATGATTTTTGCTTATAGATGAAGGCATATATTTATCGTTTTTGAGTAATCCAAATTATTGATCTTATCATTTAGAGTATTATATTGAACCCGAGACCTCAGAGATGGCGACGCCAGAACCGGCGTGCTATCCACTCGGCCACGGAGGCCATCATTTGTTTAAATGTTCCATTTCTGTATTCTGTTTCTTGTGGTTTCGGAAATTAAGCTGAGAGTCTATTTTCGTTATTGACAATACGTATTTGAAAGTTTGGCCCCACCTTATATTATTATTTTTGTCCGTCTATCGGTCTTGGACGTTAATAGCTGCAAAACAGCTTAAACTAAAATAGCTATCGCAGACCTGTCCTAAATGTATGTCTGTCGATGTTCCTAATACTTAATTTTTTTTTTCATATTGGGGATATTTAGTCACTAGCACTATTGTGCTGTAGGTGATGGCAACGCTAAAAAGACTAGTTCAATTATTGATTATATTTTTTTATAAAAAGTAGAGTATTAAATCCCAGCCCCAACAGCAACACATTGCAAGAGCTAAAAATATTGTTAGCTCGAGTCATTCGTCAACTCGCACACAAGTGCGAGATGGCACCATTTGATTTTACCTATTATTTGCGTTGTCAACTCGCACACTCGTACAAAGTACAGTCGAATAAAAAATTGGAAACACATTAATGTAATGACTTGCCCACCCATTTTGAAGCGCACCAGATCAAGCGCACCTAAACTATTCCTCCAAGCGCACCCGTTGGGTGCGCTTCAGAATAGGTAATTAAAATATTATATTTTTATTCCTCGAAGCGCACCAACCGTAAAAAATAGATAAGAGCTTAAAAGATTCGAAATATTGATGTCGATAGAAACTAGGACTTAGGTGCTTTAGCAACTTACTACATCAATAATAAATTGAATCATGACAGTCATATTGATCTAAAAGTACCAGGGAGACATAAATGAAAAGAGGTAGATAGGCGCCTTAGCGATCTTACTTACCTTTAACCACATGAGTTACTCATGTGCTTTAACTATCAAAAAAAATTAAACGAGTAGAACTAGCTGCTGCAACTTACTATGTCAATAATCAGAATCATGACAGTTATTTTGAACTAAAAGTACGGTAGTACTATTACTTATTCTGTGCTAAAAGTACCAGGGTGACATAAATGAAAAGAGGTAGATAGGCGCCTTAGCGATCTTACTTACCTTTAGCAATAAAAAAAATAAATAAACGAGTAGGACTAGGTGCTGCAACTTACTATGTCAATAATAAATTTAATCACGACAGTTATTTTGAACTAAAAGTACGGTAGTACCATAACTTATTCTGTGATAAAAGTACCAGGGTGACATAGATGAAAAGAGGTAGATACTCCAAAAATAAACGTACGTTATCCGTTATCGATATTTTCTGTTAGTTACTACATCTCTTTCCACATTTTATCTGCTGAAAAATTCAAAAGCTAAAAAACAGAATTTTGGTTTTCGGCAGTGAAAATTGTAAAGCGGTTTACGCTTATCCTAATTTGACAGTTATGTGTGATGGAACTTTCAAATTCTGTCTGCAACCATTTAAGAGGCCTATTACATCTCAAATGTGATTTTTGCGTAAAATGCCCATTTTTGCATTTTGTAGTAATTTTGCAGTTGTATTTATAGTTTTTATCGAAATAGGATAATAAATTCATGCATAATATTACAAATCTCTACTCTGCGAGAATAATCTGAGTTCGGACGGCCGGCGCATCGCATTTTTTAGTAATTTTGCAGTTGTATTTATCGTTTTTATCGAAATAGGATAATAAATTATTATATAATCTTTATTCTTCATGAAGTAACTATTATTCTAGTATAAATTATGCTCAATAATATTATCGTACATAGGAGAAATTCACACTTAACTTAAAGCGATTTTCGAAGTTTTTTGGTTTAGAATAAGATTTTTTTTCTAAAAAAAATCAATGATATCTAAAAATGTCTAAAATGTGTCTAATATCACAACAAAAAAAGAAACATGTGTTATCGATGAGCATATCAATACCACTATTACCGACTTAAAAGAAAGAAAATTTTCTGTGGAACTATGTATCCAGCAACTTTGTAATTGATATAAAAAATTATTGATGTATGATTTTAAATTGTATCTTTTTTTTTTGCAATTTATTATAGAATCAAACTATACTTTATTATACATAGCCAGATAGCTTATTTAATAAGGATTCCAGTGATATAAGTTTTTTATATAGTCTCTGTATAAATTTTTTATGGAAATCGTCATTATACCTAGACCGGATATAAACAGGAATAATACGAAACTTTACTAGGAAGGAGCTTGACACATGCGGCCATATTGGAAAAAAATGGCCGTAGCACACAAGAGGTTATATAATCATATATTATAATGCTATTTTTGATTTGATTTATAACTTAAATTTTAAACAAACAATTTTCATCTGTGATGTTTTATAAGTAAATTATATGTTTAACTTTTAAGAAAAAATTAGTAAAATACTTTTGTGATATTGTTGATTAATACTAAGTTTTACACGTTTGTTACGTCCATTTCTTATTTTATTTAGATAAGAAGAAGCCAAATGCTTGTGTGATATTATTGATTATAATACTTTTCATAACTTTTTGTTTTATTTCGTACTTAATCATAACAGCTGTCTGGTATTAAACATAGGATTATAACTTTTTCCAAACCTTTTTGTAATTGACTGTACAGATTTTAACAAGTGTGCGAGTTGACGACACAAATAATAGGTAAAATCAAATGGTGCTATCTCGCACATGTGTGCGAGTTAAAAGTGTGCGAGTTGACGAATGACTCGTTAGCTCGCATTGTGTAAACCTGAACGCACCCGGTTAAATATAAAAATAATTGACGGTAGGCAAATCACTTCTAGAGTCTGGCTAACGAAAGCTGAACCTCGTAGTTATTTGATTGGCAACACTTTGTCTCTATGTGTGTCTATCTGAGGCTTAGAACAACAGCTTTTGTCTCGGACCAAATATTACATGGACAGAGTCTTACGACGTTGCCGCTTTTACATACGTGTATCAAAGTAAAGTATTTGTATCTCTGTCTGTATGACTGTAGTGTGATATGAGTAGAAGAGATAGTGAATGTACGTTTGGCAACGACGCACTGTCGGTGTGAAACGTGTCATTTCATGACCGACTACTTGGTCAAAACATTGCTGGATTGTGCGAAATAATAGTGAAATAATAAGAAATCTTAGTGTTTGTGTTATTTGTGTAATATACAATTGACGTAATTGTTCAGCTGTTTATTGTTCGTCAAGAACAACAAAAGGAGGTGTGAATGACCAGGAATTATCATTTCATACGTTAGTGATTTCTCATAATATGTATGCTTTACTATGAGATTTTTAATAATTAAAACGGCAAAGCATTAATTTTTGCTAATTCTAAATCATACTATATCGTATACTATTCATAAGAATCAGGATTTAAACCTTAATTAAATGTAATTTAAAGGCTTTGTTTTGGCATAATGTTTAGTGATGTACGTATTTGTGTATTGAAGCTTTATCGATATTACTAATATTCTTTTTATAATTCTTTTTTTAGGTTTACAAAATGCCCGGAAATAAGACGTGAATGGGTAAAGCTATTAGACGTGATAACTGGGAGCCTACAAAATATTCAAGGCTCTGTTTCAAACATTTTGAAAAATCTTTTTTTACAGTAAAAAATTTACAGTCGTAGTGAATCTTAATAATATGGGCGGGAATATGAATAGTAAAAAGTATTGCTCTTCACTTTACTACACAAATTTTTTTTTTGTTATAATAGAAGGAGGCAAACGAGCAGACGGGTCACCTGATGGAGAGTAATTTCTGCCGCTCATAGACACCCGCAACACCAGAGGAATTGCAGATGCGTTGCCGGCCTTTAAGGAAGGAATAGGAATTGTGAGGGGGGAGGGGGGGGGGGGGAAGGCCTCCGGAACCCTCACTGGCCGAACGAAACACAACATTACTGACGCGACGAAGTTAGAAAACCTAAGCATCTACCATGAAGGCTTTAAGCGCGCGCGAGATTAAAAACTCTTTGCGCCCTTTTTTCCGTCTTCCACGCGCCTCATGAAAAATACGCTTTGTCACTTTTGGCGCCAAAGAAATTACAGTGCGAACCGTATTGTAATTTACGCCTATAAATTATTGATTTTTAACTTAAAGCTTACTTACGTTAACCATAATTACTTAAAGTTTTCCTTGTCCTAGTAATCAAGATATACTATTAGACTAAACTGCGTTACGATTTAATCGGTTCAGCAGTTATTTATAGTGCCTGATTAAAATCCCTTACTGGGTAAGTTGTGCATTTAATATAATGTGTTATATATAATAGAATAAGTGTGTTGTAGTTCTTTTACTGCTGTTTGTAAATAAAGTATGTGTTAATATAATTATTAGGTACTTACTTATATACATTGTTTAATAAAATAAGTACCTAATTAGCTTTTAAATGCCTAGAGTTATCTTGTAACCGTTACTGCTTTTATTATAACTGCCACTTCAAGCCAGAACAGTTGATAATATCTAGGTCACTCCTTCACTCCTTGTACTTACTAGTGCTTTAAGATTACCTACTGGAAATGAGACTAGTAGCAGTATCAGACGTCGTCGTTCCGAGTATTAATTATACAGAAGAAATATATACAGAATACAAATTTATTTAAGTCTAGGTGAGGTCTCAGGGTCGGGGTAGGTTAGAGGTTAATTAAGGTAGAACGCCGTAGTAGGGCACTCCCCTGTACTTCTGCTTCAACCGTCGGCTCAAGGCTCCCAAAGCGCGAGACACGGGATAATACTTCCAAGTCCAGCAGGCCCAGGATGTCCAAGATGAACTGAGGTCAATCTCAACCCGTACGGTGTTCCTTTTAACAAGTCAATGGTTCTAATTAATACTCGGAACGACGACGTCTGATACTGCCACTACTATACTATATATATATATTGTCGTTTTACTTATCTTAGTAGAACCCTGTCGATCGATAGGTCTGGTAGACACTATCACATCTGAAAATGGACGCCGCTGCAGAATGAGGAGGAGAAAAAGGCGGCTCCATGTCAAATCCACAAAGTGAGCCAAAGTGCGAAAATGCATAGTTTCCAAGATATTTTTTATTTTGAGGTTATTTTAGGTTATTTTTAGAAAAAAAAACAAATATTCTACTAAGTTACCATTACCGTACCCCCTCCATCCCCCTACCCCCTACCCCTCCAAGATATTTTTCAATAATGCTAGCTTTCTATTGTGTAATAAAAAAATAACTTAGAAATTCATGACAATCGCTACGCAAAAAAAAAACAAAAACAAAAACCGCTGCTTAAAATGTCATTTGGATAAAATAAACGATCGTGGCTTTAAAAAACGGCCGCATCCAGATTCTTCTGCGTTTGCGTCTCCGTAATAATAGTACGAGCAACGAGTCCTTTTCTGAATACATTTCTAAAGAAACTAATGGAATTTAGCCAGGGTTAATTGATCAACGTCGACCGACCGTCGATCGTTGGGTTAGACGAACGGTATCCGTCGATCGATTAAAGCTACCACACCTATCGATCAACGTCGACCGACCGTCGTCGATCGATTGGTTAGTCAAACGGTATCCGTCGATCGATTAAAGCTACCAGACCAGTCGATCAACTTCTGGTCTGGTAAAACCCTTAGTGAGAGGGTGGTATTTACGCCGGGCGAGCCGGCCCAATGCGTGCTGCAACACAGCGTGGCTCTACCACTCAGTCAGTGTCACTCATTTAGCACCACCCAGGGGTCACGTGTAGGGTCTAAAGGGTAAACCTACGGACGTGAGTAACTTTAACCCCCAATTATAATAACGAACTAGGGACACACCACATTAAAGTGATTATATCGATATACTAGTCACATCCTTAGTCACGCACACATGTACATATAGAAAGCTGCACACTAACAAAAGACGGACATGCTAAAATCCAAAGACTCTGTCCATTGTGATATTTGGTCCGAGACTTTTGTTATTGTTCTGAGATCTGAGGTGTCATGTCGTATGTCAAATCGATTTTTTTCTGAGAAAATTGCAGCTATGTGAGTGATCATGTGCCAGTTATGATTTTTTTTTAATTTGCCGCGTTTTTTCTGGTTTAGCTTTCTTTAGCCAGACTCTAACCATGAGACGACCAACACCTCAGTTTCCCTGAGACCACAGACCCTGTAAAGGTTTCGAAACGTCAGGACTAAAATAAAAACCCTAAAACGTAATGAACGTGAGTTAGATCCGAAAAAAGTGTTTCATTTCAATAAGTAGACGTTGTTTCCTTTAAGGTTCCAACTGTCGTTCTTACGGAATGGATAAAGAAGTAACTGTTCTGTGGTTATTCTAATCTACCCATGAACGAGTAGAATCTTTGTTCGCAACTGGTAGCGACTGCATACCTGTGACATTTCAGAAATGTGTCGTGAAGTCTATTTCAGCCGTTTTCAGCCGTGTGGGGTGAAGGTTGCATGATACATGATAACGTGAACTATTCTTAGCTGGTTGTAGCGCACCATTTTAGATGTTCTCATTCTGTTATACTCGTGTTATTACGTTGTCTCCGACCGGTTGGTTTCCATATATTATTTAACGTGTAGCTCGAGACACACGACTTTAGACACTGGATAGGTGAACGAGACGGAAGTCTTCGGAAGGCACTTTAAGTTTCCCGGTTTTTTTATAGTAGAAGGAGGCAAACGAGCAGGCGGGTCACCTGATGGAGAGTAATCACTGCCGCCCATGGACACCCGCAAAACCAGAGGAATCGCAGGCGCGTTGCCGGCCTTTAACGAAGGAATAGAGTTAAGGAAGGAATAGGAATTGAGAGAGGGGGGAGGGGGATGGGCCTCCGGAACCCTCACTGGCCGGACGAAACACAACAGCACCAAGTGCCGTTATTTCACGCCAGATATTCGTGAGAGGGTGGTATTACGCCGGGCGAGCCGGCCCAATGCGTGCTGCAACGCAGCGTGGCTCTACCATTCAGTCAGTGTCACTCATTTAGCACCACCCAGGGGTCACGTGTAGGGTCTCAAGGGTAAACTTACGGACGCGAGTAACTTTAACCCCCTAAAATAGCAATGGCAAATAGCAAGTAAAATAGCTGGTGTCGTATAATAGCAATAATTAACCAACTCGTTTTTTCTCTACACCCGTATACACTGCTCTCTTCATAAGCTATTATGCTCATTTGCACAAAATAGCCAAATGGGTCGACGTACAGCAGTACGTCGACTGTGAGAGGGAGACATCGGCAGGCCTCACTAAGATAAGATAAGATCCTATTTCTAACGTGGAAAAGCCCGAGTTCAGTGGTGGAAAGTTCTTATGCTGATGATGATAACTAGTCAATGTGACGGAAGAATTAGTAAATTCACCTTGCTCCCGTTCAAAAAGCTTTGGTACTTTAATTCATTGTTTTCACCCTCTATTCTAAATAGAGATGATGACTAACCGATTGTCAGTACCATGATCGATCTAGTCCAATGACGATACTAGGCAAGCTAGCTGCTTAAACTAGCCGCAGCCACGCGAGATTGCTATCTAGAAAACACTTTTTACATTTTTGTACTCAGCTTTGGATGGGTAGTATTTACATAGCAATTAACTCGCATAGCTTTTTGTTTTTATCGCTTGTTTATAACTTTGAAGACCTGATAGTAATTATTTTATTTTCCATTGGTAGGAAAAATCTTCCCCCAAACCCTATTCTTTTCTCAGTCCTTGGGGGTTTTCCACCATCTTCTCATTCATCGTCATCATTTATTGATGAAGTATCCCGCTCTCAGGAGTCCAAGGTGTGATAACTTGAGCCAACTCCTCGATATCTGGATAGTATGACTTTCAAAGTCCCACTTGAGCTTCGCTGTTTTGCTACCAACATCGACAACGCCTTTCATGGAACGCAGTATGGTGACGATCTGGTGAAGGTCGCGAGTAGCCGCTGGATGCAAGCAGCACAGAACCGGTCGTGGTGGAGATCCTTGGGGGAGGCCTTTGTCCAGCAGTTGACGTCTTCTGGCTGATGATGATGATGATGAGTTACTCATGTCTCGCACCAAGGGTTACTTACCTCAATAAATGTTTGGCGACTCCCCAGTATATCTCTTTTCTGGATATCTGGATCTTACACCGAAATATCACAAGAATATTAAAGAATACAGTTTAAATAGAATCTAATTTAATTTTCCAAGAACACTTAAATATTCTATTGTAGCATAATCATTCATGTTGGCACAGAGATTGTATTAATGCGAATACAGCACGCACTCAATATTTTAATATAGAAAGCCATGAGAAAACACAACTAAAGTTGAAACGCAACGGTTGGATTTTCCGTCGCTCCAACAAAAAGGAAAAGTTTTTCTCACGTACACACAACTGCAGTGCGATTCTCTAAGTTAAAGCCTTGGTAGCAGCGGCTGCCGCAGCGCTGAGAATTGACTCTGTCTTTTTTATATTCATAGAATTGAAAAGAGACAGCAGATCACAGTCATGCGCGCAGCGTCTATGTGTCGCCTAGAGAATCGCATAGCAGTACGTTTCATCATCACTATGGGTCGGGACAGTCGGGAGTGCCCAGGTCTATTCGAGCTCCGCTAGCAACTTACAATCATAGGACTGTGGGCTTCACGGGAAGTTTCCGCTAACAGGCGACTAAATGCTGGAATGATATACCCCTTTCCTTAAGGCTTGCTGCAAGCAGACAAAGTCCATCTAAGATAGGCTTTACTTAATGTTCAAAAATAGGGGACTTGCAGCAAATAGTTGATTCGGTGGTGGATGTCTCTATAATGATCTCTTTAGAATTGTTTTTTTATGACGATAAGATTTGAATATGAATAAGTTTTCTGTATGTTTTAACATTTTTACATAAATTCTCTCTGTATATAAAAATTTATCTGTATTAATTATTGCAAGTTTATTTTGTTTTTGTTGTATTGATTTAGTTAAATTGATCTTTAAATTTTTATTGTCATTTATTTGAAATGTTTTATCACAATTTTTTGTAATGTTAGGATTTGAATGTGTATCAATTATTTGTTTAATAATGTATATTAATTATATCTGTATCATAAATTATAATATAAAGTAGGTATGTAATTAATTTTGATTTATATAAATTTTGATTGTATTTATTTATTGCATGAACTACTTTGAGTAAAAGAATAATACCACCCCTTCTCTTCCCTTGGGTGTCGTAAAGGCGACTAACGGACTAACGACTGCACATACATCCAACAGCTTAGAGCGGCGATGGGCTCACCACCTGTCACGCTGAGCACATGTGCAGTCGCTATTTGGTGAAAAGTGGACTAAGGTAGAGGACTGCCTTTGCTGTTCTCATTGCCTAGTCTTTGACTAACCCTTCGGGGATATAACTCGTGATTATAGGTATGTATTTATGTATGTATGTACTTTTGAGGGACCTCACAGGTTTTATTAAGGGCCAGAGCAGACATTGCTACTTTTAGCAGCGGCGATCGGCGATGTAGACGCTTTTTAGAAGCTGAAAGCAGTGACTTAATCGCTAAAACGTGTGATTCCGATACTGCAATCGAACGCAGAGAGTCGCCAAAACGCGATGCCAGTCGCAAAATCGCCGATCGCCGATGCTAAAAGTATCATGTGTGCGGTGGCTCTAAGGTAAGTAATAAGCAAGAGAGTAAATATTTCGCTGAGTTTCTACTTATTTGCATACGGCACACAAACCGTTAACATAATATGTGTTATAGCTTTAAGTTAATTTATTTTATTTTACTTTTTTTACGATTTTATTTATCATGTTTTAATGTGTGCCTGTTTTTGGTGCAAATAAATCATTTATCTATCTATTATTTATTTCTTTTTACGTCTACGTGTTAAGAAGTAAGAACGCCGTTTAACTCTGGCGTTGAAAATAGTCAAGTGAACAAGCAAGGCGCAGTGGGAGGTGAATGATATGAAGAGTAATGATATCAAAGTGCAGCCTTTTTCATGAACTCTATGAAGCAGATTCATAAAAAAAATCTAAAAATGGCTTACAAGAGATTGAGTTTCTTTTAGCATTGGCACGTTTTTATTTGATCATTTATCATTGAATTATGTATCGAAAGAAAGTATAGACAGTTTTTGAAGTTAGTCAAATCAGCTACCTACATAACAAATGTCAAAGGTAACTTAAGTGAGTTTGAGGCATTGACGTAGTTTGAGGTCACGTAGAAGGAAAATGTCAAACATTCATAAGACGCGGAATAGATTTGTGGAGTTCCTACCGTACTAAAGATAAGAAAGGCGAGTTTAAAATCTATGAACCATTTTCAGGCTAGCTATCTTGCTGTCTGTGGTTACATCACTGCTGCATGGAGGACAGTATTCGCCCCTCACCACTATTTCTTGTAAAAACATATGTTTGTTATGACTTAAGAATCATACTTAGAACTTTGTTATAATAAGAGTGACACATTTTTTTATTGTTCCTTATTTATTTTAAAGATATCACCAACAAATTAATGTTTACATCGCATAAAATACATAGCAAAATTACAAGCAGAACATTCGCTAAAAGGCAAACCAACATTTTGGTAAATAAATTGTTTTAGAAAATCAAAAGCACTATACAATTAAAATTAAAAAAGAGGAACACAAAATTAAGATTTTTCCATTACTGTGACAGTTCATATAAAATTCTAGTGAAACTTTTAACCTCTTGTTTGGCAACCATCTTTTAGAGGTCAAACAATTAATATTTCCATTATGTCTGGTTTGTGCCAAATGAAGGGCTAAAAGTGGCTTTAGAGATCAATTTGCTCATGGCAGCCATTGACGACATTACACATTTTGAAGATAAGCGAGTTACTCCCTCTTGGTTCTCCATCTCAATGTTCTTGTGGTTCTCTTCTTTTTAAAAAGCAATGAGAATTGAACAACAGGTTTTCATGGATTTATACGTTGTATGTAATTTAGGTGTAAAGGTTTGTACATAAGCAAATGATTTTTTATCGTCTTTAATATCTAAAACATTCTTTACGTGAGTACCCACAAAATGTTAAATAGGAATAATTTTAACTTTTATGTATTTTGCTGGTTTTGTATGCTCGTTAATTTGTTACTTAAATACCATTGAGTTAATATGTACTACGTACTAGAGAAGACATCTCAACTATATTGTTTGCAACACGCGTTAGAGCCAGCTCGCTCTACTTCTATTAGTCTATGGTAGGCGCTAGATGCAAATACGTGAGTAATTCTGTGTTCTGTTTAATAAAAATATGCCTTCATGTGTGCTAAGATACTGTTTAAAGAACTCAGGAAATACAAATAAAAACAATGGAATCACTTTTCACCTGTAAGTACGCATTAAATTAACGTTTAAACATGCATTTGACTAATTATTTTGTCAAATCGCCAGCCATGAAGTGGCGGCCATGTTTCGGTAATAGCATTGCATAGAGTAACAATATTTCAGTTTTGTGCAGATGTGACACTTTTAACGATTTAATTGAAATAATTACTAGGGTTGGAATTATGATGGCATTTTGATTGGGGATTTCGTTAGAATTATTATACTTAGAATATTTTTTTATAATTGAAATTGACCGTTTTATAAGAGATCATTAGATACATACCTTGGGTTGACTTTTGAATCGAGTCGCCTGAATTTGAAGAAACTAACATTGTGGGGGGGTCTTAGGGGTTCTTAAATAAAGGTTTATTAACATTTTAGCTGCCGCCGTTGCGTTAAAATAAAAAAAAAACCACTTGAAAGTTTTGTCAAAATCGGCTATAATCACGAAAAATTACACGTTTTAGGTTATACAGTACCATAGTAATAGAACCGAAGCGGGGGGACGAGGGGGGCGCAGCCCTCACGCGAGGGGGGCTCGGGGGGCGAAGCCCCCCGCCATGAAAAAAGTCTCAAGAGAAAATTAGGTTAGGCTATGTTAGTATGTTGACTACAAACGCGCGAGCCGAGCGAGCAAAACGAGCGTGCCGGCGAAGCGCCAGAAACGACATTTTTGTAAATTTCCATATTAAAAAAAAATTACATAACTTAAAAATTACTTGTCTGCGGCAGGAGGGGTAAGTGGGGGGTACTCCTTATTCCTTCCCTTCCCTTCCCCCGCCAATTATGGCGACTCGATTTAAATTTTTTACTACAATACATAACCTCAAAATACAAAAATTAACATAACTTAAAAACTACTTGTTCGCGGCAGAAGGGGTAAGTGAAGGAGTACTCCTCCTCCCTCCTCCTACCTTCTCCACCCCCACTCCACCCCCGATTCAGGCGACTCGATTCAAAAGTTTTACCCATACCTTTGATACTCAGTAATATTTTTACACGTACCTACTTAACTTTTTTTATTATTATTATTATTATTATTTTGTGAATATTTAGGTTTTTATTATTATTATTATATTTTATGAATTGAATTTTTAAAATATTTAATTATAATTGTATTAAAAATAAGTAGGTAAAAAATTGTATTATAATTTATTACTTAATTAGTAAGAAAAAATTAAATTTTTAACCTCAATTTTTGCAGTGCCCCTACGGGGCTCATGTTTGGGTTTCTTGCATGTATAAGTTTAAGACCTAAAATGTACTACATGACCCAATAAACGCTATCTATCTATCTATCTATCTATCTAAATAAATATTTTTCTTAAATAATTGAAAAAGATTTTTATCATTGTTATGAAATGTTTTAATCGATTATTTACTTACTTTTATGTTTGGCATTAATTTACTTAATTTCATTTCAATATTACAATTAACAACAATAAAAACATTTTCTTACAACTTTACAACTCGGTAATAAAACTGTATGAATAGTGTGTCGCATCTGCGCGCTTAGACATTTCTATGACGACTAGTTAGACTAGTTAAGCCACGCACCACGGTACAAGTATCATTGTAGCTCTGCACAACTGCACATTTATTGTATGGGACGTCTTCTCTAGTTCATTTATCTCAATGTTAAATACATAATATTTTATGTTTTCCTTGGTATATCTGAGAAATGTAAAAACCTTTAACTTTTACTTATGAGGACATCTTCATAGAGACAAGTGCTCAAAACAGTAGTCTCTTGCTAACTTTGCACGTAAAAAAATCCTCTTTTGAATCGGGCGAAATTAAAATGAATCGATCTCATTGCCCAACTAGCAAAATTTCCTCTTACACACATCCCAAGAGTATGATTTTACCAGTCATATATAGATAGACTACTATAAGTGTGGATTTGGGCGCACTTAATAAGTCTATTCACCCTAAAATATACCTTAAAATGGTCCCGAGAAGTGTATTTCCTATCTTACAACATTCTTGTCGATGCTTTGATAATACCAAAAAGACTTACAAAAGCATTCTTTATGGGCATTTACCCTTATAATGCACTTACTAATGCTGTTCTAAGTGTGATATCACTAGTAGTGCCCTTTGCGAGCTTTTAGTAAGAGTCTAATCACAATCGTGCTCGTGAAACTTTATTAAATAATAAGAAGAGTAAACGTAAGTAAAAAATCACGAAATGTCGCTATACCACCAACCATGCCCTATAAGGGCTTTAACAGTAGAATATAAGTGCATTACCATTGTTTAAGAATAATACCGCACTTCTAAAATCAAATTCATCTACTTTTTTTAATCCACGCGGCCATGGATCATAAACTTTAGGGTTCCTTATTAAAGTAAAAGTAGGCTAAAAGACAAACAGGGAAGATCCTGGTAGACCACCTCTTGACTTTTTTGCAACGCATTAGAATTGTAATTGCAATTTATGTAAGCCTCTAAGACATTTGACGTGCTAGTACTCTTTACTATCTTTTACATAGTCACTTCTAAGATCGAGTGATCTTACAAAATGCATTTATAAGAGTTTATTAAGAATCAAGTGTAATTAGGCTTACAAAGTGCTAGTATAATACTACTGTTCTTACAAATGTTATATAATGTAAGCTTATATACATCTTTAAGAATAAGTTATAAGTAACAGACGATATCTAACAAAACACTTAGGTAGTAATGTCACTTCTAAGATCGAATGGTGTTACAAAGTGCATGTATAAGTGTTCATTAATACTCAAGGGCAATTAGGCTTATAAAGTTCGTGTATAATGCTATTGCTCTAATAAATGTTATATAAAATTTGCTTATATACGTCTGTAAGAATAAGTTCTAAGTATAACAGCCGATATCTAATAAAATACTTAGATAAGTCACTTCTAGGACTTATATAGTGCACGTATAAGTGGTGCAAAATCCAAGAATTTTCTTTCCACAAATCCTGCCTTTTTCGTCGAATTTGCTCTCTTAAACGCCGCATAACGCTCAAATAATATTCTTTATTTACCGTTTGACCTTCCGGCAAGAATTCCGAGTGCACAACACCGCGATAGTCAAAGATAACAGTCAACATGACTTTGACTTTTGATTGACTTTGGCGTGGTTTTTTTGGTTTCGGTTCAGTCGGAAGGCGCTACTCCGAAGCTTGTTGACTAGTTTGCATGTCAAACTCGTAAACCCATGTCTCGTCATTAGTAACAATGCGTTGCATGAATGTTGGGTCAGAATTGAAAGGTTCTAGCATGTCCTCAGCGACTCTTATGCGATTGAGTTTTTGGAGAAAATTCAGGTCTTTTGGGACTAGCCGAGCGGCAACATGTTTCATACCCAAGTGATTATTTTAAATGGTACGGATCGACTCGTGAGACACAGAAAGTTCAGCGGCTATGTCCCTTAAAACTTAAATGAGGATTTTCAGTCACCATTTCCTTCACTTTTGCGATGTTAACTTCAGTTGAAGACGTTGATGGCCTACCAGAGCGAAGCAAATATTTCATCACATCTCGACCGCTTTTGAACGCTTTGTACTACTCATAAGCACGTGTTTTTAATAAAGTCAATTCACCGTAAGCCTTCTGTAACATTTTCAGTGACTCCGAACACGAAATTCCATTGGCGACGCAAAATTTAAGACAAACTCTTTGTTCGATGGTTTTAGGTAAGTATCCATTATGAAATTCGCAATACACCACAGACATATAATAGAAGCAGACCAAACATTACAACAAAAAAGCGTGCCCATTACGCCTACAGACAAATTTCATGCACACATTTACAATAAAAGGGGCTGAACTCAGGCACGCAAGGGACCTCAAGTACCTACATCTATAATAATGTTATACCTACGTAAAGAGGATAATTTTATATTTCATAGACATTTGAAGATACTCATTAAATTTAGAAAAAATCACCAGTAGAATGCTAAGTTATCTATCATTGAGTGCCAGGCAGGCTCTATGTCTGTATCTGTATCTGGCTGCGACGCCACCTCATTAACTTAATAGGCCTATTACATCTGTGATTTTTGCGTAAAATGGCCAATTTTGGCGTTCTTGATCCAAAAAAAAAAATACATCACCAGTTTTGAATTATTGAATAATGTAGAATAGCTATTGGCATAGTTCGTAGCGGTCTCGCTTTATGTAAATTTTGCTTAACTTTTTTATGAAACCCAAAATTGATGAAGGTTTTCATAAAATGCGCGAAGGCACTTTTTTGAACTCCTAGATTGAAATACTGTTTTAAGAAATGAAAAAAAATTTAATGTTATCTATTATATAGTCATATAGTGCGCAGCGGCCTCGGAATTTATAGATATAATTGATTTTATTTGGAAAAAAAATCTTATTCGAAACCAAAAAACTTCGAAAATCGGTTTAAGTTAACTGTGAATTTCTCCTATCTACGATATTATTGAGCAAAATTTATACCAGAATAATTGTTACTTCTTGAGAAATAAAGATTGTATAATGAATTTATTATCCAATTTCGATAAAAACGATAAATATAACTGCAAAATTACTACAAAATACGATGCGCCGGCCTTCCGAACTCAGCTTATTCTCGCAGAGTAGAAATTTGTAATATTAAGCATGATTTTATTATCCTATTTCGATACGTTACTACAAAATGCAAAAATGCGCATTTTACGCAAAAATCACATTTGAGATGTAATAGATCTCTTAATAAAATGCATAAAGAACTCGTAGTAGAATCGTTAGGTAAAATAAAAAAAAATGAAATAAGTAATTAAAAACAACATACATATATAGGTAATGGTATTTTTTTAATAAAAATAAAAATTACAATAAATAATGTCACAATTTTTAAAACTAGTGATAAGACCGCCGAATGGTCGAGTAGTCAGCGACTCTGACTGCGGGTTACTGTATATTTTGCAAGACCCGAAAAAATTATATCCGGAATACTTTTTACTGAGTCTGTTCAGGAAGTAATGATGAAGGTTTCTGAAAACAAATAAATTTATCATTTTCTGTATATTTCAAAGTAACAGAGTTGAGATTGAGAGACTGCTCAGACCCATCTTCTTCATGTTATACCCTAGAATACTGTACAACAATATAATACTTACGATAACTACATATGTAGTTAATACAGCACTTGAGGTACTCGGCTGTTAATTTTGCAAATTCCTTAAAACGTGATCTCCACTAGCATTGCTTCTTACCGGACTTTTTAGTAAAGATTTAGATGAATTCTGAAAAACAAATGTAAAAAGTTATTATTTTATGCACATTTTCATACAAGAATACATCCCTACGACTACCATAGGGTTAAAGGGATAGGATAGGGTTTAAGTTAACAATATTATAAAAATAATTTACTCATATTTAATTTATCCCTAATGAAAAAATATATTGCATACTTAAATCTAATCATTCTTCAAAAATATACCTATTAAACAAAACTGGAGTCTAAATACGGCCCCGTAAAATTGTACAAGTATATGAAACGTCAAACGAGATCAAAGTTACTATATAATTGATTATTGTTACCACAAGAATCTTTCAGAAATTACTTTACGTTAAGATTTTACGAGATTTGCACTTATGACAATTATTCACTACTTCTAGAATGCCGAAAGATTAACAATAATCACACAATGACTAAAAAAAACATTATGAGATTAGATGGCACAACAAAACTTACCAATGGAACGTAATTTCAGGTGTTTTTCTATATGAGGAGTTGCCGCACAAGGGCGCACTACACTTCACCATTTTATTTTAGTACTTTTGGCTCATACACTTTATTAGATCACAAAAAATAAGCGAAAACAATCTCCTGTACGTCCTTTGTTGACAAGTCTAGGAAGACATTTGTGTAGCTTAATTGTAGCTTGTCAAGATGGCGTTTTGCCTCACGGTCCAGTTTGTCTATGTGTGTGGAAGTGTTGCGACATTAAAAAGAAACGAGATAGTCTCATTAATTTGTGGTTGGAGAGAAAGAAGTAGAAATAATGTTTTATTCTCATCTATGTAGTTGTGAAATAATGTTTGGTCTGCTTCTATTATAATATAATGTATAATTACATATTATGTCTGTGCAATACACACAGATATAAACTAACTAAAAACAGAACTGTATTTAATCTAAATAACAGATGCAATTCAAACTCCGCGCCAAAATGGATAACAGTGTGCCAATGAAACAACAAAA
The DNA here is from genome assembly GCA_963921215.1 of Scoparia ambigualis. Taxonomy (NCBI): domain Eukaryota; kingdom Metazoa; phylum Arthropoda; class Insecta; order Lepidoptera; family Crambidae; genus Scoparia; species Scoparia ambigualis. The sequence goes on along the minus strand of OY992506.1, from coordinate 35,935,047 downwards.
AAAAAAACAAAAAATTAAAATTGAAATCCTAAACAAATCATCCGTTCCCGAAACTTTTTGGACAGAATGTATAATATATGCTCTTATAGCTTAAAAAGACTTATAGTATGCCATTATTAGGGTCTCTGTAATCGTTCTGATTAAGACAGAGACCCTGTTGCCGCTCTGCTTGTGCGAATTATGCCATCGTGGCCCGGGAAAACTTTACTGACTCGTCCCCGGGGCCACGCTCCACGTGGCTGGTTTTCGTCCACCACGAGCACAAGATCGCCATCGGCAAATATTTTTTAAACCAGCGCGACCAGAAATGTTTCGCGAGCCGAAGTCCCTTTTTTCATCGGACCCGCCGAATCAGGTCGTCGTCAGTGACCTCCGTAGCCCTAGAGTTGGGTGACGACTGACTTAAAATGAAGTGAAATGGCGTAATAGCCTCAGGGCTGCTGGGATCGACCCCGACATGAGTCAGCGGGCGCGAGTTTACCAGAGCCTCTGCTTCTGCCAATAAAGTGCTCAACACTTCTTCTTTGGGCGGTCTTTGATGGAGAGTTGCCTCTAGTGCCGTCTTTATAGTTCGTACCAACCGCTCCCAAGCTCCACCACCAGACGGCTCTGATTCGGCAGTGGAGTCCCTTGAAGAACGTTGGCGTATTCTTGTCCAAATGAATTTAGCTGGAAGCAGAGGAGAAGAAGACACCTGGCCTTTTCCAGTTCTTCCGGGCTGAACGTAGGAAGCAGTAGCAGCTGAAGGGAGGGCGGAACGGAAATGGGAGTTGGGCGATTTCTCCTAGCCCGTGTGCCACAAAGGTTTTGTATGATCGCGCATCACTTTGAAGCCATTTTAGCACTGTAAGGCTGTCGGACCAGAAAAATACCTTTTCCGCTTTTCGATCGTATGCCTTGTGAGCCAATTTTGACTTCAGGTAATGTCGCGGGACGCTTTCAGATAAGAGCCCGGATATGTCCTGAAACCAGTTGATCCATTCGGAAATAAGGAGGCAGTTGTCGTCATCGTCCCAATCGATCCCCAACCTCCATGTACGTTGGAAGATGACGCGGCCCTTGATCACGACGGGAGTTAAAAGACCAAGGGGGTCGTATACCCGCATAAGGTGAGCCAGTACTGAACGCTTCGTCAATATTCTTAGGAAATTCGTTTAAACTGTCACGGATGTAGCGAAGCGTATCAGTATTGATGTCCCATATGACTCCTAAAATACGAACGACTACAGAGGGGGAGCTAGGAGCACATAGCTCTGGCGGTAGAGCAAAGAGGGCTTCCTTGGAGTTTAACACCCAAGATCGCATCTCCAGAGAAATCTGCGCGTGCACATGCACAATATCAGCCGCCAAGCGTCAGCGTCCTCAGTAGAGTCAATGCTCCCTAAGTAGTCATCCATATAATGATTTTTAATTATGGCATCTGCTGACTTCGGAAATAAAGCACGGTGCTCCTCTGCATTTCGATTTTTTAAATATATAGCCGTAAAATGGCTAGAGGTGGCACCGAACATCATGGAACTCATTCTGTACTCTTGAATAGGTTTAGATGGGTCAGAGCGCCACAAGAATCGTTGCGCGTCACGATCCTCAAGACGAATTTTTGTCTGCGGAAACATCTCCCTGATGTCACCGTTTAAGGCGACTCGTCCCTCCCTAAACCTCATGAACATGGCGAGTATAGGCTGAAGGAGATCCGGGCCGGGTAAAAGCAGAGAATTCAGACTGACTCCCGAACACTTTGCAGCGGCATCATGAACCATCTCGGAGCTTTTTCTTTTGCGGGTGGATCACGCCAAAGTGGGGTAGTTACCAAACCACGCCGGGGCCTACAGGTTTGTTAGGACAAAGTTCCGCATAACCTTTCTGAATTGCGTTTATGTTATTCCGGTAAGCCTCAGCGTAGGTTTCGTCCCTTTCCATTTTTCTCTCTAAGCTCAAGAGACGCGAGCGTGCCAGAGCATAGCTACAAGGTACGGCTTGGATATCCGGATTCCAGATTAACCCAGTTTCGAATCTGCCACACGGAAGTCTGCGCGTGGTTTTCTCTAAAGTTTGAATCGCGTGCTCATCCATTGGAGAGAGGTAGGGCTTTTTAGAAATAACTATCGAATCCACTTGAAAGTACTCCCGGAGCTGAGCATCTAAAGACTTATCGCAAGACTCTACGCCAGATTCGTCAACTGAGCAGTGATTCACAAACTCCGTTGGAGATGACCCTTCAGTGAACCGTAGAGGACCAAGCCAAGAGAAGTGAGAACAGCTATAGGTTGAGCACGCGTACCTCGTCGGATGCTATGAGAAACAGTCAGCTCCCAATTGTCCACACCGATAAGTAAGGTAGGTATCGCGCCTTTGTAGCATACTACGTCACCTAAATCTGCAAGGTAAGACAGCTGATTAATATCGCTCTTAGCTATAGATTGGCGCTTAAGACCTAGGTTCGGCATGGTTCTGACGTTTCTAAGCTGATAAGATTCGGTAGAATATCGTCCCTTTACCGTGACGTCGACAAAACAAACGTGCGTCTCAGTTGTCATGCCACTTACTCCGTCTACCCTAATCGTGCTCTTACGACCCTCCACGCCAATGATTTCGGCAACCGCCGCACCTAACAGTGTGACGGTAGACCCGTCATCGAGAAGGGCATAAGGGCAAAAGTCGCCACGGGTGCCGGAACTCTTAAGCGTCACATTAAGAGGCTGGTCCTTATTTTGTCCAACGAGTCCGCCCCCCTACCGTAAATAAATTAAATGTTAGGCCTTTAATTTCTTTTTGTTTTTCTTGTTATCTGCCAAATTTAGTTCGTGTCTTTTGACACCGGGGGCAGCATTAAATACTTTTCTAATATTTCTTTTTCTATGTTTTTTTGTTATTTTATGTCAAGTTGAGTGTCAAATGCTTTTAAAAAAACTCTCGAGCACAACTGGACACAAAAAAATCTAAATTACACATTTGTATAGAATCAGGCCCGCGTGGCGCATTAATAGCGTTGCACGGGGCGAATGGCGGAGGGGGCCCTGGTTATAAGTCGTTGCAGCGCCATGGAAAGCGTCATAGAGCTCCGCTGTAGGTGGCGGTAGCTACGCCGGCACTATAGGCCGCAACGAAGGCTCATAAGAAGCCTGAAGAGGTCCTGGCGAACAGGGCGCCGCTGTAGGGATAACGTCAAACGACACCGCGCGAGCCTCCGCGGCTGCGGTGTGCGTTGTCGTATCGTCAATCTGTAAATAAGGTATGTTACACTCTTCTTGACAAGGGTGAGGGCTAACTACCGCTGCATCTAGCCATCTGTCTATTGACGAGCGACGAGACTGTGAGTGGTTGCTAGATAATGTGGCAATTTGAGCTTCTAGCTCCTTTTCTGAAGCTACGCGTTCCGCGGCAGCGATTTTTGCAGCGCGGGCGGCTGCTTGTGCCTCACGGGCGGCTTCATTGTTCGGCGAGGGAGCGCTCAATTTCTGCCAAGCGTCTCACATGATCTGCTTCTAATGCGAGTTTTTGCGCAGTTCGAGTAGAAGACGACACAGAATAAGCCGTAGAGCCGGCCTCAACTGGGGCGGTCGAGCGAGCCGTAGAGGTAGCTTTTGTCTTTGAACGAGTGTTCATTTTTGTAAGTAAAAGAAGTTTAAGTATAGATAATTGGGCGTACTTACGGTTTTACAAATTCTTCTGACACCAAATGTTGCCGCTCTGCTTGCCTGACTGTTTTAATTTATAAATAAAAATCTTTTACAAATACCAAATAATATTTTTATTTGACACCAAATGTTGCCGCTCTGGTTTGACACTCAACTTGACATAAAATAACAAAAAAACATAGAAAAAGAAATATTAGAAAAGTATTTAATGCGTCCGCAACAGACCCTAATATATAAAATTTATTTAAGGACATAGCTCTTAAAAGCTTTCGTTTCTAAAGGTATTTTGCTAGCTGGGTGGTGCATATTATTTGCTTTCTTTTTTCTTATTATGTTCAGCCGCTGTAAAACCAGACGAATTGGAAATTAAATTGTTTGTAACCTCTACTAGTCTTCGTGACAGATAAGGGGTTACAAACATTATCAACATCTGTTGATTAGCTGTTGTGTTTTATGTATGCTTTTTAAGTATAGCAAAAATATAACACTAAATAAAGAAATACATCATTTTGGGCCTTTTCTGAAAGTCAAGCCAACAAAAAAAATGGTACGTATTCTTAGAACTAGCCATTTGGAGAAATAGTTAATATGGCACAAAAGTTGTAGGATTGCTCCGAGCCAAGTTATACAAGTTCGAAGATTCATCATTTTCATACATTTATTTATTCATAATTTTTTTTTGTATAAACAGAACAGATGATGACCCCACAGCTTTTGCGCTGCAATGACAATTGCTTCAGATCATTAGTTCTAGCAATATCTATCATTATTTTATGTTTCCCAGTCCCAGCACAAATGTATGAAAATGATGAATCATCGAACTTGTATAACTAGGCTCAGAGCAATCCTACAACTTTTGTGCCATATTAACTATTACTCCAAATGGCTAGTTCTAACTATACGTACTATTTTTTTTTGTTGGCCGGCACTTTCAGAAAAGGCCCAAAAATGTATGGAACCCGAATGATCTCGTTTGACATAAGATCTTGTCTTACAGTTTATTGACTGTAATTTAAAAATAACATTTAAAGGTCTCTAAGAATATTTAGGTGAATTTTCTTTTCTCTACCAGGCAGAGTCTACGATCTACAATCAATCGAGGTTTTAATTCTAAAGCAAAACATAGTCCGAAAGCAGTCCATATTAAGGCCGCTGTTTACAAAGTGAGATTGTTATGTTTACCCCATGTAACGTTATGTTTATCCCATGTAACGTCGGCTAATGTGCTGGTAATTGCTGTGGCAATACGCCCCTGCAGTTGAATCAAGGTTTTAAGGTAAACCTGCTTGCTTCGTATAACAGAATGGAAGAACTTGTGCGATCTTCAAGGTAATGTTGTAAATAAAGGCCACAGGGGCTTAATTGGAAGAGCTGAGCCGGATTGTCAGAAGGGTGCATTTTCGAATCCTGCTCGTGGATTTTTTATTACATTTTCCAATTTGTAATGTTGTAAAATGTAGATATACTTAAGTACGGTACCGGTTGGATTGGTTTTAGAATAACTAGGTGAGATTTTTGTTCCCCATTCGCGTTAACGATAATGAGTATGTGTATGGCATGGCATTAATGCAGCGTCTCCTGCCGGTAAATGACATGAGTTGAAATTTGGTCACACATAATAATTTTTGATTTCTGTTATCGTGCGAATCGTGAAGTCAATTTGTATTTAGCACTCTGTTGTTCATTCCCAAGTTTACGAAGGTTTTAAATAATGATAATTTAACGTACTAATGGAACGTACAAACGTGTAAGTAGACACAGACAGCAGACTTAGATTAAGCCCTGTCTGTCAATTAGATCGCACCCTGGACCTTTATATAGATGGTTAAAAAGTCATAAACGACAAAATGCTACAGGTCTGTGACTGGTGTGTCGTTTTATATCTGGCATCCAATGTAGCTTTCGACTTATGTTTTACTACTTAATCGCCGGGTTTCATATTTAGCCAACGTGACATAAACCAGTAGGTATTACACCTTGTGAGCTCCTAAATTGTGAATCGTAGGACTCATTTTTGTTTGTTTCCAATTTTTATGGTCAATAATGTGGGTATCGCGGTTGGCCTGTTTGCGTCGCGGTTGCTATGGCGACGGTATCGCGCATCTCGTCACGTGGCAACACGCGGTTTCGGTCAGCCGGTCGTTGATCCGTTCCTTATTTACGGCATTTTGTTACACTGGACGTTCTTATATTATTTTAATCCCAACACACCAGTCATGTTAGATTTCCGAAGCGAAAACAAGTAAAGCTAGCTCAATATCTTTTTGACATCTGCGTTCCGTGTATGAGGAATGAGTTTGCGCCAGAGTAAATATAAGGTTTGCGCTATCTCCGGCACTAAACTGGGGGCAAATTTGGGGCAAATATCTAACTTCAACATCTATCGCAATTCTTTCAAGTAGAAGTACTACATTGCTTTGCTAGTTTGCTTATTTAAAACTATTTTTAAAATAATCAAACTATCGAAGCAATGTATTTAAAAAAGTATTCGAATAAATAAATATTAAACTAAATAATTGACCAAAATTGTATAATTATGGACATTTCAAATAATGCCTTTGTTTAAGGATTATTTGAAATCAGATCATTTCAATATTTAGCTCATTCAGACAACTTGTTCAAAACTTTTAACCTTTAGAGTAATAAATAAAACATGTACAAAACAAGAATACTATTTATATTTAGCACAGCTAGTCAAATATCTTCCAACTATGTTCGAGTATACCGGAAAAAAAATTTACCCTAGAACGACCCTAGTCTCGGTTACAAGTAGAGAATATCAAGCCTATGCTGAGCATAATTATTCTACCAAATGAAGCAATTTAGAGATTGATGGCTTATTATTCATCATCATCATCTTCTGATTTCAGCTACTGTTTCGAGTTGATCGCATCCAGGTTTTTCCAGCGATTAGATCTATGTCTCTTAGGGTGGATTCGACCAAACTGGAATAAGACTTACTCCGAGATTAGTCTATACAAATTCGGCGTTTAATGTAGGTATAAGACCTTATTTCAGTTTGGTCGAATCCATTCATAATTATGTAAAGGGTCTGTTATTAAATGACTTATGATGACTATAAAAAAAAACAGCAATTTCGGTGGCGTGCTCGTGGTTCGCACGGTCTCGAGGTGTCTTGGCGAAGGGTGCATTGGATATTCCTGAAAGGAAAAGGACGTACACAAGAAAGATTAAGGCACGATTATCTAGGATTATCGGGCCTTAGTATGACACCTTCTGTCATCCGTGAGGGATTTCTTTTGTCCCAGTAAAAACTCGCAGCGTAGCGGCGAACATGTAAGTTTACATGTTGGTCCTGCTACCCAACGCTAGATGGCGATGCGCGTATGTGTAATTAAAAAGTAAGCAAACGAGTTAATTTATTGATATTTCTTAAAATATATAACGCCTTTACATAGTTTTTGACTGATATTTAATTACTTTATGAACAATTAGGAAATGTATATACTTATAGCCCATATGTGAAACTATGGATGCAGCTTTATGTGCGATCGTAACACCCAAAAACTTATACCAGCCAGCCATCTACCTTAAGTTATGCGCAAATCTTGGAATGAACATTTTTAGATTGCTTATATTGGTAAGTTACAATGTCCAAATTAAATAAAAGACATCACATTTTTTTAAATTTTTTTTTATTCGGCAACGGGTAAGCGCTTGGCCTTCATCTCACCTGGGCCCTGATTCTGTATCGCAATCTATAGATTCCACACCTAAACCTTACCGCGCATAAACGTCAAACGCATACGTTTTTAGAAAAATATCGTAACTTTTTAAGGAATTAACGTGGTTTTGAAACAAGGAATCGTTACAGAATAAGGGCCCTGATGATAAGTGACGATAAGGCCAAAGATGGAAGCGCGCTTCACCCGGAATCCTCAACCACTGAGGAACTGGCTACCTTATCTCAAACTGTCGGAACACAACAATGCTATAAACATCGTTGTTATGGCGACAGACTTGATAAGATGGTGGTAGCTAGCCAGGCGGACTTAACAGCCCTACCACCAACCAAACCGAGCACACAAAGATATTCCCTCCGCTGGGAATCGAACCCGGGACCTCTGGGTCTCACTAGACCACAGAGGCAGTGAAATTGAAGGTGAAATTTCTTCGTATAGGCACTACATAGTGCAAGGCTCAATTGAATTAGCGTATTAACGCAATCTAAACGTGTTTTTAGAGAGCAGGTGTTAATAATAATAGCTTTAACTCGTTCAAATGATTCTTTATTTCCTTAATACAATTATAATATTAATACTCAAAATAGCTAAATGAAACTATTTTGTTTGAATTCTAAATGGATCAGTGTTATGATGTCGTAAAGAGAACATAGATATAATAAGACAGTAAGTATGTACAATTGAATTGGATTTTGTAGTAAAATAACATTATTATATGATAGACAATCTCTTCACTATTCTAATAATAGTTCTCATAGAAAAGAGTTACGTGCTTTTTACATTGAGGTATAAAAGAATACAATCTACTTTCTAGTTAGTTTAAACTAAGAAAATATGAAGATAAATAAAAAAAACAATTATATAGAGAAATCTTTTATATACCTACCTACTATTGGTTTATAAAATGTTGAAATGTTTTCCAAAAGCAGTAATGTACACAATTTAAATACTAGAAATAAGACAAAAAATAGTACCTTTCGTACTTACACTAGGCAAATAATACATTTAGAGGTCTGTGTGTACAATTTTACAATAAAGTACTTAACGATATTAAAACATTAGATCTAAAAAAGTTAAATCAAAATTAAAGAGAAGCTTTACAAAAAAAGCTTACTAAAAAGTTTCTGGCTACACAGAAGACAAAACAGACTGGGTCTAAATTGCTTCAACCACTCCAACAAATGTTTCTATTCTAGAATAAATTGTATAGTTGTATATTTGTACAATTAATCTGGTAACGACATATAAATAAATACATATTTTGTAAATGTCATTACTTCTATGTAAGTTTCTTGCGCCCATGAATGGGTGGTTGATTTCCAAAGTACTTATTTACTAAGTTTACTTGAATAAAAATATTTTGACTTTAACTTTGACTTACTGTTATTTTAATCTTACATTAAGCCTTAATGTAGCTGTAATAAATGACTTTGTTTAAAATAAGAACAACATTTTGGGTGTTTGTTCTACGATATAAATGATGAAATTAGAAAAGTTAGAAAATTAAACAACATGACATTATTATAACAAAAATTAAATGTAAGTAAGTAGTACCTAACCTAATATTAGAACAGCCATTAAAATAATGTCACTAAAATACCTATCGGTGTTTCACAGAACCGGTGAATATGTACTCAAGTAATATTTATATAAAAAATAAAATGCATGGGTATTAGGACGCATGCATACTTTTTACTTGTGGTTTTAGTTGGAAACGGACTTAAGACCTGAACGGAAATAGTCACGGACCGTTTGACAAATAGTTTTATAGGCATATAATATATGGTACATATTCACTTTAAAGACAAAATTTAAGAAATAATATTGTAACATTACTTAACGCTAAATGAAATGAATTCGTCGTATAAATGCGAGGACTAAATATTGGCAGTTTATTAGAATTTACTATTTACCTAACAAATAACACTGGAACGTAAACTTAAATTAAATACTATACGAATGATGAAATGCCAATAAAACGTACGACACATTTTGCTACTTTTAATTTAGTTTATTATTATATGTATGACCTTTTACCATATTTTTGGTTTAAGAAACATTTTTAGATAAACTATTATAAAATTCAGTAAACTGGTTATTTTGAAATAAAAATAAAACATTACTATTGATCCACTGTTAAATTACTCGTGTTCGTTACCCCAGCAAAATGTACTGTTTTAGAGAGGTGTGAGTCTAACAAATAGTTAGTTTATCAAAAGGAGCAATATATTTACAAGTAATAAAAATTGTTTGAATTAGGTATAAGTAGTTTAAATTTATTCTGCTGTTATTCTGATTTTGCTGGAGTAATGCTTAAAACGTTACCCTGGCAAAATGTTCTCTCATAAAACCGTTACAGTCCGGAAATACGTGAAAATAATTGGTCATATGGTCAGGTGATCATGATAGCTTTTGTTTTGTAAATATTTGTGAATAGAACTTGTGTGTGTTCTTAAATTATTTAAGATTGAGCTGGGTAACGTTTTGGGATTTCCCAGAGTAAGAAAACGGCTGAACGGAGAAGTTTGAAAAAATACCAATAATAGACCTTAATTTTTTATATTTGTTTTTATATTCGATTTTGATTCGTTTGATGGACATCAATGTTATTAAATGGTGTCGCAGATTAGAAAAAAGGAATATGCAAGTAAACCACTTACTTGCAAATAAAAAGCCGTTCATCATCAGCCTATTAACGTCCTACTACTGGGGACAGGCCTCCCACGTGGACAATAGCACGTGGGGATATTGGGCCATAACCCACCACGCTGGCCCAATGCGGGTTGGTGGGTTTTAACGACTGTCATCTTACGACAACAACCGGGACCAACGGCTTAACGTGCCTTCCGAAGCACGGAGGAGCTCGAGATGTTTTTAATTTGGTCACCCATCCAGCGACCCGGCATTGCGAAAGTGGCTTAGCAAGCAAGATCGCAAGCCGAATGCGCTAGCCGCTGCGCCATCGAGCTCCTCTAGCTCAAAAAGCCGTTAATATACCCTTATGACGTCAGTGAATTTAGATTATGATTATGACTTTACACGATATAAAGAGAAAATAAATTTTACATAAGCGATCGAATATGTACGCAGTTCCCATAAAACAAACTAATTAAAGGAAACAATCCTGTAACTATTAGCTTAGATTACGGCTATAATTCAAGTTATATCAACAATACGCATGAGCCAGCAATTCTCTTATAGGCCGACCAAATTATAAATGCTGCGTAAAACGACCGCATTATACATACGGGTAAACTTCGCCAACTAGCTTACTACTTAGTATCCGATGTATTGTACAGTCAAGCAGAATATCGTTACTCGTGCAGCCGGATTTTAATTATTTCTACTAGTTTTGTGTTTTGTAAATTACATAAATTATATAATTATTACATAAATTAACATTTCAATCATTATTTTTCAATTCATTCATTAATTTAAGATGTTTACCGTCATGTATAGTGCGGTCGCTTTCACGTAGTCTTTAAATAAGCTTGCCGTCCCTAGTTATAGGATAGGCTTCGTAAAACAGGTGGCTCATTCTTGGGCATATGTGTAACATTTAATAACAAACTTCCACATAATACTATTGACATGCCATAAACATACATTTAAAGAACATGTGAAAAAACCTTATGATGAAAGGTTATTACAAGGTGGAAGATTATGTTCTTGACAAATATGTATGGACGTAGTTTTACGTATACAATAGTGCATTTTATAACTTATTTATTTATTAAGTTACTTATATGTACTTTCATTTATTTTTTTACGTATATTGTATAATTTAGTAACGACATATTACTTTTTAATATTGTAAATTTTTTACTTCCGTATAAAACTGTAAAGTTTCTTGCGTCCATTCTTCTCTACGACTAAAAAAAGATTTCCTAAATGGTAGAAAATAATTTTGTACGATTCAAAAGTGAAACTTAAACTAAAATTAGTTTATTTAACTGCGACACATGAGACAATGCAAGCAATAACAATATAACCACTTAAATATTAAAAAAAAAACAAATAATTTATACCAACAACAAATAAAGCAATGTCTCACGGTCGCAGCCAAGCCGGTAGCCAATTCAGCCTTTGCTTATTATTTAAGTCTACATAAAAAAAATAATTTGACTTTCACCTTGACTTTATAGTTTGGTCGGCTTATATGAGAATTGCTGATACATTTTTGTTGTTGATATAACTTTCATTAAAGTCGTAACTTAAATATGAAATTAACTGGATTGTTTATTGATGGACCAGTTTAATTAGTGCTTGCAGTTTAATTAGTTAAACTATGCGATCGCAAAAAAATAAAGTTTATTTATATCTTCTTATCGAGTAAAGTCACTTAAATTCAATTTACTGTCATTCATAATTCATTTTATATAAATTATGTCATAAGTTAATTGATTATGAATATATATGATATTCATAATCAATTCACTTTATAATGTTTTAGTAAGGGTATATGTTACAGCTTCCTAGTAGTTAGTGTTCATCAAACAAATTAAAAAATTATGGATAAACAAATAAAAAAAAAGGTATTATTATTATTTCAAATTACTCATTTAATACAAAATACTACGCAGACATATACTTACTGACTAGTATTTAAAAATATATTACTTCAATGTTTAACTAAATTCTATAAGTATCTGTAGATACTCAAACTAAAAAAAACAAGTAAGTGACATATTATTTAGAATATTCTGACAAATTGTTAAGACTTAGTTGTGCAGAAATCTACTTTGAATTCATTAAATACTAAAATTATTTTCTTGCCCTATTTTATGTCAGTAGGAAATGTTGTGGAATCTATCACACGACTAAACTTAGATAATATTAAGATAATCTAAATATCGATTTGTTGTAGATTCTATCACAACGGTCTTACATAGAAATCTACAGAAACTTTCTTATAATACCGAAAAATAGTAGATACATCTTAGTTATTAACTTCGATCACAATAAAAACTAGTTACACAATCCCATACTAAATCGTGGCGGAATAGTGGCAGCGTTGGCATAATTATACATTTGACGTAGTGTATGAAGAAATCCAATTTTGGAAGAAGCTCTTCATCAAGTTGACCTAATTATACATTTGACGTAGTGTTTAAAAAGATATCCAATTTTCGAAGAAGCTCTTCGTCATGTTGACATAATTATAAATTTGACGTAGTGTTTAGGAAGATATCCAATTTTTGAAGAAGCTCTTGGTCATGTTGACATAATTATACATTTTACGTAGTGTTTAGGAAGATACCCAATTTTTCAAGAAGCTTTTCGTCATTTTGAAAAATTGCACTAGGTACTCTTATCTCATTGTGCGGACGTTTTAAGAGCGTTGATTGTCCATCCAGTTCTTAAATGAGATCGAAGGTTTATAAGAGGCTTTACGCAATTTCGGTTTCCCATACAAACTTTCAAGTCGAAATTATTAAAAACCGAAAAGCCAATTTTAATGAAACTATTTGCATGCTAGAGTAAAACAGGGATCTGAATAGTTTGTTGGTTTTTTTTTAAAAAGTTAATTTAGCTGAGTTGTTGCGATTTAAAGTTTACTATAGAAAGTTTAAAATCTCAATAACTCAGTTAAATAAACGTTTTTTAAAAATATTTTCAACAAACTATTTAGATCTCTGTATTTTACTTTAGCATGCAAAGTTACATCAAAATTGGCTTATTGGTTTTTAAAAATTTCGACTTTGAAGTTTGTATGGGAAATCGAAATGCGTAAACCCTCTTAAGAGAAAAACAACTCAAAACCAGGATTTAAAGGCTGGTAACTAAGGCAGTCACTGAAATCAGTAAATGCGTTTCATTCTCGCTACTCTAAAATGGAAAGAGAAGAAGAACATTGACTTAGCACGATCCACTGTACGGCACTCAGATCTGTCCAATGGCATGCGTGCGAAGAGAGTCGTCCCTCAGTGCGAAGCTAAACAAAGCTACGGTTGAGGATAAGAATTTGTATTCGAAAATTAAAAATAAAACAAGAGAGATGCGAAAAGTTAAAAAGTAAATGGACAAGACGGTTTAGATCTTTGGCGTAGAAGGCACCATTACTGTTAGTGCCGATGTCTGTGTCATTTTTGATGCCTGATTCATAATTGGAACGAGTTTTGGCAAAATGATCCAAGCCGAATGGTGATCAACGCCATAATGTATGTAATAATGGGATCCAAAATAAACATTTAATTTCATGTTGCGATTAGTCGCGAAAACTTGAATAATTTCTTTAAAACAAGGAATTCTGTTTAGGGTCTAAAGTTCTATCAAAAGGGAAGGTGGTTCAATGCTGCTATATCAATTCATTTTGCCAAAACTGGGTCTAGATAACTCAATTTTTTTTGTACGAAAATATTTTTTATTAACTACAGTACATTCGTCAGTGCCTTCGCCGTCAAAGACTGTCTTCGTCCAACAGGGAGAAAGGTTCAATGGTATCCTAAAAAGGTTCCGCGCGTGAGGCGCGTCATCGGTACCGGTGGGGGCGGTGGCAGCATATCGAACTCCTCCACTATGGTCTTAGGGTGGAGGGCGCTGATGTTGTTGTCGACCGTGTAGGTCCTCGCGTGGGTGCCGACCAATCGCGGCGGTTCGTCGTTGACCAGCCAATCTCCTTTCTCATGCTTCATCATCCGCCTCTTTCGCTCCAGCTGCTTGTCGCGCAGGTGCTGCAGCCTCGCGAGGTTGCTCTTCACCTGTTGCGGCGTCAGGCCTGTTCTGCCGGATTTAAGCAGATCGTAATTGTATTGGTAGGACGCTTCGGGGTTGCGGCGATTCCATTGGTAGCTGAAACGAAAACGGACCAATGAGTGGCATTGTAGATGATTTCTGTTGAAGCGATGATAAAAAAACGGGTGTGTTGTGTCGTTATTCACACATTATATTTTATATTAGCTGGATGAAGAATACCACTTTTTTTTCTTCTATATTAATAAAATAACTATTTTTTCTCCTCTTTTATTTGATTTTTGTTATAGTGTTCCTCATGTGACAATCTATTTATCTACAAAATTTTCCAAATAAGTGAGATTAAATTAGATTTTATGGACATCGAAGCTTCTAATGGTTAGTGTGTAATTTATGTTTTGGACATAAACTTTGATTCGCCCGGGTTTCGAAATAGATGGTCAATTATTTTTGCGTTATTGCGCAATAAAAGTTAGCAAATGTGTTTTGTTCGTAAGTCGATTGGTACCAAGAATGGGACCGTGGCTGCTGCGCCGTTGCTAACGATAATGGGAAAAGTTTTAATGTCGGACAAACATAATAATGTACACTCAAATTATGTATTTGATAGAAAATTTGTGTGAAAAATAAAGCAAAATACAGGGAATGTGCAGATTAACAGATACCAATTTCACAGAATTAATGTCACAGTGCCAGATTCAAAGCTAGATAAATCTAGCTTTTTCACATAAATTGTCGGTCTATAAATTATGTCTAAGGGTTAAGACCCAATATTTCATTATTTAGTAACGCTCAAATAGACTTGATGATAACGAAACGTTGAAAAAAAGTACTACTTCAGTTGGGAATCGAACCCACTTGGCCACGTCCTCCGCAATCCGGGTGGTAATTTAAGTATAATATTAAAATTGTAAAGCAACGACCAAAAGTATGTATAAAATAACTACATATTATTATATTTAAATTGCCAAATGAACGACAATTAGTATGATGGATGTAATTAGTATGAGTAGAGTTTAAACTGACTGGCCTGCATAAATAAGTATTACACTTTTAAAATTTCATTTTTTCTAAACTATAGAAGTTAGAGATTTAAAATAAAAAAAAACGTTTTATAGCAATTTTATCAGCTTTTTTTGAAGCTATAGTAAATTATACAATAGTAACATTTTTAAGTCTTGTGTGTCTTGTTTATCTTGTGTACTTTAAAAGTTATTACAATTTTAAAAGTGTGACTGTGTGTGTACTTATTTTTGCAGGCAAGTGTATTTAAAATCTTGTTTTTCCTGCGCAAAGCCTGAATTTAAATAAGCAAGTGGTAACTACAAGTGGAGAATAGGTACTGAGGCTCTTTTGGAATATTATAAGTGTCTTCAAAAGCCTCATTGAATAAATGAATAAATTCAAATTATGTATAATAAATGACTTGATATGCTTAACGCTTAGGACGCAGTGCTACTATACACAACAGAAATTCTGTTCATTGAGCACTGATCAGTGAGCGGCCGCAGTGGAAAGGTACGTGTGACAAATGCATGTTGGTAATCAAACAGTCGGGCAGTGCATTAAAAATCCGAATAACACGCTTCGTCCGACCTTGGAATTGAACCCAAGAGCTCCTCATATCGGGACGAGCGCTTTATTATTATTTTGAGCCTGATGTATCCCACTGCAAGGAAAAAGCCCCCTTCCCTTTTTTCATTCTTCCTTATTTATAGCAATCTGCGGCCTACCATTAGGAGGAAGCCCAAGCAGCCAGTTCCTGTTGTTTGGCATTGTGGAAATGTGCAAGTTTGCATGTTCATTGAATGATTTGGTAACGATAATTTTTTTTGTAAATGTCGTTAGGTACTTCTATATCCCCACGGAGACTCATAAGAGGTTACTAACAAATTAAGTTCTATTGTGTCTGATTTAACAGAAGCTGTTCTCATATAGAGCTGTGGAGTTTCTTGCGCCCATTCTTCTCAATAGCAAAAGGACGTTCTGACTTTTAGTAAAAAGTAAAAAAAAGTTTTGGGCTATTTTTTTTTATTTTTATTCATTGGCAACGGGTAATAATTTATTAATCGCTTGGCCTTCATCTCACCAGGCCGAAGGTGGAAGCGCGCTTCACCTGGAATCCTCAACCACTGAGGAACTGGCTATCTTATCTCTTACTGTCGGAACAAAACAATGCTATAAACATCGTTGTTATGGCGACAGACTTAGATAAGATGGTGGTAGCCAGCCAGGCGGACTTAACAGCCCTACCACCAACCAAACCGAGCACACAAAGATGTACCCCCTGCTGGGAATCGAGCCCGGGACCTCTGGGTCTGAAAACGAAATAAATAAATAAATAGACCACAGAGGCGGTTAAAAGCACTTCATTTTTTTAAGGTTTTTAACTTTTGACTTTGCTACAAAATTAGTTAGAAACCTTACCCAGGGAACGGCTTCGTCAGTTTCCGGTGTGTCTGCCGCGACCTCTTATGCAGCTCGTAGGGCCGATGCAGGCGAGGACGGGGGCGGGGGCGCGGGGGCGGCAGCAGGCGCAGCGGGCTCGGCCTCAGGTCAAACGACTTTGGGTGCAGCAGCGGGTTGAGCGTGACGTCATTGAGCCGGGGGTCTACCACCTCCCTGCTCACGCTAGGCGCGGTGATCTCGTTCAAGGTTCCCATGCGCTGCCAACGCCGCCTAAGTTCCTTCAGCTTGGACTTGGGCACTTTACGCAACTTCGTCTGGCAAATGTATTGGCGGGGCTCGTAGCAGCTCGCTGGAGACCAACTGGAAAATACAAAATTGATTGTGGATAATCTCCTTTATGTTAGATCTTCTCCTGTCTTGGTTAATCTACTGGTTTTTGGGAGGAAAAGATTTGATTTGATTGATGGAAGTTCTTATTTTGATTGCATCTGAAGTTACCATAATTTTGCAAGAAATTTTCTGCCATAACAGGAAAATTTGTATTTCTTGAGTAAAAAGTAAAAAAGCAGTTTTACTCATTAGTTGAAAAGCGTTTTAACTTCTAAAGGTTTATTGTCACTCATCATCAGAAACCGAAGGCCGAGTTGTTACCCGATATCTATCACTTTTTCTGATTTATAGCGATGTAGTCAAAATAATAACCAAAACAATACGCGAAATTCCTTAAGAAGCTGTTGGTTTACCTCACGTCAATATTGAAAAGTCCAAACACTTTGATGCTATAAATCTGTTTAGCTAACTATGCAAACTAATTAACGTTTTTGCCCGTCGGTAGCATTCACTTAGAGTCAACGATCCTTTAAGTAATCAAATCACATACCTATGACATCGTTTTTCAATTACATAAGAAGGTATTTATTCTTCATACCATGTTTACAGAGTTACTAATCTATCTAAGAGTCACGCGCATAATTTTGCGTCAAAATACACTTTAAGCAGATTGTTGCGTTAAATTATAGTTTCTGTCTTTAGCTATAAGCTGATTGACTACTGTAAACTGTGGGCTAGTTTGGGGTAGTGGGTAGGGTAGGCTGCATTGTAATAAGTCTCCATTTCCAATTACAGTGCACCCACCGTGGCAGATGGTGACACCACTCTATAAAATCTGTAAGCTGCTTACGACACCCATGGAAATAGGCGATTCCGTTAATGAATTGGTATTCGTCAAGAGTTAATAATAGGATCGTAACCAATTCTTTTATTGTGTTTGAGATCCAGTACATCCATCATCATAAGTCTTTCATGATACAAATATGCCGATATATTGGACACCCAAAGAAAAAAAACATAGTAAGAACCTAGTTAACAATTACTCTAATGGCTACAGTTTAAAAAGGGAGTTCGTTGCTTGAACACCACTAAATAGTTTTAAAGACTATAGTTTTTCAGTATTTATGTCTAGGCAATATCGTTAATACCTATTTGAACGGTCGATTCAAGTAGTAAAGAGACTTTTACGACGAGATTAGGATCATCAAATTGAGTGAGTTACGATCATTCTCAATGAATCAATATACTGAGCTATAGTGGGTTTACCACGGATCAGCACCGAATGGGGTGAGCATGTGCGTAGTATTTTATGAACGGAGGGCGCAGAACGAACTCTATTGTTCGAGTCAACAATACAATACAAATTGCAAATCGTAAACTTTTATATTGGCTTTCGTGGTATCGATCACTGTTTAGCAATAATCGTTTCGGCCAATGGATGCTCGTTGTTGTTGGTTTAAAGTAAACGACGAAGCGATTAGCGATTTTTCATTTCGGGAAAACTCTTTGCCTTTATCTTACCTGATGGTAAGTGATGATAAGGCCGAAGAAGGAAACGCACTACACTTGGATTCCTTAAACATTCAACATATACTGTTGACATCGTCGCTATGGTGACAGATTAAAATAAAATGATAAGTAGCCTAGCTGGGAGCAAGTATTTACACAAACCTTTTGTTCATAATAATGTAATCTTGCTGGGAATAAAAATCGCCCGACATTTGGGTAAGATTGCCGGTACCCAGCCCCCTTACTCTCGAAACCGATCGCTATTGGATCGGATTGGTATTGTGAATTTTCGTATTTTTAAGTTACGACACCAGCGCTAATTGTGTGATAACAATGAATTCATATTGGGTGAACTAAATGGCATTGAATTTTGTATTTGTTTCACTCACGTAATATGAATCCATATCTTGAACTTAGGAGTACGAAAATTCACAATACCAATCCGATCCAATAGCGATCGGTTTCAAGAGTAAGGGGCAGATGACCATTCTACTCTTTCATCATTCTACTAGACTACAGGCTTTAATCGTTGCGTGTGCGTTGCACAGTCATGTGCAACGCACGGAACTGTGCACACGTTTAATATAATTTAATATAATATTAGTGTAGCGCGGCGCAAGCCGTCGCAAGTGTAGTGCCATGGCGAATCAAACGCTAGTGGCTAACGAACTCCTCGCTTTCCTTCAGCAAAAGTTGGATGTGATGGATGAGGTCAGTGCGGTCCAGATATGTAAGTCGAGCTTCAGCGAAGATGACATATCAAAAGCCAAGAAGCTGTTGTACGAGTCCCTCAACATAAGTGACCAGATGGTGTCCCGTAGACGTGACGGGACACAGAAGAGCTTGCAGGATATCATCAGCCTGCTCAAAGTTACAGATCCTGACGACGTACCGACGTTTGTGGCGAGAGATCTAAACAAGTTGCCTCCCGTCACTTTCGATCACGTCGATGTCACCAGCCTCCTGAGGGATATCCTTACCCTGAAGGCGGGTTTGGCAGATATGGTGCAAAAATTCCATGCATCTGAAAAAACCGTAAGTGATTTGCGTAATGAAGTTAATAATTTACGTGAATTACTCGCGGAAAGTAGGTCATCGCAGGTCGGCTCCAATATCAACTTGCGACGTGGGGCCTGCCTCGATACGTCAACAACATCGAGCTACAAGTCAGCAGTTTCGACGCCGTCGCCGCCGCGACCCAAGCCGACTCGAGCGCAGGCGACGCGGGGCGAGGCTACTCTTCCCGCGCGCCCCGCGCCCCCAGCGAGCGTCATGTTGCCATCGCCCGCCGCCGCCGTCCGCGCGCCGCTGCCACCTGCAGCTCCTCACGTGACGGCTGTGTGTGCTGCGCCTGTCAGCTGTCGCCGAAACTTTGCTGCCGTAGTTGCTGCTAACTCCGCGCCATCGCGATCCGTTGTTATCGCAGATGGAAAATGAGATGGTTTCACTACGGTTCAAAGTAAGAAGGCGCGACGACGTTGCGTCGTCCAGAATCGTCGCGGCACCGCACCGACAGGGCCAAACTTCCTGCTGCGGGCTGCGACGCCGACCACGGCCATGTATCTGTCTCGCCTGCATTATACCACCACAGTGCAGGAGATTACAGAATACATCAAAATGAAGACCAATTTCGACTTGAGGGTGGTGCCGCTGAAGTCGCGCCACAACACCAGCTTCAAGGCTTTTGTGGTGCGGGTCCCGTCATCCAGGCTCGACACCTTCATGAGCGAGGACTTCTGGCCGAAGGGCGTGGTATATAGGCGATTCCGTGGACAGCTGCCTTTCCCTGCCACTTATACGACACAAAATGTGTCCAAATAATTAAAATACTAACATAGCTTTTAAGTTATTTACTAACAAGATTGTATTATAATATGTATGTTAGTCTATAAGGTATATGTTATATGGGCCATAGAAGCCTGAAATAAAGTTTTCTATTTCTATTCTATTCTATTCTGTTTAATTATTTGCTTAAGGGTGCGTTCGCTTTTTTGTGATATTTTGATTGGTTGGTCGGCCACTTTGAACCCCTCAGGCCCCAAGCGGTCACATGAGACCGCACCTACAAAAACACACTTGACTTTGTACCGTGTTTTCATAGACTTACAGACTACTTTAGTATGAACAAGTTTGGTTATTTCGGTTCTGTGGTACATCTTATGTATTGTTATCGCAAAATGTGCCAAAAAAAGTGTCAAAAAAATCCAAGAAAATGCTATACATCCATTTTACGTTCCAACAAACTATCTACATAACATTGTGTAGTTTTAGAGAAGCGAAGACTCATCTGATGACTTGCACCAACCACATGCTTAAAATTGTGGTCACGAACTAAAAGTTTATACTGATTTCTGCACTTTAGGGTTCGAGCGAGAATAGTGCGACATTTGATGTCCCTATTCTTCGAATCCACCCAATATTGAATTTGTCACGAATTCAATTAGGATTTTGTGACTTTTATTTGAATTTTGTGACTTTCGATGGCGCACGCAGCGCGGATATTGGGCTCGGGTTGCGATCTTGAAAGTTAACACATTGTCGAATCGGTGACCAATTAAACGCATGACAAGCATGTTTGTTTGATGATGTTGTGGAAGATGTTAGTTATAAAAACAATATTAGTCACGCGTTGTCAACCCTGTAAAACCTTTTCACGCTTTCTTTGTGTATATTACAGATAGAGAGTCGTACTTAACGTGAACGAACAAATAGTTTCCCGGGTTGAATGCTACGGGTTGACAGTTACGGAACTAAGCTCCGTTATACTGACGTGAACACATATTTACATAGGGTAAGCTTAGCTTTCCGGGTGAGTTTACAGTACTATTATAAGTGTGTCAATACACACATACACTCACGACTACGATCCCCTAAGGGGTTAGTCAGAGACTAGGCAATGAGCACCGCAAAATCAGTTCTCTGCCATAGTTCACTGTGCTGCTGCGTGTGTGTCGGTTCAATAAAAGAATACTGCCAACTCATTTCTTCCCTTGGGTATTGAAAAGGCGACTGACGGAATAAAGACTACACATACATCCAACCGCATAAAGCAACGTTCACCTCCTGTCACGCTGAGGACATTTGCAGTTGTTATTTGGCAAAACGTGGACTGTGGTGGAAGTGCGTCATTAGCGCATTAAAAACCTTTGTGAACTGACACTGAAGTGAAACATACCGGTACTTGAGCTCCGGCATCATGGCGATGCAGTGCCATTGCAGCTCCTCGGGCGACAGCCGCCGCATCTTGGAGAAGGACTGGTAGTGCATACTGCGCAGCTCGCCGCCCCACTTCCACGCGCGCGAGTTGTAGTCGTAGATGCCGCCGATCCAGCGGCTTGCCTTCTCTGAAGTTTAAAGAGACACGGTTCACCAGAGCTGTGGTGGCGGCTCATTATTTAAAGAATATTATCAACCCATCTTTTTTCTTGGGTTTTGGGCGAATAACAGAAATGCGAATAACGCGCTTGCGCACTAAATGACCCTAGTACTGGCGCCTTGAAGGCGGCTTACAAGTCCTCTAAGTCTAACAAGAGGGCTCTCGCAGGAGCGGATGCACAAAGAGTGGCGAGGGTAGGGCGAGAGTTGATCTCGCACCGTTCGGTAGCCGTAGCTATTGGCGGCTCGCTAAGGCTGTGCAGGCCAACTTCTGCTCTCCATCGCTGCCCCTTAAAACATCCAGATGCGGCTCGTTAGCTTACCAGTCGCTTGAGAAAGCGAACTTGTTAGCTAAAGAGTAGCGCTGTTTGTACAAGACTCAGGTGTAAAAAAAAGAAAACTTACATACGTAAGACAGCATAAAGAAGCGATGGGATCATTACCTATCAAGCTGTGCAGATGTGCAGTCGTAATTCGGTGAGACGTGGAGTGTGGCAGTGCAATGCTTTTGCGGTCTTTGCCTTTGACTAACCCTTTGGGGATAATAGTCATGAGTATATAGTATATGTATGAACGGTTTATTTACTTTATATTGGTGAATAAATAAGGAAATGAAAAAACGGACATCGGAATAACAGGGATAAGGAATATTCTACCAATGCGTCTACGCACCCCCATCTATAGAACACACTAGTTAGGTGCAAGACATCGCACTTGTAACTGAGCTTCCCAAACACTTGGATAGCATAATAAATAAATGACACTGACCTACACTGGGCTTGTTGAGGTAGTTCCGCAGGTTCCTGTCCTCCCACCTCGCTGGCACTGATAAGTTGCTGTCACGGTCCTACAACAAAAAATATTTTGATTTAGAAATTTAATTTTTGTAGAGATAGCATACAATTAAAGACTTGCAAGTTTTGTGTTGAAGCCTTGTTCTGGACGCTCGTTGTCCACGCAAACTTCTCTTATCAGGGTTGTGGAAGAATTAACTAGGCAGAAGGTATATCTTTATACTTATAATAAAGGTGATATTAATGTTTTGTTTTCCCTGAAACAACTATTTAATGTATGAGAAGCGAGAAGTAATAAATGGAACAAAAATCGGAAGTTATTTCAACCAAGGCTAATGTTGTAATATCTTCTCTTGCTGTCTTGTACGAGATCTGTTGTGTACCTATATCTGATGATATAAGGAGATAAACTTTCTTTCGTATCATTATGACGTGTCTTTTTTGGAACACCTGCATGTTGCTAGTCAAAATGAGTGAATTTATCCCCTTGACACAATTAGTGGTGAATAATACAGTCTAGTTTTAGAAAGGGTTATAAATCAACAGTATTCGCCGTATTCTCCGCGATAAAGTGAGGTTAATCCTTGAAGTGCCAAATATCTGTTTGATCAGAGTGAGTGATGCGCAAGTGTTTTGGCCTACATTTTCCTAATTTGCTTCACATTTTTCAGATGACATTGTATCAAATACTTTAAACGTGAGCCACATTTAGTTAAGGAGCTTGTAGACGCGGGGCGTGGCGGTTTCTTACGATCGTCAAGGTATCTTTACAATGTCGGATCGAAGGATGGGAACCAAATTTCATTACTGAGTATACGTAAACTGGAAGGTGTTAAAGCCAAATCTCCCGTTGTGATAAGGCCTTTGTGCCCCAGCTCCATCTGCCCCTCCTTACAAATGTCCCGCTGTAGGTAGGACATTAGATAGACGTACGTTAATGACAATGTTTGATATATATATGATTTATTGTTTTTAAAGATTTAAGCGAGCACTACACATTGAAATGAAACACTTTTTACGGATTAACTCGCGTTTTTATTTCATATTGCTTTACTTTGGGTAAACACTTAACATTTATAATGACTTAGAACCTATGATTTGAAATTGTTAAAAGATCTCTCAGGATGCCTCCTTGCTCTGTTTCGGAATTAAAAATAATGAGTACCTACTGAACTATAGTGAATGTAAATACCCTGTCGCTCAAGACGTGCTTGCATCACCAAGATGCTTATAATTCCTAGAGTCAACACCAACATCTTTCTGAACTCATATATACTGTCCGGGCTGCGCGGCTTTGGAACAATCTTCCAACAGGCACACAGAATAGTTCAACAATTGCATCTTTTAAAAGAAGGCTCATCATAGACAACATATAGACATATATGTTTATATTTATGTAGTAGTATGTAGTATTATTTTTATATATTTTAATTATATATATTGCCAAAATATTTTGTTTATATTGTTATTAATTAATTAGCACTTTTGCTGTTCCCACTAATACATCACGCTCTCATTCCACCTAAGGTTGGCTGGAAGAGATCTCTTTTAGAGATAAGTCCACCTCTGCTCACTATTGTTTGTATTTTTTTCTGTATGTGTGTTTTAGTGCAATAAAGAGTATATAATAAATTGAGAGTCGACAGCAACTGTGATCCATTGTCTCTTGCTTTTTAAATAAGCGTTAATGAATGAGTGTCAACAATCCAATGATGACGGTGTTTCTTCAAAATTGTATGCAAATGATTTAGACGCAGGTCGTTACGCCAGTGTCATTCATCATCAATGCTGATTCGATCAGCGAAGTGAAGTCATCGGGAGGAAGACTCCGCTTATTGGCAATTGCCCCACTTTGGCCATGTGTTAATATTTGCCATTTCTAAAGAACCGCTCCTTTGACGACTTAGCGACACACTATTTATTAGTGTTCTCGGAACAATCAGACAGCTTACGCGCTTGTCAAGGGAACGTCAAACATATTTTTTTATGAACGCACGTATAGTTTTGTTAAAATCTGCTTTAAATCAAATGTACCTAACTATTAGTTATTTATATAACAGCGTAGTTATCAGGCATTTTTAATTACTGAGCAATAGGGGTGTGGAGACTTCATCTACCCTGCAAGTATGAAAATACTTCCCGCAATCCTCGACAAGGACTGACTATCTTATTTATAGAAAGACAGAAAAATGGCGTGTAAGTAGTATGTTGCCGGTCTAGAAGCTTTAGTTCTTAATATGTTTCTATGCCGTATAATACCACTAGATCTATATAAAAAGTCAAAAGTCAAAAGTCAAATTATTTATTCAATGTAAACCTTTACAGGCACTTATTGACGTCAATACTAATAATAATAAAAAAACAGTTAACTAACTTATAGTTAAGACTTAACAACTAATCTAAGCGAGCTATAGTCTGTGCCAGACAAATGCGCATCGCTACCCCCAGTACCACTGCACGCCGAAACAGAATCACGTCGAACCGAAATATAAGCCGTGCTCATAGAATTGTGTAAACAAACGTATCGTAACGTAATATATACAATTACACCTACTCGTAGGAACTTTACATTTAAGCCTTTCTTGTTAGGTTTCAATAAGAATTCATAAACTTTTTTGGTATATTAACCTACCAACCCGGATTGGGCCAGCGTGGTGTGTTACGGCCCGATCTCCCCACGTGCTGGCCATGTGGGTAGGCCTGTGCCCACCTGTGGGACGTTTATAGCCTAGTGATGATGCATTTTGGATCAGTTGATTAAAATCCTTGTCGCGTAGCGGGAAAGAATATACTACCACCCCCTCTCTGCCCTTGGGTGTCGTAAAAGGCGACTAACGGACTAAAGACTGCACATACATCCAACAGCTTAGAGCGGAGATGGGCTCACCACCTGTAACGCTGAGCACATGTGCAGTCGCTATTTGGTGAAAAGTGGACTATGGCAGAGGACTGCTTTTGCGGTCCTCATTGCCTAGTCTCTGACTAACCCTTCGGGGATAATAGGCGTGATTATATGTGTATGTATGTTGATTAAAATATAAATTCTATTTCTATCTATTCTAATCTAAAAGTAGGTACCTATCTATTACAATGACAATACAAAAATATACTAAAGAAAACTACGGGGAATTCCATAAACGTTTAAATACGCTAACGTCTAACTGTGTAATGCTCTCGACAGATAACGCCTACCATCTAACTAATGGCTCGCGTAGCACCAGATACACAACCATCTACCATTTTAAATACAGGCGAAAACATTTCAATTGGCAATTCCTTGAAGACGTAATGGTAACAGTTAATTCATATCAGCATAGTGAGAAATTCAAAGAACACATGTGTACCGGAGCCATCAATCTGGCGGTATATCGGCGTCCATTTTTACGGCCAATATAATATTTATCTGAACCGAAATACTCGGTGTCATAAGCCCTATAAATCTAGTGAAACTGATGCGGGCAGGGTTGCCATGCTTTACAATAAACATAATTTTCTGATTTGTTTTGATGTTGTGATTCGTTTAGATAACTACTTATGATTAGGTAATTGAAAATATGTTTATGAAAGTTTGAATTATGACGTTCGGTGTAAAATAGAATTAGCAAACATAAAAAAATAGACGGTTGCAAAGATTATTAAATCAAGGTAAGGTAAAACTAATTTAAATATAAAAAATAATTTGTAAGTATGTAATTAGTTATTAAAAGCATTGGCGCTAACCCTGTGTAGACATGATGTTCAAACATGCGTGGGAGAAACCTAGTTTAAACTTACGAAAGTGCCTAGCAACACCACGGGGCAACAGGTCAAGTCGCGCTTGAATAAGAATCGAACGCAAACCAATTCTTAAACTTCATTATTTAAAAAAATAAATAACAATATTAGTATAAGAATTGTGATAGGGTGAGTTTCTAAAAAAAACCTTTAAAAAATAAAGTAACAATTTAAAACTAAAACAATATTTATATGCATTAACACCTCAGTCGTTGACCACGCATTGTACAAAATTCAAAACGCCAGGCTTCATAAATTATAGTAGATCCGTGTACAATGTATCATTTCATTGCGGCAAATTACAAATTTTACGTAGAATCTTTGTCCATGGCATGCAAATCGCAACAGCAGTGAGCCCGTAACACTTTCGCCCTTTCGGTGACACTTTCGACGTTGCGCCGCGCCGGGTCCAACTCGTTCGAAACGTCGTCGGGTACCTACTTAGAAATATTCTTATTCCTTTACTTCCAAATTAATAAATACTAACACCTAGTTCTCTAACATTGTATACTAAAATCTAGTTTTATTAAAAGGTTATAAAGTATATATAAAGTAGCACCCTACGTACCACTACGTAGGGTGCTACTTTATATGGATCTCGGCCTAAATAATGAGATTGTTAAATTTTTATCGTCCTTACATATCCTTACATATTATTTAAACAGCAATCTATAGTTTTAAAGTATACACATATTACAACTCAACGCGGCAGATACGAACGTAGAAATGTAGTTTGAGCTGCGCCTCGTCTTCCAAAGGTCTTCGTAAGGCGTTTTAAAACCACAGTATCGACTCACTGGTGTCAGCCCTGCTCAAATAAACACTCGTTGGCCGCAGTTTCCACAAACACGCGTGGGAGATGACTGGCGATGGCGGTGGCGCAGGGAAATTGCGAAAGGAAGTAGCAGTAGCAGAACAAGCGGCAAGGGTCAAGTTGCTTTTCGACACGAAACACCTACTTAACAGCGCTCGGGCGAGATTGTATTATTAAGCAAAATTCTGAATGTCAATAATTTTTGTTTTTTTTCCTTCTTTTGTAAAGGGGAAGTAAAATGAAGCAGGGTGATACCCTGTGCTTTTCAATTTAGTTCTAGAATATGTACCTAATCAGAAGTTTTTTTGAGCTAGATGTTGGACTAAGGCTAAATGGAAGGCATAAGGGGGTAGGGTATGCGGACGACTAAGCTCTAATGGGATAAATCAGTGGCGAGGTGAAGGAAGCTGCTCGTACTACAATCAGAGGCGCGTAAAGTCGGTTTAAACATTAACCACGAGAAGATCGAATATTGCCACATGAAACGGTATAAAAACACTTCCGTAAAGCGGAAAGATCTGAATATTGAAGGCGTTGTATACAAAGGGTCAGCAAAATTGAGGGTGTATGTAGATATTTGTTTGTAAATGTCGTTGCTTTTGTGCGCTGTGGTTTCTTGCGCCCATTCTTTGCCACAGTTAAAAAATTATGTCCTGAATGGGTGGTACGTTAAAAAAGCTTTGGACGATTCAAAGTACTTATTAATTGAGTTTATTGAATAAATATATTTTGACTTGACTTGACTTGACTTGATATCCTAGGCATCCCATACCTAAACCAGAAATACTAATATATCAATTGTAATTTTGATCTGCTCCTGAGCTTTCGACTGTTTAAGTGGACCATAGTCCTGGCAAGACAATGAGGACAGCAAAAGCAGAGGACCACAATAGTAGAGGACTGCTTTTGCTGTCCTCATTGCCTAGTCTCTGACTGCCCCTTCGGGGATAATAGTCGTGATTATATGTATATTATATGTATGTATACTGATGTGTAATTTCGAATTTAACCTAAAGAGTAATCTCGATCTCAAGTCTAAAATTAAAGACGCCTAGGACGATAATGATTTCGTTAATGCAGCTATTTGAGTATCTAGACCTACAATAAATTACCCTTGATTCTAAAGTAACCTGATATCTACTGAAACCCGACATTTAGACCGGGTTGCATAGGCCGTGGTCACGGCTAATTGTTGTTGTTACGCCTCTATTTGCGACGCAGAATTTTCATTCACAATTACAATTGCCCATTTTAGCATTGTAAGTAATATAACGGGACGCGATAGTTTAAACGTATTTTTATCAAAAGTTGTTTATTCATTTTTGCGTAAAACTCATTTAAGACGTCTTTTAGCTGTGGAGAAGAATGGTCGCAAGAAACTCCACAGCTATATTTACATAGACTAAATAGAAGTACCTACACTAAAGCAAACAAACTTAAATCGCTACATTAGATTTAAAAGCTACAAACAGATGAATTGAGATTGAAGTCAGTTTACGAATAGCACGTGCCATGAGATCCGCATACTATTGCATTTAAAAATACGAATTGTAAAATATAAAAAACGAGTACATTCTGGATTACAGCGGAGCTGTGAATGTGATGTTGAGATTAACGACTAAAACATATTACTTAAACGCAATCCAGGTAACTGGGGCAATCGAGTATGTACAAGATATGTGCAAAGTCAAGGTTTTAACAACAAAGCAGCTAGACTCAGAAATTATTTACGGATACATAACTATAATTCGTTATGGCTAGCCGTTGTTGAGCAAAAAACATCGACAAAAAGACAATGAGAATCTTATTTAGTGGTGGTGATACAAGATTATTGTCTTCTGAAGATCTGTTTAACCTGCATTTCAGATGTTTCATTTAAGTTATATTTACTTGAATTTAAACGTTCAGTTAAAATTGTTTTGAGCGAAATGTTTTAATCAATTAGAAAGTGTTACGAACTCTATCGTATCCAATTTGTTTTAAATTTCATTTTGTTATTCTGGCGGTTTTACTGTTTTCTTGAAATGTCTTTTGTTGTTTTATTTGTTTCAGTGTAATAAATACTTTAACAGTTCTTAGTGTCCAATGACAGGTATAATTATTTCATCACAAGTTCACAACTAAACATCGTATGGATTCTTTTTGATTATACCTGAACCCTGTTATTTATAAACGTTGACTAAAGTTACACTTAGGATTAAATTGGCGCTGCCTCTATCTGTCTTTTTTAACAAAAACGAGACAGCGTCACTTTAAACCGAGATGTAACATTTGGCCATTTTTTTTATTAATAAGACGGTAAGAGGCAAAATCGTTTACTGTTGTGAAATAGATATAGAATTTAAAGTTTTGCGCTTTCTTCCTGGGACTTGTCGTTTTACGCCAAATAAGGTAAGCAAGTGCAATTAATTTCTTTTAAAGGATTTGTTCCGGATTCGTCGTATTCCTGTTTCGTCGTATTCCAGATTGGTCGTATTCCAGATTAGACGTATTCCAGATTCGTCGTAATACGTACAGTCGAGTAGGCACATTAATATATATTCCAACGAATCTTTTCATAAAGTTCTTAAAAACTTTTAAAACGTATTCATAAATATATTTTGTTATAGTTTAGTAATTATTACATATTTTTACACCTTTACTGCACAATCTTAAGAAAATAACTCTAACAAATTATATTGAGTGCCTTTCTAGACTTTGTGAATTTTGAGTTTAATTGTTTCATTTCATGAATTTATTGAATTAGTATCAAACTGTTTTTTGTTCTATCGAGGAAAGTTTTTTTTGTTCCAATACTTATTTTTGTTTACTTAGATAAGTAACAATTTGTATTTGGTTTTTTTAATTTATAACAAATATGATAGGTAGGTACTAAGGTGGACTGTATTACGACGAATCTGGAATACGTCGAATCTGGCATACGACCAATCTGGAATACGACGAATCAGGTATACGATGAATCCGGAACAAGTCTTAGCATTTCATTACTCAAAAAAATAATGAAACTAAAGCCATTTATTATAAATAGGAATAGACATAGATTTATATTTTAGTTAAAGCGACAAAGTAGCAATTACATATTGATTATTTTTTTATGTGCAAATATAATATTAAATGACAACTAAATACGGCTACTTGAATAACGTTTATGCATTAACCTTCTCAGCAGCCTCGTATAATTTTTTCCTTCGCCATGATTTATCGCGATTGAAATACGCATGTAATAGAATCTGCTGCTTCTTCAACGATTGAGATAATTGCTCGATCAATTAAAATGTTGACAGTTTTATGGTGATAAACATTGTGTTGAATGTATGTATGAAACTTGTCTATTTCCATAGCGTTACGCCATGCAAGCACACGCTAGTTCTTTTGAACTAGGTAAGAAAACTATGAGCGAACGTTTCTAAATAGTACTTTCTGATGTAGTTGAAGGTTTTTTTTATGTAACTGACCTATTGAGGACTTATATATAACAGGTCAGCCTAATCTAATGGAAGCGCCCATCATAGTATCATTACCGACCCTGAAACGCTAGTATTTGCTATGCCCTGTAATTTCACAGAATCTAGTATTAAATAGAAACATATCAGTGAAAAGCAATGCTGCTTGAAGGCAGAAATAGGTTAGGGTTTCATTACGGTTCTGGCCAGAATACTATCAGCTAGCAGTGCCATTTTGTAAGGGCTCGATCCAAAACTCGATCCTAAATCTGCAATGAGTGGATTTTATAAATCCACATTCTCGATATTAGACTCTACACTACATAAAGGTCACTCTTGATCGTAACGTGACGGTTGGAGTGAGAGGCGAGTTTACGATCGAGCTTTAGACAATCGACATGCAGGCCAAGTAACATTACGGTAACAAGACATTCAAACACATCTTCGAACTTAACCTTGCATGACGTTGATAAGCAATAACATGAGGAGTTCTAACCAATGGTAGTAGCATCTGTTTAATTGCAACTGTGAATCGAAGTTTCTATTAACTCAACGACGCGTCTATACTTGCTTGTTCAAACATGATCATTGCTCATGCTGTGTCTATGTGATTAGACACACCTGCACGAAGACTGGTTAGAAATGGCTATTGAATATGTGCGTATATCAAAGACAAGTAACTTAATAAATCAACCTTGGGCATCCTTGGGTGTGTGCTTATATTGAAGACGGGTCTTTTGCTTAGTCAATTATCATAATTATGAGTGGTTGAGTAATACGCTGCTTAATAACTTGACAATACATGTAACAATTTCTTGTGGACGATTGTAGAAAGGTAAATGCTCTACACGATAATACTAGTTCGGACGGCCACCACAGCAATACAGTATTAAAGCTTGCTTATGGTTCGCTGTGAGTATTGACAGCACGTGGCCAACCCTCACGTCAGACTTAATAAGCCCCTATGTCTAGCATCCTGTTCCTTAAAAACGAAACAGCAATAAAGGATACTAATACGCTTGACGTCAGAAATAGGAATGAGGGTGATAGCTATGGAGAAAGTTTCTGATGCTGATTCTATCACACCGGCTTAATTTAGTTTATGTCTATTTGCAGTTTCTGTTATAAGATAGTGGTTTATTAATAAAACTTCTTCGCGATAGGAAATTTAGTTCTAGTTGTACTCTAGATAGCGTGGTGAAAATACGTAGAAACCACAATAAATCTTCATCGAGAGTGACAGCAGACGTGCCACGCGTCGGCGACTGCTGACGGTGGCCGCGGCACTGCGACAGGCCAACAGGAAAATTGAACATCGTTAATTTTACAAAATACTTTTACCATTGAAAATACTTTAACCATTGGTTAACAGATGCAAATCGCCTGAGACGTATTTTTGGCCATAGCTCCAAAGATTTTGGGAGGATCAAGATGGGAAAAGTACGAAGAGTTGAGGAATTTATCGAGTGTATCGAGACACATGTGTTTGAATTTTGAAAATCGACAGGTAACTTTTTTTGGAATTTAAAAAAAAAATTCAAAAATTTTTTTGGGGTTTTCTTGTTTACCAAATTGTAAATATTACGAAAAAAAACAGACAAGAAAAAAATGAAAAAAAGGGTCCTAGGGTATTAGTTTATTAATTTTTTTATTATTTTTGAAAATTGGTTAATAATTGTGACCTTGTAGGTGGTTCCTTTTCCGAATATAAAAGTGATGTATTCTTCTATGATTATTGATTATTGACCGATCGTCATGGTAATGATGTTAAAATGATAATGCGGATGCAGGCGAGAAGTGCATTCGAGTTGGAATTTCGAAAATCTAAGTGAAATTCAATCGAAGAATTTCACTCAGGTTGTAAAAGAAAAGAAAATGTTATTCTCTGTGTTGTGCAGTGTTAAACATTCGTATGTTATAATTCGACTTGTAAGTAATGTAGTTGTGTAAGAGGATATGAAAAAAGGGTCCCATCCTTTTTTCTTAAGTCTGTTTTTTTTTTCGAAATATTTACAATTTAGTAAACAAACACCCTTCTTTACATCTTTCAAAATTCCTAAAAAGTTACCAGTCGATTTTCAGAATTCAAACGCTCACACGTGTCTCGATACTCTCGATAAATTGCTCAACTCTTGGTACCTACTATTACCATCTCGACCCTCATAAAATCCTCGGAGCTATGGCCAAAAATACGTCTCAGGCGATTTGCATCTGATGACCATTTTCAATGGTAAAAAAGGCATGCATAGAAAGAGTAATTTTGAAAGTGAAATATTTCGTTTATCGTGCACTTTCAGAGGCTAAAGTAGTCGCTCAGTCATATGCAAAAAGCTAAATAAAGTTTAATCAATCAAAAAGTGATCGAAAGAGTTGCAATACAAAAGGGTTGTTTTATTATATTTTTTGATGTATAGAATAATGAATTTTAGGTATTCTCTAGTCTACTGATGTATAATCAACGATACGTTCAACTATTCAAATTCGTTTATTGCTGATAGTTTCGCTTCCCTTGAGAACGGTTGCATCTATTTGGCTAATTGTTTATTTGTTGTGTTCGTGCAACTGTGAGGGCAAGTTTTAAACAAAATATTTTTTTTGGAAAATTACGTTAAAATGTCACGGAATATGGGTGCTCACGCGGAGGAAGTCGCGCGCGGGTCGCTATAGATAAAAATGTGAAACGTTTAGAAACGACTACTGAGTTTTATTTTGTTGTTGTTGTTATTGATATTTCTTTCGACTCTTCAATATTTTAAAGGTTATTTGAGCGTTGTTAACGCAAAAGACGTCAAACAAAAAGTTACTTATAATACATAACTTTATAAAGTTCCAGTGGCATCATTAAGTAGGTCAAAAAGCAGCCTAATTGCTTAATTCGAGAGATGATCTAATTTTAATTTAACACTTCTTGATTTAATGCAGCCGTACGAATTAAGTTCGGGTTTAATGTTAAAAATGGGTTTTCCATAACTCGTTCTAAACGCAAGCATATTAGGTGATATTAGCTTCCTGGATAGGATCATTGTTATTAATGTGTAAAAATATTTATAGAATGTGTAAAAGAAAAGTCTCTATCCACCTCTCCAGACAACGGGCGTGATGGCTATCTGTTGTATCTCTATTATCTGACATGAATGTTTGTTGCTAGAAAAAACTACGGGACATTTTTTTTCAACAAATGTAATGACGACATCTCTGAGGTCCCGGGTTCAATTCCCGGTCGGATCAATTTAGAAAAAACTTTTTTTAAACTGATTTCGGGTCTGGGTGTTTTTTCTATGTTTATGTATATTTATCCGTTATCTTACCATATTAACGAGTTTCAAAAGAATACTCATCTTGTTCTAGATAATTGGTGTGAGCGTAAACAAATTTATATTTTATTATTAATTTATTATTATTGTAAAATCTATTTTCGACTGGGAATTCGTTGGAATCTTGGTGCATTTTATTGAGCTAGCAATTCGATAAACATTTCGCCGTCGTCCATTACAACTAAAGCGCTAACTAAAGCAGACTGAATTAAAATCTAGTACTCCCAATTAAATCACGTCACTTAGTGGCGAAAAACAATTAATTTAGATAATTCATTTCGTGAGTGGCGGTCGCCTTGGCTCGCCCAAGTTCACTGCTCGCGGTGCGGTTTATTACCATCTACGATTATTCCATTGGAAGGTAATTTTTATGTTAACTATTATTTGTTTGGGGATACTAGCGGCTCGCCCGCGATTTAATCCGCGTAATTAGCCGGAGCCAGTGAAGATTAAAAAAAAATCATTCATACAAACCTTGTCCTGACAATTTATTACGAACACAACAAAGAAAAGAATAACCCAAATCGGTTGAGCCGTTCTGAATCATTTCGGCAATTGATTTCTATTTATATAGATTATGTTTAAAGTAAATATTTATTGATTATTAAAAAATAGAGTATAATAATACACTTTTAAATTGCTTCAAGAATCGCCAACCATCCTTTTAATTTTCCACTTCAAACTAGTAAAAAAGACTACTAAGTTCTAAACTGATGAATACATACATCAAATAATAATTTGTACTTTATTTACATTCATTATCTAGTGCAAACTCTTATTTGACGACCTCCTTGGTCGAGTGGTTTGTACACCGGTTTTCATGGTGTCGCCATCTCTGAGGTCCCGGGTTCGATCCCCGGTCGGGTCAATTTGGAAACTATTGTTTTTCTAAATTGTCTCGGATTTGGGTGCTTTCTATGTATAATAAGTATGTATTTAAGTATTTTAAGTATGTTTATCCGTTGTCTAGTAACCATTTAACGAGTTTCATAACGAAGCTTCTCTTGGGCTAGATAATTGGTGTGAGTATAGGAAAGTTTATTTATTTAAGGGGGGGTGAGGTGTGTGGTGGTTGATGGACGTTGTTGTGGTACAAATAAGGTTCAAACTCACATATGCAGGAAACAGTTTATTTGTACGGCACAGATTACAGTTTTTACACACAGCACACAACACCAAATATTATAGAAGGAGTGATAGATGAAAGATGAAGAAACAAGCAACAGTCAATAGCGATAGATCACATACAAACATTAAACAAGCAACACAAATTAGTAACGCGAGCTACGTAAGCGAGCGGTAGGTAGTCGAGCGACACGGGTTCCACGTTTGCCAATGAATTCACGACTGCCGGCGCGGCCGCATCGTCCTGCGCAGGCGCCGACCAGATGATTGCAAACAATAGAACGTTTTTTGCATTGCGCTTCTCCATTGTGTACGACCCAAGATGCGTGTCGATTTCATGTTGATTACCAAAATGTTTTTCTGTAAAATTGTATTTTGTGTATTTGTCATACGTAAATATTTGTTATTATTATTACATGTAATTAAGTGTTGTGTTCGTGCAAATAGATTTTAGTTTTAATGTAATATATTTAAGTAAGTAAATTAGGTTAATGTTAAGTTTTGTATTATTAAACATAAATGTAAATAAATAACTTTAATATAAAATGTTGATTATGTAATATATTTATATATAAATGTAAATAGAAATATAAATATAACATGTAGGATCCCTACATCACTCCCCCCCAGAGACCGTCACTACGGGCGATAGTAATTGGGAAAACGTACTACGCGGCCTGACTTAGTTTTTCTGGGATTTTCCTGTGCTGGTGTCGTACTTGGCAAGGAATGAGAACTCGTTACAGGGGTTGGGGTAGGAGGTGGAAGAGGATTGGGAGTAATAGGAATTGGTGTGGGGATTGCGTCAGCTAGTATGTAGGCCGGCTTAAGGCGGTCTATAGATACAGTGACAATTTTACCCTTAAACAAAATTTTAAAAGTTTTATCATTACGTTCAAGAACCTCGTACGGGCCGGTGTATGGAGGTTGTAAGGAACCTCGCAATGCATCGTCCCTTAAAAATACGTGGCTCGATGATGTCAAATCTTTATAAATAAAGATTTTGTCTTTATTATGATGCGCAGTGGGAGACGGGTTAAGCTTCATGGCAAAATGACGTAGGCGAGTGGTAAAATCCGAAATATCGGTGGAACCAGACGTAGCTGCATGGAAGAATTCTCCAGGCAGACGTAGTGGCTCGCCATACACCAATTCGGCTGATGAAGCTTTTAAGTCTTCTTTAAAAGCACTGCGTATCCCAAGAAGTACCAACGGTAATGAGTCTACCCAGTTACAGTCAGCATGGCACATTATTGCAGCTTTTAATTGTCGGTGGAATCGTTCCACTAGCCCGTTACACGCTGGATGATACGCGGTTGTCTTGCGATGTTTGAATCCGATCATTTTTCCAAGATATTGGAAAAGTGTGGATTCAAACTGTCGGCCGCGATCAGTGACAATATCAGTTGAACATCCAAATCTGGATACCCATGATATTAACGCCTTACCTACGGTTTCAGCAGTCATATCCGTCATCGGTGTAACTTCCGGCCAGCGTGTGAAACGATCCACGACGGTGAGGCAATATCTATAACCTTGAGATGGAGAGAGAGGGCCAACTATGTCCGCATGGATGAACGCAAACCTAGCGCGAGGTAAATCGAACGTGCCAAGAGGAGACGACACGTGACGGTTTACCTTGGCGCGTTGACACGCCAAACACTTACGAGACCACTCACGACAGTCTTTGCGCACACCAGGCCAAACAAATCGCTCGGAAACCAATTTAGCGGTTGCGTTAGCACCTGGGTGGCTGAGGCTATGAAGAGTGTCGAAAACTTGCTTTCGCAATGGCTTCGTTATGAAGGGTCTGGGTAAAGGAGTGCTGACGTCACAGTAAATGTCTGTGTCGCAGTTGGGAATTGGTAACTTTTTGAGACGGAGTGACGATTCACCGTTTAAAAGTTGGGCCAGTTCTTGGTCTGCTGTTTGGGACGAAGCAAGAAGACCAAAATCGATTGGTATCGACAGTTCTTCGACGCGAGACAATGTATCGGCAACGACATTGTCTTTGCCCGAAATGTGTCTGATGTCGGTCGTGAACTGCGATATGTAATCGAGGTGGCGATACTGACGAGGCGAACAGTTACTTTTTCTTTCATGAAAAGCGTAACTGAGCGGCTTGTGGTCGGTGTATACCACGAAGTGTCGCGCTTCTAGCATGTGGCGAAAATATTTCATGCTCTCGTAGATGGCCAGCAGTTCGCGATCATACGGCGAGTATTTTTGTTGGGCAGGGCTCAGCCTACGAGAAAAGAAGGCGAGGGGCTGCCATTCGTCATCCTTTCGCTGCTGCAATACTGCACCCATGGCAAGGTCCGATGCGTCTGTCACCAGAGCAAGCTGGGCTTCGCTGTCGGGGTGCGCAAGTAAAGCTGCATTGGATAGGCTCTCCTTGCATTGTTCAAATGCAAGTAGTGTATTGCCAGTCAGATCGACGGGATGGGATGCCTTAACTGAACCTGCAAGCAAAGAATTCAGTGGTGCTTGAATTTTAGCGGCGTGCGGTAGAAATCGCCTATAAAAATTCAGCATCCCTAGAAACCTACGTAGCTGCTTCACTGTTTTTGGTGCTGAGAAGTCATTGATCGCCTGCACCTTAGAGTTCAGCGGTTTTGTGCCGGCTTCTGAAATGCTGTATCCTAAAAACGTTACCTCGCTAACTCCAAAGACACATTTAGAGGTGTTGACAAGGATGCCGTATTCCTTCATGCGGGTGAAAAGCTGCCGAAGGTGAGTCACGTGATCTTCTGGTGTCCTTGAGAATACCAGAAAGTCATCGAGATAACAGTAACAGAAATCAAGGCCTCTGGTCATTTCGTCGACAAACCTTTGAAAGGTTTGTCCAGCAATTCGCAACCCAAAGGTCATATACGGAAATTCGTATAAACCAAAGGGGGTTGTGATGGCAGTCTTCATAATGTCGTCCTTAAAGACCGGGATCTGATGATAAGCCTTAACTAAGTCTATGGTGGAAAAGACTTTACACCCTGATATGCTCTGAGCGAAGTCATGGATGTGCCTAATAGGATAACGGTCTGGAATTGTACGTGAATTAAGCAATCTGTAGTCGCCACAGGGCCGCCAGCTGTTATCTTTTTTGGGTGCTAGATGTAATGCCGAAGACCAAGGGCTGTCAGAAGGACGCGCGACGCCGCTGTTAAGCATAAGCTGGAACTCCTGCTTAGCGATCTTAAGCTTATCAGGAGCTAATCTGCGGGGAGTAGATGAAATGGGAGGGCCAGGTGTTGTGCGTATGTAGTGGACGGTGCTGTGCTTTGGTGTGTGAAATGTGCCTGAAGGGCGGGTAATTTCGGGGAACTCTGAAAGAATTTCGTGGTACCTGGTGTTGCCCGACGAGACCTTGATAGAAAAAATATCAACAGCATTAGCAATACAAGCATTGGAATATAAAGCAGTAGTGTTATCAAGCAAGCGCTGATTGCGACAATCGACTACTAAATTATAAAAGCTTAGAAAGTCTACGCCGATGATCGGTTTCGTTACATTAGCCACAGTAAACCGCCACGGAAAATTACGCCTTAAGCCTAAATTTAAATTTAATTCAATAAAGCCATAAGTGTCTATAGCACTACCATTAGCTGCACTTAATTGAATGTCTGTTCTTACTCGTCGTTCGCGAAGCACAGATCGAGGGTAGACGCAAAGGTCACTACCGGTATCGACGAGATACTGAGTCTTCGAGCTGTGGTCGGTGACGAAGAGGCGACCTGAAGAGGCGAGGCAACCACTAGTCGCCATCAGCGACTGCCTGCAGAGTTTCCCGCCTTGTGAAAGTCGCATGGCTTGATGCAGCTACGAGCTTGCGCTCCGAACTTGGCATGGTACCAGCATAAAGGGTACTTGCGGTAGCTGGAGTTTGATCTGGACCTTTGGCGTGTAGTTGAGGTACCTCGCTGTCGTCGCTGAGGTCTGGATCGGATGCTGGAACATTGTGATCCGCGAGTATGCTCATCAAGCTTCAGCGTGAGACGCTCCACCATCTTCTTCAGCTCTGCTATTTCGCTGGACGGAGCATGCGTGGCATGAGACGATGTTGCTACAGCTGCGACGTTGCATGGCGAAGTAATTTCCTGAATTCGGTCAGCGAGGTCAGAAAGCTGTTCCAAGGTCTGAGAGGTCTGTGATGCCAATACGGTTTGGATGTTATTAGGCAACCGGTTACACCAGATCGTCTTGATGAAGTCTTCCGGAACAGAAGGGCCGGCCAAATCTTGTAGATGACGAAGGAATTGGGAAGGCTTACGGTCACCAAGTTCCTCGTGGACCAGTAGCTGGCGCACTTTCTTTTCTCGAGAAGCAGACAGGCGCTTGATTAGCTCGGATTTAATTTTTTTATAACGATTCTCAGCCGGTGGATTGAGTATAATGTCCTTCACGGCTTTGGAATGTTGTATGTCTAAGTTGTTTATGACATTCGTAAATTTCACCAAATCACTAGTAATGAAATTACTTTCGAACTGACCTTCGAGAAGAGCAAACCAGATCTCCGGTTCCTCGGGAGAAAAAGGAAGCACTCTTAAATTTGTCCGCTTTAATTCGGTCGGTGTGTCGGAAACTGTGGAAATGCGCACTTTTTGCTTGTGCCGTTTGGTGACGTTGCTGCCGTCGTCGTGTGCAATGGCGGTTCTAGCACTATCACTGTCACTATTTGTACTCATCTTTGAGTCTTCTTCGTGTTTCAGGGGTCACCAGTTAAGGGGGGGTGAGGTGTGTGGTGGTTGATGGACGTTGTTGTGGTACAAATAAGGTTCAAACTCACATATGCAGGAAACAGTTTATTTGTACGGCACAGATTACAGTTTTTACACACAGCACACAACACCAAATATTATAGAAGGAGTGATAGATGAAAGATGAAGAAACAAGCAACAGTCAATAGCGATAGATCACATACAAACATTAAACAAGCAACACAAATTAGTAACGCGAGCTACGTAAGCGAGCGGTAGGTAGTCGAGCGACACGGGTTCCACGTTTGCCAATGAATTCACGACTGCCGGCGCGGCCGCATCGTCCTGCGCAGGCGCCGACCAGATGATTGCAAACAATAGAACGTTTTTTGCATTGCGCTTCTCCATTGTGTACGACCCAAGATGCGTGTCGATTTCATGTTGATTACCAAAATGTTTTTCTGTAAAATTGTATTTTGTGTATTTGTCATACGTAAATATTTGTTATTATTATTACATGTAATTAAGTGTTGTGTTCGTGCAAATAGATTTTAGTTTTAATGTAATATATTTAAGTAAGTAAATTAGGTTAATGTTAAGTTTTGTATTATTAAACATAAATGTAAATAAATAAATTTAATATAAAATGTTGATTATGTAATATATTTATATATAAATGTAAATAGAAATATAAATATAACATGTAGGATCCCTACATATTATAGTTTATTTATATTTGCTATAAAAACAAATAATAAGATTTTTGCGTTTACAATGTTGGATTCATATTGAAAATTATTGAAATGATCCAGCAATCCGGGTGATTATTTTACTAATTTAGTTTCAATACCTCTTTGATAAAGAGGAGTAGTAACAGTGGAAGTAGATTCTTTAAGATAGCAGAATCGTGGAACAGAACATTTATGCTATTAGACTAAACGGTTGACATAACCACAATTAACTTTGTTCATAGTGTTATTTTTTTACGAGTGCGAAAAGCCAGTATTTTACTTATTATATTAGGTCGTAAAACTAAACTTTTGTCTCACTTTTATTTATATTTCTTTTCGTGTAAATTAACTAAAAAAAATTCTGTAAAAATAAGAGATATTTTTTTTGTTTACTTAGATAGTTTATAAGTGCTTTTATTACTAACAAAAATTGAAACATATTATATGTATAAAAATAAAAAATAGGTTCATGTCTGGGTGCTCATCAGCTTTTTTAAATAACTGGCGGAAGCCACCAGAGATCCCCGAGTTATTCTCTTATTTATAGTTATAATTTCTTTTTTTTCTGTTTATTTTGATAATTAACTTCTTGTCAATTATAATCCAAGTGCCTGATAGGAACCCGCCGGCATCGACAGTTGGCGTGCATCCAATCTCGCGGCCACTTTCATCTCTCTCTTCTGCTAAACCTCAAATTAGTTTGTGCATATTCCGCGCGAATGCTGAGGTCGGGCACCATCTGGTATATCTGCGTCTGTTTTCATATCCACTAAAATAGTCCACATAAAATAATGGACGTATTGACTTTTTAAATACTACTAGGCCCACCCATCAATTGTAGCGAAGACTCAATTTCAATGATAAGAGACCTTTGCCCAGCTGTGGGACAGTATACACATAAGTCTAATTGTTACGTCCACCTGTCACGCTGAGCACATGTGCAGTCCCTATTTGGTAAAAAGTGGACTATGATAGAGTAGCTTTAGTTATTTGTAGTTTTGCTGTTCTCATTGCCAATTTCTCATTGTCCTCATTGTCTTGACTAACCCTTCGGGGATAATAGTCGTGATTATTTGTATGTATGTAGAACACGGTGTAATAGTTAATAAAATTATTTTATAAAATTTAATCTATCTTTAATGATTTCGAGCCTTTTATCAAGAGATGAGATAATTAAATAATGATGACTTGAGATGACATTTGAATTTAAGCCTCAGGTAAACTTTACAAGACATAAACTAGTACCTCTGTTTGTAAAATTATATCCGAATTATAGGTATGCAGCTGATGAAAAATGCGGTTGTAAAATTGTTTCACCCGATTGTTGCCAAGTAGGTTAGGCGTACATGTTGCACGTTTCGCTCTTGTTTGGCTAACAGAAACAATAAATAGTTGTTTGAAATAACTAAATAGTGTGAACGCCCGAAAAAGTACCGCTATTAGCCGACATTGTTATAGCAACGGAGAGTACGGGTTGCGATCTTAAAGTTAGCATATTTTGCGATGCAGGCTCAGCAGATGGGTGAGCAAACAAAAAAATACTCTGCTACAAAGATCTCTTCTGTAGTCCCAGTTCTTGTCGTAATTATGGCTCTCAATTAAAACCCGTATTGGGATAGCGTGATGGGTGATAGCCCATTTCCTCATGTACCATTGCATATGTTGGGAGGCCTGAGCCCAGCAGTGGGCAGTTTACAGGCTGATGGATGAATGATGAATGAAATTAAAAAAAAATACTAAAGTGTTATACAAGCTGTAAATAAGACTGATGTACGGGTTTTTAATTAACTCAAATGCTATACCACGAGTACAGACTAGAAACTGACGTATGAGGAGAAGCGGTATTTTTATTATGATCCCACATAATCTTGCATGTTTTACATTATTCGTACAATGAAACGATAAACTTTCTGTCCGCCTAAGATAACTGGAGCTGACGTAAGGCATTTTAAAATTGATACATTTTTAAATAAATGTCACACTAATAGTCTTTTGAAAGGGTGACTACACAGGAACTACATACAAGAGAAAGCTATTACCAAAGGCAATATTTAGGACGAATGGTCAATTTGCTCTTTTATGACGTAGCTCCGGCGCTTAACGGCCTCAGCCCTGCAGACATGCTAATTTCCTTCTGATATTAAAGACCTCGTAGGTTTTTATGTTGTGAACCTTGAGGAAATGCAATAAGACTACATTTCCATAAAAGGCTTAACTCCATTACAGGTATGACAATCAGTGAAAGATTAATATACGCTCAAATGTGGAATTATAATATTGATTTGGAAGAATGTATACGATAGCTATACCGGTAAATATTATGACCTAAGCTTCCCTATTCATTCCCCTGATTCTAATCACGACTTTACCGCAAGGCGCTTGTGTCTGGTAATAGTTTCTGCGCAGAACCGACTGGATGGCGACTAAACTAATATAACTACTTCGATCCGCAACGAGGTGATCCGACAGAGAACCAAGGTAACCGACGTA
The DNA here is from genome assembly GCA_963921215.1 of Scoparia ambigualis. Classification (NCBI taxonomy): domain Eukaryota; kingdom Metazoa; phylum Arthropoda; class Insecta; order Lepidoptera; family Crambidae; genus Scoparia; species Scoparia ambigualis. The sequence goes on along the minus strand of OY992506.1, from coordinate 35,892,210 downwards.
GCCCACCAGGATAAACCAGCTGAAGTAGCAGTGGGCCGGCCGTATCAGTCGCAGAGCCGATGGCCGTTGGGGGAGACGAGTTCTGGAGTGGAGACCGCGTATCGGCAAGCGTAGTGTAGGACGCCCATAGGTGGAGCGACGATTTTCGCAACGTTGCTGGCAAGAGCTGGATTAGAGTAGCCATGGATCGTGCTTCGTGCTCAGTGGAGTGCTCTTGAAGAGGTAGATGCTCAGCAGTGAATAAGTACAGATGATGATAATCATTTTATTATTATACCGGTTAGCAAGATTTGCCTTTGAATGGATAGATTTAGGTTGCTCTTAGTAATTATTCATTCTTCGAATGTGTTTCAGTCAATGTTATAAGTAGGTACTCTTTGGAGTATTTACCCTAAATTTCAAGACGTCAGAATCAAATAAAATGTAAAATGCGTTAACGCCAGTAGATTCGTAATACTATGAAGTGTTATTGCGTCGGTTATTTTGAATACTGCCTGTTGCCGGCCAAAGCGCACAGTTACTATATTCCTATATACAGTTGCTGAAATACACTTCCTGTTATTGAAAAACATTAGTGTGTTTACGTAGAAAATGAAAGGAAATAATTATATTAAGGGCAAAGAATAATATTTTAAACAGTCTTATGGCTAATCTAATTTGATCATGCGTTTTAGAAACAGACTCCATTGACCAGATTTAGAATGGTATGCCAATAATTTGCCATTTGCTAATGCAGAATTGGCTGGCTTGTGTTGGTTGTTGATGAATAGTCTATGCTATAGAATCTTAGAATAAATAATCGGAGGCTGAAATGTAAAAGTGTGACAAAATCCAAATTAATATTTAAAAAGTATATCTGTTTGTCTTTCCTTCAGGTCGAACAAATCAACGGATGGACTTGATTTTTTACAGAAATCAAAGTCAAATGATTTATTCAATATAAACCTTTACAGGTCAAAAATTATTTATATAAAAAACCAGTTAACTAATATGTAGTTAAATCTTAACAACTAATCTAAGTAATTTGACTTCCTGCCTAACCTACCTACCTAACTAATCTACCACCAGTTTGGATTTTGGCAGAGCCTTCGACTGAGAAGAAGCTTATTAGGCCTTACCTTTTCTCCCTCTAAGTAACAAAAGTTACAATGTCGTCACCAAGTCATATGCTCGTACATGTTCTATGTCCATACATATTCTTCCACTTTATAATAACCTTTACTCATGACGGTTTTTTAACATGTGCTTTAAATGTATGTAAAGTCATTTCAGTAATGTTTAGTGGAAGTTTGTTATAAAACGTTACACATTTACCCAATAAAGAGCCACCTGTTTTATGAAGCCTAAAAGTAGGGACGGCAAGCTTATTTTTATCCCTACAGGTGTTTAAGGTGTTTAAGTACAAAATATGTGTTTTGATACTTCTTGACATACTTATAATGTTTTCAAAAATAAATTGTGATGCAATAGTAAATATATTTATTTTATTAAACACCTCTTTGAGTAAGTCTCTAGACTTTAGGTTGTATATTGTATATTCTGTTGAATAAATACATCGTCAATATTAGCAGCGGAGCCCCACAACAACAAGCCATAAGACATCACACTATGGAAATAACTAAAATAAACTATTAAATATAATAACTTGCCGACTCAACATCAGTTAGAAGCCTTATTTTCTTAACTGCGTATGCAGCTGAACTCAGTCTCCCTGACAAGGTATCAATATGGGGGTCCCATTGTAAGCGTGAATTCAGTTTAATGCCTAGAAACACAATAGAATCCACAAATTCAACTACAGTATCGTTCATCTTAATTTGTGTCAAGATCAGCTCCTTATCTTACATTAGGTAAAGAAATTTTAACACACTATGTTTTTGATGACAAATATGACATAGATGCCATTTACAAGCTTACAACAAAATCTTCGTTAGGTACAGGCTCCTAATTCCACCCAGTTATTCTTTGAGTTGATCTTTTTACAGTTACATTAATATGTCTTTTTTGGTACTTTAATAGTGATCAAGCTTAGGTTTTTTTATTTTTCTACGGGGATGTGCTTGGCCTGTATCTCACTTACAGAGAGTACAGTCACTTACATGAGAAGTAAGTTAGTGATGATAAGCCCGAAATGAAAACGTACTTCGCCCGGAATCCGCAATAACGGAGTAACTGGATATTTTTATTTCAAAACTATCATAATCTGAGGTCAGATCACAAGAATGCTACTGACATTTTCGCTATGGCGACAGACTACATAACATAATTTTACCTAGGCAGATTTAGATAGGAAATGAACGACGAGGAATGTGGATGAAATAGGAATTGAACATTACTCGTATATGAAAGTAGACAACTTAGAAAGTGACGGACATAAGAAAGTAGACAGCTTTAGGAAATTGGACGATGTCCTGAACAAGCCTAAGTTAGCCTAGTTAAGTTTTATGATAAAGGGCACACTCTTTTTATTTGGACAGAACAAGATGAACCAGTGGAAGATATATAAGATATCTATATCATATAAAAATACACATAAATCATTTGAGTCGATCGATTGATTCCGTATGCGATCGACATGCTGCAAACTGCACATATGCATGCGGTCACCGCTGGCAATGTAACGTGACCGCGAATGGTCAAGGTCTCCGATGCATAATGCAGGGCGCGCGGACCTGTAATTGCTTGTTAGAATTTCTGTCTGGGTCGGCACAGGGCAAGCATTTAACGGCACTCTTGTAACAGAGGAAAGGTTTTTAGAAGAAAAAGGAGGATGCTACAAAGATTAATACCCAGAAGAGATACGTTTCATACATTTACTTTACGTAAACTTTATTATAGACACTGTAGAATCGCCGCCTCCGGTGGTCTAGTGGCTAAGCTACCGGTTTCAGAACCAGAGGTCACGGGTTCGATTCCCAGCGGGGGGGTACATCTTTGTGTGCTCGTTTGGTTGGTGGTAGGGCTGTTAAGTCCACCTGGCTAGCTACCACCACCTTATCTGATTCTGTCGCCATAACAACGATGTTTATAGTATTGTTGTGTTCCGACAGTTGAGCTGATCTGATCTCATCCAGGTGTTGTCAGCGACCCTGACGATATCATAAAAATATTACGATGGATTTTTAGTTTCATAATAATACGCTTTTCCTCGTAGGTAGGTTTGGTCACCCATACCTATTCCATTTGAACAATTTCCTTGTGTACTCTACCTTCATTATTTATCATTCGTTCAAATGAGAAAATAAAAACATTTTATCACAAACGACCTTAAAAACCTGCACCAATAAGCAATCTTTTATTTTGACTTCTTTCAATGAAACATGACATGGCCATACAGTCATTAGCATATGAACTTCAAGGAAAAGGAGCCCAGTTCTAGGCCTCCATAACTCAGCCAATCAAGGAGTGACGGTGTGACGTGACCCATTTAAGACGTTATCAGTGCTGTCACATATTATTTTTGTTTACCAGTGATGGCGTCAACTGTGGCGCCTGAGTGGCGTTGATGATATAGGTTATGGTATGGTGCAAGTCTACAGAACTATTTGTCGTATATCTGAGACGTACTTGGCGTCATAGCTGAAAATCTTTGTTTGCATCTAAGATATAGAAACTTCGATAATTTGGAGTATCTAACCCTCTCTATTAGTCTTCTCACGCATGGTAGCGTGTCGTGGTAGCTTCTCACAGTTGTGAAATGGGCTTGGCGCTAATAACTCTGCTTGCATTCAAAGAAAAAGAGTAAAGTTTACTATAACGTGAACCAGATCTTTGCTCAATAAGCGCCTTTAAGAGATCCCGATGGTTTAATTCTCAGCGGGGGGTATATCTCTGTGTACTTGATTTGGTTCGTGGTAGAACTTGTTAAGTCCGCCTGGCTAGCTACCACTATTTTATATAAAGTCTGGCGCAATATTAATGCATTGTTGTGTTCCGACAGTTAGGAGGTTACTTAGCTTAGCTTTCCTCAGTGGTTGAGGTGAAGCGAGCTTACACCTATTCGCCCTTATCGTCATTTACCATCAGGTGAGATAAAAGCAAAGTTTACACAAGTATGTACTAGCATTATTTTTTATTTATTTATGCTACTGACAAGGTAAGGGCTAGCCTGATGGTAGACGGTTGCCGTAGCCAATGGAGATTATTCCACAACCCGCAAAATGTGAAATTGTATGTCGTCACAAGTCAAACTTTACCATTTCAAGTCACAATTCCATTGGAAATCTGGATATTAAATGATGCCGATGAGATTGTGAGTGCAGAAATCGCGATAAGCTCCAGCCTTGCGTTCGAAACTCCAAGTATGTACCAGATAATTATTGACATTGCTATAGCTCGTGCCCAATGAGAGGGCTAGAGATTGCTCAGCCGCCTTCCATTGTTTATTGTGCGGCTGTCGGGTTAGGTGACTTCATCTCGCGAACGTATTACGGCTCAACTGTTTGCTGTCGTCTTAGTTGTTCGGATGCTTCGGCAGGGATTATTCTAAAGTGACTAACAATATGACACAACCAATTTGAAGTCGGAAAGCCTCATTCTGATTCTCCTTTACCCACTAGAAGCAATTTTTCTTACTAGTTTAGAGGAAAGGACCTTGTAAGGTTTGGTTTCTCTGACTATTGTTATTATTATTTTTATTTTAATGATATTTTTTTTATACTTTTTTATATTGAGCGGCGATGGGCTCATCACCTGTCACGCTGAGCACATATGCAGTCGCCATTTGGTGAAAAGTGGACTATGGTAGAGGACTGCTTTTGCTGTCCTCATTGCCTATAGTCTCTACATGATAACCCATCGGGGATTGTCGTGATTATATGTATGTATATTCTTTTTCTATTCAGCCCGGCTTGTCCCACTGCTGGGCAAAGGCTTCCTTACCCTCTTTCCACTCTTCACGGTTTAGGGCTGTAACTTGCCAGTCCTTCTGGGCCTGCCGCGACGTCGTCTAACGTGGACTCCACTCAGTGGTGAGTTTAGTCAACAGCTCGTGTGACATGCGGCAGACCTGTCCAGCTCATTTTTACTTTAAACTGGCGGCTTTATGAACCTACCAATCAACCAAACCACCAAACTACCAACGTCGGCGATTTGGGTTTTAGAGCGCAGTATATGCTATTTCAGAAACGGTCTGATAGTTGCTCGCTGGGAAACCCCTGTCCGTGCTTCTGATGTTCCGGCAAGGACCAAACGCATATGTCCATAAGTTTCCTTTTAAGAGTTAGTGGGGGATTACCCTTCATAAGGTTTTTCATGGATCAATATAATATAAAAAAAAATTATTTGCAATACAAAAATTACAAAAAAAAATAATCTAGTTTGCCACCGGCAGCAGTGATAGATCTAAGCTATGGGTAGTTAGGGCTGCAGCGTCAGGAATCAAGGACAGCTTTTAGCAGCTTTACCTACTGCCTTCATTGATACATTCTAATAACATCATTGATTTATGTTTCGGTCGTGTCGCTCAATGACTTTAAAATAATACTACTACCCCCTCTCTTCCCTTGGGTGTACATTAACTTTTATTATGACGGTAATGTGACAAACAAAGCAATAAAAACATTTGTAACAGCTGTATTTTTAAATCAGAGCTTATCTCAGATGTTTAATTCAGGAGCAGAAATTAGCATGTTATTAATTCAGGCCAAACTAACTACTTACTGAGATATTTATAATACTCTTATTTAATTGACTTTAAGACTTAAATTACGAGACGCCTTGGTAATAGGCGTAATGTAAATTTGCCAATAGGACATTAACATCCACTTGACATTAGTCGGATTCGAGGTCGAGCTACGCTCTATCTAGAAGAAGTTTGTCAAACTAGTTGCTGCAGATCGATTTGTATTTATGAATGTAGGCTAAATGTGGATTAGCAGAAAAAGTGTATTATAAAAAAAGTTGTATTGTTTATCTATTAGCTTTGAACATTGGTGTTTTATACCATGCAACTAGGGTTGCCAGGCCAAAATAGAAAAGCCGGCCTTTCAGAGAAAATGAAGAGGAAAATGATATTTTCGTTTGTTTATCCCGCGTCTGCGCATTGCTGACTTATCGCGAGATCGCTCAAGCGCGTTTGTTATGCATCTTTTAGCGAGCGCGACGGGGTTGCCCAAAAACCTTACAAAAAAAAAGGCCGGCCTTGCATATATTTGACCAGACACATCTGTCAAAGCCGGACATGTCCGACTAAAGGCGGACACCTAGCAACCCAACTGTAGGTCTTAGAGCCATAGGGCCCAAGTTCGTTTCCTAAAAGTGAATGCATGTATAGTAAGTATTATACTTGGTTCGTATAGCTTGTTTAATAGTCTAGTAAGCTATCTTAGCAATGTCTGTAGCCATTACGACAATGCTAATGGCATTGCTGTGTTTCGACAGATAAAACATTTGTATAGATATTGCCTGTTACTCAGTAGTTGTGAATTCCGGGTGAAATGTACTTCTCTATGTTCGGTGTTATAGTCGCTTACCAAATACCCCCCTCTTTTTTAAGCCCCGGCTTATGTTTGACTCTCGTCCCCTTCCCCCGCCCAGTTGTATAGCTCGATGGGGAAAAAAGTGGCCTACCCACTTAAAACCTAGGACTATTCCTTCTGTGGCACGGGGATGGCTCGGTACCATAAACGGTAAGCACCGAGTTCCACCCCCGCAAAACAAGTACCCCCATGGACAATTATTGGCAACCGTGGCTCCATGTCGATACTACGCCAATGCTCACTCTATTATACGATTGCTACTATTGAATATTTAAATAAAAAAACCATAATAAATAAATAAAGAATAGGACTCTATTGTGCCTGACATCTAGGGTTCGTCGCTGAGCAGTTTTTTTAGTTTAACCTAGGTAAATGGAATGTTTATATTGACTTTCTTAAATTTAATTTTTATTTTGTCTTATCTTAAGTAGCGATGGAAAAACTGCTTATTTTTTCACGTATAATCATTGTAAGTACGTATTTTCAAAAAACAAGCTTTTATGCTTTTTTGCTTTTTACTTAAAAGAGCTGGCTACGTTGTGTTCAAACGAAAATGGTAAAGCTGTATGTCTGCATATCTGCTTAATAAGTTTGAACGATATATTTTTCTTTCTTATATTACCTACATTCAGCAGTTTTATCATAAAGGTTTCGCTCAAAATAATCCCACACAAGAATGCGACATTGATCATTGATCTCGACATTGATATTATTTACATAAAATTTATTTACAATGAATGTTACTTAACTACAATTAAATGTTCTTAAGGTATGAATTTAATAGACACTTTTTATATTATATAAAATATTAATATACCTACTTACTTAAATCATTTTTTAATTTTTAATTTGTTTTATAGTAGCTATTTTGTTGTATTCGAATGTCTATTTATAATATTTTAATATTTCAATAATTTTTGCATGCATATATTATTTTATTTATTTTTTTAGTAGACAGGTATTGGATCAAATTTAGACGAAATTATTTGCTTTGACAAAGATTACTCATGTGGTGTACACACGTCATAGGAACTCCTACTTGTCCGTGATACATATGTTGTTAAATTTTTTTTATACGTGCTATGCTGTATTTTGTTTGTGTACGTATAAATAATAAAAAAAAGATTAGAAAGAAACATGCATAATTATAATTAAATCCCATACGAACGTCATTCTATTCTACAATAGTTTCGGTCCCTCATCTAGACCCTTATGTGAGATGAAGGCAAAGCGCTCCCCATTAAAGGTACGAGTATATAAATAAATAATATATTTCATCACTACAAAAATTATGTTTTTTTCCACGCGACAAGTGCCGATTGTGATTGATTCGTTGGTTCCATTTCGCCTCATCATCCTCATAGCGCGGCAATTATATCGACCTATTTATCACATCACTAATTAAGGGGACATACCACGGACATCTTTCTTACAACCGTATTCCACTTTCTTCCTTCAATTTTTTATAGGTCTTATTTTATTTTCTTCTTTGCGTAACTTTGACGTTTATTTACTGGCGTGTGGCGTAGATAGGTTAATGCGACGTCATATTGCTCAAGATAGCGATTTGGCGACTGATTTTAGCTGTAAAAATAAATAAGCTTTATTTAGAAGAAAAACAAAGAAATATTAAAACACACACTTTTGTGTGCTCGAAAAACTCTTTTTTTAAATTTTTTTTTTATTGGAAACGGGTAAGCGCTTGGCCTTCATCTCACCTGATGGTAAGTGACGATAAGGCCGAAGGTGGAAGCGCGCTTCACCCGGAATCCTCAACCACTGAGGAACTGACTATCTTATCTCAAACTGCCGGAACACAACAATGCTATAAACATCGTTGTTATGGCGACAGACAAAGATAAATTGGTGGTAGCTAGCCAGGCGGACTTGACAGCCCTACCACCAGCCAAACCGAGCACACAAAGATGTACCCCCCGCTGGGAATCGAACCCGGGACCTCTGGGTCTGAAACCGGTAGCTTAGCCACTAGACCACAGAAAAAACTTAATGAACAAAAACAGTTTTTACAATATTTCATATTTTTTTTCATTAAAACCGTATCGCGTAGCGGTGAAAGAATACTACCACCCCCCCTCTTCCCTAGGGTGTCGTAAAAGGCGACTAACGGACCAGGAACTGCACAAACATCCAATAGTATTGGGCGGCGATGGGCTTACCACCTGTCACGCTGAGCACATGTGCGGAAGCTGTTTGGTGAAAAGTGGACTATGGCAGAGGACTGCTTTTGCTGTCCTCATTGCCTAGTCTCTGACTAACCTTTCGGGGATAATAGTCGTGATTATTATGTAAGTATGTATATTTTTTAAAATTATAGCATTGTTGGCGCTCGCATTTCTGTCCCACCTCTATTGCTAGTGAACACAGCTTTACATTTAGAGCATCTAAATGCATATTCATGAGACGTCAGCCTGTCACGCTAATGGGTTTATGTCTTTGAAGATTAGCAACCTAGATATGCAGTCCTATGTTTAATTGAAAAAGCTTCAATGAACTACTTCTAAATGTGGTGCTAGCGTCAAATACTGGGGTTCTCGTGAACTTTCGTGTATATTAGGAGCTCACTATTTAAACCCGCCTATCTTCATCCTGCCTTAACAGATCACTTGCTCTCTATAGTCGGATACCTAGAAAAGCTAATTCTATGGGCCACGTTGAAGGACGAAGAATCTAATACGAACCGGTTTTTTTACACGGTTGTTTTCTGCGTGTTGAAAAAAACTGTTAGAATATGACACTTTCTGTGTTATCTGTGGTGCCGTACACATATGGATATACAGGACTACATACAACAGATAGTGTCTCTCCTCTCCCCTCGGCTCCCCAAGCCCTTCCCAGTCGAAGGCGGAGCGTCTGCCGGATATATCATTAAGTATACTTATATATATTGTGGAAGCCCTGAAATGCAACTTCCACTTAAGTAAAATAAAAATTCTCGGAAGTTCTCTTGGTGGTCACGATATTTATTCTAGGGACTCGATGAGGAAGAGCAAAGTTGTAAATGTGCAGGTCAAATCCAAAAACATTGACTATTAGGAACCTATTGAATATTTACACTCGTATTTACTTACGTGGTTTACGCTCACCATTACAGAAGTGACCTTTTAATTTGTATATTATTATGATAAACATACCACATCGTTGTGACAGGATCACTTCGCTACATAAGTGGTTTGTCCATCAGTGGACGTCTTTCGGGTGATTATGATGATGATAAGTGGTTGAGGACTGCCTCTACTAATAGTATAAAAATGGATAATCCGTATCTCTTAGATTTCAGTATAATCCACTTAACTATTTGAAACATTTGCTAATGGCCCTGTCCGGTGCCTAGCCCAAGCATAAACAAATCAATGCCATTTAAATTACCCACCCGGTAACAATCTCAAACTTATTAGCCTATCCGATTAGATGTATCGCTCATTTTCTGTAATAACTCGAGTAGATAGTGATCGAGTAATCGGTTCATCTATTTGCGAATTGATTTCCATCGACAAGGTCCGGTGAGATCACTGGAGCAGGGTCGCATTCGCAGAATAATAAAAAAATAAATAATAGAAATGGGTACAACCAGTACAGAGTACAGCAAATAAATTGATACCCTTACGGCCCAATCCCAGATAGATAGCACACTACTTTATCTTTGACGCAAATTAAAACAATTAAAGTTTGATCTTCTATAGCTACGTCGTTATAATGATAAAAAAAAAGAAAAGCCATTTCTAAGTCAACATAAACTTTCACTTAGATTTATTGTTATTTCGAAACAGGATATTGTAATTGTCACCAACAATTTAAATCTTTGATGACATGAATGGACAAAACCCAAACCAAAAAAACCAGTATAATGAACCTCATCAGAATATCAAAAGTCAGGCGGTGTGATTGAAATCTAATATCCTATCAACAGCCGTAGATTACGATACGGCTACTATTACAGAAGGTAAAGAATGTGGCAAAAAACAGAAGCGCAGGCGCCGCACGCCGCGCGCCGGCCATTGAGGCGGCTTGTCGTAAGAGCGACGACGTGTTTCCGCGCACTCGAAGATCAAGATCAGGGGCCCGGGCGCCGGCGCCGCCCCGGTTGCGTAACCTGCAAGTCACGAGCGGCACGAGACTGGTGGATACTATGATCAACGTTTTAGAGGCAAGTGTTCTTCTTTTTAAAAAAAGAAGAATATTACCAAAAACAATTTAAAAAAAAATATATATATATCAACGCGCGACAGCTCCGGCTCTTTTTTGTATTTCCACTACGGGTAAGCAATTGGCCTTCATCTCACCTGATGTATGTGACGAAAAGGAAGAAGATTTAAGCGCGCTTTACCGGAAATCGAAGCAAACGCTAAACGGTCCAAGAACCTGTGTAAGAAATATACTTACATGTATACATATAAACACGGCTATTATCCCCGAAGGGTTAGTCAGAGATTAGGCAATGAGGAACGCAAAAGCAGTCCTCTGCCATAGTCCACTTTTCACAAAATAGCGACTGCACATGTGCCCGCGTGACAGGTGATGAGCCCATCGCCGCTCTATGCTGTTGGATGTATGTGCAGTCTTTAGTCCGTTAGTCACCTTTTACGACACCCAAGAGAAGAGAGGGGGTGGTAGTATTCTATAGCGACACGGTCTGTAAGAAATATATACTTTTCTTTTATGTTACAAAGCCGGCAATAGTGCATGCATGCGGCCCGCTTGAAACAAGCTACAGTTTAAGGCGCTTGCAACTCTAATGACTGTGATTACATTGAATCTAGTACTCTCTAAACTGGGACCACAGCAGTGTACAATAATGCTGCTTATGTGTGGTTAGATTCTGAATCTATATCGGTAAGAATCTTAACACCACGCTTAATATATTATTCTGAAGGCTTTTCCATAATGTGCAATAATAACTGGAAAATTTTTGAACGACGATTATAGAATAGTTAACTTTGTACATTGACGATCTGTAAATGGCCAATCACAATATGGTAGGGTACTATTTGTCAAAACTCACAAACACAATATAGTGTAAATAATAAAGCAATTGAACACATTCATAATTTATTTTAAATGTTCGATCGATCTCAACGTCAATTATGCGATAGTCACTTATCATTCCATCATTTCATCGCTCAAAAGTGTCAAATTCTTAATCGTCAGAGACGGAGCTGTCTTCGGAAGAGTTTATAAATAATTACATACACTCGCTTCATTAACAAGCGCAGGGCGTGATGTTATAATTTATAATGCAGCACTCAATTGAAATGTCCGGTTTCTTTTGAACATTTAAAGTCATTGCTATTTAACAGCCGCATGTTGACTTTTTGTGTAATTAATTTAATCTTAATGATTATTTTAGACCTCCACCTAATTTAGGAATAATATTTGTGGCTTAGGAAATAACGCAAACACAAACAATATGGATCATTTTTAGGGTTCCGTAGCCAAATGGCAAAAAACGGAACCCTTATGGATTCGTCATGTCTGTCTGTCCGTCCGTATGTCACAGCCACTTTTTTCCGAAACTTTAAGAACTATACTGTTGAAACTTGGTAAGTAGATGTAGAACCGCATTAAGATTTTCACACAAAAATAGAAAAAAAAAACAATAAATTTTGGGGGTTCGCCATACTTAGAACTGAAACTCAATTTTTTTTTTTCATCAAACCCATACTTGTGGGGTATCTATGGATAGGTCTTCAAAAATGATATTGAGGTCTCTAATATATATTTTTCTATACTGAATAGTTTGCGCGCGAGACACTTCCAAAGTGGTAAAATGTGTGTCCTCTCCCCCCCCTGTAACTTCTAAAAAAAGAGAATAATAAAACTAAAAAATATATATGATTTACATTACCATGCAAACTTCCACCGAAAAATGGTTTGAACGAGATCTAGTAAGTAGTTTTTTTAATACGTCATAATTTAATTAATTTAAAAAAATACACTATTATTAAAACATCGATCAAAGTTTTATAGATAAATGGTACGGAACTTGGCCGGATTTTTTTAAAATTCGAATTTGACCTACATTTTATTTATTACTAGTGGTCCGCCTGCGACTTCGTCCGTATTAACAGCCTGTACCGTGTGACCATTTTCCGAAAAAAAATCTTCATACAAAGCTTGTTCTGACAAGAAAATTATAAACACAGTAATAAAAGAAGCTTAACTGGAAATAGCACCTGGCCCGGATTGCCAGAAGGGTGCAGGTTCGAATCCTGCACGTGGAAATTTTTCAACACTTGTCTTATACATTTTGTAACAAAAAAAGAATTAGCCAAATCGGTGCAGCCGTTCTAATGTGATGTGCGTACAAAAATCAACAACAATTTTAATATTTGTAAAAAAAAGCACAACTTCGAAAGTTTGACCGACTTTGTATGCAATAAGAAAAAAGCACTTTGTCGCAACATAAAGTAAAAACTCTCGCTGCAAGATTTAAACTTTGAGCTTAGAGGTTCGCAATGGAATCAAATTAAGATTAATTATCAATAAATGTTACGTTAAGTAATAAACAGATCATATACTTCAACTTGAAATTACTCAATAAATTAAAAAGTGTTTCTTTTTTGTTTAGTTATTGTGTTTTACAATTATATAAGATATCTTCACTACTGTGCTATAAATAATAATAAATATAGAGGTGAACGCCCGTTCGTCGCATTGGGATAGAAATAAATCATCAACCGTTAAATTTTGAACCACCAATTAAGTATAATGGTATTTAACTAATGGGGCTTCTGTTCTGAGAACAGGAGGATGATTTACAATCTTGAGTTTTCTATTTCATAAATAAAATACAAACTATTCGTTTTTTGTCTACAATTAATTTGAGCAGATAATAACATATAGTTTGTTTAGAAAATTCGTAATACTACTATTTCTCATTGATCTAATCATCTAAGATATGTAACATAATCGAGATTTAATCCGTGTACAGTGTTTCATTTCAAGTAACTTTATAATACAGCACGGTAACTTTATAAATACTTTAAACATAGTACGACTAAAAGCACGCTAGTCGCTGTAGCTTTTTATTTAGGTTTAATAAAGCACAGAACATAATATTTTACGTATGGAATAAAAATGGAATTTTACACAAGGAAACAAACTCTCACAAGAGCAGAGCAACACTGACTATAGACAGCAGAATACATGTTGATAATAATAGTGGTGATGCAGATTTGCGATAAAACCAGGCTATTGGCTTAGCTCCAGACCAAATCAGTAAGGGTTCTGTCAGATATCTGTAACGAGATAGCAGCGCTACGGAGCGATTTGAACATCTCGCAAACGGCGTGCCAATGACATCGCTCATCCCGAGTGATGCTGGCACTACGCGTGTGAATTCTGAGAACTTTTACTGACTCAAGGCAAGAGCTGTTATGGATTTTCAATCGACTTTTGAAATGGAAAGGGGTTATGTACTATTAAATTGTGAAAAATAGTTCTTATATGTTGCACTGCTGAGTAAGAAGAACCCAGCGTCGGTCGTACCTATAATGCTGTTATACATTAGGTACGGTGAAACATTATTAAACGTAAAAAATATATAAATATCGGTATTTTGGTTAAAACTCATCTGATGAAAGTATTTTGCAAAGAGCCAGAGTTGCTAGTGAATTGGTGACTATCTTTATGTCTATATCAGTGCTCATTGTTTTGCGATGCTGTGTTATGGTTTAAAGGGTACTTAAGATGCAGAGAAATTACAGGGCAGAACAACTGAATATTTAGGGCAGGCCATACCGTTGGTGGCGCAAGTTTCCATTAGTTGGTATAGTCACTTTCCACTAGAAAGGCGAGCCGCATACTTGCTCAGCTCCGAAATCCGCTCCGCTACTTCTTTTGGGCTATACGATGAGGTCGTCAATCTGTCTCTAGCACACATTATTCGCAATAGATCGTACAAAGGATGCGTGCAAGAAAACTCTTTATCGGAATTCAAAAAACGTCACGTGATTCACGCGAGCTCGAAGTATTTTTGGAATAGGTCGAATGCCATGCCAGTTGTGCGGGTGCACAGTAAAGATAGCATTCTAGACATGCATCAGACGAGATAGGATCGACTATAGAGCGCATTCTATTGTTGGCGTAGACGCAGACCAAAAAGGACGGCAATTAAGATGTATCGCTGCAGCTTGCCGGCGCCGTATGCCGTTGACAAACGAAAGACATCGTTAACTGACATGCATAGCAATTCTTGTTTCGCTCGTACATCATAGCTTTGGACGCACATACGACAGACATAATTATGAGCATGACGAAACAAAGAGGGTTACTGGTTTACTACGGAACTCTATTAGGGATTACTTTTTTGATTGATTACAAATTGCAAGTACCTGTAGTGTGAAATCGTCGTACTGCAGTCGCCCTAACGTCCATTGGAATTAGCATGACTCATTAAGGACAGATTGATTTGTGGTTTGCGGAGACGCCTCGGTACAGCTTCGCTGCGCAGGAGATTTGGGTTGCGCTTCCTTATTGGGAAGCTTGTTTGTTCCACTAGCCTATAACTCGTATGATTAACATTTAACTAAGCTTTTTATTGCGTATGCAATATTTGATAGCAAAGTTGTCATACTTACATATACATACCCCGAAGAGTTAGTCAGAGACTAGGCAATGAGGACTGGAAAAGCAGTCCTCTGCCATAGTTCCTGCCATGCCTGTGCATTAAAAGTTCATGCCTCCGGCGGCGGCCCGTGTTGCTCTATGTGTTTCACCAAATAGCAACTGCACATGTGCTCAGCGTTACAGGCGTTGAGTCCATCGCCGCTCTATGCTTTAGTCCGTTTGTCGCCTTTTACGACATCCAAGGGAAGAGATGGGGTGGTAGTATTTATTTTAGCGAGAGCTACGCGACATGGCTCCGGCAAAGTCGTCATTCTAATGTAGAGGGGAGTAAATTTGTAATCTTAAAAAAAAATACCTACAACTTATTTAAAAACGTACAGAGTAAATGTAAAATTATATTACGATGAGTAACCAATATTTTTTCTGTGTGTTATTGCGTAAACTAAAACTGAAGCCTTGGCAAGAGCCGTTCCTCGGAATCGGGAGTAAAAATAAAATTCATTGAGTGATTCAATTGACTTAAATATATTGCGCTCGTCGGAAAATTGTAAGTAATATTCCCGAGGCCGTACTAGTTGCCGCGTCGTCTGGGCAGTAATCAAAATTCAATGGACGTCAGCTTATTTTGCATGGACTTCACTTCATGTCTTTGAAATCTGTAAGCGATGACTTTTATTACTGTTTTGTTAGTTACTCTTTCAAAACAAATCTATGGATTTGTGACGATGCGGTTGCATAGCATAGTTATCACAAAATCTCAATAAACTATAGAATAATCAATGACATTATTTAAGTTGATAATACGGGTCCCAAGATCAAGACCACCAAAAGGATCTACCGTTTCGCCTAGTGTCAATATACTCATAATCATCAATTTGTGCGTCATGCATGATAGCCGTATCATTGCCTATTTGATCGAGAAATTGTGACGTTAGCACCAAAGCGGAGGAATAGCGATCTAATAACATCCAATCATCTCGTTAGGAGCCGTGTGGACAGTTAACCCCGTGTGTGGACCAAAATAATAGTCAATTAATTTTATTGGTCATCGAATACTGGCAACATCGATGGCTGGCTCCACTCACCTACTAAATAAATAATCATAGGAGCGAAGGAGATGAAAGAATCACATTATCTTGAAGTGTGAGTGGATCAGAAAATAGGTGTGTTGTGATATAGTTTCGATATTTTTTGTTGTTTATCCTTTAGTGCTATTTAATGTATTCGCCTCGTGGATCCGAAGAATAGCCAATGAGAGGTCAATGGCCTCATTGAGATACTTTAAATGCTTTGAATGAATTTGTATTGCCTTTCAACGCTCAAACTATATAAGTTTAATGTATTGTTTTTGCAAAATTCTAGTGACTACGAATTCTAGTGAACCAGCACAACACAATAACAATCTTTATAAGTATGCATAACCTTGTATGGATGTTAAATTTCACTACCAATATCGTATCGAATATTAAGGAAAATATGAGTGACCTTTACAGTTTTATACCACATTTGCTTACAATTCGTAAGACTGGCGGGTGTTAGGCCCAATGTCGTACAAGTGGGTCGAGTTGTGCATCTGTGCAAGCAGTAGCCCCTACCATGAGTTTACGCAAACCACTAGCATTTATATTTTGCACGTTATTAAAAACCGCGCCCATTGACAGTCACTCTAATCAATATATTATTGTACAAAAATGAGAGGCCAAACGCTTGCTTGCATATACTTGTTTTTCAGGAAAGATTCGCAATAAGGGCTTTGACACACGAGCGGCACATTGACAACGACGACGGCAAAGGTAACTGCAGTTGGTGAGCGCGCATCGATGCTATTGGATAGCCGCTCGCCGCCGCCCGGCGCCGCCTGCCGCCGCCCGCCGCCGCCCGCCGCGGCTTGATGCGGAAAATGAAAGGCCAAACGCTTGCTTGCTTATACTTGTTTTTCAGGAAAGATTCGCAATAAGGGCTTTGACACACGAGCGGCACATTAACAACGACGACGGCAAAGGCAACTGCAGTTGGTGAGCGCGCATCGATGCTATTGGATAGCCGCCCGCCGCCGCCCGCCGCCGCCCGCCGCCGCCCGCCGCCGCCCGCCGCCGCCCGCCGCCGCCCGCCGCCGCCCGCCGCCGCCCGCCGCCGCCCGCCGCCGCCCGCCGCCGCCCGCCGCCGCCCGCCGCCGCCCGCCGCCGCCCGCCGCCGCCCGCCGCCGCCCGCCGCCGCCCGCCGCCGCCCGCCGCCGCCCGCCGCCGCCCGCCGCCGCCCTTCGCCGCCCGCCGCCGCCCGCCGCCGCCCGCCCCGCCCGCTTCATGACGGCGCGGGCGCGCGGCTGCAGTTACTTACGTTACGGCTCGGACACGACCTTGTCACTGTGTTTGGAACGACAGATACTTTGTTCATTGCGTCCTTTCTATGACCATTGACTGGGACTTCCGTAGTTCAACGCGCAATGGTCAAAGAATCAGCTCGCCGCTCCGCTCACAGCGGCAAAGTCGTGGCCGGGCCGTTACGGGTCGTCGGAAAACCTGTAACGGCCGGTCGAGTTTTTAGGGCTCCACAGGCGCCGCGTTGCGTCCGCTCCGCTGGTAGCGAATAGAACTGAGAACAACATGTCCGTGATCCCAGCGGGATAACTGTTTCAGATCGGCTTCACATTACGTACCGATTTAGTTGATAATATGTTTGAATTTGTTAGCAAATACCAAAATTTGTTGATCAATAGTTATAAAGATATCCCATGTTAAAGGGTACCCCGCTGGGGTCATGCTCGTCAAAGTTATTTGACCTAAAACGCGCAGGAACGAGACACGCTACTGATATAGTTATTGTGCTAAGTTTTTGTTGATTCAATTACAAATCTATCAGTGAAAATTCCAGGATTCTACCTTCTGTAGTTACCGAGTAATCAAATACCTACTTTTCGTCAAAATTCCTCAATGCAAACTGTGTTTTTTTTTCTATAATTACAATAAATATAAATACTTTGCTAAGTTTTGATCATTTTATTTTAACATGCCTTAGAATAGATAGTAAATCATAAAAGGGTAAATCTATCTATCTACATTAGTATATTGATATGAATAGTTATTCATACATTACATTAGGTATATGGCGATATTAGGTGTATTACATTATGGTGTACTAGTATTTGAATATAATGTCCAACCACATTTTTTCGGAACCGGCTCTTAAACAAAAAAATTGGCCGCCATCTTGGTCTTTATAAGGAATCTACTTCATTTGGTCGGCTTATACGCGTACTTTTAGTATGAAAAAGCTATAAACTTTAATTTCTCCTAAAATACTGTACCTAGGAAACTGAAAAGTAGGAACTGGTTAGATTTTTACATCAACAAAATCTTGGCTATAGTCATAAACTCAATTGCTGTGGAAAAACCATGTTTAGGTATCGACACCCCAGCGGGATAACCATAATTAGCGTTATATCTCAGGATGTATCTGTAGCTAGAGTTGTCGTTTTTGTCTAACAAATTTTCACTTAGAGTCAACAAAATCTTTAATAAATTTCATGAATGTAGCCTTTTTTCTTATACCTCAACTAGAACTTACATTTCGGAGGAATTTTGACGAAAAGTAGGTATTTGATTACTCGGTAACTACAGAAGGTAGATTCCAGGAATTTTCACTGATGGATTCGTAATTAAATCAACAAAAACTTAACATAATAACTATATTTGTAAGGTGCATTCGGGTAATTCTGAATGGTTTTTATAAGAGTTGACATCACCTCTGCATTTTAATTAACCAACCAAAATGGGTGGGCTTTATTCGACTAAAGCACTGCATCGAAAACTATCGTAAATATTATCCAAATTTGGAAATTTAAGTGTTTAAAAAAAACAAAAAATAATCTAGACGGCAAAGGTAATTCCGAACTAGTTCGGGTAATTGCGAATTACTCGTAAAAGTAGGTTTAAGTGAATTGTGTCTTAAGGTTCACATTCCATTACCATTCAGAATAACCCTACTATGAAAAAATCTTTAATTTTGTTATGGAACAGCCGAATCACATTTTGACGAAACTTTCGGAATTACCCGACAAAAAATGTGTGATTCTCAAACTTTAGTTTTATGATTACTAAGTATACCTACCCAACACAAAGTAAAGATTTCGAATTAGAAACGACCTTCAAGCTAGGGACAAACTGAGCCATTGAAACTTTTTTTAAATTTATTAACGAAGAAGAAAATACAGGTAAATATTCATTTTGTATCACAAAAACCTTGACAGTTTGTCTGGATACAAACCACACTTGAGTGTCGCATACTATATATGTCATCTGCGTTGCGTGGTGGGCTCAGTTTGTCCCTAACTTCTTCCTTTGGTTGAATGTATAAAAAGTATTTTATGTCAAAGTTTTAATAAATACTAAGTATATCTCAAGTTGGCTAATAAAATCCTAGCGGGACTAGAATTAATCTTAAAAATTCATTTTAATTTTATTTTAAAGAGTGCGCTCATTAGTTTAGCAATTATATTTAAGGATATTTTAAGCAAACCTCGCTTTATATTTTTAACATAGATACTAAATTATTAATATAAAATAGGTACATACTTTTCGTGCAGTAAACAGATGGGTCGTTTTATAATCAAACGGCAGTACGAACCAAAAACAATAAAAACACTAAAAAAATTATTTAAAAAAACTGTCTTTCAAATATCAAAAGATTGAGAGCCACTGACGATTACTATGGGAAAATCACATCGGGTAATTCCGAATTAATTTTTAGTTCGGATTTGCCCTCTTCGGTCAATTCCGAAAAAAACATAAAACATCAGCTCAGTTGTACGTTGTACTGAACCTATATAATAATATGTCAAAAACGTTAATTTTATTAAGAAACAACGAATTGGTTAACATATCAAATTTTAAAGATTTGAATGTTTGGGTTAAATCCGAAATAGCAAAAACGCGGGAAAATGCACTCCCTCACAATATTACCACAATGTACACGCATGCTTACGCGTAGCGACCTGAGTCAACTGAAGCTGGGAAGCAGAGTAAATCAAATACTATAGAACTTCTGTTCTATAGTATTTGGTAATATGGCGTCGAAATATGGGTAGCCAGACCAAAAAATACTGTCGCATTCGGTAGAAATTCGTAATTATTGGAATTGCCCGACTTTCGGGATTAGCCGAGTACACCTTTTATACCTTGACGAAGGTGGAAGTGTAGTGAAACTAATTAATAAGTTTACACCTATGATATTTTACCTAACCTGCATTTCACAAATAAATAATATTCTATTCTATATCAGTAGAGTGTCTCGTTCCTGCTCGTTTTAGGTCAAATAACTTTGACGAGCGTGACCTCCGCGGGATACCCTTTAACATGGGATATCTCGATAACTAACAAATAACAAATGTTGGTATTTCCTAACATATCAATTAAAACTAAAAGGGCTATCCCGCTGGGGTCACGAACATGAGAAAAACCCATGGTAAGGCCATTACACAAACAGAGCGTAATCGGCCTTAAACGGTGACATCTTCATGTTGCCACTGTTTTAAGTGAACGGCTGTTTGCATACATAGCCGCTGTGTGCGGTGGCGAAGGCTTCGTGCGTCTAAACATGTGATGTAATTACCTTTTATCGATAATTGGGAAAAGGAAATTGGACAAGAATAACCGAAGGTCGGGCTTCGGCGCATGCATTGGAAGAGGCCTATGTCCAGAGTTGGGACTGACATAGGCTGACTAAGATGATAATGATATTATTATCATTAATTAGGAGCGCATTTGAAAGTACTGTTAAGTGGTGTTAGACCAATTTAAAAACGATAATTTTTCTATGGCGGATGACAGGTTGTTTAGGTACAGCATTTTTTATTGTCTTACAAAAGAGAAAGGTATATGACTCCTTTATGTTTCCAAGAATAAAATCATTCAAAAATCACGATTTAAACCTTTACCAACATAACAATTAGTCTAATTATATGCGAAATTGGTTCGTAGCTAAGTAGTATATGAACAGTTTAATGAGATCAGTTAACAAGAAGGTCGGATACATAAACTTACGATTTATAATATTTGCCTCTAATGACTTCATAAATTATGCAAGTTTATTGGTTTACTCGCCATTTCATACTCAATGACTCAAAATGCAAAGTGCATTTAATGACCAATTAATGAAGGTAGGTAAACATAACGTTTGTTTCTAGTATTCCTAAATGATGATGTCATGTACGAAGGTGTGCGTGCGCGCAGAAGCATACAAGTCACTGTGCCAAGAAATGACTAATTAGGATATGTGCGGTGTTTAGAGTTCACTAACTATATGCAGTTGTCGAGCTTCCTAATGGCGATTCTATTGCAAAAGTCAAAATTTAATAGCTACCCTGTCCCACGAGTGACATGTGATACATAACAATTGATTTTATATTGGATCAATTGTAATGAAGGACGTCCATGGCGTCATGCGGCTAAGGCGAACGCTTTAGCAACTTTCGCAATGCCAAGTAACTAGATGGGTGACCAAATTTAGAAACTCGAGCTCCTCTGTTTTTCTTTGATTTTTGTAAAATTGTATTTTCTTTTTATTTATTTTATTTAATTTAACATTTCAAAAAATACAATAAAAATACTTAATTTAATAGCATTACCTTATACCACTGAGGTTTGTCTATAATGCCTATGTGATATAGGGTAGAAGTACCGGTTCGCCGGACACTACCTCTTTCCGGCCACTTCGCACATTATTTTGAATAATAGCAGTATTATCGAACTTACTTTTTCAAATTTCGCGTCATTCGATAGGTCTGAACTTCGCCATTCATACACTGTAAGAAATAACTCGACGACAGACAATTGTGCCGTCAGTTGCTATTTTAAAATTTGCTTTGCGGACGTGTGCTTAATTTAATGAAAAAACTAATGAGTGGACTTATTTCTAAGGTAAGTTTTTCATGTGTTACTGTCAATTAACTGGTGGTTGGCTTGGTTTGTGCTTCAATAACATGTTAAATTTTATTATTCAAGTGCTAAAATTTATCAAACTTTAATTATTTGAGATATTATTGGGGGCCGGTAAACACGTTAACGATTTACTGCAAAATTCAGCTATCGGCCGGGGGGCCGCAAACTAGTTTTTTGTGTGCCTTTTTTCTTTGCGTTTATTTCGATTAACTTAAACTTATCAACATAGAAGTTACAGTATTTATCAAGAACTAGATTTTTATGAAACTGTTACTAGTGGCCGGCCGCCAGTAAGTGTTATACTTTTAAAGATATGACCTCCTGAAATACTAAATATTTGACGGCCGACAACTAGTCAAATTCAAACCGTTTTTCGGCCGTAGGTTATAAAGACGGCCGATAACTAGTAAAACTAAAACCTGTTTACGGCCGTAGGAAATATAATATGGCCGATCACTAGTAGAAATTAAATTGGTTTCCGGCCTTCGAATATACACGTCCAATATACCGGGTTGGGCTTGGGACGACAGCAATTTTTTTATTATTCTACATTTTTTTTGTTAATTTGCGTGTGAAAAAATACAGCTGAAATTTTATGTATTAATAATACTAATAACTCAAATGCTAAATCACTAACGATTTTTAACCCGTCAGTTAGGAAAAATATGGTTTGATGCTTGTGTGTTGACTTTTGGAATTGTACTTGTCTTTTAACAGATGGCTCCTGTTGCTAAAAGAAAATAAATAAAGTTTCTTTCAGATGATTCGGTTATACCGAGGAAGCTTTAAGAAACGCTGTTTTGATGTCCTGCGATGAAAACTGCGAAGGCAAAGAAAGAAAAATACAGGAAACTCAATCACATATTGAATGTGGTTCCTGTAATCTTGACCTGATTAGTATACTGAGAAAGAAGGGGAAAATAATATTAGTCTTGACCAATGCATTCGATGGTATCACCTCAAATGCACAAAATTAAGAGATGTATCTTACAATGAGGCAGCTTACACAAAATATGAATGTGAGTTATGTCTAATGGCCCAAAATGCTTAAGAAGAAGTTTTGAAGACTTATTCTTATAATTGTTTTTTATTTAAGTAAAATTTTAAACACTGAAAAAAGACGACAACCTCAGGCGGGAATCGAACCACGCACCTTCCGCATTCCGGGCGGCTGCCTTAACTGTTTTAGCTGTTTTTTATTTGTTACAAAACGTTCATATTTTATTTCATTTTATTTTTTTGTTAAATTATTGTTATGAGCTTTTTGTTGATTCTGTTATCAGAGGTAAAAATATATAATTTTAATTAAGATTTAATTTTATGTTTATCTGTGTTTTTTCATTTCGAGGATGATTATTTTTTGCAGAATGGAAATATTAATCATAAATAATATTAATAAATAATCATGTCGATCATATAACTACTTACCTTAAAAAACGGATTATAAAATAAATCAATATTCGTAATTCTTTGTTTTATTTACTTACATAATTGCATTAAATTATTTAAGCTAAGTAAGTATATTCAAATCCTTACAGAAAAGAGATGTCTTTTTCAAAGCTGTATTTTCAGCGTTTAGTTTGGATATGCGTGTGTTAGAATAAACATAGGAATATCAACCCTTTGAGCTTATAACAAGATTCAATTTTGTCCTGTGAAATATGCGGCCGATAACCGGTAAACTGGTGGTCGATAACTGATTAAAATGGCCGATAACCGGTGTTTTTGCTACTTTTGTGTTTATAAATTATTTGTAAATTATCGGCCAAAGATACGTTTATAATTAATGGGTTTTATAAAACTAGGCTATATTTGGATAATATAATGAATTATTGAAATTTTTTGGTGTACATCATCATATCAAAAATTAACGCTAAAGTCAGCAAGTGGCTTAAGTGGCCGAATACCGGTACTTCTACCCTACGTCGGCGTTGAACAGGTATGGACGTGCAAAACTAATAATAATCTTTAATCAATCAAATATTACGTGTTAACAAACAAAAATTAAAAAACAAAAAAAATGTATTTTAAAAGAATTATTTTGAGATTAACGTAAGCGTAACAATGAATAAAAACGTAAGTATTGTGCAGTTAATTCAAACAATGTTCTAATTAACAGGAGCTCACATCTGGAGAAAGAAATTTTTGAGTTGTGTTTTAAAATTATCCTGATTTAAATTATCGAGGGCCGGCGGTAGTTCGTTTAATAATCGAGGAACCAAGAAGCGCGTCGTTCTCTCGCCGTACAGGTTTTTTTTTGTTGGTCCCCGTTGTTGACGTAAGATGGCCGTCGTTAATACCCACCGACCCCCATTGGGTGGGTCGGTTATGGCCCAATCTCCCCATTATGCTGTCCATGTGGGAAGACTTGCGCCCAGCAGTGGGACATTTATAGCCTGATGATGATGTTAGGTTGGCCCAGGAAGAAATGGTGGGACGATCTAGACGCACACCAGAAAAACTGGTATAAGATGGCTCAGGACTCGGGTTGCCAACTTTAAAAATAAAAAATAAAGGATTTTAAGGTAACATAAGAAAAAAAAAACCGTAGGTATTTTAGAAAAATGGACAGTATTTTATTTTTTCAAAGATTTAAGTATGGCTGCGTTGCACAACGCGGACAACGTTCGCAACTTTTTTACTTTATAAACAGGTAATATGGTCACGTTAGCCGCATGCATCCCGACCGCTGGGCAAAGATCACTACGCAATGGGTCCTGGAGATGGACGACGCCGCCGAGGTCGGCCTAGAAAGAGATGGCGTGACGATCTGGACGCACACCAGATTGACTGGCATGAGGTGGCTCAAGATAGAGATGGATGGAGGGACTTGGGGGAGGCCTTTGCCCAGCAGTGGGACAGTATAGGCTAGCAAAAAAAACAGGTATATTGGTTACCAGTGCACAGTGATACTAAAACAGTATTTTGAATACTTTATTTTTGTTCAACAGTAAAAAGTATAATGAAAAACAGTATAATACTGCTTTTAACAGTATAGTTGGCAACTCTACTCAGGACAGAGAAGACCGCAAGATTTGGGGGAGACCTCGCAGGGCAGGAAAAACAAAAATGGCAGTTAACTTGACAATTTTGTGAAATTGTTAAGATTAAAACGCGACTGAGTAAGAGATAGATGAGGTAACTGTGGTTCGACTTTCACAAAGCGATTCAGGACAGAGAAAAATGGCGGAAAACAGGTGGCTCATACTTGTACTCAGCAGTGATAAAAAACAAAGCGAGAGCGCGAGGCTCGGTAGCGTGCGGCGAGCAGAGCGTCGTAATGCGTTCTAATAAAAGCAGTTAAGGAAATCAATCCTCAATCAAATATGTTTAAAAACAGTGACCACCCGCGTGTTTGACAGCGCGAACTTCTGTTCTGTGGCGCGAACTTGTTCCGTGATCCTAAGGATATGTCTAAATGCATTCCTAGCTGATGTGGAACAGGATATATACCCGCCACGTTTGGGGATTTTATAGTTTCTAAGAATCCCAGGTTGAGCCTTTAAATGGTATTTCGTTTTATATCTTAATATAGTTATTTATTTAACTTTGTAACTTATTTATTGTTTAATTTTTAAATATATATCACTAATTTATTGTTTAATATTTATTCGAAAAACGCCATTTTCGATCAAACGCTTGGCCTTCACTCACCTGATAGTGAGGATGTGACGATAAGTCCAAAGATGGAACACACTCTATTAGAAGTCTTCAACTATTTGTCAACTAGCTATCTTATCTGTAGCTGACGGAACATAATAATGCTGTTTACATTGTTGTTATGCGAAGTTTGTTCAAAATTCTCGTTATACTAATAGTTTTCATTTTCGGAATTTTAATATTAGTATTGTTCTTCGTTAAAAGGTAACTCTACCAACCCTTCTCTTCCCTATGGTGTCGTAAAAGTCGACCAACAGTTTAAAGACTGCACATACATCCAACAGCATAGAGCGGCGATGGGCTCACCACCTGTCACGCTGAGCACATGTGCAGTTGTAACTTGGTGAAACATGGACTATGGCTATGACTTATAATAACTGTATTAGTTTATAAGAAAGAAATGTAAAATTAAAGAACACAATGTAATATAATAATAAAAATCATATTGTATATTAAAGAAAAAGAAAAAAAGGGAAAAAGAAAGAAAAGATAAAAGAAAAACAAAAAATAGAAAGAGTAGAGTAGAGCTCTTATAGCTCAAGACCATTTAACTCTTATAGCTCAAGACCATTTAACCCTCAGAAAAGAAAAACAAAAAATAGAAAGAGTAGAGTAGAGCTCTTATAGCTCAAGAGCATTTAACCCTCAGAAAAGAAAAACAAAAAATAGAAAGAGTAGAGTAGAGCTCTTATAGCTCAAGAGCATTTAACCCTTAGAAAAGAAAAACAAAAAATAGAAAGAGTAGAGTAGAGCTCTTATAGCTCAAGAGCATTTAACCCTCAGAAAAGAAAAACAAAAAATAGAAAGAGTAGAGTAGAGCTCTTATAGCTCAAGAGCATTTAACCCTCAGAAAAGAAAAACAAAAAATAGAAAGAGTAGAGTAGAGCTCTTATAGCTCAAGAGCATTTAACCCTCAGAAAAGAAAAACAAAAAATAGAAAGAGTAGAGTAGAGCTCTTATAGCTCAAGACCATTTAACCCTCAGAAAAGAAAAACAAAAAATAGAAAGAGTAGAGTAGAGCTCTTATAGCTCAAGAGCATTTAATCCTCAGAAAAGAAAAACAAAAAATAGAAAGAGTAGAGTAGAGCTCTTATAGCTCAAGACCATTTAACCCTCAGAAAAGAAAAACAAAAAATAGAAAGAGTAGAGTAGAGCTCTTATAGCTCAAGAGCATTTAACCCTCAGAAAAGAAAAACAAAAAATAGAAAGAGTAGAGTAGAGCTCTTATAGCTCAAGACCATTTAACCCTCAGAAAAGAAAAACAAAAAATAGAAAGAGTAGAGTAGAGCTCTTATAGCTCAAGAGCATTTAACCCTCAGAAAAGAAAAACAAAAAATAGAAAGAGTAGAGTAGAGCTCTTATAGCTCAAGAGCATTTAACCCTCAGAAAAGAAAAACAAAAAATAGAAAGAGTAGAGTAGAGCTCTTATAGCTCAAGAGCATTTAACCCTCAGAAAAGAAAAACAAAAAATAGAAAGAGTAGAGTAGAGCTCTTATAGCTCAAGACCATTTAACCCTCAGAAAAGAAAATAAAAAATAGAAAGAGTAGAGTAGAGCTCTTATAGCTCAAGACCATTTAACCCTCAGAAAAGAAAATAAAAAATAGAAAGAGTAGAGTAGAGCTCTTATAGCTCAAGACCATTTAACCCTCAGAAAAGAAAATAAAAAATAGAAAGAGTAGAGTAGAGCTCTTATAGCTTAAGACCATTTAACCCTCAGAAAAGAAAATAAAAAATAGAAAGAGTAGAGTAGAGGTCTTATAGCTCAAGACCATTTAACCCTCAGAAAAGAAAATAAAAAATAGAAAGAGTAGAGTAGAGCTCTTATAGCTCAAGACCATTTAACCCTCAGAAAAGAAAATAAAAAATAGAAAGAGTAGAGTAGAGCTCTTATAGCTCAAGACCATTTAACCCTCAGAAAAGAAAATAAAAAATAGAAAGAGTAGAGTAGAGGTCTTATAGCTCAAGACCATTTAACCCTCAGAAAAGAAAATAAAAAATAGAAAGAGTAGAGTAGAGCTCTTATAGCTCAAGACCATTTAACCCTCAGAAAAGAAAATAAAAAATAGAAAGAGTAGAGTAGAGCTCTTATAGCTCAAGACCATTTAACCCTCAGAAAAGAAAATAAAAAATAGAAAGAGTAGAGTAGAGGTCTTATAGCTCAAGACCATTTAACCCTCAGAAAAGAAAATAAAAAATAGAAAGAGTAGAGTAGAGGTCTTATAGCTCAAGACCATTTAACCCTCAGAAAAGAAAATAAAAAATAGAAAGAGTAGAGTAGAGCTCTTATAGCTCAAGATCATTTAACCCTCAGAAAAGAAAATAAAAAATAGAAAGAGTAGAGTAGAGCTCTTATAGCTCAAGACCATTTAACCCTCAGAAAAGAAAATAAAAAATAGAAAGAGTAGAGTAGAGCTCTTATAGCTCAAGACCATTTAACCCTCAGAAAAGAAAATAAAAAATAGAAAGAGTAGAGTAGAGCTCTTATAGCTAAAGACCATTTAACCCTCAGAAAAGAAAATTAAAAAAAAGAATATAAAGTCTTGCAAAAAAGCGGGTAGAAGCTGAAAAGAAACCGTTCGCTGCATCGAGCTTCCGAAAAGCAACTGAACTTCTTGGTCCTTCAAACGTATGATGGTGGTGTCGGTATCTATGTGTTGTGTAAGCCGGTGATGTCAACGGAGAATTGATCTGAACGGTGCGACTGGTGTCAGGAATGCGACGTTTACGGCCTGCTCGTAAATCATAAGGACATAAAAACGCAGGCGGATTCCTGCGGCCGCGACTGGATTGGAAGCGTTCGCGATGGAATTAGCCTTAACTGGAATTACTATTAGTTTTTATGTTATACGGTTTTCGTTAACGCCAAATTGTGACGTATTCCAAACTAAACGATAAAATTTGGAAAACATAATTTCATTAGTTTTTTGATTGTTATTTTGCATTTAAAATGTTGTGTTTATATCGAAACTGATATAGCAAATTGAAAAAACATCTACTTAAGTAGATAATTGGTAAGTTAATAAAATGTCTCGGTAGCTGATATAAAAGAGCTGTCACCCGGGTTGCGGAAGGTCGTGTATTCAAGTGGTTCAAACTCATACTCTAAAATCTTTTACTAAAATAAACTTTTGAATCGTTTTTTTGCCTATTTACCCCTTCAAGACATCTTTTAACTGTGCAGAAGAATGGACGCAAGAAACTCCACAGCTTTATATCCTCTTAACTGTAGAGACCGGAAATACACTTGGGCCCCCTATCTGTCAAGCATTTTTCTGTCATACAATGCACCGACACAGTTTTACGAGCACAATCAAATGCCACAGGCGAGCACATGACCCAGTTGAAGTAAGTCCTTTCTCTAATGTTATTTTCTCTTTAATATTTTATTTTAAACTAAAAAGATAAACCTATCGCTATCGTAGGTGGCTGGCAAGACCTTGATGAGAGTGGCCGCTGATCGTGCTCAGTGACATGTTCTTGGTGAGGCCTATATCCAGCAGTGGACGAGTGTAGGCTGATGATGATGATGATGATGATAAAACATTAGTTTTTTAAGGTAAAGCTTTTAGTAACTGAATAATATTTATGGCATAAATTAATGGACTAGCCTATTAAATAGTAGTCGTAAATTGTAGCTAAAAAAAAGAATTCTTTATGTCATACGACATAAAACATTTAAGCTAATTGAATCAATTTGTTTCAAAATGAAATATAAGCGTAGCAAATGTTTGGCAAATAAGAAACATTTAAGAACGAAGGTTACAATTTATTAATGTAACTGCTGTAAAATTACACACCTACACACATATAATCACGACCATTATCCCCGAAGGGTTAGTCAGAGACTAGGCAATGAGGGCAGCAAAAGCAATCTCTACCATAGTTCACTTTTCACCAAATAGCGACTGCACATGTGCTCAGCGTGACGAGATTATCGCCGCTCTAAGCTGTTGGATGTATGTGTAGTCTTTAATCCGTTAGCCACCTTTTACGACGACACCTAAGGAAAGAGAGGGGGGGGGGGTACTATCCTTTCACCGCTACGCGACACGGTAAATTGGATGCCATGTACTTCTACTGAAAGGTATGGCGATATAGGTATTGAAGTTATACAATAAGCCTCCTATTCTGGGGTCATACATACTGTTTTAGAACTCTTAAAAAGATTCATTCATGGTATTGGTCAGGCGCATTCGTGGGTTTGTGGAAATAGCACGTGAACTGACGTGACGCCACTACGTGTAGGTGTACGCGATATAAACGTATAAAGTCGGTTTCTCGTTAGATGAATCACGAATTTTACATCGACATGAATAGGTTATTGTGTCATGAACTCATGACATAAACCGCTGATAACGGATAACCTACAAAAGGGTGATACAACAATTTAAGGGTGGAAAAAGGATGTGTCTGCCTATATCCTATTGATAGCATCAGGCAGGGGGCTATATTATCCTACTAATATTATAAACGCGAAAGTTTGTAAGTATGGATGGATATATGTTACTCTTTCACGTAAAAACTACTGAATGGATTTGGAGAAAATTCGGCATACAGATAGTTTATAGGATACTTTTTATCCCGATATTCCCACGGGAACGGGAACCACGCGGGTGAAACCGTGAACGGCCGCTAGGTAATGATAGTTTATCACTTATTTCCAACTCTTTTGTGTGAATGAATATATAAGATTACAAACAAAGAAATAAAATATATTTACTATCGTTCTAAAGGACTCTTTATTTGTAAGTGACCTATTTCTTCCAGTCTAAACATAGTTACAATAGGATCCGTTATGGGATTGACCCAGTTTCCATTACGAATCTGCGACTAGTTTCAAATGGGGTCATAGTAATGGTATAATGATTGTATCTACACTTTAAAAGTTGTACTTTCCCATGAAATTGTATTAGTCATGGTGAATTGTATGGTTGTTGTATAGCCATAGTTCGCCATATGTTAAACAAGTACTGCAATAAATTTGTGTAGTTCAAACATTGTCGCAGATGTATATTTATAAAAACTGAGAATGGGGCTACGCTACACAATGTTCTAAACTTTGTTATGAGTCGAAGACAAAATCTAGTTATTACATCTAGCAGAGAGGTTAGGGACCTCACTTCCTATTGTATAAACCCGTTAATTTGTTTACTTTTGTTTTTTTACTTATCTCGGAGCTTCTCGGAGTCGCAAGCAAAGACCACAGCTTTTCTACGATCCTAACTCAAAATAGTTTGAAAGGTGTATTAATTAATGAAGTTTATTTATACCTGTGGCATGAATCGGCTGTGCTGACTACGTATTTATGAGAACTGGGAAGTTAGGTGCTGCGTCGTCACATTGCTTCTGCGACGGTTTTGGCACGTCCCGATGGTGTGCCGATAAAAGTTTACGGCCCTTCCTGTTTGCGGCTGAACCAGATCACGCGGCGGTTTACGCGAATCAATCGGGACGGGAATAGGGGGGGGGGGGGGGGTGGAGTAATTGTGTAACTTCAACACCTATCTACCTACTTCCACGACCATTGCTTTCCTAGTTTGCTTATTTGAAACTAATTTTAAAATAATCAAAACTGGCGAAGTTATGTACCTACTTCTACTTGAAAGGTATTGCGATAGGTTTTAAAATATACAAAAAGCGCCCTGGCTGTGTGTGACGCGGTATTGATTAGTTCGGCGATATGTAATTTTTGATTTGATTTGATTTGAAAAGATGGACAGCGGGAGCGAATGCCTACTTACCTTCCCACATAAAAACTAATACAAATCCCTTCTGTGCCACGGGGATGGAGAAGAAGAGATGTTAGAAGGTTATAAATGTGGAATTTACACTACCTTTTAAATAGTTATTGTGTTGTTTCGCATTTATAATTGAATCCTACCATCACATTCTGAGATCGTACCTGAGAAAAGTATTTTTTTTTCAAGTCCTAAAAATAAAGTACTTAATTAAAAGTTATTAAAAATTTAAGTATCCAGTACAGTTGTGCAAACGTGTGTCTGTTTGTACGGGCGTGTTACCTAGTTATTGTCAGCATTATCACTGTAACCTGCTAGAATTGTCACTTGCATGTCATGCCCCTAGTTTAGTTCTCCTGTTACTTGTTCTGATTCATTTGGTACCAGTTCCAGGACATATTAACCTGCTTTGCGATAATTAAAGCTTCACTGTTGTACACTTTATTACGCTGCTGTTTCTTCCGGCTCCATAAGAGTTCCAAGAAGAACAAGATTGGAAGTGACGATCATATAAAAAAATAATGAAATGTTGTAATAAACTGCTATTAGTATTAATCTTCAGCTTTATAATTACTCAGTATCAATTGCGATGGTAGCCAAGCGTATATAAATGTATCATAAATAAAATCGACAAATAATCCGGTGGACTGGTATCTGAATTTAACAACTAAAACACGTGTCATCTATGCATTTTATGTATGTTATTCATCACTTAACAAATGTTGCATCCAATGAAATCAAATGAAACAACAAAACTGTTTGTTTAACAAATGAGCTAGACATGTGTTCACACGTATCGAAAGCCCCGGATTAATATCTCCATTGCACGTGCATATCATACTTTAACCCCTACTACCTGTGAGTTTACTCAAAAATGTGAGGAGATTTAGAAGAATTTCGATTACGAATTTAATTATAAAAATATTTATTTCAAGTCACGATTTTGTGAAACTATAACACAATAATCGTTTTCAACTATTTTAACGGGACCTAACACGACTAATTTTGTAAGTAAGTAGGTACATGTAGGGCCGTGGTCACAAGCAAACAGTTCGCTTGTGACCACGGCCGCAGCATCCGAAACGTCAGGGCAGTAAGGAGATATGTACTTACTTACAAAATTAATAATAATGTTTAAGTCCCGTTAAAATAGTTTTAATGCAATGCAACGCGATAGTTTAAAGTCTTATAATTATAATCGTTTTCGTTTCAAGGAACTAACACGCTTTATGCATATTTTGTTTTCTTCCAAATTAGTTGGCTTTTACAATATTTTTACTACCTATGGTGGTTGGTGCTTTTGAGTACATGGTTGATTTATGTTAAGTAGGTCAACATGTAATTATCAACTTAAAACATTGCAACGACAAATTGGACCCAATTCGTCGTAGCAATGTTATATGTTCGCTTAGAATTATTTCACGCATATATTCTTATTTATTTATTTTTATAATTCCATTAATTCCAATACTACACATATAAACAAGACTATTATCCCCAAAGGGTTAGTCAGAGGCTAGGCAATGAGGACAGCAAGCAGTCCTCTACCATAGTACACTTTTCACCAAATAGCGGCTGCACTTGCGCTCAGCGTGACAGGTAGTGAGCCCATCGCCGCTCTATGCTGTTGGATGTAATATGTGCAGTCTTTAGTCCGTTAGTCGCCTTTTACGACACCCAAGGGTAAAGCGGGGGTGCAGTATTCTTTCACTGCTATGCGACACGGCGATTTCCAATAACGTTGACAAAATTCTTCTCACTTTTTACAGCATTTGTAAGGCGAGAGAGTGGTGAGAAACGAAAACAAATGGTAGTGTCAGTGAAACAACGGATAACATTAACACCGTCAATTGCGCTCCCACGCGCGACTCCGGTGGTCCATTTATTTGAAGCAGAACTGTGTCTGCCGGCTGATCTATTAATCTGTTTGTACTATCCCCAAATAACTAGGCTTCAGGTATTTTTATCAACGCAGGAATAACCTAAGTTTCAAATATCGTAATCACGTTGCGTGTTCCAAGAATTTTTGAAATTGAGACTATCACTATCTAAGTGTGATCGGCATCGGACTATCTTAACGTATTGGAACATCTTATCCTATTATCTTAGCTGTCTAGATTTGCATGTTTATGTCACGACAATTATACAATACTTTAGTAGTTTTCGAGAAGAAAGAACCCCTCGGTTTTGCCGTGAAAAAAGATAATTGATTTTTTTTAAACATTCCTGTGCACTATAAAGTTTGCATTGAGAAGAGCAAAGGTGCACATCTTTTTTTTTTACAGGGTAACCGGTAAGCGCTTGCCTGATGGTAAGTGACGATAAGGCCGAAGGTGGAAGCGCGCTTCACCCGGAATCCTCAACCACTAAGGAACTGGCTATCTTATCTCTAACTGTCGGAACACAACTATGCTATAAACATCGTTGTTATGGCGACAGACTTAGATAAGATGGTGGTAGTTAGCCAGGCGGACTTAACAGCCCCACCACCAACCAAACCGAGCACACAAAGATGTACCCCCCGCTGGGAATCGAACCCGGGACCTCTGGGTCTGAAACCGGTGGCTTAGCCACTAGACCACGGAGGCGGTTGAGCCAACGCCAAAATGTAAACAATAATATTGATTATCGTGTTAAAATTAAAGTATTTCGAAGAAGAAAGTAGAGATATAAAAAAAAGTAAAATAACCCATTACACACATTTTAAGTTGTACACTTTAAGCAAATTTGGTAAATTACTTTCTAAAATTAATATTAGCCGTGTAGTAAATCAGTATTTTTATTGTCGACGAGTAAAAGCCAGCGTTGCTTAAACAAATTAAAAGCTTTAAGAGTGAAATGTAATTTATGTATGTCATAAATTAAAGAGACGTAAATATGATACCCATGGGTGTTACATAATACAGTAAAACATTAGAAATGGAAAACTATATTAACCGTGGCGAATATTAGGGAGCGGACAGCAGCCGATAGAAGAGTGTAGTGTAAATGGATTTGTGTGAAACATGATAATAATAAAAACAAATGTATAGGTACCGAAGTTAAACTTCTGACTCTTGTAATAAGTATTTTTCATACCGGTAGAACGGGGCTATTTGGTAACGTGGGGCTTCTTGAAAAAAAAAAAAATTTTTTTTGAACGAACTCAAACATATTAACATGAACGCAACCTTTTTATTCTCTAACATTTGGTAACTCCGTTATCTGTCAATCTCGACCAATCAGAGAAAAGAACACCGCGCGTGTGATGTTAAGAACTACATTTAGCGAGAGTCTGTCAGTTTTGTTCCAAAATAATTTATAAGTAATAATGTTAAATTATTTAGTGTTGACTTTTGCATTATTTGTAAATTATTAAATTAAAATAAGTAAATTATTTGTAGATAATTGGTAAAATACATTATTTGTAAAATAATGATAAATTATTTGTAAAATGTATGTTACCAATTATCGCCGTCCGTGTTTATATTGAAATAAAAACAGTTTATAAAGATATTTTCTATGTCATTTTGTATGTAAACCAAATAACCCCACCCTGAGGGCTATTTGGAAAATACCTTCTTATTTAAAATAAACCTTACTGTTTGTCCATTCTATGTTTTTATTTTTGTATTTTTATAGAGTTATATCTGTATTAAGCAACACATACTTCTTTATCTGTTAAAAATTAAAGGAAAAATAAATATTCAAATTTTATCCCTACTTTTTACCAAATCGCCCCCGTTCTACGGTAAACTTGTGCAAAGCACGTTTTTCCAACGGATAAAAACTGTATTTGACAGTTACTACAAGGCGGAAAGTGGAATCTTAGAGAAGAGCTTTGCTGATACGTGACATACAGTGATATACTGATAAAACGTAAACCACTAATGGCTACAAGAGTAACACTGTACAAACAAGTGAAAGACGTGAAAAATGATATCGTATCAGCGCTATAGGCACATAAAGTTGATGGAGTGGAGTGTCGCGGACCATGAAACGCGTATTTGCGTAACATTATGCATTCGTAGACGCCCGCGATCTATTTTCGACTATTCACATGCAAATTACCAGAGCCCAGAAGAATGACTGCTCGAGGTACAGAACATGTCGCGTCTAAAAAAATTGCTGCTAATAAATGTTTATTTAATTAATTTGTTATTTATAGATAATTTGAAGATACTCATATTTATGAATGATTTTTTTTAACCATTCATTTATACGGGATTTAACGTAAAAGTAGTAAGTAAAGGCATCCTACGCATACCTTTTATTTTTATACCCTACTTAAATATATTAAGTTTTGCATGAAATTCCGTTCAAATAATGAGTGCATAATGAAACGCGAAAGTTTAAAAAAGTGTTTTTTAACCAGTCTAACAATTTTTATCTTAGCCAAAGAATTACGTTCCTCCAGTGAAGTTTTTTGTTTAGTAGTAGTTTTACTTTTGAATTGTATTGAATAAAATATAATATAGGTAAGTACGAGTATGTCCTAGTTTCGTAGAAAAATATTTACTGTTTTCATTCAACGCACACTATGTTAACTTATTAGGACAAAAATAACAATGAAAAGCTATTCTTCATCTTCTTCTTTTCGAGTCAGCGCCAGTTTACTTTTTCGTGACCAGAAAGCTGTCATGTCAGCAGCTTTCTGTTGGCTTCGACCAAATCCTCCATCGTGCATAAAGTTGGGCATAAGGGCAGGTGGTAGGCTCCACACTCGAATTCATTTGTGCCAACAAGACACTCCCAGTTTTTGCTTACAGCAACCGACCTGAGCTCGCAGACGGTTGCCGTGGATGTAAAGATATTAAATATTTTTTAAAATAAGTTACTTTATCAGCATTCGTAAAACTACCGAATGCAGTTTAATAGTTTGGCGAGTCACCAAACTCTCGTTATCGGTTATGTCACAGCAAAAACGACTTGATTAATCTTGACCTTGAAGCAGCAGTGAGCCAACATCCCGCCTCTCCAAAAGCAGCCGGCTTCTATATTGGGTCTCTTAATGTAAAGGACATAACACTTAATGTCGGTGCTGCGATAAATTTCAATCAACCAGTTGACAGGTGGCCCGCGAAGTGAGTTAGTGTTGCCGCTGAACCCATAGCTATTACCACCGTCCAACCATTCAAATCGTTTGATAAGCGTTCAATGACAGTTTTGACAACAATTTATATTAATTGTCATATTGGAAAACTCAATTAGATTAATGCGCCAATTGTTTTTATTCGAGCCTGAATTAGCCGTTCAATTGTCACTAACAGTTAAATTGATAAAGTGTGATTAATTCAAATTGATATTCACGAGTCTGATAAATTGATTATGAAACAAAATTATAAATGGTACAGTCGGGTACACAAATATCTTAACACTTTAGTACCATGTCATACCATACCAACTAAGCTGCGTTTATTTGTATAAACCCGTTGTCGGTTGCAGGAGCGCGATTGTTTAGATTGTGTTGGTGTGACAAGGTACTAAAATGTTAAGTTACTTCCGTACCTCCATTGTAGACAGAAGTAGGTGCTTGGTGTCACAATTCGGAATATTTCATGTCATGTTAAGCTTAATTGGTGCTGCATGAAGAGTTCATCAATCTTTTTTGTGACTGGCTGTCTACCACACGAGACATTACATGTGTCAAGCCGTGTGCTATTAACATACAATAAGCGTACTTACATGGTATATTGATGACTCAAATTATTATGACCATAAATGCTAATTGATATTGTTTAATATTTTTGCGTATTGTTTACTGAACTGCTTGGGTTATAAAATCAAGTGAGTCTTTATTTTGAATTTGAATAACATTTTAAGGACACGCCTAGGTTACATCACCCCTACGACATATACAACTGAAGCAAACGTCCTGGGTTAAGATGCACTATCGGGTTTTTCGCCGTCGACACTCCGGATTTCACACATCTGTTGTTGAATCGAGTAAGATAAGAGCCGGACCTGTTCCTAGATATTCGAGATTTCCTGGCCTTTACTAGCCTGGCCTACCGTGGACTAAGCAGAAGCGTCCTGTATCATTCCCACCATTTATTCTAAGGGTCACCTGCAGGCTTTAAATAAAAAATAACTGATTACATTTATAGAAGAAGTGAAACTTCTATAGATATTCTAAGTGAGCCATTATTGTTTTTGACTACTGAAGGACCCAATAAAATTCTAATGATATAATGTACTTGTGGTAAGTGTTTGTATTCTAAATAAAGCACAGGAAATAGTAGTACTGTCAATAAATCTGATAATATAACGTGTAACCGTCCATTTAGGGGAACAGATGAACATAGTGTTTACCTTGCAAGAGAAGAGTGCGCTCTGCCAGGTGGCCTTCTTATCGCCGAAGAAGTAGCAGCTGTGGCCCAGGCGCACGAAGCTGGGCGGGCACACGTACGACATCTTGGTGGAGTTGCGGTGGGCCGAGGACACGCCGCCTGCGGAGGTAGACGAAATTTTTTTTATAGCAGTAGTAGGCAAACGAGCAAGCGGGTCACCTGATGGAAAGTAATCACCGCCGCCCATGGACACCCGCAAAACCAGAGGAATCGCAGACGCGTTGCCGGCCTTTAAGGAAGGAATAGGCTCGTTTCTTGAAGATCCCTAAGTCGTAACGGTCCGGAAATACCGCCGCAGAGAGCTGGCTCCACAACACTGTAGTTCGAGGCAAGAAATTTCGTGAAAAACGCACAGTAGACCGCCATCCATCAAGCTGATGTGGATGGAATGACAGTCGATTGCGTGTAGTGCGGTGTAGGCTCAACACATACACACTCACGATTATCATCCTCAAAGGATTAGTCAGAGACTAGGCAATGAGGACCGCAAAAGCGGTGCACTGCCACAGCCAAGTTTCATCAAAATACAACTGCACATGTGCTCAGCGTGATAGGTGGTGAGCCCATCGCCGCTCTATGCTGTTGTTGGTTACTCGGTTGATGGTAGAACTTGCTCACAAACCGTTCTTCTTTGGACATAAGAGCTCGCTCGCGCTCTTATCGGTGTTGCCTACTCCATTTACCTTTGTCCCAAGCTAATTCCTTGACTTCTTGATAAGGCAATTCTTCTCTTTAATCTTGTGACATCCCCTGTAGTGTTTTTAGGTTAATTTAGTTTTGTTTTGAACATGTCAGAAAAGGCGTTCTCCAAAACACGAAGAAGCACACCACTGTTGGCCAGCCCTTACTACCTATTTTTCCAAGATATATCATAATTCTGCTTAAAGCTCATAAACATCGGCTTTAGCAAGTGCTCATCTGTGTAAATGCCGTTGAATTACAGAATTTCATATTGCTACTGGTTTAGAACTTTATAAGGAATTTACATTGACCGTAAACAAATCGTAGTTACAATCGAACAAGATATAAAAAAATAATATCAAAATGTGACAAGTCAAACTTGTTAAATTAGTTCATAATTAAGTAATATAATTATTCTTGTAAGTTTTCACAGAGGCCATATAAAGCGAAGTATGCGATTACCGTGTTGTGATTTATAGCTTTTTGGTTGAAAATTATCGTCCATTGTGGAGCTTATCGTCCATCGGATGAAGTGATTCAGTAGCATTCCCAAATAAAGTGATGTCGAC
This sequence comes from Scoparia ambigualis, assembly GCA_963921215.1. NCBI lineage: Eukaryota > Metazoa > Arthropoda > Insecta > Lepidoptera > Crambidae > Scoparia > Scoparia ambigualis. Next base: position 35,853,232 of record OY992506.1, on the reverse strand, counting down.
GACCAAAAAAGCGGCGAGTAGGCGGGTTCGGAAATGCGCAAACTAGTTTCATTGAAAGGCCTTCTGGCCAGACGGTTCATGACTTTTTTTGGCAATGCCAAATATTTGCGATCCTTTTCGGAAGGCGTGTTTGTCGAGTTCTTATGGACGCATCTTTTTTACTGTGGTGCATAGTTGTCATAAATATTTTTTGCTTGGTTCGTATTTTTGTCTCACGGTGAAATGTTTAAATTTCACTTCAAAGTGAATGCAGCTATACAAATACCTATGTATATTTTTATTATTCACTTTCGAATATTATGAAAATAGACCAAGAAGAGCAACGGGCCAAGTATGCTGCCTTGTAGAGCTACATTCGAGAGTACTATTCGTTTTTTGATTAATTTGTTGAATTCGGTGGCATCTCTCCGTTTTTCTCTTTTTTAAATCGTTGCATAGATAACTCTATCTTTTATAACGCTTTGCCACTGACGCCGTATATACCAAGCTTTAGGAAAGGGCCTTCCTATTATAGTTCAAGCTAACACTACTTGGAATTAAACTTTCATCTTATCACGTGTATTAGGTTTCCAGCTATCATAAATATACGAAAATAATATATAAAATACCAAATTTAAAAAAAGATGCATGCATTTCTATTTCTAAAATACTTACATTGCGTAGAAAATATGATGACTAAAAGCGCTGCCACCGCAAGAAATCCTCTCCTCTCTAAGGCTTCCATGGTCACGAATATTTTTAAATTCACTGCACCTATGTTAATCACTGATCTATCACACACTATCACTGCACTAGCACTGATTGACTGTCATTTTTAGGTAAACTACGTTGGAAAAGGCTAGAATTTATCATTTTTTACTACTAACGGCTGATCAGTATCACCTGTAACAAGGAAATAAAATATGTTAGATCAAAGGACACTTTATTATCATCATTATTATGGTACATATATTACTCTAAAGAACCTGTATAGATTATAAAAAAACATTCTTAATTGGTTTTAATTTTAAGAAAAACAACACGACCTTCCACATTTATTGCCAAGGCTATAAAAGTACAGATAAACTAGATTCTTGAATTGTTTATATTACTATTTCACAACAAGGTAACATTTTGTATTTAAGTATACCAACAGTAGATATAAAAGAAGAAAACAGTAAATAAATAAATTAAACACATACATACAGAAGGGTTAGTCAAAGACTAGGCAATGAAGACAGCAAATGCAGTCCTCTACCATGGTCCAGTTTTCACCAAATAGCGAGTGCACAGGGGCTCAGCGTGACAGGTGATGAGCCCATCGCCGCTCTATGCTGGTGGAAGTGGGCTTTTAAAGCTCCTTCGCCACGAATGAAGGCACTTCGTCCGGGTCGGTCTCCTTCAACAGAGTGATGATGTCCTGGAGACTCTTCTGGGTTCCATGTCCATCCCTCCGGCGAGATGGCATCTGTTCTGTCTTTAGTCCATTAGTCGTCTTTTACGACACCCAAGGGAACAAAGAGAAAGGGAAAAAAGGGGGAAGGGTGATAGTATTCTTTCACCGCTCTACGCGACACGGTTATTAACTATTTGGTATTCAATTTATTTATTGTTGGTATAACGAAAACTAACATAGTTGTTACGGCGATTAAGTAAAAGACTATAAAATAAATGTTTTGTATTTTAGCGTTTTATTAACGCTTAAATATACTTATGTAAAATTTTAAGCACTGAAAAAAGACGACAACCTCAGGCGGGAATCGAACCACGCATTGACACGACGCACGATTTGATGAAGCAATGTTGACTAAAAACAAAGCATCAAGCACTGACAAATTTCGACGGTTAAAAGCCAGCCCTCGGTAGCCAAGTGGTTAAGGGGAGGTATTTCGGGCGCTTCTCTCTCGCTCTCTCGACGGTACGACGGTAAGGGACGGGTATAACAGCGAAGAAGCGCGAATAATCGCGTTTTATATTTAAAAAAATTGATAGATGTAATAAATAAAAAACGATCGGTTATAATTCCTCAAGTTATCTATGAACTTCATTTTGGTAAATTACTCATAATATCAAATCACTTATTTTAAGAATAAAACCTGGAAAAGAAGATAAAATGACACAAAAATATGTAACTTTGTGAATTTATTCTATGGAGCCAACTTTATCAAATCGCGTTTCCTTAGCACTAGGTGCTAGATGTAGGTGCACTAGGACTAGGTGTATTTCACAGAATGAAGCCTCAACAATATTTCATAATTTTCGCAGATTTTAATTTTACTGTTTACTACTTCAAAAAGTAATTCTAAGAACGTGTTATTTTAATTTTTCACTAACACCTGATAGCCTTAAGGCAGCCGCCCGGAATGCGGAAGGTGCGTGGTTCGATTCCCGCCTGAGGTTGTCGTCTTTTTTCAGTGTTTAATATTTTAGATAAGTCTATACAATTTTTAGAAACGTTATACAATATAACCAATACCTTAGATGGAAATCGAATCCTGTTCCGCACACGGGGCAGCTCCATAAATAAGTCGGTAAACGGTATGCAAAATAGGAATGGTTAATAAGATGGTGCGAAGTATCATGACCAAAACTAAACTAACCGCACCACCCAAAACTGGGTCTGAGATAATTTATAGCCGAAATGCCTGCTACGCTAGAAATCTATCAGTCTGTCTGTGCTTAAGCCACAGACCACTGAGAGGGTAATTAAAACTACATTCAATACAAGCTTTAGTTTGTCTTCATTGAGATTCCCTATTAGAACATGCAATAAAATAAAAGCATCTTTACAATCAAATCATCAAATATTGCAATACAGCGCACTATTGTCACAGAATAATAAAAACTAGCTATTGTCGCAGAAATTGCAGTGCTAAGGCCTCGGGAACACGAGCGTATTGCGACGCTGCAAGCGGTTTCTAGTTCATTGCGCGTTATACTGCAGCAGACTTAGTCAACGGTAACGGAAGGTACGCAATGGATATAGAATCGCACGGCGCGTCGCTTACCGCCAGTTCGTGTCCGGCGGCAGGCGCGGTAAATCGAATGTCCACAAGCCGTGTTCGAGGAACAATAAACCCAATCCATAAATAGGTTTGTTTAACACTTTATGTCCACGTTAAGACGTTAACAGCCTAAATCTAGATTTCCCCTACCGACTTTCTAACCTGGATACGAGTTACTACGGCGTTTCAGCGGGAAAACTCGCCGTGTACCTATTAATAAAATCTGGGACAGTTAATTGCAATATGAATTCTGGGGATTTGAACAATTTCCTTTGAACTTTTGATGTGAAGATTGTTTGCGAGTTTATAATTTTTAAATTCTTCTTCGGTGTCACGTCACAATCGTAAGAATGAACATTAACAACATGAGATTTTGACTGTTGGAGAGTAAACAGCCTATACAAAAAACATTTTTTAATTCTCGTAAAAAAATGAATTATGATCAAAATGCCAGACAGAAGTTAGAGAAACTACATAATCCATCTGTGAAATTGCAAATTCCTGAGCCGTGCCGAGATTAATGAGTGGTCGCGTGCGGGCATGTCCAGTGGCGGGCACTGTACTTAATGGCCGCAAATCGCAATGATGCGCCGAGCGTCATTACAGATGATGCAATGCGCTTATGCAGAATGCAGAAGTAACTGCAGTCGGGCCGCTTCATTTGTTTATTTTTTACATATTGTGTGGATAACGCGTGCATTTGCTTTTTGTTATTTATTTTTTCGTGAATCACAAAACCGCGGGCTAATTGTCTTACTTCAACACCTATCCCAGTTTCAAGTACTATATTGCTTTGCTAGTTTGCTATTTTGATACTAAATTTAAAATAATTAAACTTGCGAGGCAATGTTCTTTTAATTTGAAAGGTATTGCGATAGATGTTTAAGTTATACAATAGGCCCCCAGGTAGTTTTATACAATAGGCCCCCAGGTAGTTTTATTAACATTAGTGATAAAATAACCTTGTTGGTGGATATCTTTCCTCACGCAAAGTTTATCACAGCACATTTCTAGTGGACAAGCAGCCTAAATCTTACTTGCAACAAAAATGGTGTCTACGTGTATATAAAATAAAACGAAAAAGCCACAGCTTCTAATTATTATTATTACGTCAACCATTTGCAGCAATGGTGAGCGTGTTCGTTGCGCTGAATTTGCGATTTCCTTCCATCAGCTTTGTAGTTGCCGCCCGCGTATAATAATACGCTTTGTCTTGTCTAAATTTCACGGTACGGTTGTAGGGTTCAAAAGGTGATATTATTACGAGTACCTTTTGGGTGTGACGTCAATTGAATGTTAAACTTTAGTTTGAATTAATTTCAACTAAGTATTAAAATGAGAAATTTTCCGCAAATTAAATGGCTTATTATTAAAATGATACTAGCAACTCATCTATTCTCTTGGGTGTCGTAAAAGGCGACTATCGAGTTAAAGACTGCACATACAGCCAACAGCATAGAGCGGCGACGGGCTCACCACCTAATTACGCACTTGTGCAGTCGTAACTTGTGCACTGCTTTTGCGGTCCTCATTGGCTATAGTCTTTGACTAACCCTTTGGGGATAATAGTCGTGAGTCCCTCTCGACTAGCGTTACAGCGTTACACTCACGGTGAATGAATGTATAAGTGTGTAAATAGGTACGTAATATTTTACTCACATACATATAATCACGACTATTATCCCCAAAGGGTTAGTCAGAGACTACCTAACTAGCAAATTGGTCATATAAAAACTGTGCTATGCGACTTTCGGTTATATAACTGTTGAATTGATATTATTAGACAACCACAACGTTGTGTAACCGTTATTCCTACAACGATTTAGTCCCGTAACTAAATGGTCCACTAAATAAGTTGAGTAAACGTTTTTACGACTACTTTATACAACGTCGTATAGTGGTGCCTGTGCATAGGTTAAGTAGACGTTTTTACGACTGATTCATACAACGTCGAATAGTGGTACCTGTGTATAGATTAGGTAGACGTTTTTACGACTGATTCCTACAACGTCGTCTAGTGGTGCCTGTGTATAGGTTAGGTCGACGTTTTTACGACTGATTCATACAACGTCGAATAGTGGTGTTAGAGTATAGGTTACGTGAACGTTTTTACGACTGCTTTATTATATTGTCGTATTATGAAGCCAGGTTGTAGGTCGGATTAATAAAAAAAGTATGACACCATGTATAAAGGTTTTATTTAAATTAAAGATTATCTGTTCATGTTTATTATCTCACGGAACTCTAAAATAATTTATCATGGCCGACCATCTTGGTCGCAAGAAACCGCATTATGCGACCTTTTCATTCTATAATTGACGTATAGAAGTCGTTTCTTAACTTAGACAAGATGGCTGCTATTTTAGTATGTAAATAAATTTTAAGCAATAGTCTACAATAATTAAATTTCAAGAAATTCGAAGGGGGCGTAAAAAATTTCACAACAACACACCTATATTGGTGCACTGCACACATTTAAACACATGTACATGTACATTGTTAAAGTAAATGTAAAACTAGTTAAGTAAATTATTACTTATATGCCGTTTAAATTTTGTATTTGTTAACACGCACTTTTCCAGCAAACATCACAGGAACGAATTAATGGAATGAACTGAATGTGTACAATAAAAGTCGATGTTAAACACTTAACCAACATTACAGTCATCTTCTAATGTCTATGCAATTGTTATAGGACTTCAGTGGTTCGATAACAGTCGGTCGAAAACTTTTATGTAACATTTAAACGTTCTTGACTGACGTTTATTTAACTTGTAAATAACAATAATGTCGTTTAATATGGGCCTATTTCGCGTTGTATAAACGTCTACGACACGTTTATATGACCCACTTTATAGATCCAAAAGGAAATGTAAAACATTTTCTCAACTATTATGCAAAGATAATTTGTTACTTGGGTAGGCAATGAGGACCGCAAAAGCAGTCCTCTGCCATAATCCACTGTTTAAAACCAGCAATGAACTGCAAAACGGCAATGGAATAGGGCAGTACGGGTGTGGTCTCTTTGCCTCGGCAAAGGATAGAAAATTGTTAATTCGGATTCGCGTTCGCGTTGATTGATTTCGGTTCGGGTCGGTACATGACCCAGTGCATTAGCTTGTGAAATAATAACAACAAATCGCATAATACCTTGTCAATCTCTTTGTAAACATCCGCCGGAGGCTATATTATTGTGAATGCACTTACGACTTATTTTGTGATTGTTTAATGTGTATTGCTGTTGGTGTACCTTATCAAATAAATAAATAAATGCAGTCGGAACAAACGTTGAACTTTATACTTTATATTGAAAATCCTTCGCGTGTTGGCACGCGTCATTGTCGCGTCGCGGAAGGTGCTGCTTGCCAGTGTAGATTAAGACTTAAGAGGCTATTCGGGAGAGGCCTAGGACTAAGTGGACACTGGTCGGTGTAACGGACGTGTGTGTGTGTGATTTGGACCAGCCTCCAGGGATCGGCAGGCGGGGCACGCCACCGAGGCCGGCGTCACATCACGGCAGCTGGGCTGCGACCCATCCTGTTCCTTCCACCACCCCTTCCTGATCCTAGGATTGCAAGGCGGGCTAAACATCGGACCAGTCGGTAAGTACCCTAGGTTAAGGATTAGTTTATAAGTCTTCAAACGCTGCGTATCGCAGCCAGCATCAGACAAGCCCTGATCGGAGACTAAGGGTCCAGGGTTTGCCTGAAACACCACTTTTCATCAAATAGCGACTGCACATGTGCTTAGCGTGACAGCTGGTGAGCCTATCGCCGCTCTGTGCAGTTGGATGTACCTATGTGCAGTCTTTAGTCCGTTAGTCGCCTTTTACGATACCCAAGGGAAGAGAGGGGTGGTAGTACTCATTCACCGAAATTTAATAATCGAATACAGACTCTTAGCCGTAGTACACATATGCGGAAAACATTCTACATAGAACAGGAAAAGGATTCGAGCACGTAATGCTTGGAGTTTCAATATAAAATATTATATGTTTGCGACAGAGACCCCTTTGTTTAGCTTCGCGCTATCTGTGGCAGTAATGGGAGCGTGGCTTTCTCGGATCCTATACTTGCGATGTCGGGGCGAAGGGAAAACGACTGCGCAACTTATGGCTCCATTTTGCTGTCCAATGCTGCTATAAATCATAAACCTGAGAATTTCTCTCTAGGTGACTTACACTGGAGTCCATCGCAGCATTTATTTTAAACATATCTACTAATTTTCTTTTATGTTGCGTGATGTAGTTAAAAATTGTGCTAACAATTTACTAAATAGAAAATAATATTGTGTTTTGTTAACAAACATATTTATAAGAAATTTAAATTGTGATAAGTATTAAATAATTGTATGACATAGTTACGTCTACCAAATACAGCTAAACCAATAAAACAACTACAAATATGACGATTCATCCATCTCGATAAACTGAACTAAAATCAAATAATGATGATGAATGATCAATGAATCCAATAAATAATATCACAACATCGCGATTAGATAAGTACATACGAGACGTTAAAAAAGCCCTATCGAGAAATATATCACAATATCGCGTATATTTATTGGATGCTCCATCATTCGAGCGATTCGGGAATAACTCGTGTTGGCGTGCTTGAGACCTTTATGGGGTTTTGTGAAGGAGTACTTTAAAGATAGCCCCATTTGTGGTTTTTTTATGAGAAAGCACTGTTACTTGCGCTTGTACGAGGTGTATACCTAAGTCGATTTAATAGTGACATTAGTCACAAACAAGTTCTTGTTTATCTGACTAGCTGTGCCAATCGGGTTCACCCGCCTTAATTTGAGAAAAAAACCTACTAAAACATATTTCATTACTTTAAAAGTAACTCCTTCCCTCCTTATGAAAAAATAAAATAAATAAACCGACTCCAAAAAAAAAACAGAAACTAAAAAGAACAAAATAATTGTGTTGTCTTGAATAACTAAATTTAATCCCCACAGTTAAAATTATAATTACATAGGTACTTTTGAAGTCGGTGCCAAGCCTTAAAATATTTCCAGCGTTTGCCTACATACAATTTAATTAGGCGGTTTGCTTATGGAAACACGTAGACTTACAGGTAGATTTAAAGATGTGTTGGAAATTGTCTTATAAATTAGAAGAACACACTTAGGTACGTATTATTTTTGGAATATTTTCTTATTCATTTAATTTGGCTTGGCACCGTCTTCAAAATTATAAGTATGTAAGTATAATTTTAACTGTGGAGATTAAATTTAGTTATTCAATACAACACAATTACTTTGTTCTTTTTAGTTTCTCTGTTTTTTTGGAGTCGGTTTTTATTTTTTATTTTTTATTATTTTATATTTTTTAGTGTAAACGTACCTTACCTACGTTTACACAGAAAAATAAAAAATAGTAGTAGTAGTAAGTAATAGTATAATATTATTTATTTGTCACTTTTATTGGTTTGGTTAGTTTTTTTTTTGTACAAAATATTGTTTTTACCGATGTAGGACGTTAATTCTTGAGGAGTTCTCTTGGTGGTTTACCGTTAGCAAAGTTTGTAATCGCATAGAAAACACCAAAAATATTTAGTATTGAGTAGTTCCGGTGGCCGTCTGTGGTCTTCATCAACAGTTCCACTTCACCAAATGGTGCTTCCTGAGGACAAGTGCCTTTGTTATTGCAAATAATACCTAAATCGCTATAGGTGTGCCTATAATATATGAAGAGATCTCTCGATTTCTCCAGGAACCCATCATCAGATATTGACCTGATGACTATTTGACCACCTGGAAGGTATATATACTCTTTCAGACAAAAAAAATATATTCCAAATCGGTTCAAGCATCTATAAGTAATCGGAGAACAAACATAAAACATAAAATAAATTTTATTTCGACGAATTGAGAACCTACTCCTTTCTTTCAAGTCAGTATAAAATGCGCCCACTTTGCACTTTGAGTCTTACTGGTGAAGAGATGAAAGAGGAGAAATGTGTTCTTCGACCTTATCGTCAAGTCAGAGAAGGCCATTCGCGTAATATTTATTTACAATGTGTATGTAATGTGTGTGTGTGTGTTCAAGAAACGCAGCTGACGCGCTGCAGCGGCGACTCCAACTGAGCGACTAATTTAAAAGCTAGGCGCTAACGTTGGCACTTTCTGTTGTCGAGACGGGACACAGACACCACCATACAAATACGCGGTTGTTAAGACCTATAAGGTCGCTTCACACATATCAGTGAAGTCACAGTTCAGACACAGTACCGGCAGAGTGCCGAAATATTCTTTCATACATTCTCTATGAACGCACTAAAAGCACTGTGTCGTCACTGACACTGACAAGTGGGGATGTGCTGTGACTTCCTGATATGTGTGAATCAAGCTTTAGCCAGAACTGGGGGGTTACTCTTGAACGCAAACTCAATCTCAATACAATTCCAATGCGATTAATATGTATCGATATTGGGATAAGTAAAGATAATTCCGGAATGCCATCTCGATAATAATTTGTTCAATCAATTTCCACGCAATTTAATTCCAATGTGGCGCTATTGTCGCTTACAAAAGTGCCATTTGACATTTTTTATATTTGTGATTGGAAATTGATTAATGCAATTTCAAGAGTAAGCCTACTGATGCTGCAAATTGCGTTTTTGTATGACTCTGTCCCGTGTCGGCAACAGAAAGTCTTTAAGTTTGCGCAGCGCCTAAGTCTAACATTGTCACGAAATGAGAGAAATATTCAAGATTTTTCACAAATTTATCTCCAGTGCAGTTGTTTATGCAGTACTGTTTTATAAACTCGCTCCAGAATGAGCGGCGTCGACCGCATCTCGCCTAGCCGTTTTACTGCACACAAAAAGTTTATGACCAATCACGCCCGGAATAGACGGGGACCACCTTACGGCGGGAATGCTAGCTATTCGACACTACTCTCTATTGTACTGGAATCGATTTAGGGACGGGTCATGTTGATGCGATGCTATCATCGAACCGATATTCCTTTCCATTCTTAAATTTTACACGCTGGGCTAATAATAATAAGGCTAATTTAGATAATATTTATATTTTTTTCAACTACATTTAAAGGTACATACATATAATCACGACTATTACCATCATCTGCCATAGTCCACTTTTCACCAAATAGCATCTGCACATGTGCTCAGCGTGACAGGTGGTGAGCCCATTGCCGTTCTATGCTGTTAGAAGTATGTGCAGTCTTTAGTCCGTTAGTCGCCTTAGTATTCTTTCACCGGAATTACCGCTGGGCGACGCGATCATTCAAATAATATTATGCTAAAAGAAAAATGCTAAATTTTGGGAGCCATCATATGAAGAAAAAGTATACTAATTACCAAGTAACAACAATGTATATATTATGTCATCGTACATTTTCAAGCCCTTTGCATGAATAGATAAATTGGAATGGAATTTTGACGGTAACATACCTATTGACCGTACTTCTAAAGTTTCGAAGAAGAAGCGCACTTACCCGTATTCCTCCAGTGCTGTACAAAAATAACGTACGTTTTACATCGATACATTCAACAGTTGCGGTTGATAACATCGATGGAACCTAGCTAATGTGTCCCAGAAGGATTGTAACGTGACGCTCCAACCGCACGTCATACCCGCCCGCCGCGTGTCAAGTCAGGTGGACAAGCTAGCGTGTGGTCTACTAGTACATAAACTGTCTTTTGAACATGAAAGTCGATGTCAATGCTTCAAAGATGTATGTGCTCAATTTCTTTCATATATCGGAGTTAGCATTGACTTTCTTCTTAGTTTTTAAACGGCAATAACAAACGTACACTTCTAAGTTACTAGAATCACGGAGCAAAATTTGCTCCGTGACTAGAATGCAGTTTCGGCTTCTTTTATTATACAGGCTGTTTTATGGGTACGGGCTTCTATTTGGACGGACATATTATATCACCTTACGCAAGTAAGCCGGAAACTTGCAGAAGCAAGTAAAGCATAAAATGAGATGAAAGCCAAGCGCTTACCTAAAGTGGAATGAAGAAAACTACAATAAATAATCATCAGGAGAAGATGCTGAAACGAGTTAACCTTCATATTAGAGTCAGAAATTTTTTAAATCTTACGTAACAATGGGCAACCATTACAATGTGAGCAAAACGTATCCGTTATCAGGAGTTATCATTAAGGTAAATAACAAAATAATGGAGAACAATATTAGAGGTAAGTTGTAACACTTACCGCTCATTCCAATATTTGCATTGCCAACAGTGAATCATAAACAAGCGAATAGAAGATATGCTGTAGGTTATTACACTTTGCTTTATTATAATGGCCATTCATAATAGTAGGTATAGGTACTTCGTAGTAAGCCTATTGAGTTTTGACCGCCTCTGTAGTCTAGCGGCTAAGCCACCGGTCTCAGACCCAGAGGCTCTGGGTTTGATTTCTAGCGGGAAGTACATCTTTGTGTACTGCTACCACCATAATCTAAGTTGTCGCCATAACAACGATGTTTATAGCATTTTTTTTTATGTGACACGTCATAGTGACTACGTCACTTTTTATGGTAAGCAGCCGATGCAGTCCAAAATAATGAGAGCTCTCCTAACCGCGGAACAAGCACGGTAACAAGCGTACCCAATCATGACGGCCTGCATAAATGCCGTTTCACGCCCCGTTTACAAGACCCGGGATTATAGGAGCTGAGAAACACATGCGCCGGCAGAGAATTTCAAAGCCGAATGTTCTTACAGAGGAACGACTTACGAAATTTTTTGGTACAAGTATAGTCCTCCTCATCGATTTCGACGACGGCGACCCTGACTATAATAATTATTATATTAATTAAACTAAATTGGTATCAAAATAACATGTAAGAATAATTTATTTTCTCATGTGAGCTCTAATGTGGCTCGCTAGACCGAACTTTGTCTTAAAGACTCTGTCGCAAGATATACAATAGAGTTGCCCTTGTGAGTTATATGTATATGTATAGGAGGGATTTGGTCTCTCTTTGCGGATTTGGCGTTTTAGGTCGAGTGAGTTAAGACGATTTTCCTCAAAAGTTTTTATATTTTTAAAGATGGTAGAGCGCCATGAAGACCTCTTAGAAGCGAGCTCTTCCCAACCTGTAGAGTCAATAGCGCAGGCGTTTAGGTGTCTTTTGAAAACGTCTTTATAACGCAGATGCTGACCGCCGTGTTTCCGTTTACCCTCTGTGATCTCAGAATAAAAGACAACTTTGGGTAACCGGCGGTCATCCATGCGAAAGACGTGTCCACACCACCCGAGCTGACGCTGCATGAGAAGAGCTTCCATGCCATAAATTCCGGAGCGACGCAGAACCTCAGTATTTGGCACACGGTCCTGCCATTTGATATTAAGGATGGATCTAAGACATCTAAGGTGGTATGTGTCGAGTTTCTTAATGTCTTTTCTGTAAAGGCACCATGTCTCTGAACCATATAGTAGGACAGGTAAGATTAGCGCTTTGTATACGCTAATCTTCGTCTCCAGCTTGAGATCATGAGACTTCCAGACACGATCCATGAGTCGTCCGAAACTAGCAGCAGCGTTTGCGATGCGCGAAGGTATCTCCGAAGCTAAGGTGTTATCGTGCCGGATATTGCTACCTAGATATTTAAAGTGTGATACCTCCTCTAGTGGTTTCCCATCCAGATTTAGTATCGCTTTATCAGCTTCACAGCCTCTGGGTGGCTGTTTTAGAATTTGGGTCTTAGTAACACTGATAACCAAGCCGAACCTTTGACAGGATATATGTAGTGCGTCAACATAGCTTTGGAGCTGCACCATATTGTTAGACATAAGACATACGTCGTCAGCATAAAGTACCTCCAGTACCGAGATCTGCTGCACTTTGGATTTCGCTCTAAATCTTGAAATGTCAAACACGCCTTTTTCAGTTCGGAAATTAAGCTGGATTTGGTTACTACAACATTGCAGCGCATCTCTCATGACAACTGCAAAGTAAATGGCAAAGAGTGTAGGCGCCATCACGCAACCCTGTTTTACTCCACTTGTGATTTGGATATCCTCAGAAAGTTCGTTTTCATGTTGAACCTGCGCTTTCATACCAACATGAAATTGGCGTATAAGATTGACGAACTTCTTCGGGTACCCAGATTTTAGGAGAACAAGCCAAAGGGCCTCGCGTGGAACTCTGTCAAATGCTTTCTCAAGATCGACAAAGCACATGTAGAGTGGCTGTTGATGTTCAAGGCTCTTCTCCTGGAGTTGCCTTACGACACTTATTGCGTCGATAGTACCCCTACTCGGACGGAAGCCACATTGGCTTTCAGGTAGGTACATCTCAGCTACTTCGCTAAGGCGGGTGTTAACAATGTGCGCGAAAACCTTACCGGCACTAGCAAGGAGCGATATACCGCGGTAAGAGCTGCAATCGGAGACATCTCCTTTCCCTTTGTACAGCTTACAAATCACCGCATCCCGCCAGCCTTGTGGAATTTGCTCTTCAACCCACACTCTTTTGACCAGATTGTAGAGCCCCGTCATGATGTTATTCCCGGTATACTTGTATACTTCGGCGGGAAGTTGATCCATACCAGGTGTTTTCAAGTTTTTAAGACGTTTGACTGCCTTCACGAACTCTTCAAATGATGGTGGATCGTCTAATATTTGGCAAACTGGTAGTTCTTCAAGCGAGTCCACGTAAGACAGATCAACGCCGAGTGCGCCGGGATTTAGAACATCATTAAAATGCTCCGCCCAGCGCATCAGCTCGTCAGTCCTATTCGTAACTCGGTGCCGTCCGTCCCTCGAGTACATGGGTGCGGTTTTTCTCATACGCGGGCCAAAAATCGCTTCGAAGGCATACACCTTCGAAGAACCTACCAGTCTGGTGAGTATCAGCGCAGTGCTGTAATTCAGCAGCTTTCTCCTTCCACCACTTATCCTTCAGCTCGCGAACCTTTGATCTCAGTTTTTGTTGAGCTCCTCTTTTACTGTGTGCATCCGCATTTTTTGTGTTCAGTTCGCGTTTATGTGTTTCAACTAGAGTCATGATCTCTTTATTGGATGAGTCAAACCAATCTTGGTTCTTCTTTTTAGTTCTTCCTATGGTATCGAGAGCACATCCGTGAAGATGTTTAGCGAACGAACTCCAGTCTTCATCCACGGATAAAGAATCATTATGCGGAGCACTAGCAGCAAACAAAGTATCCAACGTGTTTCCAAGTTCTGGTGAGGTAATTAACCTTGAGAAGGCTAATTTAGATGGTATTTTGTGGGATGCTCGTCGTGATGCTTTAAGCTCTAGGAGCATCTTCGACCGTATAAGACGGTGGTCAGTCCAGCCTATCGCTCCGCGCATTGCTCTCGTTATGAGAACGTCACGCAGATCTTTGCGGCGGACAATGACATAGTCAAGGAGATGCCAGTGCTTGGATCTAGGGTGCATCCACGAGGTCTTGTATTTATCAGGTAGTCGGAAAAATGTATTCGTGATGCCAAGATCGAATTCGGCGCACAACGACAGGAGGCGCAATCCATTGTCGTTACATTTACCGACACCATGTTTACCAAGGACACCATTCCATAATTCATGTTCGGTGCCAACTCGAGCATTAAAATCCCCCAACAATATAATTTTATCATGTCTTGGGATGCATTCAAGGATTTGGCGTAGATGTTGATAAAATACCTCTTTATCCTCATCCGGCGAGGGCAATGTAGGAGCGTATGCACTTATAAGATGGACGTTTTTATTGTTAGAAATAGGCAGGCGTAGAGTCGTGAGGCGGTCATTGACACCCTTAGGAAAGACACTCAGATCTCTAGCCAAACCATTGCGTACTGCAAAGCCTACTCCGTTTCCCGCCCGTTCGCCGGCAGGACGTCCACTCCAGTAATATGTGTATCCGCCGAGCTGCTCACATAGTTCTCCACTGTCACTCAGGTGGGTTTCACTAATTGCAGCTATGTCGATGTTGTATCGGGATAACTCTCTTGCTATGAGAGCAGTTTTTCTTTCTGGACATAAGTTTCGGTCACTATCTAGCAAAGTTCGAACGTTCCATGTGGCAAAGCAAAGTCGTTTTGGTTTTAGAGTAGATCGATTATTATTATATTTGTTGTGACCGCGTTGACGATGTCTAGATGCCCGCGGTTTGGCATCCAGATATTGGGTGAGACGGACTATTTTTAAGCCACATTTTCTAGGCCCCTCCTCTGTGCAGAGGAAAGCAGAGCGATCCTAAATAGGGCTGCTTTGTCGCCAGTCGTGCTGCCGAACCCCGAGTTCCGCCTATATCGACTCCGGGAGCGACCACTCTCTCCTGACCGCCTACGTGCAGGATGCTAACTAAGGCCTCGACACATCGTTGCCTTAACCTCACTGCCAACACCCTATCGCCGCAGGACTTGTTTAAAAGCTCGGATCCATTATGAGTAAATAGCCAGGGTCATCTGCGCGTGAAGTTATTTAAAGTGAGCTAACGGTTGCGCTGGTGTAAGTCCACTCTCTCGTCCCGCCCTCTGTAGTCCAATGGTCCGGAGAACCGGTACGATCGGCAGAGATTGGGATGCAGCGAGAACCACTACATGAATCCTAGCAAACGCCCTTGAGGTTCTTCGCATTACCTTTTTGCAACGTTGGTCGAGAAATGTGCCATAACGAGATGCAGGTGTGATCGGGGATCTTCCGATAGCTACTCTACAGACAGTCATAGATGCAGCCCCCTTCCCTAGGTTTAGCCCACTGTCGTGGTTTACCGGAGTGTGGCCGCTGTGACTACAGCTTCTTGGAGCCACTAGGGAAGAGATTATGGAGGTTAAATAGCGCGAACACTCCATTACACTCCAAACAAGTGGTACAAGTGCTGATATTCTGTACAGTATGATGGTGGTTCCTAAGACAAGCACGTGTAGTCCGGGACAGGAAAGGAGAGGGCGGGATTAGATCAAAAAGTTCTTCAGAACACTTTCCGTAGTGATTTCGGTAGAAGACACTGAGAGAAGCAATGTCTCTACGCAGCTGGAGCTCCTCAAGTGAGGCTGTAACCTCAGCATCTCCAATAATTCGTACCGCTCGCCTTTGCAGTCTATCAAGTGCATCGAGGAGGTATTTAGCGGAGCCGTCCCATAGATGGGAACAATCCTCCATACTCGATCGCACCTGAGTCTTTTACAGCAAACAGCGCTGCTCGGGAGTGAAAAACCGCCTCACCTTATTAAGAATACCCAACTTACAGGAGGCAGTTAAAATAACACTCTCGATGTAGCATTTTGGATTCAGTTCCTGGCCGATGTCCATGCCAAGAATGCTAAGGTCCACTGAAATGGCTAAAGGCGAGTTCTGAAGAGAAGGAGGAGTAAGGAAGGGAGTTATCTTGGACGAGAATGCACAAACCTGGGTTTTTCTGGCATTAAACTCGACCAGGTTTGTTGTGTACTGACAGTTTAAAGATAAAATAGTCAGTTCCTCAGTGGTTGAAGATTCCGGGTGAAGCCTTCGACCTTATCGTCACTTACCATCAGGTGAATATCAAGGCCAAGCGCTTACACGTTGTAGAATATAAAAAGAGTAAGGCTAAACGATTTTTGTGAAATCGACGTTGTCCATTTTGTAAAAATTTACAGCGTTAACGGTTAATTTTGGACCCCCCGCCAAAAGTAAATATGGGGTAAAAAAGTAATAATAAAATATTTGACGCAAAAATAATGAATGTTTTCTTTTTTAAATAAGTATAATTTTTGCCTGCTTTTTATATCCTATAGATCTAGGCGGCGGGGCGCGCTGTCATTGGATGCATGGGATTGTGGCACGGGGTGAATAATAGCGGTCACGCGCATGCGCTTTGATAACCGCGATAGCACAGAATAAATAATAGTACTACGGCGATAGGCCGCGCGCTGGGTGGCAATAATTTAAATTTTCATATGGAAAAGTTGAGACAAAAATGTTAAAAAAATGTGTTTGTTTTTCATTACTTATTTTGATTGCACATTTGGCGGGGGGTTCAAAATTAACCTTGGATATTAATAAAAATCAATTGCCGAAATGTTTGTACGCGTATCACTTTAGAACGGTTCGACCGATTTGGCTGTCTGTCGAAAATCTATTGACTGAATGAATGAATGAATGAATTTATAATTATAAATGAATGAATTTTTAATGAATGAATTTATGATTAAACAAACAAATGAAGAAATGATAGTATAAGCGAATTAGTGACGTTTTGAATGAATAAATGATCGAACGTATGAATGAATGAATGCCGTTATAAATAAATAAATGTATGATGAACAAATGAATAAATCATCGAAATAGTTTAGTTTAAACGAACTTAAACGATGATGATGATGGTGAATTTCATATCTCAAACAGAATTTACCTAACTCATTTACTCGGGAAACATTAAACTAATGGAGCTAATGGAGTTAATCATGCACTCCATGATAATAATATAACGAGCAAGGACATCGCTTTCAACTATGACGTGGTTAGCATAGCAGCCGCTGCATAGATTACGCGATAGCTGGCCTATAAAGCCGCGAGATCGTGTAAACGAGTACCTGCATGCTTACCATATCAAAGCCATTACCAATGCTCTTTGTAGCGAATTTAGCTATAAGATGCTGATATTCTTTAGATACTACATTGTTGGATCAACCGGAATCATCACTACATAGTATAAAACAAAGTCGCTTTCTCTGTCCTTATGTCCATTTGTATGCTTAAATCTTTGAAACTACGCAACGGATTTTGATGCGGTTTTTTTTAATAGATAGAGTGATTCAAGAGGAAGGTTTATATGTATAATAATATCCATTAAATAGTGGAGAAGTACTGTTATTTTTGAGGTTTCTAATGTGATGTCGTAAATAATTACATTTTTTCCGCTTACATTGCAAACGCAGGCTGAACCCTACGAGTTTTATCAAAATAAGGTACTAAGTATTGTACACATTGAAAAGGTCTACAGAAAAGTCCGTGATGGTATATGTCTATCTCTTATGGATAACCCACAATAACTTTTTTTTGTCATTTACTTTTTACGACAAATAATGGCTAATTTTCGAAGCGATTTTAACCAATACAGCATTAATCCTTAACCAATTAAATACCTTGAATACATTGTTCATTTAATATAGATCTATATGGCCCTTTACACCGTATGATTTAAGTGAATATTTTCGAAGATATTACAGATTTAAAAATTGCGGGACGTAGTCAATTTATATAATGTAATGATATCCAAGTGATTACCTAATTGTGGTAAGTACTTGTTACTTGGTAGGATTCTAAAAAAACTATTTTTATATGCGAAAGTGAGTTTGTTTGTTACTCTTTCACACTTATGCAGATTTTGATGATTTTTGGTATAAAGCACTTGGGGCTTTTAGGACAACTATAGGGTACTTTCCCCCTTGAAAAGTCAACAAGAGCAAAGCCGCGGGGAAAAGCTAGATAACGCTATAACTGACAATAAGTTTTTTGTTACTAATGACTTTACCGTCATTTTAGAGGAAGAAGTGGAAATTCAATTTCTTGTGTAAGATCTTAAATCGTCTGAATAATTGAATCGTCACTCAAAAAAATTCTAATGTGTTTTATATTTTACTAGCTACCCGCGACGTCGTCCGCGTGAACACACATAATTTGTATAATGTTTTGTTAAATGTATAATATGTATACTGTTAGTGTACCTTTTCCATAAATAAGTAAACAAACCGTACCTATTCAGCCAGGAATTTAAAAAAGAAGTCATACAAACCATGTCCCGACAATAACGAACACAAAAATTGACAAATAAGTGTAGCGGTTCTAAAGTGACGCGCGAACATAAGTAGGTACCTACATTCTTCACAAAATAACTCATAACTCAAACAAGTTAAGGCATATTCCCGAGTAACATAGTAAAAGCAGCCAGTACCGCACTTGAAAGTGCATTGAGCACACTCGAGATTACGAAGAAGTCGAGAGGCACAAAACTCAAAAGGCAAGTACAAAGAGATCGGATGGAGGTAAAACAGTTCGTTCGGCTCGGTTTGCTTATACAAACAGATGGATACTTAACTGTATGCACAAAAAGTAACAAGAGTTAAGCAACTGCTTACGATTACCTTCCTTGTTCACGTTATTTTATTCTGATCTTCTGATTTCATTTATATTTACATTTTTAAAGTATGATGTACCTATGTAAGCAATAATTAGGTAATTTTAATTACAGTCTTAATTACAATATTAATAACGCGAATACCTTTTTCAATTTAAAGATAATAAAGGAAAGTCGTCTGCCTTAGGTATAGTTCTATAGCGAGACAGAGATTTAGAGCTAACTCATATCATAAGAATTTTGTATCTATCAAGTTTATATCGTATCTACTGAAAAGCCAAAATAGTGGAGAAGCTAAACCTTAACATGCAAAACCTAATTATAAAATGTTGATGTTTTCTGGACATTCTGGCATTATCATTAAACGCATTAATTATCCCGGATATTTGTCGACCTTCAAGGGCTGTGTACAGTATATAGGTACACGAATAACATTACGTGGTTTTATTTTTGTGACAGCCGTAACATAATTCTTGTTTACGAAGGTTTGTTGCGTCAGTTGCTCCAGCTGATGCCTCGATTAGCCAACGTGGTGTCGATTTACTTGCAGATTCAAATTTACAGGTTGGCATCAGCGTTTATAATTAGATGCAAGTTCAAAATCGATATTTAATTTCGGTAACAGCATTTGGTATCGCGTTACCTTAACATTATGTAGTTACAATATATTTACTTGTATCAATAAGAGTGCAGCTAAACCAGCAGTAACTCATGTACGTAAATTTTCTTGTTTTTATAAACATGCAAGGTTCCCATTTTACTCGTACATGTGCCACAATTTTCGGATGTCCATTCACAAAAGCCGAATACGTGATGGCTAATAACCTCGAAGTAAGACAATAAGTCAGCACTAACTGCTAAGTTGCAGCTCGTTTAAAAGCAATTAAAGTAAAGTGTGAGAAAAAGGCGTTAGTCCATAATGAGCACTTTCTCACTGATGCTCGTTAAAGCAAGTGAGACGTCCCGGGAATGTCCTCGAATGCTGATTAAGCGGAATAGCGCGCTGCCTTCTCAGAAGCGTTTGCTTCGACGCCTGCGCTCTGGCTCTGGCCCGACAAGCTTTTTGTCCGTCGGTGTGTATCAACTACAAGCTGCAGTTGAGAACCTGCTGGTTGAAAAAATTGTCGAGACGAGCAATCATTCAACTATGCGTCGGGAGATTCTTGAAGAAAATTAGAAGAAATGCGAATCCAATTATAATTTACCATTGATGTACAAAGCTCACATCACGGTTTTTATTTACGGTAAAAGTAAAGTGAGCATGGGACAGCCCATGGCAGAATTACAATAAAAATAATAAAGTTTAAAAGTGTTTACAAATATGAGGTCGACAGAAATGTGTATATTGAGCAACTGCTTAGTGGTACAGTTTATATTGTTAAATTATAAAGCATTCGTCAATATCTTGTACTAACAACAGACTTAACGAAAAATATATTGCTGAAGACAAAAGGTTCGGGAGATTTTAAGTATCGTGAAAGCTAGTATAGTGAAAGCTAGTCAGCCAAAACAATTACTATAGACGAGTATGTATGGACTATAATGTATTTGCATTTCAATGCAATCTGCTTATTTGGAAACCTACTACTTATCTGAGAGATCAATGATCATATGCGCAGCTTTATCCAAATTAAGTATCTATTGTTAAAAGTCTTAGATATTTAACAGCTGCCTTGTTAAACAAGACTTGCTAAATATTATCTACAAACAGTAGAAATACTCCAAAATATAGTTGTACGTATATATGAATGAATTGCGTAAGTAATCCACTTGTTTCGCCTTCTTGACTCAGTCTCAAATTGGACGTGCCAGTCCGAGCAATTGTCCAATTGGAATTGTCAAAACAGTAATCTGACGTTACGATTGTATAGTTTATTGGGTGATCCCGCTGACTCGCTCATTGAGTTATACCAACATAGGTGCTTCGTCATGGGAAATAACTTCATGGTGCAGTTTCATTTATTTATCTGATATGTCCCCACAGGGTACATAGGTTATGTTTGTTCATAAGGTTGTTTTAAATCGTCAAAGTTGCTTTACTCTTAGTCAATTCAAAATAATTTTAGCTGCGTAACATTTAAGTATTCCGTAACAGTTTCATTTTCAGATTGACACCACTGTTCAGTACACAAATATGTTTTTGTTTAAGTAATGTTTTAAGTATGCCTTTTATAAAATGGTTATATCCAAAAATATAAGTCGTGTCAACCATTTTACTCATGAACATACACGTCATTTGTGGATTTACATACAAACATATAATCACGACTATTATCCCCACGGGTTAGTCAGAGACTAGGCAATGAGGACCGCAAAAGCAGTCCTCTGCCATAGTCCATGTTCGTGTGTGGATTTATTGGCTAACAAAACCAATAATATTGCAACTTGATCACAGGAAACGAAAATAAATCTACTAAACTCATGAAAAAGTTTAGCAACCCATTCTGAGAACCGTAAAACGATTTGTTATTTCATAGCGGGCTATAACAATATTGTACGATGACGTAGGTATGGCAAATATCTTTGTTGCGATCGTTTTCATTCAAACTTTCGAAGACGACAGGCACTTGAGAAATATTTTCGACACGACAGGCAGTAGCTGGTGCTTAACGTCATTAAACAGCTACAAGATATTCTTATTACATCTTGCTGTCAAATGCCACCCACTGTGCAAATGAAGTCATTGACAGCCACAAACGAAACGCCTTTTAATTTAGAACAATATGAAGGTCATTATTCAACAATAAAACACATTAGCCTACCGCCAAAATGCTGGCGCCATCTCTATTGCTAACGATGTGGATGTGACCATACAATTTAAACAAATGCGGATACTCACCTATTGTAAAAAAAAATCCATCTATGTTTAAATTTTAGCTTATTTTAGCCATCGTTTCGTAAGTTTATATACCACGGGATTACTAATATTGGGAAGAACCGTGAAGCAACTCAGCAAGGACGTAACTTGAAATTTAACTGCCTACACCTATTTAATCTTACGCTGTAGGTCAGGTATTACTAACAGCCAAGATAACTAATAAAATCCACAAAAACCAACTGTGTTTTAAGTCTGCATTCTTTTATGCGTATTAATCTATAAACATAATAATATATGCATTATTTAATTCACATTGGAAGTATGTTTACCTAACATTAAATTGCTTTGATCTGTAGAACTGCACAAAAATATCAATGGTATCGACAGACGACCTCTCTAATAGTACACTTTCACCAAGTTCCACGTTGAGTCCCGAAAGAGAGCGAACATCTGGCCACAGCGCGATAAACAAGCCGCCACCGCCGCCACTTGTATCTCTATCAGCTGAGCAGAAATAGTCGATAGGCCTTGTAATTGCAACGTCTTAGTTCCGCATCATCGGTCAGCCTGTGCAGACGTTCCCAACCACCTGCTGCTTCTCAAAATATTTAGCTTAACGCCCACTAAAATAATAGATATTTCATATTTCGCTCTGCTCAGCTGTAAATATTTCGGCAGTGTTTATTTGTATTTCTCAAAATATATTTAACGTACACATAATAAGAATGTCGGGACGTCTCGTGAGTGATGTTACAATTTTTTGCACATGGCAACACACATATTATCAACACAATTTCGAAAAATGTACATAGGTACAGATCAACCTACCCAAAACTGTCAAATTTCTACATTCCATTTTGAACTTTATCGTTTGGTTCTAAGGATCAATATTCATTGGAGAAATTTGACAGTTTAGGGTGAGGTTGATCTGACGCCATGTGTACATACATATAATCACGACTATTATCCAAGAAGGGTTAGTCAGAGACTAGGCAATGAGGACCGCAAAGCAGTCCTCTGCCACTAGTCTAGTTCAATTTTCACTAAATAGCGACTGCACATGTGCTCAGCGTGACAGGTTGTGAGCCCATCCCCGCTTTATGCAGTTGGATGCATGTGTAGTCTTCATTCCGTTAGTCGCCTTTTACTACACCCAAGGTGCCCAAGGGAAGAGAGGGGGTAGTAGTATTCTAACCACTAATCGTATAATGTTTATTTCGTTAATTATATTGCTAATATAATTTGTGTCCCTTTCACGGTCTCTAGCTACAAAATAATTTCTATTGGGATTATTACTAGGTTGTTTCGTGTATTGGCAATATTGGCTTCGAATTTATTTTAGATTTTTGAAAGTTTTATTAATTTAAACGACGCGACGCCTTTTAGCTTTAAGGTTATCAAGCAGAATAATAATCTATAAAAACGTATTATTTGGCTTATTGCTATTACTGCAGCCATGCAAACATGGTATTGCATTTCCATATTCCGGTTTGAAAAGGTCTAGATGCAGTAAAATTAATTAGGATGAGCTGAAGCTCAGGGTCGGCATGCAAGTGATCCCCTGGTCCCAAGCGTCCAAGGGATGTTGCAGCAGTAGTAACCGTATCGGAGGGCCATATGATCGTGTATCTGCTCATTTGCCTCATCATCATCACTACATCATTATTAACATCATTAAGAGGAAACACTACGTGGAAGTGTCATGAAAAATTCCCTGTTTCCTCCTTCAGAACTGGACCAATTTTTATTACTTTTTCAGTATCGGTTAAAGAAAGAGATTTTCTATGTCTCTTTGTTTGATTTTTTTTAAACCGGTCACTTAATGTTTCTGAAGACGCCTTAAAACAAAGTGATTTCGCTAAATTTTGAAGGCTCCTGGTTGTTAAATAAATGACTTAATGCAAAAAAATAAACGAGATTTGAAAATCTCTTTCTTTAACCGATGCTAAAAAAAACATAAAAATTGGTCCAGTTCTGAAGGAGGAAACAAGGGAACACGAAACGTCGTTTTTCTGTGTTTCGTATGAGAATTTTGCATGCCACTTCCACGTAGTCTTTCCTCTTAACACAAAAATACTATTCATTCGTCATCATTATTATCATCACCATTTTCAGCCCGTCTCCACCCACTGCTGGGCATAGGCCTATTCCATGTTTTGACATTTCATTCTGATTTGAGCCGCTGCATCTAGGTTTTTCCAGCGTTCAGATCTATGACTCTGACCTATCTAGTCGGTGCGTGGTCAGCCAGCGTTTCGCTTGTGTGTCCTCGGCAGGATGAGGGCTCTATTTATGCGCCACATCATTATGTTTTTAGCAAAATGTCCAAAATTATCTAAATTGCATATTTATCTTGTCTTGACTGAACATTTTAAAACTGCTTGTATGTACATACACACACATACCTACGTTTAATACTACACAATCATTCATCAGTCACTAATATGTATAAAAAAATTTGAGCGATTAAGTTGGCCTCGCTTCATTAACCTTTGTGTGAAGAAAGCCGAAATATGGCAAAGAGAATAATACAATCATAATGAAATAGCCATACACAAATCTTCGCCGATATCATTAGTCATTATTAAAATAAAGAGCTTTTGTGGTCGCGTGTTATTGGAATGATTTATAAGTTTATCAATAATGTTGGAGAATAATTTGGCGGTATTGGATCTATCTTTGGAAGTCTTTATCGACGCTCGCATTTGTATTAATAAGTCAAATTGTTTTGTCCATTACGAACGCGAGCTCGATTTGGCCAGTGATGAATGGACTTCCAGAGAAGCTTTTTTATGGGAAGTTATAACAAATGAATGAAACTGGATCTTTATTACTATTTACAAATGCGTGTTGTGTGGTGCTACCGCGAAACTTAAGCCAATTAATCATATTAAGATTTGTAGTTCCTGGTGAGTAAACAGATAAATAATTATGTTACTAAGTTTGAAACGAACGTTACATTTAAAATGTTGTTTGATTTCTAGTGATTTATGTACGACTCTTAGAGAAGTTGTCACATTATAAATAAAAATTAAAGTAGTATTGTTGTGTTCCGAAAGATAAAAAGTTAATTAGCCAGTATAGTTATAAACTATGTTGTTCAAGATTTCGGGTAGACGAGGACGTGCGTTTCCATCTTTGCCTTTACCATTCCTTGCTATAGGACAGATGTTTTG
Organism: Scoparia ambigualis; assembly: GCA_963921215.1. Lineage (NCBI taxonomy): Eukaryota > Metazoa > Arthropoda > Insecta > Lepidoptera > Crambidae > Scoparia > Scoparia ambigualis. The sequence goes on along the minus strand of OY992506.1, from coordinate 35,828,196 downwards.
TCATTGTAAAATACAATGCAGAAATACTAAAATCTCTTCGGTTTCTTCATCATCATCATCATTAAAAGTGTCGCGTAGCGACTTCAGAATACTACCACCCCCTCTATTCCCTTGGGTGTTGAAAAAGGCGACTAACGGACTAGACTGCACATACATCCAACACCATAGGGCGGCGATAGGCTCACCACCTGTCACGCTAAGCACATTGTCATGTGCAGTCGCTATTTGGTGAAAAGTGGACTATGGTAGAGGACTGCTTTTGCTGTCCTCATTGCCTAGTCTCTGACTAACCCTCCGGGGATAATAGTCGTGATTACTTGTATGTGTGTTTCATCATCTTCAGCCTATTAGCGGTTGACAACAACCAAGACCAACACCTTTACGTACTACGGTTACGTATTCTTTATATTAAGTATGTGCAATATTATTGTTAAGTAGGTACCTAATATAATGATGTATATTTGATAGTACGTATCTAAGTATATTTATTTAAATTTTCTTTCAAAGTAAGATGAAGGTTATCTTATACAGGCCGTGCCAGAAGACCAGCGTTTCTGCGGTGTGACGTTCTCACACCGTAACGACTTAATATGCTTCGTCAAAACAGGAAATGGTCCTATTAGGAAGTAGTCTTCTCGAAAACTGGGCAAAACAGGCAATGGTCTTAACAAACAGTGGTCAAAATAACCTTTGGTCCCCAACACGTCAAAAAGGGCTGTGGGGTCCTGTCCTGATTGGCCTGTGTGGCACTTTTTAATGTAACTCTAATTTGTCTTTTTTGTTAATTCTCTTTTTTAATGTTTTCGCAAGACCAGCCATCGTAATTTAATTCGAACAGTGGTGTAGTAAATGTTTGCGTTTGATGTTCTCTTAGCGTTGTAAATGTGAGTGATAGACGCACCAATAAAGTGAATTAGCTAGATGAAAAGCTTCTTGGCAGAGGGTATAATTACGCTAATTTTAATTCAATTGCAAAATTTAAATAAGGTTAAGCGCGAATCGGACGCGCGCTGTTCATGGCTCAGTATGGGCTTAAGCCTGGATAGTTATTTATTATTTGAAAAAAGTACTTTTTTATACATACTTAGCTTAGTATTTTAAATATCAACATTAAAAATTATAATTAAGTTATAAAGTTTAATCTTTACTACATATTACAATGAAATTGTTTTTACAGACTTTACTTCCGTTTGGAAACAAAGTTGTAAATTTTAATGGGTTTCACATATAACAATAAGGTGAAACGTCAGGATAAAGTTATAGGTAAAATTAAATGCTAATTATATCCGTAAAAAGTGTTCCATTTAATTTTTTCTTGACTGTTCACTAAAGCATAACTATGTTTTTAAATATAGATATTGTTGTGGACGCAATTTCGTAGTGTTTTGTATAGTATACAAACAATACGTTTCGGCATTAGCGGGGATCCGAAGATTTAAATTACACGGTTTATGGAAACCATATACAAGCTGAATTTAACCCTAACCACTGTCAAAATAAGATGCATTGTGCCAAAGTTTGTCTGTTGCCAAGGCCGTCACGGGTGGTCTGCCGTCCTTTTTTTACTCTGATGGACGATCGTTTTATGGCTTTCGCGAAATACGTTTATTCTTAATTAAAGGTATATCTGTTTGAATTAGAGTTCGCTTTATAATCTATTTTGGATGATGATTCAATTTACTATGTGGTTTCTTATTGGTTTTTAACCAATGCTGCTTTCATTTGTACCTACTGTACACCTATTTTCGCAACACTTATAAAGTTCGTTTGGAAAATCAATGCCTTATTGTCATGGCATAATTTACGATTTTGGCAACAGTGGTCTAGCGCATAAACTACAAATCCTATATATATAACTCTACTGTTTGGACTACAGCGATAACGACGCAAGGTACTCCGATTTGTCTGTTCTTAAACGCTACGTCTACTACGTCTACCCGCCAAACTTAACTGTGTTATAATATCGGATAGGTACTTAAGAGCCGTGTCGCGTAGCGGCTCAATAAAAGAATACTACCACCCCGTCTCTTCCCTTGGGTGGGTGTCGTAAAAGGCGACTAACGTACTACTGCACATACATCCAACAGCATAGAGCGGCGATGGGCTTACCACCTGTCACGCTGAGCACATGGCCAACGCTATTAAAATTTGGTGAAACGTGAATATGGCAGAGGACTGCTTTTGCGGTCCTCATTGCCTAGTCCCTCACTAACCTTTCGGGCATGATAGTCGTAATAACCGTACATACGATGTATGTATGTATGCAAAGAACAAAAAAGTCCTAATGACTGGTTTTAATAAATATTTTGGTCTTTCTTATTTTAATTTGGTAATATCAGCTTAAGTTTTATTTTTCTTAAATCATAATTAACTTCGAGTGGGAAGTGGTCCGACCAAATCGCGCATTAGATATCTTTGTACATATTTGTTATAGACATAAAATTTGTTATTAGCATGCAAATAACAGAGTCATTGAGAATATTACTCATAACGTTCGGAACCATTTGAACGCAATGTCTAGAATGAGTTGCTTGAACCAGCCCCAAACCAATAAACTGCTGATCAGTTTGGCGAAATTATATATTGTTTAAAAAATTGTTACGTTAGAATGAAAATAATTATAAAAACTTCATGCAACAACTATATTGTAGATCCATCGTGTTGTCGCCCAGCAACAATCAAAAGCAATTCGGGTTTTGACGAAAATTTTACAACGCAATCTTGTATCATTATTGGTCTTGGTTGTTTTTTAAAATTTTAACGCAAATTCTGCTGCGAACAAATAACAAATTGAACAAGACTAAAAAAGTGCTGAAAAAGTTTTTTGGTCCTGAAAATTTTTTCAGCACAACCTTGTCTTTTTCAATGAATTTGTAATTGTATCAATATTTTATTCGCTCAATGTTTACGTAGAAAATTCGGCTTCTGAACAAAAAAAACTGTATTTTAAACGGTTTAATCCAATTCGGTGAAATTAAAATCTGGGGTTACAAGTTGTTACTGGAATTCGGTGATACTGTAATAAATATGTTTTAACTGAAAATGCGTTGCAGCGATTCTTTGAACGTGACGTTGGCGTAACGTGACACCGCGAAATGCATTACTACCGGAACGCGGCTATTTTTATAATGTATATGTGAATTTTATAGGAAAACGACTTAATGCGTCAGCATCTATTAAAAGGTCACACACTTCCTATATTTTTGAGCTTTGATTTTTTAAAAGTAAATGTACTGAGGACAGAAAAAGCAGTCCTCTACCATAGTCCACCATATACAAGCTGAATTGTTCCCTAACCACTGTCATCTTATTTTGACATTGCCTAGTCTCTGACTTAACCCTTCGGGGATAATAGTCGTGATTATATGTCTGTAGTATGTAAATGTACTGACATCAAAGCTTGCTGTATAATTATTGTGTAAAACAAACAGCTAAAAAAGCTTCCTTCAAAAATAAAAGAAAACGATACGATGGCAATTATATCCTTCCATCAAAAATTAAAGCTTTTCTTATTCCCTATTGACATGATTTCTTTACTAATTTTGTATAAAAATTTTTTTTTTAATGTTTAAACTATCTGTACAGTCGAAATTGTAATGTAAAGTTATCTGTCACTGTATCTTTTTCTGAATTTCCAAAATGTATGCATAGTTAATAAGATTTAGGCTCACCCGTCACTGTAACTGACTTATCATAATAATTATAATTAATAATTATTATTATTAGCGTGTATCCAAAACAACCATTGATATTATATGATTCAGGCAAGAGTCGGTAATAAACTGCATCGTTCCAAACCAAGTTGCCATACGTGCAGTAGATTTCAAGGGCAACCCGCTAAAATAATAATTGCTGCGCTGAGACTCCCAAAATATGTTCGGGTCGTAGCAACCATTCACATTGTGCATACTATAAATAATTCCTGATTTCAAACGCGAGCTTTCATGCTTATTTTTGCTAACAAAAACTTTGAAGTGTTTAAACAGGAACTATTGCAGCACAAACGTCTTTTCTGCCACGGCTCAAGATTAATATTGTTTTGATAGTTCATTATTTTAGTTAATTGCACGTTTCGCTCTCAAAACGTTTAGCAGAAGTCTAATATGTTTGACGGAAATTCCTCCTTAATGCTCTATGAGTGTTGCTTTTTCACATTTTATTTAAAGTTACAAGGTGAGAATGTGTCGGCAACAAATAATGGTGCTGGCGAAAGTGAAACGTGTTAATGTTTTTCTTTTTGTAACGCCTTAGAGTTTCGTGAAAATGTTATCTAATGGCTGACAATATTTATGAGCGTTATAATTTTAAGACCATTCGTTTGTGTACTAAAAATGTGCTATACAATTTAATTTCTTTCTTTTGATAGTTATGATTTGTCTCTTAACGCAACAGTGCTTGTTGAAGGTGGATCCCAACCGGGTTTCCTTTTCTCTCACTTTCGCGTAATACTTATTCTTCCGATTTTTCTAGAAGATTGGTCAGCCACTATTTTCTCATTTGTTTTTATGTTCGTCGTAATAAAATAATGTTCTAATGGTGCTAAATAAAAATTATAAATTTTAAACAATTAAATAAACTTTTTTTTATGTCACAAACGTTCTACTACTAACTATTCAACATAAACGAAAGCAAACCTCAATAGATTTTCACAAATGTCATAACAAATTTCGCAAGTTCAGTGAATAATAAGCTAAGTGTGGCGTGAGGTTTACATTTGCATTCGGTTAACCTATATCGGGTTGCGCCGGAAGTGCCGGTCAGCTGGTATGAATGGCCGGCGTAGTGGTGACTAGTGTGGGTAGGCTAGACACATTTCGTAATATCTAGCTGCAGTAGGAAGATACGACACTAACGAACGACAGCATCTCGGCCACGCCACTGGTACGCGGCGTTGGCGGCACGGCTAGCGGATTGTCCGTTCGTTGCGGTCTTTCTATAAACTGTTAGACTGCTGAAATATAACGCGTAATGAACTAGAAATCCGTCGTGGCCAACCGTTGGTATTCTGTGACCAGTGCCCACTGACTTATCAAAGTGTTCGATACGTCAGGATACAATAATATGTGAAATGAATGCGAGAATCCGTCTTATTTCTTTATAATTATGCTAAGGTAATTAAAAAAATAATTTTACTTAGTTCCGATTTAAAAATATTTTTTTAAGGTAATGGCAGCTGTGTAATCCACTACTACTGCTCAGTACCTCATACCATGGACTTAAATATTACGTCCATGCTACATACATACATATAATCACGTCACGACTAATATCCCCGAAGGGTTAGTCAGAGACTAGGCAATGAGGGCAGCAAAACTAGTGCGCTAAAAGCAATCTAGATACAAAATTAAATTATTTAGAATACAATGACAACCCTGATGTCTTTTATAATGATTTTTTTAACATGTATTGTTCAGAATTTAATAAATCTTTTGTTCCAAAAAAGGTCTCGGTTAGTGGTACTGTATCTTTTAATGAATGGGCTACAATTGGTATTCACAAAAACTTTATGGTGAACGCAACTATAACACCAGCAACGACTTCAAATTATATGTTAAAAATTATTCTTAGTTATTTAAAAGAGTATGCCGATTAGCCAAGGCAAACCATCTGAGATCTAAGATTAAGAATAGTAATGAAAAAGTGTGACGACGACACACAAATTATGACGATGTGAATAATGCGATCAAAGTCAAAGTCAAAGTCAAATTATTTATTCAATGTAAACCTTTACAGGCACTTATTGACGTCAATACTAATAATAATAAAAAAACAGTTAACTAACTTATAGTTAAGACTTAATAACTAATCTAACGAGCTATTATAGTCTGTGCCAGACAAATGCGCATTGCTACCCCCAGTACCACTGCACGCCGAAACAGAATCGCGTCGAACCGAAATATAAGCCGTGGTCATAGAATTGTGTAATATGATTTCCAATTATCGTATTGATACTGTGGTAAGTAATATAAATTGGAGAGTTTTTGAAGTAAAATAAAGTAGCGGCTGAAATGAGTTTTGGAAAACATTAGTACCTAACCAATAAGGTTGACATTTTTAATCATTCAAATATCTTTTTTTATAAAAACTTAAGCATAAAAAAAAAGTCAAAAATTAATAAGCATAAACTTGTGTGTTTTAAAATTGTTTCGTTATTCGTCTTGGTACAAGCACAGAATAACTAATACTACTAACGTACAGAAGGTTCACCCTCCAACGACCCCCACGCGAAATTGAAACCTATCTCGTGACCCGAGCGTTCATATTCCGATAAGCACAGCCGACTCGATATCGATTTGACGTCCGTCAGGAGCGCAGGGTTTACGCGCGCGCGTAGGGATTACGAGTTAAGAGGAAACACCACGCCGACGCGGCACCCAAAACTCCCACACCAAACACAGAAAAACGACGCCCCGCAGCCCCCTTCCAAAACCGGACCAACCCCCACCACCCCTTCAGCAACGGTTAAAGAAAGAGACCCTTCACGTCCGTATGCTTGATTCCTTTGCATTAAGTCATTTATTTAATAACCAGGAGCCTTCAAAATTAAGCGAAATCACTTCGTTTTAAGGCGTCTTCAGAAACATTAAGTAACTCGTTTAAAAAAAAAAAATCAAACACAGACACAGAAAACCTCCTCCCCCAACCGACGCTTAAATAAAAATTGGTCCACCTCTGAAGGAGGAAACAGGGGACCACGAAACGCCGCTCCCCCGCGCCCCGCATGAGAATCCCGAACGCCACGCCGACGCAGTGTTTCCTCTCAAGGCTAGATAGATCGCGCTTTAAGTTTTTTCAAACCATCTGAGACATAGAAAATAATGGTTTAAATTCTGGAAAAAAAAAAATCTCAAAGGTTGTTCACTGCTTTAGTGTAAATAACTTGCTATTAAACGAGGGAAAAACCAAATGTGTAAGATTTGTATTGCCTAATGTTAAGCAAGTTACAACTAGTGTACAAATTAAAGATAAGAATGTGAATCCTGTGGACACCACTGTGTTTCTAGGCGTCACGTTAGATGACAAGCTTCAGTGGGGCCCACATATAGCTAATTTATCGAATAGCTCTGCGGCTTATGCAGTAATGAAGATCCGTCAGTTAACTGACGTTGATACATCTAGATTAGTTTATTTCAGTTACTAACTGAAGATTTGCATTCATGTTTTGATTTATTTTGTAAATTTAGTTTTTTGTTTAATTTTTTGTATAGAAAGGGACCACTAAAAAGAATAAAGCGATTTGAAAATTTTGTTTTGAGTAATGGAGTTGGGTTTTTATTAAGTTTTCGTCTACTGTTTACTGTCAAGGAGATTGAGGCATGGGTATTATGTTGCTTAAGAGTAATTTCTAAATAATATAGTTGTCGAACTGTAAGGACTCCATATTCTGTATATAATTTTGCAGTTGGATATCTATAAGGAAGACAATTTATACACTTAAGAACTGCACGCTGTGCTCGTTCTAGTGGCAAAACATTGGTTTTGTGTGCTCCTCCCCATACATTTATGCAATATAGCAATATTGATTGACACAATGAAAGGTATAATATTCTAAGAAGTTTGCTGTTAGCTATGTGTCTAATTTTCCTGAAAACGGCAGTAAGTTTACGAACCCTTTGTGTCAAGAGTTTAATGTATGGTTTGAAGTTAAGTAGAGAATCAATAGTAATACCAAGATATTTCACTGTGGAAACTCTATCCAACACTGGGCATGAACAAGTACTACTGAAGTCAAGATTGCAATTATAATGATGAGCTTTAATGATTGAGATTTCAAGAGAAGGCTGTGACTTATTAGATATGGAAAAAGTAATGAATTTTGTCTTGTCTGTATTTAAAGTTAAAAGATTTGAAAAAAGTTTATGGTGTATGTTGGTAAAGCCAGATTGTGCATATTGAAGTACTTGCTCCCAATTGTTACCACTGAAAACGAGTGCCGTGTCATCTGCAAAGGCCATGATTCTACCATTCGCTAGAGAAGTGTCAATTATGTCATTCACATAAACTAAAAAGAGGGTGGGACCAAGTACGCTTCCTTGTGGTACACCATATCGGATTGGAAGAGGATCACTAATGATGGTATCAATTTTAACAGTTTGTTAACGGTCACTAAGGTAACTTTTGAAAAGATTGAGCTGCTCTCCTCGAACTCCAATCGTCTCAAGCTTTCTAAGAAGAAGGGGGGTAGGGATAGGGTAGGATAATAATTCTTAATATCTCTTCCGAGAAGTGTTTTTGATTTTTTAAGCTTATAAGTTTTTACCTAAAGGTGTTGCAAGCAGCGATGTATAGTTATCTTCTAGGTCAATGGTTGCAGGGTGCAGGAATAACATCTAGAAAACAATAGAATGAGTATAAAGTCTAAATTAACTTCTGTGTGAGTGTGTGTGGTTCTTTCGTGAAATTTGTAATGTGTATTTTTGTACGACATTTTTAGATCACTAGTCGAAAATAGTTTTGCATTGTAAAATTTCAATAATTTCTTGGCATGGAGCTGCGTACGCGCACAATATGTGACCGTGGCCTTGTTTTTCTTTCTTTCAATGTTGTACATCTTTGGTCAAATAGCTTGTTATTTAGTATTAGTTATTTATATAGTTTATTATAGTGGAAAATTTCACTTTTTTATTCCACGTCACCGAAACTATCGTGTAGGTAAAAAAGAGAGATGACATCCCTAGATTGGTTAGTTTCGTCAAGGACGATGTTTCGTGAAGTACATTGGTATTACCATATTTTGATAAAAATGTTATAGTTATTATTTCATAATCGGTTTATTGTTATAATTTGGTTACAAATGTTGTTAGACGTAAATTTTACGAAATACGATGACGTATTACTTTTTCATCTTCATTTTTATTCACAAAATATACAATAAGTCGTCGTGACAAGTAAGATTTGTGCGATGTAAAGTTCATTGTATCACAGAATAAGTATGAATAGCTGAGACTGGATCACAATGAATAATATTTCAAGCTATAATGGGCGGGCATAGGACGGAAACTTCATGATAGTTACGACGGTTGTCTCTCACACAACTTTATTGGTTTCCTCCGCAGTTTGTCTGGGTACAAATCTCTCTGTTAGGCAGTTTCTTGTTGTCGAACCTACCGTGAGAACATAATCAAGCTTTGTGGCAACGAGTATGGTATTGTAACAACCTATTTAGGCGGGAAATATTCAACGATGATGACTGTAGTTTTACTATGTTTATATAATTTAACTATAAAATGTTCAACCGGTTCCGTGGCCTACTGGTTAGATTACCATGTTTAGACCCATAGATTCCGGGTTTAATTCGTAGAGGGATTCGTAGAAGGATATATATTACGTTTTATAATTGGTTAAGTCGATAATGGTGCTGGTTTTAAGTCAACCTGGGTAGCTAGTACGTCGTATCCAATTCTATCGCTGTGACAATAATGTTAATTCTATTGTTACGTTTTGACAGTTTGAGATAAGACTCCCACAACCCTCGTCTTTGTCGTAAATTGCCATCAAATTATTCAAATGTCACGCTTTCCCGTTGTTTAGATTCTCCATCGATACCCCAAATTGCAACTTTGTATTTATTCCGAGCTTTATATATAATGTTAACAGTGTTTCAGGATATTGGCAAACATTATTCAAAGATAGTAGGATAGAAAATAGTTAAGTCTGGGTTTAAGCTAGAAATCCCAATGAAATGCCAGAGTAGTACATGTAAACGTGGTACTTGGAGTGCGGTGAAAGGGCTTAGGAATTCAGAGTCGGAAAGCCAGTGTCTGCTGATATAGGGCGATAATACAAGAGGCCTTTGTTTTACAGCGGGAAACATACGGCAGCATATTCTGCATCAGATCTTTCGGCCTTATTTACTACTCACTGTGAACAGTAACAGTTGTATATTGTAAGGATATTGTAGTATCTAACATCTAACGACAGTGACCCGTATTACAGTGACCGTTCCGGTTAGAAATGTATATATACGTCTGTCTCTGTGGTCTGATTTAAACAATGATAATATCGTACGGGTATCATTTAAGCTATCGCCAATTTAATTAGTTTTGTGTTTCTTAAATAACAGGGTTTACCCCCAAAATAGTAGATTTGTCACCAAAATGTAGTCACCAAACAATATAAAATCAATTCCAAAATAAATCTATAAGATATTTTCTAGTGACATAATATATGATTTATTGGTGATCTCTATAAATTAGTTTGCTTAACTGGACATAATGCCTCCCCCAAGGATCTTAATTTCCACAGGTAATATTTAAATAAAATTTCTAGCAGAATAGTAAATAAAACACTTAATTAAAGTCAAAATAATCAATAAGTATTTATTGTTAAAAATAATAATCACTGAATAATCAGCGCTTGTTTGGATTTTGAAGCGCGCCCCCTTTTTCTTTTCTGGCCGATAAGCGCCACATTGTATGATCGTACCTAATTACCTACCTTCGTTGAGGCCGGATTGGTCAATTTTTAAGCGCGCCAATTTGTCTCCGCCTTTTTGAACATATTTTCAATTAAATTATAAATTGAAGTATTAAATTGTTAACGAATACTATTATTTTAATGACTGATCGAAATAAAATGTAACTACTGCATTGGTGACAAAATAACAAATAAAAAGGAGTCGCAGTCAAGGATCGATAATCGTTTATTTGGTGACAGATCTACCATTCTGAGCACAAAGCTATTATTTATGTATTAAAACTATTAGTATAAGAACTAAGTTCATATTCATCTAATGCACTAAAATTTTATTGGTAATCCATCTCTTATTTTACACATATATTAACATTAATTTGATAATTCATACCTGGGAATACTTTTTGTTTATCTGAGAACGAAAATATTTCGTAGCGATAGATCTATTTATTAGGTGATACAATTTGATGACAATTATAAATTTTGGTGACAAGAAATATAGTCCCCATATCGTACTCACAGGTGCCGGGTCGGTTCCAGATTCTAGTTATCTGGTTGCAACAAGCACTTGGCCTTCATCTAACTTGATCTATCATCCATTCGGATCGGAAGTTTTATCTATATAAAACATTGAGGCAAATAAACTAAAGACGACACTGCGAAGAAATTTTTTGCGCACTGAGTTGTAGAAGCCCATGGGCTACGGCTCAGTGTGCCTCAGTGATTGTGCGTGTTTCAAGCGAATTTGCGGCCAAATTGCTTCGCGGTGTCTATAATACCTCAATGATATAAAAGTATATTGTGAAACTAAAACTCAAAAGACAAAAAGAGCGAGTTTATGTGTTTTTAAGCTATGGACATAATATGCTACTTCTTCATGTTAAAATTTATATGTTACGTTGTGTAGTGATTTTGTACAGCGTTCATAGATATTATAATTATTAATTTTGGTAGAGTATTTATTAGTAATAAATAAAGCAAACACACCTAGCGCCTAAGGTATGTTCTGACTTTTTTATTTAATTACAGGCCGCTGTTAGATTTATTACAGACAAATAACATTTATATATAATTGGCACCACTATGATTGATACTCAGTTTTTTATGGACAAGTCAAAGCATTTTGCACAATTTGAGGTAGGTTTATGGATTTTTTTTTTGAAAGGAATAGGTATGAGAAACGCACATGATGATGATGCTAAAGTTGTGTAAATGATAAAATTATTTACTTATTTTATTTTTCAAATTTCAAATCATCAGTCATCTCTAAAGTGATCGTAGTAATTAAAAAATAAGGGTGAATATAATATGATAACCTCTTATTTACAAAACTCTGTTAAAAACAAGGATGTCTATACTCGATGTTACGCCCGTATGCACTCCCGCCTCGTACAAGGGAATCTGGATCGCATCCAATTACAGGTTAATTACCTTTCCCCTGGCTGAATCACGCGATGATAGTTACTGAATAAACATCATCTAATGTTTGCAGTAAATTACAAAGCTCAGCAGTGGAATATAGCTTGCCTTAGACGGGCCCAATATCTGTAGGGGTCGGGAGAAAAAGGGAGGTTTTTATGAAATCATCGGGAAAACGTATTTATGAACGTACGTATCTTTAGCTTAAGACGATTTCAGTTTTGTCGACTTTTAATAATAATTATTGACAAGTCTGATGCCTGTTGCTGTCCCATGGAAGTTCTAAGATATTTATTTATCACACACGTTCGGGGCCCCTGTAGCTCATTGATACGACTAATTCAGCGGTAGCTACATCCCTAATGCTCAGAATTTAACTGTCCCCCTGCTAGGCTTCGGACAATACAAGTAGCAAACGGGGAGATGAGCATGCCCAATGTGAGTGTGTGTGCGTGCGTGCGAAGTCCTGCAATTACTAAAATACCTCTTTTTAACTAGGTAAACTCACGGAAAATGCTGATATGCGCATACACGATATGACCACGGTCGGGTTATTTGGGACTTTCCTACTCCTTCCCCGACCAGTCAGATAAAAAGGGGAAAGGGGAGGCCTACCCATTAAAAACCTAGTAACACCCATTTTATTCCAAGGAGATGGTTTGGGACTATGAACGGCAAGCACCGAGGGAGTAGTTAAAGAGCTAACCAAAAAACATACTCGCTTTGTCCTTACAAATGTTACCTATTAATTTTCGCAAAAGGATATTAACCTCAATCACACACAGAGCTGATTATTTATACATGTAGTCATACAGATAAAAAAAAATCGCGGCTGTTACAAATGCCAACAGCTATCTTATCACTGGCTATAAAATTTTAAGTCGGAAACTGTGTAGTGTGTATGTATTCATATTAGTTTGTTTATTAAGTTTACGCTTGGCGGCGATAGCTCAGCCTTTGCGAAGGCTGTGCGTTTTGTGCATTCTGTAATCATTGTAATTGCTTATCTACAAAGGCGGAATTGTACAAAAACGATCGTAAAACCCATATCTATAGGCAATTACATCATTTCGGAAGTCCATAATAAATTTTTATAATAAAAATAAACTTGAAATTTGATCATTAAATTGGCAACGTTATACTCGTACTTAATACATAGTTTGTAGATATATTTTATGGAAATTTTTGATTGAAAGCGTTTTTTGGTCTTCACCGCAAGCTTATGATTCAATTTATTTTAGCACGTACGGTATGTGGTACTAACTTTAAGACCTAGACTACGATTGGTTTTAAAAAGGATAAAACCAACCGCCTTCAAATTATAGCAACTTTTTTGTAGTAAGTATTAACAATTGGATATTTTAATATAAGAGATTACACAAATTATTAGACAATTTATTGAAGATATCGATTTTTTTATTAAAGCACATCTAAAAATCTGCTGCAAAAAATCAGATGAACTATTTGTTACAGCTGATTATCACCAACGGCTGTTTACGGTTAATTGTAATTTTCAATAAGGCTCGTCCGTTGCCACTCGGCGACTGGCAAATGCCTTGATAACCACGTGTGATAACGAAATCGATTTTCTGTCGCGATTACGTCTGTCGCATTCGAACATTGAACTCGATCGAAATTAGTTTGCAATAATGTTTAGCACACTCTTATGAAAAGAGTGATTTCTTGTTTTGGAATCCGCTTACGGGTAAATACGTTTAACTTTTAGAGGCTCTTTGGAAAGAGTCCTAAGTAAGTTGGTGGTGGTTGGTTAATAAAAATGTTAAACAGCATTTTTTTAATGTAAGTATGTAAATAAAAGTCGTCATTTATGTATTACATACACACATAAATCACGACTAATATCCCCGAAGTCAGGGACTAGGCAATGAGGACAGCAAAAGCAGTCCTCTGCCATAGTCCACTTTTCACCAAACAGCGATTGCACATGTGCTCAGCGTGACAGGTGGTGAGCCCATCACCGCTCTATGCTGTTGGCTGTATGTGCAGTCTTTAGTCCGTTAGTCGCCTTTTACAACACCCAAGGGATGAAAGGGGGTGGTAGTTCTTTCACCGCTACGCGACACGGTCAATTTTTTATTAGGTATCTAAGTATATAGGTATCTAAGTATATACATTTAAAATTGGCTTTCCGCTTAAAATTTTCTATTAACTTTTATTAATTGAATATTAATGAATGAGCAATTTATGTGGCAAAAGCGTGGTAATTTCCGAAAGGGAAATTAAGGGGAAGGATGTCGCAAAGTTCTTAATTGCGCTGTAATTTCGTAGTAATTACAGACTTGTCAAAACATTGGAACCTCAAAGGAAGAGGTATTTTCTAGAATGGCGATGGAGGTTTAATTTGATGTATTAAACAAGAAACCTAATTAATGTACATGTAAACAGTACAAGCCTAAATAATCATGTAACAATTTTCGTCTTTAATCATATGGGTTCCTTTACTAGATAACTGAAGCAATTACAAACACGAACACGTATTATTTACATCAGTGAGTAAATACATGTTTAAATAATAACGCATAATCGGATTGTCATCAATAAACATCATTTTAAATGTTTCATGTTTTGTTTATTCGCGGTTTGTCATCACTTTATTTTATAGCAGCTGTTAGAAGCAGCTGCTTTTAACTTGTGAAATTTTGTTCGTATTATTAATAATTTGTATCACATTTCATTAAACATACTGTTTTACTTATCAGTAGAATTAAAGTAGGATCTGTGTAGATTCATTAACAATGAAGCCCTGTTTTTGGTCTTAGTGTTCTTTGCGTGAATTCCTGACAGGTATTTTAAAAGGCTTTGTTACTTTCTGTTACTTTATTTTTACCATCCCTGTCTTCCATTTTAAATTTTATTCCTTTCGCTTCACTGCATAGTAATCTAGTTTCTAGACAGACGTAGATGCATAATTTTATTTGTTCTAACCCTTCATTACGAAATCCGATGCAAGCCGGTGATATCATCCCATTGTCAGTCTGTCGACGGTTCCAAGAATGGTTTGCGTCAACTCGTCCCACGAATTCATAAGTTTGCTCTTCTGCTGTTTTGTCACTATACATATAAAGTTCATTTTTGCACCGGATCTTTAAGTAGTTTAAGGCTGACAATCGGAGATGGATGCCGCTAGCATGTGGGCTAGTGAGTTGGATACGATTTCCAATTTGTCAGTGTTTTCTGAACTTTTCAACGGCGTCCTCCTTGACCGTAATGTAAATTTTATTTACTGTTATGTGCATGTGTTTCTGCGGTATTCATCTGTCAATAATACGCGTGTGACTTGTGAGAGAATACGCTTACAAGCTTTTTTGTGCACTAACGACTAAACAATTACTATATTTTGTTCCCTTGCATCAATTTCGTTATTCAATGTGGTAGCACGCTTAGAACATAATTTCAGTCACAAAAACTTTGTGTGATCAACAATGCCTCTTTATCACGCCAATACTGGCCGACTTAGGCCTATTTTTCGTTACTAAGATATTTGTTATCAGTCGAATGGATAAACCAGCGGATTAAAATGTGGGTACACTTTATAAAACGTCTACAAGTATCTCCTTATCTATATAAATAAAAAGCAATAGCCACGAATTTGTGTTCGCCCATCATTTCAGAACGGCTGCATCTACTTCTTGTTTTGTTGTGATTGTAATTTTAAGGACAAGGTATGTTAATGAAAATTCGGCACGTACCGCCTACCCCCCGAAAGGTAGCGTCATGGTAACGTCACAGTGTTACTATTAACACGGTAACGTGCTGTTCACGCGAATGACGGGCCGCTAGTTTCGAATTCATTTAGAAATGTCACGGCAATTGCATTTTCTAATAAAGCTAAAGGCCACACGGGAACTTGCGGGATGACGTAAACAATTTCGTTTGTTTGCAAATTTTTTGAAGAAAATTTTGCGTAGGCGCTGAACCATAATACTTAATGACGATGAAGATATTCGATAGCGTTTACCAAATTGGCTCATAAATGGGGCTTAGCTACTTTGATCGGTACTTTGTAGTCCATGTTAGGGCTGCGTAGGCGTGCACAATGACACTGATGACATAAGTAGAAGACTCCACTGTATCTTTTAACTACCTTTAAGGCTTTAAACTACTGAAACACCTATGGAGTAAGACTTAAAATCGTAAATCAAGTTATTGAAATATTCTTATTAGCGACAGAGCTTTCTTAGCATAACAATAAGCGTATTATTTATTAGTCGTAATTTCTAGAAGGAATTCGCAAATTATGTTTGTCAACAGGTTTATATTGAAAAACTCATTTGAGTTTTTTAGGTCAAGAGTGAATTTATGATAAATGTATAGATCATTCGAACACTAGATAGAACATAGAGAATCTTAAAATATTATGTTGTTATATAACAATATTGTTATGATAACAATGCACAAAAATAATAATTTTGTTATGAAAACAATACACAAAAACTACCATTTTTGAAATAAAAAATTACAATGTAATAAATAACATGAATATTTAACAAACATTCTGATTACAACTAAGATATTTAAGGGTTTAACACTTTAATGAGTCTTGATTATGTAAGCTATTTTTGTAGGACTTTAACAAATACGTACCTACCTAAAGTCTAGTGTACAGGCGCTTATCAGGTATCATATCAGGAGGCCCTTTGATAACGCCTTATCAGCTGCGTTGGTGCTGCAAGAAGAAGAGATCTATGTCGTAGGTCCTTTGTGGAAAACTGGGTCAATATACATTCCGTATCTATTTTTGTGAAAGAGATGACTGTTGGCCCTAAGGACTTTACAGTTTAACCGGATAAGTTGGATATAATGGCAAAACTTATAAGTGTCACATGCGTCGAAGTCACCGATAAAGATAAAGACACACAATCACTTCCTTAATTAGTGTGAAAATCGACAATGTACCTTCATTTTCTTCCATCTATAATAGTGTAGGTATCGCCAAAATATATGGGTACTATTTAACCTAAGGCCACACGATGCCATGACTCCATCCTCCACCTCCTTATCTTCAATTAAGTCTTAAGGCCAAGGATTTACTACCTCATCATACCAAAATGCGGCTGTAGTTTTGAATTAAGCGCACACTTCTATTTCGGTAAATAAGCAATTTACCTATTTTGGTATATTTGTCATCAGCCTATAAACTTCTCACTGCTAGACTCAGACCTTCCCACATGGAGTCATGCACATGGAGAGAGTAGCTCAGAGGCATATGGAGACCCAACAAAAACGTTGACATCGATACAAACTTTTTAATTTTTTTGTATAAGAAGGAGGCAAACGAGCAGGCGGGTCACCTGATGAAGAGCAATCACCGCCGCCCATGGACACCCGCAAAACCAGAGGAGCCGCAGATGTGTTGCCAACCTGAAGGAATAGGAATTGTGAAGGGAGGGGGGGGCGAGGGGGAAGGGGCCACAGGAAACACAACGAAACATACCATTATTTCACGCCGGATATTCGTGAGAGGGTGGTATTACCCCGGGCGAGCCGGCCCAATGCGTGCTGCAACGCAGCGTGGCTCTACCACTCAGTCAGTGTCACTCTTTTAGCACCGCCCAGAGGTCACGTGTAGGGTCTCAAGGTAAAACCTACGGACGCGAGTAACTTTAACCCCCAAACAAACAAACTTTCTTCCCAACTTTCTCTACTCACTGTTGGGCTAACAAAGGACTGTCCTGTGTCGAAAAATCGAAAATCGAAAATATTAATATAAGCGAAAAATCGCTTATATTAATATTTTCTACTGATCATGTAAGCGAATGTATAAATTACGTGACTAGAAATATTTGAGAATGGATATATATTACTTTAAGTAAAAAACAATTTTTACAAATTTTCCCCCCGGGAAAAAAACGCACAGAAAATTAAAAATTGGGAAATTATGCGAAAGGAAAAACTGCTTGCAGTAAAATGCGATTTTCGAAAAGTCATCGCCACATTCCAACTATTATTCCCGAAGGTTTAGTCAGAGACTAGGCAATGAGGACAGCTAAAGCAATTTGGTCGATGAGTGCCTCGAACGCATTTTGCATCGGTAGGATTTTTTCCCTAATCGCATTTTGCCACGTGTGCTTTATGTAAGGGGGTGGTACTCGTAGTATTCTTTATGTAAGGGGGTGGTAGTATTCTTTATGTAAGGGGGTGGTAGTATTCTTTATGTAAGGGGGTGGTAGTATTCTTTCACAGTTACGCGACACGGTTATTAGTATTCAAGCTTTAATCTCTAATCCTAAATTCCTAACTAATATTATAAATGAGAATGTGAGTTGGTTTGTTACCACGTGCAACTGCAACCTAACGTGGTCGAAACAAAACACGATAAAAAATATTGTGTTCCTGATTGCGAATTCGTTATATTTATAAATAAGTAAAGTTTAAGTATGTAGACATCAGATAAGACCAACGACCGATAATGTTATTATCAAAATTATGACATGTGCCAGAGATATGCTGTAAAATAGTAGATAGGTGGCGAGCGCGGATCACGTAGCTTGCGACGAAAACTATCTTTTGATTGATTTTCTGTAGTTTTGTGTAAGATACGGAAGTACTATGCCTATTGTGTAAAATTGCAGTTTCAATAAATACTCATTCGTATATTGACGCGGTTTTGTTTTGGGTGAAAAGGAGGCAAACAAGCAGGAGGGTCACCGATCAAAATAAATCACCGCCGCCCATAGACACCCACAAACCAGGGGGGTTACTCTTGAACGCAAACTCAATCGTAATACAATTCCAATGCGTTTAATATGTATCGATATTGGGATAAGTAAAGATAATTTCGGAATGCCATCTCGATAATAATTTGTTCAATCAATTTCCACGCAATTTAATTCCAATATGGCGCTATAGTCGCTTTCAAAAGTGCCATTTGTCATTTTTTAGATTTGTGATTGGATATTGATTAATGCAATTGTGTTTCAAGAGTAACCCGAGCAGAGTAGTCGCAGATGCGTTGCCGACAGAAGGTACGGTAAGGACGGTAAGGAAGGAGGTTGGTTCAGTATTCAAAAAAGAATTACTTTTCCAAACACAAAACCTACTTGCGGTTCTTGGCGGGAAAGTGAAGCGTCATGTCTGCAGTTTGGTTTTATTTTCTATTATTTGTGTTTTGTCGAATATTAATGTGAAATAATGGTGGATTATTTACTATTAAGTGTTCGTGAACGTGCATGAGTTTTTTTTTTTTTTTTTTTTTTTATACTAAGCCCGGCAAATGACCCCACTCCACCTGATGTTAAGTGGAAATGAGGTCCAGGCGCGAGGACAACTGGTGCAGCGTAAGAGACGTAGCATCAGTCATCCTCACTCTGCCGGCCCACAAAGTGCTTCTTCACGCCTCGTTTGAAGGACCCTATGTCATAGGTAGGAGGGAATACGTGTGCTGGTAGACTATTCCATCTTTTGGAAGTGCGGCAAAGAAACGAGTCACCAAATTTCTTTGTGCGAGATGGAATGTTAGAGACTGTAAATTGGTGACTCCGCAGAGCAGCACGCGTACTCCTATGGAGGAAGGGAGAAGGAGGGATGAGGTCAAAGAGTTCTTCAGAGCACTCGCCATGGTATAAACGGTAAAAGACGCTGAGTGACGCAATATCTCTACGCAATTGCAAAGGCTCGAGAGTTTTAGTGACCTCTGCATTGCCGATAATGCGCACAGCGCGGCGCTGCAATCTGTCCAAGGCATCGAGAAGGTACTTTGCGGAGCCGTCCCAAAGGTGAGAGCAATACTCCACGCAAGACCGCACCTGTGTCTTGTATAATAGACACAACTGATCAGGCGTGAAGAATCGCCGCACCTTGTTCAGGACACCGAGTTTACGTGAGGCATTTTTAATCACGGTTTCGATGTAGTCCTTTTGGTTCAGATCGCAGCGGATATTCATACCGAGCATGTTAATACTGCTCTGCAGGCCTAGAGATGTACCCTGAAGAGAGGGAAGGGGAAGGAATGGCGACTTTTTCGCTGTGAACGTGCACACCTGTGTTTTCTTGGCATTGGACTCCACCAGATTATCGGAGCCCCATTTAGAAATGAGGTCCAACATCCGATCGAGCTCAATGACAAGATTTGCTCGCTTCATTTCGGTGTCTACCCGCCCAGCCGTTGGGTGCCCGTTATATCCCCCATGCACTGTGCTATCATCTGCATAGCAATGAATGTTTCCAAGAGGAAGTATGTCATTGATATGCAGAAGGAACAGCGTGGGGGATAGAACGGAGCCTTGAGGAACACCAGCGTTCACTGACATGAACCGTGAAGCGCATCCATCCGAAAGGACACGGATTCTACGCTCATGCAGGAAGCTGGCAATCCAGGTACAGAACTGAGCGGGCAAACCGTATGCCGGGAGCTTGGAGAGAAGAGCTTTGTGCCAGACCCGATCAAAAGCCTTGGCTATGTCAAGGCTAACTGCCAGTGACTCGCCACGCTTGTCAATAGCCTCACCCCAGAGATGTGTGACGTACGCTAGAAGATCACCCGTTGACCGTTTTGGCCGAAACCCATATTGACGATCGTGAATTAGAAAGTGATCTTCTAGGTATCGAATAAGCTCTTTGTTCAATATTCGTTCTAGGATCTTACACAACACTGAAGTTACGGCTATAGGGCGGTAATTAGTCGGATCTGACCGATCTCCTTTTTAGGGATCGGTTGCACATTAGCTTCTCTCCAAGATTCCGGCACACAACCCGAAGAGAGCGAGAGACGGTACAGACGCGTTAACACAGGGGACAACTCCGCTGCACACATTTTCAGGACTATTGCTGGGATGCCATCAGGACCGTTAGCTTTCCGGACATCGATTGACTGCATTTCCGCACGGACATCACACTGCCTGATTTTAATAACAGACATTGTGTGGCCACAGTGAGGAATTGAGGGTGGCTGTGCATCACAGTCATCGATCCGGGAGTTAGCCGCAAAGAGTTTGGCCAGGAGATCGACCTTTTCCTGCGGCTTGTGAGCTAAAGTTCCGTCAAGACATCTCAGTGGTGGCAGCGAGGGTTGGCAGAAGTTGGATTGCACGGCTTTGGCCAGACGCCAGTAGCTACGGCTGCCCGTTGGATGCGTCAGGAGTTCTTGGCGAAAGAAAGAGAGAGGCGTGAAACGAGAAAATGATGCCGCGATGCGAATGGTCAAAGTGTGGTGGCCTGTTTCCCCAGGAATTTGCCCACAGACGAGTATTATTAACCTGCCGAACGGAAGGGCCCCCGAACCCCCCCGGGAATGGCCGCCGGGACCCCACCTTCCGGTCGCCAACCGGCACGACGGACCACCCCGAGATTATGCGTGGCATGGTGAGGCAGCCTCACGTGCTGGTTAGGCTCGCTTGGGCCCCTGTACTGTGCCACGGGCGGCCAGCGGGACAACCGTTTCTACGGGTCTTCCTGGTCGGCAGGTTAACGAAGTCCTCCTGGCACTGGTTTGACGGAAACCTCCACAGACCAAATACATCGCAGCATCATCCTCTCGAGCTCTGGTTATACGCTGGCTGATCCCGAAACGCGACCGACAAGCAGTCACTTGACGGGTTTTACACCATGCGTACGGTGGTCACCAACCAGACGGGTCAAGCCCTACCACCAGTGGAGCAGATCATCGCTCGAAAGAGTCCGTTAGTCGCTTCTTACGACACCCACCGGACGGAGAGGGGCGGCGATTGGTATTCTTTCTCCGTCAACGCACGGATAAGTGTTAGCAAATAAAACAAAACAGTGCAACATCACTTTTCAAATTCTCTCAAGAAGTCCGTGTGTGACCTCAATAAAGTCCCACAGCTTTATTGAGTCTCGACGGGTTTGGGGAAAATCATTAACCATTAAACGTTCATTATCACTCATTATCATCCTCTTAATGTAAAGAAAATAATAATTACTATTAAAAACTTGACACTGGCTAAATGTGCTGATCGCACAAAGCCATTATTTAAGAGAAAAAAAACTACTTGCGTCTAATTAGACCTAGTACTTTATGGAGTGCATTCGTAGTTACGTTAGCACGCGGCAAGTGCAGACAGAGCCAGGTGACCCACTCAGTGGAGATAAAACCAGTCTGTTCGCCGGGTCTCGTGACGCAATGAGTTGTGATGCTCAAAAGAGGCTGGCTTTGTGAACTGGTCATCATCATTTACATAAATAAATGTTATACAGGGTGTTTTGTAGTAGGTATATAATCCTGCAACTGGGCCATCCTATGAAGTGCAAAGAACCACCATTTGTATGGGAGCAACACTGAAATTGCAAAATAAAAGCTCTTTCATACATTTAGATAGAATTGTAACAGCACTAAGTTTTTTTGGCACTTTCAGAATGCCTCGCATACAAATAGATGGGGTTATATACCTATTCAAACACACTGTATACAAACAAGGACATGTAATATTTGACTGAGCGGTTTTTTGAGCCCAATTTTTATTCGTAGTTATTCTGTTGCGTTATTACTAAACCATTAATAATTTGAGCGAGGTTGATAATGCGTTGCTTAGTGCTTCTAATTTTTAAGAAATTTCTGTCGATGAGAACCTATAATTGGTTTCTATGTATATTATTCTGTAACCTTATTGAAAATGTGTAAACCTTGGTTTTTTTTATAGTGGCTCGTCATAGTGACTGCATCCTGCCTGATGGTAAGCAGCCGATGCAGTCCAAAATAATAAGAGCGCTCCCCACCGTGGAATAAGCACAATAACGAGCGCACCCATTCATGACGGCCTGCATAAATGCCGTTTCACGGTTTTCCTAAGATAATAAAATAAAATAACTCCTAAAGGATAAAACATGCACATAGTCAAAGCTAAAGCCTACCCCTCCGGGAAATGGGCGGTATGTATGTATATATGTGCCATCGAGGAACTTCCCGATCGACCACTTTTCGGCGATATTCGCTTCCGCTCCTTCCCGACCGACCTCCATTCCGTGCGCGTAGAGTAAACATGCACATAGTTAAATTAAAGCCTACCCCTCCGGGAAACGGGCGTTATGTACGTATGTATGTACCACCGAGGAACTTCCCGATCGTTCACTTTTCGGCGATAGTCGCTTCCGCTCCTTCCCGACCGACCTCCATTCCGTGCGCGTAGAGCGTGTGCTAGCGAATATTGCCGAAAAGTGATCGGTTCGATTGTCCGTATATATATCAAAATTGGCAATAGATTTTCAAGACATCTGTCAAGAGAGACACTATCAATAAAAGTAACGGTTCACCAAATCGCTTGCGGTCACTCAAGTTTATTAACAACAGGTGCACAAGCCAGGTGATACCAACCACATGTGATTCGGCCAATTACCACAAAATTAATTGAGCTCGGGGAGCATCCTATTAAGCATCCGTTAGTGTAATTGGCGATCCCTCTGACTGTGTACAGTCAGCCTCAAAAGTAGCTTTAGCACCACCACCGCTAACCCGTTGTAGAAAAAAAAAAACTTCACACTGACTCGCTCAGAACGATCGCGCTCGTGTAATTTTTATGTGTGTAACGTAAAAAAAGCTAAAACACTACCCAACTAATTACATTTATATTCAAAATGTACTTTAGTAACTCACTTGTCACGGATTGATAGGTTATCAGGTAGAGATGGGTTATTCGGATGCATATTTACCTAAAGTTAATTTTTACCTAACATATCATGGAAGCGGCTTCTTAGAATATTTTTATCCACATAAATTAATACTAAATAATATATGTACAAAATGCTTACATTTATGGTTTGATTTTACACTAAACTTTACTACGTAAAAGGTGGTTTTGCTTCGACAACAATAAAATCACTGACAATTATTATTAAAGAAGAGTAAAGCATCCTTATTACGGTAACAAGGCAACCGTCATTTGTGTCAAATCGAGTTTATTACTTCTCTCTCGAAATATACACTTGATCCCGAAATCGCGAGATTTTATTGATAAAAAAGTGCTTTCCATAATAGCCAGCCAACATCGTAACTTTAGGTAAATATGCACCCGACTATCAGATCTCTAGTTATCAGTTATTATCACTTATCAGTTTGTTTTTATAGACACTTATATGTTTATTCAAATAATAACTATTGTTAGTGTGGAAATGAGAGGCAATTTTTTTACTTTAGTAAGAAGGGGATAATGTATTACAATAAGTAATACTTAGTACTAATGTAATTTTAATCCTGTAATCTATATTGTATAGCCCGAATAAATAAAAAAACGTTAACGTGTTAAACTACTTCTAAGGCCGGCTGTACTTTAGAGTCATAGTTGAAGTCACGCGATCCGTAGCACGTAAAAACCACGCGTTTAGTATTCTGAACGCGTTCACGTGTAGTTTATTCTATAGGCGTTTTATCTCGTGAGTCAGAAGAATGTGCACTCGTAAAAGTGAAATTACATGTAATGTACGGATTTAGGATTTCTCAAAGGGACTGCTACAGTTATATACTTATTAAATCATAAATGTAGGTACTCGTATCAACTATATTTAGTAATGTGTGTAAGATGGTTTAGATACTAAAGCGTCCCAAACCAGCAGTGGGACGTTTAAGGGCTACAAACTTCCCTACTACAAACGTCCCACTGCTGGGTACTTTCCACGTAAACAACAGCACACGGGGAGATCGGGCCATCCACCGCGCTGGTCGAATTCGAATTGGTGTGTTGATTGGTTTAGTATATGTAGCGTGTATTTCCGTTTCGCGTAGCGGTGAAAGAATACTACCACCCCATCTCTTTCTTGGGTGTCGTAAAAGGCGACTAACAAACTAAAGACTGCACATACTTCTAACAGCATAGAGCGGCGGTCGATCACCACCTGTCACGCTGAACACGTGCAGTCGCTATTTGGTGATAAGTGGACTTCGGTCTGCTTTTGGGTCCTCATTGCCTAGTCTCTGACTAAAACTTCGGGGATAATAGTCGTGATTATATCTGTATGGCTGTATGCATGTATGCTCGTATAGTTAATTGTCACACTAGGTTTATAAATATTTGATTTGATTAGGTAATTTTATTAGTATTTTTAGTTAAAGGTAAAATTAGCGACAGCCTGACATTTACTGCTGCCTTCCACTGCGAAATGTCGTGATCATCGAGTCACAGATGTTAAAGTGATAGGAACACCGTAATATTTTTATTTCTATAATAGTCTTATAATGAGTAATGATGACTAATAAAATATCATTTAGAATATGACAATTAATTTTTTAAGTACCTAAACCTAATGGTTTAAAAGGGGTCTTTCTCGTAGTTGCTAGCTTAGTTCTATCCTTCTCTATCTGAATTTAACTAAATCAAAATATGTGATATACATATATTTTAGCAATTAATAATAAAATGTTATGTAATTTAAAGTGCCAGTGAGTGCTTCCGTAAATTTTACGGAGATTTTACGGAAGCTAATTTCTACTCTGAAAAATACTTAACATACCTAGCTCATAAAATATTATGTGTGCATCCTGTTAAAATCTTAGTAATAAGTAAGTAAGTATGTATTTGTGTTTTACGCTTTTAGCATTTGTTTTTACGAACGTTTAGGTGGTGCGGTAACGAAGGTGTGTGCCGCCACCTTGAACATCCGAAAGAAAAATCTATTAAATATTTTAAAATAT